>JAUMJK010000468.1:0-1431564 GCA_033558105.1 Coccyzus lansbergi
GGTGTATGTCAGCTGGGTGGGCGTGGTCACCGAGGGGCGTAGTGGGCGGAGGGGCGGGGCGGGCGGAAGTGCGTGGGGAGGGCGGAAGTGAGCGGGAGCTGCTGCGAGGTTGATGCTGCCTTCCCCGCAGTCGGTGTGCTGAGGCCGCGCGTCCTTCCCGGTCCGAGGTCCCTCGACCGGGCCCCCGGAGGAAGCGACAGGCAGCCATGGCGAGGTGGGAGTGTGTAGGGGTCGGTGCGGGGCTCCGCTCTGGATCTTGATGGTGTGACCAGCAGGTCCAGGGAGGTGATTCTCTCTCTGTACTCAGCACTGGTGAGGCCGCTCCTTGAATATTGTGTCCAGTTCTGGGCCCCTCACAACAAGAAGGATGTTGAGGCTCTGGAGCAAGTTCAGAGAAGAGCAATGAGGCTGTTGAAGGGGCTGGAGAACAGGCCTTATGAGGAACAGCTCAGAGAGCTGGGGTTGTTTAGCCTGGAGAAGAGGAGGCTGAGAGGAAACCTCAGTACTCTCTACAACTACCTGAAAGGAGGTTGTAGAGAGGAGGGAGCTGGCCTCTTCTCCCAAGTGACAGGGGACAGGACGAGAGGGAATGGCCTCAAGCTCTGCCAGGGGAGATTTAGGCTAGAGATTAGGAAGAGGTTTTTCACAGGAAGGGTCATTGGGCATTGGAATAGTCTGCCCAGGTAGGTGGTTGATTCGCCTTCCCTGGAGGTGTTTAAGGCACGGGTGGATGAGGTCTTGAGGGACTTGGTTTAGTGTTAGCTAGGAATGGTTGGACTAGAAGATCCGATGGGTCCCTTCCAACCTGATTGTTCTGTGATTCTGTGATTGATGTTCTGTTTCATGGGCTTTGACTTTCCGTGCCTGTAGTGGGCGTTGTTGATTAAGAAAAAACATCAGACACATGCATGTAAAACGCTCAGAACGGCAGAACAACAGCGTTGCACCGACTTGAAGTTGGGATTCTGTAAGAAGACATAGCATCGTTAAAAGGTACTTCATCGGAGCAGGAGATCGCCCGTGCTTGACTCTTCCTGGTCGCTGCTAAGATAGATGTTGAACAGGCAATTTTCTCGTCTAACAAATAGCTGGTTTTTAATGTCACATTTTGTCTTTCTGGCAGGTAAGGATTTATTTGGTGATGGAAGTTCTATTAACAGGAAATTAGTCCAGTTTTGCTTTGCAAATACAGCATGCACTAAGACTGGGCTTATAAGTGTTATTGGTTAAACATTAGAAGATGTTAGAGCAGGTCCAGAGGAGGGCAACAAGGATGATCAGAGGGCTGCAGTACCTCTGATTCGAGGCAGACTAAGAGACTTGAGTTTGCTCAGCTTGAAGACCTTATAGCAAACTCCCAGTACCTGAAAGTAGCTACAAGGAAGCTGGGGAGGGACTGTTTACAAAGGCATGTAGTGATAGAACGAGGGGCAATGGGTATAAACTAGAGAGGGGCAGGTTTAGACTAGACATAAGGAAGAATTTCTTCACCATCAGAGTGGTGAGGCACTGGCACAGGTTGCCCAGGGAAGCTTAGAAACACAGCAGTTGAGGAGCCTTAACTTTTGAGTCCACTGCAATGTTTTGTTCTTCCTTAGCAGTCACACTGGCTAAACTATCTCTCTTAAAACAAACGAGCATAGTCTGAGTACTGAGAGATACAGTGAATTCCTCTGTTCAGTTACTGAATATCCTTGAATATGCTTATCAGTTGCAATGTAATTCTGCTTGCACTTAGGCCATATAAACTTGTGCAGTTACGTTGTGTAATTGTGGTTAGCTGTAGTTAGTAGAACTACAGGTAAGTCATACCCAAACAGAAACTTACTTAAAGCAAAGTTTCTTCTATTCAAAGGGGCTTGATTTTCACAATGTAAATTCTGATATCAAGTGTCACACCCAACAGTAGTCTCCATGCAGACTCCCTTTTACTTCTTTTTTTTGCTTTTCAATCCCAAAATGCCTTGTAAAGGTTCTATAAATACCCAAATTTGGAGAATGCACTGTTATTAGTATTATTATGAATAAGTAAGACTCTAATATGGCATACTTCAACAAAAATAAATTTGCTTAAACTGTCCCAGAGGAATCGCAAATCTATCAATGTCTTTCATAAATTAATTGAAGACAGCTTGCATGCTTTTATTATCACCAAGTTAAGCCTTGGATGCAGCATTTTATTCACTGCAGAAAACATATTAATGTTCTGATTAGATATAGATTCAATTTCTGATGGAATACTTTTGAGTAAGTAGAATATGTCAGGTACTGCAGCAAGATTAGTGAGATTCAGAGCACAGCACTTTGCATGTTATTAATATCATGTAATTCCTACTGGCATCTATACAGTTGAAACAGTGTAGTGCATTTATGTCAGCATTTGTTTAGGAAATGTAAAACACGCATTTCAGCAAGAAAACATAGATTTTCTTTTAAATGGGAACTACATTTTTTTTTAAGCTGTGAAATGTTTGTGACCTGTTGCATGGTAAACCATTTTTCTGATTAGTGTATTAATGAATGTAAAATGTCCTGGGAAAATGGTTTCATTGTGTGTATTTTAAAACTGCAATTGAAGCATCACATTTATTCTAACATGAAATTTCTTGAGCTTATAACTTGCCACAAAACAACTAAGCATTTTACTTTTACCTTAACAGGATGGCGGTGCTTAGTTTTCTAAGCAGAACACTGCAACTAGCAAGATATTCATCCAGTCAACTGGGGAGACAACTCTGTTCAGCCAGTGCAAATAAGCCAGTGTTGACTTTATTCACAAAGGTAAAAGTTGTTTGTGGAATAAAAGCTAGGCAAGACCGCATTTTTATCATAGAATCATGGAATGGTTTGGATTGGAAGGGCCCTTAAAGATCATGTAGTTCCAACCCCCCTGCTCTCAGCAGGGACACCTCCCACCAGACCAGTCTGATTAAGGCCCCACCCAACCTATCCTTGAACACCTCCAGGGATGGGGCAGCCACATCTTCCCTGGGCAACCTGTGCCAGTGTCTTACTACTCTCATCAGGAAGAATTTCTGCATAATGTCTAGTTTAATTCTTTCTCTTTCCACTTTAAAGCCATTCCCCCTCATTCTATCCCTACATGACCTTGTGAAAAGACTCCTCAGCTTTCTTTTACACTCCCTTCAGTTACTGGAAGGTAATCCTATAAGGTCTCCTTTGAGCCTTCTCTTCTCCAGACTGAACAACCTCACCCTCTCAGCCTGGCCTCACAGGAGAGGCGCTGCAGCACCTGATCTTCTTTGTGGCCCTCCTCTGGACACAGTACTCCAGTAGGGATCTCATATGAGAGGAGTAGAGCAGGATAATCACCTCCCTTAACCTGCTGGCCATGCTTCTATTGATGCAGCCCAGAATATGATTGGCCTTCTGGGCTACAAGCACATATTGACAGCTTATATCGAACATCTTTACCAATGAGCACCCCCAAGTCTTTCTCAGCATGGCTACTCTCAGTCACATTGTTCCTCAGCCTGTATTGAAACCATGGATTGCCCCAACCCAGGAGTAGGACCTTGCATTTGGGCTTGTTGAACCTCGTGAGATTCACAGAGGCCCAGTTCTCTAGCTTGTTTGGGCTCCTCTGGATAACATCCCATCCTTCTGGCATGACAACCACATCACTCAGCTTGGTGTAATCTGCAAACTTGCTGAGGGTGCATGCAAACTCACTGTCTGTATTATCAATGAGATTTGTCAGTTTTGATATCCATGAATCCCAGATGATGTGGCTCGGCCAGTGTTTTTTGTCTGTTCAGGTCTGTGTTGTGTTGGGCATTTTACTTTGAGGGTATCTTTTATGCCAGGCTTTACAGTACAGTCTCATTGTAGCAAGCAAGTAGCTACAACCAACAGTGTAACATTTCAAGATAGTTGTGTCTTGGTGACATTACAGCCCATATGCTTAGTTGAATATTGTTCTCTTGCTGGAAGCGTTCCATTGTGGAAATGGAGAACAAAGGTGAATTTTTAATTCACAGTCTGCCCAAGAGAAGAAGCAACAACCAAAGTAGGCTTTTCAAAGCACTGTTGTTTCATTCCAACGCTATAAGATTGAAAATATATCCAATTAGCGTTGCTAGCTCATAAAGAAAAAGTGGATTGTGCTTACCCTCTCTTTGCTTTATTGTCTGTGTAACACTAGCAGTAATTAAATACAGGCAAAGGTTTGTCTGTGACTTGAGCAGACAGGATTCTTGAGCATATTTAGAGAACACAAGCATATGTATTTTGTTGTGATGAACAGGAATCACAGAACCATCACAGAATTGTTAAGGTTGAAAAAGACTTCTAAAATCAAGCCATTGTGAACTGCACTGTTGTGTAGAATTCATTCCATGAATAGTCATCAAATGCCAGTGTTGTCTGCACAGGTCTTCTGCACTTTTATATAGGATGGCATATGGTTTATGTAGCCTTCAAAAGTAGAACAACAAGAAATGCAAAGCACTTCCCCAGTATCAAGGTTTGACTGACAGGCTTGTAGTTTCCTGGATCCTCCTTCCAGCCCTCTTCTAAATGGTTGTAACATCATCCAGCCTCCAGTCAAGTGGAACTTCCCCAGTCAGCCAGGACTGCTGGTAGGTGATGAAAAGGGGTTTGGCAGGTACTTCTGTCAGCTTCCTCAGTACCCTTGGGTGGATCCTGTCTGGGTCCATAGGCTTATGAATGTCTAATTTGCAAAGGAGGTCTCTCACCATTTCCTCATGGATCATGGGAACTTTATTCTACTCCTTCTCTCTGTCTTCTAGCTTGTGAGGCTGAGAACCCAGAAAACATTGTAGAGCTCTCCACAGGCCATGGGGAACTGAATATGTCTTTTACTTGAACTGCAAGGAGGCTGGCATGTTACAAAACATATGTGCAGGATTCTGGAACATTCATTTCAGTCACTAATATCTGATATATCAGGCCCTCCAAAAGTGACAAGAGCTAGCAAGAGTGCAGCACTGTTGGTCTTTGGCATCTTGCTTAGGTTTTCAGAGCATTAGGATTTCTCTGTGTGGGAAGGACAATTTAGATTATATCTGAATTCAAAGAGTATTTAATTCAAATTAATTCACATGCAGGAAAGAGTAAGTTACTGTTTCAGATTAATTCTGTATTTAAACAAGCCCTATTTAGTTCTAAAGTGGAAGGGGGAGGAGGTCTTTTCCAGCCTTGAGAGGCATTTCATGGCAGAAGAACAGAACCATCATCTTCACTGCTGTATACTCTACTATGTGAGTTATAGGTGAAATTCTGCCATTACAAACACTGAAGCAACATGCCTTCGTATGAGTCATGTTCATGTACGCACTGCTCTAATGGTTATAGTGCACGTCAACTATGTAACTGTAGTGGAAGACTAGGGAGTTTTCGAAAAAAAATAGTGGGTTTCTTTGACCCTATCACAGATTGAAACACTGCAACTGCATGTTAGTTCTCCCTGTTGGATGTTGCTGTCCTGGTTTTGCAGGTTGGAGGATCATAACAATTCCTTTCAGGCAAAGTCAGCCAGGTTACATTAAATCATCTTCTTTTGATATTTTAACTGACCCAAGTGACTTAATCTGAAACAGATTAGAAGATTACTCATGACCTCCTCATTCTCCTTCTATAAAGGGAAAATTTTCTATCGGGAGGTTTTTTTTCAGCTGATGATGTCAATGCTTTGTGTATTCATTGCTGCTGACCAAAAGAGGGGATTTGTAGTTTGCTGTATGCTTTAAACTGGTCTGAATGTTTTCTTCTAGAAACCGTGCCCTCTGTGTGATGAAGCAAAGGAAGTGCTCGAGCCATATAAGGGGAGGGTAATGTATTGCAGTGTTACATACATTTTCTGTACAGAAAAAAACGGTTAATCGGGATTCTTTGTAAAAGAAAATTGCTTGGATTTATTTGTATGTGTTATTCTTTCATGGATGACCTCTTCAAGACAATTTCAGCACCAATTTCTATAAACCTTATTATCCAAAAGCACTTTCTGACAGTGCTATTCAAATATTTATTGGCAAACTAAACAAATAGTTTGTTGCAATAGTTTTTAAAACCCCTGCTTTTGTAAATACTGTTGCCTCCTCTTACAGAGGAGCTTGCAGCTTTTATGAGGCAAGTAATGATATCATTTGGGAAGGATGTTAGTAAGTAGGGCTTCAAATATTTGAACTCTATGTGATTGCAATTTTTCACATTCTTCAGTGGGGTTTTAATCTCTTTCTAGAAAGAAGAAACTGTTAATAGAAGCATTAAGAACTTTTGCCCTCCACAGCCCAAAAACTAGTGGTTGTGTTGCCAGCCACATACTTATGGCTGGTGCTCGCAGGACAGTGGTTCTGCACAGAGGATCAAGAATGTCACCCTGGACTAGGGAGAGAGTCCTTTGTAGACATGGAGACAAGGATTGTGGCTACATGTATTTTGAATCCACAAAATGGGCAGTTGTCTAAAACATGGAAGAATAAATCTAAAAGCACCAAGAAAACTGCTTTGCATTTCTGAAAAATACATTGATCAAAAGACAAGCAGGTATTATTTTTTCAGTGTCCAGTAGGTCCTAACATATTCCTTTTCTGTCACAGTTTATTTTGCAGGAGGTGGATATTACCCTTTCAGAGAACTCAGTGTGGTATGATAAATACAAGTATGATATACCTGTTTTTCATTTAAATGGGAAGTTCCTAATGAAGCATCGAGTAGACGTTCAAAAGTTTGAGGACCAGCTTATGAAGGTGGAGTTGAAAAATGATGAAAACCAGTGAAGAAAATTCAGCTGTGTCAGTGTGATTCTGAAAGGACTGTGCCACATAAATTGTGTGAAAAGGCAATATTCATTATGTGGCCTCCGGTTTCTTAGAACATACGTTACCAGTTTTGATCATCAAGCCCATTGAATATTGAAGAATATTATCTAGGCAATTGCAGCTGGAGAGGTGAGTGAGAATACTTGAGAGAAACAAGTCTGCAGACACCAAGGTCAGTGAAGAAGGAGGTTCTCCAGGCGCTGGTGAAGAAATACCCTGAAGCCTGTGGTGAAACTGGCTTGCCCTCTGCACCTCATGGAGATTCATGGTGGAGCAGATATCCACATGCAGTCTGTGGAGGCCCTCACACCAGAGTGGGTAGATGTGTCTGAACAAGACTATGACCCTATGGGAAGCCTGTGCTGGAGAAGATGCCGGGAGAGAGAGGCCCATGCTGGAGCAACTTTGCTGGCAGGACTTGTGGCCCTATGGGGGACCCACACTGGAGCAGTCCAGTCCTGAAGGACTGCACCCCATGGAAGGGACCCACACTGGAACAGTCTGTGAAGAACTGTAGTGCATGGAGGCATTCATGGTGGAGATCTTTCCCATGGGAGGAAGCCCATTCTGGAGCAGGGGAAGAACGTAAGGAGTTCTGCCCCTGAGGAAACAACATGCAGTGAATTGACCGCAACCTCCGTTCCCCTTTCCCTTGTGCTGCTGGAGGGGGTAGGCAGACATAATTGGGAGTAAAGTTAAGACTGAGAAGAAGGGAAGGGTGGAGGGAAGGTGTTATTAAAATTCAGTTTTATTTCTCATTATACTCTGATTTGATCGGTAATTAGTGAAAGTAGTTTCCCCAAGTTGAGTCTGTTTGACCTGTGACAATAATTACTGAATGATCTCTCCCTGTCCTTATCTGAACCCGTGAGTCCTTCATTACATTTTCTCTCCCCTGCCCAAGCTGAGGGGAGTGGTAGAGTAGCTGTGGTGGGCAACTGGTGTCTAACCACAGTCAAACTACCACAGTGTTTCGAGATTGTAGGTATGGTTAAGCTGTAGGTCTGTAAGAGACTTCCTTGGAGAATTCTAGGAGTCCATCCTAAGTGCTTACTTAAAATGAAGAGAGCATTTACTGTAAGGGAATAAGACACTAGATTAATCATAGAATCACCAGGTTGGAAGAGACTCACCGGATCATCGAGTCTAATCATTCCTACCAGTCTCTAAACCATGCCCCATAGTTCCTCATCCACCCATGCCTTAAATACCTCCAGGGAAGGCGAGCTAATCACCTCCCTGGGCAGCCTGTTCCACTGCCTAACAACCCTTTCTGTGAAGAATTTTTTACTTACATTTAGCCTGAACCTCCCCTGGTGGAGCTTGAGGCCATTCCCTCTTGTCCTGTCACACGGGATGGCGCACTCTCACTGAAGCAGAAGTAGTATCTATAGAACAATCATCATAATGCTCCATCACGATCCTGTGAAGCAGCTGGGCCTTTGATACCTGAATTCTTGCAAAGCAAGACCAAAACTGTGAGATACACCAATGCACCAAGTAGGAAATTTTCAGCAATTAGGGAACTGTAAATGAATATGAACTTGTGATGCTGTGGCAAAAGGCATAGTAAGAATAATAAAACCACCTTCTGACCTTCCACACTCTATTCTTGCATTTCATAACATTTCAAATAAAATTCCAGTTCTTTGTCTTTATTTATCTTCCGGTAATACATGACATGTGCCCAGAATATTAAGAGAGTAATAAGAGTTCCTCTAGGAGACAAATATTCTCAAGTGTCTGTCTTGTCTGTGGAATGCACTGCTGGAACTGAGGGTGCTCCAGATCATCTGCATTTTTCCTTGATGTTGTGTTCTGGAGTATATACAGTTAATCTCTGTGCACAGAATACAAAATAAATGCCCTCCAGTCATACACAAGCACAAATCTTAGCTATGATGATACACTACACCCACTGCTCCTGGCGTGAAGATGTAAGAACAATTTGTGACATGCATTACTGGAATACACCTAGATAAAATCATGTTGAAGGCACAAAACACTTGTCAGCTTTAACTCAGGACCTTGCTGTATGCCATCCGTTTCAAGCCTGTCTCCTAAAGAAATTAGTTTTGGACCATGTAATTTTGTATAAGCCCAGTACTCTTTCTTGCCTTCTCCACTTCCTCTCTGATGACTTTCCAGAAATGTTTAATCCAGGTATGAGTTCAACAAAATGATCCAGATGGGTTTTTTTTTTTTGTTCTTGGGTGTTTTTGTCAGTTCTAGATGCATATTTAAGGTATTACACTAAGGGATGAGGCATCTGTTGCAGCAAGGTCTCCATGTTGGTAAGAGTTGTCACTGCAACCTGTTTGCAAGGCTAAATCCCTAGTGACTTTATTAATGTTCCTACTCCAGTAAACATTTCTGTATACTTTAACTCGCCTGCTGTCTACCAAATTACTCCAGGAGCCAGTACTGGGCCTTCTGCTTTTAGTTGAATACAGAGGTAGCACCTGTATGCAGCTTCTTTTTCTACTTGGAAGACCACCTGTGCCACTGGGAAGAATACACAGCCAGATGCAAACACAGGTGGGTTGGGGATTTTTGCTTCACTGACGGGAAAGCAGTCTAAAGGCAAAACTCTTACGTGATCAGGTTTCTAGCAAAATGTAAGTAGCCCCTACCATGGTCAGGAACATGTCCCACTAGATCAGGCTGTCTACAGTTACCATACAAATTAAATACACGTATGAGATCTCTGAAGGAAATATTAAAGGACTAAGGCTGAGGTTACCAGTGGGACAGACAGGTCTTCACTAGTTTCACTGTTAGGGATGATGGCCAGGGGCTGGTCCTTGCTTGAGGAAGGACATAAAATGAACTATAATTAAACCAACAGAAATATTATCTTTCAGATTTCCTTTAGGTTATTCATTGCTATCTTAGGAACAGAGCTGTCATGTTGGGTATAGTTTTAACCACATTTCAGCACTTGCACATTTGATGATGTGATTGAGAACTGCCCTGCAGAGAAGGACTTTAGGGTGCTGATCGATGAGAAGCTTCACATGAGCTGGCAATGTGTGCTCACAACCCAGAAGGCCTAACGTATCCTGGGCTGCATCAAAAGAAGCTTGGCTAGCATGTTGAGGGAGGTGATTCTGCCCCTCTCTTCCTCTCTTGTGAGACCTCATCTGGAGTACTGTGTCCAGTTCTGAAATCCTCAGCATAAGAAGGATATAGAACTGTTGGAAGGTATCCAGAGGAGGGCTAAAAAGATAATCAAAGGGCCGGAGCACCTCCCCGATGAGGACAGGCTGAGAGAGTTGGGCTTGTTCAGTCTGAAGAAGAGAAGGCTCTGAGGAGACCTTATAGCAACTTTCCAGTGACTGAAAGGGCTACAAGAAAGCTGGGGAGGGACTGTTCATGAATGCTTGTAGTGATAGGACAAAGCAGAATGGATTATAAACAGGAGAGGGGCAGATTTAGACATAACCATGACAATGGTGAGACACTGGCACAGGTTGCCCAGAGAAGCTGTGGCTGCCCCATCTCTGGAGGTGTTCCAGGCCAGGCTGGATGGGACCTTGGGCAGCCTGGTCTGGTGGGAGGTGTCCCTGTGCATGGCAAGGGGGTGGGAACTGGGTAATATTTAAGGTTCTTTCCAACTCAAACTGTGATTCTGTGATTCACTGACAACACAAGCATCATAGGTGCAAAGGTGCTTCAGAAAAGCTTGTTTCTCCCAAACCACGTAGAGGTGGCTATGATGAGGTTTCAACTTCGTTATCACAAGATTCTGATGAATCACTTTTCCATGTTGTACTTGTCCAGTCTCTAAACATTTGGGTCCATCTGGGCAGTGCAGCAGGCAGGGGTTGAGGGTCACAGGGATGGCAGCATCAACCCTCGGTGGCAGCTGCGCTCCTGAACTTGGTCACCTCCACTGCTGCCCCACTGCCCTTCTGCAGGAAGAACACTGCAAGAGGGAAAGCAGTGGTTGCAGAAAGTGGGGGACACAAGTTCTCCTGTGAGAAGGAGGAGGAGAAGGAAGAGGAGGAAGGAAGGAAGCCAAGGCACGGTAGCATGGGTCGCTCAGGTGTTGGTGGCTTCTGGTCATGGCTTTTCTTATGTTGTTTCTTTGGTTTGTGTTTTGGAAGGACGGCTGAGGTTCTGGGTGCGTGAAGTTAAGTGTATTCTCAAATGAAAATGCCAGGTTTGAGAGTACGTTGTGTATACAGAGATTAATTGCTACTCCCCCTGCCATGAAGTCCTGAAGTCTTAGCCTAGAGCAGTGATTTTAACCTGGACATTTTAATTATTGGAATTGTTGATTTTTTCCTAATGATAGAGGTAAAATTAGATCTCAGCTGTACTGCCACAAAAGGAGAATAAAAGGCAAGAAACACAATATCTTTCTGTTGTGGAGGTGTGTCACGGTCCACTCATAAGCAGACGTGTGATGGTTCATTTCATTTATGATTTCAGAGTGCAAAATAATTCAAAGAGAGTCAAGGGAGTCAAATTTCGATCTAAACTGGCTCTTTATTAATTATTCCCATAAAGTGACTTACAATAGAAAATAACTTACAATAGAAAGAGAGCAAGGAAAGAGATAGGGAGAACAGGGAGAGAAAAGGGGTTCATAGCTACCACCATGGGTCCACAGATGGCCAGTGTCTCTGGGAGTCCTGGTCCAGAAGGCGTTCCGTTGTTTCGGTCTTAGCTGGAGGTGATCCCATGGTGGAGGGGGTCTTCTGTCTTGGTCTTCTATTGCCCCTCTCAATTCAGCTGCTCTGGAGCTGTCTTTTATACTAGTCAATGCACTTGTAACCCGCCTTTGCCTGTGGAAATGTGCCAATCTCCACCTAGCAGGCCACACATGCCAAGAGAGGAGTACCTGCAGGTCTCCTACCCTGGCGCATGTGCTCCTTCTGGCAGCAGTGGTCAACGTGGGGTCTCCCAATGAAGGTCAGTAGTCAT
Organism: Coccyzus lansbergi; assembly: GCA_033558105.1. Taxonomy (NCBI): domain Eukaryota; kingdom Metazoa; phylum Chordata; class Aves; order Cuculiformes; family Coccyzidae; genus Coccyzus; species Coccyzus lansbergi. The sequence continues at coordinate 11,736 of JAUMJK010000468.1, forward strand.
CGTCACCTTATGCACATGCTTTGTTGGCTGTGGGTCTGTAGTCATTAATCTTCCTATCTTTTCCTCCTTGCTTAATGGATCTTTCACAATGGTAGGGAGCAAGGAGGCTCGAAGACAGGTACAAAACATTTTTGAGATAAGGAAGCAGGTACAGGTAATTAGGTACAAAGCATTCGTTCCATACCAGTTCTGGCTGTTTACTGAGGACTGCATTTCTGATTTATACAGTCAAGTTCTGAGTCTAAAAATGAGGAAAAATGTTGAGACAGAAATTGTTCCTTTTACTGACTCTTACAAGGCTGTGACAAACCCTGAATGTTTCTGAGACTCAGCCTTGGAATTTTTCATGCCTATTTTGACCTTTTTTTCCTCTTTTCCCTTTTAATAGCCAAAGTTCATGACTCTTGGTGGCTATAAGGGATTATGAAACTACTCAGTAATAATTCCCACATATGTCACAGAAGTTTCACTTCTAATACCAGCAAATTTTTAAACTTCATGTTAACTCTGTGTTGGACTCATCTTTAGATGCAGGCTCTTGATAGCACATACTGGTAGTATGCTGAGTGATGTCTCAGCTCTGTACAGAGTAATCTAGCCATTTCAAAGTCTTGCAGCTAGTGAGAGCAGAAAATATCTATTAGAAATGTCTGGCTTTAGCAAGGTTATTTATAGCTCATCCAATGTCCATTGAAATAAACACAAACCCTCTCATTTCTGACTCATGACCGTGGGGAAGTGCAACGAAGAAAGCAAGAAAATTGTCTCCTTCATTTTTCTTTTATTTTCCAAGTTTTCTTCTCCTGTTTCTTGTGCATTCTGGGCTGCCCCTGACAAGGCAGTGATATTTGTTTGGCAGGATTCTGCCAGAGGGCTGTAATATATAGCTGCTGTTACCCAATCTTTAACAGCATATGAAATGATGATCAGAGGGCTGGAGCATCTCCCATATAAGGACAGGCTAAGATAGTTGGGCTTGCTCAGCCTGGAGAAAAGAAGGCTCTAGGGAGAACTTATAGCTACCTTCCAGTACCTGAAGTGGTTAAAGAAAGCTGGGGAGGGACTTTTTACAAAGGTTTGTAGTGACAGGATAACAGGATGAGGGGAATGGCTTTAAATTGGAGAGGGGCAGGTTTAGACTAGACACAGGGAGGAATTTCTTCACCATGAGGGTGCTGAGGTACTGGCACAATTTGCCCAGAGAAGCTGTGGCTGCCCCATCCCTGGAGGTGTTCAAGGCCAGACTGGATGTGTCTTTGGGCAGCCTGGGCTGGTGGAAGGTGTCCCTACCCGTGGCAGGGGGGCAGGTTGGAACTAGGGACCTCCCAACCCATACATTCAATATTTTTTTTTCTCTGCATGCCCTGATAGAAGGGTTGTTTTTGCCAACTTTCTGAGTGGATTTATTCACATACTATCCTTGACGGAATGACTTACTACACTAAAGACAACTCCATCTAGCCAGAGCAAGACCAGAAGGCCATTGTGGGCATCCTTCATTTAAATTAGAACATAGATATAGACTGAGAAGTAGGTGAGAGCATTTCAAAGGCAGACATAGCACATTTCTGATGCTAAGGGGATGTCTTTTTTTCCTGCTGGAAGCTGGTGGGAAGAAATATTTCTGCTGCTTTGAGCTACAGTGTAAAAGGGAGGAAAAATATTAATGACACTGCACAGCAAGGCTTGTCATAAAATCAAAGTACTGAATATCACCAAAGTGATAATACAAAGTAAACTGCTTATCAAGGAATTCTCACCTTGTCCATTTGTCATCCTCACTGTGTCAGTCCTCTCAGTGCTGTGCTATAGTTATTCCTAACTTCTTTTACCATGACACACTTCCTCCCCACAGCACAGCACAGTGTCTTATATCTGTCTTCTGATTACTGAATCTGTTTCACATGAATATAGAATAGCAGGAAGGGGGAAAGAGCTAGTATCTCTCTGCTCTCTGTTAAGCTTTGTGCAAGGCACTGTAGACCGGAGTTAATAATTAATTCCAATTATATTTTCTGTCTCGGAAATATTGATGATCTTTCAATTCAAGACTGATGTTGATCCAACTTCTTTCTTATTTTCCAGTGAAGCAGGAAAGCCAGCAATGCTTGTAAGTACATGCCTATTTATAAGCCTGCCAGCAGTCCCTTTTCCTTAATTCAGCTGAATGGTCTAGGGTGGCTGAGGGCAATCTAATGAGAAGTTCTGGCTGACCTGTCTAAGTTGTAGTTTTGTTGGGATTTTGACAAACAAAAAGGGAAGGAGGGATGGAGCAGCTATTTCTTCCTAAAGACTAGCCTAACTCTGCCACAGCCCTCCTGGACAAACTTTTGAAATGGAGATTCATATGTTAAAAACCCGGGTGTGTTTGTACTTGCTTCCATCCTAAAATTAAATGTTTTAGGGGAATTTTTTTTAAAGTCCCCTTGGAAGCATCAGAACATTTTATTTTGGTGTTTCTAAGGTTAAATAATATTTAGTTTTCAAATATTGTGCTTAAGGTCAGAACTAATCCCAACATAAATCTGTCTCAGCCTGATATCCTTGGTTTTCAAATACCCTTTGTGTCCTCTCCTGGCAGAGTTTCTTCTCCCATGGGACACTGGAAGCTCAGAGGTTCTCACAGATTCATGACTCCCAGAAACTAAATGCTTAAATTCAAATTAAGACTCAAGAAAAAATGACTCAGTAACTATTTCCCTATGTAAGGGTATGCTCTTTGAGTGGACTTCATGTTGAAATTTTCTGAAATGAGACTCATTCACACAAACCAGTTTTTTATCAGGGCTTATTTAATTCCATTTAAAAAATCTGAGGAACAACATTTAAAGACAAAAAAGAAACCTTCCTCCCTCCCTCCCTCCCTTCCTTCCTCTCTTCCTTCCTTCCTTCCTTCCTTCCTTCCTTCCTTCCTTCCTTCCTTCCTTCCTTCCTTCCTTCCTTCCTTCCTTCCTTCCCTGCTCTTCTCTTATCAGTGTCAAACTGCACACTCTAAACAACTCAGGACAAGGATTTTAATCACCCTCTTGTGTTTGTACAGTGCCTGTCGCAATAGGTTCCTATGTTTGGACATAAGCGCCACTATTGTAGTAATCATGGTTGTATCTTTGATTATTGCAGAGATAAGTTAAGGAAATAAACTTCCATGGTTCATGTGTGTTTTCTATATTTCCCCCTCATTTACAATTTATTTTGAATTGCATCCACTTCTTAGCAGTGTGTTTTATGTGAGGAACAACCTAAAAAAGGCTTTGTTTCGTGGAGAAGCAGCAAACACAGAGCATGTTGGACAGAGAACTTTTCAATGCCCAAGAAATTTGTACTTGAAAGATATGAAACAGGAATGATAAAATTTCTCGAGAAATCATGAACTGACTCTTTTCTGCATTGCATCAGAGGTGAGCTTCTGGGAGTGGGAAACATGCTTCCTAAGCTGCCTACATTGGGGACATTTTCCTCTGTTGTAGCGAGACATGTACAGGATATGAACTGATGAAGAAATAAGAAATGAGCGGAAGAAACTTATTTCATGAGAACAAAGGGTCATTCCTTAATGCATTCCCTGAAACATTCCTTATTGCACTGTGGTGGAGCCATTCCTGAAGCTTTGTGGAAATCTGAATGGAGCATGTGCTGAACTTCACAAATTCAAAGCATGGAGCTGTCCTCTCCCTGTGAGCCAAGGGGACCTTCAAACATCCTCCTGCTCCAGGGCACCTCCACCACAGCTGCCTAGAAGAAGACTCTCCTTCCTTTCTGCCAAGTACACAGTGGAGCTGAAACAAACCTGCTATTCCTGAGGCTTTGCACATGCCAGCAGACTTGCAGCATTACTTGCTAGAAACAGACTGGCCTCTTGTAACCTTCTCAACAGAGCTGATCTGGAGAAACAGGTCAGGACTAATGCTTAGCTGGCTCAGTGAAGTAAGCCAGCAGAAAAATACAGTTAATTTTCTGGTAGGACTAATTTGGGCATAACTCTACACCCAGGTTTGGATCACTGTCAGTTACCAGTGAAGAGAGGGGACAAGAGTTGGTGCTGTGGTTAAAGTGGGGAAGGAATGTCATCTTAGCAGTATTTTACTTTGGCTTAAATGGGGGAACTGTAGCCTGTGAGCTTTGCTGAATGTCAACTAGAAACTTTTTTCTCCTGTGACCATGGCACTTCAGTCATTAGCTACACCTTCCTACACTTATCTTTGTCCTCTCAGCAGTGATGTTATTTAGAGTTGAGTTGGTACTTGCCAAAAAATAGAATGTCTATTAGTAAATTCATATTGCCAAATGCAGTGTAATGGCTAATATCATCCATACGGTATTCACAGATGAGGCAACTAACAACCTGGTTGTGCAAGCTTAATGAGCCTTGCCATTTCCAATTGGTTAGAGAAAGCAAGACAGAGAGATGACAGCCTCATAGCTGCTGTGCAGAGGTTGCTTAGCTCTATGAAAAGCAGTTATTTAATGAAGTTGAACAAACTTAGGCCCTGGTTTTGGGTTAGGCTGGAGACAACAGTGGTGTGTACATGAGTTCCTGAATTATTGCTCAGGCTGATTATGTTTTATCTAGACAAGACTTTATTTGCTGGTGTGAAACACAACTTACTTAAAGTCTTCTGCAAGTCCACTGTGCCTATTAGACCAGTGAGTATGGACACATCCTCAGTTACAGGCAGGTGTCTGCTCATTCTCCCTGGGCCCAGAGCAGCAGAGAGAAGCCAGCTCTATTTCAAAAGCTGTATGGCTTTGCTAGCATGCTATTTACCCACATCTAATGAGTCTTTAGGCTACATTTAGGGATTTTTTTGCAGGTAGGAGCAAAATTGTTCTCCCTTTGTTCCCAGATACATTACAGTTATTACCTTATATACACACATACCAAAAAACAGTCAACCAGTTCTGGCTTAGCCGGGACATTAGCTAGGTTAAGGTTCTTCTTTGCCTACAAAGGTTGTGTAAACATGCATTACTTTGGCATCATCCCTGCTGCAGTGTCCCATGCTAACCCCAGGACTAGACATTTTCCAGGCTCCAGAAACATCAGCATGACACGCAGATATGTGTGTGGCCATGAAGACCAGCCTACAGCTGCGAAGTGTATGGCAATTACCCTTTGGGGAGCACAGAGCCTTACTAATGTGGCTGATGTGTGTTGTCACATCTGACTGATCTAATGAAACATACAATAAAGGGGTGAGGCAAAAGGCAGCTGTGGACATAGGCAGGAGAACTCACCATTTTAACTCTAACCAAAATGCAATATCCACATCCTGGATCTATAAAAGAAGATTGATGACAGAGTCTTACTGTTACCAAAGCAGCAGTCAAACCGCTTGGAGTGAGCTCCCCTTCATGAACACAAATGTTGGTGTGCCTCTGCACCTGGAGCAGCAGGAATGGACAAAGCCATAAGCCAGACTGAAGCCACAATTTTGTAAATGTTACTTGATACAGAGATGTTTTGACAAATTCCCCTCTAATGGCAATGCATTTGCTATGTTTTGTTCTGAGAAGTGCAGATTACTAACATGTTTGTTTCCTGAACAACCAGCTGCTTCTTCTAGTTGTCACTCAATCTGATTTCCTTATGCCGTGAATAATTATTAACAATATCAGACTTATTTCTGCTGGTGGAACATGGGGCTTGACATCATGGTATCTCAAAATAAACAGAAAGGGTGATAGTTCTAATAGATTATGGCCAAAAAAAATTGTAACTGATATGGACTGACAAAGAAAATATGGCATACTTGATACAAGTGATAGTGAAAGACTCTACAGTTTATCCGTCTTCAAATTCAGTGTTTCTGTAGATGGTGGCTATGAACAAATTTATCCTCGATAGCTGCCAGGTGGTAATATAGAACCATAGAATCATAGAAACATAGAATAGTTATGGTTGAAAGGGACCTTAAAGATCATCTAGTTCCAACCCCCCTGCCATGGGCAGGGACATCACACTGCCCAAGGCCTGATTGGATAGGCAGGGAAGGAGAGACAGGGGGATGGCTCTATATGTTATAACGAGAGGGGGTTGATTGAATGGAAGTCAATAATTAAGATGATATGGTTGAGTGCTTATGGGTAAGGGTTGGGGGGAAGGCCAACAAGGCAGAAATCCTACCGAGAGCCTATTACAGACCACCCAACAAGGGTGAAACAGTAGATGGAGCATTCTACAGCAGGTTACTGCTTTTTCACATGGGGGGGGGGGGGTTCAACTTGGAAATACAACACAGTAGAGAGGAAACAGGCATGCTCTGAACCTCAGTCTGATCCATGATTTTGTGTCTGTTCTGCTTTTGAAAAGAAAGAGAGGTTTTGGAAATATTTTTTTACCAGACTTCTTTCAAAACTCAATTTTCTTGTGTTTGGTAAGATGATGTCACTTGTAACCTTGGGAGAAAATGCTATTCCTCCTTTAAGCAGTATCTCATGTGTCTCACCCCTGTCCCCAGCAGTCCATCAGCCTGCTGCTGCCAAAAAAAAATCTGTGGGATAGGAATGTGGATCAAAGGTAGCATATAGTAAATTCTTTCTGTTATGTTTAATAATAGAAATATTTATTGAGGAGACACACTGACAGGCTTTGTCAGAGTTTGTGAAACTAATCACAATATCTGTCTGTTCACATCTGAGCAGTTAGCATCTGAGGATTATTTTATTTTATTTATACAAAGCTCACTGATCTAATTTAAAGAAGAGAGAAAACATGCTAAAAACTGTTACATGGAGCCCATATGAATAAGGTGATGACGTTTACAAGTTACTGTCCTGACAAAATTAGGGGAAATAATGCTGTGAATGTTTAGTATATGCAAAAAGAACAATTTTTTTTACCTTTTATCTGGGATTTTTCTCCTTTCAAAGAAGTGAAATGCAGGAATGACAGGAAGGAGAATTCCAGCTTATTTTATGACACAGCCTTCTTATAAGTATGTATAGCAACTTTTCTTGTTTTGTTTTTTTTAAATAAATAGCCACCTCAGAGTAAGCCATCAGTTCCTGCTGTTTGGTAACTTTTGCATTGCTTAACGTTGCAGGGTAGGATTAAGACGGCTATACCTCCTGTAGTCATCAAGGTAGATTATTAATTATGGTAGGAAGTATGGTCCTGTCAGTAGATCTTCTGTTAGATCACAACCAAAACATTATTTTGAGCTACTGTGGTAACTCTTCCCCAAATTCTAGAACTCCCTCAAGTTCGCACTTTAGTGTGTTCCTGGAGCTCATGTGAAAGGACCGGAGAAGACACATGCCCAAAGTATTGGATAGATTAGAGTATTACTTCTTCTTTCAGTAGAAAATGGGGCCTGTAGGTAAGAGAGGGCAGGTTTGAATTTTGTTCTGTGAGCAGTTACCTATGTGTTCACAACACAAATAGGAAATCTTTATTTGGCTCTACAATAATTTTGCAGTTACACAAAACCATCCTTCATGGTTTCATATAAACTTACTGTGAGGCTATGTACTCATACACAGAAATATAAACTCAGTGCTTTGGAGTTTGTCTGAGATTGCAAGAAAAGTATTCTGGATGCATTGTACTTGGCTTTGTTAAACAGATGATGCTGTAACACTGAATCACTTTAAGTTTTGTGTGAGTGCCTGGAATTCAGTTACTGTAAGAAGCAGCCCCTAGAAGTCAGCCAGACCTTGTCCACAGGAGTTTCTCAAGTAACTTAACTATGTTTAGCCAACTAGATCTCTTTGGAATTTTGTGGGGACTACTAAACAAATAATCTTTTTATTTTACCACCAGGAAGGTCTTCTAAAATAAAAGTGAATTAGTAATGTGACACAACAATTGTGGCTGCAGCTCTCTAGAGTATCCCAAGTTTTCCAGGAAAGCCTGTCTTCTTAAAAAATTGCATTAATATAGGCATTGCCAGAAGTCCTAGTTTTATTAGCTGGAGGCCAGTGACAAGTAGGGTTCCCCAGGGCTCAGTGCTAGGTCCAGTCCTGTTCAATGTCTTCATCAATGACCTGGATGAGGGCATTGAGGGTACCCTTAGCAAGTTTGCAGGTGACACAAAGCTGTGTGCAAGTGTTGATCTGCTGGAGGGTAGGGAGGCTCTGCAAAGGGACCTAAACAGGCTGGACCACTGGGCAGTGTCCAACGGCATGAGGTTTAACACGGCCAAATGCCGAGTCCTGCACTTGGGGCACAACAACCCTATGCAGAACTACAGACTGGGAGAAGCCTGGCTGGAAAACTGCCAGGAGGAGAGGGACCTGGGGGTGTTGGTCGGCAGCCGACTGAACATGAGCCAGCAGTGTGCCTAGGTGGCCAAGAAGGCCAAGGGCATCCTGGCTTGTATCAGAAATGGTGTGACCAGCAGGTCCAGGGAGGTGATTCTCCCTCTCGACTCAGCACTGGTGAGACCGCTCCTTGAATACTGTGTCCAGTTCTGGGCCCCTCACAACAAGAAGGATGTTGAGGCTCTGGAGCAAGTCCAGAGAAGAGCGGTGAGGCTGGTGAAGGGGCTGGAGAACAGACCCTATGAGGAGAGTCTGAGAGAGCTGGGGTTGTTTAGCCTGGAGAAGAGGAGGCTGAGAGGAGACCTCATTACTCTCTACAAGTACCTGAAAGGAGGTTGTAGAGGGGAGGGAGCTGGCCTCTTCTCCCAAGTGACAGGGGACAGGACGAGAGGGAATGGCCTCAAGCTCGGCCAGGGGAGATTTAGGCTAGAGATTAGGAGGAAGTTTTTCACAGAAAGGGTCATTGGGCATTGGAATAGGCTGCCCAAGGAGGTGGTTGGGTCACCTTCCCTGGAGGTGTTTAAGGCACGGGTGGATGAGGTATTGAGGGACTTGGTTTAGTGTTGGATAGGAATGGTTGGACTAGAAGATCCGATGGGTCCCTTCCAACCTGGTTGTTCTGTGATTCTGTGATTAATATAGGACCAGAAGACCTAATTTTCTGTCACATTTTTTCTTAAAATTAACAGTAAGTACTTCTTAAAAGTACAGAAAATTAAGCATAAACACACATTTGCTTTGAGAAAACTGCCTTTCTTCCTCTATTACTCTTTGAATTGAAATACTGTGTTAATTTCCAATTAGTATGTATGGAACCACATCTTACTTTATTGTAAAGACAGGTTCTATGTGAAAGTCCCACTGGCTATAGTGAAGTTGTATCTGAGGGTCATTGTACACAGCAGCTCTATTAGCAATAGGATAATAGTCATGTTGGATAAAGTATAGTGAACCTGAGGCTTACCCATGAAATCAGTAAAAAACTGTGAGTTTATGCCCAAATATTAAGGTTTATGGAAGGTATGAAACCTTTTCTTCTGTAAATACTTGTCTATAAGTGGCAAAGATGCTCCTTCACGAATGTCCAAGATGCTCTCTCAGACTTAATTAGAATCAAGTTCTTTTCACAGCAATATTATTAGAAGAAACACAATATAGAGAATAAGAGGCCTTGTGGATCTGAGATTTATTCTTTGGAGTAATTAACAGCTAACTGAGCTGAGGATTTGTTTACCAGTAGTGTCTGTTCTTTGAGGAAGAATAATAACATGGCAATACTTGTCATTCATTTATATTTAATAGAGTGGTGATTTTTTGTTGTTAGTAGAACTAAGGAAATGAGCAATCTTGTTAACATGTCCTGTTGTTAACTTGGTTTTTGATATTGCAACACTGATCTACAAAGAACAAAATAATTTAAAATAACTTATGATGATGTGGTCTATAAATTACTTTCATCTGAAGAGTTAGTGTATTTCTGTTATGAATAGATCCCAGAAAATGCATGTTAATTGACTGGTAGGCATTTCTTTTAAAGAAAATAAAAATGAGGAAGATGAAATAATGATATTAAAAGAGAAAAGAAATAGAATATAATTTTAATTATGTATTTAATTATTGTTTATTTAATTATTCAACAGTATCATTTAGTGATGATCAGTGATTGTTGGCATTACTAAAGCAAAGACAAAATACTTAGTCTAATACTTTGTAAAAAAACCTTCCGAATACTCAAGTCAGATCTTGGATCTTTTTTCTTCGATTCTTGTAGATCTTTACTAAGCTTTCTTACCAATCAACATCTCTAAGAAAGCAGAAACTCAACAATTTCTTCATGAGCAGTGGGGTAGAAATCTCCGAGAAGAGCAGGAGGTAGGGTAAAGTCTGACTACAGACCTTTGGAATGCTCAGTGTGAGGTGCCTACCTGTAGTTTGATGTTCCTTAATGGTGCTTGATTCTTCCATTAAGTGACCACCAGATTGTGAAGAGGAAATAATCCAAAATTGTCAGATTGCAGGAGAAGTGAGGCAGAACTTCCTTGGTTTTTTGTCAGAATTGAGTATTCTAGTTCTCATTGTAGTTGATCAGTGCTTTATCTCAGGAGAGACAGCAGCATGAAGTGAGGTCAAAACTGCAATAGTCTGTGATCCTTTTTTATTCATGTGGTTCTTCTGTCAGTGTGTGATCTGCATGAGAACTTGCCTTTGTGTCGTTTATAGACCTTTTTGAACTTCTTTTCCCCCTCATTTCCTGAGTCAGACCCTCAACTGAAGTTGAGTAATATTTATTATGTAAAACAGGGATCTGACCCATTACTTATTATTGTTTGCACAATCCTTTGAAAATGGATTTTCAGCATCATAATAACTGCTTGTTCCTGCTCTTCCGTAATACTCCAATAGCAGCTCCAATTGACTGGTAGAGGTTTTATTGGTGAACAGGCAGTTGACTTGCCAGGGCTGGAGCAACAAAACCAGAAAGAGCTTGTTCTGTGTCTGGCACATTATCACACTTGGGTGTAGTCTTGTGTCTACCTCAGCCAGGTAGTTTACAAGCGTCACTGGAATGAGGACTGGAAGATTATTTTTCTCCTAACTAGCTTAGGGTTTAGGTAACTGCTTTTCTGAGGGCTTAAACAAAAATTAAAATAGTAAATCTGACACAAAGTCAGTGTTTACACAGAAGTTAGTTGCCTGCTTATCTGCTCTAGGCTGTTTGTGAGAAGTATCAAATATGTTTATCTCTAAAATGTTGATGCTGCTGGAGAGCTTATGAAATGTTACAGAGATCAGCAGACTTGACTTTTCCTAACCTGAACTATACAAGAGTTGTTGGGGCAGAAAAGAAGGTGTTTGTGTGGCTCCTCAGCTGATACAGACAATCCCGCACAATGCACTTATCACCACACTGTTCATGAAAATCTAGTAGGAGGCAGCAACTGAATATGGCCAAGACTGAAGCAGGCAACTGGACCACAGACAAAAATTGCAGGGGATTATCTTCCTGAATGCTTGATGAGAAGACATACTGGAGTTGGACTGGACCCCAGACATCTGCACAGGCTGCTGCCCAGAGCTAAGAAATAAGATCAGAATCTAGCATGCTTGGAGAGCCTGACTCTGGGACAGACTTGTGGCTGTCATCTAGCATGTGGTATGTAATACTCGCTTTCTAAAGCATGTATAAGAAATAACAGTTTGTAGTACGACAGCTTACATCTTGCTTGAGGGAGACTGGTGTAGCAGGGGAGAGGAGAATTATTTAGTGTGAATGGGAGTATTAATAAATAGTCTGTATTTTCTAGGAACAGTCCCTGAAGACGAGCAAATCTTAAAAAGTTGGAAAACAAATCTTACCTCTTTCTTTTCTCCTCCCAACAAAATGCAGAGCTGCTTTTTCATGACTGCTAGTGTTTTAGTTTCTCTGACTTACTGCATGGGCCTCTGCCAAGACAGACAGGAGGATGAATATAGCTAATCTTTCCATTCTACATTCCTCCTACTTGTGCCTGTAAACTTTTAATCCATGCAGCTCAATTGCAGCATAAAAAGATAGTTTCCCTTATAACAGCTTCTTTCAAATTTAGGCTATGCTATAACCTAGGAGATCAAATTATTTTCAACAGCATAGGACGAATTCATCCATAATAAAGCCCTTAAAGCCAACTTTGTAACTATAAGCTGAATTCGTTGTGCAAGAATGGTCAGTCAGTCACTGATTGTGACTATAGGGTTGTATTGCAGAGGTACAATAATCCTGCTTTTAAGGACACATCTTGGGCTGGAAGTAATTGGCAACTGCAAGGCTGATGAGAGCTTTCAGATATGACCTAGAATACAGAGTTAATTCCTAGCTGCTATTTGACTGCCTATCATTCAGGTGCTATCTATATGAACAGCCAGTTTTACATGAACTGCAATAAGTGCAGTGAGGAAGAAGAACTGGAAGAGCCTCACTGGACATTACTACTGTAATCATGCCCTGTTGCCATTAAGGTTTAGAAACTAACAGACAACTCAGTCCTTTGAGATATTTCATAGATGTGCATGTTGCTTTTGCTTGCATATTCTCACTCTCTCATTCATATGTAACTCATTTTACAGGCTTCAAATAGAGTTTGATCTGTTTAGTTTTATTTGAAAGCTTTTAGTAACTAAATCAGAGTGGAATAATTAAAAATGACAAAATTAAATTACTACGGCTTAAGTTTTGCCATGGCAATTGACATTTTGTGTATGCCTGTGTTAAACTAGATGATACGAGGGCATGTTCATCCAGCTTATTTGGGTGCTGGCTGACAGACCTTCACCATTTGATTGTTTACATGTGATTAGGAGCACAACATGCTCAACAGTATAAGCAGATGCATCTATTTTTTTTCTCCCTGAAGATTCAAATGGCAATGATTAAGTTGATTTGATTAGCACAAAAACAATTAAACGAGTGAAATTTGCCATCATATTCACTCACTCGCCTCTTTGTGCACTGGCCTATTGCAGTTAGTTTCGTTAGGCTTCTCGTTTTTTCCTTTCAATAAGACATCTGAACTGTGGCAGGAGCCAAGATTGTTCAATATTTGTAGCTGAGATATGGAATTTTGTACCCCTGTTCTGTTGTTCTGGAGCTCTGCTTGGTAGTTCTGAGCTGATGGTTATATGTTATGAGACAGATAATCTCAGTTTGGTTTCAGGGAATGCTTGGTCACAAATACTTACCCACAATTAGTCCATCCAGTGGCTTTACCAGCAGCCAGGAACGTATTGTGTGTGAATATAAAGTATAGACTGTCAGACAGGGCAAAGCTCACAAGCTTTAAATGCACAGATGTGCTTTAATTATTGCGAGGATGGGACTGTTCAGCTTTGGAGAAGAGCTGCTTTGCTGAGCAAAACTTTGGCTTTTGTGTGATTTTTGTCACACTCTTAAATCAATGTTATTCATTAGGGTTACAAATAAATTATATGCTTGAAGAATATTACATAGACGAGTATGTCAAGAGTGTCAAGATGTTAGTCTTAATACTCCGAGAAATAAAAGCAATGGAAGTTTGGAGTAGGTGCTGATCTCAGGTTGGATTTTAATATCTGTGTTATTATGACTTCTGCACTAAAATCCACACAAAGTTGTTGATTTTCTTGCATGTCCATGATAAGCTAGGTACAGGACTTGATACAGAAACAGCTTGATGATGACACCTCAGCTTGCACCAGTGCTGTTACATCTTTGCTGCAGTTTAATAACTGTTGTCTAACTAGTACCATTGCCACCCATTTCTTCAGGGGCTACATGTACAGTACTGTCTACCTGACTCATACTATTACGTAGGTCTCTCAACCTGTGAAATTCCTATCTAGCCATCACAGCCAGATTCTGTCCTCCTCTCACTAATATAACATCAGTTGTAATCTTCATCTGTTGCATCTGCAGGAGTGTTGAGTGTAGTCTTCCTAAGTCTAGCAAATGGCATCAAGCAGCAGCAAGTCCCAAATTGTTGAGAAAAATATCTTGATTGCATCACAGTCAATTCAGAATATCAAAAGGAGAAACATGTAATTGTCCATTCTGAATGGCCTTGAAATAACTCTCAAGACTTCTCAGATCAGGCTTCATGCTCATACTTCATAGGAATACTTTCCAGTTTACAATCATGAAACAATTTACTTAAGTTTCTTTGGCCATAACAAGTTTAAAAAAATCATCATGTACCCATATCTAAAGGGATAACATTCATCAGCGCACAGCAGATATTCAGTCCCATAACCAATGTATACAGAATATGAATTCTTTAGAAGTTAAATCTAAAATAAAATCATTATCTGTCTTCAGGAATGCATTAGTTTTTTGATATGGCTTGCTGAAGTCATTGCACAAGAAAGTGAAGAGAAGAACTATACCAAGAATTTATTACTGGAAGTTGGAAGATGGTTCTGAAATTGAAGAATCACTCTGAAAGACTACCACCAGAAGATCTCATGTCATGGAGGTGGAAGAGGTAGTTAGAGATTGCTACCAAAGGCAAAGCAGAAAAACTAGAACAGAGACAAGATCTGGTTTAAATATTAAAGTAGTAAAGTGATCTTAAAATAGGTTTTGAATAGATCAGAGATGTGCAAGAGAAGTAACACAAAAAAGAAAAAAAGAGCTAATTACTAGGTTTTTTCCATTCATCCATCTTGCTAAATTCAGCCATTTTGCTCTGAGTTTTCTGGCACCTAAAATAAATATCATCGATCACAGAATCACAGAACAACCAGGTTGGAAGGGACCCATCGGATCTTCTAGTCCAACCATTCCTACCTAACACTAAACCAAGTCCCTCAAGACCTCATCCACCTGTGCCTTAAACACCTCCAGGGAAGGTGAATCAACCACCTCCCTGGGCAGCCTATTCCAATGCCCAATGACCCTCTGTGTGAAAAACCTCCTCCTAATCTCCAGCCTAAATCTCCCCTGGCGGAGATATAATGAACATATTAATTGGCACTGGTTCCAGCATGGACTCCTGAGGGATACCACTTGTCACGGCTCTCCACCTGGCCACCGAGCCATTGACCTCTGAATGAATTGTTATGGCCTGTCTCCCTAAATACCAACTAAACAGATCTTCCTGCTTTTGTTCTTCATTCTGTTAAGATGTTTGTGACAGATTTCCATGTCTTTCAGGTGAAGAACATTCTGACAGGATTTAATATATACACATGGGTAAATACTGACTCTGGGATTTTGTGGGTATTAAGGATTACAGTTTCTTAATGTCAGCCTTGCCTTCAGATTTTCTTAGCATTGCTGTGCTTCTCAGGACAATTAAACTTCATTATTTACCACAGGGTTCAGTAGTAAAACACATATTATATAATTCTATAGTTGCGTTACTTTGTGCACATACACTGTTTTTGTGTGAAAATTATTCTTTTGAAATCAGGAAAATATGTTGTAACTTTCAGCTTTCTTCAACAAAGAGAGTCAGAAAGCAGTTACATATAATTGCTATAATAAAGTGAGATATCAATGTGATACTGCATACAAAAATTTGAATTAACATCACTGCTAGGATGTAGCTACATTATTTCTGGTATGCTTTTAAGCTTTGCATTTATGTGCATCATCTAATGCTTCAGCAAATGCTCTGAACTCTTCAAGTGAATGATGGATGTGTTGGTAAAGGCTTGGAAGGCCGATTTATGTGCAACAATAATCCCACTGTTGAACTTAACAAGGTCAGTGAAGCAACCAGAAAAGAAATATGTAATTCTCTGGTCTGGGTCTGTAAGCATGGTACTGCCTAAGCTTTTAAAGTTTAATGTAGCAGCTACTCAGCAGCTGAATATTCTTGTTACATGGTCTCAGCATGGATTTTAAAACTAAAATGTTGTTGATATTATAATCTCCTTGGAGAGTTTGTGGCACTTATTCTCTTGAGAAGACTGCATCTTTTATGTGTTAATGGTTTTGAAAAAAGTCATTTGCTTAATTTCCATGGTAAATGAGGTCTAGAGTCTGATTTCCTTCCCCATTCTCTGAATACTGTATCTCCTTTAAACTGTCTCATGAGCCACCAGTTCACTCTCTGGGGTAAGTATGGTCTGTAAACAGCTGAAATAATGCTGTAAAACTAAGACTTTGCCAAGAATTTTCCTGATTTAGTTGCCTTTCTAAGAATATAGGTCCCTCTGTGAAAACTTGTGTGGTACAAGTCATCCAGCACCCACATCACACCCTCATGTGCTGCAAAGTCTTACTGTCAAAGACATCAGTCAGGAGAGTTCAGAAAGTTAGTGTAGCTATTTGCTCAAATCCAATGAGATCCAAGTACCAGATTTATTTTAAAACCCTGAGAAATACCTCTGTTTAAAAGAGTGGATTAATGTTTATTTTATTTTTAAGGATTCTATTTCCTTCTGCAATACTGGTACCACACAAGTAACAATATTGTCTGATGCAAAATGCTTTTTTGGGGGGCTTAAATGCTGTGCAGAGAAATGTGCCCGATTTTCAGCATATGAGCATCATAGTAGTAGCCCACAGCAATTACATGTGACTGTAAACCAAAGCATCAAGGCATGTTAGGAATTTTATCTCCGTTTTTGCAGAGGGATTAATCTACCCTATACATAGGCCATTTGTGACTGGAGAGCAAGCCTGCAGGTGCTTAACCAGCCAGTTGAACCACACAGACTCCTCCCAGTGACAAGCACATCCAGCAAAGGAGAATCATGTGAAGGTATCAGGAATTTGTATTTTCAGGCTTTTTGTTACCAACATAACTCCTGTTTTCCAGCAAAGCGGAGGAGAAAAACAGAGGCAAACTGTGATTTCTACCTCACCTTGTGGCATAAATTGTTACTGCACATGGGCTGTTATTAACCAGATCTGTGTGACAGAAGCCCTGTACAGGATTATTTGCCAGGTCCTTGGGTGGATGATGGAAGGCACTTAGCAGCAGAGGAGTGTTTTCACAGGAGACTTGGAGTTTATAGGCTACTTTGTCCTCTGATACATGACTTTTGCTGTTGGTGGACAAGGCAGACTTCAAGTTTTAAAAAATAAGTACACAAGGTGAAGATGAAGACTGAATTTTCCTTTGTAGCATTTGCAGTGGAGAGACAAAAAGCTTCAGTCTTTCCATTTATCACTTGTGACTTTAGAAGTCTGCAGAGAAGAGAAGCGGTGCAGAGAAGGAAAAAAACTGTGCAGAGCCCCAGCTCTGAGATGTGCAGACAGCTTTTCTGCAAGACGTAATGCCGTAAGCCTTCCTCTCCCTGCTGAGTGCATTTTGAGGGCAGGGCTGGTGCATGTGTGTGTGTGCATGTGTTTTTTTCTCGTGCCTGGTATGGATTGGTGTGGTGGAGTTGCAGACAGGGAGGGATGTGCTCTTTCCTCCCGTTTCACTGCTTTGTCCTCCCTCCTTCCTAGATGGGGACCAGCCACCTACCACCCTGAAGATGGGCCACTGCAGTCTCTTGCCAGGTGTCCTGCTGGAGCACCTGCACACTACAGCACCAGGCATCAAGACCCTGCACAGCAGCAGCAGCGTCTGCCCACAGCATGTCATGCAGGTGTCAACCAAAGACAGGCAGCTGCTTTCCTCCGTTGTGCGGATGCTGGCCACACAGAGGTAGGTGTGGGGGGTGACAGGACAGCACAGACCCCTTCCCTGCATAGGCTCTGGTGCACCTTCCCCAGCTGCTATCTGCAAGTCCTGCAGGCACTTGAAAGGAAGATGTGGCAGTGTGCTTCATAAAGGCTTTCCATGGTGCACTGGTAATTAAACCCTCATACTAACTTTATAATGATTAGCCTATATGTGTAATTAAGCTCTCACCATTATACTCAGTGAAGAAGCAGGAAGCAAGCTGTCTAGAGATGCTGCTGCTTCAGTCTGCCAGCCGCAATAATTTCCCTAATACGTAGCAGGAGTCTTTGGCAGATGCTCATTGGCATGGAATGCAGTGTTTAGCCTGTGTGCTGCTTTCAGTTCTCCTACGGCACGTTTCCTTTACCCTTCCCAAGCCAGCACATTGTACAGCCAGACAGGTTATTTCTAGCAGAGGTGCACACACGAGTGTTGCTGTTTCAGCCATCATCTAAGTGACCCAGAGCAGCACATTCTGCTGTTGTATTAGAATAGCAGATTAGTGGCAAAATGTACATTTAAACTATACACTTTGAAATGCTAACCTGCTTTGGCTTGGCTTTGTTTTCATTAAAAGCAAGAAAGAGGATGCTTAAGAATCTGTTCATGTCCTGATTCAATATTTGGGTCAAAATCATGTTACACTTCACTTGTGTGGAGCTGGAATTCCTGCATGGATCTTGAAATGGCCCTAGATTTCACAAAACAGCAAACATAATCCAATTCACTGCACGTCTATGAGGACTGGAAATGTTGTTGCTCCATGTGCAATGTGACAGACTAAAAGAACTTTTTCCCCTCTAGTTGCAGCAACTTTTAGAAACTTTTTTAAACCCAGAAATTTTAGAATTTCATGGGCAGGAGGAGCACCCACCCCTCTTTGCATTTTAGCACCCTGCCACCAGGAAGGTGGGTGCTTTCAGCGAGGAAGTGCAGAAATAGCCAGAGGCAGCAAGGAGATTGGGGTGGTGTTTAGCACAGTGTCACTATTCACTCCTAATGGCACTTTTCAGTGCCACTATTATCACTCCTTGAACCACTCATGGGGCGTTATCCCAAAGCAAGGTAAATCCTCCTCTCTGACAGAAGCTTCCTGCTTGCACACACCTGCCTGAAGTTGTGGTCTTGCCTTCATACCAGTGGAGGGAAATGTGCTGGTTTTTTTATCCAGTAGTTGTTTGCAGTTTATCAGTGAAAACAGCTTACTGTATGGGTACTAGTATAAGAGATGCTACCCTGTAAATAGGGAGTAATGACACAGGTCATCACTAGCATAAGAGGGGCCCAGCTGAGGCAAGTTTAAAACTTCCAGGATGCATTTAGGGATTTCTTAAGTGGCCACTCTGCTACACTGTGAAGAGGTGGGAAGTACAAAGGGAAAGAAGCACTTGGTAGTATGTGTCTCATCCAGTGCTCTGCTATGTTTTTTATTCTCCACCTGCCCCCCTTCTCCCCACCTCAAGAGATATTTTAAAGAAGAATATCAAGTGCCTGTAGCAATTAGCCCAACAGCTTGGTGTACTAACTGCAGAGCAAGTACACAAGCTGCTGCTATTTGCCACATTGTTAATCCGAGACATAGAGACCAGAATGCAGCCCTGCATGCTGACCAGCAGTTTTCTCTCCTCCTCCAGCAGCCCCTTCATTGATCAGCCAATATGCAGGATCTGCCATGAGGGCAGCAGTCAGGAAGACCTTCTTTTCCCTTGTGAATGTACAGGAACACTGGGGACTATTCACCGCAGCTGCCTGGAGCACTGGCTGTCATCTTCAAACACCAGCTTCTGTGAACTCTGCCACTTCAGGTTTGCGGTGGAGCGCAAACCCAGATCATTGATGGAGGTTAGTACATGGGGCATGTCCCCAAAACCTCTTCAGTGAGAGGGTCACAAGCCCTTTGCAGGTCTGCCGAAGCCAAATCAAGCTGTGAGTTTTGGTCTTGGCAAGATGACATCAAGGCAATAACAAACCCTTTATTTTTAAATAAATCAAAGCAAGGAAAAAGAACAAAATTGATGGTTTCCATCACTATAAACATGAGTGAAAATCTGGGGAACAGTTTGCAGTAAATTCCTAGGGTACTAACCAGCTTGGTAGAGGATGGAAGAGTGGTAACGGTTTCTGTGGAATGTGAAGCAAATGTCAGTATTCGGCATATAAAATATAGGTCATGAATATTTTTTGTTCTTGTTTTTGTGATAGAGGTAAGAAACCAAGGAGCCTCAGAAACATAGTTTCCATGTCAAACCTATAAGAAGGAATTGTTATTACTCTGTATCTAATGTCTTTAGTTATTTGTGAGTGAAATTTTGCCTTACTCTTGCTTGTGTACTAAATTTGACTGTGAATGGGACAATTGTTTCTCCCTTATCAATTAAAATTCAGTTTTTGCCAGATGAGGTTTGCCAGGGTTTTGTGGGCTCAGTACACAGGAAAAAATTTGGGGAGGGGGTTGGGAAAAATTATAGTCTGTGTTGGAATTAAAAGCAAATTACAAATTTACAAAGTTTACAAAATAATGGGAAGCATCTTATTGTACCAGTTGGTGACAGAGATGCTTATATGCTAAGCTTGGGTTGAAGACTACATCTACTTTCTGTGCATTTTGGTTGCTCCTATAAACTCTAGCAGAACTGGTTGAAGGAGATACAGTATTAAAAATAAGGAGGAGTAGGGACATCTTGTTTTTTGCTTTTATTCACAGATGAGAAGATACAGGATAAAACTGAGTGCTATGAAGTAGGACAGGTGACCATGCAAAGAAAGGGTGAGCAGTTCTTATTGAAAACTACCAATATTGCCTTATGCTGGTTTAAGTTAGGCATGCACATTTTTTGTCTAAGCCTAAGAATACCTTCATTCTTCATTACAATCAGCAAAAAAGAGATACACGACACAGTATTTTGCACGAGATTTGTAGTCTTATCAAGTCCTAACCAGAGCAAGCCGAGGCCAGCAGTATTCAATTGCCTTCAGCCTGTTGTTTGGTGCTTCTAAGCAGGACTCCACACTCTACTTGGAAGCTGGTCCCAGTTTGAGAAACACTACTGTTGATTGTTCTCAGGCCATCAGCGACTGAGCAGCAAAATCTTTATGACTGAACTGTCTTCAACGAAGACAATAACATCATCTTTTGGCCAGCTGTTCTGAGCCTAAGCCAAGCAGTGTTCAGTTGCATAGTTTGGCACTCTCAATTTGCCTTCTGGAAAGAAATACAAACAATGCTGTGGCAATAAACAGTTTGATTTTAGAACCCAGTTTCTTCAAGCTGTTCCACTGCAACAGCTGCTTGTGAGGTTTGTTTTGCACAAATGAGATGTGACATTGCTAATGAAGAAGTTGAAAGCAAATCTGACCCTGTCCAGACTGGAGCAGTCTGGTCACTTGATCATGCTTTCATGAAGTGAGGCTTCTTCTTGGCAAAAGGCATAATAAGTAATAGCAACAACAATAATAATAACTAGAAAGTCGACTTTTGTTTCTCAGCTGAGGACAAATAAGAACCTACCCACACTATTTTAGTGCAGTCATCAAAAATTACATGCAGTTGCCGAAAACAAAATAAAAGACAATTGAGTTTTTGAAGTAGTATGTGAATAGTATGTTTTCAGAAAGGAAATGAAGCTGTACCTCAAAAGTTGAGAGCAGCAGAATCAGAGAGTAATAAGACTTGTATGGAAGGAGACAAGTTAAGCAGAAAAATATCAAACACTTTTATTTCTGTTAGTATAATTTAAGCTTGTCCTTAGAGATTGCACTTATTTTAAAAACAGTGTTTCAACATCCAAGGACATCCCAATACTTAGAGCAAATCTCAAAGTTACCAAAGCTTGAATAAGCAAATGGAAGTTGCCAGATTCCCCCATCTTCTGTGTCCTAAAAGCACTGTCCTGCCTGTCTCTCTGCATTACCTAGAGTATGACGGCATGGAGGGATGTCTATCAGTTATTGTAAGACCGTCATTCACAAAATCCCACTGTAGCATTCAGGCAAGTGACAAGCCAGTGTAGTCAACATGCTTTGAATTCCGTTAAATGGGGAGTGGGGCTGGAAGGGATTTGTATGTCTGGGAAGGGGAGCAGATTGTTAGAGAAGAAAAGTCAAAGTTCTCTTCATTTAGTAAGATTATTAGTTCTCCAAAGATTCCTCTGAACTAGATAATGGACATGCTACATAGTTTTTTCAGTGGAGGTGAAGGATGAATTTACCAATGCATTTTAGGAGTTCGAGAGGGACTATTGTACTCATAAAGACATTTGAAGAGCACAGTCTATAGAGGCTTATCCAGTAACTCCTCAGCAGGCCCTGTCTCATGCAGAGAATATATCGCACTCATTGGTCTGTGGCAGGTAGTATAAAAATGCTTGAAGCAATCAATTACCATATTCATCTTTTCTCCTAGAGATTTTCCATCAGGAAAAAAAGGTATGTCTGACTCCTATTAACTCTTATAAGACATCTTATTTACTTTCTTAAGGGGCTCTAAAAAAAAAGGAGATAGCATAGTACTATGTTTTCTCTTTATCTGATCACTGGATTGATCACTGCTTCTTAGAGGCTTAGCCATGGATGTGAAAGAAATCTCAGTGTAAACAAATTGAGATACTTCACTTGCTTTATTTGGAAATGTCACATTTGACTTTCATTGCTGCTGCTTCTAGCACAACAAGAGGCTGCAGCAGTAGTGGGCTCAAAACAAACTGAGCAGTAAGTAATGTGGCTAGTTGTTCAGCCATATTCCTTCCTCCTCACTGTAAATTCGCATGAAAGCAGCAGAAATTCCTTGCTGCACTTCCTGATTTAATCAGAACAGGCTAGTGAATACATAGCATTTCTCCACTCCCCAGTCCTACTGCTAGTTTGCCATTATCTCATTATAAAATGAAAATGAGTGCTCAGTAGAAATTTATTACAAGAAGGTTTTCCACCTTCCTTTATGGAGTTGTCCATGCTCATGCTAAGGATGAGACTCTATGCACTCAATCAGGACACCTTTATCTCAGATACAAGCCACACTTCTCTAACTATCTCCTGCCTCCTACATATGTTATGCATAGGATGCAGATATTCAGGGAGTTCACTTTTGCTTTTTGTCCCCAACTTCAGTTATGCACAGCAACCTGTACTTCTTTCCTGGATTTCTTTTGCAAGGAAAAGCAAAGAGAAAACAACATCAATTTTTACCTCCATCTCCTCTTTTATCCTTCATATCTTTACTCCACCATAAGCTTCTCCTGGTCAACTGAGTTTCAAATCAAGTATTTCTCTAGGGAAATATTCCTTGATCTATGCTACAGGACATGATTTTATTGTCTACAGAAGAAACACCTCCCAGGAAATGTACAATTTGCTAACTATTTGATGCCAAAAATCCAACCAGAGGGGCAGAAAAAGGTAGTACAATTTTTTCAGGCAGATCCATCCTCTCAGCATAGAATTCCTGAAGCTTCAGACATTCTTGGTGTACTTCTTTTTTAAACTCAGACTATCTTCAACAGATGAATTGTGTTTCTGAATCATGAATCAGGCCTTTTGGTGGGGCCATTCAAAGAAAGTGATTGTTCATTGCCATCCACTGTTTGTGTATTTTACCTCCTGATACACTGGGTGGTCAGCCAAAAGGACTGGTCTCCTTTACAGTTCCTTGCCTTTATATTGTTGGTCTACATGTGTCAGATGTGCCCTGTGTGATTTTACAGGTGTTGGTAAGAATTGCTTTCGTTGAGCCTCCACAGATTTTGTTAAACAGTAGTTAATGTGCAGCAGGTATTTTCAAAGCTCCCTTGTGTCCTGCCTGACTCTCAGTACTTACACTGCTCATGGACTGAGTTAACTGGGAACTGTTGCATTCTTGCCAGATGACGACCATGCTTCTGATGGAACTTCTGCTTTGAGGTTGGGCTGATGCTGCTCCTCAGATTTGGAATTTTCACTCAGGAACTTGTTCACAACACATGTATTAGGGAGAACATGATATATTTTTATAAAGGAGCAGAGATGGATTGTGATAGAAAAGGGGTTTTTTCATACTGAAGATCAGTGAATCCTCCAGTTCATCTCCCTTCTGGAGGGTACTCAGCAAGCTCTGTCACAGAAAATGGAAACCACCAATATGAATCAGACATAATCTATCAGAGTATGAGCTTTCTGGAGCTGCTATTTGGCATCACCTTTTTGCTAGATAACATGTTACTCTTAAGGCACTTGGCAGGCATCAGCAGAGTCAGTCTCACCATTTTGCTTGATTCCAGAGGTGCTGGATCAGATAACAGGATTGTTTGGAGACATCCAGAGCTTTACAATCAGGCAAAAGTAGCTATTTGCCAATAACACATACCAGTACATGCACATGACCCTGAACCATAGAATCACCAGGTTGGAAGAGACCCCTCAGATCATCGAGTCCAACCTTTCCTACCAAACACTAAACCATGTCCCTCAGGACCTCATCTACCCGTGCCTTAAAAACCTCCAGGGAAGTTGAATCAACCACCTACCTGGGCAGCCTATTCCAATGCCCAATGACCCTTTCTGTGAAAAACTTCTTCCTAATCTCTAGCCTAAATCTCCCCTGGTCAAGCTTGAGGCCATTCCCTCTTGTCCTGTCCCCTGTCAATTGGGAGAAGAGGTCAGCTCCCTCCTCTCTATAACCACTCTTCAGGTAATTGTAGAGAGCAATGAGGTTTCCTCTCAGCCTCCTCTTCTCCTGGCTAAACAACCCCAGCTCTCTCAGTCATTCCTCATAAGGCCTGTTCTCCAGCCCCTTCATCAGCTTTGTCACTCTCCTCTGGACTCACTCCAGAGCCTCAACATCCTTCTTGTGGTGAGGGGCCAGGACTGCAGACAGTATTCAAGGAGCGGTCTCATCAGTGCATATTACAGAGGGAGAATCACCTCCCTGGACCTGCTGGTCACACCATTTCTGATACAAGTCAAGATGCCCTTGGCCTTCTTGGCCACCTGGGCACACTGCTGGCTCATGTTCAATTGGTTGCCGACCAACACCCCCATGTCCCTCTCCTCCTGGCAGTTTTCCAGCCAGGTTTCTCCCAGTCTGTAGTTCTGCATAGGGTTGTTGTGCCCCAAGTGCAGGACCTGGCCTTTGGCCGTGTTAAACCTCATGCCATTGGACACTGCCCAGTGGTCCAGCCTGTTTAGGTCCCTTTGCAGAGCCTCCCTACCCTCCAGCAGATCCACACTTGCACACAGCTTTGTGTCATCTGCAGACTTGCTAAGGGTACACTCAATGCCTTCATCCAGGTCATTGATGAAGGCATTGAACAGGGCTGGACCCAGCACTGAGCCCTGGGGAACCTCACTTGTCACTGGCCTCCAGCTGGACTTAATACCATTTACCACCACTCTCTAGGCCCAGCAAAATAAAACATCATGCTCAAATAATTTTGATGGAACAAAGTGAAGCAGTAGTGACTGATGGCACTGGTACTGGAGGCACATCACCAGTTCTTATGTTGGCTGAAAACTAACTTAAGTTTACCTGTTTTTAGAGATTTGGTGATTTAAGTTTAGGTGCTTCTATTTAGGCATACTCAAAACCAGTGCTACAGTAATTAAATATATAAAGGTAAACATTGTCCAATGTGAAAACTGAATCAAGTATTCCAACCTCGGTTATGTCTACAAGTAAAACTTTCACATTTTTCATCATATTAAAAAAACTTTGAGGATTGTGATTTCACATTGGGCAATCCAGGAGAGTAGATGAGTCACCAGTTTTAATGTCCCAAGGAAGAGATGTTTCATTGTGTCAGAGCCCTGGGGAACCCCACTTGTAACTGGCCTCCATCTGGATTTAACACCATTTACTACCACTCTCTGGGCCCGGCCATCCAGCCAGTTTTCCACCCAGGAGAGTGTGCGCCTGTCCAGGCCAGAGGCTGACAGTTTCCGTAGCAGAATGCTGTGAGAAACTGTCAAAGGTTTTACTGAAGTCCAGAAAGACCACATCCACAGCCTTTCCCTCATCCAGCAGCCGAGTCACTTTGTCTTAGAAGGCAATCAGGTTAGTTTGGCAAGACCTGCCTTTGGTGAACCCATGTTGGCTGGGCGTGATCACCCAGTTCTCTTGCATGTGCTTCATGATAGCACTCAAGATCACCTGTTGCATGACTTTCCCTGGCACTGAGGTCAGACTGACTGGCCTGTAGTTCCCTGGATCCTCCCTGTGACCCTTCTTGTAGATGGGCACTACATCAGCCAGCCTCCAGTCCAATGGAACTTCCCCAGTCTTCCAGGACTGCGGGAAGATGATGGAAAGGGGTTTGGACAGTACATCCGCCAGCTCCCTCAATACCCTAGAGTTATTCCTGTCTGGCCCCATAGACTTGTGGCTGTCTAGTTGGGCAAGCAAGGCTCTAAGCACCTCCTCTTGGACAATGGGAGCCTCGTATTGCTCCTCTAGTTCCGAGGTTTGTACACAGAGGGAACAGCTTTCTTTACAATTAAAGACCGAAGCAAAGAAGGCATTAAGTACCTCAGCCTTCTCCTCATCCCCTGTCACTGTTGTTCCTTCTGTGTCCAAAAGGGACTGTATGGTCTCCCTAGTTCTCCTTTTGTTACTTATATATTTATAGAAAGATTTTTTTATTATCTTTCATGGACTTTGCCAACCTGATTTCTAGTTGAGCCTTAGCCCCTCTGATTTTTTCCCTACACAACCTCATTTCCCTCCTGTAGTCCCTCCAAGAGGCCTGTCCCCTCTTCCAGAGCCTATAAACATTTCTCTTCTTAACGTCACTTAAGATCTCTCTGCTCAACCGAGCTGTTTTTCTCCCCTGCCAGCTTTTTTTCCGGAACACAGGGATCGCTTTCTCCTGAGCTGTTAGGATCTCCTTTTGAAGAGCTCCCAGCCCTCATGGGCTCCCTTGCCCTTAAGTACTGTCTCCCATGAGACTTTGCCAATCAGCCTTCTAAAGAGTTTGAAGTCTGTCCTCTGGAAATTTAATGCTACTGTCCTACTTAGCACCCTCTTCACCTAGAACCGAAAACCCTATCATCTCATGATCACTTAGTCCTAGGCGTCCTCCTTCTGCCACATCCCTCACAAGGCCTTTATTCACAAAGAGCAAGTCCAGGAGGGCACCTTCCCTCATTGGTTCATTCACCAGCTGCGCAAGGAAGTTGTCTTCCACACACTCCAGGAACCTCCTAGACCGCTTCCTTTCTGCTGTATTGTACTTCCAGCAGATATCAGGGAGATTGACGTCTCCCACAAAGAGACACATGGTACTGCAAAGTTCAATTCAAGGGATACAGGCAAGTTCTGAACCTGCCTCTTCTGCCGTGTGCTAAATGCACAGTATTCCTGTGCCATCTGCTGAAAATTAGAGTTGTGCATGATATGTGCTCGAGCATACGGATATCTGATGATGAATGTACCAGGGATGATGGTAAAGAAAAAAGCAGTTGTCTGAGTCGCCCTACTCTTTTTTTCATACCATGGTCACTTTGTTGCCAGTGTGAGCCTGGCTACATTTAACAGAGTGCCTAGTCTGGAGCAGCAGAAACTCTAGATGACAGAGGAAATAAAAGTCTCTAGTACGGTTGTTGATATGCATAGACCATACATGTTCTTTATGACAAACCTGGAAGCATCTCCCATGCAGTGAAATCGAAGTAGGGTAGTTTCAGTTAATAATCTTCCACTTTATAGACCTTCCACTCTTATATAAGCTGCATTTGTAAAGCAGCCAGTCCTCAGAAAGAAGCCAACTCTAGAAATTCCATTTTTCGTAGATATACAGATGATTTTGCTATGTTTCAGCATAAAGATTAGGCAAGCCTTATATAAATATTATATATAATCTTCATTTCAATTTCTATGTTGCACCTATGTCACTTCCCTTGGCTTAGCACAGAAACAAAAAATCCAACATCTGGCCAGTTATACAGTTTGAAAGCCACGGATGTGGGTGCATACCATGCTTTCCCCATTCAGAATTCTTGTTGTGTTGTGGGAAGTCCAAAGCAGAACAGACCTTACACCTAGTGCTGCAGAAATGCCATTGCCTTTGTAGTGCAGATTAAATCACTGCCTTATCCCCATCCTGTACTCAGGTGTGCTATCATGTGCATGCTGATCCATCCCCAAAACTACTTGTTTTGTCCCAAAGCTGTTAAACGGAGATCAAATCCTGGCCCCACTGCACCAACAGACAGTTGGTCCAGCAAAAATGCAAGGAACCCAGACGACAGCTGCCAAAATAAGTGTTTTATCAGGCTGTGGTCAAGCAGTTCTCTGAAAACCATAGATTACTGTTGAATTTAACATTTCATGCCTCTAGTTCTGGTGAGGGAAGGACAGAACAATGGGTGCAGACAGAGAGCTGCCAGTCTAACAGAGTAATGCTTGTGCAATGGTGCAAGACTGTGGTGCGATGACAAGAAAAGCTCATTTGAGCCTATAGAGCCCGGAGTGGGGACAAGGCGAACCTACCTGCAGTGCTGGCAGGGGCAGTAATCCCACACGGCTAGCACCCAGCTCTTCTCTCCAGTGTGTATGGCCATGTGCTATACAGCTGACCCCTTCCAGCTGTCTTTGATCAGTGTATACTGCTTATGAGATGGCACTTTAAGAACTCCTTTAGTAGAACAAGACCACAGCAAGGAAACTCATTTTTATCCCACTCAACAAGCCTGCTTAATCAGTATTTTATTCCACTTTAAGGCATTTCACCCAAACCCAAACTGAGTCCTTGGAGGACTGTAGTGACTCTATACTCTTTTCTCTTCCCAGGTATCACTGCAGATTATACAATGAATAGCATCGGACGAATCAATGGGTAATACTCATAATCCCAAAATCTGTCAATGTCCCCTCCAACCAGCAGTCCTTGCTGGGCCTGCAGCCCCTCAAAAGGAACTCAAAGGAGACAATAGTTTGAGTTAGACAGTTCTGCACAGAAGTCATGCATTAAAAATATTTTCCTCCAACTCACTAGGGTCAGACACCATCCAGAACCTAATAGTGTGCTATCCTGATTTACAAACTCTTTACAGAGGAGTACACTGTTTTAATTAAGATCACTGATGCTGCAATCATATGGTATTTGCTAAGCTGCCAAACTTGTTACTGTAGCAGATACCGTATGGAATTGTACAAACTCATTTTAATACTTCCATTATTAAGTGATGCAAACTTTTTTATTGTTTAAAATATTAAACTATGATAAGTAACAATGCAAAACAGGTTTAAAAAGTGATTTCTTTTTATAATTTCCTGTTCCTACAGAGTTATTTCTTTAGGTAGATGGACAGCAACCAGTGCTGTTTATATTTTTTCTTTCCTAAAGCACATCAATGGGACTCCTTTCTACTCATAAGTATTCTAGCAGGTAGTGCTCAAGAAAAAAATTTACTTCTTGCACTCAGAAGCAGTAAGTTAGGCACCATATTCTGTCCTGAAGTGCACATTCTCCTGGTGTAAATTCAAACTCAGCCAATTTACTCTGCATTTACACCAAACTGAATTTAACTCTAATTGTAGACTTTTTGTAAGGAAAACTCTGCATACATAATGAATGAGATCATTAGACACATTTAGGAAGCAGAAACTTGTCTTGCATAAAAATTAGCACTAATTTAAAGCTGTGGAATTTTCACCTTGACAGGTAGATTTAGTAGAATGTATGTGAACACTGACTTCTCATAGCACCACTGAGACTAAGGATCTTTTTTTTTTAAGCACTAATATATTGCCTGTTATGGTATTCAACCTGAATTTGGAGTGTAAAGACTAGATTTTATTACCTATTTCACCTTGGTTTTATGCCCATTTCATCCAGGAATTCTTCACTCTCAGAAAAGACAAACTTATTTTATGGAACTACACAAAATGTCATTAACAAATGCAGCTAGAATTAGAAATTGAAACTTAACTCCTTTGAATATATTAATTTTTTAGAAATGTACATAGACGGTCATGCCACCATGAGCTTTGCTTTCCAAACTGTAGGAACTGAAAGTAAAAGGGAACACACAGCAAGAAGGCTAGTAATTTATATGTCAGATAGTTCAAGGTACTATGTGTGTTCACTATCACAAAGCTTGTTCAATGTTGCGTGTGCTCCACAGGAGAAAACTTAGTACAAAAAAAACCAAACCTCTTTACTTTATTCTGTCATTGGACCTGTCAATCTGTAGTCATGCTATGTAACAATATTCTTTGTAACTGCTTATTTCATGAGGATATAAGAATCAACTACCTATATAAAGCAATAACAGCCTAATTCAACATAAAACTAGTTACACAATGAGGCAATATATTTAAGAAAATACTGAACTTGCAGACCTACTCTTATTAGTCTGACAATAAGATCTGGTGTTAGTCATATATTTGGCAGCGAATATTTGATCCTTTCCCAAAGACAGATATATAAGATTCTGAAGACACGGGTTACCATAAACTATGTGATGGCCTAAAACCTGCAGTGTTTTGGTTTTTTTAAACCATGTTCCCAAAGGCAACCACGTGGATAAAAGAGTCAACATGCATGTAAGCAGAGAGTTCCAAATGAAAAGCAAACTTGCCAGCCAGGGGCACAGAAATGTAACACATCTAGTTGGGCCAGGACACTGTTAAGCAGTGTTAATGCCTTCACATTTGTTTCAGAATTCTGTTACTACTTTTATTTCTTTGGAAGATACTCCAGAAGGTTGGCCCACCAAAGAATTAAAGAGCAACTAGGAAAACAATTAAAACAATTAGCCAAATCAAACAACATGTATACACACAGATCAGCACAGTGACTTGGCCCAGCTCGCCTGTGTTATTATAAATTTAATTTATTCTTTAAAGACAAGATTAATTAATCTGAAGAAATTATAAATTTAATTTATTCTTTAAAGACAAGATTAATTAATCTGAAGAAACTGTATGGAAGCAGCCAAAGAGAAATTCCTATTCCAGTTTCTCTGTGTGATGCATAAGTAGTGCAAAACTGAGTGGTGAAGCCACTACTTCCCTATGTGTTTTCTTGAGAAAAAAAATGCCAAAATCCATCCAGTCTCACACTTATCCTTTTGCATTAAACCAATGGCAAAATGTGTACTTCATACTCTTCCTTGTCTTTCCCAAAACATAAAAGTGGATGATACCTATTCCCACTTCTGTTCTGTACCAAGTCTGGCAGACAGAATACTCTTCCTGACAAGTATTGCTTTTTCTTCCACTAGTTCAGGTTGTTGTACCACAAGTCAATATTCAACTAACATTTTAAAAACTGGATCATTACAACAAATACTCATTTTTGTCTGCACATATATGAAAGGCAAAATTAACTGCAGCAGTAGCTATGGCAGCTACTACAGTTAGTTCCAGGCAGCTCAACATCATCTTTGCTATGCTGTCCTCAAAGAGGTCCCAGTTAAGCAAAAATAAGTTAACTAATGAAAAGATGGGGCAGGTGTCCTTTTATTTTTCATTCCTTAATTTTCAGGCAGCTGATCTTGCCATTTACATTCCTTTTCCATGTAACTTATATAGAAGAAACAATATTCAAATCAGTATCTTGAGCAGCAAGTGATAAAAGCAGCAGGAACTTAAGTCACTAAAAAAAACTCTAAGAAGCTGCAGACATAATACAGTTTTGTTCCTTCTTTTCACATCTTGCTTATTGATAATGAAGATTGCCATCCAAAGAGTATAGCTAAACCCACAGAGTCCTCTACAGTTCAGCATTAGCGATGAGTGCAATGCGAAGTGAGAAAGTTTTACTACTTCTATATACACTAGTCTCACAGGGAAAAGGCTATCACATTACATAAAACAACAAACAAGACAAAATTAATGTAAGTTTAAACAGTGATATTTGACAAAACAGTACTGAGAAGGTACAAGATTCCACAGCCAGAAGTTACGTGACTCCTCATTTCCTCTTGCAATGAGAATAAAACAAAGGAAGTCACAGTATAAAATTCTTAGGAAGAAGGAAGGAAAGCACATTCAGTGGTAGAAGAAAGTGATACAGAAAAACGTAATTGGAGACTCAGAAGATTAGCCTTCTGGTCAACTGTAAGGAAGTCACAGCATAAATACGATATTTCAGGTATAAATTACATAGTTTAGGTTTTTTGGTTTTGACTTGTTTGGGTGGTTTTTTTTATTTGAATATATTAGTTCTACCAGACTCAGACTTCAATCTGTCACTTACATTTATCAAAACCAGCTTTGCATCAGCCTCACAGCAGAAGTCACAGAGTGCAACGTATCAGCTCAGTACATAAAAGGAATTAGGGATATATATCCAACTGGCCTTTGATGCAATGGATGTCATCAGAGAGATGAAACACTACTGTGAGTAACTCTTATGTTCTAAAAAAGCTCCTCCTTCCAAATGAAGACAAGTTTAAAAAAAAAAAACAGTTGTTAATTATTAAGCTCTTCATCTGTTATTGTTTGAGATCAAGCTCCATTTAACACACAGCTTGTCAATACACAATCATCTTCCTTGTGAACAGAATTGAGTATTGCTTATTTACTGCCAAATACTGGTTTGGGGTATTCAAAAGTATCCTTAAAAACTACTAGAAAATGCAAAATGTATGACAGAGGCCTGTAGCTTTATAAATACCTAGCAGGCCCATAAAAATAGCAAGCCTACAGTATGGATGTATAGAACGTAATGTAACTGGTGACGCCATACTGCATACTAATTCATTGCTGTTAGTCCACATGTAGCAATGCTACAAAACATTTTTTTCCTCCTTTTTAAGCTTGAAGTTTATAGGCCCAATTGTGCTTTTTCTTCAACTCTATCATAACCATACAAAATACTTTTTTGATAAAACCTGTTAAAATAAACCAACGTTGACATTCCATCTACAACAGTCCACTAAAAACAACAAAACCATCCCATGACCTAAGTAACGAAGAATGTCAGACTTGCTTGCAGATAATCTTTTCCGTTCACAAAATAGTCAAAGCAGCTATGAAAATCCACATCCAAGAATTAATTGATAATGCTAAGAAAAACCATTTGAACAGTCAACTGAAGATGAAATGTGCCTGTACTGATGCCACTAAATGTAACTGTTCTTTCTGTAATTAACACTGAAGAAAGAAAAAAAAGTAATGTTTTTATGCAAATCCATAAATGGATTACAGAGAACAACAAAGGACTTTGAGCAATAAATGCACACTAAGTAAAACCTGAAATAAAATAGCTAACTTCTGCTGCAATCCTGCCATAGATCTAGCTGAATATTATAAATAATTAAGTGCTTCAGTGTTTCCTTGAGGTTAACAGCCCTACCAGGAAAGGTTAAACAAGCATTCACATGCATCATACATAGCCTCCATTTCTTTTATAAAAATCTCCATTAAGTACTAGCTGCCCTATCTGGGATAAGAGCATTAAAAGCTTTTATTCCCCCTCAACTACTTCCTTTTTTTTTTCACTTGAGAAAATTACCTAATAGTCAATTACCATTGAGGCATTTCTGCAAGAGCAGCAGTCTTTTTTTTTCCCTCTACTATAAGTACCCTGCTTACAGTGCAGTATGAATAG
The DNA here is from genome assembly GCA_033558105.1 of Coccyzus lansbergi. Lineage (NCBI taxonomy): Eukaryota > Metazoa > Chordata > Aves > Cuculiformes > Coccyzidae > Coccyzus > Coccyzus lansbergi. Next base: position 44,659 of record JAUMJK010000468.1, read on the forward strand.
ATGAGGCATCATTTCACAATATGGGATTTCCATAAAACACTTTTCACTCCAGGAAAATCAAATGAAACAATATTAAGGCAATTAAACTTATCCATGGAAACTTAAGACTAGCATTTAAAACTGCTTCTTTTACAGAAGCAGACAAAATAATAATTAGCATCTATTGAACGAAAAAGATATTAATATTATGCATTTCCTTCTTTATATTTTGCTTGGGCAAATACGACGTATGTATATGCAGCAGGGACAAAGTCAGAGGCATAAGAAAAGTTGCAGCATACAGTTGCAACTGACTACGCTATGTAAAATAAATTTGTATCACAGAGATACAACTGAATACATAAACCTGTCTACTACAAATAATGCAGCTTACAGGTTTACTGCTTATGCTGAGAACAGTTTAAAGGTTTACTGCTTTTATTGTGAACAGACCCCCAAATAAAACCTATAGAAACAAGATCAGCTGACAGGAACTGCATCAGAAGTGTTCATTGTACAATACTAGTGCCCTACAAGTCAAACCACCCGTTTCCTAAACAGATTCTTATGCTGGTTTGCAAAGGAATGAGTATTCAACAGATACATTTCTGGTAAAGTGTTTGTGTAGTTGCAACCAGTAAGTCACTGAAGTTCTCACCTGCCAGGATGATACCATTTGTATCTTTTGTCAACCATGTAACAGATCAGTATCACATAATAATCCGTATCTGTTGCCAGCCAGAAAGGACTAAAGAATAATTATATTTTACTGTAACAATAGTAACAAAAAGTCCTACCAAAACTGTAATCACATTATATTTCATATAATATGGCATATAGCAAATTAGTTCATTTTGCAGTGGTCAAATCAGACTTGGGGAAGTAGCCAAGTTCTGAATTTTACTGGCGTCTTGCAGAGTTGCCACAAATAAATATTCATGAAGAGTTTTCATGTGCAGAGTGAAGTAGAAAACATTATATTTTCATAATTTCCTAAAACCAGATCCAAATTTTCTACACTACCATTAATTAGCAAATTTTTTTTTGGTAGATATAGAGGAGAATTAAAATTGCCTGAGCATGCTTATAGATGTCAAAATGATCCTCAGGAGTGTCTTGAATCTCAGCAGAGTATATGGTTGGACTCGATGACCTGATGGGTCTCTTCCAACCTGGCGATTCTATGATTCTATGAAATACCCTTACCAAATTGATCAGCATTTCTTCTCTCACCAAGAGTGGTATGGTTTGGGGTAATAACCACAACAGTGAAGGTGGTTTATTTTGAATGTAATTCCAGGTTAAACAGGAACAAGAACTTTCAGACATTGTGTAGCTGAGAAGAAAAAAAAAAGTTAGTATTGCCATAAAAATTTGCATCTGTTTCATACAGCAGCACAGTACATACCCTTCCACAAGCTTGAGGCTGGTGCTTTTCAGTACAGTAATGAAAAGTCCACCCTACCCTGCAGTAATCAAAACACACTTTTAGACTTGTGTGCAAGACAGTGGATGAGGTCCAGCCAGTACGGCCTCAAGTTGTGCCAGGAGAGGTTTAGATTGTATATTAGAAAAAATTTCGTTACGGCAAGAGTGGTCAAGGATTGGAACTGGCTGCCCAAGCAAGGAAGCAGGAGTTGCCATTCTTAGGGATGTTCAAAAATATATGTAGACATCACACTTCAGCTCCACCTGGTAGTCAAAGTAAGCACACCTGTGTGCACACACCTGTGTGTATACACATGCTCCCCACAAGCATCATTCATGTTTCCCCAACAGTCTTAATGATAGTTTTCATTAATACTTGTAACAGCAAAATAATTTTCCTAAAAATCAGCATTTCTTCCATCGTCATCCATCACTAGAGTGCTGACTTATAAGAATAGTTCCAAGACTCATGTAAAAGCTCTCTTTATAGCGGAAATGAGTTTCAAGTAGTAGCTCCTAGCTGTACATTCAGCGAGAATTACAGCACTGTCCACCATCCTGGTGACAAAAACCAGGCTCTACAAAAGCCATAACCAAGAATGCTTGATTATAGTGGCAGGTGCCTACTATAAATTAAGAATTAGGTACCAAATACCTACATGGCAAAGCATTTTTCTATACTGCTGAAGGCAGAGATAAAATAGTCCTATATAACTAGCATGATCAAGTCTTTAGTGGAATATATTGGTAGCATGTGCCATTAGTTTTGACAACAAGAAGCGAGGAATGTGATTAACCATTTCCTATATTATAGTGTTCATTTATAGGATGTATGCCTACAGATCTCCAAGACTACAATGAATAGGAAAGCCTCTACTCCTACATATCAAATTGATGAGTATTCACAATGTTACGGGATACAGAGTGATGATTAAAGAACATGAAAATACTTATGCTATGTAAACATTCAAATATAAACAGGGAATTACAGCAGGTATTACACTGTAGTTTAATGCAGTTGTTTAAGACAGCATCACTGTTAAAAGAGGCAGTCCCCATAACCCTCATGCAACTGCATAACCGTTGACCATTTGACCCTTCACTTCCTCCTGTCACTAAGTTGAAATGACATCAGGTAGTTCACCAGAAAATGGAACTTCAAGATTAAAGACATGTTAACACAACTTAAATTTAAGTTGAGACTAATGCTAGTAAAAAGGTCAAATCAATTTCCAATCAAATTCTGGATATGCATTAAAAAAAAAATCTACCAGACTAAGATGAAGATAACTACAGTATTTCTAAACTTCTATTTATGTTGTTGTGCCAAGTTTAAACTGCTCAGCCTTGTATGATTTAGTAAAAGCCAGTCCAGTAAGAATTAACATACAGTTATGCATGAGTCTGAATAAAGCTCTGAAGAACTAATTTTCCAAACATGAAGATACATAATCCATTACTTAGAAAAATTTTTTTACAAGTCAATTGCCACCTTTCTGTTCACACAGAGGTTTTGCCAGCTTTAAAGCCTAACAGTTCCCTGTATTCAACACTTCAGGTTTTAGCTCTATTCCAGGAAGAAAAATTCCAATTACTGTATTTACATCTTAGAAGAGGTTTTATTCAAAGCTTGTTCATACATTAGATTAATGCAGAAAAGACAGGAAAACTTTCCACACTGACAAAATTACAATTGTTTCAATACAAATGTAGACTAGACCCCTAAAAGACTTGGTTTTGTTTCTAGAAATTGTAAACAAGCAACAATTCAAACAACTCCTATTAGTTAAAAATCACTTAAGAAAATTTAAGCTGGTTACACTATCTTAACAACACAACTAACATGAGTAACATGAATCTTCCTTCAGAATAAGAAATCTAAAAAAGAAAAGAGTACCAACAAGGAATTTTACTGCATCCTTCATCCTCTGAGTGCTTACACGATAGGTTGGGTTATGGGGTTTTTTGTGTGTGTGTTTTTGTTTTCACTTACTTCTGTTATTTTTTTTAATTTTTTTTTTTTTTTTTAAACAAAGCTGTTCCCTTCTATTTAAAAAAAAGAGTTTTATAGCCTTGACTGCGCTGTAGGAAGGAAAAAAAAAAAAGTCTCCAGTACAAAAGTGTTCATATAGTATCGAAAATGCCTTCCCCATACCCAACAGCACCTAAAAACAAAGAGGTCAAGAGCAACTGGCTAGTCTAGAGTGGTACAATCTAAGAAAATCGATCCCCAAAACAGTGGAATATTTCTATTCCAGCAAAGCTTCAATAAAAAACCTGGCATATAAATGAGACACAAACATCGTTGTTCAGAGTCAACAATTCACATCCTGCAAGAATGCCAGATGCTTCTTATAAAAACCTTTGTTTTCAATGGCAAAGGAAATTAAGGCCATCAGACTGGCAGTTTAAAAATTCACATACAGAAAATACAAAAATATGTTGTGCTTCTGAGAAGGCTCTGTTCTGTACGCAAGGATTACCATGAGTAGATGAGCCTGCCTGACTGGAAGTTTACATGATCATACAGCTTCTGTTCGATGTCCTTGGACCTGCCTGTTACGAATAGAAAGAGTAATCTTTGAAAAAAAATCCAGCAGTAAAAGTTTTAGCAACTCAAAATTATAAACTGCACATTTTTCATACATGAAATTGTTAGCCTGGCATGGTCTAAGCAAGCGTTGGCATACAAAGCTGTATAACCTGTTGTTCTCTGTAAGTATAAGAATCCTATGGGAAGCAGTGGAGGACAGGCAGCAGGAAAACACAACTTCAATATATCTTATTTAAATCTCAAGTGAAAAAGCATCATTTAGTTCAGAAAGGTGGTCAACACTGCAGGGAGCACGTACAAGTATGTTCAAAGTTTTTACGTAATGAAACCTAATCTGTCTATCGGATTTTTGTAGGCTAAGCTACTAAGACATGCTTTACCTGAACTATACAATCTCAGAAACCACAACAGCAGCTGCTTGCACTTCAGTACTTTTGCAAAACCACAATAAAAACTTAACTGTATTAAATACCGCAAAGTTATGATACAGTTTTAGGCCAAAACCCATGGTTGCAAGAAGTACAACTTTCAACACGGCCAACTCTCCATTTTTTGTCTGTTTACACATGGACACCTCATAACTGCTCTATAATATCTTTTCTAACTGAATTTAAGTCGTATACTAACTGAAATACACCAAAATTTTAGACAAAGTGGCAAACTTAAGTTCCTGTAATGCAATGTTTAAGTTTGTTATTTTTTTCTTTTAAGAAAAAAAACCAGTGAGGTAATAGATAACCCATAAAACTAAGAACACAATCAATCAAATATGTCACATCTCAACATTTTCCCTTATATTTCAAAACATATTACATAGTCAGTGCAAATTTACACCATTCCACTACTTGCAAGAGATATTTTCACTGATAGTGTCTTCAAATCACTAATTTCCTTCAACAGGGGATATGACAGATATAAATTCTGAAAACTTAAGGTAAATTTAGGTGTACCTGCTTAAACCAAACTTTATCATGAACAATTAGCCTGGGAGAAATTTATCAAAAACAGTTTAAGAAAAAAACCAAAAAACAAGACAATCCCCAAATCTTAAACTTTGTAACCTTGTTTTAAGAAAAATCTACTTCTCTCCCTCAAGAGAATACGTGACAATTTTTTATACTAGTTTTTGTATACACATTCAGGCTTTCATTAAATTACGGATTAAACAAAAAAAAAAAAAGAATGCTCACACACAAAACCCATCCTTTTTCCAAAAATTCATGGCATGTATAAATTTTTCCAACTTAATAACCTTGTTAACCTAAAACATACCTGCTGGTGGTAAAGCTCTTCTTCTGCAGCATCAGCTGCTTCTTCCTCAACTTCCTCCTCTTCCCCTTCAAATACAGTTGTTTTAAAGACAGTGCTTCTTTGAGCAACCTCCTGCAACAAGAGTTTTGTTTTTAAGACTTGAGCCCTCTTAAGATCCAGTGCTAGATTACTTAGACTGAGAAACAGTTCCAGCTGTTGAGAAAGCTACCTATACTGATTCTGCCTATATAATTATGTACTGCTGTGTATAAAACAGCATTTACAATACCTTAGTTTTAACTGTCTTAATGATTTAAAGTGTCTGAAAAGACACTCAAGTTCTACCAAAATTTGCTTTATATTTTTCCTTTCAATTGCAAAATATCACAGTGACTGTCCCACCTGAAGTTTTAACTCCCATCTTGCCAAAACTAATGCCTTGTTCCTTAAAATGACCATTCCCCACCTCCCATAAATACAGTTTTAAGGAAAATTAAAGAGACAAATCACTGAAGTTTGATAAAACCTCTTCTCTTCAAAGCGCATTCTGAAGTGTTGTCCAATTTCTAGTGTAAGGGCAGTGTCTGAACCAGTCATTCTTCAGCTACTTATACTCAATATAGGGAAAAATTTTCACATGCTTCAATAGATCGTATTCCTTTTGCAAAAGCAAAAGGACGAAGTTTTACTGAACACTCATGCACATTCATGTGTAAAGTACTAACAACGGTTCTACCTGAATCTTTATAGTGGATGGCATCACAGAAAGACAAGTTCAAACACATCTGAGGTACTGTACCTCTCCCTGAGAATTTTTCAGTACAACTTTCACATCTTCACCAGTGCCCCAAGAATTCTGGTTCTTCCAGATGAGGTCAGTGGGAGGGTTAGCAGTCACTCCAGCATTTGCAGCCCAGATCTGTTAAAAGAAGTCATGCGTTACTCCGTCTTAGACATTTCCATGTTATTTATTGAGTTAATATCTTACATTTAAGTGACGCTGGTGAATCTCTTTCAGTTACAAAAATACCAGTCTATGCCTACCTGCTTTCAAGTTTTCTTACAATAAAACAGCCCTGCACTTTTAAATGGGGAGACTTTCGAATACGTAAAAACACATGTTTATGGTCAACATTACTTCATTGAATCATAGAACGATCAGACTGGAAGAGACCCGCCAGATCATCGCATCCAACCATTCCTATCAAACACTAAACCATGTCCCTCAGCATCTCATTCACCCATCTTTTGAATGCCTCCAGGGAAGGTGACTCAACCACTTCCCTGGGCAGCCTGTTCCAGTGCCCAACGAACTTCTCCATCTAAAGTCAGTTTCTGAAAAAAGTGGTCGTGTCCAACTTCTTCCCAGCAAATGATGCAACTAATGCCCAACACAAAAATAAGTGATTATTTTCTTAAGATCCATATAGAAAGTACAAAACTAAAAACTGTACATCCAACACACACAAGTTGGCCTAAAGCCCATTTCAACTGAACAGCTGAAGTTTGACAACTTACTGTAACAGTTTGGCCTGCTTTTAGTATATATCTTGAGGTATATCTGTAACTGGCAGAAGTGTCTCCTATTTTTCGGATCATCTCCCAACCTCCCATAGGTTGATCCTAATAAGAAAAAAATGAAAAAAAATTTCCTCAGCACTCATTTTCTGTTACATGTGTGAGGTATTTTCCACAGAAGGCCATGACAGAAAACACTTATTATCATTTGATCTCCACTATGCAATTAGAATTTTTAGTTAAAATTGTCTTACCTCTTAATTCAAGTTAAGGCTTAAAAATTCTGCTTTTCAGTTCTGACGTTATATTAACTTATCTTTGTATTTTTCATCAGTTTTGTTTTAGCTTGGTCCAGTAAACTACATAAATACTATAATCACCTTAAAAACCGTGTAATCCATTTTTGAACCACAGAATGACAAGCAGGCTTCTCAGAAAACAAAATGACCCTGTCTCTTCATATGCATGCACACTTCCTATTACATACGCCATTGCCAGACCTCCATTATTTTTAATTTGCAATTTTTTTTTGACCATCAACTACTTGGAAAGCACTAGGCAATGTAACATATACAAGTTATCATTACAGAATGACTATTTCAAAATAAGAGTTGACCTTTTTTAGATTTCTTCACCAACAGACAGCTCCCAAACATTAAACAGTTGCATTGGAGTCTTAAAACAGACAGTTAAGATAATTTAAACTAAGTTTAATTTATTGTTATGGGTGCTGATAGTCAGACACTGCAACTAAATACACATAAAAAGAATTTTTTTTATTTCTATTTATTCACATATATGTACAAACTGTCAAACACTTGCAAAAAACACAGAAGTGCAGCTTACTACATTACATTATAGAGAGCTGCTCAATTCTAGATCCTTGGCAAAATCATAACCACAAACCACTCATGGTTACTGTTAACAGAACTGATGATCCTTCCATGGAAAAATTGAATGAGTAGTTAAATTAAATAAAAGTTAAAGGAAACCCACAAGGTTTGCAAAGCATTTGGCTGAAATCCCATAAATTTGAAAAACTCAAAAAGGAAAAGAATGTCAGGTCCTGACTCACTAGAAGTAGTCTTGATTTGTCTGAATTTGGTCATTCGAACATGTCTAATGTCTACTTGCACTATGCCCTATCAGCAACCACGTTATTTGAAAAACTTCACAGATTACTTGCAAGACAGAACTTTGAAGAGTGAGGTAACACTTTACTGGGTAGGCAACCTAGCAATAAAACAATTACTATGAAAAGCATTAAAAGTAATTTGGAAGAACTCGTAATCAATCCAGAACAGTGTATGAAAGCTTATTTTGTGGCACACTAGTTTGCTCCTGCCATCTGTCATACAGTGTGTTTTAGCTGCAGTGTCAACATGAAAGCCTGAGGGTTGAAAGGATGCTGAGGATGCTTTCTAACTAGACCATAGTAAAGTCACAATATGCATGCATTTTCAAACCTGATCAGAGGTGTTCTTCAAGCGGATGAACTTTCCATCAACATCTATCTCCTCAATAGAGACATTTCCGGTAGCAGAAGCTGAGTGGGAAATGCTAACACTACTGCTAGCTTCAGATTCTTCCACATCAATTCTCTTCCTCTTCCCCCTGGTTGTACGCACACTATGGCTCAATGAAGCCCGTGAAACTGTCACTCGGGAAGATGGGCTTGGAGGAAGTTTCAACCTATATTGAAGAAAAAAATATGAATGTCACAATCTGGTTTAACTTTTTCAATCTATTTTTTAAATAAACTACTTCTCTCTTCTTCCTCCCACAGGACTACACAGCAATAAAGTACAGGAGCATAGTAAACAAAGCATGTTAAAAGAAAAAAAATGAAGCCTCACATACTTCTTGAAGAATTAAATAAAATGCCAATGAACAGCTGATTATTGCTTGTGGAGCACAGAATATTGATGGACTGCTACATTAAGAATACAAAGGCATGTCTATGCATTTGTTGAAGACTACGTTCCTGGCTAGATGTAGTAAGAAGATTAAAAAAAAACTCATAAAAGGGACTTAAGCCATTGTAGGAAATTTATGTACACACTCAGTGGCACGAGAGCTTTTGCCGTTTTCATCCACACTGAGGAATTATAACAGCTACTACTTTATTGAAATTATTCTCTACTTAAAGAAAATTTCCTAGCAAATATACAACCCTGTAATTAACTCTGAAAGAGCATTAAACACGGTACCAAACACCCACAAATGATAATTCATTATGTACTCAGTGCTGAATGTTAACAGAGCTATAGTATTTATTCCCTTGACAGCTACTGTCTCAATATTCCAGCAACTCATTCTCACGGTAACTTAGAAATAAGAGTGCCAGACTGGAGGAAGAAAATACAAACAGTGTTGTGGAAACTGTGGCAAAGGCCCTGATGAGTTCATTTCCAGTAAGAACTGCCTTTTAACGGAGAGTGAGACAAGTAAGGGAAGCACACATATGCCAGCATTCGTTACTACATTCTTTCATACCTCTCTTCTTCACCCTCCAGCAATTTCCGGTATGCATTGATTTCCATATCAAGTGCCAGTTTAACATCCAGAAGTTGTTCATAGTCACTCAGCTGCTCTTGCATTTGATTTCTTATCTCTGCCATTTCCTTCTCCTTCTCGGACAGTATTTTGCAACAGTTTTCACGCTCCTTGGCCAAGCTGTCCTCAAGCTCTTGCACTCTATCCTGCCATGCTCTAGACTAGAAAGCATTGAAAACATCAGTGATGCAAAAGACTCCAAATCCAAAATCTCCACACACTCTTCTATTCATGTGACAGAATTCAGATTATTAGTTTAAGCATCCTCCTCCCTTTCTGAATTCAAATTCACTTCTATTCAGCTTCCTGTTCTCCACCTCATGTACTACAAACACAACACCTGAAGTTTCAAAGAATAATAAGTTTCACTGGAAGACAGCTACCTGCTCCATTTGTTCCATGATCTGAAGATTTGTTAGCACCTCTGAATTTACTTCGTCAAGAAAACCCGAGTTCAGAAGCCAAGCTGTTTAAGGTGTGCTGGACGGGACACAGAATCACAGTGCAGCTCAGTGTACTTCAGATTTTGCAGTAACTGCACTTTGCCTTTCAATTGTCTATCTCCTGCTCCAGTTTATTGCTTCCAATTCTGAATTCTGAGAAAGTTCCTCTGAAGGAACAGGGGCTGCTGTTGGTGAAAGCCTGCCTGCCTGTTATCAAAGCCTTTAAGGCTCGCTCTAAGTATACTGGTAAGAGTTCCATGGAGAAGTTACTGAAAAATTATGGAATTTACTTGAAATATAGAGAATTTAGGTCCTAAAAGACTCTGCTGTACAGGAGGAATAATACACAAATAATATATCACAGAAACAATCAGAGCCAAATATTACTAATATTTGTTGCATTTTCAGTTTATTAGTAACATACGAAAGTCCACTTCAGAACCAACTGCTAAGATTTCTCACCTACACTCTTGATTTTCCACCGCAGGGAACATGATACAACTGAGGTGCTGAGGGACATGGGTTGGTGATTGATGGGAATGGTTGGACTTGATGACCCGGTGGGTCTCTCCCAACCTGGTGATTCTATGATTCTATGATATTACTCCCCTCAACTAAGTTAATACTGAACATGTAGATTGTCACTGGCTGTCTCATGCTTCTTTGGGTGTGATCTATGTGCTCTGATCTGACCAAGTGTGATTAGTTTCTGCTCAAAATCCTCTGCTACAAATGCTCAAGTACTGGTATTTGAAGTATTTTCTCAGTCTCATATTTCATCCTAATCCTGGTAAGATCATTCCTTTTTTTTTCCTCCTTTTTTTTAGTTCTAGGTGTCAAATAGATCTAGGATAGAAAGAGACACCAATGAAGCAGAGACTGCATATTCCACCTGTGGCTTTGACTCTTGCTTTGTGGAATCCTTTGCTCGGCTGTTCAAATACTACAGAGCTAAGCTAAGCTGCGTAAAGTATCAAGAACTTAATACATAGCTCCTGTATAAAAATGTCCCAGCAATCCACAATCACCAGTTAGCGGTATCACCTTTCAAATATTCCTTCTGTGGCAGGATACTGTACAAAAAATTTCAATTTTGTCTGATGGAGACACTAAGAAATTTGAAAAGAACACAAGAGGAAACAAATTCAAGTCAAGATGCTGAACATAAAAGTTCAGGGAAAGGAAGTTCTTTAATATAAAAATCAACAGCTATAATCAGCAAGACTGAAGAGCCACAAATAGCTTGTTACCTCTTTCTGAAGGCTGGCGAGATGAGAAGACAAATTATCAATTCGGATGTGACTTTCATTAAGTTCTTCTCTGATTGAGTTGGCTGCAGAATTACTCATCTCTGAGGACAGTCTAGCGTTCTCAAGCTGCAGTAGACCAAGTTTAGACATCAGTTTGAAAGTAACTTTTAATAAAACAGAAACAACACTAAGCCACAAAGTTCCTCTCTGCAGCTCTGACACAATGAAACGTCTCTTCCTTGGGGCATTAAAACTGGTGACTCATCTACTGTCCTGAATTGTCCAATGTGAAATCACAATCCTCAAAGTTTTTTTAATATGATGAAAAATGTGAAAGTTTTACTTGTAGACATTACCGAGGTTGGAATACTTGATTCAGTTTTCACATTGGACAATGTTTACCTTTATATATTTAATTACTGTAGCACTGGTTTTGAGTATGCCTAAATAGAAGCACCTAAACTTAAATCACCAAATCTCTAAAAACAGGTAAACTTAAGTTAGTTTTCAGCCAACATAAGAACTGGTGATGTGCCTCCAGTACCAGTGCCATCAGTCACTACTGCTTCACTTTGTTCCATCAAAATTATTTGAGCATGATGTTTTATTTTGCTGGGCCTAGACAGTGGTGGTAAATGGTATTAAGTCCAGCTGGAGGCCAGTGACAAGTGAGGTTCCCCAGGGCTCAGTGCTGGGTCCAGCCCTGTTCAATGTCTTCATCAATGACCTGGATGAAGGCATTGAGTGTACCCTTAGCAAGTTTGCAGATGACACAAAGCTGTGTGCAAGTGCGGATCTACTGGAGGGTAGGGAGGCTCTGCAAAGGGATCTGAACAGGCTGGACTGCTGGACAGAGTCCAATGGCATGAGGTTTAACACGGCCAAATGCCGGGTCCTGCACTTGGGGCACAACAACCCTATGCAGAACTACAGACTGGGAGAAGCCTGGTTGGAAAACTATCAGGAGGAGAGGGACATGGGGGTGTTGATCAACAACTGACTGAACATGAGCCAGCAGTGTGCCCAGGTGGCCAAGAAGGCCAAGGGCATCTTGACTTGTATCAGAAATGGTGTGACCAGCAGGTCCAGGGAGGTTATTCTCCCTCTGTACTCAGCGCTGGTGAGGCCGCTCCTTGAATACTGTGTCCAGTTCTGGGCCCCTCAGCACAAGAAGGATGTTGAGGTTCTGGAGCAAGTCCAGAGAAGAGCAATGAGGCTGGTGAAGGGGCTGGAGAACAGACCCTACGAGGAGCGGCTGAGAGAGCTGTGGTTGTTTAACCTGGAGAAGAGGAGGCTGAGAGGAGACCTCATTCCTCTCTACAGTTACCTGAAAGGAGGTTATAGAGAGGAGGGAGCTGGCCTCTTCTCCCAAGGGACAGGGGACAGGACGAGAGGGAATGGCCTCAAGCTCTACCAGGGGAGATTTAGGCTAGAGATTAGGAGGAAGTTCTTCACACAGAGGGTCATTGGGCATTGGAATAGGCTGCCCAGGTAGGTGGTTGATTCACCTTCCCTGGAGGTGTTTAAGGCACGGGTGGATGAGGTCTTGAGGGACTTGGTTTAGTGTTTGATAGGAATGGCTGGACTAGAAGATCCGATGGGTCCCTTCCAACCTGGTTGTTCTATGATCCTATGATTTTTTTAAACTGACATCATCATTCCTGTGGAAGACCACCATATGCACTCCAGCAGCACCACAGACTTATTGGACTTTTAGCTGCAGATTAAACAGAACCTGAAAAAACTTTAAAAATAACAATGTCCAAAAATACAGAAACAGCATGCCTGAAGAAATGCAACAAGAAAGAATCTGTAATCAAAAAAATTTTACACCAAAAAAAATTTAAAAAATATTTTTTGTTAGAATTTATTTTAAATAAGTTTTCCAAGTCAGATCGAAGCCCTGCGCACAAGCAGCTACACACTGTTAAGACTCTAAAGACTGAATCTATGCTAATAAATTCAGTTTTTATGAACCTTTCCACTGTAACACCCCACTTCAGTTTTTAAAAACAGTAACTGCCTCAGAGGACTAAGTTCAGCTGAGACATGAGGATCCCACTTGACAAATGCTGAAGGTAATTATGAAGTATAACTAATTTCAGCTTGAGTGTACTTCCTCTGAAGAGGGAAAAGCAGAATCCCTAGGTGTGATACCACTTACATGTTTTGCACAGGGTAAGAGGACTCAAGATGCTGTCTTCTCAGCAAGCCCTATTATGCTTTATACAAAATATGGGACACCTTATTGACCATTACGACTGTTACAGTTGATATATAACAACACCTGAACTTCCCTTGAACCCACAGTAATCCCAGTATTAATTACTTTTTATCATCTGGTTCACCTTCACATGGTGCTTCCTATTCTTATGAAACTGTACTTCTAAAGGATTAAACCTGCTCCTAAAATGAGACCTGAAAATGCAAATTTGCGTTCAAAAGCATGGTAACTTTAAACCAAGCTTCATAAAATTCTCCAAAACCCAAGTAGTTAAGGTATACTTCCATTACAAAGAACAAAAATAAATTGCATCAGATAACTGTATGAAAAGATATTCTCACTTTAGCATGGTAAGTCTGTTCAAGCTCTTCTTTGTATAGCTTCACTTGTGCATCATGCTGTTCTCTTATTTCACGAAGGGCTTGGGCCAGCTTATGCTCATATTCAATCTGACGCCCAGAATCAACCTCAACTAAGCGAGTTTCATGTTTCCTTCTTGTTTCATTGATTTCCTAAGACAAACAGAAAAATAACTTGGTCAATAAGACAAAACAAGTCTTAGAAGACAATTCGCTCAGCTAGTAGACACATAGTAGATATAAATAGTAGTAGTATATATCTAGTAGCTATAAGCCTGAAGTAGTATAAGTCATAGAGAGCATGGCAAGAAAAAGCTCTAAAAACATTCATCAACTTCTGTTTCTATTATCTAAAAACAGCCTATTAGAAAGTTCTTACATTAAAAACCAGTACAAGTCCATAGCATCTGTATGAATGTCCTTCTCCACGATATTTCTCATAAAGAGATTGTGTGATAAATTATTAACCTACTTTCTCATTATTATGAAAAGACATCTACATTTTCATACCATGGGCAGAATTTAACGTGAAATAACATAACACAGGCAACTATTTAGTCACAAGAGTTCTAAGGGAATATCATTCTTCCTAGAAAAAGAAGTTTGAAATCTGGCAGCTACAACAGAAGTAAATACCACTTTAAGTGGGAGTTCAGACCAGATGACTACCCAAGGTCCCTTGCCAGCCTAAATTTCTTTAGTGTTCTAGAATGACTCCCAGCTTTCATCTTCCCTTTAAAAATGTGAATTCTTGAGACTAAAGCATTTACCTCCTCGTACATATTTTTACGGAATTCCAAGTCCTCAATGAGACTCTGACAACGGTTTTCCAGATCCACCTTCATTAAAGTTTCATTTGCAAGCTGATCCTTGGCAGCAGCTAAAGAAGCTTCAAGCTTTAAGAAATAAAAAAAATTGACACAATGACAATTATGTAGCAGCACTCACATAATGCAATGACCTCAGACACATAGAAGTACAGCTAACTACATGTTATGGTTTAACTTGACAATTAAATTCAATATTAGTGTTGCTAATATATTTTTCCCTCCCTTTTGCAATTGCTTGCACAACTGAGTTTTAGATACGTCAAAGAGGTAACTAGCATTAAAATGCTACTTAGCAATTTCCCTTTCAAAACTTTTCTATACTACAGGGGAAATACCAGTTTCCTGTCCTCCTCAGTTCATCCTCTTGAGGTGGTATTGCTTAAGATCACAGATCTTAATATTTCAACAGGTTAACAAAACCAGTACAAGGCTACCTTTTCCCCACTCTTCGTTCTATTAGATGCCCAGAAAATTGAAGACCACAGGCAGAATCAAAAGGACAGTGAGAACCAAACTGTTACTTGTCAGTATTTAGTTATTTGCATTTGTGAAGTCAGCTTCTCCCTCTAGACAGTTCAGAATCTTGATCTGTTTTCTTCAACGCAGGTACCACCCCTTGCAATTTAAGAGTCTGCACTTTTTTAAAAACATTTTATTCCACATTCACATTATTAATAATTTGAACAGTACTTGACACAGACATCTACTCAGTCCTGCTTCCACTGCTGACAGTGAACCACAGTTCGTTCTAGTTGTGATTAGATGACAGGTTTGCATCCATTTTTTGGCTACGAAGTTGTATTTTTATCAGAATGAGTGCCCTTACTATGGATGTATTTTATATAAAATCACCTCATTTGCTGACAGAACTTGATAATGAAATATTTATTCCTCTCACCTGTGCAATTTGATCTTTTAAATCCTCAACTTCTGCCTCGAGACTTTTCTTATCACCAATGGCTGTGGCCATTGCAGCTTCCTTAGCATTGAGGGCTGCTTCAAATTCTCTGAGTTTAACTTGGGCTCCGTGAAGATCAGACTCCTTTTTCGCATGACTGGAATAAATCAAAGAAAGTAATAAGACAGTCTAGAAACGCCCAGAAGACTGCTAACTAATTAAACAAGGTGCAATCTGAACCATTAAGTTGAAAGACGCCTAACAAAAACATTTTCCCTTGGCTTAATATACTCTTAATTTAAATCAGCTCCTCCATTCTGCTCTCTCATCTGATGTAACACTACCTTAATATTTCGCTTGTCCTGCTTATTGCCTACTGCATTGGTGTAAACACACTTCAGTTGGGCTGCTAATCCCTCAGCACTCAAAGGGAATAGTGTTCATTCCCAGCCGACTGGCCCTTGGATTATCTAACCCATCAGTGCCGGTTTCATCCTTTCAGTCACCAGATGTACTTGCCCCAACTCACTCTATGGTGACATACTGGTGGTCCTTGCCAGCACACCATCTCTCAGGCACCAGAGTTCCTTTTCCAGGCTCACTCCTGACTAGCCTGGCTTTGTCCCCCTCCCCCTTCACATCTAGTTTAAAGCTCAACCTGCTTAGTTTGTGAGAGGAGGATGCTCCACTGGTCTATTTCCCTCTCACAGTTCTCAGTTCAGTTACTCCCTCAGCTATGACACCATGCGGAGGAGTTCCCCCAGGTGAGAACAGCTTCCATAAGTTAAGTCAGTACTGGTGGTGTGAGTCTGTGTGAGAGGGAGGCACTACCTGCAGCCCAGTGTCTGCATAGCTGCACGTGCCTGCTGAGGCTCTTTAATAAACTATGTGTTTATTAAAGGCATCTCTTTAGCTGGCCACTGTGAAAATGTCCTACCTTCACCAGAATCTTAACAGGAAGAAATTAAGTTCCCCCATTAGAAAGCTCTTTCCATAGGGTGGAAACAAGTAAATTCTCTTCTTTGCCTTCTAGACACACAGAAACTTGTGCAGATCCACTGCCTAGTCTGCAAATAACCCATTTCCAATTAACATACAAAATTCCCAATGAAAATTGATATTCACCATCCATAAACTAGTCCCTCCTAAGCAAAAGCTGTAGCATAGTGAACTGCTTTGCAGCACCCTTATAATACTATATAATGGTAAAGTTCCACAGATCTGAGGGAAGATACCCAAACCCTGTCTATACAATTGCCTTTGCCACCACTAAAACATCACTGGTGCAGAGCTATATATCTCTCTTTATGAAAGTAAACACAATCTTTTCAATTTACTAATCAAATTAGTTTTAGTGTCTACACAAGCGGTAACTTTCAAGGGATTTACTCCCTAAAACAGTACATGCAAAGAAGCCTAATGAGGAAAGTAAAGCAATGCCACAAACACAAACTCTCCAGACTATCTTAATTATTTACAAATAGTGCTACAACAGGCTGCTATTAAAAACAGGGGAAAGGAAAACTACACTCAGGAAACTTCTGATGGCACAAGCAGCTTTGCCTAAATATATAACACCTTGAAGATTCTTCTTTTTCTCTCTGGAATACCCCCATTCATCTAGTAAGGGCAGTACCTTAGAGAAGACATAGATATTCATCATCAAACTATGACCGTTTTATAGGCATGGACAAATTCAGGTTCAACGAGACAATTGCTAGCACATTCTTATTCAATTTTCACACTTCTCAGCAGAAGTGAAAAAACGAGAAGTCACAACACTAAGCTGGGGAGACTGAAAATTGGCTATGCTTAAAAACAAGACTCAAAAGGCGATAAAGCATTAATACATTCACCAGTTTCTTAATCCCTGTGTTGTTTATGAGAAATAACAGCAGTGCTTCACAGCAAAGTGAAACTAATGTAAAAATCAACAGATAGTTTTAAAAGGAGAAACTCTCAAATTTGAAAGACGCTTTTCCAAGATTACACACAAGCATAAGCAATTAACATCATGCTCAAGAAAGGCACGTGCACAAAGGCTTGCAAAACATCTGTACAAACAAATTCCATGTTGGGATATTTTAGCACTACAGCCACACGATGGCAGGCTTTTATATAAGAGGCTTTGCACTAGCTAATCCGGCTCATTTTGATTAAGGACACACTCCACGCTCGCTCAAGCACTGACTGCGAGAGGCTACCACACACAGGCTCTTCCATTCTCAGCTGCTCAACATAACTTGTCCTTCCATGACAGTTTACACACCACTTCCTAGACCCAGCAGTTCAGGGTAGTTGAGCCCACAGCTCAGAATTTAGGGTTTGGCTATGTGGGCTCCTACTTCCAGCTCTCTGTATTACTCATGGATGCCTCGGACTTGTCCCTCCCTCCAAAGCCAGCCCTGTACGAACTTGCTGTACAGCAGAGAATGGAAAAGAGAGAAAGAAAAGTACGTCAAATCTGTAATAAGAATTTCTCCACCACCTATTGGGAACCAGAAGGGTCCACACCAGGCCTTTGTTTTTAGATCACTGCTTGAGCAATCTTTGTTCAACACACAGAGAAATTGTTTCATGTTGTCTCTTTCACAAGACTTCATTGTTGAAACTAAGCCTTATCATGCTGGCTCCTCAAACTAGAATGCTGCACATACACAGGGCCCTTATGAGCTGCCTCCCAATCCATCCTGATTATTCTGGACTCTGAAACAGAAAAACTCCCCACATACCTTACTTAATTTTTATTTTAAAATCCAAACACCTCTACCAATCACAAACTGGCAATTGGATCATCTTCTCCATAGAACTGTAATTGATTTTAGTAGAACTAGGATCCCCTCAAATAAGAAGAGTTTTCATTCATTTTTGCTGTACTTGAAGGAAAACTTTCACTTCAGAAATTTAATCCAGAACAGTTAACAAACACAAGCACTATGGAGTGTAAATAGTTCAGTCTCACTCCCATGTAGCACTACTAGTATAGCTCTCAAATAGTGAGTTGCAGATGCAGGTACTTTGAAAACAGCTCAGCACACTCAACAACAGAATGAATGAAATCTGTTTTTCCCAATACACTCCAATTACTCAAGCTACCTGAGAGCAGTAAGTATTCCACATGGCCCCTCTCCAAAGTACCAAAAACTCTAATAGCTCCAGTACAGCTGCCCAGCTCATGGTTAAACAAGTTAGTTTCTTATATCAGATGCAGTCTACCTGAGGCACAGATTTCTAAGCCGGTTTGTTTGGTCATCACTTTTTAAAAAAAACAGTAACCTGTAAAGCAGAGTAAATAAACTCATATACAACTATTAATATAAGGTACCATAGAGGAGCTGTGTCTGGTTACCTGCACTAGCTCTTTTAAAGCTAATTCAAAGCTCTCAAATACAGAGACATCAATCACTGGCTTCAGTGAGGCTACCTAGACAATCTGGTTTGCAGTTCAGTGACACTGCAATTTGCTGAACAGCCTACTGAGAGAAGCAGGTTCCCTTTTCAACTCCACGAACAACGACCCCTCTTCCTACAGCCCTTAGGTTGACTAAACCTTGAATTTCCTGTAGTCTCATCAAATTTCTTCCTAAGTTAATAGAAAAGTCACATGGAAAAGATAAAAATAATTTTCTACAGGTTTAGTAAGATAAATTGGCCTTCTGGAGCCTGAAAAAACAGACGCTTAACACAAGGCAAGCAGGAAGACAGCTCCTTTCAGTCCGGATCTCAGGTGTAATTTAAAGTTTCTTTGAAAGTCACCAAATCTGTGATGCCACTACCCTACAACAGATTTCTTTACCTTTTTTTTTTTTTTTTTAAAATGTCCTCCTTCATCTACACACACTTTTGCCAGTATATGCAAAGTCAGATTACAAAGCTAAGCATTACCAACATTAACTAAACCCTCCTTGGAAAACACTGGTTTTCAGCATTAACAGTGCACTAACGTAGGTGGTGTAATTCCTGATAACACAGTCTACATTTACATCCTTACAGAATTACATTATACTTCACACTGAACTGGTTTTCCACTCCAGTTGCAAAGAAATATGAAAATCAAAACCCAAACCATCGTCAATGCTTTATGTTTTGCCGGCAGTCAGTTTTCTGTGATGTCTTCCCCCCCAACCCCCACCTGCAGAAAAACCAAAAAAACCCAGCAAAGCTGTGTTTTGCAAGGAAGCAATTTATGGTAACATAAAAAACCATCTGTCTAAAAGCATTAAAGTTTTTTTTTATATGGTTCAACACGACAATAAGAGTAATTGGACAAGTTTGCCTTTCCTGTAAGTAGTTGGTTTCAACTTGTCTCATGTCACCCTTTTTATTTAACTGGAGATAGTTGCTGAATGTTTGACATCAAGCCTAAACATACATAATCAAGTCTCCTGCTCAACAGTGACCCTTCTTGAAGGGTGAGCTCTTCAATTGTGCCAATTCTAACTAGGCAAATTCCAGTACTCTAACCAGCAGCCTAGGTGGAACCTTTACACATGCAGTGCATACATATCGAGTCACTGCCTATTACCACGTTATCATTACACATCCTGATATTATATATCGTCTTTAACCCTACAGCAATTCATTCCTTGCATTGTTACACCCAACACTGCAGGGAAGATCCTCTTCGGTAATTCAAGTTATATTCTTACAATTTATTGCTTAAATTGTTATACAGCAAGTCTAATCACTCCTCTCCTTACTTCTGTGTGCTCCCTCTATGGGAGACTTCAGAACAGTGGTAGATCTTGGACTAAAGCTCAGCAATTCCCCAGACACCAACCTTCACCTTGCTTCAAGACCACCTACAGTAGTGAAAATAAACTTCAAGAAGTTTCAAGTCTGCTTCCTCAAAACAGTTCCTTCAGCTCTTTACCGCATACAGCATCATGCATCACAGGAAGCCCGGGAACATCTGTTACCATTTTGCTTGCATTAACACAACAAGGTTCTTCTGAGCAGTTTCTCAGGATGGCAGCTGCCAAGTGCCACACACTTGCACAATAACTCAAGCCACAGGCTGATACAAAGCTATTACTGATATTCTTACTGGCAGGGTACTCTTCCCAAAATTAACAGCTATAACAGCTAGGATTTTGGTGCTAATTGCCTCATCACAAACTTCAAGACTGCCAGCCACTGCTTATCCTACTATAAAATAGGGATAAAAGTACACTGTAATTTTGTGAATCCCACCACCCTCTCAGGCCAAGAGCACCCATACTACAGGATGGTGAACAGAATGGCAGCTGGGTTTCTAGCCAGATCAGTTTTTCAATTCAGATCTTTGCATTCTCATAACACAGCTACTGTGTTGTTGTCAAGGCAGACTATGTTAATCTATTTGCCTTAAACATTTTGTTGGAGGACTACTCACTTGTGCACCAGGTTGTCTGTCGTGCCAGGGTTCAGTGGGGGGCAATGCAGGAGCAGGCACAGCTCTCCCTCGCTGGGGTGAAGTCAGACCCCAGAGCTGGCTTTGGCAGGTGTGGGTGTGTGTGCAGACATTGCTGCTGCCCCCGCTCACTTCCGGAGCACAACAAAATTGACTCGGGGATATAAGGACTCGGAAGGGAGGAGTCGGGGCTCACCTCCATACTGGCACTGACTCACACACTTAAATCGGAGCAGCCTGGACCATGTTCTCAAGATCATCTGCTGCCTTCAATGTGGTGATTTCTTTCTCTCTGTCCCCTCCACCCCCATTACCTCATGGTGTGCATGTTGGATCGGATCCTAGGGACCTGGGTTGTTTGAGGGGATTAATTTCTGTAACTTTGGATGGTTGCACCCCTCTGTCTTTGTTGTGCACCCCAGTATCTTGATGTGTTTAGGTTTGCTGGAGCCAGAAATAAATACTGTTTTGATATTCACCCTGGGAGTGACCTTATTGGCCTCCAGATCGCCACACAGACAAACGAATCCACTTTTTCCGTCAGGGCTGGACATGAGCGTGTGGCTCGTGGGTCTGGGTTGTGACAGTTGTTATGGAAGCAAAAGCAAGGATCTTGACATTCTCAAGACAAGTTTTAATTAGAAGTATGAGCTTAGATTGTGAACTACTGCTCAGGTCTTCTACAGCCCTTGAGTCCAGAAACATGGCAATCACAACCAAGCACACAGGAAGAAAGCAAGCAGAGAGCAGTCTCTACAGCAGCTTTCATCAATGGGGAAGCATATAGTGAAGTCTTGCCTAATCAGAAAAGAGAAAATTAACTGGAAATACTGTTAAATTACTAAGTTCTCCCAATTCTTCCACAAATTACGGGAGAGATCTGTCTCTTCAACTCTTCAGAGCTATCCAAGAGTTCCATACATCTGAGCCCAAAAGCAAATGGGTTTCTTTTTTCCACAATACAGACTTGAGAGACTTACTTTGGCTTATCTCCATTCCATCACAAGCCCCCTTTTACTTTCACAATCACATACATCACTTCCCCATATATTCCTCAGAACAGAAACAGGGAGGTTGTTTTTTTTCACCTCAGTTTTTTTCTTAGTTCTTAAGGATTTGAAACATCAAGAGAAGTCTTCATATACATTTAGCTACAGCAGTACCAACTGCACAGCAGGCACTCTAGAAGTAGAGTATGCAACAAGTCCACTATACAGAACAATATCAACTATAGAAACAAATGCAGTTTTTCTTGAAGGATTAAAAATGTGAAAACAATAAGTTTCTGGTGCTTAAATTCATGAAATTGCACTATACAAAGAAGACTAAAGTCCAACGAGAATCCAACAAATAAGTAACTGGGCCTCACAAATAATTTTAATTAAAAAAAAAGAAAAGTCCTCTAGCACTTTCAAAGTAACTAGAAGCTGGAATTTGGGGCACTAACTAGACACAGTACTAAAAAAGCAATGACTAGGATAAACAAAATGGACAAATCACTCCAAAAGAATACTGTCCTAATGAGAGAAAACAGACTGTATGTATGTCTGGAGAAATAAGAGTAACATCTGCAAAAATATTCAAGTAGCACAAGAAGGTCAGCTAGATTATGAACGATTTTGCCTAACTTCAGCTAGCTAAGTAGTGAATCACCTATGCTCCCTCCACAGATCCAGGACATCTTCAAAACAGTTTCTCTTACCAGTAAACTCTTCATTCTAAAGGGAACCAAATACATAGCCACCACTCATCTAACTCTTAGGATGAGTCTACCAGAACACCCAAGTCAGGCAGTTTGCAGCTTAACAAATGCCATAGACCCAGGCCAGCCCACTCCCCATCCCTGCTCTCAGGTCACCTAGTATAGGCAAGTCTTGGAAATTCTCTATTAACAGAAAACTAGATCGCCAGCAGAACTGAGCATCTTTCTGCCATTTTAGTGACTTAAGTTAGCTAACGAACAACCAAGACAATAGTCATAACCATAGGTAATATGGTGATGGGGATGTATGCTTCCACAGCAGCACTCTGCTAGACTGGCTCAGCCATGCATCCATTGTGACCTTTCACAAGGAAGGGCAGACAAGATGAATCTCATTCCAACAACCACAATGAACTTTTTCCAAAGAAAGGTGAGATAAACTTTACCTTGCAAGAATACAAAAATAGCATCAAACGCGCCAGAAAACTCCCCATCTTTTTCAGGAGGGTCTCTGTTAGCTAGATCAAAGCCGCTACCCATATTTAAACCAAACCCGGTTGCTATACCAGGCTGCACTTCAGCTTTCTGAAGGGCAAGGAAAATTTTATAAAGAGAACATACATTTTCATCGTAGCTTGCCAACATAGATGCGGACTACTGACAGTACTCCTGTGCACACTTGCAAAGTCTTCTGGGTGTATTTCTGTCAGGTTTTAATACAATTTAACAACTTTAAGAAATAAGTCTTCAGAGAATGTACTCTGAAACAGGTAAGCCCTTCCCCCAACAACCTTTATTCTTTTTAAAGATGTTAACAGAATTACAGACAAGCTTCAATATCCTCAAGATACCCACCTTCAAAATACTCAAAGACAACTTTAGAAACTGCATGTCACAGTAAGGTCTGGCACTAAAAATAACAACAAACAGCCACACAGAAATATATTGGGAACCTAGTAGCCTTACATAGCTTCAAATGTTGATTTTACTAACCTGTTCTGGAATTCTTGACCTGAACTATAGTCCATATTCTGCAGTGTACAAAGATAGGTACAAAGTGAGGTAGTTATTGACAGACTATCAAGCCTAAGACCTCGCTCCTCATAAGAGATCATAACAGCAACACAAAAGCATTTTCCTGCCTTCCTCCAAATCATCACGATTTTGTGAAGTACTGCATCACAGGAAAATATAAGTAAGAATATGCAGTTACCTCCATGTTCATGTTAAGTCCCCCAATTACTGATACAGAACGGGAATCTAGTATAGACTGCATATTGAGCCTAATCTTCTATAAACACTGTACTGAGAAGCTGACAGAGTCTGTCTTCCTCCACAAAGCTAATGAGAGATGGAAATCAACTATTTGACTTTCAAATAATTTCAATGATTATTTGCAACTATACCCTTGCTTTCCCTGTCAGTGTCAATAATCTCTTTGAAATAACACCTTCATAGGGCACCAAGAACTAACCACAAGAACTAGACTCACTAGTTGGAAGTTCATGGTTTGTTTCTGCTTTTTAATTACCATATATTGGAGCTGTTAGCAGACACATGAAAAAAATATGCTGGTTCACACATGAAACAACGTTGTCATTATGAAAAATCAGAGCTGAAAGTGTACTCAGCCGAAAATCATAATTAACTGGTTATACAACAGTAAAGTAAGATTAACAACTCCACTCTTTTTCCAAAATCAATCCTCTGACAAACTGTGATCCTAAGACTTAAGTTCAAATGGTAAGTGCACCTAACAGTTGAAAAAAAAGCCCAAGATTTGCTTTTGCTATTGTAAAGCTACAGCAGCCACAAAGAAAACTTAAGGCAAATACAAACAAGAATCCAACTAAATGAACAAGGAAATCAGCTGCCTAAGAAACAAAATCTAGCCACACAGATCAGTTCATCACAATATTGTAGCACTTGACACGGTGCCACAAAGTTTGAAGTTTCGAGGACACATGGTCACGAATCTACCTCTTCTAACACCTGAATAGAATCGTAAAGTCATACAATAGAATCATTGCATCACTAGGCTAGAAAGGACCCACTGGATCATCGAGTCCAACCATTCCCATCAGTCAATAAACCATGTCCCTCAGCACCTCATCCACTCATCAACGCCTCCAGGGAAGGTTACTCAATCACTTCCCTGGGCAGCCTGTTCCAGTGCCCAATGACCCTTTCCGTGAAAAAGTTTTTCCTTATGTCAAGCCTGAACCTCCCCTGGCGGAGCTTGAGGCCACTGCCTCTCATCCTGTTTCCTGTAACCTGGAAGAAGAGGTGAGCTCCCTGCTCTCCACTACCTCTTTACAGGTAGAATCCAGTAGAATGAACAGAAATGATACATCGTTATAGTTGTTTTTTAAGTAAACGCTACTAATTATATACTCCCGTATTTTTGTATTACGAAGTTCACACTTTTCGAAAGAACGCTTAGAAACACCACACCTGCAAAAGCCACAGCATCAAGTACCGTCACTCAGCATTTCCCATCCCGAAGCGGCTTACGCCCAGCGGACAAAGCCACCCGCGTCCGTACGGGCCGCCGAACGGCCATCCCTTCTCAAGCCCCAGAGCGCTCCGACAAACTCGGGCCGGGTTTCCCGGTCTCCGCCGACACCGCCGCAGCCGCGGCGGCGCAGGGCGGCGCTGCCGGGGCCGGGCCAGCCGCGGGGGCCGGGCCGACGATTCCCGCCGGGGCGGAGCGCGGCGCCGCCTCTCGCTCAGCTCATTCATTCAAAGCCGAGGCGGCCGCCGGCGGGCGAGGAGGCGGCGAGCGCCCGGCTAACCCACCCCAGCCCTTGTCCCACCACGGTCCGCAGCTCCGCTCACCTGCCCAGCAGCTGCTCGTACTCGGCGCGGATCTTGCCCAGCTCGATCTGCAGCTTGGCCCGCTCCCGCGCCGTGTCGTCCAGCGCTTGGCGGGCGTCGGCCAGTTCGGCCTCGTACACCGCCTTCAGGCCGGTGACCTCGCGGCCGCGCACCTCCTCCCGCTCGGTGACCTGCAGCTGCAGGGCGCTGTTCTCCGTCTCCAGGCTCCGCACCTTGTCGATGTAGACGGCCAGGCGGTCGTTCAGCTGCCTCAGCTCCTCCTTCTCCTGCAGCCGGGAGATGCGCGTGGGGCTCAGCGCCGCCGCGGCCGAGCCCCGGCTCCGCGCGCTCAGCGGCGTCGCGGCCGCCATGGCGGGGGCAGCGAGCGCGACCCACGGAGGAGCGAAGGGAAAGGAGGGAGACGGGGATGGAGAGGGGCGGGGCGGCGCGGCTGTAACGGCGGAACCTCGCCGGCGGGCTTAGCGGCGGGGACCTCGCGGCGGACCTCGCCGCCGCCTCTCGTGTGATGCCCCCGTGCCTCCACTGCACCGGCGCCCTCCGAGCCGCGATCCAATATGGCCGGCGCCTGCCAGCTCGCGCCCCCAGCCCGCGGCCGCGGCCGCCCCACGTGATCGCCCGGCAGCCAATGGCGAACCCAGGCGGGCCGCGGCCGCAGCCTGAATTCAAACCGCGCCGCGGCTGCCGGCGCGCGCCACAGGCAGGCCCCACCCCCATCCCCCTCCCCGCGCTTTGTTGCCGCCTCCAGCCCCTGACAAAGGGACGCGGGCCCCGAGCCCCGGGGTGGGCTTGCCTTCCTTTTCCCTCCGCTCGTGTGAGAGAGCGCCTTGCCCAGTGCTGGATCCCTCAGCATCACGGGGATGTGGAGCGGGGCGAGAGGAGGCTGCAAGGATGGTCAGTGGGCTGCAGCACCTCCCGTACAGGGACAGGCTGAGAGAGTTGGGGCTGTTAAGCTTAGAGAAGAGAAGGCTTCGAGGAGACCTTGCAGCGACCTTCCAGTATCTGAAGGGCTTACGAGAAAGTTGGGGAAGGACAGTTCACAAAGGCTTGGAGTGCTAGAACTGGGAGCAGTGGGTATAAATTGGAGAGGGGCAGATGTAGTCTAGACATAAGGAGGAATTTCTTCACTATGAGGGTAGTGAGGCGCTGGCACAGGTTGCCCAGGGAAGCTGTAGCTGCCCCATCCCTGGAAGTGTTCAAGGCCAGGTTGGATGAGGCCTTGGGCAGCCTGATCTAGTGGGAGGTGTCCCTGGCCACAGCAGGGGAGGTGGAACTGGATAATCTTTAAGGTCCCTTCCAACCTAAACTATTCTATGATTCTATGTTACACTGGCTCCTGGGCATTTACATGCCAGTGAGATGTCCCTAATTACAAGTTCAAAACACAAAAAGCATGTATCCTTTGGGGCTGGGAGTGCAACAGATGAAAAAAACCATATTTATCCACATAGAAGTGAACTTGCTGAAGGTTTGGTCTCTGGCTTCAAAAGTCAGAGCTATCCTTTCACAAACCAAGGACATACACTGCACCTTCTGGAGTTTGGTTTATGTTAGGACCACTGGGTGTTGTCAGTTGGATGTTAGAAACTGGAAGGAGAAGCAAAGTGAACAGTTCAAAGTCTTGATTGTAAACCCAATTGTCTTTCAGAAATTCCTTCAGAGAAGCCTTGTTGGCAGGAAAAGACTACTATTTTCCCCTACTTGGATTTCTTTTAAGTCTTTTCATAAGGTTCCTTCTGCAAAGACCCATGCTGAGATTCCAGAAACTTGGCAGTCTTCCACAGGACCTAACATTGACCCCACGGCAATGTCTCACTTCTGGGATGTACCTTCTCAGTTTTGTTAACTTAGGAAAACAATTTTTCCAAATTCCCTTAAAAACAAAAGTATTCCAGTAACAGAGGTGTATATAAATAAAGGTAAATTATCTGTAGCACGGGGTTGCTGCTTTTTTTCCCACACATGACTTTGTTGACACAAACCATTATGTATTTCTCTTTCCTTCTCTGCTTGTTATCATAATTTGCTCTTTTTCAGCCCTCTGGAAAAATAGCAAACCTGGCTAAAATGAGTGATAGCAGCAGGGGCTGGGGCAATATCTATAGCACCTGCTGCAACATAAAATCGTTAACAAAGTAGAATTATAGCCCAAGGTATTTTTACATGGCAACTGGCACTAGAGTGAAAGGATCTGTATTCACAGGAAGAACAAGAGACAAATAAAGTTTGGGAAATTTTATTATTGTATAAGCTGAGACCTCTGCAGGTGTTTAGTGCTGAGTTTGATTATGTCTGCTTCCAGGATTTAAATTAGTGCTGTGTTTCAAATAACTGAGTTTTAATTTCATTATAAAAATATACATTATACCCTTCCTGCCCCCTAGTATCTGTTTTACAGTGTGCCTGAAGCAAAGATTATTCAGTTGTTTGGTTGGATTTTCTTACCAAAAGAGTTATGGGTGGGATGTGATTCATTTCACTTCCGAGATTATAAGGATGTATTTGAATTCTGAATGATTCATATGGAGGTTTTCTTTCTCCTTAGTAGCCTCTAGATTTAACTTTTTGTTGTTGAAACTATTGCATTTAACTTCCCAGCCTACCACATGAGATGAAATTAGATGTGGCTTGCTTAGCATATTAGGTTGCCTAATATAATAAAAACTACATGGAAACAAATATTGTAGGGTTAGGGGCTGACCAGATAAGTTTGCTTATTATAATTACACACTGAAAAGCAAAATTTTTATTTTGCCAAATCCATTCTTACTTTCCACCAGTCTATGTTCTTAAGTTGTTTTTACATCTAATGAAAAAAATAGATATCTATGTAACATTTCCTATATACATTAAAAAAGGTAATAATTTATTAAAATTTTGTTATTAAAAATATACTCTTTTGTGTAGTTTCAATGGCAGGATTGGCTTCCATATTGAAGCAAGTTAATCAAGGGTAATCATGCCACCTGGTTTATCTGCCGGTTAATAAAAAAATCTGAGATTTCTTGCTGCCCCTTGTGTGTTTGCATTCATCTTGTTCTACGAGGCTGCAAAAGAAAGTAAGGAAAGAATCAGTTTTCAAACTGTGTCTCCGCTGATGTCAAATACTTTGCTTGTGAAATTGAAGATGAATATTGTTCCTTTTTACTGACGGTAGCTTGGGCGTGATCCATCGCGCATATGTGATATTCTTCCTTTGTACTGAGAAGCCGTTAAGTGCCATTATTACATCAGCCAGAGGGGTCACTGCTCAGAGGCCCGAGGAAACCCTTAAGGGCTGAGTACAGACACTCCCGTGCCTCCAGGCTGCTGCCTGAGGGAACCAGGAGTGTTTTCTCTGCCTCAGAAATCCAAAACAAAACGAAGGAATATGGTGTTCACCCATGCGGCTGACAACTTAACTCAAAACATTTTCAGCTTATTAAGTATGACTGTGATACACTTCAGCACTCTTAGAGCTGAACTCTGAAATACATCACAAGTAATGACCACAGTTTCAAAATACCATCACAGCTGCAATTTAATACCTTTATAGTCAGCATAAGTTGTATGTATTGGCCACATGCTCATCTTATAGACACAGCAGGCTACACTCAATTTAGACCCACTTCCACTATATGTGGAAGGTATTTCATTAACTGAGGTATTTTTTAAATAAAAGCTTTCTAACATGCATGTTTAACAGCAAATATTTTCTTCATACATTGAGATAAATAAGCAAACTTCTAGAATCTGAGGAAAATTGTAGGGGTAGGAATTCTGTAAATCCTAGGAAATCAGCAGTACTTACACTGTTGCCAACTTAGCTTTGTTAAAATAGATTTTTCATATATAATC
This sequence comes from Coccyzus lansbergi, assembly GCA_033558105.1. Taxonomy (NCBI): domain Eukaryota; kingdom Metazoa; phylum Chordata; class Aves; order Cuculiformes; family Coccyzidae; genus Coccyzus; species Coccyzus lansbergi. The sequence continues at coordinate 73,715 of JAUMJK010000468.1, forward strand.
ATTTGTGGTTATACCAAATAGACTTTTAAAATGACCAAGAATCATGGTAAATACATTTTGTAAATGTACTCTGAGGGTTACCTTTAGGGATTCAAATATGACTCTTCTTTAGAAACAAATTTTACCTCATCTGAGTGTTTATCAGAAAACATTACCTGTTTGCCCTTAGGGAAAGTCTGCTAAGTAAGAGTCAAGCAGAGCAAATGCTGCTGCCTGTGCTTTCAAGAAGCAGAATAGAACAACAAAAAGCAAACACAAATGTTACAGCCCTGCATTATATAGTGGGGCTCTTGTTCCTGTCAGCTTCATTCAGTATTTTCCTATCCAAGCACAAAACAAGTTTGTATGCACATGACACCATACCAGGGCCTGATACAAAGTTCAGTTAAATTTACACTCCAGTGTTGAGAAAACTCTCTTTCAGGAGATTCCCTTTTATTGTTGTGGGTTTTCCTATATGCATTGTAAACACTAGAGTAAGTAATTCAGGCAGGTCAGCCGAAACCTTAACTTCCTTGCTGAGCATATGCTGACTAGAGATCTAGATTGCTACAGTCACAGCAGCTAGTAAACAGAATTTCATTTTATTTTTGCCTTGAGATGTTGCTGCAGCAGGACGAAGTAGCACAGGGGTTTCTCTTTAGAAAGACAGCAAAATGTGGAGACTTATCACATGAGCAGATGGGGTAATAGAAATACTCCTCCCTAGTTTTTGGCTTGAATAACACCAAAAATTATGCCAGTTAGATAACTGTAAGCACTGCATGGTCCATGTGTTTCTAATCACTGCTTTGTATAGTAATAACTCATGTATGACCACATTACTCCTAATAGATCCCTTCATGCATAATCTGAAGACTTGCCGAATGAACACTTGAAAAATGTGCATTTTACTCTGTATCTGACAAGGAATCAAACAGACTTTTCAAAATTGAAAATGAAATTTCCTCATGAAATAGGGAGGAAAAAAAACTAAGATTTTTTTTTTTTAAAATTACTGTTTAAGGTACAACAGAAACTCAATTTCTTATTTCTGCTTAACCTTTCACACTGAAGATTTTATTAGAAAATTGTATTTACTGTTTTGTGGGACCTTTTGCTCCAGGAGAAATGAAAACAAGATGAACAAATCTATTTGGGATGCAGCCGCAGTATGTGTATGCTTATGAGCAGCTGCAAGACTGCAGCTGGTGAAAGCAGGGGGAAGAGAAGGGAATGTAGCCTGGAGTAGCAGTGCAGGAAAGACAGAAGCAAAAAGAAGCTTTGCAAGAACTGCTGTGCTTCTCTGTTTTTATATTGAAACCACTGCTCTTCAGTTCTCCTTGCTTAAGCAGATCCTAAACTGCACAGGGATGCATACTTCAAAGAATGCACACATGGGAGTGGGTGGTTGATTTCTGCTGAGATTATGTCCAGTGAGTAGTCTTACCTGCTCTGCTAAGGTACCCATGGGGGAAGATCAGGTGATATAAATGTTAGTTGTAGTTAGAGTTACTACAGGGACTGCAAAACCCCAAAGTGGAAAGAAACTGTGAATGATAAAAGGAGAAGCAGGAACTGATAATTTTATGGCTCCACATGAAGACCTCACATGAAGGCTCACTTTAAAAACTACTGTGCAAAGCTAGAAATGTTGCATTTCTGCAGAACACACTATAAAACAGATCTCAAATACACAATCTCCTTCCTAAGAATACATTTGTTAGCATAGATTCCTCATGCTTATACAGAAGTACTAGGTTTCTCTGAAAAACTGTTTGCCAAGAAATTGCAGAGGTATTAACCCTCCAGAGCACAGGAGTATTTTGCTGCAGCTGGCAACAGAACAACTGCAATTCACTTTGTAATTGTTTGGGAATTGTAATGGTTTGAGAATATACCACTTGCTGCCAACTTCTGTGACTTTGTCATTAGTTTTATAAAACTAGTGGGGTTTTTTTGAAGATTAATTATATGAATTCCTGTAATTAATCACAACTCAACATTTTAACTAAAAGATTCTTGTCCCCTTAGAGGTAGAGAAGTGAGTTGGTGTAAAATTAAACATCTTAAAGAAAATCAAACACATGGTCGAAGTATGAACTAGTATCTGACAGGTAACCTGGACATAGTTTCCTGGTGCCTTTCTGTTAAGATGAGCAATTCTGTAGTTGATCTCCATGTCTCTAAACAAATTCAGCACAGAATTTCAGGTAAATGAATTTCAGCAACCTATTTCTCTTTCACATATGCTACTCTCTCTTTACTCAAGAGAGTAAACATCTAGAAAAGTCATGGGAAAAATAGCTAACTATATCTGACACCTACACCACCATTCTCACCAGGCTGACTCCTTCATACTGCCTGACCATGAGAACAATAGGGCTAACTCACAAAAAATAACACCCAGAAAAAGACTTAGACACCACAACACATGTGGTGATGATGTGATGGATCAAGAAGAGTGACTCTCATGCATAGTATTAGGATTTCTTTGCTCCTGTCAGAAACTTAGCTCCAGGGTCCTTAAGTTACAATTCTGAGACCAGTGAAATTATTGAAATTTTTGGGATTCAGACAGTCTGTCTGCTCCTGCAGTAGTTGTTGAGGATGACAGAGCAAATATAATAAACATGCAGCAGATTTCAAGTGCAGACATGCCCTTATATTTAGTTTCATACCAAGAGCCTCTTCTTTTATGTGGCTGGGAAGTCAAGGACTGCCAGTGTGTTTTAAGGTGTTACAGGCGCTGGAAATACCAGTTTTCACAGTAAACATCTGAGAACACAAAGGCAAATGAAAGTCTTATGAATTTTTAAAACACATTAGTAAGGCAGTTATTATGTTTCCCTAAAGTCCAGCATCTAGCTTGTAGAGTAATTCTTTAAAAGTCTTATTCATAAAGAATTCTTATGAAAAACACACAATATTTCAGAGCTAAGAACTGTGATCACCTCAACATGCCAGGGGATTTCTAATATAAGAATACTGGCATAGGCAAGACAATTTCAATGCAGTTAAGGCTATGCTTTCTCCAAAGCATTTTGTGTTTTTCTGTTAGGAAAAAAATTCAATGCCAAACCATGAAAATAAATTCAGATAGTAATTTCTTTTTTCCCCAGAGCCCAATTCTGCTTCACTTGAAGCCAGTATATCCAACAGTAGCCGGATCTAGCTAAACAATGGGATAACAAGGAGGCTGTAACAGTACATCACAATCCTATCCCGGAAATGTTTTAGGATTTTCTTTATTAGTGTTTGTGTGATTACTGTGTTGATACAACTCAAATTTAATCACTATTAAAAGCTGCAATAACATAATAAATAAAGCATGAAAAAAGATCACCATCTGTGTTCGTTTCTCTTAAAAGGCCAGAAAAATGTAGGTCTGATGAGTTAGCTGATTTGACCAACTGTTAACACTTGGTAGTAGGCAGAATTCTTATAAAATATTGTAAATCATAGGACAGCAAATGGCAACTTTAAAACTGTCTTAGACAGAGATAATCACACTAGAAAATACACTTTTCAAGATTTCATCTAAAGTCCTATCTTTTCAGCATATGTGGTTGAGCAGAGAAGTACCCATCTGATATCAAAAGAGGTGAATGGAACATTTTGACATATCGACATAATTATATATCTAACAACAATACTGCTCTTCTGCAAGTTATGATTTCTCTCACTGGCAAAACTGCTGCTAGCAGAATCCAGAATAAACATAATTTCTGAGTTGTGTAAAATTTTCTGATAGTGTATACTGTCTCTATTGGAAATTCAATGTATTTTCCATGCTTCCTAAAATCAGAAAAAATACCCTCCTCAAATTGATAGTGATAAACTCTTCCATTTTCAAGTAATTCTTTAGATATACCTGTCAAATAATTTCCAGTCCCGGCACTCTTGAAATACCACTCTGTACAACCATTACAAGTGAGCATAGAAGAATTTCAGCTCTGCAAGTTTAAGAGGTTTTTATTTTTCTTACCAAGGTAGCATTTAATTTTGCCATGCTGCTTCTTACTTCCTGAAAGCAATGCAGGTACAAATATCCATAGATTTTACTATTTTATTATTCATTATTCTTTAAAATTCATACATTGAATCCACCAAGCAGGCTCTGCCAGTACGTAAATTATTGCTTAATTTCACGTGGCTCATAGTCATAATTAATAGGCAGAGCTATATTCTAACAAAACCCTCAAAATGTATGCAGATTATAGCCCTCTGGATGAGGGCTGGTTGAAGAGATATGCAGAATACTGTTCATCTTGCATCGCTTATTTAAGCTGCCCCTGGAGATCTGAAGAGTGAGCAAAGGTCTTGGTGTGTGGGAGTGCCATTGAGGCCAAATTCAGCTCTCTAGAAACCCTTTAATTCAGAGTTGTGTGTTTTAAATAGTATAAATAATAAATGTGCCTCACTGGAGTATTAAGTCCTTTGGAATGGATTTCATTACCTGTAGGGAAGCAGAGCTAAGAGACAATGTTTCAAAAAACACACAGGTAGGCCCTCTCACTCTGAAATCATTATGGTGAGCCAGTGAATCCCTGGTGGAGATTTCAGCAGTCACAGACTCCCTGTGTGCACCCATCAACACAGGCATGCAAGAAGTTTTACTAAAAAAACGTGTTGTAATAAATAGCTACTACTGTATATGAGGGTATATTGATTTTTCGTGGCTGAGAAAGATAATATTAAAGTGTATGTGGGTAATGCAGTCTTCTAGTCAAGTATTCAGTATAAAGTAAGTAATTCTTAGTTTCGCACATTGAAAGCAGATAGAAGAACATGGATTAGGTGCAGTAACTGCTGGCAGGTTCTTACTTTTTAAAACTACCAGTAACATAATTATAAACATTCTTCTGTGTGTATCACAGTTTAGCCCCAATCTAGCTAATTTTGGCAGCTGAAACTATGCAGCTGGTCTGTCAATTCCCTTCCTCTCGCCTCCTGGGAAAGGGGAAAGGAAAATGACAGTAAAAAGCTTGTGGGTTGTAAAGTAAAACTATTTATTAAATAATAATACTTTAAGTAAATAGAAAGTAGTAAAATATATACAAATATATGACACCATGCCCCTACCCCACCCCTCAATGACTATAGGTCACCACAAATACTATAAAGCAGACACAAGGGAATGGATCCATGGCTAGGAGGGAGCGGGACTCAGTAGCTGGATTCAGGAATGCACAAATCTGGCATCAGAAGCAACAGACAAATGAGGTTATCACTGGACTTAGGCCATTGCAGAAGAGGGCAAGACCCTCATGACCTCTCAGTTTTATACAGAGCATGACGTATATAGGATGGAATACTTTGTTGGTCAGTTTAGGGTCATCTGTCCTGTCTAGCCCTTCTTGCAAGTGCAGCCCTTTTTCACCACCTTGAGTATGGCCTTGGTTGCTATAGAAATAAGTAGAAGCATTGGCCTTCCTGCATATTGATGACCCATGTTATCACTTTTAGAGGGGTATACTGACTCAAAAACATGCAGTTTTCAGAGAATGAAGTTACTTTGAGCAACTAAGTTAGAATCAGAAACTGGTCCTACTTTAACTCAAACCACAACAGTGTTCCAGAAGAAAGTAACGTGTTCCTGATTAACCTTCCTAGAATCACATGCATTTCCTTGTTTGCATTGGTATGTACCTGACAAATTATTAAGAAAGAAAGACCTATACCAGGATGCAGAGCTTTGTTGGACAGATCCTCTGCACTTCAGTAAAAGTGATCTGACCCTTTTACGGAATGATGATACTCATAAAATTACCCTTCTTCAAGTTTTCTCTTTACTGATATCCACACTAAATGATGCAAGGCTGCCTAAAGTTAACCACAGAAAATTCAGAATTATTTATTTCCAGTAGGCTTCAGTTACTGAAATCATAGAATCATAGAATCATAGAATCATAGAACAACCAGGTTGGAAGGGACCCATCGGATCTTCTAGTCCAACCATTCCTATCAAACACTAAACCATGTCCCTTAGGACCTCATCTACCCGTGCCTTAAACACCTCCAGGGAAGGTGACTCAACCACCTACCTGGGCAGCCTATTCTAATGCCCAATGACCCTCTGTGTGAAAAACTTCCTCCTAATCTCCAGCCTAAATCTCCCCTGGCAGAGCTTGAGGACATTCCCTCTTGTCCTGTCCCCTGTCACTTGGGAGAAGAGGCCAGCTGCCTCCTCTCTACAACCTCCTCTCAGGTAGTTGTAGAGAGTAATGAGGTCTCCTCTCAGCCTCCTCTTCTCTAGGCTAAACAACCCCAGCTCTCTCAGCTGCTCCTAGCTATTCATTATTGTGCCCTAGATGAGATTTCCAAGGTACTACTGTCTGGAACCTCTGTTTTGTCACCAGGAAAATCAGCCATCTATCACTCCCCTTAGGTGCTAATTTAACAAAATATTGACTAAAGAGGATTATTTGTTCTGTAATGGTAATTCTTTTTTTTCCCACCCCCCCCGCCTCAGGAGAAAAGGAGCCCTATAGGTATGCCTGTAGATTCGTGCTCCTGTAATTTTTTTCTCTCAAACAAGACTTTGATCTTGTGACTATCATGATTTGCATGTGTGTCTCAATGTGAATTTTGACCTTAGTGGTCTCAAATGTGTGGGCACCATGTACAGTAATTTACTCAAATTAATTTCATTTTTGCACTGATGACACTAAATATACACATGGTTCTTAGTTGCATGTAAAAGCCCAGAATGTACCGCTACACTAGAAATTACACTTAGAATTACATCACCTTTAGAAATTTCTCTTAGCAGGACAGGAAGGTAATCAGTACTTAAATGTCACGCCTTCCTAAGTTTCAGGTATTCTGTTAAAATTGTCCTGGGAAATAGATTTACTTGGATTGTTGTAAAATTATTTTTACACTGACCATCTTCTTGCACAAGAACAATTTTTGGAATCCTAAAGCTTAGTTCCTCGTGATTTAAGAGATTTGGATATTAATTCCAATGGCATCTCACAAAGAGCCAAACTCCATCCAGGGATAAATCACTGCTCATCCATGCTGACTTTAATGGGATCTGCTCTGCTCAGCAGAGAATAGGGTCTTACAAAAGGCTCTTTTCTGATTCTGCACCCATTTGTAAAAGTACATACTGTGTAATTCTCTTGATGCATTATTGAAACAGCAAACAATGTTATCTACTGGAAAGAGAACAAGAGCACCTGAAAAGAACTTGTGTTAATATTCTTACTGATAAAAAATGTTTTAGAATTAGTATACACAACTCTTATCTCATAAACAAAAGGTACTATAATTTGTAGTAGCTTCTCAGTGGGAAAAACCAAGTTTTGATAACAAAGCTTTTTTTAAAAATAATGTGCTTCCTACAGGCTTTTATAAAGGAAGAAGTATAATACAAATAGGATAATTATGAAGATATTGACATGACAGCTGCGAGAGATAACACCTATGCCTTTCTAGAACTACATTTGCAGAGTATAAGAATCTGTTCATCTTCCAACCTTGTTGAAGGCCCAAATAATTGCTTAACTGGTTCAAAAAAATTCAAAGGCATCTGAATAATTATTTCAAGCCTTGTGCCAAAAATTGCTTCAACATCTTGCAGAGGTGACTTAGTTCTGAAAATATGCACACAGCTAGACAATAGTGAACTGCAAGATATCATCTCCAAAGTTCTGGGACAGAGATCAAGAGCTACAAAAATCTGTTGCTTTCTCCTGCCTTTTTTTCAGCAGGTAGCTTATTTTCCTTGCCTATGATTTCCAGTAAATATGCAACTGCAAAACACCACGTCCTCTTGTGTATATAATAAGTCTAATACACTAGGGAAGTATGGTGTATAGTAACAACCAAGAGAAAATAAGGAAGTAATTTATTTTTCTTCAATGTCTGGGATAAAATTCATGCTTAACTATGAATCAGCTGCCAAACATCAGAAAGGTACTACACTAAAAATTGATAAAACAGATACCTTAAAAATCTGTGTTCTTTCAGACAGAAAACTTATTATTCCTTCTGACTCCTTGGTAAATCTTGCACAAGCGTTAAAGGTTAAAAAGCATAGCTTGACAGCTAACCATAAAACTGCTTTGCAAGAACAGGCTTGGAATGGTGAAGTAATACTAACATGTTACTTCTTTTACTATTTTTAAAAGTAAAAAGGATTGCTATTAGTCTTTGATAAGCACATGCAGCCTCTCAAACTTAAGACCACAGCCAGCTACATTTAAGAAAAAGCAGTTTCTGAGCCTGTGCTTTGATAGAAAATTATTGGGGCAGGAGCGACACTTAGAGGAAGGGAGAGATTACACACTTTGCCACTAATTTTTAAATTAGGTTTGGTTATGTATAGAATCATAGAATCATAGAACAACCAGGTTGGAAGGGACCCATCGGATCTTCTAGTCCAACCATTCCTATCAAACACTAAACCAAGTCCCTCAAGACCTCATCCACCCGTGCCTTAAACACCTCCAGGGAAGGTGACCCAACCACCTCCCTGGGCAGCCTATTCCAATGCCCAATGACCCTCTGTGTGAAAAACTTCCTCCTAATCTCCAGCCTAAATCTCTCCTGGCGGAGCTTGAGGCCATTCACAAACATCCCAGCTCCGCACCGACAAGGACAGAAGCAGCACAGGAGAGACGGCAGGCAGCCAGTGCTGGCAGCTCAGATAGAAGTGTTTGTGAAAGCTTGTGCCTTGGTAACTGCCAACGGGTTAACTGGGACAAATCCACATTCGCCAGTGGAAAGCACTGGAGACATAAGTTTATTATTGCTATGATATGCTGTCTCTCGTTTAGCCAGTGTTTGCTACAGGCAACTGAAAATTCAAGGACAAGCAAGGTGTACCAGCCCTACCTACCTTTGTTGTAGATAAACACAAGGCAGAGGCAGCAGGGGGGCTGCAGCTCTGTGTGTGTGTGTGAATGTGTATGTGTGTGTACATATATCTACAGATATATATATATATAAAATTTGTTTTTTGTAGATTGTAAGCCAATGACATGGTGAGTGCCTTATTTTGATTTCAGTGAGCCTGCAGTGTCACTTTAAAACAGGGCTTACTGAGTTTGGCTCCAGGTCCTGCTGCTAGCACTTCCTTAAAAGATTTTACACAACAGAAGGCCGTTTCCTCGCTTACTCTTCCTCTGCGGAAGCCTGGACTCCTAACAGACATCAGATCCAGATTTCCTCCTAGCTGCCTCACATTCTTCATTCAAAGACACTATTGGCATCTGGAGAGGATTTCCTTCCAAGATGCAACTGCTTATTTTTGGTGTCATTCCCATGTCTTCAACCTGAAACTCTACAATCACCGAACCTAATTCTTTCAGGCTAGTAAAATGCATTTTCTCTCAGGTTTCCTGAATGACCTCGGGTAGCTTTCTAATATCCTTAAGCCTGTGACCCTTAATATTTTTCATTTTCTCCAGTCAGGCTGAGTAAGCTTACTCCCAGGTGAGGCTGAGCTCCACCTCCTTAAAGGTCCAGCTCTTTCTCTGAAACACGTTACAATAAACAGGGTAGAAACTATTGGTCTGACTGATTTGTAACATATACAGATGTGCCAGAGGGTCTGCATTTTGCAGGTGAAGCCTGATCTCTTTTAGAGACAACTGAAGCAAGTTCCATCCAGCTGCCTTGGTGTCCTCACTCCAGCAAAGCAGTTGATGAGGCTGTGGTGTTGAGCTAGTGCTGGCGTCCTAACTGGAAGGTTGTTCTGTGAAGGTCTCCTCTTACCTGGTGCAGGCAGATGACAACTTTGAGGAGAAAGGTGTCACACCATCTGCAGTGTCATCTATCATTGGCCTCCACACAGGAAGTGCACATGGCCATTCAGCTGCCTGCAGCTATGCAACAACAGACCAGAAGCCTGTGGAGATGATGCCGTGTAACAGTCCTCTCTCTGCCCCCTTTCATGTCATCTGGGAGCAAGAAGAGCCCCAGCAGGAGCTCAAAAAAGCTGTGGTGCCTGCCCCTAGCCAGGGCAGGGAATTCTCCCCAGGGATCCACAGCTGGTTCTGCTGCTAAAGAGGAGAACCAGCAGCCCCAAGGCCTCTTCTTCAGCCCAGAGGAGGCTACTGCACCAGCAGCACTACAAGAATGCCCCAGGCATTGCCCAAGTCCCCCTCACCACTCCAAGTTCTGTTACCAGGCAGTAAAACAAAAGAAAGGCCTGAAAACTGCAGGAGAAGCCAAGGTGTTACTAAGAATGCAGGTGGCATTGCTGCCTCCATTCATGCCACTTTCTTCCCCCTTTTTCTAGGGCTATGTCCACCATTTCCTCTCATTGTAGTTATAGGACTGGGGACAATGTCTGTAAACTGGAGAGGAGAAGATTTAGACTAGACATAAGGAAAAAAATGTTTCACTGTGAGAGTGGTTAGGCACTGGTACAGGTTGCCCAGGGAAGGTGTGGCTGCTCCATCTCTGAAGGTGTTCAAGGCCAGGTTGGATGGGGCCTTGGGCAGCCTGATCTACTGGGAAGTGTCCTTGCCCATGGCAGGGGGGTTGGAGTGGGATGATTGTCCTTAACAGAGCACCACGGGGCTTCTCCATCTAGTTTTGCACAACCTCGTTGCCCTGCTTTGAATGCCATGGGGCTGGACCTCTGCTCTCTGAGTGCATCTCTCATTATAAGTACTTGTTATCTAAAACTTACTCTCAAGTCCCAGAAGCAGAAGCTCAGGAAGGGGCACCTGATTGTGTGTCAAGGGTGCACAATCATAGAATCACTGAATAGTTTGTGTTGGAAGGGACCTTAAAGATCACCTAGTTCCACCCCCCCTGCCATGAGCAGGGTCATGTCCCACTAGATCAGGCTCCGTATGTCTAGTCTAAATCTGTTCCTCTCTAGTTCATACCCATTGCCCATTTTCCTGTCACTCCAAGCCTTTGTGAACAGTCTCTCTTCAGCTTTCTTATAGCTCCTTTGGGCACTGGAAGGTCACTATAAGAGCTCCTTGGAGCCTTCTCCAGGCTGAACAAGCCCAATTCTCTCAGCCTGTCCTTGTATGGAAGGTGCTCCATTCCTCTGATTATCCATGTAGCTCCACTCTGGACAAGTAACAGTTCCATATCCTTCTGATGTTGAGGATTCCAGGACTGCACAAAGTACTCCAGAGTAGATCTCACAAGAGAGGAATAGAGGGGAGAATCACCTCCCTCGACCTGCTGGCCACACTTCTTTTGGTACAGCCCAGTATATGTTTGGCCTTCAGGGCTGCAAGCACACATTGGTGGCTCATGTCTAGCCTCTCATCGACTAGCACCCCCAAGTTCTTCTCTGCAGGGTTGCTCTCAGTCACATCATCCTGTTAGCATCGGCGTGACAATAAACACATAACACTCCAGGAAGGGTTATATGTTGGTGCTTTATTGGGGGCGGCCCCCAGGGATCAGGGAATAGTTTCTCAAATCTGATCCCCCAACACTGTTATAACTTGACCGATATTTATTCTCGTGACGTTTTGCAATCTAACGTATATTCAACAGGTTACATCATTGTCCAATGCATATGTATGTTTCGATGACCTCATCAGCAAGTTTTTTATCAGCTCTTACTGCGCTTGCGTACCTCCTTCTGATGGTCGTGAAGAGGAAGGTTCCCTCATCATCTTCAGAGGAAAAAATAATTTTTTATTGTGAACGTTTTACCTTTCTTCTTTTGGGCAAATGTCCAAGGTGAATTTACTGTCAGTTTCCTTCTATGTCTACTTTAATTAACTCTAGTTTGGTAGACTCCATTCTTATCTTGCTACTTGAGTGATTTATGGTCTCCTGTTTTAACAAAGTGCTGTTAGTGTTATCTTGTTACCATTCCTAAGTAACTAACACTTTTTCCCACACCACTAGGTTTTAAGATTTCTTGTAACTTTTAAAACTACTACATACATTTAAATAATTTTTTTCTTGATTTGCAACTAATTCAAACTACTGTATATAATAAAGTTTTAGATTCTTGCTCCAACAATCCCCCATTGTGTAGTGAAACTGGGGATTGCTCCGACCCAGGTGTAAGACCTGACCTCGCACTTGGCCTTGTTGAGCCTCGTGACGTTCTCACAGCCCCACTTCTCCAGCCTGTCCAGGTCCCTCTGGATGACATCCCGTCCTTCGGGTGCGGCAACTGCACCGCTCAGCTCGGTGTCACTAACGGAGACACCGAAGAGCGGCGGCCCCAGGCCGGGCCCCTCAGTGACACCCCCCACCCCGCAGGGGGCGATCGCGAGGCTGCCCTTCCTCCCCCCACGGCGGACGTGGCAGGGGCGCAGCCGCCGCCATCTTGGGGGCGGGTCGGCAGCGGGCGCTGCGCGGGGATCGAAGGGCGCTCGCCGTGGGGGACGTGGCAGCGCGGGGCGGGCGCGGCGCCGCTGCGGCTCTCGGGAGCTGTAGTCGGCGGAGGAGCCGGTGGGTGCTTGGCTTGCGGCCCGGGGGGCGCGATGAGGCTCGGGGAGTTCTGGGAGGCCGCGGGGGAAGGGGCTCGGCGCTTGCCCCGCGTCCCGGGCCCGAGCGGTTGCGGAGCGGGCCGGGGGGTGGGGCGAGGAGCCGCGGTGCCTGTGCCCCCTCGAGAGCACCGTCTGGTTCTCGGGCGCTTCAGCGCAGCTCGGGGGGCCAGCAGTGCCCTGGGATGCATCCAGAGTAGCGAGGCCATCGCTAACGGGGGATCCTACCCCTCCGATCCAACTGCGGGACCTCATCGTGGGTGTCGTGTGCAGTTCTGGATCGCTCAGCATCAGGGGGATGCGGAGCTGTTGGTGCGGGGCCAGAGGGAGGCTGCAGAGATGGTCAGGGAGCTGGAACACCTCCCGTACAGGGACAACCTGAGAGAGTTGGGGCTGTTCAGACCTGGAGAAGAGAAGGCTCCAAGGGGACCTTATAGGGACCGTCCAGTACCTGAAGGAGCTGCAAGGAAGCTGAGAAGGGACTGTTTGCAAAGACTTGGAGTAATAGGACAAGGGGCAGTGGGTATAAACTGGAGAGGGGCACATTTAGTCTAGTCATGAGGAGGAATTTCTTCACTCTGAAAGTGGTGAGGCACTGGCACAGGTTGTCCAGGGAAGCTGTGGCTGCCCCATCCCTGGAGGGGTTCAAGGCCAGGTTGGATGAGGCCTTGGGCAGCCTGATCTAGTGGGAGGCGTCCCTGGCCACAGCAGGGCGTTGGAACTGGATGATCTTTAAAGTTCTTCCCAACCCAAACTATTCTATGATTCTCACCCTTGGGTGACACACCTGGGGCACACAGTGTTGGCCTCTCACTGGTGCTATTCCTGGAGAGCTGCCAGGGGGACTCTGCCTTATTCCTCTTCTTCTGAACCACGTTTTCTTTCCAAGGGTCACAGATGGCTCTTGTCCTCCCTCCTGATGAGGGGGTGCTCACCTTGAGGGGTGCCTCTTTTAAGCTGAGGCTTGTGGGCTGTAAGTGCAGATTGCAGTCCTTACAGGGGGAATTTTCCTGCTTCCATGGCCAGACACGTGGACCAGTGCTCCATATAATTTCTAGTTGGCTGGTCCTGGTATCTTGCCTAGTTTATGTGTATTGTTTTAGTCTTGTGAGTCCGCCTCTAGGTGACCAGCCTTTCTCCAGGCACTGTGTAGAGTTCTGATGTTTGGCTTCAGGACTCCATATTCCAATCTTGCAATTAAAGGTCTAAATACTTGTCCTGGTAAACCCATGTGACTTCAGCTTTATTTATTGAGATTGACAGTAGACATCCACACCCTTGAGGATCTGTTGGTATCTGATAGCAGTGGTTTTTCAGGAGGTTTACTAGTTATTATAGTGTATCTGGAAGCCTCATTGAAGCTATTTGACCATTATATTATTTATTTTTATTGTCATATTTTCTTTTGGTGAAAAACCCCTGAAAGTGCTGGAACTGTTGCATCACATCATTTGATTTAGCTATTGGTGCAAACTGTTAGAATGTACATGGTTTTTTGTAGCTGCTTCTTGTGGTTTAATGTAGTCGTATGTAACAGTGTGTACTGGATCAGCAGTTCTTTAACTCTGGTCTTCAGGGACCTGGTACTAAGTGGTCTGTGGAGCTATGCAGTCATTGTGATATTTAGAAAGAAATACTTGATAGTAAAGGAGGTGCATGTGTCTTTGGAGCAAATCCTGAGGGCTGAAAATGGCACTGAGAATGTAGGAAAGAAAATAATTCTTGGAGATTAGGAAGCTTTTAGGAAAGTGGAGCCTAACTTTTTGTTTCATGCTATCTGTGGCCTTTGATAACTTTGTCTGCAGCAGTGTCAAGACAAGGCATGCCTTTCTGGTATGCCTGGAGTTTTCAGCAGTGTTAGGTCAGTCATACTGACTGGATTTTTTTTTTTTTAAAAAGAAGATGAAAAAGTGATGTGGGTGTTGGGATCAATGTTATTTATTCTCTGAATATAAAACATGTATAAAAGAGTTCAGTTCCTCTGCCCTTTTCTTTCCTGATTACCTCTCTGTAAGGCTTTGGACTTAAGAACAATTCATTCAACAGCAGGTATTCAAACTGATGATCCCTCTATGCCCTTCCTTTGGCTTCAGGGAGGCTTTCTTGTATGCCCTCTTGAACCTGTCTGTGCTTCACGGCCCACAATTTGAAGAAAGTTTTATCCCTGAATGTGTGCTCTTCCATTCTGAAATGTTTTTTTTTGTTGTTGTTGAAGGATGTGGTCTTCTTGATTTATGTCAACTTCACTCCAACTTTAATAGCTGAAGGTTTTTCTTTTGCCAGTTCTGTATTGCATTCTTCTTAATTATTCTGTTTTTAATCTCTCTTGTTTGCATCTCTGTGAGCTCTTGTGCTTTTTTCCCCCCTATGTCTTCTGTTGAATAGAAAAGTGTGTGCCTGTGAATTTGTCTTTCAGTTAATACAGCCTAAGATGTAACAGTTTTATTTGAAGACTTGTTGCACTGGGAGTGGCTCCGAACAATTTATTTGTTCAAATAAATAAATTGCTGCTCTATACTATGGACAACTGTCAACTTGTGGTTAGTCATTAACAATATGTATAACCGGTACTGTTGCACACGCTTAATTAAAATAGTTAGGCCTATTTTAATTAAAGATGAGTAGCTCAACAACATTTTAATCTAGTGTTGCAGTGGTTTATGTTTCATTTTAGGCTCTGTTTAGAGAATGGGTTTACCTCTTAGGGCTCTTAAGTGTGCTGTGATGGTTTTTTATTAGCAGAAGCATCTACTGAAATACAAGAAGAGGTTAAATAAGGATGACTGAAAACATATCCTCATTGTAAACTCTGAAGTGTGACTGATTTCTAGAGCATGTCTTTTTATTCATGTAGAATTTGCTAGCCTCCACTTTTAGGTAATCTTATCATTAACTGATTTCTATGTTTTAGAGTAGTAACCTGTAGAATGCATTTGCAGTATGGCTTTGTCGTTAAGATTACTGCGAAGTATTATCACAAAAGTAATAACTACCCATTAAACTTAGGTCAGAAGATTAATAATTTGTCAATTCAGCCTTTTAGTTTCTAAATCAAATTATTTAATTCCTAATTTTGACATGAACCCTATTAAAAGTTTTCAGTTATAACTTTAGCTTAGTTTTTCCTCTAGTATACACAGGCCTTGTATTTGGGGCTTAGATTAGTGGCTGAGATTCAGCTTTAGGTTAACGGATGAGATTTAGCTGGTGAGAATCAGTAAAGTATAGTTACAGACAACTGAGGATGGGCCTTGTGGGCACACTGTATTTTCTCTATGTAATCTTGTGGTTTAACATCATCCTTATTGTGCCTTCCTTAGTGCTGACATGAGGGGAGTTATGATCACACACCAGTAGATGGCAGCGCAGTTCCTCTTTTGTCTCTTCAGTAATATAAAGTAACAGTTTGGAAGGAGTCACTTCCTTAAGTCAGGTTGAATTTTCAGGCAGTACTTGCTGCAAATTGTCTGTTTGTGTCTTGGACTGTGAAGTATTGTTAATATCACTTTAAAAAAAAATCAGTGAAAGACCGTGCAGTTCCACAGCCTGTAGTCAGTAGCCAGGAAGTTGGAAAAGCTCATTGGAAACTTTGTTGAGGACGGAACACAGTTAAAGTATGTGGAATATTTGGGGCCTTCCACCTCAGTGCTTCCCAGTTTGTTACATACAGCTGGTTTCCAGTGGGCCATTAGGACTGAAGTTTTAAACTATGTCCTGTGGGATAAGCTTTAATTATACGTACTGCTGGATTCTTTAAACAACCTGAGCTATTGGCTTTTTTGCTTTTTACCTATTTCACTTTTTGCATTCCTTCTGTGTATTCCTTCTTCCCAAATCTTATCTTTCTGCTTAACCTTACTGTTTTGGTTTTTTTAAGTTCTTTGCTTTTTGTCATACAACACATGCAATCTATCACTGGCTTATGCTCACAATTCAGTGTGCAGAAAGCTGGTATTTGTGCAGGGTTCATGTCAGTCCCTGCCAGGTCAGGACTTCACATTGAGATTGATGGTTGTGTGAGAGAATAAGTAAGGTAAAGGGAAAAGAATATAGGGAGCATTTAGGCTTCAGGGTTCTCTAACAGGCATGAAGGTGGATAGATGGAAAGGAAAAAGAATGAAAGAAAAAGTTGAGAGTAGGAGAAAAATAGTACAGGCTGTTGTGGAATAAGTGAAAGAATTAAGGAATTTTTTACCTCCAGGAAGTGGTAGGGAAAGATCTTTTCCCCATCTCTGAGCAATACTCCACTTGACTATAATGGACAATATATGAAAGAGTGTGGGATGTATTAGGATCGAAAGATAAAATTAAAACCAGAACAGAAATGATATAGTAGTAAGCTTCTGACTGGGCATGGCTGTGAGTGCATCCGGTTTACTGGGACACATTGCGTACAGTAAATACTTGGGCCTGCAAAGTCCGAGGGAATGGAAATAAACCCTACAACTGGCAATATTTCTCTCTCAAGCTTCCATGTCTTAGCCAAGCTAGGTTTGCAGATGGTTGCCTTTCCCCGAGGGGCTTACAAGTGAGATCAGAAACTATGCAACTACTATTTTTTGCTCTTTTTTTCTTCTACTCAAAATCTAATGCAGTTCCATGTTTGGTTTTTTTATTGTATTTCAGCAACCATCTTATTTTTTTTAAGTTTGCGATACTTGTTTATGTTTAATGCTTGCCTCACTTTTCTTACTGTAAAGTTGATAGGGTTAAAGCAATTACATAGTTGCTTTTGTGTTTGTTGTATTTACATTTCTACTAATCCCTGACTTTCCAGATGTCAGGTTACTTTTTGAGCTGTTCACAGCTCTCAACTTTAACAGCTCTATGAAGCTTCGAAAAAGCTTTATACAGACTTTTTTTAAAGCTGCTCTGAAAAAAAATTCTGTCATTCTACATGGTGATGGTATTTATTTTAAGTAGTAAACATATCTCAGCAGTTTATAATCATGGCACTAGGTGAAATCAAGCGACAGACTAAAATAGCCTTGATAAAATGTTTCTAAGAGGTTTTGGTCAGTGATTACTTTAGTTGCACAATGGAAAATTCTTTCATGCTTTGCAGTGTATAATTAGAAGAAGAATGACTTTAGGAATTCTTCTAGGAGGGGGAATGTAAACTCTTGTAGCTTGATTAAAAGGCAGAACCTTGTTGCAAATTCTTCTGCATAGCAAACTTGAACAGAGGACTTTCTAAGGGATGGTGAAATGTACTTTTTCAGCAGGGACGGTCTGTTCCCCACCAGGCAATTACTGACCCTTTTTGTCCCATCTGAAGAGAAGCTTTTAAATGAGTTGAAGTACTCAGAACCTAAAATTCTTATGTCATTAGAATTTTCATGAAGAATGCTGCACATAAACTGCATTTACCTACTTTCTGAGGCTGGGCTCAAATGTTTAACCTTGAATTCTGTTATTTCCTTACTCAAAGCACACTGGTTTCGCAGAGGGACTGTAAGTTCTCCTGTGCAATTTTGATGGTTTCGTTTGATTTTGAAACTTTTTTTAAAGTTTGTAAAGACTAACATTGACATCCTGCTGTTTGGATTTTACAGTTTGGTAATGACAGTAGCTTTCCCTCCATATTAAACTTGAGTTGTGTATACATTCAAAACAACAATGAGGTACTGTGTCTTTTTAGTTGAAAAGAGAGACAAAAAATACCATGGATTTCAAGTGGAGTTATTTTTATATGCACATGAATATTTTTACTCAACATGTTTTCTAAGCCTTTTGCATTATTAAAGGAAATAAGCTAGCAGTCCTTGGTAGCTGCTAACGTAATGGGGATGATGAAAAATGTTTTAGGCTATATGCATACATCTAATTACTTTTATATAAGATTTTTATTTCATTAAATTTTCCTCAAGATTTATTGGCTCAGGAAGCTACAAACATTTTCTGATTAGTTTACTAGACCTGGGAGGAAGCAGAGGTTGCTGTTAGCTGCCTCTACACTGTAGAGCAAGAATGTTGAGGTGTTTGTGAAAGTCTTAATTTCCCCCCACTTTCTTTTTCTAAGTCCTTTTATATTAGTTTAAGATTTTTATATCAGCATATAGCTTTACTTTTCCAGATGCGGTATGCTTTAAAGGTTTACTTAAAGATGTTAAGGGATACTTGCAACATAATCTAACCTTCAAAAGAAAAGCCCAAGTTTTCAATTACTTTCACATCTAATAGTGTCATCAGAGCAGTATGATATTTGGATTTTACAGGAATTGTTTGTACTGGAAAACTTATTCAGTGTAAATTAACTTCAGTGTAATTTTATTCATGTTGGAAGTTAATTTCAGCTGGTTTCATTTGACTTTTCTGTAGGTTTATTTAGATGACCCCAAAATGTTTCTGCTTTGAGGTAGACAAGGTCATGGTTAGAGTTAAGGTCACAGTCCAGGACTCTTGAGCCATTACCTGCTGTGCTGCTGTTTGTGGTGTTCAGCAAGGTGCTTGTGCTTTGGCGTGATGACCAGGAGCATCTGCTGCTGTGTTTAAGCATGAGAGGGCTACAGCTTCTTGGCTAGTCATGTTTTTTTTTTTGCTGCCAGAATGAGAAGACTTCAGTTCTCTGTCTTGCCTCTTGCCACGTCATGCATCAGCTCTGTAAACAACAGGTCCTTCTTTGAGTTACAACTTCATAATGCGGCAAAACACTTCCCAGTAGTTAAGTGTTTCTTGCCATGGGTTATGAGTTTTATGATGTGTAATTACTTCTCTATTATTACTCATCAAAGTACCACCAGTGTATATTGGAGGCAGTAACTGTGCATGCACAGCAATGTTTTTGGAAAGAGGCTTGGACTTGAGGTATTATCACTGTGCTAAACATAGAGGGAAAATACAAGAGAAATGCGACATGCTGGATAATTTTGTATTTAAGATTAGTAAGTTTTTTCCTTCTTTCCTAGAGTTAGTGTTTGAATTACCTGCTCTGTTCACAAATATAAATGATTGTATTGTGGTTTTACATTCTAATACAAGATCTTTCCCTCCTTTCTCAAGATATACTTCCCCCCCACCCCAGGTTTTAGTAGCTGAAGGAAAATGATGGAAGAGAGTGGAATAGAGACGACTCCACCTGGCACGCCTCCACCAAGGACAGCAGAGGTGGTGCCTGCTGCTGCTACACCTGTGTCATTAGGTACAGAAACTTCCTGAGCAATTCAGCCACATGGATAAATGTCTTTTGAAGCACAGGCTTCATGAATCTGATTGCTCACACTAAAAAAATATAGCTAATTGCATTATAAAATACAATTATAAATTATGTATATATAGTACAATAACTTTTAATGGACAATATCATATGAATAGTATGATAGTATAACAATTCAATTCTCAGTAGTAGCATAAATTTTTATACTGTTAGTAAATAAAAAAAATCCATCTTTATCTCATCCATTGAAAATGTCTGTTGTGTATGTTTTATAATATACATAGCTACCATTTACAAATAAATTATGTATGTTAAAGGACCTCATGGCCAAAACTTTTTTACTGATAATTGTGATAGAAATTTGGAGAACAGCCTGTTAGTGCAGCTTGGCATATCATTTGAGTGTCATTGAT
This sequence comes from Coccyzus lansbergi, assembly GCA_033558105.1. Classification (NCBI taxonomy): domain Eukaryota; kingdom Metazoa; phylum Chordata; class Aves; order Cuculiformes; family Coccyzidae; genus Coccyzus; species Coccyzus lansbergi. The sequence continues at coordinate 93,697 of JAUMJK010000468.1, forward strand.
GTTTAGACTGAGGACAGCGAGTTGCTTGAGCTGATGGAACAACTTGCTGCTACGAAAAATGGTAACTTCTGTTTTTCTTAATAATTTTCTGGTTAAACCAGTTAGATATTCCAAGGACAAAATGACATTCTGGCTGAAACATTAAAGGCAGAAGGATTAGGAGGCTAGGTGCCAGGGAGGAAAAGGCTGCCTGGTGCTCAACCCATCTTGTAGAATCGTATCTCTGAAGTAACTCCCACTTCCCAGATACTACAAGTGTTTTATTCTTAAAGATGAGTGCTTCCTGTATCATCATTCCTACTGATTAGGCAGTCACTCAGAAAGAACAGTACTAACTATAAATTTATGAGGCAGACTTAATATGCTACAAATTCAGTAGTCAGATGTTGACTCAGCTACTTAAGCTTATGACAAATGCAACAAAAAGAGGTTTACAGGATAGTGTCACCAATAACTGAGTGCAATTGGTGTTGTATGCAAACTCAAGCAGAAGTAAAATTCACTTTGAAGGGAAAGAAGAAGACCAGGTCAAAACTTACTTGTAAAATATCTGAATAATTAAATAATTTCATCTCTGAGATCAAGGCGTAGTATTTCTAAAATTACTTTTTTCTGTTTTTTTTCCTAGCTTTGTCTAGTCCTCTTGCTGCACCAAGCTTGCCATCTTCTCTTGCATACTCACCACCTTTACCAGCTGGAGTGTCTCCACTTCCTGCTCCCATGATGACTTCAGCTTCTGTTCCACTTGCGCCTTCTGCAACAGTTTCTTCTATTGAGCCAGCTCTGACTCCTGCCCCACCTCCTGTTGCCCCTTCAGCTTTTAGTGCCTCCACTTCTCAGTTCTCTACACCTCCTCCACTAAGCTCTGCTATTGGCCCTGGTCTTCCTGCACCTCCCACTGGTCCCCCCATTTCAGGGTTTTCTATGTCTTCAACCTATGATATTACCAGAGGTCATGCTGGTCGAGCACCACAGAGCCCACTGATGCCATCATTTTCTGCACCTCCAGTCACAGGTAATCTTTTGTTTTTATGCTTTTGTGCTTGCAAGGCAGAGTTGAGGGATCCCCTCGGTGGCTTTTTCCACCACTTTGCAAGTCCAGCTTCTTTAGTATTCTAACTACACTTAGTAAGGGTAGTTGCACTCAGAAAAAGGGAGGGTACCCTTTGAAACATAGTTGTCATCTAGGACAGAGAGCTCTCTTCAGTGGATTTCTGCTAGTATTCAGGCTTATAGAAAAATCTTTGAGAGCTTTATTTTTTGTAAAATTGCACAGGAAGCCCAGCTTAACATACGTATATTTTGTTTAGATCAGACAGTCAGTTTTCAGCCATTATGTTTCCACAGATTTACATGATATCTCAAACTGTAATCTCATAGTTTTCAGGTTTTTGTTCTGAAAAACTACGTATAAAACAAACTGTCCATCACATGACACTAGCTTCTGTTTTCTTGTTTCCAGCCACTAAAGCACATTAGGACAAGTTAAAAATACATACCTTCCATTCAAGCAATTACTGTAGTTCCTGAGCTGCTAGTGGAATGGAAACTTGGCTCTTCAGCTGCAATTGGGCCAGGCTTTGGCTATTATTGGTGGTATCTCTTGAGTAGTCTGTATTAGGAAAACATCTAAAAAGACCTACCAGTTGTGCAGTGTAATGTAAAAATAACTATTGATTAAGGCTAGTGTTGGAAAATCTGTTAAAATAGATTTGAATAACAGGGTAAAGGCTTATGCTTAAATTTTCTGCTATTTAAAGCAGAACAAAAGAAACTTAAAATATGTAAAGCTATTTATTTGCTTGCTCCTTTTTCTGTTGCTGCTAATTTCAAGCCCTCTGGGTTAGAAGATTTTCTGCTTTACACTCTTATGTATGCAAACATGCTTATTTCTTTGTTCAGAGAGCAACAGCCGCACCTCATCTTCCTTTACTGAGGGTTTGCTGTGAATATTTGATTACAATAAGAAGCAGCACTGCTAAACTAACCTGCCAAGAAAAAAAATTGTTGTTTAATTTTATACATGATGTACAGGCAGTCCTGTCTCTATTAGGAGATCTTGTTGAACTCATATTACTTATATCTGCTAACCTTTAAGAAGCAGAATTGTCCTGGGGATTTCAAGGAATCAAGTAATTCAGTCCAGTATTCTATTCTTCCTGCTTATTTTCCTGTTTAACATTTGCATGTTGCTACAATAAAATAAATGAACACTTGTGTTTTCTTTTTCCTCTCTTACTAGGTGTTTTGGCAGATCCTATTACTCAACAAGCAACTTTCTCATCACCTTTGGCTCCTGGAACTGGTTCTGCAATCACTTTTCCTGAGGAGCATGAAGACCCCAGGGTATCTACTGCTCAAGGTGGAGGACATGCAGGAGGACTTTGGGGATTTATAAAGGTATGGGGTTTTATTTACTACGGTCTTGAGGAATTACCATTTTTTACTGACTATAATAAGATATCTTACTTTTTAAATGTGTGTTACTATAAGTCCTTTCATTTGTTTTGTTTTGCCTCATGAGTGAGGTGGGTGGTTTTAGTAGTGATGTTTGCTGAAACAAACACCTTTTGTTTTCGTTCTTCCTTTGTATAGAGAGGGGGTCACTACCCAAACGCAGGTGTTCTAGGTTAGTTTTAGTTCTTGTGACAGGAAGGTGTGCATACCTAGCAGGTTCTGTCACATGTTCTTAAATCAAGTGAAGCTTTAGAATATCTTTTAAGACCCAAAGTTAATTTTTCTTCACAGTGACTGGATGCTTATCCCATTTCTTTATCATTACCTAATGGACTGAGTATGAGTTCTGTAACAAACCTCTTCAAGGAGAGACTAGGAGAGACTACATATTTCTTTCACCAAAGAAGAGTTTACCTAAGAAGCATCTAAGGTATTTTGCAGGATCTTTCTATTCTACTGGAAGGCATGGAGTATATAGTGCAGACTGGGTGCTCCTTGTGGTGAGGTCTTAGTGTGCAGCATCAACTAGTATTATTTCATTAGCCTGTAACGTTTTTGGAGCTGTGACAAATGCTGCACATAAGAAACATTGTGAAGATGGTGGATAAAAGATGTGAGGATTGCATGAACACTGCCATTTTCTTACTGTGTCGTAATAAACGTGAAGGAAGAATCAAGAAGATTGGTGTCCCCCTGGGACTGTAGAGTTTTGTAGGGACTTTTCAAGGACTTTTGAACATGCAAAAGTGAGAGAAAAAGTTGTGTGTGACATGGCAGACTCAGCTCTGGAGATTAATCCTCCATCACTATGGTGAGAGTGTCTTCTCATGATCATCAAAACACATTTTTTTTTTCTCTTCAGTTAATTTCGTTGTCATTGTACTCCTCAATATTTGCAATAGATGAAAATGTTCTAGAGAACATTTTTCTAGTAATGTGATTCTGTAGCTGTTTGAACATACCAGAGCTTACAATTGAAAATTAGTTGAAAAGCCAGTCTTATCCATGTTGCTGTTGACTTTATCAGTAGGATCCAAAAGGTGTCTTGTTTCTGTTTATGGAGAAGTATAATTCACTTCCAATAATAAAATCTAGATTTTAGTTGGGCTTAGTGCTAGGTCCAGCCCTGTTCAATGTCTTCATCAACGACCTGGATGAAGGCATTGAGGGTACCCTTAGCAAGTTTGCAGATGACACTAAGCTGTGTGCAAGTGTGGATCTGCTGGAGGGTAGAGAGGCTCTGCAAAGGGATCTAATCAGGCTGGACCATTGGGCTGAGACCAATGGCATGAGGTTTAACACGGCCAAATGCCGGGTCCTGCACTTGGGGCACAACAACCCTATGCAGAGCTACAGACTGGGAGAAGCCTGGCTGGAAAACTGCCAGGAGGAGAGGGACCTGGGGGTGTTGGTCGACAGCCGACTGAACATGAGCCAGCAGTGTGCCCAGGTGGCCAAGAAGGCCAATGGCATCCTGGCTTGGATCAGAAATGGTGTGACCAGCAGGTCCAGGGAGGTGATTCTCCCTCTGTACTCAGCACTGGTGAGGCCACTCCTTGAATATTGTGTCCAGTTCTGGGCCCCTCAGCACAAGAAGGATGTTGAGGCTCTGGAGTGAGTCCAGAGAAGAGTGACGAGGCTGGTGAAGGGGCTGGAGAACAGACCCTACGAGGAGCGGCTGAGAGAGCTGGGGTTGTTTAACCTGGAGAGGAGGAGGCTGAGAGGAGACCTCATTCCTCTCTACAAGTACCTGAAAGGAGGTTATAGAGAGGAGGTAGCTGGCCTCTTCTCCCAAGTGACAGGGGACAGGACAAGAGGGAATGGCCTCAAGCTCCGCCGCGGGAGATTTAGGCTGGAGATTAGGAGGAGGTTTTTCACACAGAGGGTCATTGGGCATTGGATTAGGCTGCCCAGGTAGGTGGTTGATTCCCCTTCCCTGGAGGTGTTTAAGGCACGGGTGGATGAGGTCTTGAGGGACTTGGTTTAGTGTTTGATAGGAATGGTTGGACTAGAAGATCCGATGGGTCCCTTCCAACTTGGTTGTTCTATGATTCTATTAAGCATTCCATGAGCTCTGTGCGTTCAGTGACCTCTTTTTTGAGTGTTTCCAAGGTGAAAGAGTAAGGAATAGTTAATTACACTGAAACCATCAAGTTCTCTATATGTGTAAATGACGGAAGTAATGGAACATCATGCAGAGACCATTATGATCCAAGTGAGCCACTTTATTGAAGTCCATAACAGATTCTTATACCTTACTTGATTAATAAAGGCTATTGTTTAGCAAACTGATACAACAATTCTCCTTTAGCAACAAGCAGTCAATTAGTTACATGAATCTTATACTTTCCCATAAAAAACAGCTATGTGAGCCTTCTAGCTGGATAGACTACAAGGTTACAACTCAAGGTCTACCAAAGAAAAGTTACCAGTGAGAAACAAGAGAAGCATTACAGCAGAACAATCACTTAATGTTGTATAAAGAAACTTTTAGCTTGTATAAGCCTCTGTATTTGTGGAGTGTATGTGCAAAGCTGTACATGTAAATCTGTGAGGCCTTATGCTAAGGTGCCTTTATTTCATGTAGCGTAAGCTGCTCAGTGCTTGGAGATGCTCACTTAATGGCCTCTGGTCTGTAACCACCCATCATGTAAACATGCATCAGACTTTGTATTTTTGAAAGATCAGCCTGAGTGTGGCAGGCTGGTACTTGTTACAGAAATGCCTTCTGGATTCCCTATTGAAGCACTTAAACAGTAGTTGGAGCATGTATCTTTCATTCAAACCACTTCAATAGAGATACTCTTTTTCTTCTGATATTCTTAAGAAATCTCAGAGTTCCAAGATTGGTTTCAGCGTAGTATATCAGAGGTAAAGTTGAATACTATTGCTGTAGTTGCACTTGACAGAACAACGAAGACAGACAGAACTTGAGCTTCCAAAAGATATGCGTTTGCACTCTACTGACATGGAAGATACTCCATTTAAGCAACTATTAAATGGTCAAGACTTCTGGTCCCAGAATACGACTAGATGAGGTGTGTTGACCACTGTTACTGCTAGGGCTATTTCTTCATTAATGCAAAAGAAGATAGTGAAGATAATATTTCAACTTCTATGTTGTAAATGAGAAGTAATGCACTAGTAGTCATATTCTATTAGTGTTTGCACTTAGGAGTGAAGGTAAGAGTGTGTATGCAGTAAGAAAACCACAAATCAGCTTAAGATTTGTTATTGGTTTGTTTGGAGTTTAACATTTTGAGCTTCCTGGGGAGGGAGAAACCCCAGAAGATAACATGGAAATCTTTTTGCTTAAATTTAGGGTGTAGCTGAGAATCCCATGGTGAAATCTGTTCTTGATAAAACCAAACATTCAGTAGAGACCATGATCACAACGCTGGATCCTGGCATGGTTCCATATATCAGTAAGTATTTGTGACAAACCATTAAGTAACAAAAACATGTGTCTTGAGCTTCATTTGACTTTGTATTCTGCTATAGTTAAAATAGTAGCATAGTAATACCCTCTAATTCAGATTGTGAAAGACGTGGAAGATATTAAAAAAAAACAATTAAGAGACCTTGTCTGTAGTCTGTAAGTTGCATACTGTTTTCTCCCACCATTTAAACCTTGTGGAATTGAGTTTCAAATACAATGTATGTGTTCTGTTGGATCATGTGTTTACATACCACTGTGGTAGTTACAACATTAAAGTTAAAACAAGCCAAAAGGTAGACATTGTGAGAGGCGAAGGGCAGAGATATTTACATAACTTCTGAGACTTTCTTTTGATTTTCAGGTGTTCCACTTTCCTAGCCTAATAGTACTTATATTTTTTTTAGGGAATTTGGCAAACTTAAAGGATTTCCTGAATCAGTTAGTAGGAGTGTTAAAGTTCTGAAGTGGTCTAACAGTGTCTGAAGTATTACTGAGCACTGAACCTGGAAGAAGACTAGCATTGTGGTGGTCATGATTTTTTGTGTTACTAGAGTACTTTCCATGTTACATATAGCTTGAATATAACTTACCTGAGATTACTGCTTCATTAAAATGGGGAAGCAAAAGATGTAATTTGTCCAGGACGTTGGATGGGTTGGTTATTTTTTCAGCTGAGCCTAGTCTGTGATCCAACTAACCACATTGCCGCATTATTGTACTAATCCAGTGGACAACATGTGGAGTAAAAGGGGAAGATGACCTAATCATTGATTAGTATTCAATTGTCTTACATTTAAAGGAAAATATCCCAGCAACTGTATAGTGAGGAGGCAGTGCGATATGAAATCAGTGAGAAGGGCAGCCAGCAAATGAGAAAGTATTTGAGAAGTAGTGGATTGCAATGCAAAGCTACAGTAAATGTTGATTATGCACAATTCAATGTACTTTATTTAAGGTTTTTATTGCAGTTGTGAGTGTCCCTTTTTAAAATAGGATCTGTCAATATACAATGATAGTTTGGATAGTTAGACATTGTATTCATTGGACAGAAGAACATTACTTATAGGCGGAAGTAATTCTAATTAGATGCTTTGCTTGTAAGATTCAATTAGAGAAAGCAAATTCAGTGTTTATCTCGGACTTCTCTGAGGTAGTGTTGGAAGGGAAAATATCAGCATACATCTTGGCCATTAATACATTGCAATTTTTGCAGGTTGTGAAGACAGTGTAGAAAACTGTAAACGTAGTATTTGCTTACTTCTAGAAATGTTTTCTGGTATCACCAAAAGACATGTCCTCAGCAAGTGGCCCCACTGATCTCTGCTCTCTCTCCACTGCGGCAATTCCAAACAAATTTCAGATTCCTCTTGCCAGAGCCTGAAGCTATGAAAGCTTCTGCATGAGGGAATTGAATTTTTTAAGTGACCAAACAGCATTTCTGTAAACTCTTGCTTGAAAAGAGAGGTACTTTTTTCATTGGTACCTTGTGAAGATGTGATCTGAGGCAAGCACCTGAAATAGAAAATTGTTGTCTGCATAGGCAATGGTCACCTTGTAAACATAAACATTAATGCTTTAATAAAGACAGTGGAGAATCTTAAATTGTGGAACTGTCATTTGAGTTTATAATACATAACATACAAAGAAATTTCATGTTCAAGTGTCAGAGCAAAACATAATGTGACAGTTCTGTCTCTGAATTTACCAGAGTTTTTCCATATTACTATAGTGTATGACAGATATCGCAAAATGGGCTTTTTTGTTGCATATAGTATCTTTGCTTCCTTTTTGTAAGGAATCTGTCATGAACAAAGATAAGCTTCCTATATATAATTGGTCCTCAAAAGAATGTAATATCTGTTCTGCTGTAGCAATATACAACCATGGGCTCAATTACTGTGCAGTAATTTCCTAGGTAAGTTATGGGTTAGTTTTTAGTTGCATTAAAAACTCTTTAATGTTTTTGTAAGCACTTTTTAAACTTATTGTTAACTCCATTTGTGGCAAGAAGGAATTGATGAAATATGATACTCAATAATTTTTCAGTTGTAATGTTACCCACTGGTTAAAACAGTTGCTCAAAGTTTAATGATGTGTACACCCAATGCCATTCAGTAAAGCAATTGATAAATAAACAAAAACTTAAAACGTAGTCTAAAAATTAAATAAAGTGTTTATTATGTGTTCTGGCATATCTCTGGCAACTTTTCAGGAAAGATGTTTTCTGTAACTGAGGCCTGCTAAGTAGCAAGAGCTGAAGAACAAATTACTTCTTTCCTTAAAATTTAAGTTTCAAGCTTATCAGTATCAATAGAGGAATTTTTCCTGTATCAGAATAAGTACTGCAGACTCTGTCAGCCTGTGCATTAAATGAAGTGTTAATGTTGAGAAGCAAACCCCCTTGGGCTCTGTTCTTTTAAGAGGCAGCTTAGCACATTTTTGTACAGTTATTGGGCTTGGGGAATGACAGATTAAGAGGCAGGTTCTTCACTTGTCTGCTACTACTGGACACAGAAAATACCCTGCTGGATCGCAGAATCTGAAAGTAGTTTGGATTAGAAGGGACCTCTGGAGGTCATCTTGTCCAATCCTCTTCCTTCATCAGGGCCACCTAGTTGCCCAGGATTGCATCAAGACAACTTTTGAATATCTCCAAGGATGGGACTCCACTGTGTCTCATTGCAACCTGTGCCTAGTGCTTAATCACCTAAGTTTTTCTGGATGCAACCCCCCTCTGTTTCAGTTTGTGCCCATTGCCTCTCGTCAGTGAGCACCACTAAAAAAACCTGGCTCCATTGTCTTTGCAACCTCCCTTTGGGTATTTGTACGCATCATGAAGTTACCCATGAGCCTTTTCTTTTCTGCCTCCACATTTTCAGCTCTGTCTTCCCTCATAGAAGAGACATATCTGTGTTCCTGGTCCCTTTCATGAGGGAGAGCTTATGTAACACCAGCATTGCTTACCATTTTCCAGAACACCAAAACATGAAATAGATGTCTGAGTTATTCTCCTAAATCCATGAAACGTCATCTTAGCAAAGCGATGTGCTTTCTTTTCAAGTGCTGAACAACCCATCTGTTCCTGTTGTTTGTCTTTCATCCTTGAATCACTTAACTATTCATCTGACTTTTACTTCTAGCTTTTATTACTTCTGCTTCATGGAAGAACTTTTCTACAGTGCATGAGAAAGAGGATACCAACTGAATCATGCTCTTAAAATGTAGAAAGGTAGAATTACAGGCTGCTAAGGGAGGTGATTGATTCACCTTCCCTGGACGTCTTTAAGGCATGGGTGGACGAGGTGCTGAGGGGCATGGTTTAGTGTTTGATAGGAATGCTTGGTCTCAGTGATTCAGTGGGTCTCTTCCAACCTGGTCTATGATTCTAATGTATTTGAACTGGCTTACAATGGGAACAAGGGAAAAATATGCGCATGTGTGTATATATATGTGTACTCACACGCACATATGTTTTTTACAGAAACTGGGGGAGAACTGGACATAGTGGTTACTTCTAATAAAGAGGTAAAAGTTGCAGCAATTCGAGATGCCTTTCAAGAAGTTTTTGGAATGGCTGTTGTTACTGGAGAGGCTGCACAGTCTAACATCGCACCCCAACCTGTGGGTTATGCTGCAGGTTTAAAAGTAAGTTGATACAGAACAGTACCAAAGTGTAATACCTATAATCCAAAGAGAGATGTGGAAACGTTTACACAGCAGGGTCTGATTTTCCGTGAATGGAAGGTCAATTTGTGGAATAAGAACGTTATTTTTTTAAATATTTTTTTTATTACCACCTGGATCACTTTAAAGCTATTTATTGGAATAGTTTTGGGTTTGTTTTGCACACATATTCACAGCAAATGCAGAATATTGATGTGATTTTTTTTCCTACACTGTCATTAGTTGCCATCACATCTTGCATACGTTGTGGTATTGCTGTAACTGCTAAGGATATCAGGAGTTTTTACTAGCACACTGTGTTGGCAGTGTTAGAAAGCAGAAGAGGCTGTTTGAGACTGAATTGTCTTCCCACTAATTCTTTAGGGCAAAGGCAGTTTGATCAACAATTGTCAGAGGTCTTCTCTTTAAAAAGTAAGAATTTACCATGCACCTTTGCAAATAGCTGTGCTGGCCTAGAAGAAGGGTTACTTGTTTCACAAGATTTAAAAAATGTAGATTTGTCAGGTGTATCTAGCTGCAACCACCTCATTGGCCAATAACTAGAATCCCTGAAAACATCTGTGTTGTATTCTGTTTCATAACTATAGGCAGATCATTTATTCATTAAAAAGGAAGTATTTTCTTCTAAGTGGTCTAGCAGTGTTCACAGCTGAATAAAACCTATCCTTATAGCAATATATCACAATTTTATGTTGAGGTAGAGGAGGGTAATGTGTATGTTCCTTTACCTGTTTAGTTACTGCAATGTACTGGTAGTATTTCTGTTACAGCTTCACAGTGTTAACAGGCTTGAAGCGAATAATTCCCATTTTAGTTGGATAGGCACCAAACAAAGATATTTTCTCCCTTGGTCTTATAAAAGATCTAAATCTGACAAATCTTAAGCTGCAAAAATGTCCATGTAAATAACCGAAATACATACTGATGCTTTAACTTGTAATTAAACTTGGCACATTTCCAGGTTAGGAATTCTTTGTATGCTAATCTACGTATTTTCCAGGCAAAAATAACAAACTAAAAATATTTAATTAGTTTTATCATAGTTCTTGTTACTTCCTGCTTTCCTGTTATGACTTTTAATGAATTTTTTTTTCTGATACTGAAAGAAGAGTAATTTTAAAAAAACCTCTCATTTTCTGTTTAACTCAAAGTATGTTCTAGAGTTCTTCTTGCATTGATCTATAAGCATTGTTCTATGTTGTGATTCCAAGAGAATGTTTTCTAACTTATTTTACCACTTAGGGAGCCCAGGAAAGGATAGACAGCTTGCGTCGGACTGGAGTAATACATGAAAAACAGCCTGCTGTATCGGTAGAAAACTTCATTGAGGAATTGCTTCCTGACAAGTGAGAACTTTAAATATGTCCACAGGAAGATGGGATAAAAAAAAGAATATTCTTGGTTGACTGAAAGGGGCCTATAAAGAGTTGATGGTGGTTATCACTCTGAGCAGAATGAAGTAGAGTCTGTCTTCAGTATTGCTTTGGCAGGCTGGGTTTTGGTGATCATTCACATTTTTGTCCAGATGTCTTGAGTCTTTAATACACAAATACCTTATCAGGTTTTTCAAGATTCACAATTTTAGAATAATATGACAAATAACATTTAGGAGCTATAAAAGCTGGCATTTGGCTAGTAATTTGCTCACGCCTGTGTGAATACTCTTTGTTCTTTTTCCCTGAAATTGTATTTGATTCAGAAAATATTTTGGGAAATCTTCTTGAATTTCTAGTAATATGATTTTGTCAGGTTATATAATATCTATTTTTCTTTCTTTGAGAATGTACGAGGTACTTCTGATTTCCACTGCACAGACATAACGATGGTACTTTTGTATACATTACAACTTGATTTCCTAACAGATTTTTGACAGATGATTTTTGAAGTAGGTTTATAATTAATTTCTAAAACATTAAGGACAATGTTGTGTTTCCCTTATTGCAAACTTAAATCATTTAACTAATGTTTGCATTTTTAATCATGTAGTGAGCTTTGATTTATTTTTTGGCATATACTCTGCTCTTGTTCCATTTTTAAAGGTAGATTTAGTATCCTTAGTGGAAGAGGGATAGTAAACTTTTTATTGTAAATAAAATCAGGAATCTTTTAAAATTTTGTTCAGTATTTATTTCCTCTTAGTCTGATTGAGATGTTTTGTCATACTTCCAGAAAAGATTAACTATGATAATGTCAGGTCTGTTTCACAGTAATTGCTGCTCTCATCCTTTGAATTTACTTATTCCTAAATCTGAAAATGCTTCTTAAAGTACTTGTAATGAAAGAGCTCACCCAGGACTGCAGTGTTAGTGAAAGGAATGCTAACTCTTCTGTCCACACATCACAGGCCTCCAGAACACAGTGATCTTCAATACTAGTTACAGTAGAAATAAATAATAACTTAGTCCATACTTTGACTTTTATTTTTATTCAGTAAGCACGTTGCATGCTTCCTTGCATGGTGTTACAAAGTAATTTGAACTATTTTGGCCCTTATTTTTTTTTCTGCTGTGAAATAATAAGTCATGGCGTCTGTAACATTATTATTCTGAAGTGAGCATCGTGGTGTTACAGTTCTAATATGGGGGATACAATCAGTGCTTTGCTAATATTGTTACTGTACTTATACATGTCTGAAGGAAAGGAGTTTTCAAGGAACTGCCACCAATACTCAGAGCCCTGTACTGAACACTTAATAGATCAGTCAATGTTCGCAGCTAAACTTCTTGGTTGTCCACTAGGCAGCTGAAGGACATTACTTCCCTTTCCAATTACGTGTCTATTTGCAGAAATGATTCCAAACTCTTATCTATATATTTTACCCCTTAGACTCTAACTTCCTTATTAATTTGGAGCAAGATATCTTTGACTTTGAATCTTTCTCAACAGTCATGCATAGTTACAAGGTTGTACTGTGTCACAGAGCATTCCAGTACTCCGTGCCCTGCTGCAAAGACAATGCAAGTGAAGTACTCCTTTCTTGCTCCATTAAACTCTTAACGTGAAGCTTATGATACCCAGCCAGTTGTTTCTTAAAATTGGAATCTTGCATATCTTTTTATAACTTACTTACCACACTTTAAGGAATGAAATTAAATTTGTATGTAGATAATTTTATAATATATGAAAAAAGCAGCTACAATGTTTTCCTTTTAAAATCTTATATGATTCTTGGCCTTGATTTTTGTGTTTGTGCATTCCCTGGAGCATGTTTTTCCTGTCGCAACTGAACTGTTAAACTGCAGTAGGAATTCAATACAGGGAAGTATTGATGTTGCATTGCCCTTGGTTTTGTTGGGGTCATGTCAGGTTTGTTAGGTTGTTGATATGGAGAAATGATTTAGTGTTTTTGCAAGCTAGATAGGGAACAATTTAGGGTACTGCTTCAGTAGCCTTTACTGTGTCTGCTACAGCGAGCTTCATCTTTCCTGGAAGCTGCAGCAATGATTCTGTGAATAAATTATGTAAGTGATTGTTATAGGATTAGACATAACAAAAAAAATCTTCTGAATATTAATTAATTTTGTATATTTATTTTTATAATATATATAATATATAATGATATGATAATATTTTTATATTTATATATTTAATATTATATTCATTTTTTTAATGATTAGGGAAGGTTATCTTACTGAGAAACATTCTTTCAAAGAAAAAAATTTCTGGCTTAAATATGGCCAAAAGAATGTATCTGCACACATGTCCACTCCGCTGGCTTTCTTTGTTTATTTCATGCATACACATACACGATAATTTTATATATAAAAATTGATGTATTCAAATTTTACTTGAGAAATATTTGAATTTTTGAAGAAACTCGTTGTTACTACATTTGTAACGGAGTTTGTAAAACAGTCATAATTCAACTGCTAACACTTTGATTTTTGACTGAGTGATATTCAGTACTCAACAGGAAAGTAACTTGTATGTCTTTGCAGGTGGTTTGATATTGGATGTCTGATTATTGAAGATCCAGTTCATGGAATTCGTCTGGAAGCTTTTACCCAAGCAACACCAGTGCCTTTGCAGTACGTTCAGCAGGTGAGTTTTCAGTTTTCATGTCAGTGTTGGGTTAGCAGTCAAGACATAAGACTTCAGTTTTGATTTCATTTATGATGTCAGTTCTTACTGACAGTTGCTCGATTTGAATGTTGTAATTTATGAAATGAGGATAAAAACTATTTTTGAATCATGTTTACGTATTACCTAAGAATATTTAGGCATGTGGGGCAAAGCAATGCTTAATCATGAATTATGTTCAACAATACCTGGCACTTGAAAGCACTAGTTTTACTTCTCTAAGAACTAAAAAGAAATATTCCAAGAAGAAATTAACTACACAGTACTACTCCCTCAGAAAGGACATGTAACTTTAGTCATTGTAGCATTGTCATTAGTGTGATTCAGTGACTCAGAATTAACCCTCATGAACCTTTACATGGACAAGAATACTCATTCTTCCTCAGGTACAGCAGGAGGTCTCTGCAGCTTAAGCAAAGCAACTGCACCAAGAAACTGCAGTGAGCGCTCTTACCCATCCGAAGGCTTTCCTTAGCTTACTTCACAGATGTATTGGAGTTTCAGCTACTGCCCACAAAACTGTGTAATAATGAAGTCTGTGTGCATACATGTACATGTTAGCATTTCAGTTATGTATATTTCATTTAGAGACATTTTATAAATTCAAACCTTGCCACTCAATTTTTGGTGAAGCTCATAAAGCCTTGGTATTAATTTAGCTAATAATCAGCAAACAGACAGCATGCTGTACTGATTAATATTCAAAAAACTCGTTTTTAATAACTAAATACAGGATACCTGTTCTTCAGATCTGTGCTTGAATTTAATTCCATTGTGAACATACAGACTTGCCTAAAAGGCAAGACCAATTTTCCCTTCTGACTGTGCTATTACGACAAAGATGTAAAATTTCTGAAACTGAAAGACTATATCTTGAAAATATCTTGGTTCATCCCATTGAAAATAGTACAGTACTGCGCAGTTCTTGAATATCACCAGTAGAAATTTTTCATGGGATGTTTACATTTCTTTGTGCATACACTGGGAATCGCTCCAGACTCCAGCCTGGAAGCAGATATGAGTCATACATTGGCCAACTCTGGTCTGAAAATTCTTTTTAAATAAATGTACCCATGAAGAATTTAAACAAAACTGCAAGGGATTTGATCCCTAGGGAGTAGTTTTGAGAAAACAATTAGTATCTGTAATTAGTAATTGTAGGGTTTTGAGTGTTGTGGGGTTTTTTTGGTTTGGGTTTTTTTATTTTTTGTAGTACCAATTCCAGCAGAGTGAACGTTTGTTGTATTGATTTTAGTTCTTATTTTTCAGAGTTCTTCTATCTTTTCAAAGCTGATGGATGACAAAAGGAGAAATACTCCTCTCTGTAGTTTTCCAGGATGCTTTTCAAAAAAAGGTGCAGAAAGATGTGAAGCTACAGGGATAAAAAATAATTGATCAGATACAACTTCATTGACTAGATGATCTTTCAAGGTCCCTTACAGCCCAAACCATTCTGTGATGCTATGAAAATGGACACAGCATTGTGAAATTACCACTTAATAGTTTTCATATCCTCTATGGAACATTGATTTGAACTAAATGATTTTTTTTAAAACATAAACCACAACAGATATCCTCAATTTTTGTTTCACGGAATATTCTTTTTTGTCATTTTAAAACTGTAGTTGATAGCTTGACTTTGTGTAAGTTGTTTTCTTGGGTAAACTTTCTAGCTGTAGGATGTAGGGTTTACTTTATGATAGCAGAAAATGTTTTTGTTTTAACTTTTATGCAACCCGCTAAGTGTGTAACTTGGTTATAGTACAGTTTTCTGTGGAACTGTAAGCCTTTAAACTTCAGTTAGATTAAATTCTCCTCCCCTATTTAAACAAAACTGTTCTTGTATATACATCAACAAGGAAACAGTTTGTTTTGTATCTTCAGAGTTAAATTGTTTCTAGTCTTGCTATTGTATATTTCAGTTAACTTATTTAATGGTGAATCATTGGGCTACTCATTGTATGCCCTGTTTGTTAACTTTTTTTCCCATTGTGTCTGTTCTAGAATCAAAATGGGTTTCTCTCAGGGGTATACAAGAAACATATGTTTGTATAAATCCAGTGCAATATCTTTTAAGAAAAATCTAGATTACAACAGGAAAAAACCCAGTAATTGCATGGTTGTTATTTCAGACTCAGAGAAAAGGAAAAAAATGAGTCGGACAAGCAATATTATTTGGTTTTCCCATTACATAATTTTAATGGGGGCAGTATTAAAAGCAATTATGTTCCTCCAAATTCTTCCTAGTTGTGGATTTTATTATTCTATGTGTTGGAATTAGTGGTAAAACTGTCTGTATGGAATAGGTACTCCTTTTTTAATGCTCTACCAGTGGCATAGAATTTTCTGAGCACATAATGGCTTTTGATATCTCTAAATATTTGAGGAGGTGAAAAGATGCATTCGAGGGCTTGTTTTGAGAACATTTTCGTTTTAAGGGAACAGGTGTCATCTTGTTTTTTGCTGATCTAGAAATTTTAACCAAGTTGGGAAACTACTACAACATTTTTGTTGTTGTTTACTGATTTTTAGCAGTAAACACACCAAATAATTTTTTAAGTTATGTGAATTGCAGATCATAATGTAAATATCATAATTGGATATCTTATTTACTTCTCACTGCCAATATATTTTAACTTAATAAGTAAGATTTCCTGTTCCCTTGCTTAAGAAATTTGAGTTTTGTGTATCTCTTCATAATAACGAGTTAATTTGATATTGGAGCAGACTGTATATTCTAATAAATATATGCTAATATTTTAGCAAGACAGTGGTTTTAGGTAGGCTGGAACACACTAATGAACTTTAATCTGCTGTACATGCACCGGAAATGGACTAATTCAAATACTTGTCAAAATAAAATCTGAATGATCGTGCAGTGATGTGAAGAACTGAGTAATACTAGGAACAGTCTTACTTAGGCTTAAAGTCTTCTACTCTTCGTTGTTTGTGGCAGTGACCAGAGTAGCCTTGGATGAACATCAAATAGATAAATGCAGTTATACTTTCCCTACTGTTTCCCTTTTGCTTCCAACTTCAAGGAATTACAATATGTAATCCTTCTCTGATCTCATGCAAATAGCTTAGTCTTCCATTTCTGCCACACTCAGATATGTCCTTGTATTGGCTACCTGCTGGCTTCAGGGGGACATTTTAACCACTTCTGAAATATTTTTAGCTTAAGAGTCATTGTATAAATATGTATCATTATTGATTCCATCTGTTGGCTACTTCAAAAGAAAAAAACTACTTCCTGGTAATGACAGAATGGTTTTACTCTCTTTGTATTGTTCATGTGTCATTTGTGTCATGATACATACAAATTCAAAAAGTTTAGTTGGCTAGGCAAGTTATGGGGCAGTCTGAAATTTGTATTCCGATACCCTTCAATTTGCCATGTAGTCCTATTGATAAAAGAATGATTACTTAGGAAATATGGTGACAGGAAAGATAGAAACAGAGCTACTAATTTCAAATTCAATAATCACTTCTCAAAATATTTCGCAGGCTAAGAGTCTCACTCCTCAAGACTACAGTCTGAGATGGTCAGGCCTGCTGGTGACTGTGGGTGAAGTACTTGAGAAGAGCATACTGAACGTCAACAGGACTGATTGGCACTTGGTGTTCACTGGCATGTCCCGTCGGCAGATGATCTACAGTGCAGCTAAGGCTCTAGCAGGAATGTACAGACAACACTTGCCACCCAGGACCATGTGAAAGAAGGCTGATCTATGACACTAAGGAATACTGGTTTTTATTCTGGAATTGAAATTAAAACTGCATATTCAGATTCTCAGTGGGTAAATCACAGATTTGTAATCTAGCTGTAAACTGTATTTTACTTTTTAAGAAGTGAAGGTAATTTCCAATAGCGGAAATGACCAGTTGTAATTTAACTACTCTGTGATTTCAATATCCTTCACAAAACAGGAAATAAGAAGAAATGTATATTTATAACTGGGAAAACTGCATTACAATTTGTAAAGTGCAATGTGCAATTGTTACTTGACACCTTACTAAACATTTGCTGAGGTATTTTAGTTACTATACTTTTTAAAAGAAGGGGATAATTACTCAGCTATTTCTATTGTAGTAGTACTAAAAACAAGTTGACAGAAAACATATGTTATATATACATTTCAGTCCACAGAGGCTACCTTCTCTGTATTAGATATTTTCTTGGGGCCTGTGCTTAAGTGATACTTAACACCTTACATGGCTTTGGTGTTTGTGTATAACATCTCAGGAATGAATGCTGAGTAGTTTTACAATATATAATGGTGAGCTGCTGAAGAAGAGCACAGATTTATGCCCCATTAGTTGAAGTTGTTGCTAAATAATTTTGTAATCTCATTTTCCATGCTGTGTCTTTTTTTTCTTTTTAAGTAACAGTAAAGAAATTCCTGTCCAATTAAAAGACTAGACAAATTTCATGTATCTTCAGTGGGTTTTAGTTTAGGTACCACATATACATGAAATTGAGCAATTTCAACAATGTAATTTACTCCATTGCTTCCAAACTTCATAGTTTATAGGGAATTACATGATTTCTTCTATCCAGTTATGATTGTCAGCAGTTTAATATGGAAAGTTGTGAGATGTGTATCACTTGCTTTGCTGTTCTGAGTTTCCTAAACATTTCTAAGTCTTAAAAGCATTCTTGATGTCATAAGCTCACTGTTTCTCATGTAAGTCTCAGTGTTGTCTAATTTTTTACTTTTTTTTTTCATGGCTATAAATGTCCTCTATCTGTGCTCACACAATCATCCATCTTAGAAATGTAGAAGTTATTGTGAAGAAAATATTTTCATAATAATACCTTTTTTTTTTTTTTTAGAAAATGGGGAATAAACAAATACTTTTTGCTTGCCTTAAAGAAGTTTTTCAGCTTATAATACTTTGCCTTTCTTAGATGCTTTCAGAGCACATTTTTGTATACGATATTCAGCTAAGCTATCTCATATTTGTACCCAGTGAAAGCTTGTCTATTTCTGACTAATATAGTTTGCCATAAGTGGCTTACTTAGTAAATCAATTGAATAAATGTTTTTCCTAGATGAGTGTATTTATTTTAAAGATTTATTCTTTAAGATAGCTGATGAACATCTGTTTATTGAAATTATATTTGTGCAGTCTTGTTATAAATTTGGTACATACTTAAATGCCTGTCTTGTCTGAAAAAAAAACAAAACAAGGGGAACCTGAGTCTTGCAGTCTGAGGTCTCTGGTTGGGAGCTCTTCTTTGTATTACGAACTAAACGGGTCATACAAGGACTTCTGTTTGTCGTTGTCAGTGTATAATATAGCCTCTGCTTACAGCAGCTTCTGTGATGCAAAGGAAGAGGACATGAAATCATCGGTAGGTTTATGGGCCCTGTAATGAATTAAAATTGAAACTGAAGTGTAATTTTTATTTTCTTCCTCCCTTTCCTGGCCTTGGCTTTCACTGTTTTTCAGAGGTGGTAAGAGTGGAGGCAGAAGGCAGCTTCTCATGTTGCAGCACATGGTTCATTGTGGTGGCATTGGCCCAGCATTCCAGCAATCTTACGAAGCTGCTGATGTGACTGACTCCAAGGCTGCCCTGTCCTACTTTAGAGAATTTTTAGGTGTCTATTCATCTGCAGAAATTACATTTTCTGTACCAAAATGAGAGCAACTGCTTGCTGCTTTCTGTACTTGCTTCTCATGGGTGCTGGGATGTGATGTGGTCAAGTGAAATAGTCTTCCTCTATTTATTATCTCTGGCTTGAAAAAGATATCGTTGTAGTTTTGACTGCTCACCCATGAAGTAAAATGGCTAAGCCTGCTAATTTTCAATTAGGTTCCTCCTTTTACTGTGCATTGCTTCTTTATGTATAAAAAAAATTGCCATCCTCATATAACAACCAGTAACTTGGCTTCTTCTCTGAGAAACTGAAAAAAAGGAAAAATGTCTTCAGTATGCCTTTGAAAGCTAATAAAATTTGAAACTGTTTTGTTGGTGCAAGAATAATTGCTTTTTTTAAACATCAACTATAAAGCAGTATATCTCAGTTTAGCATAAAATGTATTAATCAAAAATAAGAACCATTGGAATCTATGCATTATTACCAACAAGGCACAAATCTGTTTATCCTGGAATCTTGTGACTGGTGAATTCTTCAAAGGTGTTTAGAGCTGCTGCTTGGTTGTGGAAAGCCTCCTCTTGCAGGAACTTGTCAAGATACTTGAAAATGTGCTAATCTGTGGGAGACAGAATGAGGTAGGGTTGCATAGCCCAGTTCATGCAGCTTCTACAGAGTCATTTGTGAGATGTAGTTGGGTGTTGTGGAGAAAAGTCGATCCTTTTCAGTGACCAATGCTGAACATAAATATTTCAGGTCTTGTTGTGTGTTGGTTATTTCCTGAAAATACTTCTTTGCTGTAATTGTTTCTATCACCAGGTTTCAGGAAGTTGTAGATGATCACTCTACTGCTGATCACAAAACCGTGACCATAAGCTTCTGATGCAGATTCAGTTTAGGGGAGTTATTTGGTGCGTCACCCAAGTCTAGCCACTGAACAGAATGCTTTTTCCTCAGAACAGAATCCATTTTTCTTTACATGCCACAATGTAGTCAATAAATGCATTGATCTTGTGCAGAAGAGATACAGAGCAGGCTTCATAAACACTTTAAAAAAAAAATTGGTTCAGCTTGTTAAGCACTGATTTATCAAGCGTTTTCCAGTTTGGTGCAAATGTTGAAAAACTGTTGAATGGTCAACTTTAGTTCTTCTGCAACTTCTCAAGTTGTTTTACTGGAAACTGCTTCAGTAATGGCCTACAGTTAGTTGTTGTCTGTTGTAGAAGGTAGTCTGTCGCCCTCCTCATCTTTATGGCTCTCATTTCCATTACTGTACATTTGTTGACAGTCCCCTAGCCAAAAGCTTGTTGATATTGCTAGCAGTTTCAGCTGCTTTACATCCCTTTTTGAACTCCTACAACAAAATTATTCAAATTGTCTTCTTTTGTCCATCTTTAATTTGACATCACAGTGTAAAAAAGACTAAACAGTGAAAACAAATCCAGTAGCATAACTAAGTAGAGCAGATTTTGTGCTTTAAAATGGTATTCTTCATGAATGTAGTTAAATGGTGATGCTTATTTTGGATCATATTATTTACAAAGCCAAATCCAGCAATTATTTTGCATTGACTTTATCCTTCCTGTCTGACTGAAGGCCTTTTTCAGTGTTGTATTTGGCAAGGATGAATTCGGGAGCAAATTAAGGTAACATTCAGCTGGATTGTGTTATAGGCAATAGTAGGAAAGGAAGCTGAACAGGTAAGACACTGACATCCTGTGCTAAATTTGAAGTCAGCTTAGGAAAGCAGATATTGGAACACATTTGGACAGGTAAAGACAATTCTCAGCTGCTAGTCATCATTGTAGGTACATCTACCGAAGCCTTTTCTGCTGCTTTGTGAATGAATAAATTTGCTCACAGGTGAGCGTCAAAAGATGAGGAAAGCTCCCACAAGGACTGCTGAAAGCAATCCTGGGAATGTGTGCTCAAGGACATAAGACCGTCTTTATTAATAACTGTGTCTGCATTTAGAAGTGCTGTTCCTGGTTGTTTAATTTACTCTTTTATAGCAAGTGGTACTGACAGCAATTTTTTCATGACAATGGGCTTATTCAGTACTCTTAAGGTGTTTTGGAGGAACTTACCTCAACAAGGTTTTTCAGTGAGTGTCAAATAGGAGGTTTCTGGAGAACTTCTATAAATGTAAACCTTTGAAAAATGAGAGTTTTAGTGAAAATTCGCAAGGATGTTTATTAAAGTAGTCTTTTTTCATAATAGTATGATGCAATATAAACTTTGCAGATGGAAAATAAGACTATCACTGAAGAGTATTCACTCTGAAATACAGAACTCTGTGGATCTAATTTACAATTACATTTAAAATTTTTTGGCCAGTCTTCATTTGCTACTGTTTGCAATCAGTGGAATAAGTAGCAAATGAGAACATTCTGTATCCCATCAAAAGTTGTTAACAGACTTGAAAAGCAGAATAAAGTAGTTTGAAACTATTTTCTGAAGAGGTTTTTAACTTAAATGATTAAGTCTATAATCTATGAAGAGCTCACATTTTGACATCCTGAATCTTTGAGCCAAGCCATTTGGCTTTGGCTTTATGGCTATGCGCCATCCCTAGTTATACAATTAAGGAAAAACTATTTGCATAAAAGTAATGGTGTGTAGAGCAACGGTTCCTAAAAGGAAAAAAAGTGCCAGTTGGTTTGATTTATCGTTTCATTGTGCAGATTTCTGTCAAAGATATTCCAGCTAGTTGACTTTGTAAAGCAGCCAGACTGTGACCTGACAGTTAAAAGGGCAGATACACAGTGCTGCAGGGCAATCGCAAATCCAAACTCACTTAGCTGCTGCTTCTAGGCTGGCAGTGTTTTTTTCATATACTGGCATTGAAGTAGATGAAGTATTTTGTGTTGAGAAAGTGATTTCCAACTATTTTTGCACTCTACAATTGTGGCTGAATGTAGTTGTGGATTACCCTGTAAATAGGGAAGTGCTTTATGTACTAGAGGAGGGCAAATGAGTCAGTTTTCCAGTGGTATGTTGGCTTTCTGCAATACGAAATTACATAGAATTCTGTATTATGTCTGGGGGTTTGGGTATTAATCACAAACCCATGTTTCCTGTAGAAGTATACGCTGGACAGGAGAGAATGTAATATTTTTTTAAGAACTATAGCTGGAAATTACGCATCAAGACTTTCCAATTTCCTCTCAATTTTCTTGTGTTCCATCATTTGAAAAACCTAAGTTTGAATATCTGTATGATTATGCTTTACATCTTGTGTAGTTGAATCAATTTTTCTCTGAATTTTATAGGACTATTTCCTAGTGAAAGAAAATACTTATCTAACAGGATTTTAGAGGGAACTTGTTTCTTTTCTGCTCAGTAACAAAAAACAATATAGCTATTGCCCTACTTGAAACTGATTAATTATATCTTCTTGTGAGAAAATGAGCACGTAAGAGATATAGGCTTAATTAAACTCTGTTAACTGGCTATTTTTACCATCTTGGGACAAGTTGTGAAAGGAATGTCATTTAACCACAGTGTGAATCACACTAATTTGGTTTTTCCTCAACTCTCTGCTTTTAAGGTGGACCATGGATGAATGTATTGTACTTGGGTATCATTTTAATGATCTAATACTTACAGTTGCAGGAACAACTCATGCAAATAAGTGATGATTGTTCCATAAATTCTTGGAAAAAGGCAGGAAGTTGTATTTTGTGTAAGGAAGAGTATTTTGACCAGTAGTGTGATTGATTCCAAAATAACCCAGAGGTAAAAAACAGTGTTTGCAGAACAACAGGTTTAGAAAATCTTCCCAGACAGGACAAGCAGTTATTCTGCCATCTGTACTGTACTGTGCTTGAGATGTTGCTGTGGCACGAGTGAGTATAGTTATGCACATGCAAGGAAGATACTGCAATTTATTTTTTTTTTTTAATAAAACATGTTAAAACCAAATCAGGGAACTTATGTCTGAAGAGGAAAGGACAGGAAAAGATTTGTTTTTAATGTAGTGAAAGCTTCTGTACTCAATAACTGCACTGTTACATGATTCTCGTCATCTGTGGATCTTGGAATTTTTATAAAAATACACGTGCCAATACACAGAAGGTAGTGAGCGTTCTCATTTAAGCGATTAGAAGCTTTCTGTGTCTTGTGTATATAGAGTCCTTTGTATCTACAGAGCTTATTTTCTTTGACATTGCAAACCTGACACAAAATTTGGTCTTAAATTCGTGAACATATACAAATTATAAATAGGGATAAGGTGCCTTAGTTTAATTATTTCAAATGCTGGAAGTCTCATGAATGTATGTGGGCAGGTGTCTTGCCACCAGTGACAGCCAAATTAGTAAGTGAGCAACTCTGAACTGCTGTAAACTTAGGAGCTCTCCATTTCTTCTTGCTTTCTGGGTTCTTCATGGTAAGCAAGGAACAAAAGCTGATGCCTGAAGATGCCACAGCTGACATCAGGTGGATTTTGGAACTTGTTTCTGGTTTCCATTAGCTGCATTCGTGGTAGAAATGGTACTTTTGCCTTGGGAAGCTTCAGAAGACATAACCGGTGATGAAGTACATAGCAGAAAGTTCAGGAGGGAAGGAGGGACGTAAGCCTAATTTAAGATAGTACAGAGTAAAATGATAAGGAGTTAAAGCTGTATTTTGGGGAGTGTAAAGTAAAGGAAGGTGGAAGCATGGGGATCAGAGCTCATACAAAATCCAGCCACTTGCCATTAAGTGTAGTTTTTTAAAGTATGGTGTATTTCTGCTGAATTTTTTTCAAGCCCTTCAAAAACACCTACTCAGAACATTGCTACTTGCAGAGGAAGTTCCAGCAAATTCCTACTAGATTGGTGTAAATAAAACAGAATAATATCATTTCAGTGTATCTTTTTATTTACTTAGTTTGGTATAGTGAGGGGAAAACGTTTCATGGTAAATAAGGTAATTGTGTATTCTACACATCTGTAGCACAATACACACTGCATAAAAAACAGCTCAGAGACAGAAAAGTCATCTGTAAGCAATTACAAACACCCCATGGTTTTACCCATTCTACCTACATAGTTGTCTACATAAAAGTGACTGCTTGCAACAGCATCAGAACAAGAAGTTTAGTCTGCCCATGTATTTATTTATAGTCCTCTCATTGTTTTTTTGAGTGCCCTCAAACATTAAAGATTCTATTTCTTTATTTCTTACTTCATTCAGCAAAGACATATTAATGAGAAGTTACAACTGAAAGAATCCAAATGTTTGACATTACTCTAATGGGATTTGGGGCTGTTCGCTGAACAAGCTGGATCACTGTACACGCAACAACAACTCTTTTCAGTCTGACTGTGCCAGTGTTGGCAAATTCTCATGGATCAAATGCTTGCATTCACTTTCTTTCTCCATTGAATGCATTTAGCACTCTTCATATGACAGCCTTATTGCTGTACTTTTGTATTATTTTTCTAGGTTCTATGTACCATGTACTAGGCTGAAAGTGTTTGATGTTTCAAGTTTTGGACGCGTACTCCCTCACTGTGTATTTTTTCCTGTGCACTCCTCTAAAAAGGAGATGACTTACTCTGAAAGGAGTCCTGTGATGACCCACTCCAGGAAAACCACTGCCAAGAAAGGAAGGAAACCCAGAAGAGGTGCCAGACCCATATGTCAAGGGTTGCAGATGATGCAGCTGCATGTCCATGGTGTGTACCTGCTGAACATGAATGCTAGCATAAATCTGCCATGTTCTGCCCCAGCCAAAGCAGAGGGCAGGGCTTCTTTGGGGTGGATTTTGGTAATATTTCACTAGCACAGTTTATTAAAACTTCAAAGTAAACATAACATAAAGCACGTGATACATATGGATATAATGTGAACATAAGTCTTTGTGACTGCTAACTTTCTTACACTATGCTGTCTCAAAATGAGTTTGTTTTTTTTAACCAGGATGTTCTTGGTTTTATTTACAGTTTCAAACTGTTTTTATCAGCAAAAGTCTTTTAGCAAGCAGCAGAGCACAAGAAAAAATAATTGTCGTGCTTCTGACAGATTTGCTTAGATGTGCTTTTAGCTCTCACTTCCTGATTAGTGTTATTTAAGCCATCCTAATCTGTTTTTCTGTTCAACCCAATCTGATTCACAGAAGCTCCCTTATCTTACCTCTATTGCTTCTTTTACCTCTTTTCAGCAAGTTTTATTGGCTTTCTTCAGTATCAGGGAAGGCCTACTGCTGTGGTAGGCCTGTCATATCCTCTCCCTGGGTACTGATAAGGATCCACTTAATTCCTCCAGCCTTTGATATTTCACCCTACCCTTACTCTTTGAAGAATAATTCAAACACTCAGTCAAAGCTTTATGTGCTTTCAGTGGTCTACCTTTGCTTTCAGGCACCAGGAAGGAGGACTGGTTTAACAGTCACAGATTGATGCTTACAGCTTCAGATTTTGCTGACATTTTGGAGGGTTTTTTTTTTTTTTTTTTTTTTTTTTGGTCATTTACTTGAGGAAGTCTTCATACACAGCAAGGAAGCAAGGAACACTGTCACTTGATCGGAACACTGTCACAGATCTAAGGAGCTGTGATTTCATACAGACAAGAACAGTATTGTTCATTCAGTAGCCGTCACAACAGAATATGCACAGGTGACAATATGAAGCTGCAGCCTAAGACATGTTTTTTGATTTCAAAACCTCATTTTTGGAAAGTTTTCACTATGTTCACCTATTTTCTGGGTATTTAACTGGAGGGATCTTTGACATTACGACTTATAACTTAGATGTGAGCATTAAACTGTTTTAACTCTTTTATTTCTGCTTCTTCTTGTGAATGTGTCTGTAAGCCGCCATTCACCCTGGAACCCATGCAGACTGAATTCCTGGCTTCGGAAACTCAAAATCGCTGGTGACCACAAGAAGACCAGCATCTGCTCCAAGTTTTGTCTGAAGGTTAGGGATTGTGTGTGTGTGTGTGTTTGTGTGTGTATTTACCCATATATGAATGAAAAATAAAACCATTTTTTTCTTTCTTCTTGAGGAAGGAATCTGTAGCCTTGCCCTTGAGGAAGCCACTAAAAAGTGTAGAACCTAATAAACTCCAGAGACAATTAGAACAAAAGACACTCCATCTATAAACTGGAGAGGGGCAGATTTAGACTAGAAATACGGAGGAATTTTGTCACCATGGGAGTGATGAGGCACTGGCACAGGTTGCCCAGGGAAGCTGTGGATATCCCATCCATAGAGGAGTCGAAGACCAGGTTGGATGAGGATTTGGGCAGCCTGATGTAGTGTGGGGCATCCTTGGCAGGGGTGATTGGATGATCTTTAAGATCCCTTCCAACCCAAACTATTCTATGACTCTATCTATGACTCAATGAACCTATGATTCTATGATCTTTTTTTTAGAAAGAATTGCTATAGATTAACCTAGGGGATACCTGAACAGATCTCTAGTGTTAAGGATGATCTTAATAGCCAAGGAAGGTCACAATTGCCAAGCATCTCATTAATCTGAACTTTTTTTTTTTTAAATTGAAGTTAGTTTCATTCTTGCAAAAGAAGGTTTCTAACTAAATGTACTTTTTTGACCCTTGGTCTTCTTAGCTAATGAGAAAGATATATGAGAGACCTGTCATACACAAATATCCTTCCTTAAGGATCACTGTGTCTACAGAACCAACCAGGCTCTTGGGTAAACAGTTCCTCATTGCTCATTGTGTCCACATGATGGCACTAGTTATCAGGGGATCACAATATGAATAACTTTCATTAACAAGCAGTGTGGAAATAAACCGTCTGCCATGTGGCACATAAATGCTGGTGATGTTTTAAAAACCTGTAATGTCCTTGTTAGTCATGAATCTGAAAAGAAGAGTTCAATAATGATAATGAAAAAGTACATATAGCTTCTTTTAATGTTAGCAGTGCAATAACTTCTGCCTCATATTATGATGTGTTTCAAAAATTTTTTCCTGCTGGAATGTGTCCACGGAAACAATAACTTGAAGATAACTCCTGTATCAAGTCCGTTACTGTAGCTGTGGACCAAGGTCAACTGCTTGTAAAAAGTACTCTTGCAGAGAATGTAGTAAAGTCCTCTTGAATGTTTACCTCGAATTGTTTGGAAATGCTCAGAGTAACTTCTGGTCAAAAGAGACAGGAAAATACAGAAAATATTTGTAAAATTGGGTTTTGTAAAACGTGTTCAAGGCTAGGTTGGATGGGGCCTTGAGCAGCCTAGTCTGGTGGGAGGTATCCCTGCCCATGGCAGAGGAGTTGGGACTGGATGACCTTTAAGGTCCCTTCCAACACAGATCATTCTATGACTGTATGATTTTTAGTGAGTTTTGCCTTATAGCTAAACAAGCAAGAAAACAATTAAAATGTTGAAAAAGATCATTTCCCTATGATGATGATACAACTTCCTGTAGGCAGGAAATCTCAGTCTTTTATCTTTCCTTCATGAAGTAATAGCTTTCTGTGTTTCTCTAATTGAAACATTCAGCTCTTTTCAAGGCCTCAGAAATGTGTTTACTTCTTTTGTATTTCTTGGATCTTTTTGGGGAGGTGAATTTTTTTTTAGCATGTAGCTCCAAAGAAACTGAAACACACTGGATCAACAGTGGTAGGCAGGGGTTTTTTACGTTAAAGAAATTGATTAAACCCAGCTATTTTTAATAGCCCTCTGTATTTCAGATTTAACTCTCTCCAAAATACAACCTTGTAGATCCTTACATAGTTTAAAAGTAAAATGTAAAATCAGAGAAATGTAACTTACCTGCAGTTGAGTATTTAGTGCTTGTTTTAGGTTTCTGGAAAAAATGCTGGCAATAATTTTAGTATATTGGAAGGTCTTAAGTAGAGTTTGTAGTGGGTAAAATTCGTACCTATTACTTCAACTAGATATATTTATCAGTATCACTTCTCTCTTTTCCACCTCTGGCTCCAAACTACTACAGTATCAGCCTTGCTGCGTTGACAGTGTTTCTCCTGCAAATCAAATAACATGTAAAAATTTGCAAAACCATTCTCTCTATTACATAACAGAGACTTGATTTTTAACTAGATGGGAAAAAAGTATCATCAGCTTTTCAGTATTTTTAAGAAATATATATGAGGGAGAAAAAAAGCAAGTCTATTTAGTATCCCAGTATTGTGGCTGTTTGCAAAGACATTTAGTGTGCATTTACCTTACAGATAGCCAATTTGTTTCACTTGACTACATGTATTTAGTGATATTATTCAGAGCCTGGTCATCAGCCTAGGCTACTTATTTCTCTATTAATCAAAAAGTAAATGTCATGTTATTTTCTGTTTGTATTAAATTCATGCCTATTTCCACTCAGGAATGTACACTTCTAACAAAACTTCCACTTCCTTAAGGGTGCATGGGGACTCTTGGGAAACAACACAAAAACGAATGTTTCAAATGCTATCTATGGCATGTACTCCCATCCTGTCTGTGCCATGGAAATAAAAGTTACAGATAACAAGCAGCCACAATACAGTCATTGAACAAGAGGAAACACCTGGATCCAAGCATAGTCCACAAGGAAACATGCAGCACTTGTCCATTCCAGACTAATGCTAAGAAGTTGTGTAATCCTGGAGTGGTTGTGAGGAAACTCTATTTCAAACACCATCCTTTCAGGGAAAATGCCAGTGATCATGCACCTGAGAATTAATTTCTTCAGAGGGAGCAAGAACACATCCATATCCAATGTAATTACACGCTAAATTGGCACCTGGATTTATACTAAACATTTGACAATGTCCCATGTAAAATTCTTGTCTCTAAGTTGAAGAGACATGCATTTGAGTGATGGACCACTCGGTGGATAAGGAATTGGCTGGATGGTTGCACTCAAACAGTTGTGGTCAATGTCTCAATGTCCAAGTGGGGACCAGAGATGAGTGGTATTTTTTGGGAGCTGGTCTTGGGACTCATGCTGTTTAATACTTTTATTAGAGATATAGACAGTGGAGTTGAGGGTGCCCTCAGCAAGGTTTTTTGTGATGCCAAGCTGTGTGGTGTGGTTGACATGCTGCAGGGAAGGGATGCTATCCAGAGGGACCTTGCCATGTTTGAGAGGTAAGCCTTTGTGAACCTCGTGAAGTTCAACGAGGCCAAGTGCAAGATCCTGCACTGGAACTGTGTTAACCCCAAGAACAAATACAGGCTGAATAGAGAATGGATTGGGAATAGTCTGAAGAGGTCTTGAAGGTGCTGATGGATGAGAAAGCTCAACGTAAATCAGCAATGTGTGCTTGCAGCCCAGAAAAGCAACCTTATCATGGGCTGCATCTAAAGAAGGGTGACAAGCAAGTTGAAGGAGGTGATTCTTCCCCTCTGCTCTGCAGTTGAAAGACCCCACTTGGACTACCACATTTAGTTATGGAGTTCTGAGCACAGGAAGGATGTGGATGGATCTGTTAGAGCAAGTCCAGAGGAGGATCATGAAGATGATTGGAGGACTGGACTACCTCCCCTGTGAGGAAACACTGGGAGATTTGGGCTTGTTTGACCTAGAGAAGGATATGGGGAGACCTTACAGCAGCTTTCCAGTACATAAAAGGGGCCTACAGGAAAGCTGGAGAAGGGTTCTTTATCAGGGAATGTAGCGATAGGGCAAGGGGTATCAGTTTTAAGCTAATAAATGGTAGAATTTTATTAGATACAAAGAAGAAATTTTTTATTGCAAGGGTGGTAAGGCACTCAAGCAGGTTGCCCAGAGAAAGAATGGAAGCTTCAACCCTGGGGTTGTTCAAGACCAGGCTGGATGAGGCTTGAGCAACTGGATCTAGAGGAAGGTGCCCCTGCCCATGGCAGAGGGCTTGGAACTATGTGATCTTTATGGTCTTTTCCAACTCAAACCATACCATGAATCTATGATTTTTGCCCACTGATATCAGAAAGGATTTAATTGGTTTATTTTATTATTCAAGTAAACAGCTGAACTGCCTTGTGATGCTGGACTCACTTGTAACTAACAAGCACTCATGGACACAGAGGCTCATCTGTGGCCTCGAGAGGTGGATAGCCATGTAAAGGCATGCGAAGAAGCTAATTTAAGTGCTCAAAGTCATTATCTGACTACTTGTACTAATCCAGTGACCAGAACGTATCTCCAGGTCTTTCACTCATTAGTCAATTCTCAGCTCCCAACATTTTTTTTTTTTTATCCCTGTGTGCGTAGCAGGGAGGCTCTATTCTAAAATGGAAACCCGTTTCAGTTATCTGCATCCTCAAATTTTCTTGCTTCTTATGTGACATATTCCCTCTTTACAAATATCTTTGTGGTCTACCTCTCCTACTAGTTCTACTTTTTAAGTGCATTTCAGGTTTTTGTGATTTTATTGTCTCTCATATGTGGTCCGGAGAAGAAATGCTACTAGTACTAGCACAGTCAGTTCTTTGTAGGGTTAACGTTCATGTTTATTCGTCACCAAACATTGTGCCAGCAAAAGGCTTTTCTACTTGTACTTGCTTTCACTAGGGGCATAAGCTGAAAACAGGAAATAACTTCAGATTGCTTCTTAGTTCTTCTTCCAGATCTATCAGCTTAGTTTAAGTGACTTAAGGACTCAGGCAGAATCTATCTGTTGAGAAGATAATGCTTCCTACCAATCCTCTCTCAAGGTTCCAAACACAGAGCAACCAATTGACCTCTGTTGTGTTATCCTGCTTTTGTTTTCCTCCAAAGAAGGAATGACTTCTCTTAGAGATAACTTGAATCTTCTCTTCTTTGTCGATATTCCACAACACATTTATGCTTAACAGATTCGTCCCTAGCACTATGGCTTTAACAATGTCATTTGTCAGAAGGCCATTCTACATTGTGGTCTATCTTGAACCTTCTCCTGCCCAGTTCCTTTTTCTTGACCTCTCATCTTGTCAAGGTTTTCTTCCTTTCTCTTCTCCCTGAATGCCATTTTTCCTGTCAGTTGCTGCTCTTAGGGGAACAGCAAACCTGTTTCCCTACTTTGCTTGTTCTTTTATTTTGACTTGACTTTGTGATCAGTTTTCTCTTCAAAGTTATTTTCTTTGTTTATTGCAGTGTACTGAGCCAGCAGTTCCCTGCAGATGAGAGGATGCCTGTGTAGTTAAGTTTCATTATTTTCTCCTTCACATTTTCAAGCTCACAGATCTAGGGAGTGAGGAGTCTGCTACCCGCATTAACCTATATAGATTCCTTTTAAATACATGCACACACAGCCACAGTCACCCATCTCTGTCCTTTGTAATGTCCCACACGCAGTCAGGGGACAGCAGCAAGTTCCTCACCAACAAATAACTCAACTAGATGGGAATGTCTGGAGGGAACATTTTTTACAGGAATGGTTGGATTCGGTGATCCGATGGGTCTCTTCCAACCTGGTTGTTCTATGATTCTATGATTCTATATTTGTAATCACGCTTAAGCCTATAAGTTTCAATAGGCTTGTATGGAAAAGCAATTTTATCGGGTACCTGCTTAAGACTGGCACATGTTCCAGAGGACCTGCATCCAATTACCCTCTTTGTCTAGTGTTGCCTTGTTAGTCTTTACTGGTTTTTTGTCCCTGTTCTAAAGAAACTATGACACTTTCTTTAAAGATAGTACCTTCCTGGAAGTACATTTTCAAAATCACACTGGATGAGTAAAAAAATTATTTTCTTTTAAATTGTTAATTTTGTTCATGAGGTTATTGGGAAAATGGAGAACCTACCACAGATGCCCAGTGGATAAGTTAGCAGAAAGAGCACAGCCTTTTTTGTCAGATCATTACAACTACACCTTACAGTAAGTCAGTCAGAGATTAAGTGATCCACAGTAAGTAATATACAGCTTTTGCTTAAGCATGTGTACTGTGATGGACATCTGAAGTGGGGTGCAAAGCACTTCCAAACAAACTTATACCTCAAGAAGTGGTATCTGTTTCTTGGTAGGTAAGAATAACAATGCAAGTGATTTATGATACTGCTTTTCTTACAACCAGCTGAGGCTCAGGATTGCCAAATTAGATTAAGGTGAGAAGAGAAACTCTCAAAATATATTGTTTCCCTCTGTGTGAGTCAGACCACTACTTGAGATGCTCCAGCTACCCCAAACTTACATGCTTTTCTTTCTGAAAAAGCTAAGACAATGCTGCCAACTGCTGCAGTTTAATTTTGGCTAACTGATGTTTTACATAATGCCTGGTCCCTACTGGTATGTCACCATTTGAGAACTTCAGGTTCCACTTAGAGTTAAACCAAGATGCTAGCCATCACAGTTATTCACAGGAAATTAAATTCTCTGGAAAGAAAAGTAAACTTGGAGACAGTTAATTTATTTTTTTCAACAGAGTTTTAGAGTTTCTCATTGTAAGTATCTGTAAATATAATTTCCTTCCCTTCTATTGAAGAGGCCTTCTGTCTGTAATGTTTTGCCAGAATGTGCAGGGAAATGAAATAGTTCAAATCTAATAGTAAGCAAGAGTTCAGTGAAACCCAAAGATACTAAGTTTTAGGCAAAGAGAAAATATTTGTGTTAACAGTTAGAATTCACTGAAATCAAAGACACTTAGGCAAGCAACATAGCAGCATAATCAACAGAAGCAGATGATTTTGCAGCTGTTTCTAATATCTACAGTTATTGTGGCCTTGGAAAAGCAAGGCTGTATTTCTTGGTGTAAGGATGTTTCCTTGGTAAAAAGCAGAGTCATAGTTCAGGTGAAGTGCAAACAGTGCAGTAGCTGCACTAGCTCACTCAAAGCTTTCCCAGAGAAAGCTTAAGTACCACTTCAAGGTGAACTGCAGTGTCAGCTCTGCAAAGATATATTCATTGCCTCACAAATGTGAATGCAGCACTGACAAGCAAACAGCAGACTGATTGTTTTATAGGACAGCTGCTCTTTATCAAACTAGGATAACTGGAGGAAAATTACTCGAGTGCAGCTATTTTGCACAGATTCTCTGCTAGAGGTATAGATTAAGAGGATGCTAAGGTACCTCAAGTAGAAGTAGATGCAATTATGACTGATGAAATCCTGCAGAGGGTGTTAGCTTTTTTAATGCCTTCTGATGGAAACTGTGCCAGGCAGCATTTCTGAGATGAGAGGGAAGGTGAGACAGCAGGGTAAGACAAGGAGGCCTGTGTATGCAGATTTTCGGAATGACTGGGCACAGTGAGAAAATTGAAAGTAAGACTAACAAGTTTGTTATTTTGCGTGAGTAATTGTAAAACTCTCAGAAGGATAATCACAGAGGGGGTACAGTGCTCACAGGAGGGGAGAAGCACTGCCTATTAATGTGCTTTGAGTCTGTGAGAAGTCTATGATGTGTGAACAGGCACAGCTAAGTTGTGAGTTGCTCTTACTCATTCAAAAGGAAGTATTTAAAATAATTTCTGCTAGTAGAAAGAAGACTATATTTCTCAAATAAACTGACTATCTAGCATTAACAGCAATATTGGCTTCAGAGAGATTCATGCTTTGCAGTACACAGCCTAACAAACGTTTTATGTAAAAAAAGAGGCCTCTGTTTGAAGTCACATGAGCATTTTGCACAATATCTCATTTATCTTGTTGTTTGCTGGAAATAAGGGAGTGATTTAGTGATTCACTAACGTTTTTCATCCCCCAGATGTCCCACGGAACCAGAGCAAAGTTACCTTGATTGATAGCGTATGAGAGATACTGCCATACCACCACAGAGTCTGAGACACAAAAGCTTACAGTATCCAGTTCTGTTAAGCCAGCTTCTTTCATAAGCTTCATAATCTTTTCAATATTATTTTGTATCTCAGATTTAAATGCAATTCATGTTAAGTCTGATTTTATCATCTAGAAAGCCTTAAGGCTACAAAGGTCTAATGTCATCAGAAAGTTCTATTGATAAATACTTGTTCTCATGAAGGCTGTACTCATGAAGGCAATTAAATGCTGTCAGTAATATTTTAGTGTTCATAGTTGCAAGCTGTACTTAGAAGTTACCCTAGTAGCCTTCCTGTACCTGTCTGTAATGGGATTACAGTCTACCTTTTACAAGGCTGAAGTTCAAAATATTGCAAGTTGGTTTTCAAAATACTATATCATGCTGTTGAGATGAACCATAACAATTTAAGGGTATTAAAAAGATTTTTTTAAATATTATGGACATATTAGCATATTTATGATGTGTAATGAGATCTCCAAGAATAAGGCTTGCTGTCCCATTTTTTTCCCTCCAATTTTAATCTTTGACATATCAAGTTTATTATATGAATCAGAATCACACAGTAGCCCAAGTTGTGACTACGTCTGAGGTTGGAAAGGACCTCAAAGTATCATCTCGGCTAACTTATTGTGGGAAATGGAGCACTGATGAGATTACTCAGCACCAAATGCATCTTGAAAACCTCCAGCACTGAGGACTCCATCATGTTCAAGCAGAGGTTGTTCCAGTGATAGATTGTTCTTACTGTAAAAAATTCTTTCCTATTTCAAGATTAAAAGGTTTCAATTTCTGATTAATGTAATTTAAGAAGGATAGAAAGCTTGAGGAAGAACTCTGGATGTTCATTTTATTTTTCTTTAATTGGACAAAGTATCTTTGTGGGTCTTTAGATTTAGCATAAAATATTAAATTTAAAATCAACAACAGTCTCATTTTTCTCCTTGCAAGTATATAGTAGAGAAGCCACTTCCTGAAAACTCTGGCACTGGAGTTTCCCCCTCAGCTTTGTACTTGTGACCTTACAATGAAAATATAAGAAAAATTATGCCTCTAGAAAAAGTTGAGCTTCCATCTTAATCTCCTGCTTAATGTTGGACATACAAAGAGTTCCACTAGGATCACGGCATTTGATAGCAGGCAGTGTTGGCTGCTGATGCTGAGAATTGTGCATAAGGTTGGGTGCGGGTCCTGCAGTTTGCTGTGATATTTCTGCCCCTTTACAAGAAATGTCTTCACTTCATGGCATGATTACAATCTGAATACCTTAATATACATTTGTGTTTGCATGTATGCACACATCCTGTTAGATGGTGTTTTCTTGTGGCTTAATCCCCAGTACTTTGATGCTCAGAATACTCCTGTCCCTTCCTTTCAGTCATTAGACCCTCCTCCTGCTCTCACATGCACTTTACTGAAACCATGGATTTGCAATTAACTGTACTTCAAATCTTCTCCCTCTTCAACCTTCTTTCCCTGCAGCTTCTCCCTCTCTCATCCTACAGCTTGTTTTCACCTCTTTTCATGCATGCAGACAAACAGTGAACTGCTGAAATCACCCCAGTCCATCTGTAACCATATCCCTTTCAACCTTTATCTACTAAAGTCCTACTGTACATCTGCTCCTTGAGGTAACCACAGCTGTGGCACTCCCAAGGATCCTCCCATCTGTTTTAACCTCTTCCTTTGCCCCCCTCTAGGGAGAGGAGACTGCATACTTCTTTTCCTCCCCAGCTTTTCAGGAAGGCTTAGGATGCTGTTTCAAACTGTGGCTAAGCCAATCTAATAATAAGTTACTGCTGAAAGAGGCAACCCTGCTCCTTTGTCTGTGGGTACCCTGCTCTGTGCCCTTGTCTCTTGAGGTGCTAGCTGATCTGATGAGAACTGTTTTTTGTTTCTTTTTTTTTTTTTTTTAAGTATTATTCCTCATATGGTTATTCTATATCTGATTTATGACATAATTGTACAACAGCTGTGTCTGATGCAGACAGAGTGGTGACAAACTTCATGGCTGCAAGGTGGGGTGGAGGAGAATTTATCCCTTTTTCGCAGTACCTTGTAGTGCTCACTTTGCTCCAGTGTGAAAAGTCTCTCAAATGGCAAAGCAGGGAGAAAAATGTGTGACCACAGATTTTCCAAGGACAAAAGGTCATCAGATCCTTATGCCTGGGGGCTGCAGTGAATAAAGTACCAAGTGATATGGGCAACCTGGATGAGTTTTTAGGAGGGAGTGGAAAGGAGGAGGGTAAGCTTCCTCTCACAACACCCTGTCCCAAACCAGTCTGCAATAACTTAAATTTGTGATTTGGGTGATTTTTCATTACTGCTTCAAACCAAAGGAAAAAGGCTGGGAAAATACTGTCATTTGAGTTCATTGCTGATTTTTTAAATATCGACCTAAACAAAGTGAAGGCTAGATGACAAATTACTTTTCAAAATAGGAACTTAGATGGAGGCTACTGCATTAGCACTGATAATACGATTCACGTTAAAGGTTTCTAGGTGTATTTCTATCAGTAAATGACAAATTTGTTGACATGAAAAAGTGTAGTAGTACATAGGGTAGTTTTCATGATTTTGAAATATCTTTCTCAATGTACATTTGTACCTGCCATACATTCCTTTGTTTGCCAGAGTTCAAGAGCATGCTACCTTTGGTACAGAATAATTCAGATTAATTTAAATTGATGTGTTATGGGCCTTTCAAAAGAAACCCATTACATTTGTTACCATCTTTTAAAACAGAATTAAAATATTGGCTGCAGTCATGAAAAATGTAAGCATATCTTGAATAAATTAACTGCAGTGTTATATACCCCTTTTGTCTGTTTGTGTGTGTCTCTTTATGTGGGCTTTAATTAAGGAGACTATTTTTATTTTTGGAGGATTATAAATTATATGAGACAGGACAGTAAGAGTCAGCGTTACGATATGCTAGTTATTATGCTATTTGGAAAAGAGAGTAGCATGACTAAGCTTTCATCTCATGAAATCATTACACCCACATTTGAAATGCATTGTTTTCAGCCTCTGTGCAAGTGGTATTCTTTTACATTAAACAATTGCTTTCATGAACATTTACTTAAGGTACCTCCCGTAACATTCAGTTGTTTTCTGATGCAGATACAGAACTTTTGTGTATAATGTTAGATCTATGACTGCATTTATCTGTAAGGAAACAAGTTCCATTTCAGCTGTGTCAATGTGACCTGTTGCACTGCTGGGTGTATAAATCATTCATTGTGGAATTTCTGGGGATTTTACCATCTTTGGCATTTTCGGGTTAGCAAGCAGGATGACTTTTATTCCTTTAAGATTCTAAATTAACCAAAACAGTGGATAAGAATCACTTGGGCGTTACTGACTTCCTTGACTGGATTACTGTAGCACATTTTACAGATTTTTTTTTAACTGCATGGGTTTATTTAAAGACTCTGCCTCTTCCTTTCATGACACAGTCTCAAAGGATGACATCACTGTGGAAAGGGGCAGCTTTTGTAAAAGCAGCAGGATTCTTGAAAGGAAAAAACATACTCATCATCCCAAATGTCTCTGAAGGTCAGCAGTTATACCACCACTACATTCAGCCTCTCTGCTGAGACAGTCCCGTCTCACTTCCAGCAGATTTGCTCTAAGTTCTGCAAAGTTATAGAAAATCAGGGCAAAATCTAACAGCAAGAAAGCTAGCATCCTGCTCATTAAGTTCTCACACATATCTTCATATTCATTGTTCCAAATTTCTTTATGTTGTTCTGAGACATTATATGGGAATGTTAGGTGGGATTTATAATTTCTTTAACAATAAAATCCATTCAGTGATATTACTCTATCTTTTTCTTTAAATGAGACTTGGACATAAAATGTGCCTTGACTGACATCACTGAACTACGTTATACCAAATCACAATTCCCGTATAAGACAGTGATGCCTTTCTGAAGGCATCCTAATTCAGACTCTTGATATTCAGAGTCACAGAAGTAAAATTGTACATTGCTTGTTTAATGACAAATAAGACTATATATTAAAGACAGAACTATCTGCACATTTTTATTCTGCTGCGTCCATGCAAAGTGTAAGTTTAAATCAGGGTTTTTTATGGAGCTGCCAGTAACAAGATGTCAAGTGCTCTCTTATATACAGACACCATCTGAATTTTACACAGATGCCTGCACAGATCAACTGCAGGAAGAGAAGTACAAGTTTTTTTTCAAACCTTTTACGTTTTGGCAGCAGAGGTGCTGTCATGTTATGTTAGATGTCACATCTAGGCTGCATTAAGACAAAACTGGGAAGTAGGAAAAAATGTGAAGACAGTAAATTAACTTCGAAATTTTGGCTGTTAGGATGGATTATGTAAGTCATATTAGGGAATAGAAATGAAGGAAAAATAAACCAATATTAGTGCAATGTAATTTGCAAACATAGGTTCTGAGGTACCAGGGAACAATGATTTTATGTGTTGAATACCAGCTCTTTTTTAAGTTGATGGCATGTGGCACTGGGCTTTGTCAGCTTTGCAGCAAAACCATAATGAAGATGCTTTGAAGGAATCTGAAATGGATGCCATGGGACACATTTGCATAAGAGCAAAATATACAGGTAAAAATGTGACACCTCCCTGCCCCAATGTTTGCTCCTTTCATCTTGTTCTTAACCAAATTTTAGAAGTCTCTGTAGATTAGGATCATATAAACATGTCAACATTGACTATCAGAATATGGAAGTCTCTGTAGATTAGGATCATATAAACATGTCAATGTTGACTATCAGAATATGGATGATATTTGCAATGAATGCAAAAAATAAACCTCTCATGGTTTTCTTTGACCAAGCTGGAATTCCAGGCTCACCAGTCTGTGCGCTGTTTAGTGATGAAGATTTTAGCAGTAGATGTAAACACGAGATACATTCGTGTTAGGACAGGAGAGCAGGAAAGCTACATAGTCTCCAAAGTAAATCTTCAAACTTCTCCATTAGGCATCTGAATATTTTCCCCTTCCCACCATTTTGTCCTTCCCACTTTCCCTGCCACTGACAGATACTTGCTATCTAGACTGAGGCACCCGTTAGAAATTCTCCAGTGCTTTATTGTCTTCCATTTTATTCGGTCTTACAGAAATAGTTTTAAGGTGCCAAACTGAACATATGGGAGAGCTCAAGCAATTGCTGTGGAAAACGCTGGCTAATTTTGGATCACAGAGATGAAATTTCAGTGTTGAAATGTACTAAATAGATAAGGCAGGCAAACAAGTCATACCATTGCAAGGTCTTCTTTTGAGGTTACCACAGGGGGAGCCATGTGTGCTCCAGATAGTTTTACTAAAAAGAAGTTAGAAGCCATGTTCCTTTCCTACTACCCTCAGAAAATGTCTAAACTTCCAGAAGTTTATTGCTATAGCAAAGTGGTGTATCAAATCTATGTGCGGAGTTCAAGCTGAGAAAGTGGAAAGAAACCAAGGAGTTCAAGAGGGGAATTACTAATTTGTGACTTTTAAAGTCACAAAATAAGAGATGCTGATGGGACTAGGAAAAGCATTGAAAGGGGTCTTAGGACACCCTTTTGAAGCTTGTCTAGAGGAATAGGACTTCAGAGGGAACAGAACACAGTATCAGATTGACCTATGCCCATGTGTACAAAGAACAAGGAACTTAAAAATCCTTCCTAAAATGTTTTCCTGCAGAGACAGAGGTAGACCTTGATGTGAGTGTAACACAGTCATACAGAAGATTACCTCATGGGTCATACTGAGGTGTGTAATTGTGTAGCTGCTCTGCAAAACAAAGCAACTGAAATAGTCATCTTTGCACAAAATATTTGTGTGTGCTA
The DNA here is from genome assembly GCA_033558105.1 of Coccyzus lansbergi. NCBI lineage: Eukaryota > Metazoa > Chordata > Aves > Cuculiformes > Coccyzidae > Coccyzus > Coccyzus lansbergi. The sequence goes on from JAUMJK010000468.1 coordinate 133,421, forward strand.
GTCCTAGTCCCTGGATAGCCCTTGTATAGTTTATGCTGCAAAGGCCAAGGTGCTGGTGGGAGGTGCCTGTATGGAGGCTTTTATGCCACAGCAAGAGGAAGTGCTTTCCTCTTTGTTTATAGTTGTATAGAGCATGTGAATCCAGACTGTGAATGGGTTTAAGACAGACTACCCACAGGGTGCATAGATGTCTTTTATTGTCTACATGGGTGTGACAAAATGGCCATCTCTGCATTGTGGTGATCTGGCTGGTGGCTTTGCATCACCTCTGGAAACATATTTTCTCCTATTACATGCACAAAAACATGGTTCCATGCTCCACACTGTTGACCCTGCTGACTGCAATTCAGTTAGCAGGTTTAATGCTTTAAAATAAAGGATGCTTCCACAGGTAAATCCTCAAGGGGCATGGAAAGGAAGATGATTCTTATGAGTTTCAGATCCGTTGTTCATACCAGAAGCCTGAAGGAAACGCAAGAGCAGAATAATATCCCATGCTCTTTATTTGTGGTCTATGAAAAAATGGGATATCTGAAAAATGAAGTTTACTGTGAAAGATCAAAACAAATTGCATTCTGCACCCTACAATGGTTTGTGGTCTCTCTGTGTGTATTTGTGTGTGTTCTCTTTTAAGTAGAAACTCTCAGAATAAAACCCCAACACCTTACATTATTCAATCAGCGTATATAACTTGCATTCTAAAATTGACTTCATTTTTCTCATGAGAAAGGAAAATGGGAACCTTCTAGCTTTATTTATTTTCCCTCAAAAAAATCCCCCCAGCTATATCAAGGGCATCTTTAGTACATAGAAACAAGTACAGCTCCTGAGGTGAACACAGTTAGCTATAAATTCAGAGGTTAAGCAGTATATGTTTCTGACTATATTCTTCCCCGTAGCAAAGTCAGTTTGTTTTCTAAAGAAAGTATGCTACTGCTGCTCATATAATCCACTATATTTTAAAAGTGTTAGGGGTCAATGTATTTGACTTAAGATAACAAATTGTAATCTATATTCAGATTGACTAGGTGTTAATTGGTATTAGACAGATTACTGACAGCAACAAATAGACAAGAGAGAAGCACTACAGATTTTATGTCTGGTTTTGCAAAGGTATGGTAATACCCCAGTGGCAGAGGAGTGCGGGGGTAGGTTTGCTGTTTTTTTTAACATACCTTTTGAATGTTAATGTTCTGTGGAAGATGGTTTCAGTCAGGCTGCAAGGCAACTGCTGCATTCAGCCAAGCAGGATCTAATGAAGAGTTGCTGAGGCAAAGCTGAAATTATAGCCTCATTTTAAATAAAAACACAGTATTTTCAGCTAATTACTTCTAATATTTAAATAGAATTCTCATTCAAATTTATGGTGTTTATTTGTATAAGATTCTAAGTCTTCAAAAGGGAGCTTTTGAATTTGGCTGCTTACCAGTTCCTTGGCAATCTCTGATCATTCATATTTACAAATACAAGAAAGGTTCAGAAGAATGGAAATGAAAGGTACTTGTAACTACCTGTAAGTGCTGCACTTGAAAATAGGTCAAATTCCCTCTTGTCTAAATGTAGGCATTTGTTTCACAGAAACTGATTATCTAATTTTCTTCATTTATTTAATAAAGTTATAAACTTTACATTGCATATGCCTTGCTAATACTGTCTATTTTGTCTTGCACAGCAAGTCAGGAATGCTAACACTAGCCTTAAAAGTAGCATTCATTAAATGAATATATACTTATCATATTATTGTGTATTCCCTGTTTACTTGCTGGAAAGTTTATTATAGTTAATCCTTCACTGATATCAAAAAGGCTTGTATAAGATCCATTTCTTGTCATTTTAAGCTGCAAATATTTTTTGGTGAGGATTTATGACTGTTAAGACAAAAAATTTTCAATGTGCTGATTCATGTAGGATCCAGCCCATAAAGTTATTAGATATGTTACTGCTTTAAAATCTTTAGTATTTTGGTGATCTTACTACTACTATACTTCTAAGATATTCACTTTGGAGAAGGGTTGTAACACAGATATCTGTGTATCTGTACACCTTCTTTTTAAAAGAACAGTGTATACCAAGAAAGAAAAATAGACTGTTATATGCCTGTTTCAAAGTACTGCACTGATCCCCTGACGGTGTAACTTTATAGATATTTCATAGATTCATACCTTTAGACTTTTGCAAGTAATAACTCATAAATCTAGCAGTTAATTTAGTGAATACAGTGAGTAATCCAAACTCTTAGAATGACTTCGATTTTTTTTTTTGTGTATAAATAATCCTCACACATCTTATGTGGAATAATTAAAAACACTAGGTGTGGACATTAACACAGTAATGGAGACCTTGCATCTTAAACACTCCATGGTGTGTTCCACAAGTGAGGTGCATGGTATTAGAGAGGGTCTACAGAAAAAAGAACAGATTATTTTCTAGCATTGTTTTATAACTAAAATTAATCCCATCAATTTGCTTTAACAATGTCAACAGCTGAATGGCATGCTAAGGGACTCATTTTGCACACACAGATCTATCCTTTAAAGCTATTGATGGATGATGAAATATGCTTTCAAGGGAAGGGCAATGTCAACTTGATATCAAATTTGTAAGAAGAAAAGGATGAATTGTAGGTGGAAACGACATTATTAATATATCCATTTAGACTGTGTAGCAAACAAGAAAAGATACAATATGAATGAATGTAAGACACATTTGGGTACCAGAGATGGGCATTTCAGCCAGATACTTTTTATAATCAAGATTTGTTTATATAAGGTAGGTTTAAAATGCCAATGACAGCAACTGAACTGTGACTGCATGGAAACATCTTTGCTCAGTTTGTGTACAAATGTTTGAACCTGAAGAAACTTGCCATGTGTTTTCGTAGCTAAGGAAGTGAGTAATTAGTGAAACTACCATGGGTGGTATAGGAAAATCGTGCACATGATCTTGGCACAGCTGTGTGCTTGCTACATTCCACGAGATATTTCATAATGGAAACCCAAATACTCCATTAATATAGAATACCTGCACATCAGACATACATTGTGAAGCACCCAGTGAAGTCACAGGACCTTGTAGACTAGGACAGTAAATCTCGAAAGAACAAAAAGGGCAAAATAAAGTCCTTGGATATTGACTTAAAAGACTTTGTTTAATGTGTTGAAACATCTTTATGTTTGATGTCTTGATGTGTTTGTTTCTTAACTGTAATTTTTATTAATCAAATTTTACACGGCCAAAAGCATAAATGGGAAGATGGTAATTAAGTCTGCAGAAATGAATAACTATCTGCAGCAGCAGGAAATTTGACCTTGTGTCTAGTTAGTGAGGTTGCAGGTCCCTGTGATTCGAACGGTTTTCTGCTGGTAAGATTCTTCCTTTGAACTTGCTTGTTTCAGAGACTTTTCTGTTTGTTTTGCGTGATTTACGCAGAAGATTGTACAGTGAATGATCTGTGAAAAAACAGCAACAAACAGACGTTGGTGTTTTAATGTTTTTAATTAAAATATTTGTTTTACATCTATTTGTGTAACTATAACTATATTGGAATAATTTATGGGAACTGAAGGTCACCACCAGAGCTTCTGTGTGTCTCAATATGCTGTATTGCAGCTACATGGATGGGATGACACCCAAGTTTATGAAAAGGCAGGATTACAGAAGTTGTCAAAATGAGTAGAAGTGGGGTTCTACTCAGCAAACTAGGGTGTCATGTCCCATTTCTTTGGCTGTGACAGATTACCAACATACAGTTCTTTCTTGGTAAGAACATAAACATGTGCGTGTTGATATAAAAATGTAATTTATGTTGTACATGAAGGGGCAATTTAAATAACAGGACAAAGCCAAAATTAACTGTAAATATGTTGTTCCTAGAGAACCACATCTTAAAGCCATTCTTTCTGCTAGTCCTGTTGTTCTCAAAGTAAGAAACTTTAAATTGTGAGCCCTGAGGAAATCCTTTTAACATACATAAATTTTCAATTAAAGTCAACTTTGGAACAAATGAAGTGCTGAAAGCTCAGAAAGACTTGTCAAAGGTGCCAACAAGTTTACCTCTTCAGAGTCCTGAATCTGTATCTTCCATACAAGTGCGTAGGTGGCTCTTTCAACTAATAAATCCAGCGATACTTTAACATCAAAAATCTTAGTGTCTTGACCAGAAAGGTTACTTTTTGGTGGCATTTGAAAAGGTCCTGTGTTCATAGTTCTGCTACTGGGTTGTAAGTGGTCACCTGAAACTATATGAAGTGTGTAACCTGTCAGTTTAATACCACTAATGACATGCAAATTTTGCTCTGTTTCTTTATTTGTTTATAATTTTACCTTAGACTATGAGCACCACTACAGGGAGAGCTATAATTCAACTACCTAATGAATGTATGTACACTGGTAAGGAGAAATTGTAATAGCAACTTGATGTGCATTGAGTGATGTGTGACTACATACTAATTAAACGAGAGGTTAGACACATCTGCAAGAAATCCATTACAGAGAGTAATTGAAGGGGGAACCTCTTTATTTAACAAAAAAAAAAATCAAGACTAGTCATTTAAGTGAAGGATAATCTATTTGTTATGATTTTAGCTAAGACTTTGTGAGGGGAGAGGATTCAGAAGAAGGAGGTCTGCATGCAGGGGAATCTTTCTTAAATCAACAGATTTTTAAACAACTTTCAGGCTTTTCCACTCCTGCTATCACTTGGTTCAATCTGGCTCATCTTTTAGTTACTGGAACAAGGTGAAAAGAAACATTCAGCTTGTGCTGTTATTGTTACTATTATCTGGTTTTTACCACTTCCCTTGTTATGACCTGTATTTTTAATTTATTTGTTTTAGCTGCATGGATAATGTTGTGCTGAAATGGCGATACAAATAGTGTAATCATATTTATGCTTTCATCTCTTGCATTTTGGAATCTGCATTAGAGATGGATCCTTGAGAAGATCTCCCTCGTGCTATGAGAAAAGGACTTTTTCCTTTCTTCACACATCCTCTGCACCCTTCTCCACGCTCCTGTCCCCCCCGTCAGGCTTTGATCAGTACCCCCAAGGTGGGGTGGAGTTCAGGCAGATGTGGAGGGATTCTTTCAAGGAGTACAGAAGTTCCCATGAAATAAAATACAGTTTAGGGTATGTTGCCATGTTGCATGACTCTTCTAGACAGAGAAAGTTCCCATGTGGAAACAGAATTCTGGTGACATAACAGAAAGTGATAGACAGGGTGGAAGCTCTAGAGCTTCATGACCACTTGAGGAACCTGAACATACATAACTCAATGGGACCTGAGGGGATGCATCCCAGAGGGAACTGGGTGATGTAGTTGTCAGGCTATTCTCCATTATATTTGAAAAGTCAATGTGGTCATGGAAAATCCCTGGTAAGTGGAAAAAGAGAAAAATTGCACCCGTTTTTAAAAAGGATAGAAAGGAGAACCCTGGGAACTACTGATCTCTCAGCCTCACCTTCGTGCCATGGAAGATCATTGAGCAAATCCTTCTAGAAGCTAAGCTGAGGCATATGAAGGACATAGGTAATCTGAGACAACCAGTGTGACATTGCCAAGAGCAAGTCTTGCCTGAACAACTGTCATGTTAAACAGGTGAGATTCTGATATACAGCTGAGGGATTCCCTCCTTTTGAGTCATGCAATTCAAGACAGATCCCTCTGTTTCTAAGCACCCCCTCAGAAAGGACACTAAAGTGCAGTGAGATCCAGTCTCTAGTCCCAGACTTGGTTGGTTCCTTACTAAAGGGTTATGTGTGTCTGTGCTGATATGTGGTTTTGCCACAAGTTAGAATCCAGTTACCTGTGAGAGTCTCCTTAGAGACTGGTAAACACAAAGTTAATATGTGTGACTTACAGTCCAAACAGGGCAGCAAGCAGCTGCTTGTAGCAGTGCCTGTCAGAGAGACAATTTTGCAATGCTTGAGGCAGTAAGTAATTTAAGTGACAGATTAAAACAAATCTGGGATTGCCTTGGTAAATTCTCTTACCACATTAGCACTTAAACACTTATAACTGGTTAACAATTAGCATAAATTGATATATATTTGAGAAGTATTAATAAAAACTCAAGTTAGTAGTTATTTTCCCCAGAAAAACATCTGACAGAGGCAGAGACATGCAATTCTTATCAAAGAGACATTTCTTTTTTGCAGAGGAAGAGAGGTCCAAGCCCATCCACCTGTCAGGTAAGTTGGTAATTTTTTCTTCCCGCAGGAAAGGTTGTCAGGCATTGATTTTATATCTTATGAAAAACTTTTGGCACCTCATGGTGAGGTGGGACTAAGTCAATTAGTATGTATTGATTGGTCCTGGCAAGGCTGTTTATATCATCAGAAGAAGAGACTCCACAGCTTGCTACGCCTTTGAGGTGGGGAGCTCAGTATGTAATTTTGGGTGTCTTTCTGCTCTTAACTGAAGCAATGCCAGGCTGAGGCCTCTGTCACACCTCAGGTGTCACTTAATTGATATGAGTGTTTGACCACCACACAATCTATCTGTTTTACCAGATGCAGTTTTCAGTTGCCAGTTGCTTCCTCTTACTAACCTCTCTCTTTTGAAGAAACAAGCTCTTTGCCATCCAGAGCCTAGCAGGTCTATTATACCACACCAGCCTACTGGTTTTCTGAGATGGAGAGACTATGTCAGGAAGAGCTCCTGACATCATCTATCTGGACTCCTGTTTCCTTACAACACCCTCCTCTCTAAATTGGAGAGATAAGGATTTGATGGGTGAACAAGTGATGTCCCTCAATGTCTTTATCAATGACCTGGACGAGGGCATTGAGGGTACCCTTAGCAAGTTTGCAGATGACACTAAGCTGTGTGCAAGTGTCAATCTGCTGGAGGGTAGGGAGGCTTTGCAGGGGGACCTGGACAGGCTGGACCGCTGGGCAATGTCCAACGGCATGAGGTTTAACTGGGCCCCTTATCACAAGAAGGATGTTGAGGCTCTGGAGCAAGTCCAGAGAAGAGCAACAAAGCTGGTGAAGGGGTTGGAGAACAGACCCTATGAGGAGCAGCTGAGAGAGCTGGGGTTGTTTAGCCTGGAGAAGAGGAGGCTGAGAGGAGACCTCATTACTCTCTACAAGTACCTGAAAGGTGGTTATGGAGAGGAGGGAGCTGGCCTCTTCTCCCAAGGGACAGGGGACAGGACGAGAGGGAATGGCCTCAAGCTCCGCCAGGGGAGATTTAGGCAGGAGATTAGGAGGAGGTTTTTCACGCAGAGGGTCATTGGGCATTGGAATAGGCTGCCCAGGGAGGTGGTTGATTCACCTTCCCTGGAGGTGTTTAAGACACGGGTGGATGAGGTATTGAGGGACTTGGTTTAGTATTAGATAGGAATGGTTGGACTAGAAGATCCGATGGGTCCCTTCCAACCTGGTTGTTCTGTGATTCTGTGATTCCCTCGGGGTCCACACTGGGACCAGCACTGTTTAATATCTTCATCAATGACACAGGGTGCAGGACTGACTGCACCCTCAGTAAGTTTGCAGGTGACATCAAGCTGAATGGTGCACTCAAAATGCCAGAGAGATGGGATACTGTCCAGAGGTAGACCTGGACAAGCTCAAGAAGTGGACCCATGTGAATATAAAACCTTCAAAAAACCTAAATGCAAGGTCCTGCACTCGGTTGAGGAAACCCTTGGTATCAATACAGGCTATGGGCTGGGGAGGCTGAGAGCAGACCTGTTAAGAAGGACTTGGGGGTACTGGTGGTGGATGAAAAGCTGGACTTGAGGGAGCAATGTGTGCTTGTGGTCCCAAAGACCACCTGTATCCTGGGCTGCATCAGAAGAAACATGACCCTCAAGAGAAGTTATTCTGCCCCTCTACTCTGCTTTGATGAGACCCCACTTGGAACACACCACCCAGCATTAAGAGACTTCAGCACAGAAATGACATGGACCTGCTGGAGAAGGTCCAGAGTATGACCACAAAAATGATCAGAAGGATGAAACACCTCTCCTATGAAGACATGTTGAGAAAGTTGAGGTCATTCAACCTGGATAAGCGAATGCTCTGAGGAGATCCTATTGCAGCCTTTCAGTATTTAAAGGGGGGTTATAAGAAAGATGTTGACAAAATTTTTAGCAGGGTCTGTTGTGATAGGACAAGGGGTAATGGGTTTAGATTAAAAGAATGTAGCTTTGGACAAAATACAAGGAAACGATTTTTTACAACGGAGGTGGAACACAGGGAAAGGTTGTCCAAAAAGTTTGCCCTGCAAACATTCAGGGTCAGATTGGACAGGGCTCTGATGAACCTGATCAAGTTGAAGATGTCACTGTTCACCGCAGGTAGGTTGGACTAGGTGAAATGAAACTCCTTCCTAGCTAAACTATTCTATGATTCCATGACTCCATTACACCAGTTGCCCCAGGTGAATGAAGGCAGGAGTGTGGAAATGGATGCTGCTGTGGCCAAGGTGTTTCCAAGCATAATTACTCCACATAGTAATGGAGTAATTAAAGCATAATTACTCCCTGTAGTATAATATTGCTACACCCAAATAATGTCTTGAGTTAGTTACCTCCTCCTTTCAAGTACCCATGTGCTTGTATCAGTGTGGATAGTTGAACATTTTGTCACAAAGGGAACCATTAACTATCTCTTTTAACTTTTAGCTTGCAAAAGAAGTGGTGGTGTTACATCAAGTATTATGCCTTTCTGTGGTGGCCTGCCTCAAAAAGTCTGCAATCATTTAGTGTAATGAACCCACTCAGAAGGCTGTCTGGCAGCCTAAAGCCTCCGAAATATATGCCTTTCAGCTTTGCAATGTAGTCTTAGTATTTAACTGCGTATAATGTATAGCATAAAAATTAGAATTCTGCATGTCAAAAGCTGGTAATTGTAAAATAATGAGACATCTCACCTAGAATCAGTTAATAGCACTCACTGGAATGAAAATCAATATCTAATTCTTCTCTGTATTATCTCACTAAGGTGTCTACTCTGATCTCAAAAGAAAGAAATGAGCCACATTTCCTTATCAGTGAGTCACTATTTATGCGTGTATTTTCAAAAGCAAATTTCTTTGAAACTGGAAAGATCTTGTGTGCAAAATCCTTTACCAATTATAGGTTTGGCATTTGAAACTAGCACATCAAAAGCTGATTTTTTCTGACACTCAGCAGCATTATGTCTTCTGTGTTCTCTCCTATGGTGGCTAACACTATTTAGTTAATGTCTAGGAAAATGGCTAGAAAACCTTTCCTAGAACACTCTGATCTGCAAGAGCAAGCATAGTTACTGTATTGTATGACTGCAGTTTTAGGAAAGACTGTTAAGTGCATATAATATGTGTATAGCTGAAGGCATATGCATAAATAACATCAAAATTCATGGCATAGGGTGAGTGCTGAAGAACTTTCTCAAGTCAATATACCAGAAGTCTTTCAGAACAGGGTACCACTAGATTTGGCCTTCCCAGCACTACAACTGCTACAGCGAAACACTCAGTTTATATGTTTCTTCTTTTTTATAACAAGATTATTTATTGGAAAAATTATTTTTTTCCTTCACCAGGTATCACCCCATCAAAAAAAGTCTATCATATTTATTAAACCAGCTGTTCCTAAAGTTTTAGCACTTTCTTTTAGATGGTCATCTACATTTTTTTTATGAGCTGGTAACTGAGATGCTCTTTCAAAAGACTAGAAGTAAAATTTTTTCATCTTTCTATCCTTCCCATAATAAATAAAATCTTTTAGCGTTTTCTTGCTGTGTCTGGCAGCCTGATTCTGGTTCTAAGTAAGGAAAGGAAACATTTGACCCTGAGCTAAATTACTACTTAATTTCCTTCAGGCTACCTTCCTATATCCTTTCTTATTTCAAATACAAATTATTTATTCTTTCTTTTCATAAATACTGCACTGCTACTGCAGTGCTTGAATGGTTGTTGCCTTCCATCATGGGGATGCATGCATTTTATTGTTCTGCTGCAGATCCTGGTTCATCTCACCTCAAAACTTTTTTGGTCACTGATTATCAAACCATAACTACATTTGTTTTTCAAAAGTCTCCCATCTTAAGGTAGCATGACTGCAGTTTGTCTGTCCTCCAGTAAGCTATGCAAGTTTCCATTTCTGTGGGCTACCCACTGGAGCAGTGTGATTAAACCTCTTGTTTTCCTCCTTGCAGGAAAGAAATGTTGTACCCCAACATGATATGGTAGTCAGGGAGCTCGGGGTCTAGTGACATTTAATATTGGTGGCTGGGTTCTGCACTGCAAAAAAAAGTAATAAAGGATATCTAACACGTCTCATATATGACACAGGGGCAAGCAGACCTACTACAAATTCTTTTCTATCTCATTTTAATTCACTGGGAGAAAGTTGTATTGCAGTAAGCAAACAAGAGGTCTACTTACAGTTGACATTGTTCTCTCTTGCTCCAGAGATAGCAATGTGAATCAAAATGGCTTCTACTCAGACTTCAGCGAACTGATGATGAAAAGAAGGTTACTGTGAGATTATTCGTTTCGGCTTCCCTGGATGAAGGATGGAGAGATATTCACTGCCACCTGGGAACATGACACCAAATACTAGCATAACCCTGGAATAGAAAACAATGTTCACCTTTGTGATTTTATTATTTATTTTCTTGGGAATCCTCATTGTTCACTGTTTCCAAACTCTCTTCGACCCCCACTGGAGCGTGCCAACCTCAGCCTGGGCCAATGGACTTGATGTACTGCAGAAGGGCCAATTTGACTATACTTTGGCTTAGAGACTGAGAATTATGGAGATTTATTTAGTGCTCTCCTTGAAAAAGAAAAATCTTGGAATGTTTCTTTGTTTTGTTTCTGGTTTACATTTTTTTCAAATATTGTAGGAACTGTAACATAAAAATATGCACACAATGATTTTGACTTTAATTAATAACAAAACCAGTTAAATTTTGGAAAGTAGATTAGAGTCTCTCCTCAATGGGAAAAAAAGATAAAGGTTTCATTAGCAGAATTTATATTCAGAATATTGACACAATAAGCAGTGCCCATGATCTCTTATAAACAACTAAGAGACACTAAAGCATGTCTTCTCTTGTGTAATCTTGTAATTAACAAGGTGTTAATAACAAGGAAAGTGTCTCACAAATGAGTTACGTATGTGCTTTTTATGATCTACACATACTGAATTAGCTTTTCAAGCTTCACAACTCTCCTTGCTCATCTCCCATGATCTCAAGACAAGTGGGGAAGTTTCCCATACTGAAAGATAAGATTGAAAGAGCTAGAAAACTTCAAGAGAAAAAAAATCATCCATGTTTTCCCAGGTATTCAATAAGATGCTCTTTGTTTTCATTAAGCTGTGATTAAACGACTTAATACTAATAAATCACTGCCTGTAATCCTTTGTTGTGAACAGGATACGTAATGGTTTCAGTCTATCTTTTTCTATTTGTGCCAGAACAGATTTCTATTAAGATAAGTTTTCGCATTGTTCTTAACAGCAGCTTATGCAAACAGATTTCAGACCCTGCACCTCCAGCATTTATCCAATCTGTATATTTGATGTGTAGGTCACAGTGTGTTGGTTTTGTTTCCTGTTTGGATGACTGAATCTTTGGTTCTAGGAATCTGTAACCACTACCTGCTTTCCTTATCGATGTCTTTGAATATATTTGTACAATGAAACCCCATTGTTAGAAGTCAATGTAAACAAAAACTTATCTACCTGCATGATTGCTCAGGGAAAGAACAATTTAAATAATTGCATAAAACTTAGTACAACTACTCAGAATCCAAGTGGATGTTTGCAAGCATTGTTTAGGAGAATTGAAATATTATACTGGTAACAACTTTTGAGGCACTGCCAGGAGGCAAAAGGCCATGATCCTGAAAATAGAAGAGTCTTGAAAATGGTATCAGGGCTGCTGGGCTTCTTAAATATTTCATGGAGTGGGGAAGGGAAGGCACATGCTGCCCATTTTCAGACAAAGGCTTAGATTTAGCTGTTTTATTCGTACTATAATAATGACAAGCATTTGGGAAGTTATCCTTTGTGCATTGGCTTGCAGCCTCTAAATGGAGAAACAAAGCCAGCCCTGTAACTGGTACAGCTGGGGCTATGCTGACTCATTCGAGCTGAGGCTCTGCCTCTAGTCGTGGGACTGAGAGCTGTTTTTTTCCCTTTGCTGCTTGTCCTGTCTGTCAGTTAAAGGTTGCTGCTATTTGTAGCAGAGGCAGTGGAAGGAGGTGTTAGCTTTGCATGTCGGCTACCACAGTTCACAGGAGAGCAACCAGAGCCCCAAATGCAGCTCGCTTACTAGTTCACAGAATGATAGCGGGTTGTAAGCAGTCACTGCTGAAACATGAGCACAGCTTGTTGCAGGGGTGGTAACCTTTGAGTTGGTGTGGGCAGAAAGGGACAGGAGTACAATTATGAGGTACTGGCTTTAGCTACGTAACTGCCAGTGCCAGGTCACCTACATAAAAGCCATCTCAGACTTTCAGATAATTCCCTGAAGGTAACATGAGTGTGACACACAGAAATGTTTCTGTTGTTTCACTAGTGCTGACTAAAGCATTGTACTTTGAATGTTATAAAGCAACAGTAATGGCATCACAACCTCTGGTCTGGGATTTCTCTCCTGTGCCAGTCCATTTGCTTGAAGACTGTACATTTTATTACCTTTTAATAGAAAAAGACTTTTCATTATAATCGCATCTAAAGAGAGAGGTGTTGACTCTGGTCAAAGAATGTAACACTCTATTCAAGTGAGGGAATTTGGCTCTTGTGTGGAGTTTGGACATTACTAACTGAGGACTATTTTGGAGCCTTAACTGGCCAGAACCTCTGGAATGTTTGGAAGCATTCTAACGAGATATTTTTGTAAACCTGTGTGATAAGTCAGTCTATTAAAGGGAATTTAATGCTTCTGGTCAGTCACTATCTGTGTATATCGCTAAATTAACTATAGAAAAGATAGAAATTCCCACCCGCTTCCCCACTGCAGCAGAGACTTTTCCCTTTATACTCACCAAGTCTAACACAAGTTTTTTGAATGCATACTGGTAATTCAGTTTTGTGACACCTCATTTTGCCTTTGTCTGAGGAAACCAAACCAGATTTTGAATGGAAAGAGTAATATTCTATTCCACAAAGTAGCTTCTGGCACAGTGCTATGTCTCACAAGAATAAGTATTCACTGTGGAATGACCTGAAATATTAATGACACTGGGAAGGGAGGGTCTGTGTCCTAATGCAGCTGTGGTCAGGCAGCTCAAGTAGCACTGCATCATTCTAGGATAACTTTTTGTTTATTATATCTGTTTGTATAGAAATTGTGTATAATCCTGAAAAACTCTTTTTAGAATAAATATTTTTGATATAATTTAAGCAAAAATACTTACACACATATGTGTAATTTTTCAACCACATTTACATTAGTTTGTTCAGTCTAACTATAAAGAGTTGAAATCAAAAGGCAACTGGGGAAGGATAAATCCAAATAAGGACAAAGGTAAGACACTTTATTGGCAGATGCCAGGGTTCTGTTTTACTCCAATTAAGATTTCAAGACTTTCATATCTCAATCAGGACCCTTAATGAAAGCACTAGCCTAACACCATGGTGCTGAGACAGGAGTCCATTCTCAATGATATCTGGCATGCACGTGTGTGAGAATAATCCTGATGCTCCTTTCAGGTAGTTGTAGAGAGCAATAAGGTCTCTCCTCAGCCTCCTCTTCTCAAGGTTAAACAACCCCAGCTTCCTCGGCCGCTTCTTATAAGACTTGTTCTGCGGCCCCTTCATCAGCTTCATTGCTCAATATACTTACACATTGGACCAGCAATGAAATGTGTTTGCCATTGCTACGTAACTAGCAGGACCTGAGCTCTCTTTCAGAGGTTGATGAAGTTGGGGTTGAGCAGTACAACTGTTCTAACTGGAAGATAAAAAGAACCCATCACACGACTGATGTATTTTGCAGCAGAGCAAATTTCTCCCTTGCCAGAGGTGTGTTTTATAGAATTGAGTGGAATTCAAAGTTTCTAAGAAGATAATATTGTGTGAAAAGAGGATATATGAATACAAACTTGTCTTGTTTTTGCTTTTGTTCAGCATGCTTTTCACTCTGAGCAAATGCCTAATACTTGATTTTGACAAAGCTGTTTGCAAAGCATAGCTTAGCCAGCTTTTATCATACATGTGCCCAGAAAAAAGCCTGGAGATACCTATGTGTGACTACATGGTCCTGTTAGCCTACTGGGATTAGCACACAGGGATTTTACAAGTTTGGAATCCTACACAGAGGTACTAGTACTTCATGTATGAAATATGGTCTCATGGGATGCTTACAAGAAGTCTAGTTTAGGAGCTGTGATCTCTGTTCTGGTTTGTAGGCTATTTGGTATGAATTTATACTCTGCTGAAAAAATCAAGAAATTTGCTAATGTAAATGATAGAAAGAATATGCAGACCTTCAAGAGCTGCAGGAAGGAGCTGAAAACCTTTAATATACGCCATAACTGGGTCTGTGGCGATGACTTGAATTTTTTTCCAACACAAAATACCTTTTTTTTAAATCCTCGTTTATTGAAATATACTTAAGTCTGTAACATACAGCAAGTGTCCATTGATGCTGACATAGTTTGCAGGAAAATAAGGCTGCCATGGCTCCCCTTCATTTGTCAGTATCACTGTAAAAACAGCTAACACTCTTAAAAATGTTTATTTTTTCCCTTCTTGGTACACTGACTAATCCATCCCCATCATGCCCGTAGATGTCTGCATTGTTATCTTCATGATCTAGAAGGAGAAGTGAGGAGTGAAAGCCATTTTTCAAGCCAGACACAAAGAAGCTTTATTATCAGTGCTAAGGCAGGATCTATGAAGCCTAGGCTTCTGTCCCGTATTGAAGTCACAGTGTGCTAGTCAATGGGGTAGTAGAAAATGCATTGTTCACTTCCAATATATGTATAAAACATACAAAGTCCTATCACACTTCCTTCTTCTTGATATAAACTCTTTTTTTTTTTTTTTAATTGTGTGACAACTAGTGGTGTGGCACTTGCACCCAACGTACTATTTAGACTTGTGCAAGGTCTCCAAGGGAACTGGAGATTTGATGCAGTGTGACACTGTCCCAGCAACTTAATAACCAGCACCTGAAACAGACTGTACTTCTGTCTTACAGATTGGATTTTCTGTGAGATGCTCTGCTTTTATCTGCATTGGTTTAAAATCTTACCTTACCTCTTAGAATTGGTATTAGTGGTTTAAATACAGAGAACTCAGACTGAGAATTACATCTAAGCAGACAATTACTTTACATGTAATAAAGCCATAGCAAAAAGGTTGGATTTTTGACTATCAGTTTCATATGAGAAAAAAAAAATTACAAGGGCTATAGCCAGAATATCTAGAGATTACATCTTAAGGTATGTCTCCAGTCTGAGATATGAGAGACTGACATGTAATGCCAGACTCTCATCCTTATAATTCCATCGCTGATTCTGACGATCACTTCAGACTCCAGTGTAAATCAAAGCAGGCCTAAAGGTTTTTACTTTTGTGATATTAGTCACAGTATCTGTGCAACAGGAAAACTAGCTATTTAGGAAGCGTTTGCAGTTGGAGGTTCACATTCTTAAGTGCTGATTCCCCACCTCTTTGGCTTGATGTAATTGACTTCAGCTGCATTATTTTAGGTTTACATCAGTGTAACTAAGACTGGGGCTCAGAGTTTCTAAATTCAGATGGAATTGGTAATGCTGCACCTAAGTTTAATGCACGTGCAATCACCTTTATTTTTTTTTAATCACCTAGTTTTTAGGAGCAGCGTCCTTTGTTGCTAAGCTTTAACAAGTCCTATAAATGCCATAATATTACCATGGTGACACCATGCTTTCACAGGCTTTCTGGAGTAACAGAACATATCTTTTATTCATGGCATTTCGTTGCTGATTGAGGGGCCAGTCTCATGAAGGAGATATTAAATTTACAACTGATAGCACAATTTCTATTCTATCACTCAGTTTTTGATAAGGCTTTACCACCAGTTGATATGTTTGTTTTGCCTTTTTATTTGTACGTTTTTGGTAGAGACTTGAAAATGATCCTATTTTGTATAGAGTTTTGATTCAAGGCTATTGGAACATTTATACTAGAGCCTTCTAATCAACTTGGATATATTCAAAGTATTTTGCTTTTGTAAATTTTAACCAGCTGTTATAAAAAATCTTGCTGGTACATTCTGTATTTTGTTTGAGTTTTTTATGGTGAATAGCAGAGAACAAAGAGTTTGATAACAAAAAAGGATAAGCCATAAAACTTTACTGTGAATACAGCAGTTTTGTAAAATGAGTTCTTTTTTGTCTTTACCATGTGGATTTCTTGGTACTGAGAGACTGCATTACGGGCTTCTTGTCTTTCTTAAAAATTATTGCCATAAGATAATTTTTTCTCTTCCTACATTGTAATTTCTGATTTTTTTTACCTTAGTTCTCTCTCCCATAGTGCTTCCTTCTGTTTGGGATTCCAAGCCTGGATGTTTCTGTCTACTTGTTGCCAAGGATTTACTTCCCACAGGGTCATTTCCAGACATCATCAAGCATGAAGATGCACTGCAGCAGTCAAAGTAACAAAATATACAATGGAAGAACTGCAGCAATCAATCAGAGCTTTATAAAGGTTGAAGAATTGTGACTTTTGTCTCTGTATTCCACATCCCCATAATGTAGCTTATGGGCTACTGAGTCAAGTGTATTATTGTTAGCCATGGTAGCTCTTACCATAAACACAGACTGATCACACATAGTGATTATTGTTAGCTCTAGAAGACAATGTGACTCGGTTGTGTACAAAAATGCAGCTTCTTCCCCTGAAGTACTGTAATATATTAACCCGACATATGTCACTGGCAATTATCATGGCACAGTGTAAATTTACCATACGACGCAATGTTTTCAAACTTTCTGGAGCTTCACTCCAGCCCATATAGAAAAATGGGTGTTGTTAAGGAGAATGCTTATGAATACAATAACAAAAATGAAAGGTTTGACATGACTACTGGGTATGGATTTGTGGAATTTAGTTGATAGTAAGGATTGGTTGGTCCATGTGTTGCTGGTTGCTTAGCAACAACTCAATAATAAACAAAATTGCAATATGCTAAATATATCCTGGAAATTAAGACATAAACAGAGAAGGATCTAGCCTAAAACAGATATATAACAGAGAAATACCATAGAGAATGGTATAACAGTGTTTAGAAATGCATTTAGAAAAAAATTGACAACCACTAGTTAGTACATTTTAAAAAAATATTAACTCATTTATGTAAGTACTGCCTTGACTTCAACAAGCTGCAATTAACTTACATGCTTTGAAATGCTTCCTGATCTGTTCAAACTCATATTTATCAAAAGACTTAGCTTTTCTGATTTCACAAGTGCAAAAAAGAATCCAATTCATGTATGTAGTAGCATACAACTAAACATGTGACACTACTACTTGAAACAGTAAAACCTATGACATAATCCATAAAACATTTTTTTTAGAAGAGATAGTAAACAGCATAAAATTCTAATGCAAACTGTCTACAAATGTCTGCATGAAATCACTCCTTTCTCCTTCATGGTGGAGTTTGTATGTATATTGCATTTATATACAACTTCCATTAAACTAGATTGCTCAAAGCCTCATCCAGCCTGGCCTTGAACAAGCCCAGGGATGTGGCATTCACAACTCCTCTGGGCAACCTGTGCCAGTGCCTCACTGCCCTCACAGTGAAGAATTTCTTATTAATATCTAACATAAGTCTACACTCTTTCAGCTTAAAAACTGCATTAGATGAGTTTGTTTGATGATAAGGTTTGTAGAAGACCTTATAGATGAATTGTCATAAAACTAAAGGTAAATTGATCAAAGGCAATTTAGGGGAGAAGGATGCCTACACGAATGATGGAAATACTGGAACTTTTTCACATTATATCAATAATATTTAATAATATTCCAAAAGCAGGTACTTGCACACCACAAGAAAAGGAATATCTGCCATATTTTGTGATTACCTATGAAATTTGATTTCATTTCTGTGTTTAGGGTCTTAAAAACTAAAGTAAAATAACATTGACTGAGGTGCTTTTTTCCCCCACTAAAATGTGATTAAATATTAGTTTTACCAGTAATTTGCAGAGATGCTGCAGTTCTTGAAGTCTTTACTATAATTTGCCAGGGGACATTACATATTTTCTAACCCTGTTATTAATAGCATTCATGCAGCTACTTTGAGTTATTTTGTGCATCCAGTAATTTGCTTTTTCCTAATTTAAAAGGTTACAAAAGAAAAGATGTTCAAATATTCACGATAACTTGGAAAATAGGATGTAAAAATAATAAACTTCCAGTGCATCTGATCCATTTAACTATCTCACATGATATTGACAATCAGTTTAAGTGTTTCCCCTCCATACTACAATGACAATATTTCACATCCTCACATACATGTGTGGGTGTATATATACCAATTACACTTAGAAACTGAAAAATTGAAAATGAAATGGACAATGATGTACCGTGTTTTTAAATGTAATTAATGCCTATCTTTACAATATTGTGTAAGATTCATAAAATATAAGCACGAGCCTATAAATTTGGTAAGCTGCCCAACTTTCAAGGTGCTGGATTTCAAGATTGGATGATGTTTACAAATTATTCTGATTGTAGGACTATAATTGAAATTGGGGCAGACTTTTAAAAACTAAATACACATTCATAAAAGACGTAAGGTTGTGGTAACTTCTGTGCATTTATTTTAGCACTTTCTCTGGACATTAATTTCATATCATCTGTGTTCATATTGGGCTTTTTATTGTATTTTTAAGCTTAGTTAAAGGTAATATAAAACAAAATCCTTGACAAGAAACTTTGGCCTACCAAACAAGGCAACAAGCAACTGCTGTCACGTGTTTACATTATCTAGGGTAGACACTTTATATACATGCTAATATTGTTCCTCGTGTTCTCTTTGTTTTCCAGCCTCTCTTTATAACAAGTAAAACTGATGATGGCATATATAGACTGTAAAAATTATACAGTCCATGCTCCTACTTAGACAAAACTTCTTTGCCAGTCATTGACATTTATAAGAACTAACTGAAATTCAGTCTTCCCCGAACAGAAAATTACATACTCAAACCCAAATTGTTACATCAGCAGTAGAGTGATTTCAATAAAAACACACTATATTTGGCCTAATTTATCAGTGAAAGATTTCAATAATTAATTTTATTTTTAAAAAATTAGACATGCCAGTATAAACTGGTGCAATTATTTGCTCATCTAACCATGACCTAAATTACTTTTGGCTGTAGGGTAGGTGTGGAAAGTGTGTAGGAAAATGTCTTTGGCTCATGTAGATTGGTTTGGCCTCTCTCCCTGGCACTACTACTTTTGCACTGATGGTAGAGGTGGCTGAACTTAATGAGTGAATTAAGTACTCTCTCCTAAACAATTTTGATAATCATGTTTGTAACACTTCAGAAAACTGTATATCCATTAAATAATGAGAAACTGACCAGGTAGGCTCTGGTACATGTGCGTGATACTGTGTGAAACATTTGATGGGTACAAAAGTCAATAAGCAGCACAATATTACCACACGTTTCTCCATGACTGGATGAAGTACACTGGATCTCTCTGGAGAAAGACAACCCTCTGCTTAGAGTTAGTTTTAGGAAAAAGGTCAATTCTACTGCATAGTCCCTTCTAAAAGCAAGTAAATCCAAGGTAAGCTGAACAGGGCAAAGGAAGAAGGGTTTATTTTCCCACTCATGATAAAAGGAGCACTGCTAGGAATTCTCAAATTACACTAGGAAATTGAACATGAACAGGATGAGACACTGGGTGAGTGAGATACCTCTAGTAAGTAATAACTACAATGTCTTGGAAAGTGATAGACTGAATCAAAAAAGATCACGTCACCATGGTAAGAAATGATGCAACAGAAAGACAAGGAAACAGCCAGATTGAAAGAAAAGGGAAACAATCAATGTTACACATAAATACAAAAGTGTGCACTGGGACCAAACCTGACATATATACACACAAAAAAAGATAAGAAGGTGTAGTGAAAGAAGCTATACCGGGGGACCACAGAAATCCATGTGGCTGCACTGAAAGATCACACTCATCACTGCAAACCATTTACTTTCATTAAGAGGTCTGTCAGTATCTGACCACCATTTTTCACCTCACCCGCTCTTGTAAAATGGAAGCTCAGCATCTTTAATGGCACTGGATATTTATGGTCTGTTTGTCAAAACCTGCATGATGCTGAAGTGACACAGACTATGTACTGTTTTTCTGTAAAACTGGACATTACAGAAAGAGTAACGGTTGCTCCCTATTTTTCTGGATGTATGCTTTCAGAGGAGGAGCCCTTGTTTTCTGCTATTTTATAATAGAAGAGTTTAGCAAACAAAGCACTTCTTAGAGTATATGCTGACTTTTGAAATGCAAATCAGTGAGGCTGCTAGATGTTTCTCAAACTGCATCAAGTTATCTGAAATGGGTGCTGTGAGGCTTGCCTCTGTGACAAGCACTTTCCAGCACATGCCAGCTGTTTGCTGTAGGTGATGATTGAGAATGTGACAGAGGCAGATGCACAAGAGTGACTGTATTGTGATATCTGTTGAGCTGTTGAGCTCTGTGATAAACAAGGCTGTATCTTTTACTTACCATGAGGAAAGAGTCCAACTTGGAGCTCTCCATAAATCATAAAATCATGTATTAGTTTGGATTGGAAGGGATCCTAAAGATCATCTAATTCCAACCACCCTACCGTGGGCAGGGACAACTCCCACTAAATCAGGCTGCCCAAGGCCCCATCCAACCTGGCCTTGAACACCTCCAGTGATGGGGCACCCACAGCTTCCCTGCACAAGCTGTTCCAAAGCCTCACCACCACTACTGTGGTTACCCCATAATAGAAAGCCACTAAGGTAGTCACAAAGGACTTGCCCCACGTGAA
Organism: Coccyzus lansbergi; assembly: GCA_033558105.1. Classification (NCBI taxonomy): domain Eukaryota; kingdom Metazoa; phylum Chordata; class Aves; order Cuculiformes; family Coccyzidae; genus Coccyzus; species Coccyzus lansbergi. The sequence goes on from JAUMJK010000468.1 coordinate 154,407, forward strand.
GCCGTGCTGGCTGCCACTAATAACCTACCCATCCTCCATGTGCTTTAACATAGCTTCTAGGAGGATCTATTCCATGATCTTTCCCAGGTACAGAGGTGAGGCTGACAGGTTGGTAGTTCCCAGGATTATCTTTTCTACCTTTCTTACAAATAGGCATAGTATTACCCTTCTTCCAGTCTCCAGGGACGTCTCCTGATTGCCATGAAATGTACCAAACAACTTTGTTAATACGTCATAAGACATATTCATCTCTATTTAACCTTTCTTCAGAAAAAGCACATCTTGGTAGCAGCCTGTCAGAAAAGTGTTAAAAACTTGCCCAATTGGCATGATGAGTTTCCAAGGAAAAACCCTGTTCAGCTGCAGGGTAAGATACATTGTTATGTCAGATGGGAGGGAGAGGAAAAAGAGAGGATGGGAGAGACCAACAGACTGAGTTGTTAACCTTGAGTTAGGTAGGTTCCATACAGATCCAGCTGTTGGTATGCAATGGTGAAAGGAGACCTTAGAGAAAGGAGTAATAATGTAGTACATAAACTAGAGGGTATAGGAGTAATAGAATTCACCTCTACTGCAGCAAGAGGCCCTGGCTGACTAAAGTCACTGACCCACAGCCTTGTTTTTCAGCTGAAGTAATTGCAGATGTTTCTTATTCTTATCAGAGCAGCTTTAGCCCTGGTACCACAGAGGTAAGAATAGGTGCCATAGGCTGATGTCTGAATGTACGCTGATATCTGTGGTGTTCTGAGATATTGTTTGAAAAAGAGTCCTCTCAACTACTTTTCTGTAAATCTGTTCAGAGTTGTGAGCTTTGCAATGAGGCTGATGTCAGACTGCTGCTCCACGGAGTGAGAGAGACTCCTGCTTGTGATACAGGCCAGTCGTCAAGACATGGAAGTCCTCCAGGGGGACAGGCTGTCAACCCTGTGCTCCTTGGATTTGCACTGATAGATCAGGATAAATGTCTTACCCTGTCAGGATGAGTGACCCATAGACAGGATGAATTTGTCACCCTAGAGATGATATTGACTTGTCTTCCTTTTTTATATTTTTTCTTTTTTTCTCCTTCTCCCTCCTGCATGAATGGGGACTTGACAAGGAAAAGGAAAAGCAGTCAACAGACATTGGATAGCCCACACAAAGTAAGGAGCTGTTTAGAGACAAACTGTTGTTTTGGAATACTTGCTACTTGGGAGTCTTCCTGAGAAATCTGAGAAATGCGAAACTGGTCTAAACTTGTTTGAATTCTGTTGGTATTTTTTTTATTTTGTTTGTTCATTTGTTTTTAACAGCATCAGAAAAAGACATACAGATTTCAGAAGAAATGACAGTTCCTAATTTTCTGCAGCTTAAATGTGATGTAGGAGCACCCAATTCCCCCTCAATGAGCTGTGAATATTTGCTAATCAGATTCTTCAGTGAAAATTATCCTTAAAGTAGAGAGGAGTGCAAAACCCAGTTGGTTTAGGGGTAGAAATGCAATGTACACTGCTGGTGCCCCATGCTGTGTTCTTCTTATGTCTGTCTACAGTCTCTACTTTTGCTTCTCCTCATAATTTTCTTCACCAATGACTAGATACCTAGATTTTAAAAATGGTTTTAAATAACATTTTAAAAATAATATTTTAAAATTAACATTTAAATATGTAAAATATCTGTAGAATTTTTCTAGTCTTTTCACATTGGGTCCCTATCTGCCTAAACTATTCTTTCTTCTTCTGTCTTCCTGAGATTGAAAACTGAAGGAGAAAGAATTTAACACAGCATCCTTTTTTCACAAGGATGCTAAAAGCAAAAGAAAAATCACATGTGTGTTCTACTGGGCAACGTCAAAAGTCAACTAAAAAGACTTTTAAGTAGGAATATTGATAAATATGGCAGAAGATACAATAAGATGATAAAAATGAGCATAAACAGGATTTTAAAACAAAATGTATCTTTCCTTCCACATACTTAATTTTATTTAATGAACTACTAGTAGTAGCTGTCTAACCATTTATAACAGTGGGCTTTCTATTTTCTGAATTCTTCATGTTGGTCAAAGAAATATGCTGTATATATGCTGCTTGCTGTATATAACTATTATCATCAAAACTCTGCATAAAATTTATGAGACCATTCTTTTCCTGTTAAGTTAAGCTAATGAAGGGGCTGGAGAACAAGTCTTATGAGGAATGACTGAGAGAGCTGGGGTTGTTTAGCCTGGAGAAGAGGAGGCTGGAGGGAGAGGTTATTGCTCTCTACAACTACCTGAAGGGAGGTTGTGGAGAGGAGGGAGCTGCTCTCTTCTCTCAAGTCATTCTCTCTATAACTACCTGAAAGGAGGTTATGGAGAGGAGGGAGCTGGCCTCTTCTCCCAAGTGACATGGGACAGGACAAGAGGAAATGGCCTCAAACTCTGCCAGGGGAGATTTAGGCTAGATATTAGGAAAAAATTTTTCACAGAAAGGATTATTGGGCACTGGAACAGGCTACCCAGGGAGGTAGGTGATTCACCTTCCCTGGAGGTGTTTAAGGCATGGATGAACGAGGTGCTGAGGGGCATGGTTTAGTGTTTGATAGGAATGGTTGGACTTGATGATCCTATGGGTCTCTTTGAACCTTGTGGTTCTATGATTCTATGAATCTTAAAAAGGTTAATCTGAAGGGGAAAATGATCCTTCTGTTCACAGTCATCAAGAACAGGCAGAATTCTTAGTACATATGTAGCACATGTGTGTACACTTATGTCTAATAAAAGATATTTCTTTTGCAGCTTGAAAGGAGTACATTTGTCTAACAAAAAAAGTTGTTCAAGTCTTAATGTGGCTAACTCTCCATCTCATAGTTCCCAGTTTACTAATTTTGCCATACAGACTGGCAAAACTGTGTGCTAAGAAACTGTTGACCTTTCCCTATTCAAAAGCACAAAATTAAAATGAAAAGCCAAAGAAACTTGCCAGTAAGGAACTAATCATAGTTCATATTAGGATCCTTTCCTAGAGAGTTTGAATAATTATTTCCAAGGGTGGGGTATGTATAGGCGAACATTTTAAAATCCTTGTTCTCTTTCCTACACTAAGTGCCAAAGAGAGCGTCAAGCTAGTTTAATAAGCTATGTAATTTTTTAAGCCTTTCAATTCTTTATAAAAGCAGCCATGCTTAACTGTAAAACTATTCATTCTGGGCTTTTGAACCACTGAAATTAAAAAAAAAGTTAGGTGATTTTTTTTTTTTAACCTTCATGGAGAGTGATGCACTGACTGTCATCTGTAAGTCTATAATTAGGTGGTACATTGTAGAGGGATATTTACAGTTTTCATAAATATACTTATTAGTGAAATGGAAAAGTAATGGATCTCCAGAGCTTTATCTGAACAATTGTTATGGTATTCAGAGATGAAGACTGCTGTGCTAAATTTGTGTAGCTGGTCTGTCACTGACATTTTTAGTATCTTCATTTGAACTCTGTTAACATGTAATACTTCATCCACTGGTAAAATTACTCTGCTACTACTGTTTTCCAAGTTTGAAAATGCACTGACATTAATGCTGTGAAATCACATGGCACATGTCTGCCCATTGTCAAGAAATTGTGAATTTTCCATGGTAGGTTCAGTCTGATTTTTGCTACTGTATGCAGTTGTGTTTTAGCTACTGAAAATCTGATGCTGAAAACCTGTTTTATGATAAGATAGAAAAAGAGGAAGGAGGCAAGTGTTGGCTTTGTCCTTAGTAAGTGAAATAACAAGTTTCTTCTTTTGTATCACTAGACTTCAGTAATTTTATTGGTACAGTTTCTTTCTAGTAATTTAGGAAAATCAGCTGTCAAAGCAGGCAATCAAATAGACATGCTTCTTTATCTATAATCTAGATAAAAATGCTGATCCTTTTCAACTAAGATTCTAGATATGCTTCAACAACAGCAAAAAGAGCCCTGCACACAGGGAACTTCACGATCTTTGCATTTTAAGCTGGTTAGGAAGGCAACCTGTCTGAAGGAACTGATCCAGACATTAGCTGTTCAAGTTTCATACATCTTCTGTTATATAAACTTCTGCTTTAAAAATGAACTTCAGTCATGTTGTCCTGAACTTTGAGGGAGAAACCATTAATTAAGGTTAACAATACAACAGAGCTTAATGATTTATAAGTCAATGAAATATTAAGTCCTTTTAAAATCCAAACAAAAGCCCTGAAAAGTCAACCAAAAATGTGTGGGAAAGGGTGGGAAACAATACAGTGCTGTATTCTTAGAATTTGCTGTGAAGACATGGAAAAACATCATGCCAGCACACATGCTTTCCAGAAATCTCTCTTTAGACAGAGACAGAAGAAACTGTTGCTTGAACTAACACATTGCTTAATCAAGATTTCACAACCGAAATCACTTCTTGCTATTTGGAGAGTGATTGAGCTTTGGCTAGACACATCTGACTGTTGTGGAAACCTAAGCTAAGAAACTAGGTTTCTGCAGTGATGTTGTCTGCCTCCACTCCTAAATTTTCAATGAAATTCAAAATAGGAGCAAGGAAACTTATTGCAGATAAGTAAATATGAGCAGGTAAATATGAGCAGTTGTGACCCAATCGCTCTGCACCCCATACAAGGAAAGAGAAATGAGACAGACTTGTGGGTTGGAAACTAAAACTAAATCAGCTTTAGCAAAACAATAATAACAATAATAATGAATTAACAATATTAATAAAACAATAAAATATGTACAAAGATATGAAGCCCCCGGATAAGTATAAATCACAACTGATGCTGCAGAGAAGGCGTAAGGAAAAGGCAGATGTGAACTGAACTCAGGAAATGGATCCAGGAACACATGAATCTGGAATCAGAGGCAAAAGGACAGACAAGGTCCACATTAGATACTCTGACTATACACAGTATCACAATATTCCATATACAGCTGAGAAATGTTGAAAACTTTCAAATTCTACTTACATGTCTAAGTTACACTCTACAATACAATTCAAAATGCATGGAAAATGAAGCAATAATGCACCATCTCCTGTAATTTGGAGAACATTCTTCTTAATGTGACACTCCAACCAGACATCGTGTATGCAATATGCTGCTGTCCATAATGTCAGATAGGGAAAATGTTGTTAGGATGTAAAAGGGCATCCTTTTATCTTCTTGTAAGAAAACCCAAACCAGTAAAGATTAGCTGCGATACCTATAATATGCATGTAAAATCAGTTTCTGTGAACTGTCATTGCACTTTAATTCCACTGAGAACATATATGCTGTGAGGATGTGAACCCTAATTAAATAATTCTTCAAATAACCCAATTGTTTCACGTATTCTAAAATATCACTCTAACAAAATATATATTTTCAATTACTTACTTGGCTTGCAGTTCTGGGACAAAAGACCATAGATTTTATTGCATAAAATATCTTTTTTTTTCCTTCCTAGAAATAGGCTGTAAGATTATTCAGCTAGCTGAAGGCTTTATACAAACCCCGTCAAATATGGTGTAACATTTCTCAAGGTTTCTGTGGCTATTCTGGGATGTAAAGGATTTATTATTGAAATATGTATGAATAAAGTAAAATATTCTTTAAAATCCAAAATTACAGTGTCTCATCTTCTAGTCTTCTTTTACAGAACACAATGGAAAAAAGGTCACTAGAACAGTTTCTATGAGAAGATTCCAACATACAGGCTTTGTTAATGAATTTTAACTGAGAAAAGAAATTGATTTCAGAGTGATAATAAAATGTAGAAATAGAAATAAAAATATATATAACAAATGATACAGAAAAGCATATTAAGGTAAAAAACAAACAAAAAATCAAGCTATTGTGGATTAATCTTTTCAACTTCTGTTTTATTTTGCTGTGTGTGCTGCAGAAGACTATTTTTAATGTCAGTATTGTGTGGGTGTGCTAAGCTCATGTCTCTCAGTATCAGCAAACCACCTACTGATCCCACCTGTACCACTGTGAATCATGTGTTTCACACAACTACAGGTAGATGCTAATATCAAGCTGAAAAAAGATTTTTATCTGTTTACCTGCAGTCTGTGCTCACTAGTGTATCGGAAAATTGTGAATTTATGAAATGCTTCTTCAGTCTCTTTCAGCCTTCGTGGCTAATTTTGGAGTGTGCTATCATCTTACACTTCTTTCTGATCAGTTATTTGATAACACTCCAATTAGATCCATGTAATTGCAGCTTATTTTGCCTTTCTTGTGCATGTGAAAGGCTCTGCCCTTGTAGATGAGGAATGAGCCATTTTTCAGAGGATTATTTACCACACACTGATGCTGCTTTCATGTTTATACCTGTAGCAATATATTCCAACTCTAAGTCCCTGAAATCTGGGTCCTATACGTAATAGGTTTCTAATAGAGAAATAGATAAAGGAATTTTCTTTTTATGATTTTCTTGTGCTGCTTGTACCAGGGTAAAATTGAGAAAGAGTAACTCAATAGAATTACTTTTGGATCAAGAATCTTTGTTTACATTCCACGTTTTGTGGAAGATTGGGATATATGGATTTCAGACACAAATTTTATTCTATCACTTATCCTTTTTTAATTTTTTTTCTATATTGATGATCCCAGAATGGACGTTCAACAGAATTTTCTATTTTGTTAATTTCTGGGAGTAGTTATAAATCTATTACAACTATCTGGCATATCTTGTTTGAAAACACATTCAGAAATGTAAATTCATAGCCTCTTTAAGATTTAATTGCAGTTAGTAAGAACTTAATAATTCAAAGAGGAGAAAACATGGTAAGGAAATATAGACTGTCTTTATATATTTCAGTTTCTTCTGAAAAAAGAAATACTTTCTCAGTCACCTCAGTGGATATCCTCAGTCATGTTTACATGACCACCACCAAGTCTAATATATATCTGAGTTCCTCTAGTATTAACTTAAGGCACAGCTCTTTTAATGCATTTGGGTTGGAAAAAACCCCAATGGAATGTGGCTATGTACTTGTGTATAAATGTATGCATTCACATATACAAACTAAATTTAAAAAAAATGTGGCTCAGATTTAGGTCTAAACCCTGCCCTCACTGACTGTAATTTTTGAAATATTGATTTTGCAATAGAACTAAGTCCATCTAAATTAAGATGTCAGCTATGTAATGTGCAGTTTTTACAATAGAGTATGTGGGAGTCTGTACAGAGAAGCAACACAAAGAGTTTAACCATTTGGTAATGGTAAACAAGTATGATTTTAATTACCAGTTTGTTGAGACTGTGGGTGGAATTTTTGGTCTTGCATTCCTTCTTTTCTCTTCAGGCATTAGCCAATATTCAAAGAGTCTATTGTTTAAGGTTATTTGTAATTCAGATGCTGACAAAAGAAATGCTGTATTTCTCTATTTCTGTACTTATTTACATGCTGTAAAAGCATATTTTTGTCTTAGCTGTGGCATGCTAGGTCAGTTAAATAGGAATTTCAGGGGCTACCTGGAGGTGGGAAGATTAATAATCAACTATCATCCCAAGTCTCATCTGCTTGCTGTGGCAGTTAAATATCACTCTTCACACTGTGCTGTTATCGGCAATGACAAAGACAAAACCTTTCCTTCTCCCAAGCAACCTCCTCCCCCTCTAACTATTTATTGAATTTAAAATCCTTGCCTGGAACTTCCTGAAGTCCAGGTCTAATCCAGTTTCCTTATATGACCTAATGTAGAGACCATACGCCAGATACTTTTCTCTCTTGAAAAATCTTGTCATTTAACACCAGAACATAAACAGAAGGGTAAATCTTTGGAAAATCTAGTTCCAGTTTTGGATACTAGTTCTTTCAGAAACTTGGTATGACAGGCTTTATAAATATTTAGATTTCAGGGAAAGGACTAGGTAGCTTTATTTAACTTAGTCTAAGCTGTAGACCAAGATACACTAAAGTTCTGTAGATAAGCCCCAGGTTTATTTCAAGCAGAATTCAGATGATCTTTGCGTCTTTGTTGATACTTGGAACTTCCTAAAATATTGTATTTAGTATGACAGAGCATTGTAAAATTTCACTTTAACTTGAAGGCTGTTGGAAAACAAGAGAATTATTTTCACCGCATAGGTTACTACAACATCCATCAAGTCTATTTGAGAAAAAAAAAAAGGAGCTCTCTCATATGGCTCTAAATAGATCTTGCTATTTATAAGCAAACAGAATCGTGCCTCTGCCTGTCCACCTCCCTGTGTGGAGTGATACCTAGCTAAAAGTAAGCCCTAAAAGTAAGCCCTTCAAATACAACACCCATTCCAGTTTCATAGCAGTCTTTAGCAGTAGTTGAGGGAGACTGCAAGTAATTTTCTTGCTATCTCTTCCCTTATAGACTGTTTTCCATAATGTATGGTGTATGTTTCTCACAAAGGAAAGACTTTACACTCTGGTAAAAGAATTAAATGTCTGCAAGGCACTGCCAAGACCTTACTGGTATCCTGAAAAAGAAAAGAAACCTGTGGCTAAATCTGATATGCTGTCTTACTGCGCTCTTCAAGATATGGTTAGGTCAAATAATGAGAATTTGAATTTAGATGAGCACTAAGGACATTTTGGTTACAGCGGAAGAGAGTTTGAGGATTAAGGTATGACTTAGGTGTTTACTTTAACTTTCCTGAAAACATTATTTCATTTGAGCAGTTGGTGATACTCCATGTATAAATAAAGGAAATGGATTAATAACTTGAAACTCTTACACACCTAACAAGTGCATTTGCATCATGTCACAAGGAGGTGTGTTTTTTTCAAAAAAAATCTTCCTCACATTTAGAAGAGGGGGAGACATATTAATCACATACAAAAGGTAAAAATATTATCCTAAAATGGCTTGGTAACAAACTACTTCTGAGTAACAGAAAGGAAACTATGATTTAATATGGAAGTCAAACAGGAAGTGAAAATCAGTAGCTGTTGTTTCTAGCGTGGAACCTCTGCAAACTACTGGCTCATGAATTAACTGCACCAAGCTTACCTGAGAAAATGTTTGCTTCCCTTTAACATGACTTTAATGTGACTATAAACTTAAGTAATGGCTTACAAACAAGGAATGAGTCCTATTCAGTTCCCTCAACTCAGACCAGCACAAGAAGTACTCCAAAATTGCTAAGGACTTAATTCAGAGAGCTTAATAAATGTGATAACTTGAAAAGTACTTTGTAAAATGTATGCCTTCAGCAAATATTTCCCACTGCGTGCAATCTGTATACAAGCTAAGAATAGTTTAAGTATAATCCTGCTTCAGGGTAAGGATAAAGCAAAAATCCTCTCAAGTCTTTTTTTCCCCAGTGATTTAAATATTCAAATTTTTATTTTTTTAGATCAAATTCATTTGAATTCATCTGCATATTAAGATGCGAACAACCCAGATCTTAAACAACCATTTTACAGCTGTGCAAAATTAGGTAAGTTCTTCCACCAGGTCATAGAGGAAATGACATGATGCACTAAAATAGTTTAAGTACATATTCTGCCACATCAGGGTTAATAGAGATATATATTTACTTATTTTAAGAAAATTTGAAAGAAAGTAAGTTGTGACTTTCCTATTGGAGCATAAGAAAAATATAACAAAGTTGTTTTTCTGGAGAAAGCATCATTCTTGCAGTAATTCTATAAGCAGAAGAGAGTACATATCAGAGGAATGGTTCTGCATCATCCTAGGATCGAGAAGTGTTGGACAGATTTGTCAGTAACTTGTCTAAATTAGCAACATTGTAGAGTCACTACTAAAATAACACAAATGAAACAAAAAGCAGCATCCTAGGACCCTGTTGACTTACTGTGAACAATGTGGTGGTTTTGCTCCCTTCAGAAATGGTGCTGCATTTAATTTTCTGCCACTAAACAAACAAATGAAAAGTCAACTTAAGTAAGCCATAAGCAATCCGCAGCAAAGCTTTTGTACAATTATAGTCTTTAAAAATTCTCAGTCAGGCAGCACTTCATAAAGACAGAAGAACTTAACACAACCACGGCATATGCAATGTTTAGATTATAGTTTGATAAGCATTGTGCTTGAAAGAGGAACCAAATTAAAACATGCAAGTCGCTACTGGAACTGTAAACTGCTAATGAACATCCATGTGATGCAGTAATGTGTATGCTTACAGGGTATTCTGCTAAAACCACATGGTCCTTGTACACCCAGAAGACCATGATAAACATTATTTCATGTACTCATACCAGTGCCATTCTATTGTCTTCAAATATTCCCACAGTCCATGAACAGAGGATAAAATCCTTAAAGATTTAAGGATACTTTTCCCCACTAGAACAGTAAAAACTATCCAAGGAAGATATCTAAACATGAGGATGAAAAAAAATCTTTGTAATGATTCTGAAATAACTCTTCAAAAAATTGGCCTCTCTGAAAGTTTCTTCTTTTCTTATTCACTGGACGCTGAATAGCTGTACTCTGCAGGATAGTTAGAACATGAACACAACTGATAGAGGCCTCCATGCTCTCTGAAGCTTTGACTCATTTAGGATATCTTAAGTCTTTATCTGAGTTTGATGTTTTAGACCTGAGTATTTAATTGACTGAGTTCATTCACACTGAGTGATGTAGTTGCCACATTTGAAGGGTGGGATGTCATCCAGAGGGACCTGGAAGGGCTGGAGAGGTGGGTTTGTGAGAACTTCATGAGGATCAACAAGGCCAAGTGCAAGGTCCTACATCTGGGTCAGGGAATCTCTGATTTCAGTGCATGATGGCAGATGACATGACAGAGAAAAGCCCTGAGAAGGACTTAGGAGTGCAGGTCAATAAGAAGCTTAAGATGTACCAGTAGTCTGCTCTTGCAGCCCAGAAGGCCAAATGTATCCTGGGCTGCATCAAAAGAAGTGTGGCCAACAGGTTGAGGCAAGTGATTCTGCCCCTCTATTTGTCTCTTGTGAGACCTCGTCTGGAGCATTGTGTCCAGTTCTGGAATCATTAGCATCAAAAGGATATGGAACTGTTGAAACAGGTGCAGAGAAGGGCTATAAGGATGATCTGAGGGCTGGAGCACCTTCCATATGAAGACAGGCTGAGAAAGTTGGGTTTGTTCAGCCTGGAGAAGAGAAGACTCCAAGGAGATCTTATAGTGACCTTCCAGTACCAGAAGGAAGCTGCAAGAAAGCTGGAGAGAGACTATTCATAAAGGCATATGGTGATAGGATGAGGTGGAACGATTATAAACTGGAGAGGGGTGGATTTACTCTAGTCATGAGGAAGAATTTTTTCACCTTGAGAGCACTGAGGCACTGGCACAGGTTGCCCAGGGAAGCTGTGGTTGCCCCATCACTGGAGGTGTTCAAGGCCAGGTTGGACGGTGCCTTGGGCAGCCTGGTCTAGTGGGATGTCCCTGCCCATGGCAGGGGGATTGGAACCAGATGATCTTTATGATCTCTTCCAACCCTAACTATTTTATGTTCTATGATTCTATGATTCTGTGTATAGAATCTGTATGTTTTGAAGACCAGCTTTTTCCTGTTTCTACACATTATAACCCCTGCATTCTTCATCACACAGTGTCAAATCAGCTGCTTGGTAGTTGGAACTCTCTGCGTTTAACAATAGTCATTACTGCATTTTCCATAGTTTTGGTCTCTTCCATATTGCTTAGCAGAGGAAATATCCACTCAGAGTACGCTACTGATCTGATAAAGTCAGTAAATATCTTTATTAAGGACAATGTATCTCTTATTCCAATTATCTACTTAAAATTGAATGTAGCACACCAATAAATTTGTCTGGTTTTATCTAGATGTTAGACAAAACATGCCACATCTCCCTCTTCACTCCATGGCATCAGAACTGTTTTCCTGATGGGAAGTCGTTATTTCAACAAACAAAAATTCTATAGCTTTTCTGGGATGCATTCTCCTCTGCAAATTTTTAATTTTTTGTCATGATCTTTTCACTCAGTTTTTTCTTCACTTGACCTTGCAGCTTGGACAGCAGAGTTTACTGTGAAGAGTGAAACTCAAGAAAATGGAGAAAATTAAACTCCTGGAGAAAAATAACATCCAAAGAAATGCCTCCAAAAGTTCAGAAATTAGTGTACACACAGTGAGTGTTGTAATAATGTAGTTCAGGGTGGATGTTTGAAGGCATGTGGAAAAGAACACACGTGAAAAAGAATGGAGAGAAATCTATATCTTTTTTGGAGGAAGAATAACTTGTTTAAAAGTGGTAACAGAAATACAACAGAGTGCTATTTCATTGCCCTACTTTTCGGGATGCCTGAAGATACAAGCCACTATCTTTTTCCATGATTAAAGTAGGCTGAGCTTTCTTTCAGATCAACTGTCTCTCATCAGGAAAGGGGCAGGGTGGGAGGGAGCAGAGGGATTGAAAAAAAACAATACAGTATCTGCTTGTAAGCTTAGATTTCTTTGATTTCTTGCCCCCCATCCAATATTTTCCCTCTATTGTTTTCTGTATTTTCCATATCCTGCCCTGGAAACTACATACTTATTCAGTGTTGCTCTGAAATCCTGACGTTTAAAAAAATCAAAAAGTTTGAGTTAGATATGCCTTGTTTCACATTACTCGGTTACCTAGGGGGCATGTTTATAAATAGGAAATTCAAAGGTAGCACAGTCTACCATATAAAACAAAGAAGACTACAAAACTTAACAGCGCAAGTCAGTCTTCTTTAGTGAAACTCTGAGTATGCAAGTATGATATAAACACTCTTTCCATAAATAATGCTAAAGTAACACAGTGAAAAAAATGAAATACTCTTTTTTCCCCATAAAAGATATTAGAAAAGTTCTGGTCTTTACTAGAACTAGTTATGGGACTTGGCTATAACTAATGTTAAAAATGCCTGTACCTATATGGTTTAAAACAACAATGATAAACTCTACTGTATTTTAAAGACTTAAGTGTAGAGTAATACATTTATAAGAATGCAGTATAAATGTAGCTTAATCAAGGAAATGTAATTCAAGTAATTTAGATTCCATCTTAAAAAGGTTTCGTAATACCAATGGAAAAAAATTCCATAGATACAGACACTGACTACAACACAGCAACACATTAAGACAGAATTCATTTAGTGGACTAGCAGACTTCATTCAAAGCCTGTGGAAGGTAAATAAAGCATTTCACTGAAATTTATTGGCTTTGGACCAGGCCCATTATAAACTAATTCTCTGTCATTCAGGCTGAATAGTAGCAAAGGAAAAAGGAAATTATCAAGAAAGATATTTTTGCTTCCATCTCCTGAACAAACATTAGAAGTTGTTTTCCCCTGCTTTGGATACTTTTCAGTGAGATGCTTGAAAGAGGTGGATCTGCTCCAAAAGTTAGGTTTTTATGCCCATTGGTAGACCAAAATGCAAGCCTTTACAAACACATGACAATGTGTTTTTGTGTCAAATAGTGCTCTCTACTAGGTTCCTAATGAGCTTGTGTGCACCGATTGTGTGATAAGACACTTGCACTTTGGTTATGCATTGAGAGGGATGAAAGAATGACACATTTGGGAAAGATAGCAGCAGGAATTAGTATGTCTCAAATATTTCTATGTCCTGATTCTGGCTGCTGTGAGAATCTGAGTGATCTTTAGAAAACAAAAGAGCAAGTGAGAGGAGAGCAAACAGGTTCTGCCACTCTAGATGTAAGAGAGTATCTGGCCACTATACTTTTTTTTTACATTTCTGGTTTTAAGCATTTGTCAAAACATAATATTTATGATAAGATAGTTGATCTACTGTTATATGGAATCTAATTTAAATCATATTTGTCTAAATGCAAATTATCTGGTAAAAACATAAAAGTTTTGTTATATGTCTTTAGAGATGTAAAGTAGTAAAAAGTTGGATGTTTGTATAATTTTCAATGGACATATGGAAAAAATGAACAACATGAAAAAAAAAGATGAAAGGAAAAGAAACATGTCAGGAAATGTAAAGAACTGGATGAGATATTCTAGATTGCTACAGACCACTCAGGAAAGTCAGAAAGACATTCCAGTGGACTGATGAAGGGCAAACAGTACATTTGGTGAAAAAAGTAATTATCTTGGGAGTTACAAGCCAATCAGCTCAGTTACCCAGAAATACACTGGAAAGATATGAAATACTTTGCAGGCATTTAGGGAATAAAAGCAACATAAAAGATAATCAACATATTTGATCAGTTGGAAGAAAATCTGCTCTTTTCCTGGTGTTGCTGACATTGTTACTTACTGCTGTAGTGACAGAAGAGTGAATTTACAGTCTATACGAAATAATGAATACACAATGCAGAGTCATAAGCATGGGGTAAGTCAGTCAGAAGTTGACAACAAATTACCTGAAGATCAGGTAGGTGATATTCATTAAAAAAAGCTGTATATACATAATATATGATATTATGAAGATCTTTTGTTGTGGATGTAGTCTTCCTGGGCTTTAGTAAAGCCTTTGACACAGTTTCTCACAGCATTCTGCTACGGAAACTGTCAACCTCTGGCCTGGACAGGCGCACATTCTCCTGGGTGGAAAACTGGTTAGATGGTTGGGCCCAGAGAGTGGTGGTAAGTGGAGTTAAATCCAGCTGGACACCAGTCACAAGTGGTGTTCCCCAGGGCTCAGTGCTGGGTCCAGCCCTGTTCAATGTCTTCATCAATGAACTGGATGAAGGCATTGAGTGTACCCTTAGCAAGTTTGCAGATGACACAAAGCTGTGTGCAAGTGTTGATCTGCTGGAGGGTAGGGAGGCTCTGCAAAGGGACCTAAACAGGCTGGACAGCTGGGCAGTGTCCAATGGCATGAGGTTTAACAAGACCAAGTGCCGGGTCCTGCACTTGGGGCACAACAACCCTATGCAGAGCTACAGACTGGGAGAAGTCTGTCTAGAAAGCTACCAGGAGGAGAGGGACCTGGGGGTGTTGGTCGACAGCCGACTGACCATGAGCCAGCAGTGTGCCCAGGTGGCCAAGAAGGCCAAAGGCATCCTGGCTTGTATAAGAAATGGTGTGACCAGCAGGTCCAGGGAGGTGATTCTCCCTCTGTACTCAGCACTGGTGAGGCCGCTCCTTGAATCCTGTGTTCAGTTCTGGGCCCCCCACCACAAGAAGGATGTTGAGGCTCTGGAGGAAGTCCAGAGAAGAGCAATGAGGCTGGTGAAGGGGCTGGAGAACAGACCCTATGAGGAGCGGCTGAGAGAGCTGGGGTTGTTTAGCCTGGAGAAGAGGAGGCTGAGAGGAGGCCTCATTACTCTCTATAACTACCTGAAAGGAGGTTTTAGAGGAGGTAGCTGGCCTCTTCTCCCAAGTGACAGGGGCAGGACGAAAGGGAATGGCCTCAAACTCTGCCACGGGAGATTTAGTCTAGAGATTAAGAGGAAGTTTTTCACAGAAAGGGTCATTGGGCATTGGAATAGTCTGCCAGGGAGGTGGTTGCTTCACCTTCCCTGGAGGTGTTTAAGGCACGGGTAGATGAGGTGCTGAGGGACATGATTTAGTGTTTGATAGAAATGGTTGGACTCGATGATCTGATGGGTCTCTTCCAACCTGGCGATTCTATGATTCTATGAAAAATAACTGCCCATTTAAGGAGTGCTGTAGGAATGAATCTGTAGGCTATAGTGGATTAAAAAGAAGTAATGAATAAGATGTAAATCATTAGTTAAAAAAAATAAGGCATTTCCTGTGTATTAATAGTATTGCTACATCTAAGACCTAAAGGGTTACATTGCTTTGTTCTGGCAATGCCATGAGTAGGTAGAATGCCCAACTTAAGGCATTTTATAAAGAGCTTGTTATTAAGGAGATATTAGAGTGAAAATAAAGAAATACAGTGAAAGGGCTATAGTTAGCTCTCCTTTATCCAGGATAGTTAGGGATGTAGATACCTTAAAGAGCAGAAATATCTGGATAATATCAATAATATATGATACACAGAGAGCACAACACGCAGTTCTACAAGCCCTTCTTGGTTCCCTTATCAAAATTCAGGCAACTCTAGCTCTGGGGAGACGCACAGGTTCAAATACAAAGCACCAAAATTGGAGAAATCATTGAAGTGCCATTCACTAATCAATGTTTAATCTGACTTTTGTAAACTAGAGCAGTGGGGAGCAGAAAAAAGATACTCCTTTCCATAAGAAGATTATCTTCCAGACTGCTTGTCTTGAGGGTTTCTTAAGAATGACTGAAGTTCTGAGTTGATTCTGCAAGTAATTTATGTGTGCTCATATGTCAGGACTCGTAAACTAGTAAAAGATATATATCCCAGACTAACACATCATTAGACTGGCTTTGGAGTGATGGTCAACTAAATAGAATTGTAGAATCATAGAATGATTTGAATTGGAAGGGACCATAAAGATCATCTAATTCCAGCCTCTCTGCCGTGAGTTGGGCCACCTACCTCTAGAACGGGTTGCTCAGAACGTTGTACAGCTTGGCCTTGAACACCTCCAGGGATTGGGCTTCTCTGACTTCTCCAGGCAACTTGTTCCTGTGCCTCACCACCCTCCACAGTAAAAAATGTCTTACTCATATGTAATGTGAATCTACTCTCTTTCAACTTAAAACCATCCTATCACTGCACTCCCTGATAAACAGCCTCTCCTCATCTTTCCCAAAGGCCCCCATGCAGTAATGAAAGGTTGCTAATGAGGTCTCCCCACAGCCTTCTCTTCTCTAGGTGGAACAACCCAACTCTCACAGTCCCTTATCTGCATGTTCTTTGCCCATATTTTCTACCCAAGGCTGTGAGACCATTTGTCCTCTGAATCTATAACACCGCCACTAGAAATAAAATTGTCAGTGTGAACATAATCAATGTGATCAAAAAATATCCTTAACTGAATATCTTATTATCAGAGTACCTGTCTGAAAAAAACCCCAAAAGCATTACCAGTATAAACCTCTCTATACCTTTTCTGTTCTTCTGCTGAGAGTATGAGTCAGCGTGACATAACAGCAATTTATGTATGTGCCCTGTTTCCAAATCTAGCCATTTTCCATTTGGTTGTGTGAGAAAACTGCTGTTTGGCAGTTTGTCAACAAAAAAATCTACTTTATTATTGGTGAGAATTTCATAATAGTCCTGAGAAAATTTATGTCTAAATACTAGCAGAAATTCTGTTAATAGTGAATTGTTCTTCATCTGCAAAGAAGTTATATTAGTGCAGTATGTTCCATGTCTATATTATAAATCATTTGTTATTTTTTTAGGCAGCATTTTAATGTTGAGTTGAACAGCTTTAGGAGTTTAAAGTATCAGCATCAAGATTTTTAAGTGTTTTCTGTCAAAATCTTCATAAGTCAAACCATGGATTTGCCAAACAAACTTGTTTTCTTCTGTGTAAGGATTTGTAGCAGGCAAAACAGGGTCTAACTGCACAGTTGGTTATATTCAATATGGTTGGCAACACTGCAGTAAGTGCAACTTCATCTGGGGGAGAAGGGTGAGAGGGACAACAGCGGAGAATTCCAGAGAAGAACAATGAGTATTGATGCAACAGACTTCTATTATAGTTTATTTGTTGAGGGAGATACAGAGGTTGATGGAGGAGATTTGAGGATGCCTTCTTTTGCTTGAAGTCAGGGTTCTCACACCAAATAAGACCAACAAGACAGTTCTGATTCATTTCTAGATCTTCCTCTTTCTATTCCCAGGTCATCACATTTCCATTTATGTTACACTTTACAAATGCGTATGCTCTGCTTTTACCTCTTTTTAAAAGAATTCATTGTTCTAATCCAACTCTCCTTCACCATATCCTACTATGTGCAAGTAATCTCATTCTTTATAACATTTTTGCAGATATGATAAGGAATATTTGCCCTTTGACAGCACTGAAGTTTATTTCTACATATAGCTACCTATCCCAGCTCTGTGTAAAATATGAGTAGGTCCACAATAGTGTTGAGAAAATTTTATAACCCCAATCCAATTTGAACCTCATGAATCCTGTGATTTTGTCCATAATGTTGCAAAGAAGCTAAATACATTCCATTACTCACATGGTTTCTTCACATGGTTTCTTCACTGAAACATGGAGTTCCTCTGAATTTCCTTCAAATACAGCCAAATTTGTTGCACTTTCTTTTGATTCCTAGATAAACAGAACTTATTTGCTCTGAAAGTAGATTCCATCCTCTTGCCTCCTTTGCCCAAATTACTGAGGTAAGTAGTGTTCCCATTTTTATTGGACATAGTAGGTTTGAAGACCAAGACTGAAAATCTGAAAATTTCTTCACAAAGAAACTACGGTACTCTAAGCTAAAGACAGACAGAAAAGTTCAGAACTGAACCGGACCACTTTCTTGAACTTCAATTTAATTGCCTGGTAGAGTTTTCCACTTAAAAGATCCTCTTCATAACCTAAACTGTGAGATGGATGACAAAATCTTGACAGCATGGCTACTGATTTTTGTAGTTAATGAAAGTGTTTCTGTTTGGTCTCGACGTAATGAAATGAAGTTATTTTTCACCAAGTTCTTCTGACTTCTAAACAGAAATGTTAGACTTCATACTGAGAAACATTTTGCTCTAAAAAATTACTTTAACTGAGGTCCTGAATGATTTGTAATTTCAGCACTCAGCATTTCTTCCAATTACCATTGCCAGGTTTTTTTTTTCCATGCAGACAGGTTTTCAAGGAAGAAATTTAAAGTAAGATTATTGTGCTTGAGAGTCATTTGTTGATTACCCAAAAGAAGATGGAATATTGTTCACAGTCTGCTTTTTCTTGTCTATATTTCAGATTCTGCTCCACTAACTGCACTATGAAGCGTCATCAAGAAACACGAATTGCATAAAGCAGAACTTAAAAAAATCTTAAATGAGGATGGATTTAAAATTTAATCAAATTATCAGTCACCAGCTGCTGACAGTTCTACAGTCAACAGAAGATCAATTTTATCTTTCTGTTAACACAGATTAGTCTGTTTTAAGCTCTTTCAAGAATTTTGGTCAGTGCTGTGCTCTGGGGCTTTAACCTATGCCTAATTTTACCACTACAGATTTAAATATTTTCTTACTGTGAATTTTGTCTAGATTTGTACCCCCCAGAGGCCTCCATGTTTTATTTACTTCATCCATTATTTCAATAAATAATAGAAAATGATAGCATATGTTCCCAGAATGTCACTCTGTAATATTTAATGCTGCAATTATTTTTAAAAAAATCCATGTTTATATTCCTTCAGAAATGTGTTCTCTGAGTATGATATCATGATTATTTCTGGGAATAAGCTATGAGCTCACAGCTAGTGTTTTGACCCAGATAGCATTTTGAAGTCTTTTTAAAAAATATATCTAAATCCATAGTGTTATTGAAAAAAAAATCTTCAGACACTAACATCTGGCAAACAAGTAGCTGCTGTTCTATATGGTTTTTGCCAGGTGAATCTCTGTCTGCAAGTCTGACATTGGTCTTGACTTGGAAACTGATTCTCTCTTGAACTGATATCCTTCAATGTGATTCCTTGTTAATAGTGCTGATTTGGTTGCATTTAGCAGATGGAGCAGAGTCAATTAAAGCTAGATGTGGCAGTTCTCCCTAGTCACAATGGAAGAAGAGCACTGGCTTTCCTGGAAGCTGGAATACTCTCTGGGCATAGTGAGACTTCCAAGTGTATAACTGGCTCTGAGACAGCCCTAGAGAACAAGAGGAGTAGTCTAATGTTTCTATTAAGCTCTTTTGCATTACTGTGAGTTCTCAGGAGCCTTACCTTTAAGGTTCCTTTTTCAAAAATAGACAAATCCATCATATATCTTTTGATCTTGTCATTTCTATCTTTTTGTCACATCAGGAGGAAGTTTTTCGCAGAAAGGGTCATTGGACATTGGAACAGGCTGCCCAGGGAGGTGGTGGATTCACCTTCCTTGGAGGTGTTTGAGGCACAGGTAGACAAGGTCCTGAGGGACATGGTTTAGTGTTTGATGGGAACGGTTGGACTTGATGATCCGACGAGTCTCTTCCAACCTGGTGATTCTATGATTCTATGATTCTATGATCTGGTCATTCTCATGCTTTTGAAAGCAACTTGGTATTACATTACGAGAAATCCCAATCCACTGAACCAGTGTTACGATGACAATTTTGATGTCAGCTTCAGAGAAGAGATTTGCTGGGTTGTATGTGAGTGCTTTATAGCAGCCTTAGCGAGAACTGTTGGCATCAATTAATTCATACTGGCAGGAGATTACGAATTTTAAACTGTGAGTGAATTTCATTTTCTTTGCTTCTTAATCAGATTGTAGCAATTGGGGTCAACAGCATTGGTTTCTTGCAAGCTGTCAGCACAATTACCTAGCGTTCAGTATAATGATCAGTGGAGTAACAAACACTGTGCACATTTGAAATAATGTGTTGAGTGAAAAAGCAGGTCTTATAAGACTGCAATTGCAAACGTGTATATGACATAGCACTTCACACACAAATCTAATGTTTTCCTTATGTGCTACTGTTTAGGAAGCAAGTCTAACATTTCAAATAAACAGTACTTTGCTGGACTAATATGCATTCTGCATCTGAGCTGCAGAACAGAACCCCACTTGTCATATGAGGCAGGACATATTACAAAATTTAAGTTTAGAAATTTTCCCTTGCTTACTAGCACGTAATTAACATAAAACCTTCACCTGATGTCAGGGTTCATATGATTTTGCAAAAGAAATTAGGTAAAATTCAGCTCTTTTATTTGCTACTGGTCGATTCACTCAATTAGGACTCAATAGGAACTGACAATTTTTAATGAAGGGCCTCTAACAAGTAACAACTTGACTTCCCTTCCTGAAAATTCTGGAAAATTGAAATATTGTTTTGGTGGTCAATCAACTGAAAACTCTCATTCAAAAATAAGTAATCAAACCTTTTACGATACTAATTTTAGGAAAGGGAAGGGAAGGGAAGGGAAGGGAAGGGAAGGGAAGGGAAGGGAAGGGAAGGGAAGGGAAGGGAAGGGAAGGGAAGGGAAGGGAAGGGAAGGGAAGGGAAGGGAAGGGAAGGGAAGGGAAGGGAAGGGAAGGGAAGGGAAGGGAAGGGAAGGGAAGGGAAGGGAAGGGAAGGGAAGGGAAGGGAAGGGAAGGGAAGGGAAGGGAAGGGAAGGGAAGGGAAGGGAAGGGAAGGGAAGGGAAGGGAAGGGAAGGGAAGGGAAGGGAAGGGAAGGGAAGGGAAGGGAAGGGAAGGGAAGGGAAGGGAAGGGAAGGGAAGGGAAGGGAAGAGAAGAGAAGAGAAGAGAAGAGAAGAGAAGAGAAGAGAAGAGAAGAGAAGAGAAGAGAAGAGAAGAGAAGAGAAGAGAAGAGAAGAGAAGA
Organism: Coccyzus lansbergi; assembly: GCA_033558105.1. Taxonomy (NCBI): domain Eukaryota; kingdom Metazoa; phylum Chordata; class Aves; order Cuculiformes; family Coccyzidae; genus Coccyzus; species Coccyzus lansbergi. Next base: position 175,628 of record JAUMJK010000468.1, read on the forward strand.
GAAGAGAAGAGAAGAGAAGAGAAGAGAAGAGAAGAGAAGAGAAGAGAAGAGAAGAGAAGAGAAGAGAAGAGAAGAGAAGAGAAGAGAAGAGAAGAGAAAAGAAAAGAAAAGAAAAGAAAAGAAAAGAAAAGAAAAGAAAAGAAAAGAAAAGAAAAGAAAAGAAAAGAAAAGAAAAGAAAAGAAAAGAAAAGAAAAGAAAAGAAAAGAAAAGAAAAGAAAAGAAAAGAAAAGAAAAGAAAAGAAAAGAAAAGAAAAGAAAAGAAAAGAAAAGAAAAGAAAAGAAAAGAAAGAAAAATATGCAACAGTGTGCTATACCCTTCCTGAAGGAAGACCACTCTGAATTTTTGATCGTGCAGCTATTTGGACAGTTGTATGCTCTGCTCCTCCTCTTCTAGTAATGCTCCAGTTATGAAATGTGGGTATCAAATCCTAGGGCTCCATTATCTGTCTTGGTGGATGGCAAAGGATCAAACGTGTTGCATTGGACCCCGTGCTATGGGCTGTCATGTGTCCTGCCCAGGCAGCTATATCTCTTCAGTGACTTTGGTCTTTTACAGAATGGATCCCAAGGCTGCAATGTACTGGTGGAGTTAAGTACTATAGCCTCTGATAGAGGGGTTCTTGAGCTAAACCTTTACATAGTGTTTCAACTATATAAACTTATCCAGTTATTGCCTGCGGAGACCTTTCTAGGCTGAGAATGCCTGGAGGGAGGAAGCTGTGCAAAGCCCCTCCGCCCAGAGAATTTTCATCATTTAGAACTAAGCCGATGAGAAACCTGTGCCCTGGTGCATGGAGGTCTCATGCTCTACACATGGACAGCTTGTGTGAGAGAATGCAAACCAATAACACAATGCCTCTGCAAGAGGTGTGATATGACATAAACCAATCACATAATGCCTCATGTCTCATGCTTGGTATGTAAGAAAGACTCTAAATAAAGTTGGCTTTGTGTGATCATACTGGTGCAAGACTGTCCCACTTATTGCAGCTGGCAGTTACCCATGTAGGGTTTTTTTTCCTTAAACAGAGGGCTGTAACTGTGAAAGAACATAAAATAAAAATTAAACATTATCTACATTTCCTTCTTGATCCTTCTAGTTACAGCTCTCTCTCTCTCTGAGCCAAGGAACAAACAATATTTTCTGACTTGCCATCAATCTAGAGCTTTCTGCTCCAGGACTTCAAATTTCTTTGAGATCTCAGGCCCCACCTTATCCTGCAACCCTGTAAAGCATGCTGAAGCATTATAAGACCATATTAAACTTAAAAAATATAGAGGTCTTTCTAGCAGTTTTACAGAATATTCATATGTTGAAAAATTAAGCAAAGTCTGTGAATGTTCTGAGGTGTTAGCTCTTAACTGTCATTACTACTGTAATGACCTCTGGTATAGTTCTAGCCCAACCCACCTAGTACTATTTAATAATGAAGAAGCACTTTGCTTGCAGTCCCTGTGTTTTGGAGATGATAGAATTTAACAGTATGGAAAAGCATTCCCTCACCAGTTTATTTTAGCATCAGATGGCAACCTTGACTGCATTTAAGCTAATATTAGTAGTATATGTGCAGCACTAATGTGATGGTCATGTAGCCAAAAATGTAGATAAACCAGTACCTCTTGCAGTACACAAGGTAAAAGCAATAAGAAACTAGATAACACTCAAGAGAACTTTGGCTTGAATTGTAATAAGGTAAAAGATAAAGGATAGTTACCTGCTTTTAAATATTCAATTGTATTAATTTTTAATGCCTCATTAGGACTGAGTTTCCTTAACTACTGTAGAAATGCAATTATTATTAATCTGCATGAACTGATAGAGATTTTTTTCTGAAGTGTAATTAATTTGATTGTGTATTTCCTTTTGAATCCACTTTATAATTACAAAAGCCACCTTTTACTTTATGAATTACAACATGTGCATGTATGTATACTCTTACATAACAGACACACATATGTCTGTATATTCTTTATGTAAACTAAGCCATACATTATATGGGGACAATTGCTCAAAAAGCTAAGGAAAATCTCTTCCCAGAGAAAATACTCTGAAAAGAAAAAGAAAATCGCCACTGGGTGCCACTGTTTTTCCTTACCAGCTATCTTGTCTATGACTGCAGAATGATTTTAGCAGTAAGGACATCTTGCAGAGCTCATTCAGTCAGTGGGAAAGCTCACAAAGACTTCAACAGCAGGTGATGAGAATCTAAAAGAACATAGTCCTCCTGTTGCATAACTATTATAAAATATGGTAGCTGTTATGAAACAAAAATCTCTGGAATTTTATTCCACTGCTGTACATGTTTTTTTAGAGTAGCAGCTTCTAAGAGATAAGTTGGCAAGCATTTGATGTATGAAAACATTAACACACTGGTCATGAATTCTTGAGAAGACAATGATAAAACCTCCACCTGTCAGACTTATAGACATGCTCTTGAAAAGCAGTTCTTCATACGAGCAATGAAGCTATAGAGTCTTCTTTCATCCAGAGAAATGTGCATTTCAGAGCATTCACAAGAAGCTGTAATTCTGTTTTCTGTCCCTCTAAGCAGCATCATTTACGCTGCAATCACACTACCCTCCCCTAAAAAGAGGACAAACAGTGGCTGCAGTTCAGTGATGCTAGCCTTATGCTAGCCCTATGCTTCATTCTCAAAAGGTAATACTGTCTATTTACCAAAGACTCAGAGTATACACTGTTTCCTGCCTGGATGCCTTCCCTTTCTCTGTCACCATAGAACCCCAGGTTATGAAAAGGAAAGGATTGCATTGTCCTAAGTTTTTAAAATCAGTTTAGTGTTGAATGGTTTTGGCATTTGATAGACCTTTTCTGGATCCATGTTATACAATGTTATCTAAAAAGTACAGCAAAGCTAGAAATACAATGTTCAGAAGTAACTCAAGTAACTAGGAATGTAAGTCAGCACTTGTATAGATTTTTAAATGTCTAAGGATCCAAATAGCAGGATTTTTAAATGCTTTAAGGAGGTAGATACATGCAGGGCATTGGTATGTTCAACATTTGGCAATCCTGTCTAGAAAAATTACCTGTCCTGAGTTAGATATAAATATCTGTGAAAAACATAGGAAGGTGACTTCACCTTATAATGGGGTTCACAGAGGTCAATAAACTGAGTAGAAGGTTGCTTAAATTCAGCTTCGGAAATACTGATAAAAGATCTCAGCTCTCAAAAATAGGTGGGTGCCTCAACCTGTTCAAGGATATCTGTTCATATATAGCACAGTATTCTTATAGAACAAGTGGTCTTATTGCTGGACTATATTTTAGCACCTAACTGAATTTGTTCTAATTTGGATAGAAAGAATATTAACTGAAAAATAGATACTCTATACTCTCCTTTGTCCTGTCTCTCTTCCTTAGTGAGGTTTAGAGTCAACAATCTGGTAATATAGCATGTTTGGAATGTTTGGTACATTCCTGCCAGAAACATAGGGAAACAAGAGGTAAAAGGCATACGTGTGGGATTTCAAGTTTTTCAGTGGAGTTGTAATGTTGGACACAGAAATTTCGTTCCTTTTTTTAAATCTAAGATGTGTTTTGAACCCAATCTTTGGTACCCAAAATATGGTTTAGGTTTTCAAGGACTAGATCCAAAAAGTATTTCAGTGTATAACTCCTGCTGAAATCTGTGTCTGGACAGTGTTTAGTTATTAGAGTCGGACAGTTCAATAATTTTTTTTAAAAGGGAATGTACTTCGGTATTGCTAAAAAGTACCCTCTATGTACTTGCTCCTGTCTTCCCCAGGACAGAGTATCTCCTTAGTACTTTCTATCTGCTGATGGTTTAGATAGATAGTTTGAAATACAATTCAGAGAGAATTCCTATGTGTTCCATTGCATCCCTTTCGTTATTCTTCATTTATTCCATCACAAAATATATAGAGCAAGGTTACTCCTTGTACAACACCAGTTGGAGACTTAGCTGTATTAATTTCAAGTTAGTCTGATAATATTTAGAAGAGTCCTCATCTCTTCTCTTGAAAGGAACAATAGATGCAGCTCCGGAAAAGTGCATTACTTAAATAATTCACTTAAAATATGAGGAGAAAGGAGTAATTTTAAGGCAAAAAAAGAAAGGATTGTGCTCTGATGAAACCATACATAATAGTGTTCATGTAAATAAAATGAAATATTGTTTATTTTATATGACTGATCTATAAGAATGAGATGGAGAAAGAAAGATGAGTCTTTCAAACAGCAGAACAAAGCTTTATGTTAGGAATAGTTGTTTGACTGACTTTTAATAAAAAAAAAGAAGTGAATGATTTAATCTAAAGGGATATTTGTTGAGTATTAATGTATTCAAACATACAGGGTTTCCAGCTGGAGTCAGAGAGAGCCACTTGTCTTCGCCTTGCAATCCTTGGTGTCACTTGAACTACTCATGTGACAACATTCTAATATGAAAAGAGACAATAGGCATTGTTGGTCTTACATATTAATAAATAAGAGCCACAGTGTGAGCAAACAAAGGCTGCTTCCTGGAACATTGTGTCACAAGATTCCCAGGGTCAATCCTAACAGATTTAGTCTGAGGAGAAGCTCTGTTGAAATCAATGAGCTCAGTTCTCCTCACATTAGTTTTACAGCACTGTAGAGACATTACTACTACATAGTCCCAAATCTTGATCTCAGTGTGTCAGCTGGATACCTTTAGAGAGGTGGGCTCTACATAAAAGTCTCATGTGAGGAGGGAAAATGGGCCTGGCTGCCACTAGGCATTTTTGCAGAGCTGTAATTAAATAGTAAAATCTGTGTGAGTCACTGTAGAAGTGGTGAGAGAGGAGCTCTTAAGGATTTTAAGGAAGTAACCATTTTTTTCACTGAGCAGAGAAACTAATGGAAATAATAATACTGCATGACTTAGTTTATGAGGCTTATATCCCCTGTAATTTTTCTCTAAACTCAGGTGTATGTTACACATCACACAAAAAAAAGTGGTTTACTTTCTAGTTTTTGTGTGCTTCTGATTGTGCTTCTTGACAGATGGGCTCACTTATTTTTGAATTGCTAAGTAATAAAAGATAAAGAGCTATTATATAAAAGGCAGACAATCAGAAACAGGGCAATTATCTTAGAAACTACAGGCATTTTGAGGTTTGTACCCTTAACTGGTACTTGTTAATTTCTAGATATTTCTAATATTTATTTTCTTGACTCCTAATATACACATGTAAGAGTTATTCCTCAAAAAAATTGTTTAAAAATGGTCTTTGATAGCATGTCTGTTACCTCAAAAAAATCCACTATAATCTGTTTCACTAATTTTTGTTCACATTATGGGGTTTGACTAGATGGTCTATGAATGTACCTTCTAACCCAAACCATCAAAAAATTAGGGGGTTGGGTATGGGTGTATGATATGACATCAAGAATAGATTTTTCAACCCCTCTGCACTACTCAGCCATACAGCTTGAATCCCTGTTATAGCACTACCCCATAATTTCCTTACATTATTTAAGTATGAATCTATACAGAGTGCAACATTGCCTCATGAGATATTTCCCACTTAATAGCAATTTTGTGAGAAAAGTAATTAGAGCTCTAATCTTGATGGACAACCTGAGGAGAAAACCTAAGGGAATATCTCTTTTGGAGGGCATTTTACCAAGAAGAAGGAAGCCTGGAACAAACCTGGTCCTAGTCCTGAAATCCCTCAGTGGTTTTACACTCAAAGGACTCTGCCAGATACATAGTAGAGGTTGTAACTAAAATGCATCATGCTATTGTAGACAGCTGGCACTGACTGACCACTACTTGTGAATGAATTGATCTCCAATTTGTTCACTCTTAATTAATTTTAATGTTCATGAGAATGTCCAGACAATCAAATTAAAAGGAGTTTGTTTCATTGTTTTTCTTTCTAGAATATCTCACAACTAATTCACCACTAGTTGTGGCAAGAGAATAAAAAGAACAAGGGAAATGAGTTCTTAACAAGATTCTTATCTTCCTTCAGAATGACTAAATACCATGGGTTTCTGTCATCTACTTTGTCTCCAGCCCTTGTCCTTAATGGATCTGAGCAGACTGTTCAAGTTCAAAGAAATTGTGTTGCTCTTGAGAGCTTCAGAAAGTACATTCAAAAATATTCATTTCCTTTTGGTCTTTGACCACTGTCACAAAGACCAAATGGATGCTAAGAAAATTAGCTATGGTGTCTTCCTTACCTGTGATTTTATTATCAATTCGGACCTGCCTTCGTATACATCAAACTCTGGAAGACTTAATCAAGGCCCTGCTATGAGGTAACAGACACAATGCAGTTATATCTACATGTTTTAATAAATGTAATTTATTAAAGCTTATCAAGATGCCCATATATATTATCAGTAATGTAACTGTTATCTAGTTCTGCTTGTCTGACTTCTCTTTTTCAGCACTAAACTGTATGCTTGGAAAAGTTTCAGTTTATAGCTAATACAAATGAACACAAGCACTAAGCAAGGGTGAAAACTGTGTATTCACTAGTGACTTGAGAAGTGTCTGATTTATGAGTTGTTCAATTGATTTTTCCTCTGAATTACATTGACTTCTCTCTCTATGTCAGTATAAACAAAGGTAAATTTCAAGGTCAGGTCAGCACTAACATTTGATTAGGATCACTCTACTTTTGCTCATCTGAATTCATGTTATAATTTTAATTTTTAAGAATATAAAGACTACTATAATAATGAAAAGTTTATCTCCACATTTCAGCCAGATTATCTCTCCCAGACAACTGTAGGTCTCTGTTGCACATCTTTCCAGGTGATTATAGAAGCTATATCAATATCGATGAATCAAATTCTTAGTTAAATATTGAAAGACTAACACATTTTGCCATAGTCCTATTCTGCTGACTACAGAGGTTTCTGAGAACACCTTGGACTCTTCATCAAATTGTGTAATGGCTCCAGAATATTTGATATAAACAAAGATTTGTGCTTGTCAGTGGTGGTAGTCTATTTAGGCCAGCGCCCATTTAAACTGTTTCCCCTCTATTTCTTTGTGAGTTCAAGTCTATAAAAGCAGTACGGTATTTTAGCTGATGTCTTTCTAGGGGATTATTGTTCCTGATCAGTGGTTGAACATCATTTGATGCATGAATTGATTGCCCAAATATGCACTGCCTATTGTGTTTTAGTGTTTAAATAGAACAGTTGATCTAATGAGGATAAGTTTGTTTGAAGTAAGGTAGTCTTAGCAGCAGTGTTTATATGTGAAAGTGCCTAAACACTATTATTTCTGTAGAGCCAAAAGTGAAATTCCTTCACTGCAGCTTATTCTGTCTGAACATGTGCTTAAGTTTTGTGTAATACTCAGTTGATCACAAGATAAAAATTATAATAATTAGTGACAGAGAAACCTATTAGGTAAGTCCCGTGGGGACCAGCACATCATCTCTGACAAAGTAATCTCTCGTAATAAATGTAGTCATACAGCTAATGTAAGTAATTGGAACTTTCTATCTCTCTATCCAGTTAATTCTGCCTGAATGCAGGCTTAACTTTTGTGCTATACGCCAATGATCAGAGAATCCCCAAATCAGAATTATTAGTGATAAACCCCCTATTATGTTGGTCTCCCAGAGAGAAGTATGGCATCACTGGCACAGTAATCTGATGATGAATGCAGTTATACAGCTAATTTTAGTAACTGAGACTTTCTTAAAGTAAATAAGTTACTTCTGAGGCTATTTGTATCTGATGTCACCACAAGAGAATTGTTCTGCAGTAGGACTTCAGCTTTGTTAGTGAGGAAGGAACACGAACACTGGTACAGCAATGCTGTATTTAGAGCAGCATATTGGCTCAAAGGGAACGGCGAAAATATAACAAATCAGCTTTTGTTCTTGTTTTCCCAGGCAGGATGTTTGCCTCTGCTAACTAATTACATAACTGATGGCTTTGCTTATTCTTAGATGTCATGGTTTTGGTGGTGTGAATGGAGCACACAGATAAGCTTATGCCTTCAACACACAATAAAATTTGTGTTTCTCTTTCCCTGTGAATTTTCAGAGTTTGACAAGTAATTATACAATCTTCCATATGAAACTTTCAGAAAGATGTCTAGGCTCTCTCTTCATTGGAAAATAATCATAGGTAATATTACTGCCAGTTACTCTGTATGTAGCAATTTGTCATGCAGCTGTAGTTCCACGCAGAAATGTAAGTGCATCGGTGCCATGCCCCATATGCACATTGACCTGCCTTTGGCTATGATCAGTAGAACAAATACCTTATTTCAGGATTTCAAAACCAGTAAATCATTGTATTATTCCACACATTTCTGCAGAAGGTGATGGACTAGTCTGCCTGACAAATAAAGAAAATAAAGAAACAAGTGCTCTGGAGCAGAATGGCTCTGCTCTTAGAAGACAAAGGAATCTCAACTCCCACTGCAGAATGCCAGGTCCCCATGGACCAGGTCAGCTTAGCTGGGAGTCACAAAAGCACTAGGGCCTTGCTTCTTTCACTGTAGAGGATGATGACAGGTAGATATGCTTCTGTACTTGCTGAAACATGAAACTTGAGGCAATTGGACTAAAGGCTAAAGCTGTCCCTTAGGCTGCATTTTAACTGGCTGAGTGTATACCCTGAAAATCCAGTGTGACTGTGTTCTCTTTAATGCTTACCACAGGGATCTGTTCTTCCCTAAGCAACTGACAGCTGTTAAACTCCTAGGCAGCAATTATCTGATTGTACTGCTGTCAAATGGCTGCTATTAACAGAGCTGTTATCTGCTGGGTCTTTCTGGTACTGATGGTGCAAGAGACCCTTGGGTTACAATAAGGGCCAAGGGAGCTCCTCTTGACTAGAACTGTGACAAGCCTTTGAAGGTGTCTACACTCACCAGACTATCAGGAAAAGGCAGGTCTGCATGGTGGCACCTGATCTTTCACTGTCATCTTTGACCTTTTCATCACCTGTGTGTGTTGCCAGCTCGTTTGCTTGATCCTGTTACCAGTTCCTGCTACTCTGACACAACTGAGTGCAGTTTAGAGAACCTGTGAGAGAAATTAAAGCCTCTGTATCAGACCGGTGCTCAACCTATATTTTGGTACAATAATCTCACTAGACGTGAAAAAAAAGAATTATTTACTTTCTTTTTTTTCAATTGAGGCCTAACTATGTGTTCTATTTTGGTTCTTGCCAGACATAATGCAAGCAGAGTAGCTGACAGCTAGATTGATGAAGTCCCATATAAAGTTTAGGTACCTACTGGCAAGGTGAGGTGGGTCACAGCACGGCAAGACAGGAGGAACATGTGTTTTGGAGCATGTGCTTGGAGAAGGTTATGGAAAGGTTGGGAGGCAAATTAGGTATCGAGTTTTGTGATTGTAGTGTCTGCACATTTTCATAATGATTGTTATCAGTATGCCAGAGAGGTAATTTGAGGTCTGCCTTCAAGGCATGCCGGCTAGGTCAACTCAGATAATTTTAAGGTAAAAAGCCACAGTAAAGACAGAAACATAAAAGTACATATCCATTGTCATAACACCTGCAAGAATTAAGTGCCACTTCATTGTGTGCACTCAGCTGTTGTTGCTGATCTCAGTGCCATGTATGCTACACAATAGCAACTGAAACAGGTTAATGGAACGAGTAGGAGAATTTTAGCAGATAGAAGGAGATTTGAAGCCAAACATCAGGATTTACCTATATATATCTTACAGCGCTGAAAAACAGCAAGACCTTAAATATCCATGAATAATAAAAACCTAAGGTTTTCTATTGTTTTGAAAGATGGCTTAGAGGATAACATCCTTTGATGCTAGGATTAATTTCAGAATAATGCCACTTTTCTTGCTTGTACTGACTGACTTCGATGACACACAAGTGTGTTTAATGTATCACATGTCAGATGTGTTAACATATACACACGTGGCCTCAGTATGGACTAAAATGCAAGCCACAGACACGTGAGTCACAGAGTGGGATAACAAAACAACAACAACAAAAAAAATCTATCAGACACTTACCTGATCCATACAGATGAATTTTAGAAAATAAGTCTAACTTCATATAGTAGTCTATTAAAAATGTCAATACTGTCATTCTAGATTAAAAATACTGACCAAACCACTGAGAAACTGACTAATATGATTTCACCCAGTTTGAGCTGCCTGAAAGGTATTTAGGTAGGTTCCGTGTTCAGTCAATGGAATGATACAGATGGAACCAGAAGTCTGTTCATCTTATTCTGCTTTCAGTGTCCAGGAACTATCTTTATGGATTACAATTAGAAACAATTTAATTTTTAAACCAGATAGCAACTGCTCATACAGCTCAAGTTATGAGAAGGACCCTGTTCTTTGATTCCCAAGCTGGGGTGATAACAGAAGAAAAAAAATACTGTTAGCTTTAGAATCTACAATAATAAGACACAGGATGAGGTTATCTAGTATTTTATGCCCTGTAAAGAAAATGTATATAATATTTCAAGCAGAGCATGAGCTTCATACGGTAAGTAATTACATACTGGAGAAAAGTTTCTCTGGGCTGACTGGTGCAACATAAAACATAATATAATGTCTTACAGAGATCTGTACTATTAACATCTTGTACTAGAATAATCAATGCTTTTGAATGCAAGTGTCTTTTGGCCTGGTTCAAATTTAGTAAAGGATATTTTTGTTGCCCAAGGTAAGAGATGGCCATGTTTCCATGTGGGTGAATTAGTGCACTTTGGGTAGATCTAACACAGTGATATCATATAATTGAAGATATCATGCAAATTTGCCACAGTCACCATTAAAAATACTTTGCCATACATATTTTCATAATAAGAACTCTACAGATATTTCCACTCATAACAGATAACCTTTAAAACACAGAAGAGACCACCATGGAAGAAGAACACTTCAGCAAAGAGAACTATTGGGGAGTTAAAATGGGAAGTTAACAGGCAAAGCTTTTTATTTAATGTAATATAAATAACATACACAGTAATAAAAAAGCCTTTAAATTGAAGATACTCCTGGTGGAGAAAAGGTTACAGATCTTGTCTTGACTGTATTGGTTTCTAGATCTTGAAGTTTGGGATTCTAATAAAGACATCCACTTGGAGTGATTATAAGTTTTATTATGCCTCTCAAAAGCACAAATAAAGGCTAGAACTACTACTAAAAATATTTCAACAATGATTCTCTGGCTTGTTCAGACCCCAGAAAAAACACAACCAATTTTCATCTACCAATGGAATTAATGGAAACTGTGCCTAACATAACAGGAAAGGAAAGAGATTACTTTTTGCTGTTTTCCTAAATCATACATAACACCTTAGGCTGTCCAACTCAATACAGCTCTATGTCTGGAAAGACTTTTTTTTTTTTTTTTGCAGGGGTTCAACAAGTATTTTTAAAATTCTTTTATTAGTTTCCCAGCCAGCAGCACAGGTAGTTTCTAGTGTAACACTACTCTGGACAAGATTTGTGAACTCTATATGGTTTAGCTGAGACTTGTATTTATCTCAAATGTCATCTGCTCCCTCTCTGTGGCGTAACATCTACCAGACTGCCCTGGAGCCTTTCCTTATCTGATTTTGAAGATATTACGGATGACATTTTTGCTGCCAATGAGTGAAGAAAATTAACAAAGTTGGTTTATGCTATAATAGGGAACTTGATATGTAAATACTGTTCATTCTTTAATGATTTGGTCCTTCTTCAGTTTCTGAGGACAACTACAGACTCATGGTGAAGATCACAGGTGCTATAAATATTAAACAGAGTATCACATTATCTCCAAAAATAAAGGAAAAATACAATTGTGAAAAAATATTCTCTATCTGACATGGGTAAACCAACAGACGTGATCTATCTAGACTTCTGTAAAGTCTTTGACAGGGTCACCCAAAACATCCTTCTCTCTAAACTGGAGAGATATGGACTTGATGAGTGGACAGTGTGGTAGATAAGAAACTAGTTGGATGGTTGTATTCAAAGACTAGTTGGCAATGACTCAAAGTCCAGATGGAGATCCATGACAAGTGGTGTCCCTCAGGGGTCTGTGCTGGGACCAGTGATACTTAATATCTTCATCGATGATAAAGACAGTGAGATTGAGTGCACCGTCAGCAAGTTTGCAGTTGACATCAAGCTAAATGGTGTAGTTGCCACAGCAGAAGGATGGGATGTCATTCAGATGGTCCTGGACAGGCTGGAGAAGCGGACCTGCGAGGACCGCATGAGGATCAACAAGGCCAAGTGCAAGGTCCTGCATCTGGGTCAGGGCAATCCCCGCTTTCAATACACAGTAGGGGATATTGTGATTGAAAGCAGCCCTGCAGAGAAGGACTTGGGGGTGTTGGTCGATGAGAAGCTTGACATGAACTGTCAGTGTGTGCTCACAACCCAGAATGCCAACTGTATCCTGGGCTGCATCAAAAGAAGTGTGGCCAGCAGGGCAAGGGAGGTGATTCTGCCCCTCTGTTCCACTCTTGTCAGACCTCATGTGGAGTGTTGTGTCCAGTTCTGGAATCCTTAACATAAGAAGGATATGAAACTGTTGGAATGGATCCAGAGGAGTGCTAGAAGGATGATCCAAGGCCTTGAGCACCATTTATTAGTGGACCATGAGGACAGGCTGAGAGAGTTTGGGTTGTTCAGCCTGGAGAAAAGAAGGCTCTGAGGAGACCTGATAGCAACCTTCCAGTACCTACAGGAAAGCTACAGGAAAGCTGGGGAGGGACTATTCATAAAGGCTTGTGATGATAGGATAAGAGGGAATGGGTATAAATTGGAGAGGGTCAGATTCAGGCTTGATTTAGGAAAGAATTTCTTCACCATGAAGTGGTAAGACCATAACATGTTGCCCAGGGAAGTTGTGGCTGCCCTGTCTCTGGAGGTGTTCAAGGCCAGGCTGGATGGGGCCTTGGGCAGCCTGATCTAGTGGGATGTCCCTGTCCATGGCAGGGTGGCTGGAGCTAGATGATCTTTCTGGTCCCTTCCAATCTTAACTATTTTATGATTCTGTGATTCTAACTCTCTTTTCTGAGCAACTTAATGTTTCATAAACTAAGAAATGTAATCTTATTTACTTGTTATCACTTTCCAGGTAAAGTATTCTAACCATTTTGAATTCAAAACCTGTTTGCATGGTGATGACATTGATATATTTGTCTTATCGTAGAACAAATATTTATTTTAATCTTAAAGAAGCATGGAAAGTAACTGTAAAATAATGGCTGAGATTTTGTGAATTAAAGCTCAATTCCAGAAGATGAATTCACTCCATAGGTTATAAAATTTATTAAATGTTGATAAAATCCTCTTACAGTGAAGGCAGCTTAATTTTCTCAGCTTTTTTCATAGCCCTAAAATAAGTTCTACTTGATCTGTCCCACCAAAAAGCAAGGCAATATTCCTGTAGAAGTCTCCTGTGAAGGCTATTGTGCTCAGGAATGGTTCAGGAAATAAAAGTAAAAAAGACAATTGAAAAATTGTATGGATCATTGTAACTTATGATTAGATAACTGGGGTCACCCGTCAATGTGCATAATGACAAAACTGCAATCTAGAAAGACCTAAACAAGTTGAAGGAATGGGCTGACAGGAACCTCACGAAATTCAAAACCAACAGATGCGATGTTCTGATCTGGGATTAAATAACCCCTAGCAGTGCTACAGCCTGTGTCAGGCTAGCCATTAGCTCTGATGAAAATGCGCAGGGGGTCCCAGGCATACAGCAAGTTGAGCATGAGCCAGCAATGTGCTCTGGCAGGTACAAAGGCCAACTGTGTCCTGCACTGTATGAGCAGGAACAGTCAGTTAATGGACAAGGCTCCTCGTCTAGTCACCTGTCATTAGACCACACTGAGACAGTATTCTGTTTTGGGTCCCCAGTATCAGAAAGCCATAAACTGGCTGGAGGAAATTTGGCAGAGGACCACTGAGATAACTGAGGTTGAGGGACCAGAGTAGCAGAGGAAACAGGGCTGATTCAGCCTAGAGAAAGGTTGGCTCAAGAGGCACATAATGCAGCCTTTGGGCTACTGGGGAAATGAAGCTGGGCATTTATTAGTGGACCATGATGGGAGACTGGGGGACAAAAAAGGTGAAGAATGGCTGTTAAAAATGACTTTCCACTAGAAGGCCAGGCAAGCAGTGGCACAGGTGGTCCAGATTCATTACACATGCTCCCTCCTTCCTCAGAGTGTTGCGTATTCCGCTTGGACGAAGCCCTGAGCAGCCTGGTCTGACCATGGCTGTGAGCAGCACAGTGGACCAGAGAACTCTGAAGCTCCCTCCCAGACCAAACAATCCTATTAGCCTCTTGTCCTGTGGATCTATGACAATTTTATTTCTTAAATACATAAATATCCCTAAATAAAGAAAACGTCTAAATATATTTTGTCATTACAGCTGGGGGTTTTTACAATATCTCACAAGACTTGTAGTAGAATATCCCAATTATAAGTCACATATGACTCAATTTTCCTTGTTGATTATGTTTCATACCATAGTTCACTTACCTTGGGTGATATATGAAAGTTCCCTAGCACTGCCTGTGCAGGCTGAGAAACCCAAAGTCATGCTTTTGTTTTCACTCCCTACCTCTTCTCTGATATGAATGTTTTATTAACTACCTAACCTGCTGCTTTTAGTTAATATGCACCAAAACAGTTTTGATCACAAGCCTCATCATGTAAAATAAAAATCACATTCACTGCAGATTTTTCTGGTTTGTCAGTCAAATCTGAGCCAAAGGAATATGTTGCCTTTTCAGACCCTGTTGTGTGCAGTGACATTGGGTTGCCGTTAATCAAACTTGGTTGTCAGAACAAAATTACAGACTTCAGAGAAGTCTGTAATTCTTACTGCTGACAACAGCCTGGCCACATGCCTTACTAGGAAGCTGTTAATGAACTTTGGGAAACTGTTAAAAAAGGTGAAGAATTTGCAGAGGATACTGAGTGGTCATACAGTCACACCCACAAGTGTCAAGGTAAGCTGCCAAACCTGAAGCTCACTAGTAAAAAACAGTTTTTAATTTAATTTTCTGTTTGCATGA
Source organism: Coccyzus lansbergi (assembly GCA_033558105.1). Taxonomy (NCBI): domain Eukaryota; kingdom Metazoa; phylum Chordata; class Aves; order Cuculiformes; family Coccyzidae; genus Coccyzus; species Coccyzus lansbergi. Next base: position 190,648 of record JAUMJK010000468.1, read on the forward strand.
AAACTTCCTATCTGATTTTTGCATGCTGCTCAGGGGAACAGGAAAATATTGCAACATCTATCTCTCAGCAAAGGCAGTGAGCAAAATCAGGACTTCAGCTGCAACCCCAGAAAGCTCCCAAGGAAACAAAAAAATCCTTGCAAATAGTGAAAATTTTTTACAAAGCTGAATGAGAATTTGCAAGACCTCTCTAAAACCTCATGAGTCAGTGTAGAGGGCTCTCCCCCTACCTGAGGGTACAGGCAGGGTGGGAGGCTGTGTGAAAGGTGCTGGTGGCAGTGGAACTGCTTGTTCTGGGCTCAGGCTTCCTGCTGAGAGGCCCAAGCTCACCCTGCCTGAGACACACCTGAGACAAGGGTGCAGCATGCCAGCAGAGGAGGTCACAGACTTGGCTTGTCCTTGCTAGGAAGGACTGGAAGCTCCTGATGGAGCTGTGAGCTGAGTTGTCCCCAGGGGAACCTTATGCAAGGCTGGGAATGGTGTGAGGAAACGACCAAGTGAGGAGGGAGCCCTTGGAGACAACAAAGCTTGCCAACCCAGGGGAGAGAGGAGGAAGCAGGTATGCAGCCAGGTACCTCAGAAGGGAGAAGAAACAGCCAGGGACGCCTTGCTGTGGCAGCACTGAGTCTTGCTGCAATCCAGCCAGGTCCTGGGCTGCTAGGTTGGAACCAGCTGGGAGGAAAGGACTTGATCTGGAAGGCATAAAGGGAGAATCTATTCAGTCCTTTTACTTCTGTTTCCTCTCCATGTGGTAGCCTGTGTGCAGGTTAGAGGTGCCTGGCCAACAGGTGAGATGGAGTGCTGCAGCATGAAGCATCCTCCTCTGCACTTTGGCTAAGGAAAATCCCATGAAGATGGGTGTGTATTTCCAGCAGGCTATGCGTACAACATATTTTCATTTAAACAAAGAAACCCATATTTAGGAAATCTGCAGAGCTGCCATCCCACAACAAATGGTGAAAATTTGTATGAGCAGCCAAGACCAGGTCTGCAAAGTTTCTTACCTTTGTGTGAGGGAGGTGTATGGGTATTCTGTAAGGGGGCAATACAAATAAAAGTTAACAAAGGTAAAACCAAGCCTAAGGCTAAACTTTAAAAGTAGCCTAGGAGAATCCTGAAAAGGGGGTCTCAACTTGGGGAAAATTACAGTTGTATTAGTTGCTTTGTGTAGGAGTGGATCCACACACTGCAGAGCTTACTTTTCAGCTGACAACCCATTTCATGTGGTAATGGGGAGCTGCTTTTACAGCCCAGTAATTCTAGGCAAGACTAGTTGCTGCCACATTAAACTTCAAGCAATTGTTCAGTGACAGTCTGTGCAGGTCTAAGCAATCAGCCTATTCCCTACATGGTGTGAGTTGCTCCTGCCTCCAATGGCTGGAAAACTCTGCAAATCAAAGAGAGTTTACCTGAAAATCAGTTTTTAATGGGGTGCAAAATATAATACATGGAGGGAAATAAATTAGTTCAAATGTTTAGCCATTCAAATAGTCCTTAATTTTCAGGTGTATGTGAGGAAAGAGGGTGCCTGTTACCTTAGTTCTTTGTGAAGAACAGCCTCATCTCCAGTTTGGATTAATGTCAAGTAATTTATATGCATTTTACAAGAAAATAAGTATCTTGAACACAGTTCTCAGTTTTTAGTTTCTTCAGCTACTGCTTTGCAGAAAGTTAAAATATGTATTATATTTTTAGCCTGCTAGGTCTAATAAAGACCAAGTGTCACAAGAATATTTGGAAATAGTTACCATTAAAGTAGACTCTTTGAAACAGAAATATATGCCATAAATGAGTTACATGCCAGGATACCTTAAAGAACCACGATCCTAAGTTTTAAAAACCTCAAGAACTATAAACAAACCGCATCTATGGTAGCTAAAGTAAAATAAAGAGCTTTGTGCCAAATCCTTTTTGCCTAAGCTACATGTAGTCATTTAAGGACAGTATTGCAAAAACTAAATATTTATCTTCCGTGAGACTAGCTATGTGATATTTCCCACAGAACATTTGCACAAAGAATCTAAAGATCCAGTATTAACTGGAAAATGGTCTGACATTAATCCAACACATGAATTTTTTTCACTCAGGAAAATTATTTAAAAATGTTAAAGTAATATTTCACAGCTGCAGATGCAACTATTTACTCAAGTTCCAAGGAAGACTAAATTAAACATTAAAAAGAAAAAAAAGAAGAAGAAGAAAATCTGCTTTTAAGCAGGGCTCACAGATTAACAGATTAATTTATCCTCAGTTAATTACCCCGTAAGGTTCAGCTGAGCTGCCAGCACCACTAACAGTCAAGACATATCACAATGGATTGTTCTGTCTATTTGATAAACTCATTCACTGAACACATTAATTTCTGGCTGTGCATGTACAATAAAATCTAGCCAGTCAATAGTGCTACTACTCATCTCATTCAGCTAATTCAGATAATTTTCTGTCTTTTTTGTTGTGACTTTTTTTTTTCCAACCTACTTTTTGCATTTTTTTTTCCTAGTTTGAGAAGTCTGGCAGTCAAGACCGTGCTCTGCGCTGGGCGGGGTGGGGGTGGGGGAGGGGGAACATAATGGAGAGGAGAGGGAGAGAGCTGTCATGGAGCTGTGGGATATTTTTTTTCTTTAAGCTGAAGTATGACTGAGTTTCATCTGAGTAACTGGTTTTTTTTTCTTCTTTTTGGAAGTCATGTTTTCTTTAAGAGGGTGTTTTTCCGGACACTGTCCGTTCTTTGGCGATAATAACGCCTTGTGTGCGGTGTGAGCTGTGCTGAACAGAAGTGTCTGCTTCTCGTCACCTCTCCTTGCAGCCTTTCCCCACCTCAAGGGCGAGATCAGGCAGAGCTGGCCCCAAAGTGGCAAGAGTTTTGATTGTTTTGAAGTTCATAATGATACAAGACGTAGTTACTATCACAAAAAGCAGAATATAGGAATGGTTGGACTAGAAGATCCGATGGGTCCCTTCCAACCTGGTTGTTCTATGATTCTATGATTCTATGATTCTATTATAGTTCTTTTTCTGCTACTTATTATTTGTGTACTTTTAGTAACTCTGACTTCAACTTGCTGAACTGCAGAAGTATTTGAAAGTCTCTGGAGATCTTTTAAAATACAAAATAGTTCTCACAGTGAAACTTACAGATAATGCAAAAGCGAGTAAAACTATAACCTGCAAGAAATATACTGTTTTTATTTAATTGTAATGTGCCATTGCATGCAGTTTAATTTTGATTTGAAATGTGTAAGATATAAAAGTTATTATTCAGCAACAAGCCAGTATCTTTTTGGTCTTTTCAGTATATAGAGAGATTAAAAGAACTGAAATTTTATGGAGTTAGAAGATTGTGTAAATTTCCTTTTTTCTTTTGTAATTACATAATAATTTACATATAAATATGATAAATATTGAAGTCATGAAAGCCACTATGCCTGTTTTGACATAACTAGGAATACTTTATACTCTACTGAAACCACTGCTTTCTGAAGAAACAGAGACTGTTTTCATTGATATCAATCAGTCGTTATTGCTGATGTTAGCAAGAACAAAATCAGACCCTTTATGCTGTAAACTTAATAGTATGTTGAGTCTTGTTGAAATATGGCAACAACGTGCTTTAAATCAAGACATACATTTAAGTTTAACTGCGATATTGTTGCCAGTCCTTAGTTTCAGAGCAGCATTAAGTCTTTTCAGTTTAACTTCTTGTTTTGGGAAACAATAAAGCAAAAATTAAAAACAATGTCCTTATAAATCTTGAAATGTATCTTGCTACCTACAGAAGAAGAATGGGCAATTTACTCTCTTTTTACAAGTGTAATAAAACTAGAAATTAAACGTTTTTCTCACTGTGTGCAAAGAAAGAAGTGCTGTTCATTAGATTACAGCAAAAAAAAGAGACTTTGGAGAAATGGCTTAATCATGGCAATTGTAGAGCCTAAGAAGAGATGTAGGAATATTACTTCCATTAATTAAGAACTACATATACAAAAACCACATGCACATGACAGAAAGATTGAGAGAGAGATATTTGTTTACAACAGCAACCTTTGGTTGTAAAAGGAGAAGTAGAAAAAAAATCCATATCACTAGAAGCACTTCAGTGGTTACAAAAGAATTTTCTCCACCACTTCCTCCTTTCTTCATTATCTTTTTTTCTTCAAAACAAAACCTTCCAGTAGATAAAAATGTAGTACAATGTGGGATTGGAAGAGATCTCAAAAGATATTATGTTATTGTCATTAAGTTTCTTGCCTATTATCCTTTGGTTTTGAAAAAACGCAATTTTAATATGCCATGAGGATATATGATTCTAAATTTGACAGTGTAAATTCTTTCAAACATGCTGTATTGGAAAACTATACTACCATATGTTTCATAGGTTATATATTTCTCCAAAGCTGGTATGAAAGAATTGAATATTCATATCTTAGGATATGAAATTTAAATAAAAACCAGCTAATTACTGTGAGGTGAGGTCTGCTAAGGCTAAGAGTTTAGACTTGGAAGAATGTAATGGAAATCAGTCTAATAACTTGATAGTCATATGGTGTGATAAAACCCAGAATATGTAGTCTTTTTTTTTTTTTCTTTTCTGCAGGGACACCTACTTATAACCCCATTTTCATCCAGCAATCCTGTTTGGTCTGCTTTAGTCATCAATACTGCTAGTAGACATCCTTCCTCCAAACAACCCAGCATTGTCTCCAAAGCTGAACACAAGAATAAATGTACACATGAAATAGATAGGACTTTCTGTAGTTTTGCTTTCAAATATTCTGAGATTTATGCATGGGGATTTGGAAGTTTATGAACAAAAGAAGAAAGAAAACTCACCACAAAAATAAGTCCTGTCTTCCTCAGAAAGAAAAGTTACTTTTCATAACAATTTTGAGCTACAAAAACCCACAAAACAAAAGTGAAGAAGCACATACATCTTATAGGCTACAGAAAGAACTCCTTTCTCATTTGACAGATCACATAGAAGCACTGGAAATTTCAGAACAAAGAAGATGATGTACAATGAAATGATGGTAAGAATCATATTATATGCCATAACCGTTTTGGACTGAAAGCAGTCTAATGTCTTCCATCTGAAAGTGCAGGCCCCTGAGTGTTGCAGATATTTCTGGAAGTATAGGCTGACATCACTGGACTTCCTTACAGCACTGCAATTTGGTCTGAGTATTTTGCACACACGTTATTATCTTTGCTTTGTACAGAGAAAATATTGCACCCAAAACCTCAGTGGCAAGAGGGTTTGGGTTGCCAAAGGGCCAGTCCCACTTTAAAGAATGACCTCCCTAGTTATATCTAAGCATATTTTCCCAACAAGAAACTGGTCTGGTAGATGAAGGGAGAGATCTTCAGTAAATCTTTTAATGCCATCCCCTATAAGAACCTCATAGAAAATCTGTTGATTTACTGGCTGAATGAGCAGATGGTGAACTAGATGGAAAACTAGCTGAATGACTAGGCCCAGAAGTGGATGATGGGCAGTGCAAAATATAGTTAGAGGCCTGTGATCAGCACTGTACCCCAGGGTTTAATACAGAGTTCAGTCTCACTTGTTATTTCCATTAATGATCTGGATGATGGGAAAGAGTGTACCCTCAGCAAGTTTGGAGATTACACCAGACTGGGAGCAGTGGCTGTTATGACAGAGGGTCATGCTGCCATCCAGAAGGACCTTGACTGACTGCAGACATGAGTTGACAAAGACATCTTGAACTTCAACAAGTGCGAAGTCCTGCACCTGTGGAAGAACAATATATGTTGGGAGCACCCAGCTGGAAATCAGCTTGGCAGAGCAGGGCCTGGAGTCCTGATGGACACCAGGTTGAACATCAACCAGCGATGCATCCCTCCTGCTATCAAGAAGACTGGCATCCTTGGCTGCATTATACAAGCATTGCCAGCAGGACAAGAGAGGTGATCCTTCCCATTTATTCAACTCTGGTGAGGCTACTCCTGGAGTGCTGTGTTCAACTCTGATCAACCCATACGAGAGAGACATGGACATATTAGAAAGAGTTCAACAAATGGACACAAGGCTATTAAAGGGACAGGAGCATCTCATCTATAAAGAAAGTCTTAGCAAGCTGAGGCTGTTTAGCTTGGAGAAGAGAAAGCTTAGGGGATTCTTATTAATGTATATAAATACCTGAACAGAGAGGGCACAAGTCAGTTTAGGATTACTCTTTTCCTGTTCTTTGCTTTGCTTTTATGTACACTACATTTCCTCTACTGTTTTATTGCCCAGTCACCCTTTTCTTTCTCTAGTTCCTTATGGCTTATTTTTACTGTCCTGAATAATTCTAGTTTGAAGGGAAAACTTTGCCATTTCAGTTATCACTGTTTTCCTCAAATAATTTATGAACATACTGAACAGTCTGCCCCATGTCATTAGGACATATTCCTTTTTTTCATGGAAGTGTGAACGACCTGTAACTCTTTAGCATTTTATTGTGTGGTATTTCTCTGTTGTTATAAGCTCTTAGCTGGGGAAAGAACCAGAAGTCTCTCAGCATTGAGCAATTTGAATGGGAACTTTACTGAAAACTGAGTGCTACTGAAAGCTGCACCTGGTCCCAAACTGACTTTTTTTCTTTGTTTATATGCTCCTTCTAATGTCCCTGAATTGTAAAGGAAGATTACAAGAGTTTAGGCTTTATCTAGCTACCATAATTTGTCATAATATCAGTACGTTAACTCTGGGAATCAGCTCTGCCTTTAAAACACTGGCATACTTCAAACAGCCTCAACTGTTGAAGTATTTAGTGCAAAATACACTTTGAAGTTTAATTATGACCATAAACACTTATTGCTTTCCTTACTGTATGATATGTTCAAAGATCATGTATTGTGTATGCAGTGCAATAACACTGTGTGAAAGGCCTGGGACATTTTTTCCTCACATTTTGATGTCATCTATATCCTGAAAAGATTTCCTATCCTGACAGGGTATACTGGTTTATTTTTTTCTACCATAGCATTTAAAAGCAGAAACCTACATCATCATCTAAAAATCTTAGTAATCCTGAAAATGAAAAGTGTAACAGGACACTACAGTAAACAGGAAGGACAGGTGAATCAGAGATGTTGGCATTTTACGGCAATTAGTTAAATACTTTAAAAAAAATAAATAATTAAAGCTTTTAAGGAGTCCAAAGAAATTATAATAATTTAAATAATGAGCATTTAGACCACTGAATAATTATTTAAAAAAAATTTCTTTCAAATTTACATTGGATTAACACTGAAAATAGTTATTTAAACTCAACACAGGAAATGCAAAAATCTGTTTTCTCAAATATAACCTACTGTAACATCTTGCAAATTAAGAGTCTTTAAAGGTCATTTGTATGGTGGAATTACATTAAATATTGTATATGAGGCAAGAGAGGGGCTTGAGTTGCTTTGGTTTCAGCAACACATTCATTTGCCCAGTCGTGTTCTATCATTTATAAGGTATGTCCTCTTTTCATCTATGCTTGGCAATCTCTAGGTAGGAAATTAGAAATACTTCAAACTTAGTCTTGCCTGCTTCAATAATACAGGAGATTTTGTTCACTGAATTTCACAGAATCAAATGTGTCTGAGTCCTGAAATATTTTTAACATTTTGTAGTTGGCTCTGATCTTGCTAGTAAAAGACAGAGGCAAACCCATTATAATCAAATGGCAGCTTCTAATATGTGGCAGTTAAAATGACAGCATGTATTTTGGTACTGAACAATAGAGTTTAGTTTCTTTATTCAAAGTTCCCATATATGAAAATCTAGATATTATTCTCAAATGTGCATGCTTTATATCTTAACCTCTACATTTTGATAATAATTTTGGGTTTGTATTTTTGCTTTAGAGTGTAGAATTAGGTATATCTGTAGTTATCATATTATCATAATTATAATTAATAAGAGTCTAGCTATTATCTTGGGGCTTTTAATAAACAATAAATTAGTATTGGAACATAGCATTCTTTGATGTTTGTAATCTACAGAAACAAAGGTTTTAATTAGCTGAAGTTTAATATAAAGATTGAGGGCAAACTGGTTCTAGGACTGCACAACAGTGTAAAGGTAATGGAAAAGAAAAAAAGTAAAGTCCATATGCTGAAATTTCTCTTTCTGTACAGTTGCACGCACACTCAACTGTTCTGCAACTCGCACCACTACTTTAATGAAATCATAAAACACTAGAGAAATTTTAAGCTGAATTTATTGGATGATAAGCCCAAGCCATCAAATGTATTGGTATAATTTGATGGTAGAATTTTTCAAATTCTATCATATAGAAACTCTTAAATGAAAAGCATCAAAGTCTGCATGACAAAGCTTTTTAATATAAACTATAAAGATCATAAATTTTGTTATCCCAAAAAGCATGTAGGTACATTCTTTCATTTCTGTGGGGTATTCATCCCGAAGACAAATGAAAGTCTCCCATTCTTCCATATAAAGGTAAGATTTTTTTCTCTGAATTTCTCACTTCAGAGAGTGAAAGCTGTTCAGACTGAAAAGAAAGACATTTTGATGTGCTTGTAGATTGTGCCTGCAGGGTCTTCTGTCACATCTAAAATTCCTTTGATGCCCTGAGGCCAGATTCCTTTTTGTACCTTACAAAGAAATGAACTTCACATTTTTCACTGAATGTTCAATAAGGAGAACTGTAATAGGATTCCTAGAGCTGTGTAGGCCTGAAGCACAAATAACTAGGTTTACATCACAATATATCAAAACTGTCTTCTGAAAAGTCATCTGAGTGGATTCTCTGTGTGGGTATTGCTCTCATGCTGCATTATGTTGTCTTTTTGGCATGACCATCATTGCGTGTCACAGCATATTATACAAGAGATGGATCAGGAATATTACCAGTAAAAGAGAAGAAAAGGAAAATATAGAATTTTAACTACTTTTTGCCAGAAGCACTGTAGAAACTTATGCTGAGATAGATTAATTTCAAACTGAAACAAAGAATCTCCATCTCATCAAACTTCCTGATTAGCAAATACATCTTCTATGAATCTCAAAAAGACACAAACACCACTACTGCTGCTGCTCTTCCATTATTTCTACCCTTTCAGGTGGAAAACTTAGACTTCCAGAACTGACTGTAGGAGAAATAAGCCTTCTTCTCATTCAGTGTTCCATAAATAACAGCTGTTTGCTTGTGTTAATTAGCAATGCATGTGAAAATTTATATGTTCATAAGGTGCAGATCTGAAGTTCTTAGCAGCCTACTTTTTTCAACTGCACTTCTATGAAGATTCATTTTCTCTGCTGTGCTTCTTCGTATTTCTTGTGAATTAGTGGGAAGGAAGGGGGCTATCTGCCCATGGATGAACTCTATAATTTGCTTATCTAATTTACATAGACAGTAGTAAGTGATTTTGGTTCTGCATTTGTGCAGTGCCATAGCCGTAGTCAAAGTTAAAGACTATTACTTCTTAACTTCTACAAACTGGGTTTTAAAACTACTTTAGTTATCAGCCTGCTGCTCGACAGGGACACTTAAAAGGCAGCAGTCTGACTCTCAAAAGTCATGCTTGAGGGAAAGAAAACTTGATACCCACTTCATGCTTTTGTTACTTCACATTAAGGACATTTAGAATAAGAAGAAAGCAAATTAACTACTTCCAACACACAAGTCACGTAAGGTAGGGAATGAATGCATTCTGCAATAGAGTTTATATGTGTTGGGTAATCCTTCCATCTACCATCTCCTGCCATGCAATAAGCATCGATGTTGTTAAGACAAGCAAGAAAAATATAAAGAAATATATTGGTATATTCCTTGGCGAAAGAGCCAGACAATTATCGTCTTCGCTGATAATCTCTTCGATTTTATTTGTTCATACTGCTTTGACCTACAGTACAGCTCTGTGGTTTTCTTTCTGTCTATGTGTTATTATAATTAGGACATGCTGGGAGAGACCTAGGAATCCATTTACTCTTAAATAGTCTCTGCAAAGGCTCTCATACAGAATGAAACTGACTCCTAAATTTAATACTGCTTGATGAGGTTAGTATGGTGGTCTATTGTGCAATTAGTTAATTTCTGTCTATTTCCGGTTCTTTGCTCAATTCCCCAGGCAAATTATTCTTTCTTTTTAATTATTGGAGTATTCTAATTTAATTAGTAGAACACTAATACCAGTGCCTTGCCAGAATAACAGTCACACAGAAGTACTTAGGAAATGATTAAATTAAAAATGTGGAGTGCTACGTGTAGTTAATAATCTTCTATCAACACTCATCATGTAGCAAATATATAAGACGAAGAGACATATAATGCAATAGGCCACTTACTATATGGACTAATAGCATATGCAAGTACTTTCAAAATATATTAATCCTCTCTTGACTGCAAAATATATTTGTCCCAGTGAAAGGGAAGCCTATGCAACTAATCAAAATGTTCTTAATGAATTGTTCTATAGTGTAACCATTTATATTAATTACTAAAATCCACTAGGATTTTTTCTGGAGAGAAAGCATTGACATTTCTACTTTGGTATAACTAGTGAATTTTAATGTTATACCTATGTCATGGTTTAAGGAAATTCTAAAGAGTCTGTTTTGGCTGCCAGGCTGTTGCCAAGTCATTTCTGCGTTACTTGAAGATAGAGGCATGGTACTGTAAAACACTCATACTACACATACTTTTAGCATTGCTGACATTTGATTTAAAACAACACTTTTGTTAGCGTTTGGAGGGGCTGCACACAGCTTTCCCCAGGCCTCAACCCTTCATCATTTGACTAAGAGGGTATTGCAAAAGCCACTTAATCACTGCAATAAATGTGCAGCTGTCTACTAGTGGATGCTTAAGACACTGGACTATGAATATCTGAATTCTTCAGCTTTACTCCAGACAGCTACTACTTAGAAAATTTTGCACAGTTGTAATTTACACCAAAGCCAAACATGAATTATCAGATTGTATAGCTTCCTCTAATGCACATACCTCACTGATGGGCAGTATATAGTATAGATGTCCATGCTTTAGTAAGGCAATTATTTTATGATTTTGTGGTGAAGAGTGGCCTGGGTAGGTTTTTGCTTTCTTGAAGAGCAGGAAACTATGGGAAGGTATTGAATATCTGTTGAACTTAATGATCCATCCCGCATCTTTACTGCACATTTGGCTGAATTAAAGCAGTACCACTGTACTATATAGCCAGTGAGACCAGTTATTCCAGTTTGCAACGCCACTTCATCTGGATATGAGATTTTTATTTGGCAATGAAAAGACAGAAAGGCAGGATCTCTGACAGTATCAATGAAATGAAAGCAATTATTCCCACAGCCTCTCATTGGACCTCCAACTACAATGACTATCTTTCATTAACCAGCACCACAGCTGAGCAAAGAGTGAGTAAAAAGAACAGTAGGATTTTCTTAGCAAGCGACAGTTTTAACCACTCTTTGGTTCTGCCAGTGCAAGGAAGGAAGATGGTGGAAGAGAACAATTGCCCACCTGTAACTGGTACAGATTTTGAAATAAAACGAATATCTGTGCAATTCTTCCACTATTAAGCTTGCTTCTCTGAGAATGCACATAGGATATAAATTGATAAATTGATAAATATAAACGTCACCTATGGCAGGGGCAAGTCCCATGTTGCAATGAAAAGCTAGGGCTAAATGGTGTGCAGTGGGGAGCAAGCTGCAGAACAGGATGATTAAGTGCTTGTGACCCTTACAATTTCTTACTTTTGAACAACCCAATTGATCTTTTTTTAAAATAAGAAAAAGAAACAAACAAAAAACCCAAGCAATCAAGCCAACCAAAGCTAATTATCAACTGCAAGGGTAGGTAAAAACATTTTTAGATTTGTCATTAAACAGAAAGGGATTCTGAGTTTTCAAAGTTATACTTTGTGGTTCAATGTGATTATTCAAAAATGTAGCAAGAAAAGCCAGACTTAACATTTCATTTAAATCAGTTAATATGGATAGTATGTGTGTGGACAACTTCTTCCCGGTGGCAGCAATGATGCTTTACTGGATGGCCCTATGTTTCAGTCAGGTTCTTACAGCGCTGCTGTAATATGTGATATTCATCCTTTGTCCTCAAGTCTGACTCCAGCATTGCTTGTTCTGTGATATGTCTCTTTGGCAGATATTCAGTAGCTTTGGCAGACTCTCTGGAACAAATTAACAGCAATGAAATCACAGGAGCCAGCTTGAACTGATCAAGTGGTATAACAGCACATGTGAAAAACCTCCTTAGGAAAGAGCTTAGTCCTGTTTCCTTTGAAATCATTCAATCTCTTCTACTGATTGCACTGGGACATGATTTACCATCAGAAGAGATCATTTGCAATTGTGTGTTTGGTTTTTGTGTTTTTTTAAAATTAACCAATTATTAAATCATGGGCACTAGGACTTTTCTCTCCTTTTATCCCTCTGTTTTTCTCATGATGGCCAAAGCTGTGGGTTAAAAGTCCTTGTTTTCTTTTCCCAACAACAAAGATTCAACAGATTTTGAACGTGACTTTGTATCACAGTTAAAAGTCTAAGAGAGCTTAAGTATGTTTTTTTAGTATAATGGTGTTATACTAAATACTACTAGGACTGAAACCTTCTACTGCAAGCAAAAATATGTGTATCTAACTTATAAATAACTTTATGTATGTAGTTTAAGTACAACACTGAAGTGACTTTACCATTGTTAACTAAAATGCACGATCAGCATTTTTGCTGTTTGAGACAATCATTACTTTTCCCTTTTTGTCAACATGACAAATAACTAACATCATCCTTATTACAGCTAAATATTTATGCATTTATGTGAAATGAAGAATACAAGTTTTATCAAACTAAACTATTTACATTCTTAAAGTGCAACACATGTTGAAGTCTTTTACCATGTTGTGCTGTGGCAATTACTGTTGATCACTGTTAACTTAAAAGAAGTAAGTCTATTTTTCCCATCCATTCCACAAAAATATGCAATAAACTGTGAGCACTCTTTGTTTTGGATCTATTTCAGTTTGTTTTTGATCCTTTATTAGAAACAAGAAGCTTTTAGTGTTAAATAAAGCAGGAATAAATAAGTTCGCAGCCCCTCTTGTATTATGACATTAGACTTAAACTCCACCACTTCACAAATTGTTACATGTTCTCATCTGCAATAGCTCTTACCTTATGCAAAAGATCACATTAAAACTTCTGAGAATAGTCACTGTTACAGGAATCTGCAATAAAATTGTGAAGGAAATTGGTACAATGGTAGTTTGTGCACCTTTCTGCTCAATTCACTATAACATAGCCTAATTAAGTGGTTCATTAAATAAGGTTAATAGTGCTCTATATTTTCCCACTAACCTGGGGGTATTATAGGATTGTTCCTTGCCGCAGAAGCACATTGCAATCTTCCCACTACTGTACATTATCCCATATAAAAGAAGTCACCACATCAAAACAAAGCCAATTGACATGACAGATCTTAATTAACCACATTAATGGTAAATTCTGGGTGTGACAGACAGGCTACCTTAGACATTACTTCAGTACAGTAGTTATGTTTGTATTATAATTAGATACTAGCCTCAAATTCCTTGAGCCTTAAGAAAATTTAAAATGTCGTGCAGATGGATTACAGAGACAGACAGGATATAACTCTTCTGCTCCTAAAAATTTAATCACTATGAAAGAACAAGGTGGGGCTAGAAGAACTTGTTCAGCTGCAAAGTATCCTCAACACTGTCTAACTTGTAACTTTCCATGCCGGACCCAGACAAGCTGAGATAGATCAAATCTTTCATTAGAACAGGAATGCATGCAATTATGCAACAACCTGTGTCAGTGACCTGACCTTTTCAGGTTAGTTTCTCTCTTCAGCTGAAAAGGCACGAGATATTTTTAAGCCATACATTAATTTAAATGTGCTGTTGTATACTCACAGGGGGTCTTCAGGTACTCTATCCTCTAATTAATATGTGGTCCTAGCAATAACCTGTGAGTATGGGGCAATTCGATTGAAAAAGAAAACAGAAATAACTCCAATTTTGAGACTGGTCACAGTTTATCATGAACACAGAAGATGAATTTAGAGTAACTTCATTTCCTCTGTGCTGCTACAGAAGACACGTAAACAAAGCGTGAATTTTAACAATAATTGTGGGCTAAACCAAGGGTAAATTGGTTCTGTTTTTTCCTCTGGACTCTTATCATTCACTGAATTATTTGACGACATTTTGTTCAGCAAAACAGTTAAATGGATCTTTGCTGCCTTAGCAAAACAGATTCAGACCCTGAACTCCAAACAAGTGGTAGATACACCAAGAAGACTCATCTATCTATCTTAACAGCTTGAGTTTCTGACATGACAGTTACTCTAACAGGGTTTCAGTTAAGTTTTGCTAGGTCCATATCCCTCAAGCACTACAATGAATGCTACCCACACTATTAAGAGGTTGCTGATGAAGGGCTATGTATTTCTTGGAAAGGAAAACTATTTGTTTCATCAGCCTGAGGGTCTTTAAGAAGGAAACTTGTTCATGATGCTTTAGTTATGCCTGGAACAACTGACTTAGAAATTAAATGTTTTAAAATAACATAAAAAATGTTGTTACGATGGGAAAAGAGTACTCTTTTCTTTCTGTAAGCTCTAACTCTATTTAAATCACAAAGTGAAAGAAGAGCCAAGTTGAGCGCTAACCAAGAAGGCCTTGATTCACACTAGTCATCTTTTGGGGATTATATAATTCTACAAAAACTTCAGTAGGAATTTTCCTATTTGTAAAGAGTTGTAGAAGTGGCTCAAATGTGTTATCGTTGAGGCACAGTAGGCAAATTGTCAGAAAGAGAAGATATATTTACTGTACTAGTATTTGCAAATGTGCATTGGATTTTTGGAGTGTTTTCACAGTCAAGGCCTTTTCTGCTTCTCACAATGCCTTGCCAATGAGTAAGCTAGGGGTGCACAAGAAATTTGGAGGGCCAAAGATAGCTGACCCTAACTGACCAGAGGGGTATTCCAGACCACATGACATCAGGCTCAGAAATAAAACTGGTGGTGTTTGGTGAGAGTGCTGCTGCTTGGGGACTGGTTGCAGATCAGCTGGTTGGTGGTAAGGAAATTTTTTCATTTGCATCACTTGTATTTCATGAGTTTTATTTCTCTCTCTCTTCAGTTTTGTTCTTCCCCTACTTCCTTTTTCCATACAGTCTGTTGTTATTAATGTTATTGTTACTAGTATTTATTTGTATTATTAAACTCTTTTTATCTTAACCCATGAGTTTTCTCACTTTTATCCTTCTGATCCTCTCTTCAAACCCACCAGAGGCATAGAGTGATTGAGAAGCTGTGTGGTGCTTTGTTGCTAGCTGAAGTTAAACCACAACACATGATTAAGTGCATCATCATTCATTTCAGGAGGTTACAAATCTCTCTAAAATCATACACACTCTAATCAAGAAAAAACAATTCAGATTAATAAATTGCTGATTTTAATACTTGGCTATACTTAAGAATTTAAAAGAACACATACAATTCTGTAACTAGTCCACTTTTTATAGACTTACACAGACCTGAACAAGTTTTCAGAGTTCTGGATTGTTGTCCAAGCAAAAGTGAAGACAGCCGATATAAAGTACTGGAAGTGTGTGTCGTAGCTCCTGTGTTTTTATGTTACAGAATGTCACATGCTGTTCAGTCTTCCTGCCATGGGGGTGATTTTGCTTCAGAAATGCCATATTTTCCTTGTTTTTACTGTAAGGCTGGAAACCTAGCAACTTTATAATGGTCTGAAACTGGAGCTGCATACTTGCTGAGTATTCTCTCACAACCTTTTCCCCAGTACTAAGGGTCTGTCCCAAGGCTAAATATTGAGTTTCCCATGTGGGTGTGATGACTGAAACAGGTTTCAAAGCACTGAATGTGACTTGTTTAAACAAGCTCTTTTCAGCTCACTGTGCATCCAGCTAATTCCTGCGCCACCTAAAAGCAGCTTGTTCCTGTAATGTTGCTACTCATTTTCTTGTCCTAAAGTAATAGCCTACTTTTAATTGTAGTTCTGAAGCCTCCAAACCATGTCTTCAGTCCTATTTACTGTTTCTTCTGCAGCAAGGCCTAGCAGTTCCTATCATGCTTCACATCTCAGTAGTGTTGTTCACAAAGATATTTCTAAACAGATAGCTTTTCTGCTGTAATTAGTGTACTGAGTGGCAGTTTCTCCAACAAGCTTCTGATTTCATACAAAAGAAATTACTGTCATAACTTCATGCTACTGCTGTGGAGGAGAAAATTATTAGTCTTGGAATCTTTCAGAGTCTTTGTGTATAATAAAACTTCAACTAAGACATATATATATCATTTTATTTTTTTGTGGTTGATGTTAAAACTAAAAAGTGTATGACTCTGGGAAAGAAAAAATTGTCCGGATTTAGTGACATGAGCATTTGTTAGGGTGTGCAAGTGTTCTGTAAAATGTTATGCCAGCAGTAATTCTGGAGGCTGAGTGAGTCAGAGAGTGCCACAAATACAAAATAATGGTGAAAAAGAGAAAAGGGCTCAAGAGTTGCCAGGCATGATGCTCTCTTTTTGTACTTCACAGGACAGAGGAAAAGACGTGTTACTTTTCTTTCCCCTGCTTACCAGATGTTCTTTTGGTTTTGCTAGATATACCTTCAGAAGCTTCAGATAAGATTTTTTTTCGTGGGTGGAACATTGACTTTAGAAAGAAGTAAGTGGGATTATCTTTAAAAATATCTTTGCAATTTGGAGCAGTACTTATGTCTCCTATCATGCTAAATTCTCATCTAGTAAAATAGTTATGAAAATAATATATATTCTTAATAAAACTGCATAAGTAGATATACACAACTGCTTTTCAGCTTCTATAAACCTTTATATCACACCACCATTTTTCTTGTGCATCAATGCACAATACTGCTGTCACAGAATTTGCAGGTGGAGTGGAAGAGTAAGCAAGACATTGCTGGGAAACTTCTTCAGCATATCAGGGACAAGTACTACTAAAATAAATGTGAACCATTCTACATGATTTTATCAGAGCAAACCTCTTTGAATGTAAAAAGAACAAAAGAAGTCAAGAAAATTTCTTCCTGGTTAGAAAGACAAGAATGACCACACGGTAAATCTGTAGTTTGTGGAAAGGAAGTGCTATCATTTCTCTTCTTTATGCACACCCTTTACAAGTAGTCTCTTACTAACTCTAGTCTAACTTGATGTTGATTTACCACAGAGGTTTCAGTTTCCCATAAATTACATCTTCATTTGGGTGGCAGCTAATATTTGGGTGAAACCTGATATAATAGAAGAACATTAACATTTTACATTAGACTTTAAGACTTTAGAAGGGAGATTCAAGTATTTTATTCCCATAATTTCTGAAAAGAAACCAATCTAAATTTAACGTTTGAGGTACTCTAATGCTTCTGATTTAACAGGAGGGGAAAACTTCTTATCAGTTGTTGGTCATAAGGCTAAGAATCTGTAGATTGACTTTTGGCCTTATTTTCTCAATGTCCAATCTCAAACAGTTCTGCCCCATTGAAAATACGTATGTGATAATTAGTTTGAGGGTTTGTCCACAAAGCAGATAAGACAAATAATGCTCTTAGATGAGGTTTCATTTTTTTGACATGCTTAATGAGATACGACAGGTTTTGATAACCAAGTAGAAACAAACTTTACTTTAAAAAAGAAAAAAAAACTGTATGTTTCTGTGAATGAAATTTAAGCTGACGTGGGAAAGGATTCTACTGTACTTGTGCTGTTTGTTTTGGCTCCTATTACAGAAAATATTCCAGTGGTGACATCAAAGGTTAAATGCAACTGGCAGGAAGTTATAAAGGTGTATTACATAAGATGTTGCTGAATAAATGGAGTTTTCAACTCCAACTATTGCTTCTGTTCGGAGTGTTTTGATGTGTTGTACAATAGTAGTAAAAGATAGAATTTAGAGTTTAGTGTGATAGATCCTTCAGATTAAGATGGTTCACATTTACAGTCATAAGTTTCACTTAGAAGTATAAATGAAGGCATTTAATCAGTTTGAACAATAGGACATTATATACTGCTTTTTCTAGACTAGTGTTTCTTTGGAGTTCTTCATGTCAGAGCAGTTTGGGAAACAGCTGAAGATTAGTACATTTTGCTGCATTTGTAGAATGTAATAACTGATCAAATTTATTTATACCACTACTTTTCTGTAGTTTATATAGTGAATATAGAGCAGTGTTGCTTCTTTGCAGTCTTCTTTCCAAACCAGTCCAGAGTTTGGTGAACACTAATTATTGAGTTTCAAAATACAAAACCTGTTATGAATATGTTATGAATCTTTGCTTTGAGTACGGCTAGGAAGATTTCCTTCCAATATAGGCAATCCTTATGCAGAGTACCAACTGAGCTAACATACTTGATATTTAATAAGTATCCTTGTTAAGATTTTTCAAACTAAACACACAAACTTAATTTTTTTTTTCTGACATGAAAAGTGTCACATTTGTAATTGTGGCTTAGCATATTGGAGTGGAAAGGAACACGGATAATAAGATTGTATGACTTGGAAAAGGGCTAAGGGGCCAGGTTGTAGCATAGCAGTGCCATTTGAAGAAGTGACCCTCATTGGATAGCTCAACTTTGACTACTGTATGATGTAGCACTGTTTTGTGACCAGGCTACTCCATGTAATTCCAGTCAGAGTTGGTTAGAAATTAACCAATCAGACTAGATTTCATGTAGCTCTGTTGAAAGAAGTCCAATATTATTTCTAGAGGTGATTGAGCTAACTGATGAGCAATGGTAAGCTGAAAAGCCATCACTGTGAGCCTTGCTTGTGTGAGGCTCTTAGTGTGTAAGATATATTAAACTTGCATGACCAAGTAATTTTAAAAAAAATCAATATAATCCAGAGGTCACACTGTTAAAAGGAACGCCTTTTTATGCAGCTTGTGAGATGTATGACAGCTATTTAAAAACTCAGAAGGGTAGGGGAAGATTTTTCACTGAAACTGGTAGAAGGAATTCTAATAGGAAAAAAACCCATCTAATTTACTAATAATCTGTAAAAATAACTAAACAAATGAATAATTACTTCATACTCATTACTATTAATGACATAATTATATCTACCTAATAATTTTTAGCATTTGGTTTAATTATGAACATCATAACCAGTCTTTCTGTATTATGTTCACTGCCTTTCTAATAGTAAGATTTTGCAGATATTCCAGCAGAAGAGTGAGAGAAACCTTCTTAGTGTGAGAGATGACACAGAGGGAGTATTGAGATTAATTACACACAACCATGCAGTTACTACATTTTTCTATGGTTTTTTTTTCTTTCCAATCCTACAGCCATTCTGCTTTGCTCAGAGACTACTATGGAGTTGGTGATTTTAGCATGGGCACTTCACAATGAGCAAGCCAAAGAAAGTTAAAAGAAGTCCATACAGATGCAGTAAAAAATAGATACAAGAGAAGCTATCAGGACATGATCGTCTCACGGAAGTTATTCAAGTGCATCGTAATTTTTAATATCCTTTGATGCATTTCTTTATATAAATTTCACAACTGCTGAATTAAGCTGAGGTTCTTGTCAGTTCTACTGATGATATTAGCATAGCTACGCTGTTAGGAATTACAGTTTCATCCAGCAAACTCAGATTCCAGGGAGAGCCTTTAATTTAGAAATGACATATTGAACACAATTTCAATTAGAATACCACATTTGTCTCCTGATATTTCCTTTTCCTTTATTTAAGCAAAACAAAAAGAAACGCTAAATAGCAGTTGTGAATTGATGTTCAAAATTTAAACAAATACATTATTGTATCAAAGACTGGAGATTGAGTACTGAAAGAAGACCTTTAGTGTGAGGTATTTTGTAGGTAAAGAAAGATACAATGAAATAATTATTAAAATTCAGCCACTGTCCATATTTTTCCAGCTTATATATTCTATATGTGCAATTCATTAAGGTAAATATGTTCAGCTTTGCTCAGAACTGGCTTTGCTAACAGTCACATCTAGAAGGGTTGGTTAAGTATTTACCATAAAGCGCTTTGCTTACATAGGAGATTGTGGCATATGAAAATATAATTTAGCTAGTTACACAAAACTAGTATTTATCATGCTACATGTTTGGTATACAAATCATATTTTAAATAGTTTTATTGTGTGTTATGATTATAAGGTTTTGTTCCTTATTGTGCTTTATTGCATTATTCACCAACAATCAACTTTTATTATTATGCAAAATAATACTCCAGTTTTTAAAGATTAAGCTGTGAAAATACATATTTTCTTCATTTAGCTCTCTAGGCAGTATCTTGGAGGATAGTTTTCAAACTGTTCATTAAATTGTGTCTCCTTCTTGATAATTCTAACTTGCAACACAGAGAGTTGGGTTTAGGCAGCACCTAGCAACATAATGTTTAGAACTATTGATTGAATTCCTCCTGTATTTACAGGAAAAGTGAAAAAAATAGCTGTAAGTGAATTTGAAGAGTGCAATACTTGTGCTACTTTCTACTTTTGATGAGCATAAGAGTTTATTTTACTTTCTATAACAACAGTTTTGATAGGACCTTCATCCAATGGAGATTCTGCATGGCTGTATTCCTGTTTTTTACTGCTTTATGTACTGATAACTGTAGAGAAGTTCTAATCATATTTCTGAATATGATCATGCATCAACTAGATATTCCACAATTGAGTCTCCTTGAATCCATATAATACACCATTGCCTCTGACATTTTTGATTTTTTTTAAAATTATTATTTTCTAGGTTACTTCAATGTGTTTCAAGACCCAGATAGAATTACTTCTTTTGCAGTCCTTTTCAGATCAGGAAATCTCATTGGTACTCATGTACTAACCCTGCTTCTTTGGAGCTAGGCCGACAAAGAATAGCTTTCTGACTGAGGCTTCCAAATTTGACAGCATCAGGAAGATTCTTGTAGGAGTCCCACTGTTTCTGGGAATGGCATAGCAGCTCTTTTCTCTAAAAAAAAGAAATAACATCTAACACATTCGTAGAGTGATTTGAGGAAAATGTGACAGGACTTTCTTCTTTAGACATCTATTTCTGTAATATATTCTGGCAAAAGCTGCACAGGATTTGAGCTTGTTTTGGTGACTCATAATAAAAAAGATGATTCTGAATTTCAGAAGGTATAAATTAAACTGAATGATGGTAGCTGCATGGAACCTTTGATGCTTGACAAAAGAAAGCAGAAATCATAATTTGTAGAGAGGTATTGGTTTGTGTAGAATTGTTGCTTGTGCTTTGCTTGTCTACTCTCAGTGAGCCCGTTTGTAGTGAAAAAAAAGATAAGGAATAACCAACCACACAGGTCTGGGGCCTAAATCATCCCAAGTATAATAAAAACTAGTCCAAGTCAGAGGACCTGCCAAAGGACTCAGGCACAGAGGAGGAAAAGGCTGTATAAAGGAATCAGAAGAAGGAAAGCCAGGAATTTAAATTTGATGAACAAAACAAGACATGTCTAGCCTTTGACTGGAATTCAGTATTCCTCTCCAGGTGTTACAATCTCTAATAGTATTGCTCATGGCTATATACATGGGCTTTATAAAGCAGCTAGGAATTAGATAATACTACCATAGTAAATTAAAACTTATTACTAATAATTTCCTTGCTTTTCTGCCTTTTATTTAAACTTTCCTAGTTTAGATCACTCTTCCCCCCACCTTTAATGTTATTTTTGTATATTATATCTAGTCCTGTTGAAAACTGATGTAGTTTTCCACAGTGGAATTCCCTTTCAATTCAGAGGAAGAATATAGGATTTCCCATTTTCCACCTACGGATTTCCTGATTATCTAGTGATTCCAGATGTATGAGTAAAAGCAGAAAATGGGAGTGTTTTATTTTGGGCACAAAGCCAGTGTGCTTTTCCAAATTTAGACTAACCTTTTGACCTCTGTCCCGTTATGACTATAACTGGGGCAGTAGTGGTAAGAGCCATCAATGTTGTCTAAGTATCTACATCATAGCAGTGAGATTCATACGCAGCAAGATCTGGGATTCATGAGAGCTTTGTAGAACTCTGTGATGTGATGATGGCTTGAAAACTGTTTTTCAGTCATGAAGAATAACTTTGGAGATCTTTTGTTAACTGAGTGTTAATTTGGGCAAATATGAAGTGCAGCATACTAGTGAAGAGATTATACACATGTCCATGTTAAGAATGGAATTATATATATCTGCATGCATTCCTATAATTAAAGACTGTCTCAGAACATTTTACTTCTACTTTTCTGACCTACGTTATTTAAATGAAAACTTACTGCTATAGCGTTAATGTTATAGACTTTTTCTGAAAGAAAATTTGTGCTGCTGAGAGACTCTAAAGCCACCATGTTCTTGTTGAAAACATTTATTGTTGATGTATACTACTAGACAATGTTGCGTGTATAGTAAATACCTTTTAGATAACTTTATATTATTAGAATGAAGCTTTTAAGGTAAAGAATCCATTTCATAGTTCAGAAGCTAGTTTTATATCATTCAAAGCAACCAGTTTGTCATATTAATTTGTTACGTATGATAAATGAACATCTTTGACGAAAAGTGAATTGTCACTGAAACCTAAAAATTTTGTTGGTCAACAAAGTTCTGTGTAATAGAAATCATTTGTATTAATCTCATGAATATAGAGGATGAATGTGAGCTGCAATGAAAAGATTTAAAATACCATTTCTCTTATTCTATTTATTATTCATTGTATTTGGCAGGCCTTGAAATGGCACTGATTCTGTCCAAGGCTTTAGTTATCTCCGAAGAAATTCTGTATCTCCCACGATGTCCTACAAACATGAATGTGTGTGCTTTTGTGTCTTGTAACTTTTGAGTTAATTTCATGTCTTTCTTAATGTGCAGAAAAAGTGAGAATATAGTTCCACTGGCATAAGCCAAGCAGGAAACTGACCTCACTATTCTGGAGCGAAAGCTATAAACTCTATGACAGAAAGCAAACCCCTAGAGGTCAGTATAATCATAGTAACATTAGCACAGAAAAAAATCTAAGCAATGTTTAGAATAAAATAACCACCTACCGAAAGGAGCTTACACTTAGATTATGAACTGTCCTTAAGTGACCCATTTAAAGCCATATTGAAAGTCACTAATACCTCTTGGTAGTACAAGCCATTATTACACACCAGGACCCAACACCAAAAGGCTACTATAGTAGAACTGGAGCTCTGAGTCAGTTGTGTTTTCAATGAAAAGACAAGAATAGGATGAATTGATCAACTTGAGCAGGCTATGAGGTGCAGCAAGCAATGATGGGTAGGCCACCCCTTGTAAGTACAGATAATACAGAGGCAGTCCGCAACTGAGGTAAAAGCAAGTTGGCTATGGATAAGGAAACAAGAAAAGAAGGTAAGAAGAAACTGTGCTTGTCACAGTGACTTGGATGAGATCACAAAGTTTGCTAAACATAATGGACCTTCTACTCATGTTAAATGGTTGAAGATTTCATATTAGTGACACTAATATTTTGACTGTGCATTAGTGACACTATGTTTTGTCTGTATTGCAAATGCTATCTGAAAAGAAGATTTCTCATACAGTAAATGGAAACAGATTTGTTGGAAACTCTTTCATTCTAAAAAGACAGTGCAAAATGCACTCCTAATATAACAAATGTTATATCACGAGTAAAGGTAAGCATCAGATGATCCAGCTAGAACAGAAAAGTATATTTCATAATGTAAACTGAACTGTTTAGAATATTTCACTTTAATTTATAAACATTCTAAACTGCTTCCTGTTGGTAAGCAGTTAATGACATGACTATGTTCTAGTCTTGCACATGATGATGGAACCAAAGCCTTTAATACCTGCATTCAGTAACTGCATTAAAACCCAGATTAATTCACTACCAAACAATTTACCATGACATAAAACAGGAACAACTTTGCCCATGTCACATGCTCTGTATCTAATTATGCAGCAGATGATTTGGACTTCTAGATTTTACATGTTTCACTAAGATTCTATAAAATGGTTGCATTTGTTCTAATGGGGATGTGCCATAAATTGACAGCCAAGAGAACAAAGCACATGGCATAAAGGTGCTAGGACTTTACCATTCTCATGTTCATGATTTGCAGACCATGTAAAATTCATGCTAAGCATATTTTCAAAAACATGTTTAAAATATTTAATAGGTGTGTCCTTTATCAGCTAAGTATAAAGATAATATTTTTATAGCAATGACTAAATAACAGAGTACACAGGTACTTGGGGCTTGATTCAATGGCCCCAGCAAAACTCTTTAATGTTGTGTCAGACATGGAGAGTTTACATAGGCCTGTCAGGTGTGATGCCCCAAGGAAATAAGGAAGAATTATGCTTTTTTGTATTTCCATATGAATGCCATGTGGGAAATCCTACAGCATGTCAAATATCACTAGATATTGCTGATATTAAGCAACTGAATAAAACTTTTACTATTATTATGTAGGCATGAAATATTCCACTGTGGCATGTATGCAGGGACAAGCAACCAATGCCTTGGCATACCCATGATATTAGCAGCAAGCACAGAGCAAACACTGGCTTGCTAGCTTGTTGAGACCTTGGAATTTTTACTAAGACAGATGAGATAATACAAAAAGAATGCATCAGGTGGAAAAAATGAATATAAGGGGCACATCTGTGGTAAATAGTGGATTGCACTGTATCACTGTAACTGTGGGTTTCTCATGGGTGAAAATGCACTGGGGTAGCTGCTGATTGGTACAGAAACACTATATAAGGTTTGCATCCTCTCAATAAAGGTGATCTTGCCTGTTGCCTCATTGACGGGGTCTGTGCCATAATTGCTATATTCATACATTCACTTAACATTGATGCTTACTAGCAGCATATGAAATAATTGATTTTTATCCATTTTGTTGATATGGATACAGTCTTACCTCATTACAGTAGTTCTTTGTATTAACTTCATTGAGTTGTTAACACTACTTCTGAAAACAAGGAAAATTACAAAACAAATTGTGTAAGAGTTTAAGCAAAAATGGCTTCAAAAGAAAGCATTAATCAAGACCTGGTCACTAGTGCCTGAATAACTTTCAGAAGGACACAAATATCTGTTATGTTTTTTTTCTCAGCTCAAACTGTCCAAATTGAACATGAACCTGGGACAAAATTGTCTTAAAAAACCCAACAAAACAAAACAAAAATCAAAACTGACTTTAAAAAGAAAGAGAGAAGGATAAAAAAGTCTGTAATACTCACAGTCAAAAAGTGCAAGAAGATCCACTCAAGTTCTGTGTTCATGTGACACCTCTGAGGGATGGGATGCCATGTAGAGGGACCTGGACAACTGGAGAAGTGGGCTTGTGTGAACCTCATGAGGTTCAGCAAATGCAAGGTCCTGCACATGGGTCAGGGCATCCCTCAGTATCAATACTGGCTGGAGGATGAAGAGGTTGAGAGTTGCCCTGCAGAGAAGGACTTTGGGATGCTGGTGGATGAGAAGCTGGACATGAGCTGGCTATGTGCACTTGCAGCCCAGAAGTCCAAATATAACCTGGGCTGCATCAAAAGAAGTGGTGCCAGCAGGTCAAGGGAGGTGATTTTGTCCCTCTGTTCTGGTGAGACCACATCTGGAATACTGCATCTACCTCTGGAGTCCTCAGCACAGGAGGGATGTGGACCTATTAGAATAGGTCCACAGGAGAGCCACAAAAATGATCCATGGCCTGGAATACCTTTCCTATGAAAAGAGGCTGGGAGAGCTGGGGTTGTTCTGCTTAGAGAAAAGAAGACTCCAAGAAGACCTTATTGTGTCCTTCTGGTACTTATAGGGGGTTAATAAGAAAGACAGAGAAAAACACTTCAGCAGGGTCTGTAGCAATGGGACAAGGAATAATGGTTTTAAACTAAAAACAGAAGTAGTTTAGAATATATATTAGGAAAACATTTTTAACACTGGAACAAGTTGCCCAGAGAGGTGGCATATGCCCCATTCCTGGAAACATTCAGGGTCAAGATAGATGGGGCTCTGAACAACCTGACCTAATTGAACACATCCTTACTCACTGCAGGGGAGTTGGACTAGATGACTTCTAAAGGTCCTTTCCAACTCAAACCATTCTGACCCTATGAACATAGTGCAGTGTCGGTCTGGTGCATAGTACTGGCAAAGCCACAGAACGTATTTCAGAGAGATTTTTAAAATTTGTAAATAACATTAAGTCCAGTGTTGGAAATACATTGGTGGAAACACATTTGAAAGAAAACTTTTGTTATTAGAAACTTAATGTCCTCTTTCCCATCTTTGTTACTTCTGTTTATGACATCATGGTTGTTTTGGCAGTACCTCATTATGGTATCACTAAGAGATGATCAACATCCAAACTAAGAACAAATAGTTAGAAAGGAGAGGAGAAAAATTTATTAGACTAAAATATTATTTAGTTACACATTAAATTATATCTTTGCAACACAAAGAGCTATAAGTATCAGCAGGGATTCTATATATTCAAGTGTGTAAAATGACATACTGTAACTTCATCATTTACAGAGACATCAATAACAGAGATTAGGTTGCCTGGTAAAATGGAATGAAAGACTGATTACAAATTTAAATCCTTCCGTCAGTACATGTGTTATCAAAGAATCCAGAAAATCTTTGTAAATGTCTGCTAATAATTATTATTAAATATCTGCTAATTATTAGATAATAAACTAAAGGATGCACTCTGAGAATTTTTATATGAAAAAATATATACAATATTTTGACAATGTAATACACATATTTGCAATTAATCTCAATATTTTAACTGATACTTAGAATTCATAGAGAGCGCTTTCTCTACCAGAAACACAAACCTACTTTTCTTGAGAGCTAGCTTTATTTTGATTCTACTTTCTTTATTTTTCCTGATAATCATTATTTTATATAATAATTTTTATATCTATTTAATTAATATTGCCTTATTCTATTAAGAGAGGATTTAGAGTTAAGCATGCAACTATTATGACAACCGAAGGTGACTCCAGTGAACTACAACATTCAATTTCTACATAGATCTATCTGGCAAAAGCAGTAGTCAAACTGTTCTTCTTACAGCAACACAAGAAACTATACCAGAGATTGTGTCCCTGCTGTTTAGGTCCTGACTTTTCCCAGGTGATGTACTCTTTACATGAACACTGTATTCTTATCGAGTCTCTGCTTAGAGTAGTTTTGGTATGATCTGATTGTAAAGATAGGGAGAAAAAGACAAGTTCTCTGTCATGCTTGTTCATGGGCAGTCTGCAAACTTACAGCTGAGACACTTAGTAAATGTTTATTTTCCCAAGTAGTTTCACAATGTAGTCTTTGTTTGTTTGTTTGCTTTTTACATAGTTATATGAATGCAGTGTTTCACATATGTGATTCTTATAGAAATTCCTCAATCCTGTGTGTGTCTCTCACATGTTTTTCCTTTCCTATTTCACAAGAGGTTTGTCCTCAAGAGAAGTAAAATGACAGAAAACAGATAAATAAAAATGTGGTTTGCTGCTTGCGCCTGTGAAGGTCAGCAACAATCATAGTGCCTGGGAGAGTAGATTCCCAGGCAGGCCATTGGGTGACATTTCCTCTGTGCACTTCTTTCCCACAGTTTATGAAGCTGATTCAAAGCTCCCAGAATCACTGGAAACATTGAAGTTATGTCTTCTGTGTCTTAGGTCAAGTTCCCAAAGTCTCAAAAGAAAATAATTTCTGGCTTGTACAGGTTATTTCATTAGAATTCTTGTGTCTCTTATCAACTGGGAAAGGAGTTTTACTGATTCATACAGCTTGATACAGCAAACATGTGACAGTGGCAATGTGCCAGGAGGATTTTTCAGAAGCACCTGCTGCTCCTGCCACTTTTCCTGTGTTTGTGACCGCAGCTGTGACAAGGAGACAGCTGAGTGCCTCCTGTTCTGTTTGTCCCTGCTGTTCCTTCTTTCTTCATCCCAGCTTCTTCTTGGTTATCTAATGTAAAAACTACCAAGTTTTCATTGTTTAGCATCTGCGTTCCTTGCAGTTTTTCTTCACTATTTTCAGTACCGATAATGCTTCTCAGACAGAAACAGGAGAAATTCATAAAATAGTCACTGTGGATTTTTCATGTCACTTTGCTGTAGCCACAGAAACCGGAGGCACAAAAGGGAAGAAATCAAAGCAGTACAATTTTCTGCTAACTCTCAAATACAAATGTGTGGAA
The DNA here is from genome assembly GCA_033558105.1 of Coccyzus lansbergi. Taxonomy (NCBI): domain Eukaryota; kingdom Metazoa; phylum Chordata; class Aves; order Cuculiformes; family Coccyzidae; genus Coccyzus; species Coccyzus lansbergi. The sequence goes on from JAUMJK010000468.1 coordinate 218,855, forward strand.
TGCAAATGTATGTTTGTGTTGTTATTTGCTGTAACTGCTTTTTCTAGGAAAGATAGAAATATCCCTTGAACACAAATTAAACGATTGGTTTGAATAACATCTATTAACAATTGCAGCTACAGTAGCCAAGATGCTGTAAAAATCAGAATCAAGGCAAAATTTCTAGGTGAGGAGATATCTTTTAATAGACCAGCTAGCTATTACAGTTGGAAAAAGTAATCAAATTTGGAGACCCACAAGCCTTTCCCCAGGTTTGAACATGCAGGCTTTGCTGTGTGCAGTATCTTCTCTGTGTGTAGTATCAAAGAACTGTCCTTTGGCCATGTTAGTCCTTGAATATTAGAAAATGTATAGTTCCCCTACATCTGCTGTTTCATTTACATTCAGTGACTGGTTCTGGAGAGCCATTCACGTTTTGTCTCTGAAAGACAGTCTCTATTATGTTCTTTAGTTATAATAAAGCACAGAAGTAAAAATATATCCATTTGAAGATTCTCAGTCCAATTACATTGGCTGGATTTCTTCTTTGGACTTCTAGCTGAATGGTGTTAGAAATGGCTTCCTTTCAGATGCACAGTGTTATCTTTATAGGTTCAGGGAGGAAATACATTGCTTTTCATTTTTTTAGTATATTAAGTAGTATATTTAAGTATATTTAGCTGGACAGAAAATTCACGCTTTTGGAGAGAACAGAGTGTTCAGTTCAGAATGGTGTGATGTTGAGATAGACTAATAATACAGGTGAGCAGAATGACTCCGTCAGTCCCTGAACTAGACTAGTGGATGGTGCTCCGATTCCTCACCATGTCTCCCCACACCCCAAGCCCCCACCCCCTACCAGCCTGTTTTTATCTTTTACCTATTTTAATGCAGATGTTCTCTGGATCAAAAGCTCAAAATAAGTAATTATGCTGTTACAAGGACTGCTATCTACTCAGGTGTAGTTGAACTAAGAGAGAGAACAGATGTGCATGACATACTTCTTGAGCTTGCTGTTACTTAGATTCACTCAGAGCAGAAGAGATATTATAGCTCTGTTTTCTTTTAAGGGAAACTTAATTGCTTGTTCTTGTTTTCCAGTTTCTGTAGGAACTATCCCAGAGGAAGAGTGTGGGTTGAATCAAACTACATCTGTTCCAGCTGTCATAACCATCTTGCAGACATTCATGACACAGAACAAGAGTTAGGAACTATGACCTTAGGGAATGCATTTGAAATGCTGCCAGTTTAGCCGGTTGCCTCCTACTGCTGAGCTGAGCTGCAATCTCCTTGATCAAGGAGCTGGATATTGTGACAGTACAGTAAAATGTGATCCAGAAAAAGAAGAGTTGCCATAGTAAGAAACTCATGAATCTGCATTAAAGTATTTGTTTTGCATAGGGCAGCAATTCATTTTGCTTACTTTAAAGTGATGTTTTCACACAGGAACAGAAGGACAGTTTTTGAGTTGTTGATCTAAGTCCTCAAGAAAACAGAAATTCTCAAGCCTTAAGGAAAAGTAAAAGCACTGATCTCTAAGCTTTGGGTATTGATTCCCACCTGAGAGAACGAGTAGTAGGGAAGAGGGCTGTTCTCTTAAGCTGGAAAGGCAGTTCTGAATGTTGAATACAAAAGACCCAGACCTTGTCATGTCAAAAAATTGTTTTCTTTGGAAAATCAAAACAAAAGAAAAACTCAAACCAACCCAAACAAACAAGTACCTATTCATATTTACTGAAGAAATAATACTTCAAAAATCCAGAATGCATCCAAATGCCTATCACTCCAGGCTCTGGGTAAGTAGAGTGAGACTTTAAAATACTTATTTTTTAAGAGCTCCAAAATAATTGTAGAGATTTTTGCGGTCTAATTTCTGACACTGAAAAGAAACTAGAATGGAGCTGTTTTACAGAAGTCTGAAGTCCATAATTTTTTTAGGCATTGCAGAGATTTTGAGTCTGACTTGATGCATATTCAAAAATTTGAGAGATGAGTTAGAAAATTGACAAAGGTAGAAGCTTGTTAGATTTTTGAAGATTTGCTATGTTCCACTGAAGCAGATTTTTTTCTCATCTGTTCCATTTTTTCTAGAGAGACAAGGAAGCAAAGTTACCTTTCTCTTCTTCGAGTGTTAAATTTGCTATATCCTTTGTACTAGTTCTAGTTTTCAGTTCATATCTGAAATTCAGTATTTATTTTGAGTTGGCAAATGCTATCAGTAATTACTGAACCAGCTACAAATTTTGAAGCATTTACCATACTGAGAAAGGGTTAAATATATCTTCTGTCTGACAAAGACTGATGATGCCTCACCCAATCCAAATGACTAAAGAGGTAAGAGGAAGAAATTTGGTGTGGTTTGAGCCACATTGTGACAAAAATCCTAGGGTCATTTAGGTCTGAAAAAATGATAACTGATTTTTGAATAAAGATAAGTCCCAGAAAAAAGCAGTCTTGACTTTGGATTTGACTTAGGAAGACATGTACTATTTTCCCTTGATTTCATTAAGATTTTAAAAGTTGCTTAAATATTTTCTTTAATAGTGTTCATTTTCTGAAGAAGGGCCTCTGGTTCCTGTACTTATACAAGGAACAGACTGGGAAGAAGGTAACAAGTACATTTTTTACAGAAAATACTACCTTATAAGAAAATTGAAAGCAGACTTCCTTCTGACATTGAGTGAAGTCCTTAAATAGCTATATTAATTTGTTCCAGAAGTCCTACTTTTTTTTTAAGTTTACCTTGGTCTTAAGATTTAGCAACATTTTCTGGAGTTACAACGGAGTAGTTGACAGACCTCAGAAACACTAAGGAAACCTGAGTTCTGACCAACTTGACTCTAACCCAACAGGCATGACTGAAGTCAGTGGAAAAGTATATAGAGCAAGGAGTATGGGGTGAGTAAATTGCATGAGGACACTCTGCTCATGTCAAAGAACATAATGAAACCATGTAAATATATCTTCAATCAAATCACAGAATCACAGAACAGTTTGGATTGGAAGGTATCTTAAAGATCATCTAGTTCCTATCTCCCTGTCACAGGCAGGGTCATCCTGCTAGATCAGGCTGCCCAAGGCTCCATCCAACCTGTCCTTGAACACCTCCAGGGATGGGGAAGCCACAGCTTCTCTGAGCAACCTATGCCAGTGCCTCATGGTAAAGAAATTCCTCCTTATGTCTAATCCAAATCTGCCCCTCTCCAGTTAATGCCCATTGCCCCTCATCCTATCACTACAAGCCTTTATGAACAGACCCTTCTCAACTTTCTTGTAGACAAGTACTGGAAGGTTACTATAAGGTCTCCTCAGAGCCTTCTCTTCTCCAGGGTGAACAACCCCAACTCTCTCAGCCTGACCTCTTACGAAAGGTGCTCCAGACCTTGGATCATCTTTGTAGCCCTCCTCTGGACCCGTTCCAACAGTTCCTTATCTTTCTTATGCTGAGGATTTCAGAACTGGACACAGTTCTCCAGATGAGGTCTCACAGGAGAGAAACAGAGAGGCAGAATCACTTAGCTCGACTCGCTTGTCACACTTCTTTTGATGCAACCCAGGTTACATTTGGCCTTCTGGGCTGTGAGAGCACATTGACAGCTCATGTCAAACATCAACTAGCATCCCCCAAGTCCTTCTGCGCATGCAGCTCTCAATCACATCATTGTCTATCTTGTACTGAAACCAGGGATTGCCCTGCCCTGTGTGCAAGACCTTGCTTTTGGCCTTGTTGATCCTCATGAGATTCTCACAGGCCCACTTCTTCAGCCTATCCAGGTCCATCTGGATGACATCCCATCCTTCTGGTGCACCACTCAGCTTGATGTCACCTGCAGACTTGCTGATGGTGCTCTCAGTCTCACTGTCTATATCATTGATGAAGACATTAAACAGCACTGGTCCCAATATGGAGCCATGAGGGACACCATTTGTTATGGTGCTCCATCTGGACTTTGAGCCATTGACCACTACTTTTTGAATACATTCTTTCAAGCAGTTTCTTATCCTTTGTACCATCCATCCATCAAATCTCTCCAGTTTAGAGAGAAGGATGTTGTGGGAGACTATGTCAAAGGCTTTACAGAAACATAAATCACATCTGTCAGCTTGCCCGTGCCCACTACTGTGGTTACACCATCATAGAAAGCCACTAGGTTGGTTGTAGAGGATTTACCCCATCATGAAGCTGTGCCAGCTACCGTTAATCACCTTTATGTGCTCCATGATGTTTTAGGAGGATCTGTTCTACGATCTGACAGTTCGGTGGTTCCCAGTGTTATCTTGTCTACCCTTTTTAAAAAATGTGCACAACATCTCCCTTCTTCTAGTCACCAGGAACTTCTCCTGGTTGCCATGACTTCTCAAATATCATGGAGAGTGGCTTGGCAACCACATCAGCCAGTTCCCTCAGGACTGTGGGATGCATCTCATCAGTTCCTGTAGACTTATAAATGTTCAGGTTCCTCAAGTGGTCACAAACCTGATCCTTTTCTACTGTGGGAGGAGATTTACCCCCATGGTCACCATCTTGCTGTCCTTTGACCTAGGAGGGGTGAGAAGAGCAGTTATCAGTGAAGACTGAGGCAAAAATTTTGTTAAGTTCCATAGCCTTCTCCTCATCTATTGATACGAGGTCTCCACTCCCAGTTATCAGTGGGGTTATGTTCTCTTTAACCTTCCTTGTCTTATTGATGTACCTTTTTGTTAGTCTTTACTTCCCTTACCAAGTTCAGCTCCAACTGAGCCTTAGCCTTCCTGACCTCACCCCTCCACAACCAGAGGATTCCTATACATGTCCCAGGTTATCTGCCCCTGCTTGCACTGCCTGTGCTGTTCCCTCTTCTTTAGTTTGACTGGCAGGTCTCGACTCAGCCACACCAGTCTCTTTCCTTCCCTGACTGGTTTTCTACATACAGGGGCTGAGTACTCTCGTGCTTTATGGAAAGCATCCTTAAATATTTTCTAGCTCTGTTCCACTCCCTTATCCCCAAGGACCATGTCCCAGGGGGTCCTACCAAGTAACAACTTGAAGAGCTGGAAATAACAGGCAAGAAGTATTTTCTCAGGAAAAAAAAAATCTATTGAATTCTCCTTTTAGTTTATTGGTAAAAAGTCTGGGCAAGCCTGATTACTGCTGAATGTGGTAAAAAGATACTATTTGATACTGTGAAAAATTTAACAAGCTCTCAGAAAATCTCTGTCTCTTGCACCTCCTGAGTAAACTTAAAGACACTGAAGATATCTTGTTCCTGATTTGTGCAGTTCAAGGCTGGACATATGAAAAACAACAATCTTATCAGCAAAAATACTTATGCTCAGGGAAAAGTTTTCAAAACATCAGAGAATCATCTAGTAACAGTTTGTCCAAATGCCCATGGGAACCGCTTTTTTATGTGAATGAAATAATCACATGGCAGGAGACAACAGCATACGCACATATACTCTCAAAACACAGCTGTAAATTATATTTTTCCATATTATGATTGAAAGTGGACAAACATCACTGGTGCTCATGCTAAAATGATGCCCTTGATAAAGATTGTAAGATAATGCTATTGTTTTATCAAGCTTCATATTACCAAATTACAATTTTAAACTAAAATACTTACACAGGAAATTATTCAGGAAAACATCAAAAAAGATCCACAGTGATCAAAACCGCTTTGCTAAAAGTATGTATCACAGGTGAACTTTCTTGTCTTGAAGAAAGTTCAAGAAGAGCTCAATTACAAAAGAATATGGTCATTGTAAGTTTTCTTTTTCCTTCTGAGTTGTTGGAGATGGTGGAGTAGGTACCACTGCCCTACCATTAAAGTCATTAAATAGCACTTATTTTCTTTTAGAAGCAAACACAAGTCTGAAAAAAGCAAATGTTAAATTAAAAAAATATATGGGAGACCTCTTTTTTATATATGTTGAAAAAAAAAATCTGTATTGTGGTAGCTAGTGAAGCATGAATACCAGATTTCTAAAGCTTTAAATTTGAAGAAAAAGGTGATCCTATTTTGAAGAGTCAGATCCTGAAGTCTTCCCTCAGTTTTCCCTAGAAATAAGTATAAATTGATGCCTTGGAGTAACAACTTGGGGAGAAGAATGGGGAAGAAGGAGAGGAGAGATGAAGGGAGAGAGACAGAGAGAGGGAGGGGGTGAAGAGGGGAAAGAAGGGAGATCAAGTTTTGGGCTGAAATTGCACAAGTGTGTGGGTGACTTCTTGCAGAATAACAAACCTAATTAATTTTGTGTATACTGTGAAGTTATGAAGTATAATAAAGACCAGTTAAGGGAAACTACTTGTTAAGTGCTTTTAAAGATCAGGTAGAAGTCATTAGTCTTTGCTTTACTTCAGTGTCATTTCCCAAATTGGTACAAGAGCCTACGTGAGTGGAAGAACAGTTGGTCATTTCTAAAGAATGCTAACTTTCCCTAAAAAAAGAAAGAGAGAGAAATGTGGGCAGCAAGTTTTAATGTCAAGTGATTTACAGAAAACATAATAGAGGAAAATGTGAAACCCAATCTGGACCTTGGCAAGCGAGATATGAAGATTAAAAGAATATATATATTTATATTTTCCTCTTCCTTAAACAGTGTTTATGAAACCCTGTTTCATCTGTCTACACAGACGCACCCTGCCGGACTCCAACCTCCCACAACTTACTCCCTGAATTTACAAAATTTCATACTCTCAAAACATCATAATATTTGGCCAAGTGAGCTACAAATGCTGTACCAGGTGCATGACACATGAGTAAGCTACCATGCTTAGCAATTCCGTATATATAAAACCCCTTTATCTTAGAAAGGAAAAGGTGATAAGATTAAACGTCCTTCACAGAGGTCTAGGAAAGGTGTTATTTTCTGAGTTTGGGCATATTCCAGGGCTTGGCACTTATGGCCTTAGGTACATAGACAATAACTCTTTCTCTTTGCTTTAATAATTTAACATAAAATTTCTGGAAAACAATTAAAAATAAAGTATTGAGATTCTCTAGCATTTTTTGCAATGAATCATCAATTTCAGAGTTCACAGAAAAGGTCTAGGGACAGTACCAACTGACATAGATTATTGACCACTCAGAGGACCAGTGCTGTTTAATTTTTTCATCAATGATATAGACGGAGAGATTTAGTGCACCCTCAGGAAGTTTGTAGATGACTCCAAGTTGAATAGTGCAGGACATGAAAAGGACAGGATGTCATCCAGAGGAACCTGGACAATCTGGAGAAGATAGCCTGTGTGAACCTCATGAGGTTCAACAAGGCCAGGTGCAAGGTCCTACACCTGGGTTGGGGCAAAATACAGTTCCAATACAGACCACGAGACAATGTGATGGAGAGCAGACCTGCAGAGAACTTCACATTGCTCACCGATGAGAAGCTTGGTGTGAGCTAGCAATGTGTATTTGTAGCCCAGAGACCAACCATACCCTGGCTAGTCTAGAGGAGGGCCATGAAGATTAGCAGAGGACTGGAGCACCTCTACTATGAGAACAGGCTTACAGAAAGTTAGAGTTGTTCAGCCTGGAAAAGAGAAGGCTCCAAGGTGACCTTATAGTGGCCTATACATGAAGGGGGATATGAGAGACCTGGTGAGGGACTTTTTACAAGGGCATGTAGTGACAGAATGAAGAAGAATGGCTTAAATTGAAAGGGGGAAGGTTTAGATTAGACATTTGGAAGAAATTCTTCACAATGAGGGTAGTGAGACACTGGCACAGGCGAAACAATGGCACAGGTTGCCCAGGGAAGTTGTGGATGCTCCCTCCCTGGAGGTGTTCAAGGATGAGGTTGGATGGGACCTTGAGAAGCTGGTCTAGTGGGAGGTGTCCTCGCCCATGGCAGGGAGGTTGGACCTAGACAGCCTTTAAAATTTCTTCCAGTCCAAACCATTCTATGATTCTGTAGTTTGTTGATCAATACTTACTCACTAAATTACAACAGAACATGTGTATGTTCATGCAGATTTTTAGTGAAGTTACCTTAAGATACATTGTTTCAAAAAACATTGACCTTAAAAGTGAGAGTATTGTATTTCAGAGAAAAACAGTGTTATTGTTCTGGTTGCTTTTCCACAACCCTGAAGCATATTGTGACATAGTTACTCTTGCCACAAGGACAGGCTGTCTGTTCTGTAAACTACAAGATTTTTAATCTTAAAAACAATGGAAACTATGCATAGAATTTTACAGTAGGAATGATTATTCACATCAATCAAATTGTTTCTTTTCAATGTACCCTGTGTGACCAGGATTGCAAAGGATACTTAGAGGTTTTATATATATGTTCTATATAAACATATAGGTATGCATAGGATTTCACATATATCTGTATATAGAATTATTTATATACCTAAATGTACAGGTATATGTGTGTAAAAAATGTACTTACAGAAGTACATAATTAATATATTGTATGTTGTATTTATATTATATATAATCTGCATATTTTAAAATTGTACACACCATGTATGTAATATTTTCAAATGGAAGGATCTAATCCAGTTGTTTTCACTTAAATAAGACTTGTTTTATTCTAAGTGCAAAAGGATCTTTTCCCAGAATGAAAATGGAAGAATGTCTGACATGTATGTATAACAGATATTTACTAAAGGTGAATGTTAAGAACAAGGCACAATGCTTAGAGCATCCATGGTTCTTCTGGTCAAGGTGTTATTGATTCACTGAATGCAACAAATACAGGACACAAACTGGCAGGACAGTTTTGTAGAGGGTAGTTATTTCAGAAATTTTTACATGGTAAAATGGTTTTTGAATGTAATGGAAAGATTTTATGGAATAGATTTTTCAAAGTTGTGAGAATTAAATTTTCTTTAGTTTAACTTCAACTTTACCCTTAAGTAGATCTTGATTTCCTTTTTTTGCAGATCCTTCTCTAAGACTGATGTGTGAAGATGTGGTGTGCATGATAATGCAGTCAAACAAGTAGAATCTTCAAAAAAAATTTCAAATGCTCTCCACTCCTTGTATCCTTTCAGACATTTAGGACTTGAATGCATTCATGAGCATAACTTCTCTTCATCCCAAGAAAATACTGTCCTTTGTTTATTGTGGAGAATGATGAAACTGACTGAAAATTTTTCCAGGATTATACAGGCTGATTACCTTATCCACTTTGTTCTTTAAAAATAATACATTATTCATAATGGTGCTTTCAAATCGACTTTAATCTGCATTTATGAGATGAAGTAAATGCAGCTGTGAATAATCTTTAATTAAGCTTCAAAATAACCTGGCACTAGGCAATAGTTTACATATATTTATTAACACAAGTTACAGATTATTTTGATCACGATCATCTCTGTTAGCTGCTAGTCTGTTTATTACACAATATTTTTTTCCTCCAGTAATATCTTTTCTTCTTTCTCTGCACCAGGTGCAGTAAATTGAATAGATAGTGTTTGCATGTGGTAGAAATACAAACAGGCCCTCTTTCTTGTCTGTCTTTCTTATTGTTGCCTTCTGTAGACAGCTCAGCCTTATTTAAACATATATACAGTCTATTTGCAATCTTCTGCTCTGTGCTTTGTGACATGGATTGTCTGTATTGCTTTTTCATGTTATGTTACTGCAATATGAGACTAACTCCTGGCTGAACACACAGGGTAACTATATGGTAGAATTCAAGGGGTTTTGTTTGTTTTAATTTTGAATAATAGTGGGAAAACTAAGCCAAATCCCATTAATTTAAAATATTCCTTGGTTCCGAAGAGAGGAGAAAACATCTGAGCTGCAGAGAGAATTCTAACAGATTTTTATTTTAAGAATATATTAATTTATACAGAAGATTAGTATTTGTTAATATATGCAGCTTAATAAAAAAATTTGATCTGAAGGAGGAGAAATCCTTTAGAGGCTAAAATCATGTAACAAGATGATGCTCCACCTTACTGAACATTATATTACTTCATAACTGTCTAACGATACTCTTTGATCCCCGAAACTGAGTGTATATCACAAATGATGGATTTCATGGCTTTATCCATGCATGAATGTATGGATATGCATGAAAAACGTTTTAACCAAACGTGATGTTCAGAAGAAAGCGTACACATTTTGAAGAAATTTCTTAGCTTCCCTCCTGTCCTCCTAACCCCTTACTGTGACTGAAATTTTTTTGCTATGTTTTCAGTAAAAATAACGTTATAACTTTCACTTGCCAACAACCTAGAAGAACACCCTGTCCTTCAGCATTTTAACTTTATGTCTGCTGCTGCTTTGAAAACTGAACATTCTCATTTAATTTGGCTGATAGGTGCATATCATAGAATCGAATCATAGAATCATTAAGGTTGCAAAATACCTCTAAGATCATCAAGTGTGATCTGTCAGGCCAACACCACCATGCCTACTAAACCATGTCAGGAAGTGCCACATCAACATGCCTTTTAAATACCTCCAGGGATGGTTACTCTACTACTTCCCTGAGCAGCCTATTCTGATGCTTGACCACTCCTCTGGTAAACAAAGTTTTTTCTAATACCCAATCTAAACCTCTCCTGGTGCAACTTGAGAACATTACCTTTTGTCCTATCACTTTTTACTTGGGAGAAGAAACTGACACCCACCTTGCTACAACCTCCTTTCAAGTAGTTGTAGAGGGCAATAAAGTCTCCCCTCAGCTTCTTCTTCTCCACACTAGACAACACCAGTTCCCTCAGCTGATCCTTATAACACTTGTTCTCCAGATCCTTCACCGGCTTTGTTGTCATGCTGTAGACATGCTCCAGCAGCTCAACATCCTTCTTGTACTGAGGGGCCCAAAACCAAACACAGCACTTGTGGTGCCAATGCCCCATAAAATGGGACAATCCGTTCCCTACTTCTGCTGGTCACACTGTTTCTTGTATGACCCAGGATGCTGCTGGCCTTCTTGACCATCTGGGTATAGTGCTAGCTCATGTTCAGCTGGCTGTTAACCAGCATCCCCAGACCTTTTTCCATCATGTACTTTCCCAGCCACACACCTGCCCAAGTTTTAGCATTGCATGGGGTTGTTGTGACCCGCCTCCAGGACCAGCACTTGGCCTTGTTGAATATTGTACAACTGGGCTCAGTGCATCAATCCAGCCTGTCCAGGTCCCCCTGTAGAGCCTTCCTTCCCCCAGGCAGACCAACACTCCCGCCTGATTTTGTGTCGTCTGCAAACTTACTGAGGGAGTACTCAATCCCCTCATCCAGACTGCTGATAAAGATACTTAACAGAATTGGCCCCAACACTAGCCCTGGGGAACATTACTTCTGATTGGCCACTGGCTGGATTTAACTCGTAAGTTTCTGGGCTTGGCCATTCAGACAGGTTTTTAACCAACTAAGTGCACACCTGTCTAGGCCATGAGCCACCAGCTGCTCTGGGAGAATGCTGTGGGAAATGGCATCAAAGGCTTTACTCAAGGGGACATAAATAGGGTCTACAGCCTTCCCATCACTCACTGGATGTATCCCCTGGTCATAGAAGGAGATCAGGCAGGTTAAGCAGTACTGACCTCTCATGAACCCATGCTGGTTGGGCCTGATCCCATGGCTGTCCTGCAGTTGCTTGGTGAGTACACTCAGAATTAACTGCTCCATAACTTTCCCTGGTACTGATGTTAGGCTGACGGGCCTATAGTTTCCTAGATCCTCCTTCTGGCCCTTCTTGTAGGTGGGTGTCACACTGACAAGCCTCCAGTCATCTGGGACCTCCCCTGTTAACCAGGACTGTTGATAAGTGATGAAAAGTGGCTTGGCAAGCTCCTCCACCAGCTCCCTCAGTACTCTTGGATAGGTTACATCTGCCCCCTTAGACTTATGAGTGTCCAGGTGGTATAGCGGGTTGTTAACTGCTTCCTCCTGGATTATGAGGGATTTATTCTGCTCTCTGTCCCTACCTTTTTGCTCAGGTGGCTGAATGTCCTGGAGTAACTGGCCTGACTGTTAAAGACTGAGAAGCATCTCAGCCTTTTCATCCTCCGTGTAGCTATTCACTGCCCCTGCATCCAATAAAGGATAGAGATTCTCCTCGGCTCTCTTTTTGTTGCTACTGTATTTGTAAAAACATTTTTTGTTATCACTTACAACAGTGGCCAGACTGACTTTGAGCTGGGCTTTTGCCTTTCTAATTTTCTGTCTGTATGACCTAATGAGACCTTAGTATGTCTCTTGAATTGCCTGCCCCTTCTTCCACAAGTGATAAACTCCCTTTTTTATCCTGAGTCCCAGCAAAAGCTCTCTTTTCACCCAGGCCAGTTGTCTTCCTTGCTAGTTCATCTTACGGCACATGGGAACAATCTGCTCCTGCACCTTTAAGGCTTCCTTCCTGAATGATGTCCAGCCTTCCTGGATATTCATATGTCCATATACAGATATTATATACTTAATTTTAACCAGTGAGGTTCTTCATATTATGTCTGTTGAGAATTCTGTATGAATTTTCGATTATTTCCCCATGGAAGGCAATTCAGGATTTGCTTTTTTCAAAGTTTCAACTGATTACAAAAACATAGCAGTATCAAATTGGAAAAGCTCATGTACCTAAATGTTTGGCTTGTGCCTGAATTGTAGGTATGAGTCAGGCTTTCCATGTTGACTTCCCTGTTCATGATACCTGGTGGCCTTGAAACCATCAGAATTATTTCCTCAAGAAGGCAGACTGATGTGAAGGTTTATAGATGAAACCCAAAAAGATATAACAGAGACAGAAATGCCAGGACCATTTTTTCAGAGGCTTTTCAAAGCAGAACACAGTAGTGAATACTAGTAAGTCATAGCCTATGTTTCTGTGACTAGGACAGATATGTCTGGTATAAACAGTCAGGTGTAGTTTCTGCCCTTCTCATGCCTCATAAAAACATACAAGGAAGAGAAAGGAATCACAGAATCATAGAACCTAGTCCAAACTCCCTGCAGTGAGCTAGGACATGTTCAACTAGATCCGGTTTCTCAGAGCCTCATCCAATCTGACCTTGAATGTTTCCAGGGGGATGGGGCATCTACCACCTCTCTGGGCAAATTAAGTCAGTGTTTCACCACCCTCAGTGTAAAAAATTTATTCCTAATATCTGTTCTAAACCACTTCTCTGTTAGTTTAAAACCATTACTCCTTGCCCTGTGGCTACAAACACTGCTGAAATGTTTTTCTCCATCTTTCTCATTGGCCCCTATAAGTAGTGGAAGGCCAACAATAAGTTGTCCTCAGAGTCTCCTCTTCTCTAAGATGAACAACCCCAGCTTGTCCCAGCTGTTCTTCATCAAAAAAAAGTTTTAGGTCTTTGATCATTTTTGTGGCTCTCCTCTGGGAGGAGGGCTTCCAATAGGTCGGTGTGCTGAGGATTCCAGAGCTGGACACAGTATTGCAGATGTGGTCTCACCAGAGCAGAGTAGAGGGGCAGAATCAACTCCTTCAACCTGTTGGCAACACCATTGGCCTTGTAGGATGCAAGCTCACACTGACAGCTCATGTCCAGTTTCTCATCCACCAGCACCCCAAGGTCCTTCTCTGCAAGGCTGCTCTCAATCTCTTCATCTCCCAGACAGAACTGATACTGAGGGTTGCCCCAACCCTGTATCACACAGTAACACTTGAAGAACAAATCTTGTCAGCCAAAAGAGGCCACAAAAACAGTAAGTTCAGAAACACTAAGTTGCTTGTTGTGTCAAAACAAACACTGATACTGCTGATTCTATGCTTGTATAACAAAATACTTCCTCCTCTTAGCAAAGGGTGATAGTTTAATCAAAACCTCTCCTGCACCACAGCAAACAGAAGCTGCACTGACTTTAACCAACAGTTTTTAATATCCATACTACTGTTTATTTTGCTCTCACTTTAGAGAAGGAAAACTGCTGAACTGAGTCTACTGCTTTTCTGTCATTAATGAGTTATCATTATCTAATTGTAAGTGTGGTTTCAGATGTTACAGGGATGTCCCATCTAGTGGGAAATTTTAAACCGAAGTTGCTCATAAAGGCAGAAAAAAAATCATCCAAGGACACATGAACTTTCTTGGAACACTGGAAATAGCATAATTAATTCATCATTAAGATACCAGATACCTCTGAAATACCAAATATATGCAAATGCAGGGAGCCAGCGAGACCTACCAGAATAAACTCCCCTGGCAGGCTCCAGCTCAAAGTCATCACATCTAGATCTCTCAAACTAGAGAGCTGAAAAATCCCCAGTCCTTACAGGTGTGCAGTCCATAATACTGGGCTGAGCAACACATCAGATCTGCATTATACTGGACTATTTTTGCCACCGAAAATCTGCCTTGTGATCCTGGAACTTTCTGCTTCAAGGATCTTATAAGGGCTAGGGCTCATTTCAGTTCTGAGCTGGAGATGAATCACTGTTTGGCTATTCTATCGCTGAGTAAGGGAAATGATGGTACCATGTTTCCTTTCCTCCAACATGTTAACTGGGCCATTCAGGAAGTTATAGATGGACAGACCACATGGTACTTGGGCATGACACAGCCTGCAATATGCTGTAAGCAGGCAAATGAAAGAACAGTTATTGACAATGAGATCTAGTTTCTCCAGATTGCTCATTCTTGACTGGTTTTACTCTGCTCTGTTTTCAACGTCACAGACAGATTTTTAATTCACAGCAGCTGACTTAAGCAAAACTAGTCCCCTCCAAAACACACCTGAGAAGCGGGAGTGAAAAAAGTGGGTGTAGCTCAGTTACTAGCAGATTACATCTAGGCATTTATGTTTAGACTGTTATTAACTTCTTCAGCATTTTAGCGAGATTCATCTCTGTTGCTTTCTGATGAGCCTGATACAGTTAATTTCCAATGTACAGAATAGTGATTCCATTTGGGAAGTACTACTGCATGACAAATAATTAAAATAAAGCTTGTATTTTTCAGGTGCCTAGTTTTGTCCCACTGAGTGTATTTGTTATTATTTTTTCTTTATGTTTTCCTTTATATTTTCAACTGGTGAGTTTTCTCCCATGAAACCCAATTTCCTGGTAGAGTACTACCTGTTGTTCCATGTGCAACAATTTTATCTGATCCTCTAACCTATGTTTCATGAGCAATAGTGAGCAAATAATCACATTTCTTTACAGCTCTGTCTGGACCACAGTGATAATGATCTCTTTTTGTGAAGATATGTCTTGCAAGGCAGCTGCTTTCCTTCACTCTGAGATCTGTCATACATTCCTCTCCAACTACATCCACTGTATGATTAACAAAATTCAGTGCCTGGGCATAGGTAATTTTGGACATACACCCTTACTACCATTTTTATTTGCTTTAATATACCTTGGATAGCCCTGGTTATAGTCTTAATCTCTGGTTTTACAATCTCTTTTGCTGTTTGCCTTAGAATCTGCTTATAATATATCACTTCATTTTTCTAGGAAATTGTCCATGTGCTTCTTTTCTCTGTTTCTTTCTTCATAACAACTGTCAGCTGGGCTTGGGGTCAGAAAGATAATAAATACACTTGCTCTAGTTTTGGAACTTGCTTCCAGTGACTCTTTTAAGTACCTTAACTAATATTTTAACCATTGTATTTATCATTACATAGCCCTGTTTCGTACCACTCTTTCCTTTTCAATGACTTTTTTTTATCAACAAAATGACTATACAATGGAAGTCCAAAACACTTATTGTCAGACAGTTGCTACTGCAGGGTTAAACCCTGCATATTATCACGTACGTTCACCAAAGTACTTATTCACTGGGGTTAAACGCCAAATGAATATATAAACTTTCACGTGATGTGTGCTCATATCTACAAAAGCAACATTTAAAACACGATATATTAATGTACAAGCAGAGAAGTCATAAAAGAGGTATAAAGATTTTGATTCTTTTCTGGTAATACCTTTACTTTGAGAGACCTCATGATTTCTGAAGGTAATTGGCAACACTGTGTCCTTGACAGAGGTTTCTGGAAATGACTGTTACTGTTCCTGATATTGGTGCCTGTGGACTTCAAAGAACAAAATATCAAGGTGTGCAAATAAATCACAGGAGCCAAATGTCTGGATTAAAACCAAACCAAAACAAAAAGTCACCCTCAAAACCCCAATGCACAAAATGAAAGCCTTTCTTTAATGAGTGACAGGGTCCTTTCACACTTCATCCCCCTGCACGTTTGGTTAAACTAGCAGCTGGGCCTCAGAAACTTATAATGTACTTTTCTTCACTTCCCTTGTTCCTTATTAATAAAAAATATTTGGATAAAACCAGATCCTTATTTCCCAACAGTTCATCCGCCTCTCCTGTTTATTCTCTTCCTGGTGTCATAGTCCTCTGAGTTTTGGCAGAGTAATAATTTCCATAGCAGTCCTACTGTGATGTCACAAACCAAGGATTTCAGATTTTTAATAAGCAGAAAAAGAAAGATGAATACTTAAACAAAGATCCTGTCTTCAAGTAAATACCCTTAGTAATGTTGAATAGGTAAAGAAAAATAGGAGAAATCTCTCATACTTAGGCAGAGCTGTGTAAGACTGGCATAGCTTTTCCAAACTTTTCCACACACTCCCAGAGGGACTTTAGGAATGTCATTGCCTTTTGTCTTTATTCTCTGTTAGGTGGTTGATTCTGTATATTTTGGGCAGAAGAAAGCTGTTGGCAAAGTTTCAGACTTGAATGAATTAGACTTTAATGACCTTTTTGTACTGCTAAATGGCAGGACCCCACCTTAATTATAGGGCTGGATTCCCAAAATAAATACTACAGAGATAGGTCCCCTCAGATGGAGGTAGAGCAAGATTAGTATGAATTGCACTATAGAGAGTCAGATGGTGCTGCTGCTCAGCATGTTTCAGGCTTGGGGTTGTGAAAATATATTAGCTATGGTTCTAAAGAGACCATCAGTTCCAGCAGTCTTCATTGTAACCTGCAGATCACACATTTCTCTAAAAGAGATAGGTGGGTTAGACAAATTAGATGAGTTAGTCAAGTACATAAATAATTGAGTTTGCAAGATTTTAATTAAAAGCACTATGAAGCTTAGGAAGCAATTAGAGTTCGAAACCATGAATACAAACCTCTAGATATAGGTTACATGCCTCCAATGCAACTTAAAAAAAAAAGCACCAAGGGACATATTGTGCCATCTGCATTCCCAGGGGATACTTGTTTATTCTCCAAATAATCCCTTTGATACTGATCATGTTTAGAACTGCAAAACCTGTTCTGATAGCTACAGGAAAATGACCAGGTGGAAAGAACCTCCTGGAAAATTATGCTTCCATGTTTTTCTAGCCACTGTGTTACAACTAAAATAAAACTTCAAGTGAGGTGTATTTTTACTGTTGCCAGAATCATATTTCATTGCTAACTATCCAAGTCACAGCATTTCGTGTTACTTCACAGATAGGATGGTACAACTACAGCCCTTGGGAAATCTGCATTTGTCGCTGATTGAAGTTGTAATTTGTCTGAGAGAAAAACATACTGAAAGAAGAAGATAGATGTGGGCCAGTTTTAAGACCTGCAAAAAATAATGTGTTGTTTTCCATGGAGCATGAAAAATAGCACGTTCCACTGCATTTTACAGATACAGTAGGAATAGAATTTTCAAGCTTTGGTTAAAAAAAAATCACTACACAGTTTAAGAAGGCTGTTACTTTACGTTGTATATTTGATTCTTCCCCGGGGATGTGGAATGCTTACATGAAACACTTCTCACAAAAATACCGGAAATCTTACTCTACATGTGTACTTGAGATGTTCTGAGACTTATTATTTTCTTACTTACATTGGAGTAAAACAAATATACTAAGTATCTGCCCTAAGGGAACTCCAGGTACTTGGTATTTAGTACCTTGCTGTGTATATGCAGTCTCTTGGAAAAAATCAGTTGACAGTGCAAGGAATAAGGTTAGTGTAGTCTGGTTGTAAGACTGTTTTCCATGCTCTAGTCAGTCTTGTATCAAAACCAAACTAGAAGCTTGCTGTATTGCAGTAAGTTGCTGGATTCAAGAGTGTCCAAGAGATCATTCCTGTGTCCTTCCTTGTCATGGGGCCAAAGTTGTCTGCCTACTGCCACAGCTTCTTTCATATTTGCATTTTAGTATACATGATGTACACACCAGATAAACTATCTGCTGTGAAGGAAATTTGTCCTAATTTTCTGAAAATAAAGCTCTGAAATGGCAGCTACTATTTGAATGTACTGGATAAACATTCTACTATCCTCTCATTCAAGTAGGTTTCCAGATTTGCATTTCACATATCCATTACATGGACAAATAAGTAATAATCTGATGCATTTATTTATGCATGCCTGTAGTAAGTTTCTGTGTACTTTGCCTATCAGTGTTTTCATCTGCATATACAATTCTTACAATTATATATGCATTAATTATGTATTAATGTATATGAATATATGGGATAACTGTGTATAAGATGTTATTCCTAGTCGGACTATAATTTTTTTGAAGTGAATATTTATCTCATTAATTTTTCTGCCCCACTTGCTTAGGTCTCCCTTCTCAGTGAGAGATACTGTAGCCAGCAAATTACTTTGTTCTTATATAATCCAAGAAAAATTGTTTGCTGGCATTTGTACAGCTCTGCTGTATGGTCTGGTAGTGTCAAAACAGTCACATCTTCTCATTATTATGCTTTCTATTCCTGATAGTTAGAGTCCAAAGCTCTCCACAGCTGAGATAGTCCCTTTAGCAGTTTAGGTATGGTAGCAGAGTATAATCAACCAAACATTTCTACAGCTTTTGGGGTAGTGTTCTGGCTAACATTGAATTCTGTGTACGATGGTTAGCAATACCATTAATAATTAAAACCTAGACCTACTCTGTGCTAATCATGATCTCGTAGATATATACAAAGACAATTAGGGAACCAAAAAAAAAGGGATAATTCAGTGCCACTGGGGACATTTAGGGACTTGGGTTTTGGGGGAGGATGGGATGTTTTTTTCTTTCTTCTTCTAAGAGAAATTCAGTTTTTAGTACCAGATGCAGTGTCAAAAGCAAGGGTAAAAGGTAAAAGGGTAAAAATTATAGCTGAGGTGACTGTTGAATTAAAAAAAATTGTTTTCTCTGCTGTGTCAGAGGGGAGGAATCTATTACTTGTAGATCTATTGCACACTGGCAAGTGGTGGCAGGCTGTAAATGCAGATATGTGCCCTTAAGCAATGGGGTTAACTCTCCCTCTAGTAGCACCTAATGTTGATGGGCCACCAAAGCTTGTTTCCCTTACCAACTCCTCTTCATGTCTGTTCCATATACACAAGCAGTCTCACTACTTAATGTTTTCTGTTTAGGGATCAGAGGCAGACCAACACAGGATGAAGTATGGAGTGCAAACTCAGAAGAAAAGGAAAAGGTTTTGAGGTGTTCGTACAGCAAGTATCACAGAATCACAAAACAACCAGGTTGGAAGGGACCCATCGGATCTTCTAGTCCAACCATTCCTATCTAACACTAAACCAAGTCCCTCAAGACCTCATCCACCCGTGCCTTAAACACCTCCAGGGAAGGTGACTCAACCACCTCCCTGGGCAGCCTATTCCAATGCCCAATGACCCTCTGCGTGAAAAACCTCCTCCTAATCTCCAGCCTAAATCTACCCTGGCGGAGCTTGAGGCCATTCCCTCTCCTCCTGTCCCCTGTCATTTGGGAGAAGAGCCCAGCTCCCTCCTCTCTACAACCTCCTTTCAGATACTTGTAGAGAGTAATGAGGTCTCCTCTCGGCCTCCTCTTCTCCAGGCTAAACAACCCCAGTTCTCTCAGCCGCTCCTCATAGGGTCTGTTCTCCAGCCCATTCACCAGCTTTGTCGCTCTTCTCTGGACTTGCTCCAGAGACTCAACATCCTTCCTGTGCTGAGGGGCCCAGAACTGGACACAGTATTCAAGGAACGGCCTCACCAATGCTGAATACAGAGGGAGAATCACCTCCCTGGACCTGCTGGTCACACCGTTTCTGATACAAGCCAGGATGCCTTTGGCCTTCTTGGCCACCTGGGCACACTGCCGGCTCATGTTCAGTCGGCTGTTGACCAACACCCCCAGGTCCCTCTCCTCCTGGCAGTTTTCCAGCCAGGCTTCTCCCAGTCTGTAGCTCTGCATAGGGTTGTTGTGCCCCAAGTGCAGGACCCGGCATTTGGCCGTGTTAAACCTCATGCCGTTGGACGTTGCCCAACGGTCCAGCCTGTTTAGATCCCTTTGTAAAGCCTCCCTACCCTCCAGCAGATCGACACTTGCACAAAGCTTTGTGTCATCTGCAAACTTGCTAAGGGTACCCTCAATGCCTTCATCCAGGTCATTGATGAAGACATTGAACAGGACTGGACCTAGCACTGAGCCCTGGGGAACACCACTTGTCACTGGCCTCCAGCTGGACTTAACACCATTTACCACCACTCTCTGGGCCCGGCCATCCAGCCAGTTTCCTACCCAGGAGAGTGTGCGCCTGTCCAGGCCAGAGGTTGACAGTTTCCGTAGCAGAATGCTGTGAGAAACTGTGTCAAAGGCTTTACTGAAGTCCAGAAAGACCACATCCACAGCCTTTCCTTCATCCAGCAACCGAGTGACTTTGTCATAGAAGGCGATCAGGTTGGTTTGGCAGGACCTGCCTCTGGTAAACCCATGTTGACTGGGCCTGATCACCCGGTTGTCTTGCATGTGCTTCATGATAGCGCTCAAGATCACCTGTTCCATGACTTTCCCTGGCTCTGAGGTCAGACTGACAGGCCTGTAGTTCCCCAGATCCTCCCTGCTACCCTTCTTGTAAATGGGAACTACATCAGCCAGCCTCCAGTCCAGAGGTACCTCCCCAGTCTTCCAGGACTGCTGGAAGATGATGGAAAGGTGTTTGGCCAATACATCCGCCAGCTCCCTCAAAACCCTAGGATGTATCCCATCTGGCCCCATGGACTTGTGGGTGTCAAGTAGATCACTGAGGGTTCTGAGACACACCCTAGACTGGGTGAAGCTAGGACAAAGTATTAAGAGTTAAAGAGAAAAATGATGACAAGTGGGTATGGTATTGCAGAGGGAAGACTGAGGCTGTAGGAAAAACGGGTATGAGAAAAGAAAAACAACCTATATGTCTTTCTGTACACTTGTGTTAGCTAGTGTAATTTCAGGGATTGTAGGTGCATGGCCACCAGTCACAGTGTATAATCAAAGTATGCCATGGAAGCCCTGGTATAATATAGTCCTTGAGGTTCTTCAATTGAAAGAAATTTGGTAAAAAAAACTTGGGAATTGTTTTTTCCCAGTAACCAAATTATCAGACAGCAGTAACTACGTCAAAGTCCCCAGCTTTCAGAATCAGACTTCAGAGACAGGATACAGGACTTAGCATGCTGAGTAGGGAAAAAACCACTATATTTCTTTATACAGCATGAAAAATAACAGGAAAGCAAACTTCTCATAGTGCCAAGATCCCTAAGGATTTAAGATAGGGATTGTCTTTCTGCAAAAACACGTGTGCAGGTGCAGGTGGGAAGGTCTTTGAGTAGAAGTCACAGAGTAGATTTTTCTTAACTATGGGCAATGCGGGAATGTATTTTTTAAAAGTCAAAGGGGATCCCCAGTGATTTAGTGTAGTCCTGGTTTACTTAGGTTGGATAGCCTGCTACCATCCATTCCTATTTTAGTGGGATTCATTTAACTGTTAATTAGTGAAAAGCCAGACTTCAAAACTAATGCCTATGTTTCATGTGGGGCTGAGGGGCCATCCGTTACAAAAAATAACTTACCTTTGTAGATGTGCAGTGACATATTGCAGGTTGGCATGTTGATACTGTGTGAGAAGAGAAAGAAGCTGTTCTGCATGTTGCACTACAAGCCTGAAGCTGAACAAGGCCACTATGAAAGTCAGTGATCACAGATACATACAGTTTTACAAATTTCACTTTTGCTGTGGAAAGAGGGTGTGCCATAGGAAATACTCTGTTATTTTTACTACTTTTTGTTGGTTCTTTCTCTTAGCTTTGGCACAACATTTTTTGAAGAAAAACGTAATGAGAAATAAGAAAAAGGTATGGAGACATTTTACAGAGAAGAAGGTCTGGATGCTGTGGGACTGATTGATACAAAACAATTCTAACAAGGCCTTGAAACAGAGAACTGAAAGATAAACGAAGGCCAGCTGAAAGGAATACAAAGGCTAGTTTGGTGGGAATGAGTACTAACTGAAAGGAAAACAATGGAAGAGAACTATCAACATAATTAATTTTAGTGTAACTTGGTCTCTTGGCATGTGTGGTAGTTTAGCCAATAATATGTTAGTAATAGCCTTATGGCCAGCTACCTTTAGCTAATAATACACTGCAGATACCCTCGTGGACACCCAGTTATGTAACTAAAAAGGGTATATAAAGAAACAGCTAACTCAATAAAATGTTTTCGACCCATCAGATTGAAGTCCATGTGATTAATTCCCTCAGGGTTACCCCAATGTAATTCCAAAAATTTACTCAGTATGGTGCCTCCAGAAAATTTTAATATTGAGTTTCTCCCTGCTCACACTGGACTTCATAGATTCCAGAGGACTGTTATGAAGAGAGAAATTTCCCCTTGAGCCCTTGCCATAATATTACCTCCTATGCATTACTGCTGCTGACTCCCAATGTAGCTGCATTACAGTGGTCCTGTATGCTAATTTTAAAACACTTTTGGGATAAACTAGCAGGACTAATACTAAAACATATCTGTCAAAAAATATGGAAAACCACAGCTTCATATTGATAACAGACGCACTAAACTAGATTGCAACTTCCACTGAGGAAGCAAACTAAGAAGTGCGCAGGCAGGGCAAGTCAGAGAGCAGGGGTCTTTTTCTGGAAGGCAGAGTGGAGTTGTTACATTTGGAAATGTTGGAGGTTCTTTAATTTCTGACTGAAGAGTTAATCCTTGGCTGACCAGAGGAGTTGGATTTAGCCTATGCGTTCCTATAACAGCTTGTCTGACAGCTTGTTTTGGAGCATGGTCTTATCATTTTATTTAATCGGGATTAATGAGAAAAGAAGAAACCCAGAATAACAGTATCTGAGAACTCAGACATTAAACGATCTTAAGAAGAGAATTTATCTGGTAAGAAGATAGTGATAGTATGGTTTTCTGACATCGTTATATTTTTTCATCGGGCAACTCCTCCTTCTCTCTTACCTTCGTGAAGCCACATATTGTGACCATCTTAGAAAACAAGATACTGTTCTGTAACTGTTAGGTTTTCATGTCTTACTACTCTTTCATTAATTTTCTGTTTTATGAATCACTACTACAGTAACTTTAATCTAAGCATAATTATGTGGACAAAAATATTTGGGTCTAAAATCAGAAGAATATGGAGCTTTATGGTGTCAGGTTTATTCGCTATTATTTTAAGAGAAAAACTATTTGAAATTAGATGAATGAGAGATAGAAGAGAACTTACACATTTAGAGCTTGCTGAGGTTCTTTCATGGTCAGTAAAATAGATTCTAGGAGATGCAACCATTATTTTATCTTCAAGTTGTTATTAAATGTTTTGTACCAAATCACAGCAATTGTATTTAGCATAGGAAATAAATAGTCCTTCATTTGCAGCTTCAATTTAATTTTCCTGGGAAATGTATAGCTTGCATGATGTATAGATCAATAGTGAACCACTATGAGCTTTTTACTGAGAATTTTCATTGGTTTCAGTGGAAGTTTAAGTGAGGCACTAAGTCCTGAAAAGCTCTTAGCCTGAGTTCTGATCGAATTTCTTTCAGTTTCAGGGTGGCTGCTAAATCGTCAGAGCCTAAACTAATTTGTAATGTAACTCATAGTCCTGACCATAAGAAGAGTAAAATACATTCCTGTGCCTCAGCTTACAACATTATGTTTTCAGACATTTTAATGAAATTAATACAGCTATCTATTTCTCTGTATTTATAGTCCAATCTGTCAGAGGAGGGCATTTAAGCCAGTGTGTAGCCTCTTTGGGTTTCTTATAACACATAATGTTGAGAAAGCAAGAGCTGGAGAAGAAACGTGTATTTCTATTTATACATTAACTTCAATGAAGCTGAAGTATTTAATGTGCCTTAAAATACCTGATCTATCCCATACAATATTATAAAAAACATTAAACACTGTCATAACTGTGGAAATAGGAATGATTAAAAAATGCTTTTCTTTAGTTTTGCATTTAGAAAGTTTGCTTCCAGGAAGAAGCACATGAATTGAGAAGTATTTTAGCTTTCTAGTAGTTTGATGACATAGGATTGTACTATCAGATCATTGTCTCTGAAGGACGAATTTCATATTTTAATTCTCTTGTAAACCTTGTCTGATTTTTTTTAATGATGTAAGGTAAAATTGCAGTCACCTTAATACATTTTCTACTAAAATCCAAGATATATAGAAAAAATAGAACTAAATATTTTTATGAAAATGCTTTCAGGGGTTTTTTTTTTTTAGTGCAGACTATATTTTTTTTTGACATTGTGCTGAAGAATAAGAATTAGAAAATAAACTGATTTTTTTTCATTAATCCAGATGAAAGGAAAATCACATCACATAAATAAGAACAGTAGTTTTGCCTAACAAAAATATTGAACTGTAGAAATAGTAGTTTAATTTGTCACATACATCTTCTTTTTAACAATGAATTATGGAAGACACTATAACTTTATTAAGCCTTGTGAATGTATTTTTCTGCAGCCAGTATTCTGAGTATACTTTCTAAAATCCAGGTATCAAGCTGTTGCTAAAGTTGGTAAATCTTTTACTGAGCAACTTTAGAAGCTTCGCATACAGTTGACTATCGTTTAATTAACTAACCAATTCAAACAATGTCAAGCGCTATGCAATCAAAGAGGTCCTTCAGAACTTGCAGTTTTACAAACACAATCCAGATCCAAATCTCACTTGGTTAATTCAGGGGCAATATTTAGTTTAGTAGCAGTCAAGTCCATTCGTACTGAGAAGAGGAGAGCAAAAGGCAGTTTAGAATTGCAAAACAGTTGTTGAAATTCATTCTATGCTCAGACATTGCAGCCGAATTCAAATTTCTAGCATTGGATCTCTGACTAATGGAATAGCATAGGTAAGATACAGGACTTCCAAGTCAGACACTGTGAAGGACGTACTAGGAAACTGGGAGCTAGGAATATTCTTGGGGTTTTTATTTATGTTGTTGATAGGCCTGGCATCTTAATGTACCATAATTCTTTAATTATTTTTCTGTATTACTGTGCATCTGTGCACTAATACGTAACACACAACTGTGTCATAGAAGGTAAAAAAAATTTTTAAAAGCCAAAAATACTCATGCATGTTCCATTATTTCTCTTTCTTGTAGAAAGTTTTACTTTTTAAGGAGTTGGATTATTTTTATTCTATAAGTAAGCAACATGAAATGTATTAAAAATTGCATTTATGATTAGAAAGATAGTGCAATTTAGTGAGCTACTCATACTTCCAAATAGCATACAGTTAAAGGGTTTAAAATGTGATTAGCAGAAAAAAAGGTAATGCCTTCAATAACAAGAAAATTTGCACTATGGAAGTAAGTTGTTTTACCAAAAGGAGACAGTAGGAATACTGGTTTAAGGATAGTCTTATATTTAAGAGGTGTGTGTATCAGTTATTTACCTCAGAGTTGCCTGCAGTCATGAAATTTTGTAAGTGCTTATTATAAATTTAATGTGGAGAGACTTGCAGAGGTTAGGTATGAACTATCCAGAACATATGCAAATTACCTGTTTGTGCACCCGAAGCTACCTTCCTAAGTAAGCTGTGCTGAGGGACTGAAATCACTCAGACTTTCTTTATAGGAGAGTTGTTCCATCCCTCTGATCATCTTTGTGGTCCTCCTCTGGTCTTTCTGTAACAAGTCCATGTCTTTCCTGAGCAGGGGTCTCCAAAGGTGAATGGAATATTCATAAGAATCTCACCAAAGCAGAGTGAAGGAGTGGAATAAGCTCTCTGGACCCGCTGATCCTGTTTGTTTTGATGCAGGCCAGGATACCATTTGCTTTTGTGGGTTGTGATCACATATTGCCGGCTCATGTCTAATTTTTCACGTATCAGAACATCTACATCTTTGAAATCCTATGTTGTTCTTTCATATGGATAACCCTGCCTATTAAGAGAACACTGAACATAACCACTAGCAAACAACTGCTATTCAGCATGAAAAAGAGAGAAAATCTTTTAGTCACATAGAGAAAAGTGATTTTGTCTGTTAAAGCTGTTTAATAGCCTTTGATTCCTTTTCCTATTTCTTAAGGCAAATTAAAGAAATATTCTTGTGGATATTCCTTCATAATATTGTTACTTGCATAATTAGAGCATCTGGAAATTCCAAGATAGAAAATATTTTTCAGTAAGGATCTTAATGTGCAAAGATAAACAAAAAGAGTTTAGAGTCCAAATTAAAGGGCAATATAAGGAATCCCTTGCACATATGCTGTTGGTGAGAAAGCAATATGTGATGTTTCATTAAGGTTACTGACAGTTTGGTGTCTTGTATACTGTGTGGTGAAATGCTCAGTGTCTCTTACTTAAAGGCATGCTTAAAACACTGTATTAGACAGAATTTGTGAACAGATAATTTATATAAGCAATTTTACTGGATTTTATTAAGCCTGAGTTTTCCATTGAAGTTGATTTCAAGTTTAACTGTGGAGTTATTTTCTGTTAGTACTAACAAAAACAAAGCATCAGTGAACCACCATACTAACTGATAAACTGAAGCTTACCATAACTGAATTCCTTGTAGAAATAGAAAGGAAAATAATTGAGGGAAACTGTAATTCTGTAGAATAACTTTAAAGATATTGTCCCTTATTTCCACATGACTATCGTAGTAGCCAGTGATTTAAATAAGGAGCAGTAACCTGGGTTATGTGCTGATGTTGTTGGTATTTCCCAGTATTAGCCTCCCTCAACATTTACATTTCTTCTATAGCTGAGTGAAAGCTGTGAATACACCAAGTGTATTAAGACCTGTACATGGTCCAGTCCTGTTTTGGCTAACACAAACTGTACTTTTGCATTTATTTGGGGCTTGTAGAACATGTAAATGTAGGACTAACTAGTTCCACCAGCTTCACAGCATTCTTAAGCACAGATACCAGCATGAAGCTGCTTTAAAAGCCACAGAATCAGAACTGGTTTCTTCACTTTTCTTCAGGTAAGTAATAAAACAAAGTTATTTTAAAATAAGCAAGGAATACAGCCTTTAGAAATCCCAAGCCTCAGCCAACAACAACAAAAAAAAGCCTCACAAAACTTGTTATGATAACCTAAGGGGACAATTTTCAAGGTGATTCAGATTGTGGGGGGAGTGGGCAGAGAGCTGACAAAAAAAAAATTGTTACTCCCATTGGTTTAATTGTTCAAATCCCTTTAAATATCTGGCCCTCAGTCATGTGTACTGCACTCAGATATCAAAATGCAGCACTGCCATGCTTACAAGCAAGGAACAAAGGAGATAGAGTAGATTGCATTTAAGATATCCACATGAGATAAAACTATTGGGAAGGACTTTTTAGTCTGATGTTTAAAGATTAAGCCTTTGAGAAAGCTGCATTTGTGACAACTAATTCTCTTTCTTCAGGCTTCACCAAGCCAGTAGTACCCTTTCTTCCCTGATATAAACCTGGAATACTTTGTTATTACTTGGTAAAATTCCACTAATACACAAAAATACTATGCTGTAATCTGATACCACATTGAGTCCACATGCTGCTTCTACCAGAAATACACAGGTTTTGACAATCTAAAGTGTTCCTTACAAAAAACAGCAATTGCAACTGCTTTAAAAAAAGACACAAAACAGCAGCAGCCCATAGATTATATTAATTACTTGTACATTCATTATGTCTATATTTTGTCATTTTTCTTGCTCATCTGATGACTAAAATGGGAATTGTTTAAAAGTCTATGTTATAACTAACTTTCTCATAATGGAAGGTAGCTTTTTGACTTTTTCCTGAATGCCATTTCCATGCTTTTACTGATGGATTAATTTGTTCAATGAATGCTTCTTGGCTCATGACTACTAACAATAAAAATATATGTTTTTATGAGGTTTTTCTTTTTTAAAAACTTAGCTTCACACTGAAGTTATGTGATTTATTTATGAACCTGCTGAGAACATATTTTGAATGGGTTTTGTGTTTTTTATTGCTATATTGTGCTGTTATTTTTTTTAAAAAATACAGAACTGCTCTGCATTCTGATTTTTTCATATTTCATATGCTTTCCTTCCCACTGTCTTCCCCTTTTTGTTCTACATGATTTTCAAGAACTGGGGAATGGAGTGGTTTTCAGCAGTATGGAAAAAAGTTGGATACTTGATTTGAAGATCTTAGCATTTATCATTGTTTAAGAAGTTAACAAATCATTGGACATTCAAATGCATTTTATGATAAGCCCAGGAGATCCCTCAAGCTCTATTCCAAATTCCTGTCTGTCAGTGTCACCATAGTTGTCAAGTATTTGCAGTAGCGATAGGCATCAGTCTTCACGTAATTGGTAATGAAACATTCAGTGGTAAAATATTCAAATAGAGACAATTATAACTCTTCAGATACAACTGGTGTAAGTTTAACTTCAGATGTTTCCCAGCAGGAATCTACACTTCCCAGCATCTCTTGCAATTCAAACCTATTTTTTTTTTACTTTTCTAAGAATATGATTAAAGAAGTGACTAGAGGAAAAGGAAATCTCTCATTTATGCCAAGTGAAACTAAAATTGAACAGAGCTTTTTTTAAAAGATTATTTAAGGGGAAGCAGGATAATAGAGCTCTGTAGATATTTTAGACCCATGAGGGAGAGACACCCTAGGCTTTATTTGATTCTATTTTCATATACGCAAGTTTCACTGTAGATAAATTAACTGGATCAAACTTAAGAGCAGAGTGAAAAGAAGACGCAGCAGCTAGTAGCAGATTTGAAGTCCACTATTGCTAAAATATCTTAAAAATATTCATCAGAAGTATCAAATGCCAATAGTGTCAGGATAAATATAATAAAATATTCTGAGAACCAGACCTTACTTAAATTACAGAGTTTACAATGTGATGCTAAATCAGCTAAAATTCATACAGTTCTCAGAAGAAAAAGGTACAATAGTGTGTTTCCCAGCATTAAGCAAAACTTCTTCCTCCTTTGTTATATCATTTAGAAAGAGAAAATCAACAAACTGTAAAGCCAAATCAGAAAATGGAGCCTTAAAGATAAGTTTAATCATATAATTAGCAAGGCATGATTAACTTTTGATGAGGAAGACATAGTATCAGTTAAACTTGAAAGAATGCAGCATTCACATTCATTAGAGAAAGCACTGAAAAATAAACAGTGATATCAGAGTTCAAAGTTACTAAGCAATTGCATTTGAGGAAGAAATTTCAAACTATATATTTCTCCCTGGCAGCTGTAGTTTTTTTAACTGGCTGCAAAAGTTATTGCTATGCAATGAATTAGCCTAGGAAATTTATTAAGATATTCTCTCAATTTTGTTGCTACTGCTTTGTATTTTTGTCTGGAACATAGGTCATTAACACTTAGTAAACACTTATAACAGTGAAAAGACAATCTAGGCAGACTGTGGTGGTACAATTCCAGTCAAGTGGGCAAATCCCTTAAGGATTTTAAGATTACAAAGCTATGTCAGAAAGCACAAGATCCATACTTTCTCTGATATCTATAGTTGACTAAAAAAGAAATGAAAATACCAATTAATGTTCCACCTTCCTCAGACAGTACAGTGGGAGTAATCCTTTGGGAAAGAAGATATTTTTAGAAGAGAAAGAGGAATTTCAATAAATCTAGAACCACACTGTCTCGGACCTCTGTACAGAATGCCCATGAGCAGACCTTACAAATGCTATAGATCAGTCAGAGTTGTAGCCTAAGCACTTTCCTCCTTCTTCCTCAGATGTTTAAATCCCACAGGCAGGGTAGAGTTATGGTCCTGAGTAGCTCAAAGCAAAGGAAAGAGAATGCATGTTACTCTTTGCAAAGCAAGGTCATTTGTATGCGATAGTGGTCTCAGGGAAGAATTTGATTCTTACATAATCTCTTGTATAAAGCATACTAAAATACGACATCGTATTCATATTTTACAATCTGCAAGGATAGCTAATATCTTAACAGAAAACAATCCTTTTCCACAAAATGTTTAAATGTAATCTTTTTGCTATAAAGATTCCAGATGATTCTACAGTCTCTACTACATATTAATGTACAGTGTCCCTGAACTGACACTCTGACACTCATTATATGTCTTTTTTCCAGGTCTATGGCTTCTTTGAGAACCATAAATTATTTCATATAATGACCCATTTAATCACAGTATGATGAAGAATGTCTAAGTAGACTTTGTATAATTTTATGGCATAGAAAGCTAGCTGAATGAAGAAGGGTATTTAGAGATATCAAGCCACTGACTCAATCTCATCCATGTGACAGTTTAATTTTGTCACACACAATGAGATGACATATCCATAATATCCATTGGCACCTCTGGATTTAGAGATTGCTTATACTGCAGAGAACCAACCTCAGAAAAATATGTAATCAATTTGCCACTAGAGAAATCTGCTGTGACAAAAACTTTCTTAAATAAATCATAGAAGTTTTGATCTGACATTTGTTGTAAAAAAAGATGAAAAATGAATTTTTTTAAACATCCAAGGAACCATTTTCACATCTTAAATGTGTTTTGTTTATAATTTCAAAATATTTTTTCAATTTCTTACAGTTTTTAAATGGTATTTGAAATCCAAATTAAATATTTCACATTTATGAAGGTACAATACTTATATTAGCCCAGTCTGATTTTTCCAGACATGAGAAATTATTAATGAGCTTTAAAATCACCTTTCTGAGAAGCTGTAACTAAGCTTGTCACAGAAAATATGAACTCATAAACAGTATTAATTAGCAAGATTTATAACCTTGCATAAAACAATGAGTAACTTCAGATAGCTGCAGAACAAACACCCTGCAGTCAGTGAGAATTTAGTAAATTCACAGGAAAATAAAAGCTAGTACAGAGTGAGCAAGTATCCTTCCGAACTGATACAGCAGCATTTTCAAAGCCGCTGTCATGAAGTTAGAAGCACATACCCGTACTAATGAAAGACTATAACCTGCAGCTTCATTTGATAGATCTTGTAATGATTTCACTCGGAACCTTGAATGATTGCAGGCATAAAAGACTCCACTGTCTCATGTATGCTGGGACAGGCAGTCGTTGCCTTGGCATACCCATGATATCAGCAGCAAGCACAGAGCAAACAGCTGGTGTTCTCATGCTTGCTATCTCATTGAGACCTTGGAATCTTTAATAAGACCCATGAATTAATAAGAAAAGAATGCATGAGACGGAAAACATGAAGCTAAAGGACAGATCTGTGGTAAACAGTGGGTTGCACCGTATCACTGTAACTGCGGGTTTCTCATAGGTGGAAATTCACTGGGGTAGCTGCTGACTGGAAAAACTGAAACACTATATAAGGTTTGCATCCTCTCAATAAAGGTGATCTCACTTGTTGCCTAATCCATGGGGTCTGTGCCTTAATTGCTACAAATGACTATTACCCAAAGTAAGTGAAACGCAGAATATGCAGATCTTTATATCTCTATGTACTTTAGAATGAAAAGCAAGAATTAATATTCTTATTTGGCAGATAAAAAAGATTATGAATTGTGTAAGGTTACACAGAGAGACAGGTAGTTATGAAACCAGGGAAGGAGTCCCATTCTGACATTCTCTGAAAGTCATGTCTTCTATGTTTTCCATCAGAAATTAGCCAACTGTAGAAGAGCCAGGGAACTGTTCAGAACAGCCTCTGTCTGCTTTTTGTATAGAGTGTCCATAAAAATCACATGGTACAATATTTTAAATATTAAGAATAACTGTATTGTTTCTAGTTATTAGTTAGGACCTGATGAAGTAAAGAGCTTAAGCACTGTTGTTAAAACCTTTGACTTCAGGGAGCTTTGAGTCAGTTGCTTTTCTGTGTGCATACCCTTTATTTTAAGTGTTTTCTGATGCAAAACAGAGTCTAAGCTGGTTGCACTGCCTGCTTGCATACAAATTCTGTAGGTTTTCTTTTTCTTTATCCTTAGTTACCAAATCCAAAAGCATGGGACTTATTCAAAGCGCACAAAGCTGCATCCTATTGCACTGCTTATTAGCTGGCATCCCATTTACACAAAATAACATATGTGACAATGTGATCCTGTGAGGAATTTGATACCCTTAAACACCACTCCTTCTTTGGAGCTGCAGACTTTGAAATCTCTTTGGAGCAGTTAGGTGAAAGAAACATCCTACTTAGAAAAATACAAAAATCTTCCTTCTGTTAAAGCTCTTCCCATGATTTAGAAACACAATGTATGAGCTTGTGATTTTAATTGCTTGTGCAATAAAGACAAGTGTAATAGTTGCTTTAATTAAGAAAATTTCAGCAGTGTAAGCTAAATGTTTAGTTAACAAATGCATTTTAAGAACCCAAGAAGTATATCCCTTCGTTTGTATAGCACCTATAGAAAACACAAACTTCAACCAAGAAGGAAGCTTAGAAAATATTTAAGTATTCACAAACAAGGAAAACTGAGCACTTCTGTAGGTTTAAGACTATTTCATTTTTCAGGCATAAATAGCTGAACACATGATATGATGTTTTCTCTGTTTAGGTTAGGAGATTGTTCTGATTTCACTATACTTTCAATCATTTAGTTCTTTTTTACATCCCTTTGCCTCAGAAATGTTTTGTGTGAGATCATCCCATATGAGCAGACTTGCTAACGGGTACTTTCAAGCCTCAAGTGAAAACATTGCACAAACAGAAAAGGCAATTGCAGTAGGTCTTAACTACAACAATACAGTTATGAATGTGTTTTGGTAGAAAAAATGCTTTTCATCGATAGTTGCCTTATGATTGGAATGTTTTTCGCACTTATTTTATTCAAGTTGCTTACAAAGCATTTGAGAGTGAGAGTGAAGGTGAGAGTGAGAATAAGAATCTTTGATCAGCAACCAGGGAAATAAATTAGGGCACTCATGACAAGTATTTGTCTTGAATTAAATATTATATAAAGAAAGAACCATTTTCCCCAAAAATGTAACCAAGTAAATAACATGCAGAAGGGATGTATGGGAAGGCAGTTCCCATATGTATGTTGAATATATTCCCCTATATGTTGAAATACACTAGCAAGTAAAAAAAAAATAGAGATGGTATATGACTTCCTGAAACTTAGAAGCTGTTGCTGAGCTGAAAAATAAGCATTGTCACTAATACTAAAGCAAAACATGTTGTCAGATATGCGTGATAACTATGGAGAAAGCACACAATTAAGATTTTCCTGAGGTTTAAACAACAACAAAAAAATTTTTAAAGAATATGACACTGAAATGATATGTTTATACAAGGATGCAAACAACTTTGCACTTTACTATTGTTTGTTTCCTTCTAAAGAAAAATAGAGTAAGTATATATGTGAGTTGTAAGAAAACAACCAAAGCAGGACAGGAAGAGGAGACCTAATAATTGCTTTGACATGTGTAAAACAAACTATACAAACTTATACTTGTGTACAGATTCATATTGTTGGATTTCTGCTCACCACTGTTTGTATGAATTATTTTACTACATTATTTATTAATATTAATATATTTATATTAAAGGAAATGGGGCCTGATCCTAGGAGTTTTGAAACTGATGCAAGGTTTTCCCTTTTCATTTGTATTCGCTGGATCCACCTCATGGTGGACAGAAGAGATATGGAATATGGTAACAATTATTGGGAGAGAAGTTTGTATGTCAATTTTTATCTGAGGAGGTGTACTCAACTTGCTGCTTTATCCATGTGACTTTAGAAGGCTACAATAGTGAAAAGAAGATTGCAATCAGAAATCTTCTTCACCAGAAGTGTTATGAAAGGTCAGGAGTCAAATTTTACGTCCATGTGTGCTCATTATAATGCATGTCCTACTGATGCTCCCTCAGAAGAAACAAGGCAGTGAAGTCTCAAGGGAGATGATAACTTAGCTACAAAATAACATGGAATAAGGACACATTTTTAAGGTTCCTTAATCTTCTTTGATTAAGGGGGGGATGGATCTTAAATCTTTAGCCTTCCTTTGAAGTTACGGGTCATGAGAGGACTACTGTCAGATAACAGAAACAAGATAGACTTCATGTGAAAGGGGAAGAATTTCAGCTTCATCTAAGAAAACGATGCAGAATATGAGGTGCTAAACAGAGAAGGAATTGCAAGACAGCACTTCTAAAGGAGTATGGTTTTTAATTCAAATATTGCCTGTCATTAAAGTTTACTGAGAAGTCTGTCAAAAAGCTAGCATCTCATTTCCACAGACATGCTAAAAATGAAAAACAGCCCGGGACTTCTAAAACAAACTGTTTTATATCTGAAACAGAAAATCAAACTTTCATATGTCCAATAGCTGTCCAGTAAAATGACCTTGAACACAGTCTCTGTCCCAGCCCATTTCCAACTTGTTTTGGAGGCTCACCTTCTCTTCTGGATGCAAGCGTTTGCTATAACTTTCTGTAAGTGTAGTCTCCTCACTATTGTATGGGCAAAGGTAGGCACATCTTGCAAAACTGTTAATGTAATAGCCAATGCAGTGGCTTAAACCACCTGTACTTTAGCCATCTTCATTGCTGGTTTTCCTTCAAGGCAATTATCACATAAGGATGTTACATTTTTTACTTTAAGTCACTGAAATAAACGAAGATATGGGTCAAAGCCTCAGTGTGACTTCCAAAAGCTTAGAGTATAGATTCATTAGATGTGCAGATATTTTCATATGTTCTGTATAAGTATGTAATCTCCAGCTACTCTAACACCTTTAAGTACCCCCACCTCAATAAACATCAATATAGGCTTCCAGGAACATCCTTCCAGTAAGTAATATGCCATCTTTGTAGAAAAAAACTAATTTGTTTCTTGCACATTCTTACTAATTTAAAAAACAAATGTGTCATTTCAGGCTATAGTGTAGGGAAAGCAAAGAAGTTCGTATGAGTGTTATAAACTCTGGGAGATCATATAGAAAGTAAAAAATGTGTTTCAGAGGTGTTTTAACATCTAGGTACATAAGGTCTGCTATCAAATACAAATAAGTAAAATGTGTATACTATCATTCCTTCAAATTAAAACAATATGGAAATATATGGAGAATATATATCATGATATTCAAGATTTATTTTCTAATTCTTGCAAGAAGAAAAGCTCTAAATGACATTTTTGCCCAATATTTTTTATAGTTGTAGGATTAAATGGTAACTAAATAAACAGCTCTCATCAAATGAGAACCTTATTCCTGCTTGTCATATTTCTGCATCTGTAACAACCTTGCAATTTGCAAAACATCTTGTGTCTGTAACATTCTCCCCACACAAAGTTCAAAAAGCTATGTGTTTGGTATATTTTGTGATTTAAACCTGCAAGTACTAATGGAATGTTAGCAGTACTTGGAATGAAAGCATATTTCCCAGTTCACCCCTAATACACTTGAAATAATTTTCACTTCAGTCAGTAGTGTCATGCAGTTCAATGGCACATATCAGTCTGTAAAAACCACTCCCCTCTTGGCTCTGTATCCTACAAGGCAATAGGTCCTACTTCCTTCTTCTCCTTCTCTGCCCAAAACATGGGAATTTCAATGTAGATTCCATTCTCATAAGACCATCCAACTCCAAGTGCTGACAACAGTTACTCTGTACTCACTGTGCATTTCCCAATAAGGAATGAAGCCAATTTTTTTGACTTTTCATTTAGCTTTCACAGTAGTTTTGTTCCACTAAAAATGTATAGTCGTGCCTATGTAGGTTCTGCAAGACTACCTGTAAAACCACTTTTAAGAGCAAACATTTACAAGTGGCATAGCTTGCTTGTAAGTCTCTCAGTCATCATTCAGGAACTGCATATCATAGCCATGAGTTTAAAAATACAAAATTGACATTATTACCCTACTCCCTCATCCTCCTCCTCCCCTCCCCCTGCTTTCACAGAAAGTATCATGGTGGCATGATGAGAAGCCAGCAGCTGCCACACACTTATTTCTATATGTAGCTCTGAGTGCTCTCCATTGAAAAGCAGTAAGTCAAAAAGGTTCATACAATCCGAACAAACAGATGATCCACAAGTGGGAGTGGTATGCAGGCAGGAACATATACACTGGTACTCTTCACTTTTCAAAAGGCAGGAAGAGTCCCAGACAGAGGGCCATAAAAATCACTAGGAATAGGGAAAAGGAAAGTAAGCGATGACTGTTAATTACCTCTTTGAATAAAAGAATTAGAAAACATCTAACAAAACTATGGTGTAGCAGGTTAAGTGAAAACAAGAAGGGAGGTAGGTTAAATAACTGCTTTCCACAGGAAGCAGAAAAAGGTGAACACTTTCATGTATTCAAAAAGTGACCATGCAAACTCAATGAAAGGAAAATCCAGCAAGAGCTACTAAATATACTGGAGGAGTCCTTGGAGTAGTAGCTGCTGGAGGTTGTGACTTTTCTGGGAAAGCATTATTACTAAGTGATGTTAGTGTACTCTGTTCTTATTTTAGGCATCCGATGTTGACAGCCATTTCCTGCACACTTTTCACTACTCCAGTTGTTTTTTTGGCTCTGCAGATTTTGAAAAGATACCACTGGAACTTTTTGTTGCTGTCATTTTTTAAATTTCTGTAAGAATCTGTCATGGTGATTACAGTGCTCTGTCAGGTGTATCACAGGTATACCGAATATCAACTTCTTTTTCCAAACAGGAGCAGGTTTGATTCATCCTAGTCTTTTAGCAATGGCCATCCTTAGCCCTCAGGAAAATTGGCAAGGCCTCATTTTATATGTCCTCCATTTTGCTACACTGAAGTGATACTCTAAA
Organism: Coccyzus lansbergi; assembly: GCA_033558105.1. Classification (NCBI taxonomy): domain Eukaryota; kingdom Metazoa; phylum Chordata; class Aves; order Cuculiformes; family Coccyzidae; genus Coccyzus; species Coccyzus lansbergi. The sequence goes on from JAUMJK010000468.1 coordinate 255,671, forward strand.
TTTTGTTTCTTTATGCTTATCTTAGTAAAATCAGTGAGGGAAACCTCACAGAAACTCCAAATCATGTGATAGTTTCCCTTCACAATGATATACTTGAATTTCCTGAGCATATTTATTCTTACACATTTTAGGGATTATGTAAAATATTCCATACAAGTAGACATTTCTTTGTACACATCATACAGTGTGTATTCTCCCTTTTGTATGCAAGGTATAGCCAGAACTTGGATCCTAGTTTCTTGCTGGCAACTTCCTTTACTTACAGGCTGGAGGACTGTAGCTTGAGAGGCTGCTGTGGAATTCAGTCCAATCAAGCTCAGCGTTTATTGTGGCCCTACTGATTTATTCTGCCAGGAAAGTTAAGTGAGCAGCTTTACAATGAGCTAGGAGGAGGGCTGTGCGACAGAGCAACTGTGAGTAGAAAATTCTGCCTATTGCTCATACTGACTTTAGCTGAGAACTTACATGGAACCCTGGATCCAATAGAAAGAGGACATGCCTGAGGATTGGATTAAACAGGGCAACAGTTGTTGAAATATGCAAGTCAGGTAGCTTACATGGTGGAGCCTTGAGAATTTACCATACATACACACACATCAAAACCTAGCAAGTGTAAACACAGAGGAGATACAAAGATTCCATCTGAGCATCCTTGGCTAAGTGGAGGTTTCTGAAACTATGTCCAAGGTGACTGGAGAGATGTATTTCAAACACAACATATGCACATGCCAACATCTGTGCTAATGTGTAGCATATACAGTCTTGTAGATTAGCTATATATTTACCTGAAAAGTCTCTTGTGTGAAGATGAGTGCTTTATGTAACTTTGTGCAATGCTCCAGCTGCTACTTTCCCATTTTTCAAATTCTCTTTAGCCGTCTGTGAACATGGAAATCAAGCTGATGGCATCTTATTCATACATTTTGTATCTTCTGAGGATATGAGTTAAAAATGCATTACCTAACTGACATAAAAGAGTAAGCCATTCACTTTACCTGTCAGGGTTAAAGTCAGAAAAACCTTCAAACTCCCTTGGTTTTGAAAGGGATGATTTTTTTTTCTACATTCCTGTAAGCAGAAATTAGTAGTGGTCTTCTTACACATTTAATGGAAGGAGCACAAAAAAATATCCAAAACTCATACTGAGCACAAGCTCCAGAGTTTTGACTTTACAACCCTGCTCAAACTAAGAAGAGATATTGACAAACCTACTCACATACAGATTATTCTGTTCCTTTGATAAATACAAAGGCATAAATGTAAATATACATGTACTTAAGTAAAATATTAATGTAATATATATGTATAGTATATAAACAAGTAAAACTTCATCACCATTTATATGTGCAGATCTATGATTCCAAAAGTAATTGCAATCAGAGTCTCTAGACCAGGTATATTCCCTACAGGACTGAAGCAAAATTCCTATGGAGTGATCACAAATTATTTTGTGCCTAAGAGTAAGCTCCTCTACTGCAGAATGCTTTTTTTCCAGTCTTGCTCTACTGTTGAGATACCTAGTTATGGGAAACAGTGATTAAGACTGTGTTCCTAATATGTTGTGGGAAGAATCCTTTCAGTTGCTACCATGGTGACGAGGTATAAACCAAGGTCATTGTTTGTCAGGATTGCAGCAGTGCTGAGACTGGGGTTTTTTTATTTCTTAAAATCAACAACTGTTGCATATCAGTGAAATCATTTTTGAGGCAGATATTAAGTGTAGAATTTTTCTGTTTCAGATGAATTGTGCAGATATTTCTATCTTCTTTGTGGTCCAATCTCTGATCTTCATTATCACCATGCTTTAAATACAGAGTAACACCTCTGATCATTCTGCGCCTTTAAAAAGGATATCAGAATGTGAACTTCATATGGATAATCGGAAATAAACTAATAGTTACATAAGTTAAGACTGCATGCTTGCCAAGTTTTCTTGTTCTAGAGCTGTATTTTCTAAAAATAATTACATTGCTGCCAATCTGCACTTGTACTTTATTTAAGTTGTATTATCCTCTGAATTAATCAGATTTATCAGATTTATTCTGGGTGGATTTTGTACCAGTCATTCACAAACAATTTCCAAAATAAGATCAACAAAGATACATGGTGTAAAAAATAGGGACACTTCTCTTTTTAGTTGTATCATCAACTTAGCTATTTTTCTTGATATTTGTAATTTAAATAAGCTACTTTTAAGTACCTGGACCATAAGAAAATCTGTCATGTATTTTAAATGAGGTTTTTATACTTAAGACCACTTTCATAAATATCTGATTAAACCACAGTGTAGGGAGCAATCCAACCAGCTTGTTTTTCAGCCGTATTTGGGCAACAACAGAGGTAAACAGAATTACTAGGGTAAACTATAACATATACAGCATTGCTTTATTCTACATGGATTTGGATTATCTCCTCGAGTAGCTCTCATGTGACTTAATGCCTATATTAGTTAATATTGCTGCAGCAATCTAGAAAGTGTTTTGACAAAAAGCAGAAGCCAAGGCTGTAAACATGATATGGTTTGATATTGGATAAGACATTAACTTTTTTGGGGTACTTTTCCTAAACATAACACAGAGAAATAAAATATGAAAAGCACAATCAGGGAATATTTTACATTTTATTTAATTTCTATTTCTAAAAGCAGCTTTTCCTGTGTAACTTTCCAAAATACATATTGATATTTCTGACAGGTATTAATCACAAAAGATAAATATCACCAACATGTGTATTCATCTGCACAGATTTTTTGATACTTCTGCATTCTCATTTAAAAACAATGTAGAACAACATACTTGGCATGTCAAAATCAAATATCATCTAAACATCCACTTCCTTAAAAAAACTATATATACACATAATATACACATAAAAAAAATCTAAACTGTGCCTATCTTCCATTTCATGTGGACAGTCATGTAAAATCATAGAATCACAGAATCAGAATGGTTTGGATTGGAAGGGACCTTAAATATAATCGAATTTCAACTCCCCTGCCATGGACAGGCACACACCCCACTAGATCAGGCTGCCCAAAGCCCCATCCCTTTGAACACTTCTAGGGATGGGGTGTCCAAAACTTCCCTGGACAATCTGTTCCAGTACTTCACCATTCTTACTGTGAAGAATTTCCTCTTTATGTTCTTAAATGCATCCATGACCTTAGTTAAACTCCACAGTGCAGGCCCTTGTTTCCCATAGTTTCCTTTCTGATACTGTTGACAGCCAAGGGAACAGAGAGAATCTCTATTTTGATATGTACTGAAAGGTTCATTAAATACATGACTTTTCCAGGACTGAATTATTCTGTTTCAGAAGAACATATGGAATAGAATACTTCAGAGAAAGAGTGTCTAAATATTACTTATTTTTTTCCTTTAAAGGCTTAGCATAGTGCAATATTTCTGACTGTAAACAGCCTGAAGATTTGTTAGCATGGAGAATACTGGATGGAAGATTCTTGGGTAAAATTATTTAAAGAAAGATAGGAAATGAGTCAGGAATCTCAGGATTCGGGCACCTGAAAAAACATCCAGAACTGGTTTTGTTATTGTTGTTTTCAGATGAGGAAAGGAAAGGGAAATGTATCGATAGGAGTTACAAATCACAAATTCTTAACTTCCTTCTTAGCTGCATACCAGCTTTGTCTTAAACTCCTAGTGCTAGGCACCAATGAGTGAAACAGGCAAAGATGAAAATTGTTTGGCTTTATTCTGTATGTTAAAAACTCCATCATGCAGACACTGAATAGTACTTGAATAAGTAATTAGCGCTGCTTCTGGAATTCTTTGAAAATATCAATAGTGTTGCACAGAAAAGGTTTCTGAAAGCTGCTTCAAGTGCTTTTCATATGCTGTGAAGAAGGCATTTTCATATGCTAAGTAGAATAACAAAATAGTTGGTATTTAGTGACTACAGTTTTACATGCTAGGAGAAATCACAAAGGTTCATGAAAAGAATATTTGCTTATTTCATGGTTTTCTATTTGTAAATATGCATAAAACAATAAGAGTCAAAAGCCTATGAGTAAGTTTGAAGACTAGAAAAAAAAGATTTTATGGTCTTCCATTTGCTCTATGGAAGGTATTGGGGCATGCAATCAACACCTATCATTATTTAAACTTAGATATTTCAAAGAGATGGCTTTCTAGTTGAGAGAAAAAAGATTTCATTAGCATCATCCAGCACATTCCTCTGGGATGATTTGCCATTCACAAGTGGCAGCACATGAGATGGAGGTATGCCAGTGTTTTCAACTCTCTCTCCTAGGTATCCATAAGGAGTCCACGAAATTCTTGCTAAGATCAAATGGGCAAAGCTGCTTTCTAGTCAGAAATTTCAAACAGATGAAGGCTTGAGATGCACCAGCGGGGGTTTAGACTGGAGATCAAAAAACACATACAAGTTTTACTTGTATTTTACTGGTAAGTTGTACTTGCATAGTGATAGTAGAGTGATTACTGCTCTACGGAAATGTTGGTCAGTTCTCTCATGTAGAGGAAACTCTGTGGTCCACAGAGCAGGTGCTTTTAAGACCTCTTCCCAGATTTGGAAGATAAAAGTGTATAGGTCTTTTTCAATTAAACTATTGTAATTTGCTAAAAAACCCCAGCCCTTTAACAGCAATTATATCCAGCCTAACACCTTTATTTCCATTTTAGCAGGCCAGCTTATAGCTCCACAGTCCACAAATCCACAATTAAATCGATTGGAAAACATATTTTTCTCTTAGCCTCAGGTAAGCACCTACATCCATAGTTCTAAACTATTATTCTCAACAAAATAAGCAATTTGAGAAGGTGAAGATTCCCTGTCCACTGCATTATCAGAACAAATGGAGGAACCTTGTAGATTTTTAATATGACTAATCTTTGAGTACTTACTGCAATCAATGACTTGCCTCTTGGATGTTTATCATTGTTGTTAATTACATCCTTCAAACTCAGTTGGTAGTTTTTCTAACTGGGGAGGATCAGGATGATAGGAAAACAAAATTAAAATTGGTTCAGAACTTTCAGTTTTATAATAATTAACATGTAACTTTTTTCAGAATGTTTAGCATGTGATAGGTCATAGAAAAGTCAAACCCTTGATTTCAAATGCAACAGTCTTTGCTCAAATCTACTGCAGATGTGTGCTGTAAGTTTAGCTGTGAGAATGCAAGAAATGCATAGCATCTGGGAAAATATGACTTGGCCAGCACAGCATACCACCTTATCAATCAAGGTGATATTCATGTACCACAAAGACAATACTCGGATAGTCTTCTGGAATTTTTTTTCATTTGATTTATTATTCACTTTTGATTACATGCAGAAAGTCATATAGCAGACTCTAGATTTCTTATACCTTAAAAGATTAACGCAAGCACAAGATAGTAGCAATATAATGTATGTATTATATATTCTAGTACAGATTTACTGAAAAAACATTTCGGATGTTGGATTTCTCAGCTTTGGATAAAAAATATAAATTAATTCTGCTGTTAGGTCAGCTATTAATTACTGAAATATATTTGAAAACTTTGACAATGTGGTAACTATTTATGGATCGCTAGCAATGCATATCACTTTGATAACTAAGTTTGAGTACACTTAGTTAAGCCTTCATTTCTAATTTTGTGATGTAGGATTCTTGAATGCTGAGAAGGATTTAGTGTATTAGGACACAAAACCACAGCTATGGAGCCAAAGTCCTGGTCTCTGAAATACTTGTTCAAACCTAATGTATCACAAACTCTCCTCCTAAAATTAATATCATGGATTATGCTGTTCTTTCAGTCATGTAGCTGAAACAACAGTAGGTCTCTTTAATTAATTGAGAAGAAAAAGAGAGAAAAAATCAGTTTATCAACAAATACATTTGAGAGTTTAGACATACTAAGGTGTTCTTACCACCATGTGAAATTCTGGGATACATAATTCAGTAAAATAAGTGCAGCCTTTATTTTAAAGGTCAGGTAACACTGGAATTTCTCTTCCATTGAGGTTTATTTTACTTTCTGAATCCTTGCTGGGCTGAAATTTGTCAGCCAAATCTAGTCCAAATCTCTGATTATGAGGTCCAACATGTATTGGTGAAAAATCTGCAGAGTTTTAGAATAGGTTCTTTAAAGTTCCTTTGAAATGGGATAATTTTCACGTATAATTGTACTTCACTCTTAATTACTATACATGTTAGGTTCCTCTTTGCACCTTTGAACTGAGAGCACATTCTGGTTTACTTATTTATTTTGAAAGCCAGAAAATGATTTCAGACTGCTGATCATCCCAACAACCACATACAGTTTAACAATCGGGGTAAGGGGGGAAGAGATCTATGATATAGTTTTAATTATATAGATAGGCATTAGTACAATTTCTTGATTCATCTTTGCTTGTAGTGGAGGGATTCTCTTAATATTATATTAGTATCTGAGGACTTCAAGTACAACAGAGTTCTTATTCTGTTACACATTGTATAAACATAGTAAGAAAATGTCTTCTAAAAAAACCCTGGCAATAGTAAAATCATGAAAAGATGGTAAAAAGTCATAGCAAAAATGTTATATCTAATTGTTACGTAGCCAGATGCTGATTATCTTAATGTGTCTATACACTTCTGATTAGCTTAATTCTTCTTTATTGTACCCTTCTGTATATATAATAACCATGTCTGTGTGGACTTACGTCATGATGTGCAAAGAAGCCCAGACTTCATAATCTATTATGTATTATGGAGCTGTTACAGGTATTCTTTTGTCATCAAAGACTGTCAAAGAAGCCAAACTGTTATAAAGATAACTAATTAAAAGATGCTTATTCATGCTTGTTACGAGCAAAGCTTGAAAACATTGAGGGCAGCTTTAGAAGCATATTGTAATAAGACTGGTACTGCATGGGTTCTGCAACATGTATCAGCAGTTAATTACTGCAGCAAGTTGACTGGAATATGATGGTTTCCGTTTCTCATACAAAGCAGACCAGGCAAATCTGTGCAGATGGCAAGGATTACTAAAAATAATAAAAAAAAAAAAAGAAGAAGAAAAGAGAATCCTGTAGGTACTCTTTGGTCTTTTGTCCACTTCAGGAGAAAAGTTGCAACACAAATTTTCCACAAAATTAAGATAGAAAAATAAAAGAATCCATGATTCACAAAAGATGTAGTTTCACGTTTTATTATGCTTTCATTTTCTCTCAGGACTACAAGTCATCGTGCCGCTGGAATGAAGATCGCCTTGACTCAAGAAAGAAAATGTGACTGTCTTCTTGACCCCTTGCACAAGAAGTTATTAGAATGGGTTTTGTTTTCAACAACTAAGTACAGGGTTAAACATGCCCCACATTAGCAGAGCAAATAATCTGGTTTGATTGAAAGTGTTCAGCTTTAGCCTGTAATTAACCCTGCATGTTTTCAAAACACAAGAATCTTGAATTTCATTAATTCATTCATGAGACATCACAGCTGAAGGAAATGTGTCCTGTTGATTAAGTTCTTGGATGGGAATCAATGACTTAATTGCTTGGACATATTAAATTTCTAAATATCGTCACCACTGGTTTCATTCTAGAGACACAATATATTGCACTTGACTGAGAGAGATATACCCAGGAAGGCAGTCATTTAGAATTAATATACAATCCTCTGTGAATCAAGCTGTCCTGCTGGTATTTTGTAGAAAGGGAGAGAAGGACATACTTAGAGGCCCTGATTCACAGCTGACATTCAATCTGACCTCCCTTTCATGGAGCATGAAATTAGTATGACAGGCTGGGTATTTGTTTGGATTTAGAATATGTGCTACTGTGAGAAATTGACAGGCAAGAGATCAAACCCAGGACAGGGGTGGGGAATGGAAGAGGGAAAAGAATACAGAAGTGAGCTTTTGGTATTTTAGGGAAATCAAATGGTTCAACAGAACTTCTTTTCACTGATAAATGGAAGAATTTTGAAACTTGAAATGAATTGTCAAATATATTTTCCTTCCCTCTTTTCTTCTTTCTGCTTTATCCTCCCACACACTGAAGAAAACGTAATGTAGTATTTAAGGGTTATTTTTTCCCTGTTTCACTTTGCATCTTTTTTAATTCACCTTTGAGAATAGTTTGGAGAAAGAAAAACAGATTACTTGTATATTTTACTTCAACTCTCATATTTTCGTATCTTGGGAGTTACCTACTTAGCCACACTCAGCTGCAAAACAGAAAGAAACAACGGGAAAACTTAATTTGTGTTAAAATAAGCATAGTGTTCTGGAATGAAATTCAGAACATGTTTTTACAAAAACAAACCTTATATATTAATTTTTTAACCACTCCTATTACAGATAACGTAGAGTTTCTAGAATATAAAGTATGAACTGTGCAAAATCTTGAGGTACTTAAATGTTGCCTTCATTCACAAAGAGGAGGGCACTACAGTGATGGCCCCAGTGATAAGACTGACAGAAGCGCCTGTCAAGTAAGCTGTTACAGTGAGACTGCAATGTGCTTGGGATGCTCTAGAGCTATACTGTGCTAGCATACCACACTATCTTGTTATGGTTTAATGAGTTCCTTGATTTCGCTTTTGTTTTCCTACCTCTCTTGCAATAAAACCTTAGTTGCCCCATGTTTTCATTCTGGTTTTCTGTGCTTTTCTTCTTATCTTTTGCTCTGTAAGGAAAGAAAAAAAATCTTCCTGGAAGAAAGGTCAAATTGGTTGATAGTTACCATTCAGGAAATAGCCTGGCTCACTGCACAAATCACCCATGTAGCAGTTACTGCCAACCTATTTCGTATAAACTAAACAACACAAATGCTATGTAGTTTCTTCTAAGTATGGCTTTGAGTGATTGTGCAGAGGCCTGCAGGCTCCTGAACTGTTCTCCAGAATGTTCTCTCTTGGTGTTCTGATGGGTTAAAGTACAGGGTCCCTTGGAGCTGAGCAACAGCCTACCTCTGTCAGATCTTAATGCTCATGTGGTTACAGTAAGCAGTGCACTCCGAGGCACCAGTACTATCTTAAAAATATAGTCATTGCATGAAGACTCTTTACTCAGACACTCTGCAAGTCTAGTGTACCTTTTTTACAGTTTTTTGTGCCAAGAGTAAGAATTGGAAGAGCAAACATAGCACTATATGTTTCCTAAAGCTTTTAAAATTGCTCTTTGAAGACTGTAATTTACATAGCATTCCACACAGCTTTCCGTTTCCAAAGTTAAAAACAGTTCTTTTACTTGACATTATTTGGTAGCTTGAATGGACACACAGTTAGAAATGGGGGTTTTTTTCTAATTAATGGGGAGCAATGTTCAGAGTATGCAGTATTGAAAAGATAAATAGCACTACTTTATTAACGTCTTAATGAACTTACTGAAAAGCCCACCTGATGTCTTAAATTCACATTTAATATGTGCTGAACAGTTACATGTTTATTTTGCATTTCTTTGAAGTCTAATATGCAAAAGTTCATCACATATATGTTTTTTCTTGCTCATTTATTAAGAGCAGTCGCATATCTGATTCAAGACACGTTACTGACTGCTGATACATGGCATACCAGAGAGAAAACAGAGTACTAGGCCTTTATCAGTAACACCACTTGTTTCAGAAACTGTCAGTTACCAGCATTTTAAATTTCTTCTTTTGTTACTGACATGACACTGGGCAGGTGGAAAGGGAACTGCAGAAGGACAGAAGGATTTCAAGGCAACAGCTCCAAAACCGTACCGCAGTTTCCTTCCAGCCCAGGGATTACATCAGAAACGTCCCTGTTTGAAACAAAGTGGAGGGAGGAACGGTAAGGTTGAATGTTATGTTTTAAAATCTACCTCAGCTCCACATGAGCGCATATTATAGATCAGGTCTGAAACATTTATTTCTGCATCAACACAGATGTGATCAAGATGTTTCTACATTTGCTTCATAAAATATTTTTGCAGCTTCATAGTTACATATAGTACATCCTTAGATGGACCATTTCCACCATCCATTTAATCCATGAGACTTATGACAATTATGAAGGAATTCCATTTCAGTCTAAGCCTCTATAGCAGCAATTTTGGAAATACATTAAAGACTGAGTGGGAACTGCGTATGTAACTCAAAGTTTTGAAAATGCTCTCCTTACATTGTAAATTCAGGAACTGAATTCCAGATTCTGTAACTCCATTAGGCTCCCTGGTAAATTAAATAAAATAAGATGAAGGCATTTAATTTTTCATGGTCATTGTTTAGATGGGCTAACTATCTGTAAGACGATGTTAAAGAAATTGCTTCTTTTTGATGTCAGTATTTGCATCACGGTGTAGAAGGCTAATCACATTTTACAGAAAGTCGATTGTATAATATCAAGTTATGCATCCTGGAAATATTAATACTGTGGTTTGTCATTTTTATTCATAGAACTTCCCATAAGTAAGGCTTGAGAGCCATAAGCAATATTATTACTTACTCTAGAATTTTTCTGGAACAACTTAAATAGTGTATGTGGGTTGGAGTACTTAGATATTTTTTTCCCTTTCATTCTGTTCATACAGATGGAGAGGAATTTACCTGAGATTTTTTTAAAAGGTTCTCATGAGCAAAAAGCAATCTACACATATTCAGCGAGCTCAATGAACTGGAGTACTAGGACTCTGAGACAATAAACAGGATTGATTTAAATGCTAGCATTGCTGTTGTCAATAAGCAAAGGAACTTTGTGGTTGAAGACTGTTGTATCAGTAACCTGTTTAATAAAATAAGAAATAGGGCCTTAAATACATTTGTGTTGCTTAAAGGAAAGTAAGTGTTTTGAGGCACACTGGAGACATTAAAAAGCAGCATTGGTTTGTTATGATTGTAATTTGTATATACATCACTTCAGTTGTCACATACTCAGCAAAGTCAGACAAACTGAGTCATGTGGGACAACACCCAAAACTTCCCACATACAACCTGGGGAAAAAACCCTGCCTTTTTAATCTATATCTTAAATATTCTACCCATTTTCTAGAGTTATTGTTTCATATTCTGTTGTCTGCATGTTGCAAGAGCCTAATTATGCATGGCAAATAATGTACCATTTTCTGCTATTTTTTTAGCAAGAGCTTAAAATCCTTAAATGGGTAGGAGGCATCTTCCTAATAGCACCCCAAATTACTGAGAAAATTAAGCATTTCATAGGACATCACTGCTATTCTGATACACAGTGCATTACTCACTTTTTTGTGGACTGGAATTCAACTGCCACTAAGGTACAACTGGATCTGCTTGGCAATTTCGTATCAGTAACTTCCCATGAAAAGTGGGGACAATTACACAGAATCAAGACAAACCCTGAGAATCCTACGGACATTCAGTATAAACAACTTAGAGCTGTAGCATATGTCGTATCATACTAGCAAACTCATTATTTATTTTTATAGATAGAACCTTAAGAATGTACACTCTGCTATGTATCTACTGTTCTTGGAAAAGTTGTTTCTGTGGGTGTTTGTAGAAAGAGGAATAGAGACTTTATTTATCTGTTTGCCCTGGACATAATGGGGAATGATAAAATCTTCACTTGAAATCAGCTAGTGGTTAGCTGATCTGTATAGTCCCTACAAAGGCGAGATTTATAACTGTTCCACTTATTACTCTCCCATTGAGTACTACTGCCTTCCAGTCTGGCTTGTCACTAAAGGTGTTTGAGTTGTTTAAATGACATTGTGTTTGGATTTATACTGTTGATAATCAGAGGGTATAATGTGTTCAAATGAAATACTGGGATGCTGGTAGAATTGTCATATTCAACCTTATCTGCATCAATTTTCATGTGTTGCAAATCAATCACTGCATCAACTTTCACATGTTGCTTCTGGTTCTGAATTCTGAATAAAATCTGCTTTTGTGGTATCTGACAGACAATGGAGGCTCAGGGGAGCTTATGAACTGCTGGATTCTTTTAAAAATTATATTGGCAAATATTTAAGGGTGGAAAATGCCCATTTTAGAAACTTGTTTGCCCACTAAGTAGATTCTCTTTCAATTTCTGTATATTAATTGGATTTTGACATAAAGTTGTAAAACATGCCTCTGATGATTGCATACATTTGAACACTTTTAGATAGCACTTGCCTTAAGCTATCCGTGCTGTGAAATCAATCTCTATGTAAAAGAGGTGAAAAAAACCCCTGTGAACTGAAAAGGAGACAATGTTCTGTCACATTTAGGAACACACACTAAGTCAAACACTAATATCAGCATGCTAAACAGTGAAAAATACCCAAGAATTATGTATCAGCATTCCAGTATCTTTCACAAATGCTGCTTGCAGTTTTGGGCTCATGCAACAAGACACAAGAACCTATAATCTCCTTAACTATAATAATAAAATTATATGCCACTTAGAATACATAATTTATTTTCTCTTGTTTATATGCAAGATAAATGTCAACCCCTCTATACGATATTGTAAAAAACATGCATAGCAGTGCTGTTTCAGTGAAAACATTGTTGGAGCAGTATCATAACCAAATTTTTCTCAAGATAAGTGAGAAGTAAGACATGCAAGGCATTGTATTTTATTTGGGCAGCTGTAAAAACATTCACACAGACTATTCTGTTATCTAAACAGTTGACTGGATTGGCTTAATATGTCAGTTTCCTTTTTTTTTTTTTTCTAGAAAATCACCAGCATCCACCTTGTTATGGTAACTAGCATTGGTACTTGATTCTCTCTTACTTTAACAGTAGAAACGTAAGCATGAAATTGGTGCCAGGTATGCCAAGATGAAAATACAGAAGGGAATGAGTATAACACAAAAGGGAATTTTGGGGAAAAGTGGGCAGAAGTCACTAATATTATTCAGAGAAATAATTTCTTAACAACCTATGTATATCAGAATTAATTATGACACTGATGTGTCTCAAACAACGAGTTTCCAGTGCACAGTATATTCTGCTTGCAAAATCCATTAAATAACAATATGAGAAAGTGTTTGATTGCCTACCCAGTTATTCGAATATGTGTATCTTCTCTCTGTGTGCTTGTACTGCATCTTGCTCAAATCAGGAAATTAAAGCTGCAAGTTACATACAAGGGTGAAGAACTCCAAAAGGATTTATGATCTCTTTATAGTCTACAGGGAGAATAAGCAGGCTGTTCACTGCTAAAACAATCCTAAACCGCCCTGCAGTGAGGAGAGTTACAGGAAAAGTACAAGAGTTAGAAAGGGGTGAATGGGGAATAGCAGAGGAACAGGGAAATGTAGCTGTCAGCATCTTACCTGCTATGTCTCCATTTTTACCTTAGTGAACTCTATTCTTTCAATAAATATATTGTAAATTGACTTATAGTTAATGTAAAGCTTACTTAATTCAAGATAGGGATTATATCTTCTGCTGCATGTAGAAACTTCCTTAGAATAAAGAATAGAATTCTGTTATTCCTTAGAATAAAGAACTTAAGTCCGAAATAATGAACTAAGAACAATGAAGTACTAATGAAGATTGGTTCCTCTCTCGATCTGTGCTTTCAGTGCCAGATATGTAGCCTGAGCTAATAATCATAGTTTACAAGTCAATGAATGGCTAAGACTATTTTTGTCAGTCTTGTACTCTCCTGGAAAATACTGCTTATCAGAATGTCACTAAAAATTACCATCTTTCTGTGTCTGAAAATCTGGGAATACTATTTGGTTTCACCACTTAACATTTAGATAATAACTAAATGAAAGGCTTTTGGAATTATCACAGCCCAGCTTCTAGTCAAAAAACGGTATTATCATCTGCCTCTTCCTCCACTCCAGTAACTTGCACATATTCACAAATCAGCAGAGGTCATTCAAGCAGTAATTTCTCAAAGGTTTTTAAAATAGTCTGTTGAGATGACAGAAACCCTGCTTGAGAAAAATAACCTGTGATTTGACTACAGATGTGCACCTACGACAAACTGCTTATCTGTTCCAGCTGTGTAAAGATTCCATCTAGAAGACTATGTATCTTTTTAAAAATTAACACCAAGCATCAACCATAGCTCCTTCATCCTATTGCTTCCCGAGCAGTTTGCTTTTCTACAGCTGTATTCAGACTGCGACAAAAGTAAGGGTGATGATAAAGGTTTACAAGAGCTTAAGCTAACCCATATGCTTATGCATGTGATTCACCTCATTTATGCTAGCTCTTCAAAAACTGTCCAGTTCGCATTGAATCTCCTGCATAAGAGTATGTTCCATAGAGGTCAACTCAACCTTGTACATGAAAGGGGGAGTTGTTTTCATCAGACAGCTTTTTCCCATTAGTGACGAAGAAGCACTGTTTTGTCAATCCCAGAAAGAGAGAAAAACAAGCCAAAGGAAAGGTTTTACTATGTGGTGCCCAGAAAGGCCATGATGATTTCACCTGAACAGACTTTTGAAGCATAATATTGCGTGCCCTCACTTGTGTAGCAATTTATATCTTGTTTGCATAAGGTGTGTGAATGAGATGCATCTTTCCTGTGAAATGTGAGCATTTCTGAACACTTATGTAATAAAGATATTAGCATGTTTGCATGCATAATGTTGAAGAAAAAGGAGAACAGTGTCTGAAACTAGCGGAAACTTGAAAAAACTTAAAACTCTTCTAAAACTTCAAATTACATGTCTGTGTATCTTTTGTAAATATTGTTCCATATTATAAAATATACACAATAGGAAATACAGTCTGGTGCAAGTTATACACAAAAAACCTGACTATGACTTTGAATATTCCATGCAGCCCTGAGTATTGCTAAAAGTGGGAAAGCAGAGAAAGAATTCAATACCTCAGTGCCCAGGATCGGCTCATACTTCAGTACATGTGTGAAGGAATTTTCTTATAATTTATTTGTGTGTTTTAAGCAAATATGTAACGATTCATAAACAAAGCGGAAAAAACCCAACTGCGGATTACCTAGAAATTCAGTTCTACCGGAACTCTGTAATTCAGCTACTCAAATAACTCATTGAACCAAGATCATAACACTGGAAATGAACTGTTCTGGAAGGAAACTAATGAGTTGAAGCTAGAATCTAGCAAAACCCTGGATGCTGATATAGCTCCAAGCAAATAGGTGGTTTCTTTATAGAACGAATGTATATTTTTGGATAGCACTAAGACAGTGCCATAAGGAACTGTAGGAGGATGGCAGATTACAAGCAAGAATCTCAGAGAAAGTCAAAAGCAGGAAAGCAGATAGAAGTCATAGGAACTCTGTCTAGATGCAAAAGCCTCTTTGGAATGCCTCTGGGAAGATGCAACAGAAGAGAAACAAGCTAATACATTTTCAAATTATATGCTGCTTTTATTGTTATTCCTATCCCTTCCATGCCAGAGGTATCAGCTTCATAGATTTTACCACTGTTTTTGTCAGCAAATGAATTGAAGCAGTATTGCAGCACCCCCTCTTTCTCTCAGCTCCAGTACTGAGCCCTGGTGACAGTACTGTCACCTTTTGACACCTGACTTGGCTCTTCTTCCAGACAATGTAGGATTTTTTTAGTCTTGCCTCAATCCCTTTCCAGCATGGTTCCTCCTCCATGTCAGCCAGATATCCAAGGCAGGTGGTTGATAGAAATAGACTGCATTGTGTCTCTAGCCACTGATTGAATACACCTAAAATTCAAACTAAGAATAAATATTTGAATTGCAGTAAAGGAATCACAAAAATATGATTAACACAGTCCCTTCTAGCAATTCATTGTTAGACACTGAAATCAGGATATCTCTTAAAGAAAGCTGGAAAAGAATCTTAATGTTTCTTCTTTCCTCAAGGATAGTCTCAGGATTTGTTCTTTAAATTATTGCTTTAGTTCTGCAGTGTCACAACCGGGTGACAGTAATTTCCCTGTATTCCCTGCCAAATTCTTCTATGGTTTTCCTGTTCTGGAGTATGTAGTTTCTTGGTATTTCTTTCAACTACTTTTAGCTGTTTGCAAGTTAGGTATCTTGTATAAATTCATCATCTAGGAGTCTTCTTAAATAGAAAGACATGCACTTCCTAACTTCCTTAAATTTCTGTCTTAAAGCAGCATGAATTATCCATTGGAGGTGCTTATCTCACTCTATTAGCACAATCTGAGAAATAAGAAACTAATATAAACTTGATGTTTACATATAGATGGCTAAAGCTAGGGGTGATAAATCCAAACCACTTTAGCAGCTGCTTATGTTAGGCTTCTCTTTCTCTCATTTCCAAATGAGAACATTTTAGGAGCATTTCTGATTACTGATGCCATACACTTCTTCAAGATGATCCCAAAGCAATCAGATGTGAAACAAGTTTATAAAAATTTGTTGAGAATAGAAAAAGTGAGCCAATATTTTTTGTTCCTTGGAATAGTTTTATAGTAGTCACAAGCAGAAGGGAAATTTATTACTGATTTGGGGCAACTTATAGAATCATAGAATCACCAGGTTGGAAGAGACCCACCGGATCATCGAGTCCAAGCATTCCTATCAAACTTCCTGCAACATATACTGTAAGAAAGTATTTGGGAAGATACTTAAATCTTCATTGGTATTTTTTTGTAGATCAAATCACTTAACAACATTTGTCACACCAGATTGCTGTGTGACAAAAGAGGCCATGTTTCAAAGTGCGGATACTAAATTTATAGTTGCTTAGTGTAGAAGTATGTGGTTAGAGTTTTGGTTAGAATTCAATTTTGTTGAAGTTAATTATGGGAGGATAAGACTAATTTATAAATATAGTATAATACTGTATTATCAACAATTAAAATAAATCTGTTTATAAGTGAATAACTTCTGTGACTTCACAAAAAAACCACTGTGGTCAAGCGCTATTTTTAAAGGTATTTATCATAAATTAAATTAATGTCCAGAATGTCCACCAACTAACTTGATAAATTTTTTCTTCTGGTGATAATTAAGACCATTCTGCCAACAGTAGCAGGAATTAGAAAGAAAACAACAGTTTTTAAATGAAAACTCTGTTTAATGGTAGTGCTCAATTTGAGATGTATGTAATTTAATTTTCCTATGTTGAGTCTTGATAATCCTACTCAAGTACACAGGAGCTTTGATTATCACAAGAAAATCAGTTCCTAGATATCTTACTTGACTTTGCAGAATAAGAGGATGCTTTTGAAAGCTCTGATGTGAATGATTATTTGAGGTTACCTTCGAAGACCACAGTAAACATAGGAACAAAGCCTGCTTATTCTCAATCTGCTGTTCCCAATATTTTTTTCTGGTTTCTAGGACTTGTTTTCTATCACAAAACTGGAGCTGTTATAGTTACAAAATAGCAATGTCTTGTGCCTTAAATGCACTGTGTATCTGGGTGAGAGCCTAGGTGCACAGATAAATTCCCCACAAACATCCACAAATCAGTGTAACAATTGGTTTTGTTTACCTCCATAGTTTGCATATTTTATTTTTTGTAAGTCGTTAAATGAAAGAATTATTTTCTTACCAATAATGGAAAAAAAACCCCTCAAGCAATATTTGATCATAACTTTGAATCCTTGCCTTGCTCAGGTAACAAAGAAAAGGCTGAAGGATACATAACTAAAACATGTACATAGACTCAAAGAAAATAAAGTTTCACAGAGCTATCATGTCCCTTTATAAAGTGGTTGGCAAATAAAATGAATAAAAGTGGGCATCAGCACTGAGTTCTGCAATATGGCCTTTTAGTCCAGCAAAACCAATTGTGTTTGACACAAGTTTCCCCACTTTCCAGGAGTAAAGAGCAAGAGAAAGGTTGGTTGCTTGAGCTTAGCCGATCTAGAGAGTACAGCAACATTTTTTCTCCCGCACTTGGGAGAAAGCTACTTAATGAGAAGAGCTATAATATTTAGGAAACATACTTCTTTGTGAGTTTTTATGTTTCATACTACTTCAGAGCTACTAGATATCTTGTTAAAAAGTTACAGCTAAGTGTCAAAGAATGCAAACAATAAGACAGAATGCACAAGTTTAATATTTAGTTAGTGTTTTAAAACACAGCATCTATTCCAGCATGGAATTTAGATGCACCGGAAAAAGGCACAGCAGTTGTCTGAAAATCAGTGTACTATGCAGCTATTCTTGCCCTCTAGATTTTCTCATTCTACTTTTCAGCCCTGCTGAGATTTCACAAACAATTGTGTTTTCCGCTTAATGTACACATTGCCTTATACTTCTCAGAGTGATTTTTTTTTTGGTCTGGAATGCTGGAGGATATATGTAACATCAAACCTTGGTATAATGTTTGTGTAGGATTTGTATAAGGCTAAATAGGTTCTTGTTTATGTTTCACATGACTGACTTACAGAATTTGGAAATGGGCCCATATCAATACAGTTACTTACATGCGTTATGTAAATATGGCCACATGCCAGATAGAAGCATTAAGTGGGAGGGTGTAGGACACTAGATAGGTTTTTGCTGATTTTTGGCCTGTTTTTCAGAAATTTCAATATTAACTGCTAGTAGATTCCTAGTCAACCTGCTTGAGAATAGGTTTAGACCTTTGCCTTCGTCTTTTATTATTCAAAATATTGGGCACAGATATTCAGATGCTGTTTTCTAAATCTATGTCTTTCTGCTGCAGTTCACAATTAGGATAGCCCAAGTGTGCATTGCAAACTCCAAGCAGTCGTGTGGGCAGCTGAATCTCAGTGTTTCACTGTGATCTGAGGTTCCTATACACTACTTGGGAGAGCTGGTTCTCAAAGGAACAGCATTTCAGAAGATAAAGTGAGTATGAACTTGAAAGAAAAGCTTAGCAGGGTTGATTAAGCCTAATCTGATTCAGCCAGCTGATAGTCATGCCTCTTTCCCAAAGTAATCAACTTTCAATCCTTTCCTGGTGGTAGTAATCACTCAAGAAGCTTAGTCTGAACCTCCTAGACCACTGTACCTATCATCCACTCATGATGGCTTCTTGATATATATTCTTTAAGTTTCAAGTGTTTTCTACATGAGTACTCTGCTATCTCTCACCTGTTACGGACCTGTCCTCCCTCATGATACTCTTAAGCAATAGTTACTAGGCATGTTGTAAGAGTGCTAGTAATAAAGAAAAGCAGCCTGGGGCTTATGTTGTGAATAGCTCAACTGTGGCACCCTTAACAGTTTATCTCACATGGCAATAACATGCTAGATTGAAACCTCCTGGATAGTCCTAATCCTCAGCTGTGCCACGAACTAGGTTATCATCAGACCCAGCTACACAGTCAGCCATATTCAGTCTAGCCAATATCCAAACTAAATCCTTTGGAGGTTCATATCATCTGCCTTTAAATTCCTAGAGCTCTTTCCTTTGGGCCCTTCCACATGTTCTCTGGGGTCCAACCTTTGTGAACATTTTTTTCAGATGGTTTATAACATTACAAAGTTTGTAAGGGATTGGACATTTTAAGCGCAACTAAGCAATTCACTCCAGAGGCTGTAGGCATTTTTGAGGTTTAGTTCTGCATAACATTTTAGCACTGAGGTGGCACATAACAGCATTTAAATATGAAAAGGCAGAAAAACAAATGGTAGCAGACAGTCATAGAATCATAGAATCATAGCATTATAGAATGGTTTAGGCTGGAAGGGACCTAAATATCACCTAGTTTCAAACCCCCTGCCATGGGTAGGGACAGCTATCCAACTTGGCCTTGAACACCTCCAGGGATGGGGCAGCCACAACTTCCCTTGGCAACCTGTGCCAATGTATCATCACCTTCATCGTGAAGAATTTTTTCCTAATGTCTAATCTAAATCTTGCCCTTTCCAGTTCATAGACAGTCCCTCTACTTCTAGCATTACATGCCTTTGTAAACAGCCCCTTCTCAGCTTTCTTTTATACCTCCTTCAGGTACTGGAAGGACGGTATAAGATCTCCTCAGAGCCTTCTCCTCTCCAGGCTGTACAACCCCAACTCTCTCAGCCTGTCCTTCTATGGGAGGTGCTTCAGCCCTCTGATCAACTTTGTAGTCCTCCTCTGGACCCAACAGCTCCATATGCCTCTTACGTTAAGGATTCCAGATATGGACACAACACTCCAGGTGAGGTCTCACAAGAGAGGGATAGAGTGGCAGAATCACCTCCCTCAACCTGTTGGCCATGCTTCTTTTCATACAGCCCAGGATATGGTTGGCATGCACTGCGGGCATGCACTGAAGGCTCATGTGGAGCTTCTCATCAATCAGTACCCCCAAGTCCTTCTCTGCAGGGCTGTTTTCAATCACATCATCCCTCAGCCTGTATTGAAGCTGTGGATTGCCCTGACCCAGGTGCAGGACCTTGCACTTGGCCTTGTTGAACCTCATGATGTTCACACAGGTCCTTTCTTCTGGCATGGCAACTGCACCACTCAGCTTGGTGTCACCTGCAGACTTGCTGAGACTGCACTTGATCTCACCATCTGTATTACCAGTGAAGACATTAAACAATGCTGGTGCCAGTACAGACCCCTGAGGGACACCACTTGTCACAGATCTCCATCTGGACATTGAGTCATTGACCATTACTCTCCGATACGACCTTCCAACCAATTTCTTATCCACGATATGAGTAATTCTGCGGTTTTGTGCTATCATAAATTGCATGTCAACCTCTCTTCATCTTTTTATTAAATGTGTTTGTTTCAGTAATGACTAAAGAGTAAATATGAACAAGGCCTCACTCATCATTGTACAAAGTTAAATGTGTAGACATCTATGTTGGTTTTTAGTGTTTTATATCTAGAGTACATTTAGAGCCTGTTTGAGATACATGTCCTACTTGCTGTAGAGGCATGTTGTAGGGAAGAAGAACTTGATGCTGTGGGCCTTGTTGACATTGAGCAACTCTAACAGGACCTCAAAACAAGGAGCAAGGAGCTAGCTCAGTGGGAAAAAGAAGCAACAGAGAGAAAAACAAAGAAGAAAAATGTCAACATGACTAATTTTAGTGTAACTTGTTTATAAGCATGTGCAGTTGTTTAGCCAATAATATGTTAGTAGTAGGCGCATGGACAAGCACCTTTAACCAATAATAAACTGTAGATAGCTGCGTGGACAAGCACCTTTAACCAATAGTAAACTGTAGATAAGCATGTGGTCAGCTTATGCATAGCTTGATGTGTAACCCAAAAAGGTATCTAAAGAGACAACTAACATAATAAAAGGTCTTTGATCCATCAGATTGAAGTCCATGTCTCAATCCCCTCAACAACTTGCAGCCAGTCAGTTAGTAAAATTAACAAGCATTTTGTGCTATGCAAAACTGCTATTCAGGCAAAATCGCATGTCCTAATCATAAGGCTAAAAGCAATTTATAAGCATACAAACTTGCATATCCTCAAATAGGAAACAACTTGTTAATGTGGAAGTAAAATGATACAAAGGTTGGAACAGACTCTAAATTTCTAGGACCACTCTATTCAACACAGGTCAGCATAATCCTAGTAATGTAAAATTTAAAAATGCACACCAACACCTTGTGTGATGTGATTCTCCAGATCTACCTTTTGCATATCAATGCTTCTCTCCTGGGAAGGGTTTCTTCAATAGGAATAAAACAACAACTCGGTTCTGCTCAGGCAAATTTTCAGAAAACTTTCTTCTACTCCTGCTTCATGTGTTATTTTGTACCATGGACATATTAATCTGTCCATGTGCATATAGTGAGAATGGACACATGGTGTTTGAAAAGCAAAGAGAGTTGCACCGGTACAGAAATGTTGGTACTGACAACTGGCTGCAAGGGAACCAGCTGTCCAACAGTGCAAGGCTCAAAGATCATTTTATTGTCAGTGAGTATCACTATCAAAACACAAGTGTTGTTTCCAACACTCATACTAATGGCCATCTTCTCAATAATTTAGTATCCTCACTATTACCACACATACAACTTCAAAAGATCTCAGCCTAAGGTACATTCTTCTGTATCCCTCTGTAAATGTTTAATTACTCATGGTCACAGTATAATGTCCAATTGACAAAAACTTGCACAAGTCCTGGTGTCTACTTTTCCATTACCTTACAGTCACACAGTATTTTTATGAACACTGTGTTGGAAGACAGTTTAACATTTTGTATCACAAGAAAATCACTGCGCAGCTTATTGGATATTTTTGCAAAGATATGCAAAACTCATACAATTATCACATTCTTCTCGTGACTGATAATTAAAAAGAAGTTTAATAATACTATAAATATATTGACATGCAAAATAAAAATACAAAAAATTAACTCTCAGAATTTAGTGACCAACTTTATAGAAACCGGACATACACTAAAGATATTCCTGCATTATAAAATATAGCAATGCAGGGCAATATACTGCATTTACCTTGACAATGTAACTCTATACTCTGCTGAAGTATTGTTCATATTTGGATCACAGAAATACCACAAATCTAACCCAATATTCAAACCACAGCAGAATGCATATGAAATCTTAACAATTTTGTCTAAAAGATAGCTGCAAATGCCTTGTTTGGATATGCAATAGCTTGTTCCATTTTTAGCATTTCTAGCAGAAAACATGTAAACTCAGCACTCTGAAGCTGAAAAGAAATGGGAAAGTGCTTATCAGTTCATGACTGCATGGAAAAGATGGCACTTGTCTCTGGCTTTGTTATTATTAAAATCAGTGTTTCTGTAGAAAGACAATTACTGCCCTGTGCAACAAAGTGCTTTAGCATATGCCAACATTGTAATATCAACCAATTCTATTTCTGTTCACCAAAAAATCTGTTTAGTTTTAACATAATTTGAATGTGTATAAAAACTAGAGGTCTAAATATTTGCTCAAAGCAACTCTTCTCTTGATAAGAATTTTACATCACCTGAATGAAAATTCCACAAATTAAACAGAAGCAGTCAACTACTTTCACTCTAGTATTTTAAACAACTTAACTTTACTCATACAGCACTCAGTTTGATGTTGCTGTACGGAAATTAATCAGTTACTATCAATTACTAATGAGAGTTAGACTTATATTTTAAATATAAAAAATAATAAAAATCATATTTCAGTCTACTTCACACTGAGTGCCACACTAAGAAAAACAGGTTTGTAGATGCAGATGTCCAATTTTTAAGAATACAGATTATAATGTTTTACTCTAATTTTCACTGCAACTTATTAAGCAGCACATTTCAAACTCCAAAGAAAATCTTCTATTCCTCAAAGAGCAAGTCATTGAAGTACTTCACAATGGTAACAATAGCCTTCTGGTACATAAAATGCAAATGACAACTGATGGTTATTTGATAATTATATTTTTGAATTTCTTATGGCTACACTAGGGGATATATTCCAGGTCCTGATTTCTATTAATAGATGCTTGCTTTGGAAAGCATAAAAACTCCTCAGTCCTACCCAGCCATTTTATACCTAAGACAGTAAGTGCCTTTCTTTTAGATCATCTGCTCCCAGTAAAATACAGTAAAGTGAAAATATTTCGTGAGCGCACAAGAAATGTGGAAAACGTTAATTTGAGTCAGCAGTTGTATTTAATGCCTTCATAGACTTCACTGTTCTGTAATCCTTCAGGAATAGGTTAGGTTTAGTTCAAAGGGATGTTTATCACAGCTATCTAAATGTCTTCAGATTAGACTAGACTGTAAATAACATAAAGTGAGCTTTCTTACTAGACATTTATTAATTTCTCTTTTGATCACTTGGAAACAATTCAAGTGCAATGAGAGTCCAAGCCAAAACCCAGAACTGTTGAGCTAGAATGTTTACACAATGTTTTGATAACAACTATTGAATTCCCAAAAGTTCTGACAAAAGTTCAAGTTTGCTTTTGTTTACTTTTTCAGCTTTACTGAACTGGTTGAATCTAAAGAAGGGCCACAGGCATGGAAGTCTTTTCCTAAGTTTTAGGACCACTAAGGATATTAAAGCTAGTCTGTAATACAGAAACTGAAATATTCTGTCACACCACCACTGTTAAATTGCCATCTCTTTCTACACCCAGGAGGATAAACTATTTTAATTATGCTGTAAGTAATACTATTAAGTTAACTGCTCTTTCGTGCAACCAGGAGATATCCTCTTAAGAAGTTTTATCCTGTTTTTTTAAAACAAAGTCCTTGAAAACTATATACTCACCACAGACACAAACATTTACATGTTGCAACTCGTGGTACAGATAAAAAAAAAATCCATAAAACCAAATTACGTATGTATTGACTAGTTGCATAAGAATGTAAAGACCAGTCCAGGAACATGGTATCTGCTACTTTTGGCACAGAATAAGCCTGACATTACACCTGTCCTGGCTAGGTGAAATATTGTCTAAATATGAAAGGGCGGAACAAACACTAACAATGAAGCTTTCATGTGAGGAGCTGGAGAACTATGTGGTGTGAGGGCAGGGCTGATAGAAATGTCTGTTTAAATGAGCACTTCAAGGGCAGAGTATCAAAGCTAGTTAAACACGAGAAGAGAGAGCCAATGAGAAATCTACCATCACAGGTTTTATTATCAGGTTAGACAAACATATATTATTGGTGCAGTTGATTTGCCTCACTCCAAAGCAATAACTACACACTTTCTCAAAATCTATTTTCCTTTCTCCCCACTCTGCCCATTATTGTTCTCATGATCTTAGTCTGTTGCATTTTTTCTTGGTCAAATTGGTTTCTCTAGGTCATCTTCAGCCACTCTAACTCAGGGCTGTAATAACTCCACTGCTCTCTTTCAAGACAGAAAAAGAATCAAGAGGAAACCTGGACACACCGAGTCCAGACACATAGGTCCTATTCTCCAGCGACAGAATCCTATGTAAAACAGACATCTCCTCACAAACCAGGTGACAAAGACCTGCCATTTCCTATTACCTCTTGGGTTCATTTACCAGCTACATCATTTTACAGACTTTATGAAGTTAGCTGGCCTATCTACTCCCCATAACTAGTAGGAGTCAGGACCCTTCAGGGGGTGATTAGGCCTTGGCTAGGCCAATTGCCTTCGCAAAGTGCTCTCCCCACCAGTTTCAGGCTGAATCTTGGAAGACAATCCACTTCAGCTGAATAGATTATTTGACTGCTTCTATACAGTAAAATAAAGGAATTTTGTCAGAGAATTGGATTACAAAACTAAACGGTTCTTGGAGTTAACCTTTGATTTGAATGGCTAATCCAGTGGTTTGCATACCAAGGATAGGCAAGTTTCTAGTGTTCCCATGAGAAGAGGAGGAGAAGGTGCTTTGGCACAGCCAATATGTTCCTGTCTTTGGGTAATTCCCACTTGGACTAGTCCTGTGATGCTGACTAACCACACAGATAAATGAATAATAAAAGCAGTCAATGGCAGTCAATACAGAGAACAATAATTTTTCTACTGAAAGTTATGTTTATCCAGCTTTGTAAGCCTGGTGGTAGGGAACAAATGAAAGACCTTGCTCTTACTGACAATAAGGAGGGAGAGAGAGAGGAAGGAAAGGGAGAAAAGGAATAGCCTTATTCTAGCAGGAAAAAAGTATGGAGAGGGATGGGAAAGAATTTTCCCTGCTTCTTTTCCCATTGCCTCTTTGGCAATAATTTAATGTAAGAGGCAATTATACCTGTATTTACGAGGCATGAAAACCTAAAGTATCACTTTTTTTTCATGAAATTAACAAGACAGTAGATAACTGAGACCCCATTAGCCACATGGCTTGTAACATTTGGGGCAAATACATAGGTGTACACATATAATTTTTAATACTGTACTGCCTAAATAAAAGTAACTCGTAATTAATTCATATTTAATCAAATAATCCCTAATTTCCTGCATAATAAATATATAAATAAATATTTGATATTTTCAGTTTGCACTTCTGGCAAAGTTTTAATGCAAAAGTAATGATGTTTTATCTTCCTTATTTATCCATAGTGTCTATGAATTACTGGGATACTTTTCAGATAGTGTATTGTTACAGTGAAACTCTACAGCTATATCTGAACAATCACTCTTTTGAAGAAATTCTAGTTCATATTTAGAAAATAAATCTTAGGAAAATAAAGGTGGCATGAAGATACCAACTTACAGACCTACTAAGAAGATTCAGAACAAGGCAAAATGGTATCTAGTACCAAACCAGTCTCTAAACCTGAAAATAATTTTAACAGATATAACAATATTTTGCAGAGAGGGTAAGACTAAAACAAACAGATTGATAATAAATATTCACCTTTTCTAATAATTTTTTATAATAATAATAAATTAGCCAAGGATTTCAGCATTACTCAATTTTTATCAACTAGGTTTAAGAAAGCAGTACAACATAAATGTAAGATAGAATAGCAACAATCTCACTACAGAATAACAGAAAAATTAACCATCAGAATCTGTTTTATCTCTGTACTGTGTATCTACAGATTGGCTCCACTGGTAAAAAATAGTTCTAAAATTTGACCCATGTCCAAATTAGAATGAAGGTGAAGAAATCAAGAGTGACTTCACTTGTGTGAGTGAAATGTTTAATGTTCAATATGACACTAGACAGATTAAAACCACGAATTATTATACATCTGGCTAGTACAGAAAGAGGGACAGCAATAGCTGCAAAAACTTACTTTTTGTCCTGGATTTTTAAACTTTCTGCCTTTGGCCTTGGCCTTCACTTCCTGCACATGTTGGGTAAACAAAACCCCAAACTGATACTAAAGAACTCTCAGTTAATCATACTTGTATTTGTACATTAGTTATCTTAAAGGAATCTTCATTCATCCACTGAAACAAATCATCAAGAGTATTTTTTTTTTACAGAAGTGACTACATTATGCAAAATATTCATAGCTAACATAATAGCTTTAAGATAAAGTTGTTTTACTAATGGTAGGGGGAGTGGAATTAGATGGTCTTTAAAGTCCATTCCAGTCCAAACCCCTGTATGATTCTAATTTCACTGTCCTCAGTGGTAATGTCATAATGCAGTATAACGTTTTAAAGTCATACTGATTTCTTTGCGAAGTGTCATCCCTATTCCTTGGGAACAAATTGATACATTGTTTTCTTTTTAACTGGAAAAAAATGAAATATCATCAGAAATGTGGTTGAAGAGAAGATACAAATGCATGTAAAATTATTAGACCATGAAATCAAATTAGCAAAACTATTATCAAACCAGCAAAATAATGGTGACACCCACATTCTAACAGTAGTAGGAATTTGGGGAAAAAAAATTATTTTGTCTGATGAAATATTTCTGAAGAGTACATTCCACTTCACATAAAATATGTAGTGTGCTATTTCCTGTAATAGCTATAATTGGAATGTAAAATTTACCATGAGTTTCCACCAAATAATATATACACTATTCCATAATTAATGTAAGAACAACCTACAATGCCTATGTATGGACATTTCTGTTGCACATGACAGTGTACGTTCATCTGAAGTGCAGGAGTTGTAGAGTCAAATAGGAAAATCCTGTATGAATCTTAAAAGAATTTTTAATTAGTGCACTGTCCTTGGCTTACAACCAGGCTTAGGTACTAGAAAAATAAACCCAGGGAAATTCACTGTATGATTTTTCAGGTCTATCTCCAGTTACTATTGAATACATTTCTGTACAAAAAAAGTGACTAAGTAAATAAACTCAGCCAAAACACGTGAATATGTCTGCTGAGAGGCGAAATGTTTCCATCCAGAACCCTAAGCCTCCTTGTTAATTTCCATCCTTTCTAACTTTTTTTCTGTGTACCAAACTGCAAAATAATGCTCAACAAGGGAGTTCTTTCAGCTATCTACCTCTGTCTGGCATAGTTCTTAAAAACAACTGCTTGACTTTAGCAGATCTGGACCAGCAGCTTGCTAAAGAGCAAAGGAGATAAACATATGCTTACATAATTTGCTAAGTTTGGTGTCTAATTATGTATATAACCGTATTCTGTTGAACAGCAATACTATACTTCCATCTACTTCAATGAAGCAAGGTCAATAAACAGTTCTTAAAAAATTCAGTGGCCTAGAGGAGTACTGAAAGATATAACCTGGGATCAGATACTTTTCAGCCTGCTAAGACTCAAGCTGTACCACTGGACAAAGGCCAAAAGGAAAGACAGCTGCAAAACAAGATAAGAAACATAAAAGAGAATACTAGTAATAGCTTTAGGAGAAACAAACAGATGGGGATTCAAAATATCACTTGTAAATGAGATGAGACAGTGACAGAATAGAGGCAAATTCTCCTCTAAGGTGAGTCTGCTATGGGAAGTAGCTGGTCACACAAAGAACAACCTTTTGAGGTTTGTCATTATGGGGCATGCCAGGAGGACAGAAGCAATGAGAATCAGTTATAATTTCCATTACAAAACAAACCAAAAATATTCTTCTAAGAGATCATACGATACAGGGATGGGAGGAAAAATTACTGCTTACTGACATTGTTAAAGAGATAACAGGACATACAGAGCAATAAAAAAAAGAGAAAATTTAGATATTTTTGCATTTTGAAGTTCTAGTTGAGGATAACCAGATCTCACAATTAAAGGATGTACAGGTACAGCTGCAGGAAAGTATTTCTACCGCATTTCCTTCCAGCCCATTCTGAAAGATTAAGGAAGGTCCATGATATTAATTCCCTTTGACATATAGGGGTGATGACAATAGATTGCAATGGGGGAGAGGGCGTGCTGCTTGCCATATGTTTTCTGGCAGAGTTGAAGTAGCTGTATTTAAAACTGAGTAAAACAAATTTTACACTATGGTCTGAGGGACAGAAATGAGTTAGAGCTACAACAGAAGGTCTCCCTCTTGATCTAAATGAACTGTTTACAGGATGTTTTGAAAATGCAAAACGCTTAACCAATCAAAGCAGGAGCAAGTTGGTATCCATTTTGCTGGAGCTTTTGTACTTTTCATTGCAGAAGAAAATCAGAGTAGATTCTGGTTTGAACAATGCTACCAGAATTTCTGTGAGATTTTGTGCTGACAGTTCAGTTTTCCAGAGTTTATAAAGGTAACTGATTTTTCTTTTTACCATTTTTACCACCAGTTGCCTCTGAATAGGGGTGTTTTCCTAGAAGCAAAAACACTATATGAAGTGAGATAATTTAAATGTCCAGAAATCTAGTCTTTAACAGTGACCAGACACAAGAAAAAGTATTAAGAAATTCAGAGTAGAAATTAATACACTGTTTAAGAGAGATAATTCTTTCTAATTCTTTTTAGAGTGTACTTACATGATGACAGAAACAAATTAAGATTTTTAATCCTTTATTCTGCCTAAAAACTGCTGACGTTTTTATTAGTAATTTCAATGCCTAGTCCTTTCTTCTGACCTACCCAAGTCTATTGCATTTGCATCAAGAAGTTAGTTATGCTATGTGTCATTACTTTTTAACTTAAATGATTGTCCCAGTCTAGAAAAAAAGGTAGACTAAAACTTCGTATTTTCTCTCGTCCATTGCCTTCCAGCATTTTGACACACCCACTAAACCCTTTTCTATGTTACCTCTCTGAAGAGCCTTTTCAGTTTTTCATTTCCCCACTTCTAAGTACTTTTATCTCCTTAAAACTGGAAACCTTCAGCTACTGCTAGTTTTATTTACACAGACTAATCATTCAGAACTGTCTGTATGATTTCAAATACTTATTGAGTATTATTGTAACAGTTTACTATGGCTTTATTCCTTTTTTAACTGCTGTTGTACCATGATATAGGGTTTAAGATATGTTAATATAATTTAGATTTTTCTTCCCCTTTGACACATTCATTGTTTAATTAGAAGTACCATGTACATACTATATTTTCCACTGAATTTTCATCAACATTAAATTTCCCTAGCTCTCTCAGGGACTGTTCATTCAGGTAACCATGAACTTATCGTAGGAAAAAAGTTAACAAATATTTTTAAGTTTAAGAAGAAAAATATTTGGATTCTATTCCATATAAACACATGGGGCTACATTTTTAAATAAAACTTTGGTGTAATGATTTTCAGAGATTAGTGATAAACTCTCTGAATGGTTGCAGGTGAGTCACTAGCTAAGCATTTAAAGACTGTAAGTGCACATACAAAAATACCCTAAGAGAAAAAAAGAACACTTGACCACAATATTTAGCATTGTTCAGGAATACAATAAATTATAAAGCAACTTATCTTGCCAAGGTATCTTAAAGAGCTACACAAAGGACCTACAACTAGTATCTGTAATGTAATCTATAGTTCTAAGATAAGTTCAAAGACTGGAAGCAAAGGAATAACAAATGCATTACTACAAACCCGCACTTTTGGCTCCCATTACTTATAAGATTATAATGGATTTGACTGAATTTAGTATTTGCAATTTCCCCAGTGAATCTTTGGGTGGAACAAAAAAGTGGAAATGAAAACTAAGAGGGTATTGTATGCTCAAAATATCCACTTCCACTCACACACAGTAGATTTGACTCAAGCTGTCATCTTTGCATGCATCAGTTTTCACAAATTTTAAATTGTTTCAAGTCAGAATATGTTCATTTACCACTATTAAACTTCTCCTGCTGACATATTTTAGACCCTCCTGGGTTGATTGGTAGATAAATGTGAGCAGTTGTGAACACAATCACCCTGTTCCCTTGCCTAGGGTAAAGGGAAAGAAAAATGGGAAAGAGAAAGACTTGTGGGTTGGAAATGACAACTAAACCAGCTTTAATGAAACAATAAAACAAGAAGAGTACCACCAACAACATCATTAATATGAAAATAATAAAATACAGAAAAATACACAAAATCAACCCCTCCAGTGATTACATGTCACCACTGATGCTGCAGTGCATTGGAGAGGAGTGCAGCAGATCAGGAAGAAGGTCCCAGTCTGGACTCAGTGGCAGAGGGCAGTTGGACTCAGGAACTGGATTCAGGAATGCATGGATTCAGGATCAGAAGCAAAAGGAGGAGTTCCCTATTAAGCACCAGCCACCAAAGAGGAGGGCTTGACTCTCATGATCTCTCAGTTTTATCCTGAGTATGACCTACACAGAGTGGAATACTCTGTGGGTCAGTTTTAATTCACCATTCCTGTCCAGCTCTCCCTGCAGATGTGACTCTTTCGCCACCTTGACATATAGCATACCAGCAACTCAAGGATGTTGTTCACTTCCACAGAAACAAATAGTTAACCTTCAGAAAATGAACCTACTTAGACAAGGCTTAACTTAAAAGTTAGAAAATTAATTCTTCTTTAGCCCAAACCAGAATACTTACCTTAGTTCCCTCATGTTCCCATAGTCATTTCATCTACTGAAGAGGAAAGGAGAGAAATCAGTACTAAAAAAACCCTGCTTAAGAGCTAGCTTACTTCATTCCCTCCCCACAGTAGTTCTCCTAGGTGGTATTGCTTCAAAGACTGTACACACTGGGACACAAGTTCCCTGTGTGGCCATCCTCAGTAGTTTGATAATAGTCTATGTGCCTTGACCAGTCATCCAAGATCTTATTGTCTGATGCCTACCAAATACCATAAGCATCACAATACCCCCCTAAGTATTTTAATATTAATGTTAAGTGTATATCGATGACATACAATACAAGTAGTATAATCTTCCTTTCCAATAACCTTAACCTCCTAAATATGTAAACTCTCTAGAATAATAAAACAACATGAAAAGATGTATAAGTGGATAAATAATATTTTATGCTGCTGGCACAGGGGACACATTTATTTTGTCTTACCAGAGGAGGGTATAGACTTCTCCCTCCAGTCTCAACTACTCAGTTTTAAGCTGTTGTTTTATTCTACTTTGTCCAATATTTTTATGGCTTGTACCAGTGAAAGCCTGAAGCAAAATTCTACTTAGATTTCTAATAATCTTAAATAGCATCCCAGAATTAATTAGTAGCCATCTGCCTGGCATGAATTCAGTAGTAGGAAGGAATGAAAAATTCTTGCATTGCAGGAACATGTAGCACACATAACTCTCCTTGGCAGTACCTACTCTGGTTCCCACTCTTGTTAAAACACATGTTTGAACATCTGTTGATGAGTCCCAGACCTAAAATCTAACTAAATTTTACTTAAATTCTATGAAGTCAAAATAGAAAACTTGGCAAATTCAAGCTGATAAAGCACTACACGTAAGGGGTCCACTGATACAACATGCATATAACACAAAGAAAGTATCACTGAGATACAACTGTGAACAACTAACATCAGGCAGTAACCACAAAAAACTCCGTAAGAAACACTCAAGGTAGTACTTACATTTTACAGGCAAATGATGACAGTTTGGTGTAGGAGACTGAACCTGTGCAGGTACCCTGGACAAGATCACAATCAATATGATTGGAAATCAAGTTGTTTATTAGCAAGCAAGCAAGCCTTTTGTACTTTTCTGCTATCTTGTCTAATGTTTACATAATGCTTGGCTAACACCCAAAGTTTCCCCTAGTAGTTTTTGTGTAAGTAATCTTGCACATAGACTGCCTTCTTGTTCTCACACTGCAGCTGCTTCCCGACCTTGATGTATTCCAAACTTCTCCCTAACAACCCGATAAGGCCACATCGTTAGAACAGCATATATTCTCATAGTTTGGAACATAAGAGGTAGTAAAATTGCTCAAACAGCCCCCGTCAAAACCAGTAAAATGAGTCTACACAAATCTGTAAGCACCATTTGGACTGCAGAGGCTGTGAATGCAAGATATTGTCCTCTTAAATTTGTACTTTCCACTAGTTCTGGATTAATGTTTACAAGTATGATTTTACTTTGGAATACTAAGATTTTTTTGTTCTTTTTTTAAAAAAAACCCTATGTTATAATTATCCAGATGTATAACATGTAATTGATACTTAAATCACGTATTCGACTCAGTTTTGATATGACAAAACAGAAATCAAATAATGTCAGAGTGAGGGGACTTGCTGCTCAGGGCTCGGGGACATGTGGATGCAGGTGAAGAGCAGCTTGTGATCCAGAGGATTTGTTTTGGCGTGTTTGGGGAAGAACTAAAGGTGTGAAAAGGGTGTTTAGGTGATCTGGTGAGGAGCAAGAATGGGAAAATGAGAGGCAAGGGGCCAAAAAGAGCCTGTGGCAGGCAAGAATTTGGCTTGTGGATATACTTCTTAGCCATGCCATGCACTGCCTGTGCCAGCTGCTCACCAGACTTCTTCCTCACTCTGTTCTGGGTAACACCTCTGTATGTGTGTGTGCACATGTCTGCACACATGTATAATGGTCTGTTCCAACAGCCTCCATGGGGCTACAGCCTCAGGGATTGTATGACAGGTACCAGCAACCGAGGAAACCAGGGGCAGCTGCTGGGCAGGCTATGGGCTTGAGCTAGTTGCCAGAGGGACCAATCTCAACTCAGTCATGTGTGCATGTTGTCACTTGTGGATCTTGATCCTGCTCTGTTGAAGAGAGGAGCAGTATGAGGCCCTCAGTGCTGCCTGTGTCTGTGTGAGTGCTCTAGGTGCCTGCCTGTGATGCGTGTATCCAGTCACACGTACAGATATATACATGGGGTGTATGTGTGCTCTCTGCGTGCCTGTGTGTCTGTGCGTCAGCAACATGAAACCAAGAAGCCTTGCCTCTCCCAAGCTCTTGGATCCAGCAGGATACATCTGCTCACTTACATTGTTTCCTAGACTTTTTTTTAAAACTTCTTTCACATCACTAACCTGTTGCTAAACTATAAGTACAAATAGTGCCAAGATGTTTCTTGGAAATGTTAGATTGTTTCCTGTAAGAAAAATTCAGAAAACAAATATCGAAAGCAATACATTATAATAAGGCAGAACAAAAACTAAGAGTTTTTCAAATAATGAATGAAGTGGGTAAGGTGCAAAAAAATCCAAAGGATGAATGCAGCATAAATGGCTGATAACTCCCACTCAATTTTGATAATGAGACCTTATAGACTATAAAAAACCCAAAATAAAACAATAATTTAATGGACTGTCATAATATGAGGAGAATTTTTAAAATAGGCCTTAAAATTATGTGTATGTTTAGAATGCAGTTAGCTGGCTTGAAATTCTGGAAATATAGACATCTTGTTTGTGGGCACTGGTGGGTTGCTGGCCAACTGACTTCCTTAGGCTTCTTTGTATACTGGATATCTATCCTAAGGATATTCTCTTCAGAAACTAATGAATGAGATACAAAGATGTGGAAGTTAATTTTATCAAGAAACATGATTATGGTAACCAAACAACTTTGAAAAGAAAAAAATGAAGAACAGAATTCAGTTATGTACACCTCTGAGGGGTAAAAGCAGTATTACTGTTGTATTCTGGATATCTCATGTCTATATGCGAAGAATGATCTCCAGAAGTTTAATGCTTGAGATGGCTTCTTGTAAATAGTTCTAAAGAGTAAGAGATCAACTTAGAAGGAATTGAATAATGCAAAATGGATTTAGTTCACACAGAGATGTGAGGAAAGAAGTATCAGAACAGGTTACTAGCTCACAGCGAAATGAAATAGGATGATCTCTGGTGAAAGAGACTATGTAAGCTCTGTCTTGAGTTATGCGGTTGCAATTGCATGCATAGTTTGGAATCAAAATTAGCACTCCATGGTCTGGACAGAACAGTTTAGGCTGAACATTAGGAAAAAAACTTTCATGGAAAGGGTCACTGGGCACTGGAACAGGCTGCTCAGGGAGGTGGTTGAATCACCTTCCCTGAAGGGGTTTAAGGAACAAGTGGGCAAGGCACTGAGGGGCATGGTTTAGTATTTGTTAGGAATGGTTGGACTTGATCATTTGTTAGGATGGTTGGTGGGTTTTTTCCAATCTGGTGATTCTATGATTCTATGATCTCTCCTTTGAATAAATTCCTCTTCCTCACACTTGTACATACACACTACAGTTTTCAAATGCTGGTCAAAAAAGGAATAAGTCAGACATTAAGTGCTCTGGATAATCTGTAATAATTGAAGTCCATAATTATAATAAATAATAAAACAATAAATAATAAATAAACATTTTATCTTACTCTGTCACATGGAGAATTTGGTATTGTTTTCTAGAGTCAGTGGGGCTTCACTAGTCTCAATTGAACTGATGCAGTTGATGCAGAGATGACAGGCAGTCTATTGGACAGCAAGACAACCAGAACATCACAGATAAACCAGTATTCTAAAACTAGACATGGAAACTCACAAACTCAGGGTAGGAAGCACCTGTTGAATGTCCGTCCTCCAGGTACCATAAAAAGCAAGGCATCTTGCAAAAATTTCCATTTTTGGATGGATATGAGATATACCCTCCGTTTCACTTCTAAGTAAATACAGTGCTAAGACAGTATTAAAAATTTAAGCCCTTTGAAGAAGCTATTAATAACCTATCTTGCATGTCAGTCTTCACATTGAAAATGTTAGAAATACTCAAATACTAGAAATAACTAGTGTAATTAAGGATGTGCTCTTGTAACTACTGGCTCAATAAAAACAAAGCACTGCTGTGTTAAGGCAGTGAAATATTGAAGACACACAGGGATACATCAAAGGCATGGCTGGAAGAAGAAAAGCCCCAGAAACAGACTGTTCCATTACCACATCCGGCAGCCAGAAAATGGGCTTAATTTTTGAGTGTCTTAATCATAGGATTTATCTGGCAGCCTTTCAGAAGTGTTGCTGCAATTACCTTCTTTACTTGCAAGCTAGGATTAGCATAATACAAATACAGGCAATGACAATACAGTATTTGTTAGGACTTCATCCAGATTTCTGGGGAAAGAAAAACAGTATTACTTAAACACTGATTTGAACGAACAGCTGTAATAATTATAAAGGACACAATAAAAACCACAATAGCAGAACACAAAATTTAACCATGCATCTATTTGTTAAGGAACCAGAAGGAAAAAAGAAGGAAGTAATGAATACAAAAGAAGAAATGAAGGAAAAGAAGGGAAGAAGCCCATGTACTGACTAGGAAAACCTGGTATAATTTCATGATGCAGAAACTAAGTTTTTAGATGCTAACAATGACTGTGTCAAGGAGGCGACTAAGTAGGTGGTATACAAGAGGGGGAAATACCATCAATAAGGCTCAAGCAGTGCACACACAGAATCTGTTCCAAAATTCTGTCACTGTGCCTATAGCTTGCGCTGCAGAACTGAGAAGTATCCAAAACCCTGAAATCCGCCAGACTTATGCTCAACAGAGGGAAAAAAACCCCCCAAACCAGCCAAACCCCCCCAAAATAAGGAAGGTGGTCAAAGACAAAGCTGGAAAGGAGAACAAAAATTTAGATTCCTCCAGGTGCTTATTGCTGAAAAATATAAGCAAATTTATACCACTAATCAAGAATGACTTGAGAAAGGTAGAGAGGTAGCTGGCAAAAATTAAGCAAGTTACTAGAAGAAAAAAATAATGCTTTGAAAAACTGAAGTTGTGTCCAAATGTATTAAACTCAAAACAAAACAGATCATAAGCACAAGACAACAGCCCAAATAGAATATGCAGAAAAAAGGTTTTTAGAAAATGAGTAACGAATCATCCCTTACATGTATGTATCTGGAACAGCAAGCTTGTCAAGAGTCCAAGACCAATGAAGATATAGTAGGAGCACTCACAGAAGATAAGGCTGTATCAGGCAGGCAAAATGGGTTCTTGCCATCTGCCTGCACTGTGGAAGTGGCAGATGTTCCTCTGCTGGAGCCCTTCTTTGCAAGGCATGTATGGAAGGGATCAGCCTCAACATTAACAAGGCAGAAGGCCCAAATGTCACCCCACCCTAAGCTCTGGAGGAACGCAAGGATGAAACTGCTGAATTACTAACTTTGATGCACAGCATCTTAAAACCAGCTTTATGCCTGAAGATGTGAACTTTGGAAATGGGATACTTATTTTTAATGATTTGAGGAGAGATCTGTGGAAATACAGTCTTATAGGTTGCATCTCCCACTGTATCATATTGGGTATCAAATAAGCACTATAGAGTACTCAGTGAAGCTGGCAAATTGTAAGTTCACAGTGGAAAAGGGAGACAGTTCCGCATTCCACATTTATATGCAGACGTCCCTACCACAGGACTTTGGGGAAGCTGCATAATTTCAGGGTGAAAACAGGCCTGTTATGGAAGAAGAAAGTCCCTCTGGCTTGCTTAGCCATACCCCATCTGCCTAGTATTGGAGGCTGCGTTTGCCACGTTCTTAGGTAGTCTTTCCTCAGTGGCCACTGCTGGAGGTTGGTTATTGGACTAAACAAATTCATTGTCTGATGGAGAACTGCTGTTCTGTTCTGATCATCTTACATGGAGGCTGGTACAGATGTTAAGCTCCCTTTACCAATGCTGACAGCAATTCTCACAGAACCTTCTGATGTCTTTGAGTGCCAAAAGGATATATCTGCTGACAAAAGGTATCTCTGATAGAGGCAAGCTACCAAGCCAACCACATTTGGTATTTTATTCAGTAAACACATGTAGTATGCATGTACAAGTAAGTATTAATTTCTTGTTGCCAAGTTTTTAATCTACCAAAACCAAATGTGGAATTTTCAGTACTACTTTTGCGTGTTTTATGGGACACTAAAACACTGCACAGTTCCTTTCTGCATACCTTATAAAGAAAAAACCCACTTTTGACAATATTATGTGGCAAATAATCTTAGCTAGAATTAGAGTAACTTATTACTTACTTTTATTTAATGTGCTAAGCTTTTGCTTTGTTCACCAATGTCACCCAGAATCTACTGTATTAATGTTTTAAGTAGTGGTACGGTAGAAATAATTTAATTAAGAGAGTAAAGTGAGTATTTTTCTTTCTTCAAGGTGCATTTTTTAGTACAAGTGGCATTTTTCTTGGCAGTTAATGGAAATTTGTCTGCCTTTCATTTGCCTTTACAATTACAGATCCTCTAACCCACCTCACAGGCCACATGAAGTGCTAGGACTTCTATGAAGACTTGCAGCACTTTCCTCACCCTATTGTCAGCTTCTCATATAGTAGTATTTCTTAATGTCCTTAATACTTTTGGCTCTAAGGTGTCTGCATTTTCCTCATCTACCTTAGAAACACAGAACAGTTTGGTTTGGAAGGGACCTTAAAGATCATTTATTTCTACCCTCCCTGTCGTGGGCATGGATACCTCCCACCAGACCAGACTGCCCAAGGCCCCATCAAGCCTGGCCTTGAAAACCTTCAGGTATGGGGCAGCCACAGCTTCCCTGGGCAACCTGTGCCAGTGACTCACTGATCTCATGGTGAAGTAATTCCTCCTGATGTCTAGTCTAAATCTGCCCTTCTCCAATTCACACCCATTGCCCCTACTCCTAGAACTACACGCCTTTGTAAAAAGTCCCTCCACAGTTCTCTTGTATGCCCCCTTCAGATACTGGAAGGGCCTTATAAAGTCTCCTCTGAGCCTTCTCTTCTGCAGGCTGAACAAGCCCTACTCTCTCAGCCTGGCCTCGTATGGAACCCATTACAACAGCTCCATGTCCTTCTTATGTTAAGGATTCCAAAACTGGATACAACACTTCAGGAGAGATCTCACAAGAAAGGAACAGAGGGGCAGAATCACCTCCCATGACCTGCTGGCCACACTTCTTTTGATGCAGCCCAGGATATGGTTGGCCTTCTGGGTTGCGACTGCACATTGACGAATCATGTCAAGCTTCATATAGACCTCATGATTCTATGATTCTATGACCAGCACCCCCAAGTCCTCTGCAGGGCCACTTTCAATCACATTATTCCCCACCCTGTACTGAAACCGGAGATTGCCCTGACCTAGTTGTAGGACCTTGTACCTGGTCTTGTTGAACCTCATGATGTTCTCAGAAGCCCACTTCTCCAGCCTGTCCAGGTCCCTCTGGATGACATCCCATCCCTTCAGTGTGGGAAATGCACCACTCAGCTTGGCGTCACCTTCAAACTTGCTGAAGGTGCACTCAATCTCCCTGTCTATATCATCAATGAATGCAAGTTTGCACTTACAAGAGAATCAGGTGATCAGGCCCAGTCAACATGGGTTTACCAAAGGCAGGTCCTGCCAAACCAACCTGATCGCCTTCTATGACAAAGTCACTCGGCTGCTGGATGAGGGAAAGACTGTGGATGTGGTCTTTCTGGAGTTCAGTAAAGCCTTTGACACAGTTTCTCACAGCATTCTGCTACGGAAACTGTCAGCCTCTGGCCTGGACAGACGCACAATCTCCTGGGTAGAAAACTGGCTGGATGGCTGGGCCCAGAGAGTGGTGGTAAATGGTGTTAAGTCCAGTTGGAGGCCAGTGACAAGTGGGGTTCCCCAGGGCTCAGTGCTAGGTCCAGTCCTGTTCAATGTCTTCATCAATGACCTGGATGAGGGCATTGAGGGTACCCTTAGCAAGTTTGCAGATGACACTAAGCTGGGTGGAAGTGTGGATCTGCTGGAGGCTGGGGAGGCTCTGCAAAGGGACCTAAACAGGCTGGACCGCTGGGCAGTGTCCAATGGCATGAGGTTTAACACGGCCAAATGCCGGGTCCTGCACTTGGGGCACAACAACCCTATGCAGAGCTACAGACTGGGAGAAGCCTGGCTGGAAAACTGCCAGGAGGAGAGGGACCTGGGGGTGTTGGTCGACAGCTGACTGGACATGAGCCAGCAGTGTTCCCAGGTGGCCAAGAAGGCCAAAGGCATCCTGGCTTGTATCAGAAATGGTGTGACCAGCAGATCCAGGGAGGTGATTCTCCCTCTGTATTCAGCATTGGTGAGGCCGCTCCTTGAATACTGTGTCCAGTTCTGGGCCCCTTACCACAAGAAGGATGTTGAGGCTCTGGAGCAAGTCCAGAGAAGAGTGATGAGGTTGGTGAAGGGGCTGGAGAACAGAACCTATGAGGAGCGGCTGAGAGAGCCGGGGTTGTTTAGCCTAGAGAAGAGGGGGCTGAGAGGAGACCTCATTACTCTCTACAAGTACCTGAAAGGAGGTTGTAGAGAGGAGGGAGCTGGCCTCTTTTCCCAAGTGCCAGGGGACAGGACGAGAGGGAATGGCCTCAAGCTCTGCCAGGGGAGAGTTAGGCTGGAGATTAGGAGGAGGTTTTTCACACAGAGGGTCACTGGGCATTGGAATAGGCTGCCCAGGGAGGTGGTTGATTCACCTTCCCTGGAGGTGTTTAAGGCACAGGTGGAAGAGGTCTTGAGGGACTTGGTTTAGTGTTGGATAGGAATGGTTGGACTAGAAGATTCGATGGGTCCCTTCCAACCTGGTTGTTCTATGATTCTATAAACCAAGACACCAAAAAAAAAGAACTTATATCAGGCAGGCTGAGGATCTCACAGATAAAGTCAACACATATCTGGCTGCACATATATAATTCTGTTGGATTTAAAATGGCTAAACAGTATAAAACAATCCCATCATCACCAACTGTATCATAAGTATGGTATTTCACAAGCTGCTTCCCTCCTCTTTCCTGTTATTACTTATTTATACAGGAAACTGACAGAAATAACCATTTCCAAATCTAAATTGCTTCCAAACACCTCACCATACAACATTTTATACAGGTGTTGATCATGCAGTGTTCATATCTGCCTGTGTAAAATGTACAGTGGAGGTTTTTCTTTGAGCATCATCTGCTGTTCTAGTGCTGTTCGCTTTCAATTTTGAAAAAATCCTTTAAAAACCTAACTTATTCCATTTATCATCCACTGCTTTTAAAGTCCATGATTCCTGACAAAAGTAAAAATTTGACCACAGCTGAATCTTTTATTTTCAGTTTACTGACAGATTTTTGTTTATTCTTTACACTCTGCGATTTGCTAAACGCTGCCTTTTTAAAATCTATTACTCTTAGGAGTTTTGGAGTCCACTAAGGAATTTCTCAAACACTTTTGAAGTATATAATTTTTGTTCTTTTTCTAGACCAATGTTTGAATAAGAAAGTAACAGCATACCCACCTCTTCAATCTACTGAAGTGTTCCCAGCTCCTTTAAGGAACGTACACACCCCTAAAGTGGAAATACTTCTTCCTCTGAGTAACAGTTAAAAAAAAAACCCACAAGCTTTGTTTTATAACACCAGTCCTTTTCTGTTGGATTATGTCACCAAATTGTTAATTTAAATAAAAGAGTAGAGATATGGTGAGCAAGAAAATGGTTACTGGGCAGAGAGGAAGAACACAGAATTGCACATAATGAAGAAAAAGAAACTGGAACAAAGGAGTGCCAACCAAAATGTTTTTGAAATAAAGAGATGGCACTGCTTGGGAGGACTTAAGTGAAAGGTTTCTTGATGATTGTTAGCAATAAGGTAAAATTGTTTTGGCAACTGCTGCCCAACTTTCCAGCTATTCTGTGACCTACTACCTTCAAGTATAAAGGCAGTGCAAACATATGATGAAAAATTGTTGTTGGATCCTTTCCTAATTTCTTACTGTGGAAGGAGAAGAATTTCACTTAAGCGTAAGGTTGGTTTTTTTTTTTTTTTTCACGGCCTCAGACTTAACCTCCCATGCTGTCATGGATTATCCAGACACATGCTCCATTAAAAGGGGGAAGGCAGAACAACTGCATGTTTTGCATTAAACAACTAATCACCTATACTTTTGGAGAAAGAACACTATTTAACAGAATAGGGGCAAAAAGTTGCAACACAGGACACAGAGAAAGACAATACCAGATGTATTACGCAATGAGAAATTTATTTCTCTGAAGTACTTGAAAGAGATCTGGGTGCTGAAAGGTGAAAAGAGTGCTTGAATGACCACCTGCTTTTACGCCCCTTGTTTATTCAGATTTAGGCTAGACATAAGGAGAAACTTCTTCACAATGAGGGTAGTGAGCCAGTGGCACAGGTTGCCCAGGGAAGTTGTGCCTGCCCCATCCCTGGAGGGTGTTCAAGTCCAGGTTGGATGGGGATTTTAGCAGCTTGGACTGGTGGGATGTGTCCCTGCTTGTGGCAGGGGCGGGTTGGAACTGGATGACCTTTAGAGTGGCCAGGAAACTGGCTGGAGAAGGACCTGGGGGTGTTGGTTGACAGCCGAATGAACAACATGAGCCGGCGGTGTGCCCAGGTGGCCTAGAAGGCCAAAGGCATCTTGGCTTGTATCAGAAACAGTGTGACCAGCAGGTCCAGGGAGGTTATTCTCCCTCTGTACTCAGCACTGGTGAGACCTCTCCTTGAATCCTGTGTTCAGTTCTGGGCACCTCACCACAAGAAGGATGTTGAGGCTCTAGAGTGAGTCCAGAGAAGAGCAATGAAGCTGGTGAATGGGCTGGAGAACAAGTCTTACAAAGAGCAGCTGAGAGAGCTGAGGTTGTTTAGCCTGGAGAAGAGCAGGGAGACCTTATTGCTCTCTACAATTACCTGAAAGGAGGTTGTGGAGAGAGGGGAGCTGGGCTCTTCTCTCACGTGACAGGGGACAGGACAAGAGGGAATGGCCTCAAGCTCCACCAGAGGAGGTTCGGT
The DNA here is from genome assembly GCA_033558105.1 of Coccyzus lansbergi. Lineage (NCBI taxonomy): Eukaryota > Metazoa > Chordata > Aves > Cuculiformes > Coccyzidae > Coccyzus > Coccyzus lansbergi. The sequence continues at coordinate 297,869 of JAUMJK010000468.1, forward strand.
CTTGACATCAGGAACAAACATTTCACGTAAAGGGTTATTATACACTGGAACGGGCTACCCAGGGAGGTGGTTGAGTCATCATCCCTGGAGGTGTCTGAAAGACGGGTGGATGAGGTGCTGAGGGGCATGGTTTAGTGGCTGACAGAAACGGCTAGACTGGGGGTCTTTTCCAACCTAGAGATTCTGTGATCTTTAAGGTCCTTTCCAATCCAAACCGTTCTATAATTCAACGGTTCAATGACTCCATTCCTTCTCCAAGGCATCCACGACCCCGAGCCCCGCCTCTGCCGGGGAAACCGTCGCCGGAGGAGAGGCGGCGGAGGGGAGGGGTGACCGGGGGGCGCAGCCGCCCCCACCTCTCGCGGAGCCTGCGCGGACCCCGCATCGCCCGCCGCAACGGCTCCTCTCGCGAGATGTGGCGGCAGCTGGCGGGCTCGTAGCAGGCTTTGACAGGCGGGCGAGGGCCGGGCGGCCATCATTTGGGTCTGGAGGAGCCGCCGCCGCCTCCTCCCGCGCGGCGCCGCTCGAGCCTTCTGCCCCGTCCCCGCGCCCTCCTTCCCTCCCGCCGGAGCCCCGCGGGGGCGCTGCCGCTCGCTCCCTCCCTCCCTCCCTCTGCGTCCGCGCCCGGCGTAGCGGTCGGGGCGGAGGGGCCGGTCCCGCATCCCGCCATCACCACCTGGCGGCGCGGAGGGGGCGGGGGCCGCGGGTGGGCAGCTTAAAGCCGCATAGCCGCCGCGAGAGGCGCCTAGAGCGTGGAAGCGGCGATGGAGGGCCAGCGGCAGCGCTCGGAGGACGGCGACGCGGCGACGGCGAGACCGCCGGGCCCCTCGTTGGGTCCCACGCCGAGTCAGAGCCGCTTCCAGGTGGACCTGGTGGCCGAGGGCTCCGGGCGCCCGGTCGAGGAGCCCCGCGAGGCGGGCGGAGGCGAAGCCAAGGGCCGGTTTCGGGTGAACTTCGTCGACCCGTCGGCCGGCGACGAGAGCCCCGGCGAGCCGGGGGGAGGCAGCTCGGAGGGAGGCAACGTCAGTTTCCAGAACGGCGGCGACACGGTGCTGAGCGAGGGCAGCCTGCACTCCGGCGGCCACCACCACTACTACTATGACACCCACACCAACACCTACTACCTGCGCACCTTCGGTCACAACACGATGGACGCCGTGCCCCGCATCGACCACTACCGCCAGACCGCCGCCGACCTGGGCGAGAAGCTCATCCGGCCCAGCCTGGCCGAGCTGCACGATGAGCTGGACAAGGTGAGCCGTCGCCTTGCGGCGGAGCTCGGGAGGCAGCGGGAGGAGGAAGGAGCGGAAAGGCTGGGGCTCAGCCTCGAGGAGGCGCCGACGGTGCGGATGCGTCGGGTCTCTCGCCTCCGGCTTTTGTGGGTTCTGGGTTTTTTTCATGACGCAGTCCCTTCTTCCCCCCCGCCCCGTGTTTTTGGGGAATGGTTGCGGTGGGTGAGAGCTGTAGGTCGGCGGGGCAAATGTTTTTTTAGTAACTGTTGTAGACAGTGGGTTTTTTTCCTGCTTCTGGTCCGTATTGCCCTCAACAGGTGGGGAATTCGGGGTCCGCGGGAGTTATTAGTCTGAGAAGGGGGATGGAAATTTTGGAAGAGAAGCTAAGGAAAAAAGGTTGGGCTCGCTCTTGCTAGCGATGAGAGGTCTGTCTGCTAACCGGCTGAAAGCGCATGCCTCTCTCCCCTGCGCATGCAGTGCCAAACCGCAGCGCCTTCTGGCGTGACTCTGGAGGATGCACAGATACAGCTGAGGCTCCTTTCGCTCCTTAAGGAGCCTTTTCAGTCGTGCTGAGAAGCCCCGAGTGTGAGAGTGTCATTCATGATCGAAGCTTCAAAAATTTGGAAGCTGCATGTCAAGCTTTTTCTGTTTTGTACTAGCCGCTACGTTATTTGAGATGAGTTACAGTGAAAGCTTTTTGGCTCTGTATGCTGACTTTATTAAAAGGCAAGCTTTATCTGAACCTGGAATTAATTTGATGTATTTCTTGGGTCACTATTAAACTATTATGACTGAAATAAAGCTAGATCAGACTATTTTAATGCCGTTTTCTTGCACTCTGAAAATTACATCTTTGTATTTGGTTGTGCTTCAAGAAATCCATGTTGTAGTGGGCTTTTTCTTTTGGGTTTAAGGAAATAAAGGAATGTGTGGGCCACATCCTAATGAAATTAAGAGTGTTCCATTTCCAAAACATTTTTGATTTTTCATCCCTCCTGTCACTCCTTACAGGTCCAGTTCCATGAGAAAATGTATGTTAGTTTGAATGTTCTGTTTCTGACTGTTGGTCAGATCAGTGTCTCTGTACCCGTTTGTGTCTTTTTCTTGTGGTGTTGGTGATTTTTTGTGCTTTTTGAAACTGTTTATCCGTTCTGATACAAGCAATTGTTAGGTGTGCTGTAGAGATACTTCTTGAGACTTATGATACTAGATACCAAAATAATCGCTAACCCTAACAAACAAGTTACTTATGCCGCCTTAGGTGCCTTCCTGCTTAAGTTAAATGATGTCTGTAGTCTGTTCCTAAGTTAGTATGGAATTGAAGTTGGCAATTACTGTCTTGGCCATGGAGTTAGATGCACTATAAATAAAGTGATACATTTGAAAACACAGATCTTCCCCCCCTGCCTCCCCAAGTTCTGACTCCTGGTCAGTGATGGGGTGACCAGTTTATCAAATACTCTGTTCTGTAAGCAGAACATTAGTTGAATTTATAAGCCTGGGGTTTGGGTTTTGGTACATGTATATTGTAACAATCCGGCAAGTTCTTTATGGCACCATTAAGACTTCTCAATGCAGAATCAAACTTGTTCTGAAAGTGTTGCTTCAGGAAGTGCAGTTTCTTCTTATTTCGTTACAAAGCGTGGCAAGCAATATTCCTGGTAGATTGTGGCATCTGTAGGACGCTGTAGGTGACCTAATTGCAGGATCATTATGAGAGCAGTTTATGAGCATTAGTTAACTGAAATTATTCATTTGTCAAACATCATAAATTTGTTCTGTAGCATTTATAGGTGTTCACAAGAAGATTTTTTTTTTTTAAGTGATGTCCAGTCTGCTGTGCCACTACCTGCTGAAAAAAAAATACAGGGGATGGAATGTGCAATTCCAGTTGTATTTGATACTTTACTCCAAGTATTGATTTTTAAAACCTGTTGTGGAGTAAACTTCAGAAGCTGAGGTGATGATGAGTGTAGTAATTAATCTGTTTTGTCACAGGATGTTTAATTTCCAAAGCAATTAACATGTTAGCAAGCATTTAGGCTTACATAAAGAAGGGAAGTAATTATTTTTGCTTCAGACTTATCAAAGCAGTTTGCAAGATAAAGTTGACAACAGAAGATTTTAATGAGGATGTCATGCATATTAATAGAATAGGAGCATAAATATCTCTGGATAATAAAAGACACCAAGTCTGTGATTACATACTGATTTCTGGTCACAGAGTGCTAGTAACTTTCAAATAATGGTGGTGCCGTATTTTTATGTCAAATATGTTCACAAAGGTGTTGTGCATCCTTTTACTGTATTTCCAGAGGCCTTATCTCCATTCCAGAAGTGTCTTCAATTCCTGCTGACTAACAGTAATGGTTTTTGGTGTTGAATAATACCATGCTTCACAGAAGATACTTCATTGACTTTTAAGAACTTGAGAAATTTTGCTTGCCCTTTAGCAGTTGTTTTTGTCCTAACTTGTATGTCAAAGACTTAGTATAGCAGCTGGTATAAACATCCTAGTACCGTTACATAATTTTTGGGCTGTGTAAAGATTTACTGTTATGCCTCTGCTTCTTGACCCAGTGCATCAGAATTGGCAGTTATTTTTTTAAGACTAATAAAAAATATGTTCATTTTCAGTGTAGTTCAGTACTTGGAATGTATCAGTTTCATCTTGCAGTTGAAGTTTGTGCTGTTTTTTCATTTAAAAGGTAAGGAAATGTTGTGAGGCAGTGGTACAGTCATGTTGGTGCTAGTGCTAATTATAGAACAAATTCCCCCCACATCCTTAGTTTTGTTTACATGCTTCACATGTCTAATTGTTTTACTATATCTGCTCTCACAGTAAAGCAATGTTGGAGGATGGTGTACAGTTGGAGGAAGGTGTACACATACATACAGAAGAGGGCGTCCCTTGTGACAAAGGTTTTTCTTGCTGTCCTGATAGGATAGATGTCTGACAACCTCAGATTTCATGTGGTCACTCAAAAACAGTGGCTTAGAAAAGAAAGGGGTTGTTCTTGAGACTAGTATTGGAAACACAACTGGATGATGTTGCAGTGGTCTGAAGTGAAAAGTGTTCCTTCTTACCAATCTTGGTCTGTCATGTTAATTTCAAGTAAGGGGTCTCAGCTTCACATATCTTTGACTGCACATAGCAAAGATGGATCAATCTGTGGCTTACCTAGTTGTGCACATTAATCTTGCTATGCTTTAAAGGGAATTTGGGAGGCTGTTAACAGTAGGTAGTCTCGGATAAGGGTGATGCTTTCCAGGAGCATTAGTGTCTCCAGTGACGTAGTGACGAGAGTATGGTTATTAATAATGAAGTGTCAGAAAAACAGTGTACCACCATATGCAGGTTTTTGTTGCAGTTGCAGCAGTGTCCTCTACCCTTTTCAGGGGATCTCCCTTTACGTGGTACGGAGATTGGGGAGTGTCCTAGTTCTTCTTTTTTTTTCCCCTTTTTTCTTTTTTTTCTCTCCTATCTTACAGTTTAGGAATATCGATTTTGTGTAGTTCATCTACATCTGTCAGTAAAGCTATGACCTGTAGAAGATATTTCATCTGCCTTTGTCTACCTTGCCTAAAAATTATCATGCCACAATGTCATAGACCTTATGTTTCTGGAAAATGAGGCCTGAAGTGTTACGAATTGTACTGTGGTGTAGTAATCCACTGCTGTGCTTTTATTTAGAATTTTTCTGTATAGCATTGCCTTAATTGGGGAGCTTACTTTTTTGAAGAATAAACTTTGCAGTGTGCGAGTGATTCAGATTTGGTATGTCTTTGTGCAGTCATTTTACAGCCATGGTAAAGGGATGTTGTATTAACCAAGCCCTCTACTGGTAGCTTTGTTCTACTGTTTGCTAAATACTGAGAATACTTGACAGGCTGGAAGGCAGTGATTTCAAAGAAATCACTCCCACCCCTGAGCCAAAATGAAAGATACATTAAAACCCTGAAAAATATTTTAAAACACAGATGTGCTCTGCTTCCTCTGACATACAGAAATTGATGTACCTCTTCTCTGAATTTGGAGACAGAACTAAGAAAGAAGGCACTGTCTGTAGTTTTGAGGAGATAAATCACAATTGATTTTTTTTTAATGACTACAACTTTTCAGACTTTCTTCCTAGCTTTTATTTTTGTCTTCTTGAACATGGCAGTCTCTCCTTTTTAATGATAACATAAAATGTTTAACTTGATCATAGGAGAAGACTGTGTATGGCACTACTTTTTAACAGAGTGTTCTCCCTTGAAAATGTTTAACAGCTGCTGCACCTCTAACGTTTGTGTATTTTTTCCAGTTCTTGGTTGTTGTCTGCTTAGCCTGTAAAGAGAACAGAGCTCAGCTAAAGATACATAACAGGCCAAAAGATGATTCTAGATATTTCTAGGCTATCAGGTTAGCTGACCATGTTATGTAAGGTCTGTCTTCCTCCCCTCTGCCTCTGCTGGAAGACTTAATATTCTCTTTAAGATGTTTTTATTGTACTACCTTGCTACATCTCACTTACAATCAGTTATCTTACCTCTTGAGTCAGTGTGATTTTAGTAGTCTCTTTTCCTTCTTGCTGTCTTTGATATCTGTAAGCAAAACTTGAATTTTCTTTCTGAACTTCATTGTATAAAACTGAAACAAGAGAAGCTTTTATACTTTTAGTCTTTATCTGTGCTCCTGGATGCCCTAGGAGCCTTTAATTTTTAAGTGTTCTCGTTTTCACTTGAAAAACAGTGAGCTCCAAGCATTGCTACGGCGGTGGAGCTTTACTAGCGTCATGCAAAGTGGTGTTCTTCTGCTTTTTCAATCTGTGTGGAGAATCCTTGCTTTGCTTGTCCTGATACCACTGGTAATTACTGCTGTCTTCATCAAGGGGGAAAAAACCTAATATACTGTTCTGTTTGCAGCAGCAAATTGTATTAGACCTCCATGGATTTTATTATTTTAGGCCGCTTTGTGTTTCATAATTTTGTGTTGCTTGATGCCTGATTCTATTATCTGATTTTTGTGATAAATATGTAGTCCAAAACACCTATGGAATACTGAAACACTCAAACAACTTTAAGCAAGCTGCTAATTTTTCCAACTTTGTTCTTGTTTTGTTTCAGAGAGGCCAAAAATAACTGAGCACTGTTAGCAGGTTATACTTTGACAGCAGTAGTGTGGTCTGCTGCTGAAGGGGGTAAACTTTTGTGCTCTCTCTTGTCCTGATGTTTGTATTTTTTGATTTGATCTGGGAAATGATTTAAGGAAGGCATCAACTCCCTCCCCCTCCAGCTGCAGAATCTTTCAGTGGATGTGATAAGTCACTTCCTAGATCCGGTACACTGGGATGCTGTAGGCTCAACAAAGTTCTAGTTGCACACTTTTGTCAATGAAATTTTTTGAGCATGCAACTCTGACATATGTGTACCCAATTTATAAGTAAATAAATATGTTCTACTGTACTAATATTGTGTATGGTACAAAATAAAAATTGAAGGATGAGATAAAGATGAAATTAACACTTTCAGAAATTTTTTTTGTACTCTACTAACACTACAGAAAATACTTTCTTCCCATGTTCCTAGGGGACTCTCCTCTGTATGTCTTGGGGTTCCTGCTGTGTTCTTTGGAGGGTGCTGCAATGAACTATGAATCCCTTGATCCCTTGAGCATTCATGTCAGAAGAAAGGACATTGTAATGTACCAGAATAGTACAGCTGAGGAAGGAAGAAAGGAGGGACTGCCTGTTTGGAGGAGCTTGGTTCTGTGGTTTGTTTGGTTTTTTTTTTTTTTTTGGTTTGGTTTTTTGAATAAACCATTCTCAGATAACAAACAATGACTGACTAGTTCAAGACCTGAACCTGAAAAAGTAGCAGTAACTTCTCTCTAGCTGTGGCAGCTTTTCTTTCAGCATGATCTATTTCAGAACTGGCTAAAGAGGAAAGTGCTGTGGAATTCATCTTCAGATGAACATTCTTCTCATTTGGGACTGCATTCCATTAAACCTCAGATGATTTCCATGCTTGAACATTCTTGCAGAGGAAGTGGTTGCAAGGTCAATGTAGTACATGTTCTAATGCATCCTTCAGATTTTTCTTCCCAAAGCCCTATGTTAAACATGTGAGTAATCACAAACTCCACTTTTGGTACAGGTAACAACAATTACAATATGATCATTTGTTCACTAATAAGAATTTTTAAAAGTAGTTTGTTTCCAGTGATGTGGAAGCTCTCCGGTTCTTGCACTTAACTTCATGGAACATCTTTGCATATTTCTACACTTGAGCATGCCAATTAGGCCTGATAAAGTTACTGAGATTTCTTTATGCATAAAAACTTATCTGTAAGGCATTATCTGTGCCCTGTAAATGTAACTGACTTAAAGCTGATGATGCTGTCTCCCTGACTGGTGGAGAATGACCTGGGAGTGTTGGTGGAGAGCTGAGTGATCATGAGCCAGCAGTGTGCCCAGGTGGCCAAGACGGCCAATAACATCTTGACTTGTCAGGACCAAGGAGATTATTCTGCAGCACCTCCAATACTGTGTTTGGGGTTGGACCCTTTGCTACAAGACAGGCTGCTTAGTTTGCATTAAGACAATAGTCAAAATGTGTTTTTTCATGAGTTTACCACAGTTAGAACTAGATTTCCCATTAAAGTGGGGAGTTTTATTTAGGTTACTGCTGCATAGTGTTTTACGTCTGATAATCATCCCACAGCTCTTGAGGTGGAAATGCATCATTCTGTTCTGCAGAAGTGAATGAAAACTGGAAAATATTAGGAGCTAAGATGCTTCAAGTGAACTTTTTAGGGGAAGAGTATAGAAGGTAGGAACTTGGGAAGCTTGGGAACTTGCTGTCTTTAAAACAAAGTCTTAAAACATTTTAATTCTTACTTGGAGAACGTTGTATTTGTTGGACTGTACTTGAATTTGCAAAGCTGCTATGTGAGAGACTTATAGGATTTAATTCAGTTCTTGTGTAATCAAAAACTGCATCTGCTTCATTTTGGAGTACAAGAAAATTATGTGAAACACAACGTCTCTAATGGTTGGAGAGCTTTTATCTGGGCTAGGTTTTTCAAATAATCAAATGAAAACTACCTCTGTTCAGAGCCTGGATCTGTTCTTTTAGAGAAGTGTGATTACTCTTTTCATGCTAGTGGATATTAAAAGGAATCTGATAGCCAATGCACATGTATAATTACTTTGATGATCACTCACAATACAATGATTCTTCTGGCAAGGGTCAAATACATAGCTGCAGCAAGGAGAAGTAGTACTTTGGTTATGGAGAAAGCAAGAAAGGGGCCATCCATTAAGCCCTTAACTGTATGCTTGAGGTGTGAAGTAGGATGCATGTATTTCCTCCTCTTAAGCCAGGTGAGTTGGTTGCCCTTAAACTTGTGCAGGAAGTCATGCCTTTTTTTTCTGTAACTAGATAGCTATTAATGGTGTCATTCCTCTTAACGAGAAGGAGTGGAGAAACTGGCTAAAGAAGCACTTTTGGTTGGATTTTTTTTTCTCTCAGTCAGGATGACCTGGCTTTGCCTACAATATTTCTGAGGGAGCAGAACACAAGCATGGCAAGTCTAGCATATGGTAGTCACACTGCATAGCTACTTAACAGAGACCTTTTCTCATTTGTATCTAATTCTCATGAGCAACTTGCCCAGAGTATTTGTATCATCTCATGCTTATGGAGAGGTGTATGAATGATGATGCAGAGAATTTTCTTTATCTTGATGCTTTTGCAAAATGCTTTTAAGTAATTTTTTTATATGGAGAAAAAAATTCATTATATTTCAGATAAGATAAGACTCTTGCATACCTATAGAAGTTAACAAAGCTTTGCTACCATTTCATGTGTGAAAACTACTTCAAAGAATTCCATTTTGTCACTCCATACTGGCTGTAGGCTCTCAAATCTCAACCTTTGCATAACTCTTAACTCTTCAGTGCTTTTCTCTGGAATTTTTCTTCTGTTAATATTGCTAGTTCCTCTCTGTTAGGAATGCAGAGGTTTGAATGTGAAATTTCTGTGCGGATATTGTAAGAATTAGATCAGATAATGTTGCCACTGTCATATTACAGAGGCACTGATTAGTAACCTACCTCGAGAGAGGGCTTTATTTTGATGCAGTGCTTGGGAAAGTATTGACACTTTTATTTACTAATGAAGGGTTCAAAACTCAAAATTCCTGGTGATGCAGTAGAGAAAGTGAGTAAAGGGTGACATCATCCTTGAAATATTATGCAGTGCCCTAGTGATGTGACAAGTTAGTGATTGTGTCATACCACTATGACATACAAGTTCATCAGAATCGATGAAGGACTAGATTCTTCCTATTTTCACTGAATAAAGTACTCTTAAGTGCAGGCAGTTTTGTTGCTGCTTTATTTCTTGATTGCTTCCAGACCTTTCCCTTCCAGCAGGAGTCTACCAGATTGCAGTTTGTATCCATCCAGTATTAGGAGGGCAGGATCATAATTACCGCCTTAGAAAGAGAAGTCCATAGCCTTCCAGTATGCTTAGAGATAAGTCAGAAGAATGCCATGCATGTAAGACATTAAGTGCCGATGAGCTTTTGTAAAGAAGGCTGTCTATCCCTTCTACGTTTGCCAGCTTGAAAAAACAATGATTTACACCTAAGCTGAGATTAATTGCCTAAGTTTCTTGATTAACAGTCTTGCTAGCCTCATTAACACATCATGCTACTTGTAAGAGCTGGAAAGGAGAATGGATGATTCTCTATTCCTTGTCAAGAATTAAAGTAAAAATGGCTTTAAAAATCAGAATATATGTGTGTGTGTGTGTATACACACCCCCACAACAAACAAACGAAAAAAACAACTCAGCCCATTGCCTAAAGCTTCTCTGTTAAGAGCAGCATTGAGTTATAAGGTGGTGTAATATAAGCTGATGGCACAGATATATCTGGCTATTTCTTCAGCTGACATGTTAATTTTAACTATAGAATTTTTAAATAGTTTGGGTTGGAAGGGACCTTAAAGATCATCCAGTGGCAACCTTCCTGCCATGGGCGGGAACACTTCCCACCAGCCCAGGCTGCTCAAGGCCCTAGCCAACCTGGCCTTGAACACCTCCAGAGATGGGGCAGCTAAAGTCTCCCTGGGCAGTGCCTCACCACCCTCATCATGAAGTAATTCTTCATTATGTTTAGACTAAATCTGCTCTTCTCCAGTTTATATCTATTGCCCCTAGTGCTATCACTACAAGCTTGCTATAGTTTCTTCTGTTTAAAATTGTTCTGTTGTAATCAAAGTGCAACAGACTAGTTTCAGTTTAAGATAGCATTTTGTTTGATACAGTCTTAGAATCTCTGGTAGTGGGTACTGAAAGCATTTGCTGCTTTATTTTAAGTTAGTAACTGTGGAGAAGATAATATGGCAAAAGCACTTAAGTTTTGGTCTCTTGGCTGCAAATCTGAAAGGGATTTCCTTTGAGTGAGGCAAGAAACCAGTGGTTGAAGCTATTTGCGTTTAATTCCACAGAATCCTGAATTTTAAGAATAGTTCATGTTTTATCTAAGTGGTTTATCTCCTGTTGATGTAGGTAACTGCCTGGTGCCATTTAATGGTTTAGTAGGCTTTTTCTTTTCCCCTCTCCTGTGGCTGTAAAGGTACTGTAGTAGCAGCATTTTACGTGTGCTTTAAACAAGGAATGCTCTATTAGCAAATTTGCTGTAATGCATTCCTGATTTAAAACCAGTCAGTGAACGACCTAGTATGACTGCTGGATTTGCTGAACAAATGTCTTGGCTCATTGCACAATGAAAAGCAACATTTCTTGAAAGTGTGTGGGTTTTTTCAGTTTGTTTTTTAAAGAAATTGTTAAGAAGTGTTTAGGCAGACTTGAGATGACTTCAGTGTTTCTTCTGCCGTGTTTTATTTTGCATGTGCCACCTGACAGCATTTTTCCTGCTGGTAACAATACTAATCTCTCAATCTTCCCATTTAACTCCTGAAAAACCTTGAAACCTGAGTCTATTCTGCTAATTTAGGAAGTTTAATTTTTACTAACAAATTACTGTAAGCTGTTCTAGGTATTTATGGAAGCCACTATCTTTATGAGTAGCAATATTTAAAGTGAGGAGTAACAAGATTCACGTGGATTATCACCCTGTTAGAAGTAACAAAGATTCAGACTATTACATTTGTTTTAAGATATAAGTTATTGATGTAATTAAGATGTAGGAAGTAATAACCTACTTTCAGTTTTAGAATCTACACTTTCACTGCTTTCATCAGAATGATGGCTATTATGAACCTTTAATCGAAAGCTGGGCATGCTAGTTCTTTTCCATACTAACATGTTAACTGTATCACCATACTTATCCCAGTGGATGACTGTCAAGGAAGAACTAGAACTGCATGCAATATTTAAAGTTCAGGACTACCACAAATGTCTTGATTTCCTCATTACAGATTTTTTTGTTTTATTTTTACATTACTTTCTGTTCAACTGCTACTGTGTAACAAGGTGGTAGTTGTCTGAAAGTTTAGGGTAGACCGGGAGGATTCTTTCAAGGACAGTGAGCTATGTAGACAGAAAATATTTTTTTCTGTTTGGTACTTTGCTTTCAAAGGCATAGAGTTTTGTTTATTTAGGATTTCTAGTTCCTGGTTCTAACAGGGTTCTTCTGCATTGATTGATAGGTCTAAATAGCAAATTGCATTTGGTGAGAAGTAACATTTTGAGTCAGATTTGGATATTGATATTTACTGTATAGTACTGGGGGTGTAATGGGAAGGAGGCTTAGGTAAATTCCTTTTGGCATGAATTAAAGCAGTGAGAATACCTAACCAAGCTTTATGGCTAGGACTTCTGAAATGGATTGGTGTAGAGAAGAAAATAAGTCAACAACAGTGTTTCTAGTGTTAATAGTTTACGAAGTAGGCTGTACAACTTCCTTAAGACTGTGTTACTTATAATAAGAGCTGTTTATTTCTCATACAAAAACCACTTGTAAACTGTCAGACCTGGCAGAGTTGTTTTTAAAACTTAGCTTTAAAAACACTCTGTGATTTGCTTTTAGTCTGCAAAACAAACAGTATCTCAGTGGTTGGTTGAAAATATTGTTACAAACAATAGCCAGTGTCACAAGATCCAGTTAAAGACTGGTGAGAATTTATTTTTCTTCAGACATGTTTGGGTACTGAAAACTTTGTGTTCTCAGTCAGACACTCAAATTTAAGACTTTTCTAGATAAAGTGTTACTTACAGGACTCTCTTGTGTCCCTGGATGACAGTGTACTTAAAAACATTCCCATAGAGATTTAGTAAAGGAAACTTAGTGCGCTTGGTTTATTTTACCACTGGTTAGGTAAAAACATTAAGACATAAGAACAACTTAACAGAGACCTTTAGGCACAAATTGGGAATTCTATGACCACAAATATAAGCATGTTTCAAAAAGCAGTTTTTAAAGAATAGATGTGTTTGTTACAGTTTGGCTTCCTACTATCAATATTTAATATGTCATATTCTTTGGTAATACAGTATCACACTTAAATCTGTTTGTACCAGTGCAAACTGTTTGCAAAAAAAGTCCATTACAGAGGGAAAGTAGGAGGTTTGCTCATCCAAGAAAAGATTTTGTAGTCTTTAAAAATCATTGGAAATATTGGCATCTTCTGGGGCAAAACCTGCAGTTATTGTGCTGCTGTTTGATTACTTTATTGAATCTTTCATTTTAATTTCACACTTTGGATGAAATATATTTGAATTAGAAAAGCAAACCTAAGTGTTCATAAGCTGTTTTCCACGTGTGTTTTGTGCTGTGTAACTCTGAAAATCTATACTTGAGTAGCCATAGTCCTGAATGTGTACAGCTATAGAGTTGGGCTATTCAGTAGTATAATCTCTACAAGTAACAATTCTTCCACAGTTGAGACAGCTGGCATACTGCCTCCAGATGTAGACGCTTTAGATGGTGCTACATTTTACTGGTTGCTTCCTTCCACAAAGAAGAATTCCTCAAATTAATATTTGGATGATGGAAACAAATGGTTATGGTAAAGTGTAGTGAACAGCTTGTCAATAATACTGAAAGCTATAGGGGAGGGAGTGCAGAAGATGTGTGCAAGTCTCTCACCCTTGTGAAGGAGGGTTCCACTATCCATGATGATGGCTGCAAACATTTCTAACCACAAAGCTCCTAGCATGTAAAAGCATGATCCCATTGTTGAGGCTTTAACTGTAGCTGATGAAGCCAGAGTCCTATTGCTGTACAGAGTTTTTCTGTCAGTATCTCTTTCGATGAAAAAATGTACTCCTAAGCCAAGAAAAAGGTACTGTGAACTTCTAAGAAATTTATGAGGAGAAGCTCATACTGTATGGCACGTGCTAAACCTGTAACAGGTCAAAGTTGAGAGATGGAAAGAGAATAGTTAGGTGCTCTAGTCTCAGGTGCTGTTTTAGCATTACTCTTCACTCAAGAGTGATGGCAATAGGAAAGATTAGCTAAAGAAATTAATTACTACTTGGGACATGCCAATTCCGACTGTTTTCTTTATTGTCTGCCTGAAGAAGAAACACATAGTCTTAGGTGCAAACTTGCTAGTTGTCCTGTCCTTTATTTGGGGTTTCCAAGTGGTCATACATGAAATGAACCAAGGATAGGAGAGTTCTTGTGCATATATTCTGGTACCACCTTGTACAGTTTAACATAACGCAAGTATGTTGCTATTAAGATGGGGTTTAGATAAATTTATCACAAATAAACATGCTGTGTAACATACACCACTATCAAGAACTATCACTTAAAATAAAACCAATTTTTTTACTATTGAGAAACTTTTCCATGCCACCAGTGTATTTCAGGCTGTGTGTGGAAAATCTCAGATCTCTTCTGGCTTGCAAGTCTTGTCTCCTTACTAATCCACTTCTAATAAAAGTGGAAGCTATTCACAATTGACACAAATAATTTATTGTCGTGATCTAATACTGGAAATGAACAGTGCACTGTGATACAGCAATGGAAATTTCTGTGTAGGAACAGAATTTAACTATTTCTTGGCTAAATGCCTATCAATGCATGATATAATTGTTAACATGTAAATGCGTCTTTATTTTGCCTTTAATAGTGCAAGTGAACACCAGAACTGAATTGTCAGACAGATTAGATAAGACATTATTTTGATTAAAAGGTTGTGTTAATATGTGCATTTCTGTTCTGAAATGCTAAAACTCTCTTTTCTTTCCTCTTTTGTTACACCCCCTCCAGATCCACACTGTGTTAGTGTTTTTTACTGTTTAATAAGATCTTATCATACATGTATTGCTGTTTAAAATACTGCTGGTGCATTTTTTTCCATTCACTATGTGACTTGAGTAGAAGCATTGTTTCCTCATGACCACAAGCACTGAAAATACTACGCCTGCCTTATTTACAGCTGAGACCACAGTGGTGCTTTCTTGATCTTACATTAAAGGGCTGAATTCTTTTGTGCCCACATTCTGTAATATCTGTTCTCACTGGTGCTTTATCAGGCACCCACTAGCACTGATAACCAGCAATAACCTTTCAGTTATTAGATTTTGCATGTGTTTCAAAATATTTTCCTAAGAAATATTGCGTAGTGTGGAGAGACAGGACATACAGAACAAATCTTTATTGTGTTCACAGTGTGCATATCTTGAAGCCAATTTGGTAACTTGATAACTCAGAATATCAGTTGTGAGCTCTTATCTCCTTCCCAGAGTAGAACAGGCTGAGCTATGGGCTTGTTTGAGCACTGTAGTAAAATGCATGGCTAGTACATGGTGATTGAGGTTAGAAGTGACCTCTGGAAGTCATTGTATTGATGTGTACAGGTTTTATGAATACGTGGCCAACTGTGGTGATGTGCTGAAATACTGAATTGTCTGTTACTTAAATTCTAGAATATTCTCCATCTTCCCTTAAAACTATAATAGTAAATGAAAAACCTGGGGGGGTGTGTTTTGGGTTTTTTTTGAAGTGACTTAATATTACAGCAT
Organism: Coccyzus lansbergi; assembly: GCA_033558105.1. NCBI lineage: Eukaryota > Metazoa > Chordata > Aves > Cuculiformes > Coccyzidae > Coccyzus > Coccyzus lansbergi. The sequence goes on from JAUMJK010000468.1 coordinate 313,090, forward strand.
TAACTCGAGTTGCATATAATATTTCAATATTTTAGGACATGAAGATAGACATTTCTTCTGGTCCTTTCTTGATATCCTCCCTGACCACTCTTTTCAAAGAACAATTTTATTGCTTCATGCTAGAGGTACGACACGCCTTTCTGCAGTACTAGAAGATGTTATCAAATCTTGGCAGTTTCCTTGGCCAAAGCATAAAACTGCTTAGATAATAAAAATGTGACTCTCTTCATGCAATACTTCAAAATTTAGGTTTTTGTAAGTATAATGTAATCTTTATAATGAGAAATAGGAATAGATGTTACATGAATAACAATGTACAGTTATACTGTAGATACCTGATTGGAGGTTTTGTTGTCATGATTGTGAACATGTTTATATATCTGTCTTTTGTTTAATATTTTTATTAGTGATATAGACATCAAAATAGCATGAACCCTCAGCAAGCTGAGTGGTGCAGTTGCTACACTGGAAGGTTGGGATGTCATCTAAAGGGACCTGCACAAGTTGGAGAAGTGAGACTATGTGAACCAAGTGTGAGGTCCTACAGCTGGGTCAGGACAGTCTGTGGTTTTAGTACAGGCAAGGGGATAATGCGGTTAAGACAACCACTACAGAGAAGAATTTGGGGGTGCTGACTGTTAAGAAGATTGACATGTGCCAGTAAAATGCACTTCCAGCCCAGAAGGCCAGTGGTATTCTGGGCTGCTTCAAAAGCAGTGCAGCCAGCGAGTCAAGGGAGGTGAATCACAGCCCTTCTACTCTGCTTTCGTGAGACCTCTTCTGGAGTATTGTGTCCAGTTCTGGAATCCTTAGCATAAGAAGGAAATGGAACTGCTAGAACAGGACCAGACCATGAAGATGATCAGAGGGCTGGAGCACCTCACCTATGAAGACAGGCTCATAGAAAGATGGGGTTGTTCAGCCTGTAGAAGAGAAAACTCTGGGGAGACCTTGTGGCAGCCTTCTAGTACCTGAAAGAGGCCTACAGGAAAGCTGGGGAAGGCATATAGTTATAGGATGAGGGGGAGTGGCTATAAATTGGAGGGGTGAAAATTTAGATTAGACATTAGGAAAAAAATTCTTCACTATGAGGGTGATGAGACACTGGACAGGTTGCCATGGGGAGTTGTGGATGCCCCATCCCTGGAAGTGTTCAAGGCCAAGTTGGATGGGGCCTTGAGCAGCCTGATCTGGTGGGAGATGTCCCTGTCCATTGCAGGTGATTTGGAGCTAGATGATCTTTAAGGTCTCTTCCAACTCAAACCATTTTATGGTTCTGTGATGCTATGATCTCCTTTTGCTTGTTTCCTCTGCCCTTCTGAAGGTGGGTTGGGGAGAAGCAAGAAGAAAATCCTAGCAAGTGCTGTTGGAAATAGCAGAATCTTATGAGGTTTATTTCTGCATTTCTAGGGAAGTCTGAAGGACTAGTACTTAAGGGTACAGAGTAGGGCAGTCTGTAGACTCATTCTTTTCTGTTGTGAACTTCAGGTATGCCTGAGTTGAGTGGGAAGCCTAATGAAAGGGCTTTCCATATTATTAGTTTTGCTTTTAGATAGGTCAGTCAGTATAGGCTCGGTAAATAGGTGGCTTGTTAATGTATGTATTTAATTAAAACTAGCTAGTTATTCTCCTTGACACAGTGATGCTAGAGTTCATTTTATGTAAAAAATGTAGCAGCATGCTAATTCACTTTTTTTTGGCCTCTCTGTTCTTGCCACTCTAAATGGGTCACATACCACTTCTTGCTTGATTTGGTTTGAGTGCTTGAGTGCAAATAGTCAGAATATAAATAGATTCATCTGCTTGAAGGCTATGCTGATCTCTCAAGAAGTTATAGCCATTAGATTCCTCTTCTATCCAGAAGAAATGCAGTTCAGCAAACTGGGTAATTGCTAGTTAGATTTCCTTTTTGCCTCTGTTTAGTGTGCATAACATATTATATACATTACGTGCACACACACATATAAAAATATATGTGTATATAACACAGATATCTGTCTACTGTTTTTTCTAATCCTTCTGGAATCGTGAAAACCTACTCTTTAAGCAAGCTCTCAGTTAAAGGTAATGATCTGCATATTGATCTTGATTCTTCCTACTGGTGGGAAGCTTATGCCATACAGGATCTTCAGATGTGTTGCAGGTACACCTGTTTTTATAAGAATTCCATAATGGAGAGTCAGTGAGAGAAACACTGACATGAATCTGTGCTGATAACCTTTGGATAAGGTTGACAGAATCTGTTTTTTTTTTTTTAAATCTGTATGTATGTTTACGGGTGATTGTAAAGGGAAGTAGGTAACAGTCTTCATAAACAACAGTTCTATAAATATTTTGTTTGGGTTCTGTGATGATTGTATTTTTGGTGTTAATGTATCAAGAGGAGGAGGAATTTAATAGTGTCTCACATTAAACCTTCTTAATGTGTCCCTTCAACATGCTACTCATTTTCAAAAGATGACTGGACTCTGGTCTATTTTGTGTGTTATTTTGTGAATAGGAGTTTACCCTTTACCTCAATAGGATTGTACCCCAACTTGCTTAAATATTTTGTAAGCCCCTCACGAATGCTGCTTGAACTGATTTGTTGAGTAGTAGTCTCAACAGTATTCAGGGTCTTCCTAGTATGTTAATTCTTTATACTTGTTGCCATGGATAACTAACATACTTTACTTAGAGTGCTTGTAGATTTCTTGCAGCAAGTGTAGGAAAAAATAGTTTAAGTGTTTAGGTGCAGACTTGGCAGAGCAAAACTGTCTTGAAAAGCATGTACATATACTCATATATTTTTTAATGCATATCATACAGTTAAGATTTTTGAATTTTAAGGCTGAGAGCTGAATTGTAAAAAAAAAAAAAAAAAAAAAAAAAAAGCCACAAGTTGGTCTTTGTATAGAACTGACGTTTTTTGCGTCTCCTGTGCCTCCCTTTTAAAACAGGGAAGCGTGTTTGGGAAGAGACTTCCTTCTCCCTGAAATGCCACTCTCCCACTCTCCGTTCTAGCTGCATCACCTTACAATGAATAGTAGACTAGTTTGTAGGGAAGTGAATAATTTATTTCCTGAAAAACTGATCAAATGACAGGTAGGTCTGCACTACAGGAAATGTTATGGCTGAGACTAGTAACTTGTGGTAGGGCACTGTACACTTCCAGATTAAGAAAGAAAACTTCCTGTGCTGTAGCTGTTGCCATATTTGAAATCTTGTAGCTCTTTGAAAAGGGCAGGTGTTTGTTTCTTAGGGCTGTAGAACTGGTTCTTAAAAATACTAATTACTCTGAATACTAACAGTCTGCACTAACTGAAGCAGAATACCCAAGTCATCAGTATAAGATTGTTTTATATTCCTAAAAATCTGTGAGCTGTGCCTTATGCAAGGAGGATAAAGGAAAAGCTTAAAACATCTGTCATGCTATTTTCTATTTTTTCTGTTTGCACAAGTAGACAGGGTTTTTTTTATACAATGCAAGTATGAAATGTCTTCTCTGCTCTTTTAAGAACATAAAAGAGACTTTTTTCCCCCTCCCCACATAGGAACCCTTTGAAGATGGCTATGCAAATGGTGAAGAAGGCACAGCAGCTGAGGAAGCAGCTGCCACTTATGCACCTGATAGCAAAGGAGTGGTCAAATTTGGCTGGATAAAAGGTGTATTGGTAAGTTGGGTGTATAGTTCTTCAGTTTTTTACAGAGAAATCTTTTTAATAGCCTTCTCTTCCAGATAAAAGCGACAAGGCTGGTGAAGGGGCTGGAGAACAGAACCTATGAGGAGTGGCTGAGAGAGCTGGGGTTGTTTAACCTGGAGAAGAGGAGGCTGAGAGGAGACCTCATTACTCTCTACAGCTACCTGAAGGGAGGTTGTAGAGAGGAGGGAGCTGGCCTCTTCTCCCAAGTGACAGGAGACAGGACAAGAGGGAATGGCCTCAAGCTCCACCAGGGGAGATTTAGGCTAGAGATTAGGAGGAAGTTTTTCACAGAGAGGGTCATTGGGCATTGGAATAGGCTGCCCAGGGAGGTGGTTGATTCACCTTCCCTAAGGTGTTTAAGGCATGGGTGGATGAGGTCTTGAGGGACTTGGTTTAGTGTTTAGTGTTTGATAGGAATGGTTGGACTGGAAGATCTGATGGGTCCCTTCCAACCTGGTTGTTCTATGATTCTGTGATTCTATATTTTGATAACGCAAGTATGTTGCTATTAAGATGGGGTTTAGATAAATTTATCACAAATAAATTTTGTTTATTTCAGTCAAATTTAAACTTGTCTAATTCAAAAACGTGTTCTTGTGAAATAGTCTGAAAAGTGGTGAGGAAACAGTGAGATAATTTTGGCAATGTTAAAAATTGAAATGAATAATAGGTGAAAATGACTGCTGATCTAAGATCTAAACTATGTAAAATTTCTCTTTTGTCCTAGGTACGGTGTATGCTAAATATATGGGGTGTGATGCTCTTCATCAGACTGTCATGGATTGTAGGACAAGCTGGGATAGGTATGGGTACTAATGGTAGAACTGTATTTCTGTGACTTTTAAATGTGATCCAAAAGCGGTATTGATCCTGAACTTACACTTTAAATAGGGGTAGCAAATGACTTTAATGTAGACACTTTAAGTAGTTTGAAGTTACTTAGACTTTTTCATTTAGCTATAAGGTATGTAATTTAAAATTGAAAGTTCTAAGTTACATGTCTTTAGTGAACTGTAGAGATGTGTTTCTGGTCAGTGGTTGTTAAAATCTGTCTGTAGGTTCTAGTATTTAAACCATCTTCTTTCAAGGCTTAAGTTAGTATTGAACTGCGGAAAGTATCTATCCAAAAAATTCGTGTGTTTTCTTGAAGGTCTAGGATACAGCTTTTGCTCTTCTGAATAAGTAGAACATTTTCCAGTTTTGTTTATATCCTGGAACCGTCTCTGTACAAAAGGGTAGTGGAAAGAAGCCTTTTGCTTGAATGTGTGGGATCACACATTAAATTTTGCAGTATTTGCAAGACTTAATTCTTTAAACCAGATTAAGTTGAAGATTCGTACACTTTAATACCGCTAGACTTAGATTTTTCCTTTTTCCTTTTTCCAAAAGGTCTGTCTGTCTTGGTTATTGGAATGGCCACTGTTGTAACAACTATCACGGGACTTTCTACTTCAGCAATAGCCACCAATGGATTTGTAAGAGGAGGTAAAGCTACTTTCATAAAGCTTCTAAAACTTTCATGACCCTGAAGTATACAACTTAAGGATGTAATGTCTAATTTGTGGTTTGTTTTTTTTTTTTTTTTAATAGCATCAGGGACAAAACAGTATGGATGAAATGTAGCGAAGAGTTAGTTTTCTGAGGAGCAGAGATTTTCTTATGTTTTATATTTGATTAAGCAGTCATGTAATTAATGGAAAGTCATTAATTAGTGTACAGATTTGATTCCCAGTGGCTTGTTTTTCCACTATGGAAGAAACGTCATTTGTACTTTTTGTAATACAAACATTTTAGAGACAGACATATAAGGAATGAATAATGTCTTAACGTTCTCATAGTTCTGCACTGGCTGATTAAGAGTGTGCTTGTGTATGTCTTGAAACTCACTATGAAAAAATACATCGTATAGGAAGACATGCTGTATCTACATGAGAGTATACAAAAGGATCTGTTCTATTGTGATTTTTTTTTTAATATAGAGAATTTTTTAAACTCCTGAGTATTTTCAGGTTTCTTGTAGTTGATGACTTTCTCTTTAGTGGTTTGTATGGTATTGTCAGAAATTCTTACAAAATGGTTTTATAAGTGGCTTGTGCCTCTGACACACTCAGGCTGCGTTATGATGTTACAAGACTGCTGCTAGTAGAAAATGGAGTGGAAATAAAATAGAAGCTAATAAAATTCGTTTTGCTAAGAATGAGGAAAGAAAACCTCACTATCACTAAGTAAACAGACCCATCAGGAACAGTCAGCTGTATGCTAAGCTTAATTTTTAAATGCCCTGTATGTTTCTTAATTTGCTTTATGAATACTGGATTGTCTTATTCTTAGAAGAGCTTTTTTATATTACTTAATTAGAAAACTTGAAGTGCCGAATAGGAAGAACTGTAGAATAAAATTGCGATTGTTCCTATGAAAATTTTAAATCATAGTAATATTTTGCTTAGGTTAACATTCTCATTTTGGAATGTATGTCATATCTGGGTACCTACATATGCTTTGCACAAGAACTGTAATGCAGTGAAATTTAGGTTTTCCTATTGTAAAATTTTTGTTGCTTCCAGAAAGATTAAATTGCAGGAATGTACTTTTGCTTAAAAATTTTTACTCTTCTCTTGTGTTGTAGATACTCTGTAGATACTTTGTCAGGTGGGATTTAAGATGTTGTATTTGTTATGCTTTAAAATACAAAGTGTAGTTTCTGAAAAATTGAGTGGTCATATGAGTGTTTTGAGAGCCTCAGTGGAGGGCAGAAAATTTCATTACAAAAGAGCTTTAAGAAACAGCTCACAGAGGCATGGAATTTGAGTGGGTTTACCACTGACTGCTTTTCCAGTTGCTTGAGCTATGGCTAATGAAAATGTGTGATAGTAGAGCCATGCACAAATGCTTTGAGTAGTTTGAAATTAAAAGCCTTGTAATACAGTTGCTTATATTTTACGATTTGTTTTTTTAACCACAGAACTAGTTGTGTAGCAGAATAATAACTGTGGTACTTGAGTTAGGTGATTATTTCAAACTGGTGCCTCTTCTTAAAATACTGAAATATATTCTTGAAACTTAAGCAAGCCTGTCCCTAAAACATTGACTTTTGGGTTATTTTGTAATACATCAGGGCAGATGCAACAATAAGTAACATCTTCTTAATGTAAACATTAAGTTGCTGATGACTGTTTATTCTTTGGCTGTTTCATGCTGTGGTTTTTGGGTTTTTTTCTTTTTTCCTTCCAGGAGGAGCATATTACTTAATTTCCCGAAGTCTGGGGCCAGAGTTTGGTGGTGCCATAGGTCTGATTTTTGCATTTGCCAATGCTGTTGCAGTAGCAATGTATGTTGTTGGCTTTGCAGAGACAGTTGTGGAGCTACTCAAGGTAGATGGATGATAGTGTTTATGCTGATTAAACTGTCCTTTATGCAAGTATGAGTGGTTATCTTATCATAGAATGGTTTAGGTTGGAACAGACATCCAAAGGTCATCAAGTACAGTCACCCTGCAATGTGGAGGTCAACTAGATCACTTTGCTCAGAGCCCTGTCCAACCAGACTTTCAATTTTCCAGGAATGAATATCTACAACTTCCTGGGCAACCTGTCCCAGTGTTTCACGTTCCTCATCATAAAACCTTTCCTCCTTATGTGTAGTCTGAATCAACCTTTTTGTTTAAAACTGTTACCCATTGTCCTACTGCTACAGGCCCTGCTAAAAAGTCTTTCACCATCTTCTAAGTCCCCGTTAACTACTGAAAGGCCTCCCCAGAGCATTCTCTTCTTCAGGCAGAGCAACTCCAACTTTCTTAACCTACCTTCACAGGAGAGGTGTTCCATCTTGACAATTTTTGTGTCTCTCCTCTGGATCTGCTTCAACAGGTCCATATGTGTCTTGTACTGAGGGATTCAGAGCTGGATGAAGTACTCTAGGTGGGAGCTCACCAGAGCTGAGTAGAGGAGCAGAATCAACTACTTTGACCTGCTGTCCATGTTTCTTTTGATATAGTTCGAGATACAGTTGGCATTATGAGCAGATGCTGTCAGTTCATGTCCAGCTTTTCATCCACTAGTACCCCAAATTCCTTGACATGGCTGCTCTCACTGCTCTCAATCCCTTCATCCCCTAGCTTGTATTGATACTCTGGGTTACCATGACAAGTTCAAAGATATGGAATGAGGTACAAGGTTACTACTGATATACTGGTAAAATACAACATAAATCAGTAGCCTTACAGCAAAACTAAATTGGCATTGGTGTCAAATGGAAACTTCTGACACGGTTTGCCTCCCTGAAAAAATACAGTGTAAAATCGTGGTAAGGTCCAGGATAGCTGTTGAGAAGAGTGGCAGTTACATACATGACACACAATCATAAATTGTTAATGCTGAGATTATTATTGGTGAACTGTTCCTTGTAAGTGATAGTCATTAATGTAAAGCTTGTTTTCAAAGGAGTCCTGCTTGTTAAAAGCAATTCCTTAATTTAAACACAACCAAGTTATATTTCCATTGTATTTTTTGACTAATGTAATACTGAGAAGAGCTCAACCATAGTTTTTGTAGGTAGGAAGAAGTTTGGAGTACATTTAAAGAATTAAGAGTAATATTGAACAAGTAGAGTAGATTTATAGGTGCAAGATGGTAGCAGTTACCTTACTGATAAATCTAATTCTCTGGAAGCTGAAGACAGGCTTTTTGGGATGGGTTATGAATAGGAATTTCAAATTTTCATTTGGAAGATGCAATGGTTTTTTTAAAACAAGGAAAAAACAAATTTCTTTTATTCGTACAGGCAATTCAAAATTAGTAGATATGTGGCACAGAAGTTAACTCTATTATTAAATAACAGTCAATAAAATACTGTTCTGCAGTAGGGAACATAAGTACTTGATAAAGTTTTTTTGTTTTTTTTTTTTTTAGGAAAATGGAACGTTGATGATTGATGAAATGAATGATATCAGAATCATAGGGGCTATCACAGTGGTAATACTGCTCGGTATTTCTGTTGCTGGAATGGAATGGGAAGCAAAAGTAAGGAACTACCACTTTTTCTTTTGTTTTCTTCTTGATAGTTTTGATTCTGGTTTTGACTTCAGCAATTTCATTTATTTATTCTTGATATATTTGATGCATTTGGTATTGTATACATGGTATGTTTGAAGTCAGTCAGTGGGCAGTGGTTTGGCATGTGGAGGTCTGGACAGCATTTCAGACCTTAGACCACTTCGCTCAGCTGAAAGCATCTACAAGAAACTAAAAACTGGCATAATCTCATAATGACACTGTCAAGTAGGTGAATAGTATTACCCTATTCTGGGCAACTACAATACCAAAAGAAAAGGTAAGAGCATTAGCATGGAGCTTTTCACTCACTGGAAACTTCAAATGAGCTTTGTGGATGGAAAATACAGGGCTGGAGCTGAACTCAGTCTAAGGCTGTGTAATTTCTGCCAACTCAAGCCCAGTGTTCTTAGTCTTCCCTTCCACATTTCTTCTGGCTTTGTTTTGACTTGGAAGCAGCCAGACAGTGTGCTACACTGTCATGTTTCCAGGCCCAGCATTGCAGAGGGCTGTGAACATTGATGGTCGTGAATATGTAGGAGAGAGAGCCTGCTTCCCTCATGTTGTTGTAGCTACCTAGTCTTAGGTCAACTCTGATTGAGAGGTTGCCTTACCAGTAATGTGCTCTGCATTACCAGGCAGTTTAATTTTCCTACACATGGGAGGCTTTTTCTGAGTATCTGTTCATAATGTGCTCAAAAGTAATTAAGAGCGTCACTTGATCTCCCTTCCCATTTGCTATTTAATTTTCAGTAGCTCCTATTTTCTGCAGTGAGAGACAATGGAAGGAACTTCTTGTAAGTGTTCTAATGGTTTGTTATGCTCCTGCATCAAGATGATGATGTTATTCATATCTGAAATGAGAGAACGTTTTGTTTTCCCTCCTTGTTGTTTCCAGCCCTAGAAATAGGGATTGTAGAAAAAAGAAGTGAAGATCTGGTGTATTAGTTGGATCTACCACAGGGAGAAAAGAATCTACAGAAATTGACTTTGGCATGTACTTTTAAATCTAACAGCACACTTCCTTAAAAGGTTTTACCTTTCTGAGGTAGTCCTTCACTATCTGTTACTTGAATTTGATATCTTTATGCACCTGACTTTGAACAATACTGACCTCTTTAATCTCAACCATTTAGTTTTTCTTTTAAATGAATCAGTTGTTATTAACCCTCTGGCCACTATCACTTAAAGGGAAAAGAACTATCCTGCTGTTGCTTTATAGCTTGAATGATTCTGTAACAATAGCATGCATAGAAATACAACTGTGTCTAACATTTCTATGTCAAAACTGAACTGTGGTATTACCACGGCACGGGCAAGTGAACCTCACAAACAAATCAATATGATTTCAGATGAAGGCCTTTATTAAGGGTTAACTCACTGCTTATATAGACCAAGCAGGCCAAAACATAAGGTAAACATTGATTGGTCACTTCTGCCCTTGCAACCGGCCTTCTTTGGCAATCACCCATCCCACATCACTTTGTCCTTGCAAACTCTCACCCCATCCCCAAGTTACTTCATTAACATAACACAGCAAAGTCATTCACCACTTTTGTGCTACCCTGTTAGGGCACTTAAAGAAACAGTTACCAACATGGTATCACTGCAGTTTCATCTTCATTAGGAAATAGGTAGTTTCCAAAAATTCTGCGCTCACTACAATAATAAAAACTTGTTGACTTGGTTTCTATGTTATGGAAGAATCAAATGGGAACAATGGCGAGTAACTGAACCTGTCAAACAAGCACTTAAGCTGTAAGTTAACTACGTTAACTAATGCTTACCTGTTGATTAAAGTATCTATAAGTAGTATACATTTGTATATATGTAGTAAAGTATGTATAATGCAGTCTTACGTCTTCCTCTGACTTAGAGAATTCATTGAAAATGGGACAAGTTGAATTTACAGTTATGCCTCTGAAATACATCTAAAATGTGAGACTGGGATTCTAGGGAAGCCTGCTTTAAAAATGGCTTTTCATTGTTTGTGATCTTTTACAATTCAGCTTCCTGTGTTGAAGTCTTAGAAGCACAATCTTTGTGCTTCTGGATCTAAGGAAGAAATTCAGAAAGTTCTCTTAGCTTCAGGGAGAAGCCTAGGTTTGTTACTGGAGGCATCCATCTTTGGCAGGTGCTCTGTTGTAACTTCGTGTTGAATTCTCTGTGCTCATTGAAGACTAATGTGAGCACTTAGCGGCATCCTTGCACCTTTAACCTATTTTCTAGGCTTAGCAAAGGAGACATCTAAATAAATATGATGCACAAACTGATTTCTTTTAACTCTGCTCTTTGCTGTCATGCATTGTTTATTGCTCTACTACTGTTTTTTCTTGTGAGGCTGTGTGAACTGAAAACTTTGGCTTGTGACAATCAGCAATGCCATAGTGCTGCTGCGTAGTAAGTTCTGATTCTAGTCCTGAAAAAAGTCAAACTAGAGATAACTTCCCCCAAGCCACTGCCATATGCCTTTATAAGAAATCAAATAACAAAAGATAATGGGGCAGTGGGATTGTTTATTTAAATGTGAAACCAGAGTCATCTCTTCAATGCCTAGATTTATCTGTACTCACACTTTTGAGGTGTTGGGTGTTTTAAAGTACTTCTTGTTCCTAGTGTGAACTTTACAGTGGTTTTATTGAACAGTGGCTAGAAATGTAGTTTGTAATGGAAAAAGTCTCAAGAAAACTAGATATTAACAAGTAATTGTGAGAATGTAACAAAGTTTTCTAGTTAGTTTCATAAAATAGCATTTGATTCATGGTGCAATAAAATAAATAAAGTAAGTATCATGTACTAAAGTAAAAGTAAAGTAATATGATCATGGTTAATAAGACAGTACTCCTAGCATTTGTATGCATTTAACTCTTTTCTTGTGAATTTCTTCAGTCTACTCAAATCCATGACATCTAGAATAAAAGGTCCCCTTTTTGTCTTAAAATGTATAATTTTGAGAACAAATTCTCTTTTGAATGGATGTTGAACTTCCAAGTAATTCCTATTTCTTTCTTAAAAATCCTGGTCCACATTCTCTTCAGATCACATTATTTATATGTGGAAAGTAAACTGAGAAGACTAAACTGAATTTGAAATCAAAAAGATATTTGCATGTTAGAACATAACATTGAATCTTGAAATAGTGAAAATGAGCAAATTTTTCTGACTGACTGCAATCATTATGTTTCAGGCACAGATAGTCTTACTGGTGATCCTCATAGTTGCTATTGGAGACTTTGTCATAGGAACATTTATACCTTTGGACAGCAAGAAACCTAAAGGTTTCTTTGGTTATAAAGGTATGTTGGAACAATATCTCTTTGAAGAGGAGACATACTGTCTTAATCTGAGATAGCTGATAGTACTGTTTAACTGTAGAGACCCTTTTCCTGATTCTTTATAACTTCTGTTGTTTTTTTCCTTAAAGCTATTGGGCCCAAACTTGTTCCTTCCTGATTAATATTGATTCTATTAAATTTTAAAAAGCTAGTTAATACTGTAAATATTTTTTCTGGTTTTAGAGCCTATGTAAGTTTACTGTGTTGACTTTTATTTTGAATCAAATTGATGAATTAGGACTTAAATGTTCAGTCCCTAAGTTTAAGGTGATCGTCCAGGTGTGACTTCCAGCTTTTTATGGAGCCACTAGTGGATGAAGTGGGCTAATGCTATAGCTTCCATGTGAATATTGATAGACTTAAATCTTTTTCTGCAGCTGAAATATTTATGGAGAATTTTGGACCGGATTTCCGACATGAAGAAACTTTCTTTTCTGTGTTTGCTATTTTCTTCCCTGCCGCAACTGGCATTCTTGCTGGGGCAAATATCTCAGGTGATCTTGCGGTGAGTAGTGAATTAACAAATACTGTTCACAAACACTGAGTGTACATTTCCCTCTGTCATCACTGTCTACTGACATTTTTCTTTCAGGATCCTCAGTCAGCCATACCTAAAGGAACGCTCTTGGCCATCCTAATTACTACATTGGTTTACGTAGGAATTGCAGTATCTGTAGGTAAATAGAGAATGTTTTTAACTTTATCCTTTTATTCTGAGGGTGTGTTTTGGTATGTTTTGTGTCATCTGTTATGTAAAGTCTTTATATAATTGACTTCCATGCATGTGAAATAAGAGCCAGATGTTTCTGATTTTTATTGGTGGAGGTTTGATTTTCAGATAGTTTTCTAACCTCCTAAAATGAGTGATAATTTTCTAAGGCTAGTGACTGCTTCAGACTAAAGGTGACGAAAGACTTCATATGGATGTTTCCTCATTTGTTGCAGTTATTTATGTTAAAAGATTTACAATTTAGCAGTGGAACAATCATTTTCAGAAGATAGTCACTGAATGAACACCTGTATTGATTTGAATATGATGGTAGTCAGATACTTAACTGAAATTAATTGTGGGATGATGAAATAACAATTTGAGGATACATGAGCAGGAATTCCTCTGTAGAGAGCGAGTAGTACCTTCACCTGGCCAGCTCACTTTCAGAAGTATTAGCAAGTTCAGAAACATTTTCTGTATTTTTATTTTCACGGGGAAAGAGGAGAAGCAGTCATAGACTCATCTGAGTCTTGTATAACCTCTCTTGCCAGTTTTCCTCACCCTACAGTGGTTTGAAATTCTCTGTAGAAGTTGCCTTGCAACTGGTTAGATGCTCTATATTAGTTTTACTGTAGAGCACCAATGCCCAACCAGGTTTTTCATACTCATGAAATAATTCTATTCTAGTTACTTTAAGAACATAAGATTGTAATCACATCTCACATACTTCTTGCCCATAGTTAGAAATGTTTTTATTTGTGCCACATAACTGATTAATGCTGCCAGAAACTAATTTGTCTTTATATGAAAAACTTCTTATTTTAACTGTGCTGCCTTTTGAATGAAGTTCTCTTATAAATAAGAGTGCTATTGATCTTACCACTAATGATACTTCCTTTTCAGAGATACCAATCTAGCTAGTCTGCCTCTGTTGGCTAATGTCGTACTGTTGCTCTGCCAAATAGTTGCTCTGCAGTGATTGTGTTTTATGCAGCATAATCACCTACACTTATTTCCTAATTAAATTGACCACGTAGACCTCTGCTGCCAAATTTGAATACTTTAGACCATGAACCCACATGACAGCAAATTGCTCATTAATGCTCATTAACTAATGGAATACTTTGATCATCTTTCCAACATGAAAAACCTCATGTTTTGTATTGTGAAAGGGATGGTTTAAAAAGCTAACTGAACATGAAATTGTTTGATGCATCAGAAGTCTTACGCCTTAGTTACCTGTTATAACTTAGAATTATGCTAGTTAGAAAAGGCCAGTACTATTGCAGAACTTGGAGATTATGGCATGAGTAAATTTTAGGGGTTTTTTAGGCATTGGATCAGGAATTGAAAAAATACTTATTCCTTTGTCCACACACTATTCTGCACTGCAGGTTTCCAGCATAGTTATAAGCAAGTCATTGCTTATAACTCATTGCATGAGTAGTCTGAAGGGGGAAATGGTGTTCTGAATTTAGCTCAGTGTCTGGATACTCAGTAGTAAGAAAGAAGATTAAGAAAGTGAATAGAGAAGGCTTAGAAGATGAAACTTGCTAGTCCTGCTGCTAAAGCTAGGCAGCATATTTCAAGAAGACAGTAGCCATGAGGATGAAGTGTGCAGTTTTGTGTTTAGCAAGAGACTAAGTCACATGTGCAGGCAATAGAATGAAGTTTGCAAAAGTAAATTTTATATCAAAATTACTGAAATACCTATTGCAGAACAATTGCTTTAAAAACGAAGGAAGCTCTAATAAAACCCCCAGAGTTCTAAGTAGGGTTCAGACATGCATTCTGTACACAGGGTTATAAAACTAATTACTGATACCCTAACTGTAGCTGCTTGTAATACTGGAGAAGTTAAGCACTGCAGTCTGAAGGACTCAAAGTAGTATCTCTGAAATGCTTGCTGGTTGCATGTACTTAGGGGATAATTTGATTCAGATAGTCTGTTAGCCTTCTTAGGCTTAATATGCAGCAAAACTTTGGCAGGAACTTCCCTAAAACACCTATGTAAAGGTGAAACCCTCTTTTTACAGGAAGGAAGGCCTAGAGGTTCTTGGGGAGAATGTAGCCAGAATCTTGTAAATAAAGCTTTTCTGAATGAGGATGAAATAAAATATTTGGACTCTTACTTATACCTAAGTATTTTTTGCTGAGGATGGAGCCTGCCCCGCTGGCTTCTGTTATACATTCTGTCATAGTAAGGCTCATACTAAGTTTGCTTGTAGTGCCTTTTCTGTTGTACTTTGACTCCACGTGTGTCAAGTAGTTGGATCTGAGCTATGAAAAAGGGAATGTGCAAGAGGTTTGTGATAGTGCACTGTAACTGTTTCGTGGGTTGCTCAACCTAATATATCTGCCACTGCAGTCTGTTACCAAAAAAATGTTATCTACAGGTAGTTCAACTAGTAAGTATATTGTCACATGCACTATATAGTGCTTGAATGATTGGTGCAATTACTTGAGTAGTTGAAGAGACCTTTCCTTGTATAGCTCTCCTAATCCTATTTAAAAATGGAACAGCAACAACAAAAAAACAGCCCCTCCATATAGAATCAGTCACCAGGTTGGAAAAGACCCACTGGATCATTGAATCCAACGTTTCTATCAAACACTAAACCATGTTCCTCAGCACCTCATCCACCCATGCCTTAAACACCTCCAGGGAAGGTGACTCAGTCACCTCCCTGGGCAGCCTCTACCAGTGCCCAATGACCCTTTCCATGAAAAATTTTTTCCTGATGTCAAGCCCGAACCTCCCCTGGTGGAGCTTGAGGCCATTCCCTCTTGTCCTGTGCTCTGTCACCTGGGAGAAGAGGCCAGCTCCCTCCTCTCCACAGCTTCCTTTCAGGTATTTGTAGAGAGCAATGAGGTTCTCCCCTCAGCCTCCTCTTCTCCAAACTAAACAACCCCAGCTCTCTCAGCTGTTCCTCGTAAGACCTGTTCTCCAGCCGCCAGGAAAAGCGCATAACAGGTGATCGATACAGCTCTTACTGAAATTTAACCAACTTCACCTAATAAGTAAATCAAAAGTAAATCTAAGCAGCGGAAGGATTAAGTAATGTCCATCTACCGGGACTAGGTGTTATTGTGAACTGTTAATCAAATTCTAATGGCTCAGAAGCAATATAAACATGCTATAAATACCTAGAAAGTCATACTCCCAATGAAAAAGAGGCAAATTGCATAGATAACAAGGATTGTTATTTGAGAAACTTCAAACTTAAGCTTGCAGTACAACTGTGCCCTCCTTCTTATTTTGCAGCTAAGTTATTTAGGTCCTCAACAGTTTCATGGTTCTGTTTCCAAGATCACCTTGTCATTCAGCTTCTTAGAAGGCCAAATTAAGGGAATTCTATTGACTTTTGCTTTGTAGACTTCCCTCTTATCTTCTCGTGATTTGATTCCTGTTTCTGGAAATATTTGCTAGTGTCTGATTAGCATGGCTTCCTCAAATACTAAAGCACAGAATGTTAAGTAATAATTATTCTGCTCTAGTTTGGGTTTTTGGGTTTTTTTTGGTCTCATAAAGAGCAAAGCCAAACATTTAAGTAGAAGACAAGTGGATTTTTAGTACTTTTTTGTTTTTGTTGGTGCTTAAGAGCTGAAATGCTTTGTTTTATGTATTTTCTTGAGCAGTGAAATTACAAGTACTCACAGACAAATTGAAGACAACAACAGTTTTAAGTAAACGAACTTAATTATAGAAGACGTGGAAATGTGACTGTGTGTCTTTGTCAACAAGAAACCAACTTAAAATACCACTGTCACATAGGAGATGGCTTGTTTAAGTATTGGGAAATTTCTTACAGCAGTTTCGTGACAAACTACATAATTTCTTTAGAATGTCTGGGATATATTGACTGGGAAAGTACTAACTGCAACACTGTGCATACCTGTCAACATGCATCTGTACATCCACTACAAAAATGCATTCCTCTAGGAAAGTTGGCAGAAAGAAACTGTAAAATCAAGTGATTTGCGTAATACTAACCAGTTAGAACACTGTGTGAAAGCACTCAGTGAAGTTGTATGTTGAGCTAAAATTGTGCTGTTAAACTTTTGCTCTTTCTATTGACATTGTTTTCCTCTGTGTAAACCTTTACTTTTGTTATTAGATGCAGATTCGTTAAAAAAATGAAGATGATCTCAGACAAAAGCAATGAGTTTGCTTGCTTTTATTTGTTCTTTGTATGGAAGATGTGCTTAATATTGAAATGCATTAAAAATGTAAATGCTATATTTCAATTTTGCTCTATGAGGAATACGTTTACATAAAAATGGAATTGAGCTTAGCTCATGTCTGTAAGTTCAGGTTCAGTTTGCTAATGCATTGTTTTGTGGTTGTGTTTACTGTAGGTTCCTGTGTTGTTCGAGATGCCACAGGGAATGTTAATAACACCATTGTCACAGAGCTGACAAATTGCACTACAGCAGCTTGCAAATTAAACTATGATTTCTCATCCTGTGAGGCAGGGTGTCAGTACGGACTGATGAACAATTTCCAGGTATAATTTTTTTCCTAAACCTCTACTGGCTTTTAAGTTTGTTCTTTTTTCATATTGCATATTAGGAAAAATCACAGGCTAAAAATGCTTGTCTCTATAACTTTAAGGTTTGTGTAGGATAATTAAGTAATACCCTCTAGCTAAGATCTAGAGGAACAATATAACCATGTTAAAAGGTTTAGATGTTTATACATAGGTAGTATAAATATTTACTCTTCTTCTGAGCAAACTCTTGGTTAGGTGGTGGGATTGCACCTTCCTCTCTAGATACCTGAATGTCATCATTCAGTGATGTGAACAGAAGTACTTGTTCAGTAGCAATGCATAGTAATCACAGGTAGCATTGTTTAGTAGTTGGTTCTTTAACTTTATAAGTTTGTTAGAAAGTGCTGACACTAACAGAATGCTTTAGTTATTTTGTCACAGTATCCTCTTTAATGGTAAGAATGTAGTGAATTTTAATAAAATCTGATGTTTCTAAAAATCCTCTAGAAATCTTAGTCTTCAAGTTATACTTCACAGGTAATTGGAATGTCAATTGGTAAAGGTTTGAGGGAAACAAAGGAAAACTTACTTGTTGTTCATTAACTCTAAACTTGAATTGTGGTAGTCCATCTTTGTCCTAAATTTTTCTAATAGGTGTAAAAAAGTTGGTTAGAGATTAAGCTGAAAGTCACACTGAAAAGGTATCTGTCTTGTTAGATTTGATCAGAAGAACATGTGGTAGATGTGCTTCTTAGAAGTACTTCTTACAGGTTAGGCTGACAGTCTACCTGCAAAGCTTAGTGGAAAACCTGGTTTTGTACATGCTGAGATAATGTTGCAGTGCAGAACATTGAGAGTAAAATACGTCTTTGTAGAGGAATAATTTGAGTATTTGTGTGGTGATACTTTGTTCTGGTTTGGAAAATGTCTGTATTTAAAAACACTTCAGAATTGCTCTTGTTCAAAATCTGATTACCTTCCTTATTTAAGACTATAAGAAATGTGTAATCAAATGTACAGCTGAAAATAGGTTTCCTCTGATTATATATTTTTACTTAAGTGATTTTACTGAATTTACAACTTATCATAAATGTTCCTTGTACTTCCAAGAAGCAAGTCATTAATGTTCTAGTTTCTTACCATTTTGTCTAAAGAGTACTTATGTCTCCTAAATTATTCCTACTTCTCTTTGTGGGAAAACTAGTGGATTCGGAATAAGAAAAGTCACTTTCAAGGCCAGGGACTGTGTACACAATTCAGTGACCTTTACCACCTCTCTTTTGTTTGGGTTCTGAAAACTTCATCATGGAGACTGCACAGAATATTTGGACAACTGGCAGCAGTGCTTAGCTGCATTCTCTGTAGAATCTGTTCTTTCCAGTACCCATTTGAACCTGACCTTGGTATTTGTTTTTAATTTCATCCTCACAGCTTTTGTCCCGCATCTCTGAGAATTCTGTTTCTGTCTTCTTAGAGGATGTCAGAAGCAAATTGTTTATATGAGAGACTCTCTACCTGTAGATAAACTGTTGTCCATTTTCTAACTGAAGTGCCCTCAACTTAGTAGCTCTGAATAGTAGCTTTAAGGAGAGATTTTTCTAAAAAATCCAAGTCACAGTAGGGGGAGGGTAGGAGTTCCAAGCTTGTCTACCTCTCATGGTCTTCATAAAACTATTAATTTCTTTTTTTAGGTTTCATAACTGAGAACAAATACTTCCCAAATATAAATTAATCACTAAAGTGAGTGAAGGTAGTTGTGTTTTTCTTACAGTTTGTAAGCTTGCAGGTTCTGAGGTTGAAAGTACCAACTTATTCAACTTTTATGCTGCCTTCATTTATTTTGGTGAAGAATTGATTTGAAGTTAATGCTTAGACAGTTCAGGTTTTAAATGTGTTTGGTCAGCAAATGGGTGACTTGTAGTATGGTTTACTTGAGGAAAGCTTAGGTGATGCTATGAAATTTAAAATGAGAGCAGTTGGTGATACAGTCTTATCAGACTTGCATGGAAAGACCATCTTCAGTTCCTTTTGTAGTCAAGTGCAAATGAATTGCAGGTCCTAACAGGCTTCAGATATTTCTCCACTCAGTGTCAGCGGTATATCTGTGCCGAGGCTGTCACCTGGTAGAAGTGTAATTTCAGAAAATTGTTTCGGGCTTTGTAACCTCAGCCTGGAACTTCCCTAGAATGAGTTATCACTTTGGGTAATTGAAATGCAGAATTTGATAAGCTTTGGATGCAAGTTGAAAGTAGCATGAAACTCCCTTCCAGAAACAGTGTAAAAGTTTTGCTAAAGTAGTCCTCCTATAAAGGAAGGCAACCAGAGAACATTTAAAAGAGTTAAGAAGTAGGGGAGTTGAACAATGCTTTGTCCATATTCATTGTGAAAATTTAACTTTAAGGAAGCTGCTGTCCATTTTCCTGTGGCATTTTTTCTGCTTTACTAAAGGACTGAAACTGTAGTCAAAATATGGTATTTCATTATCCCAAATGTTTAAGAAACTGCCAAGCAAACCTAATGACTTTATCAGCAATAACTATATAACTGTCTCACCACACCAGTGATAACAGCAATTCTTACTGGATAACTGTCCTTCTGAATCTGTTTTCTTTCAAGTATAAAAGTTTCAGTGTTTCAGGGATAACAGGGATAAATGTTTCTAGCTGCATGTGTTGATTTTGTGATCATGAGGTTTGGATTATGAAGTATACCAAGTCTGATAAAAAAAAAAAAGAGAGACTATGCCTGTAACTATATTTATCTAACAAATTAAGAAAATCAACTACAATTATTCACCTCCAGAATAGTTCCCCTCTGAATTGACACACAGCTGCATAAGGTGTTGCCAGTGTTCAAAGCAATTCTGCAGGTTATTTTCTGTAAGGTTGTTGAGGGTCCTGGTGATTTTTGCTTTCACATCTACCAATGAGAAGTGAGTTCATTTGAGCATGGACTTGATCATGGGGAGCCAGGTCTAGCAAATGGGGTGGAGGCTCAAGCACAGTGATGTTAATAGCTAAAAACTGCTTTCCATACAAAGTGTTGTGGACTGGCAGCCACTGACATTTTCCAACCAAGAGAGCTTCTGTATTTGAACACACGTAGACGCATACTGAGTGAAGCTATCAAGGTGAGCCTTGTCTCACTGCGACTGGTTAGAACATGTTCTGTAACCATCTCTTTCTCCTTCCCCTCCCACCACTGGTTCCCAACATAAAGGATCAGTTTCATTTTTTGTCAGGCTTCGTATGTTGGGGAAGCAGGAGGAGGCATATCTTGCACCACGATGTACTGGTTCTGCTGGAACTGGTTTCTCTTTTGCTCCCCTAGCTTAGAAAAAGCTTCCTAATGTCTGTTACATTAGTAACCTAAATTGTAACCTCCTAGATTTTAAAATGGACAAACATTATCTGCATGCACGTTGCCCAGATTCTTCTCATATTTGTAAAACAGATGTAATATTGTAAAATAGATAATGTAAATAAATGGAGGCAATGAACAGAACCTAGAAAGATAACGTAGAATCTGAGTAGATAGTATGAACTAAATAGCAAGAAGTTGATGCAAGTAGTAAAGTGAAGGTCTTGAAGCAACAATATCAAAATAAAGTCACAAATTCCAATGTATTTTTCTTCCATTACTTATTTCTAATCCTCTTATGAACCCATAGAGACTTTCATTATTAATTGTTTTGACTTGAAAATTCCATGATTGGACTATAGATCGTATCAAAAGCCACCTTGTTTTGAAATTTGGATTCATTTATATCCCGAGATTTGTCCCTGGCTCATTCATTGATATGCATACATAGAATCATAGAATAACCAGGATGGAAGAGACCCACCAGATCATAGAGTCCAAGCTGTCATATCAAACGCTAAACCATGCCCCTTAGCACCTCGTATACTTGTGCCTTAAACACCTCCAGGGAGGGTGAATCAACCACCTCCTTGGGCAGCCCGTTCCAGTGCCCAATGACCCTTTCTGTGACATGATATTCAAACAGCTTTTAAGTGCAGGTTACACAGTATTTTACTGTTTGTGCTGTTTATGTTGTTATCCATTCTTATTTTTTTTGTATTGTTGTAAAAAATATTTGCTTTCAGGTGATGAGCATGGTATCAGGATTTGCACCACTGATTTCTGCAGGTATTTTTTCAGCCACTCTCTCTTCTGCATTAGCGTCTCTTGTGAGTGCACCTAAGATCTTCCAGGCAAGTATGGAAGCAAACCCATAATCTTTTAAAAAACAAATTGAATTAATTTTTGAATCAGAATTTTTGGGAGGGAGCTCCTGAAATACTGTCATCATGATTCTTACAGTTGGTGTCAGTACATTGATCTAATGTTTACCTGTTGTTTGGAATGGGAAAACAGCATGTTACTCTTACTAAAGCTAATTGCCTGTCTCCATCTCTAATATGACGACCCACAGAGTAGATGAGGGAAAGTGTGTTGATGTTGTCTACCTAGACTTTAGTAAAGCCTTTGACACCACTTACCGCAGCATTTTCCTGGAGAAGCTGGCAGCTCATGGCTTGATGAGTGTAATCTTCATTGAGTGAAAAACTGGCTGTATGGCTGGCTCCAGAAAGTGGTGGTGAATGGCGTGGTGAATCCAGTTGGCAGCCAGTCACAAGTAGTGTTCCTCAGGGCTCAGTGTTGGAACCAGTTCTGTTTAATATCTTCATTAGTCACACAGATGAGAGGATTGAATGTACCCTTAGTAAATTTGCGGATGACACCAAGTTGGGTGGTGGGGGTTGATCTGCTTGAACTAAAGAAGGCTCTGCAGAGAGAGAGGCTCTTTTCCTACCAAATAATTCTGTGATTCTGTAACAGTAGGAGGGATTTTGTTGCAAAATAGAGGCACAAGTATTGATGCAGAGAAGTAGCTATATATTAGACAAACTTTCTACTTTATGAGAAAACACTGTGTCTAGAGATTCTGTGATTCTAAGGCACAAGCAAAGTACAATAGTCAATTACTTGCAAAAAACCAAAGCTTGTTTTTTGTAAGTAGCTATTACTGAAAGATAGAATATTTGAATCTTGACATTTTGCAATTCAAAGGCAATCAAAATTAGAATTAGTACATGGTGGCTATATACCTTTCAGGAATATAAAATGTATTGGAAAACAGCATTAGTAAGTATACTCTTTGAACAAAATGCATGCTGACTCTTGAATTTTTTTATTTCTTAGGCTTTATGCAAAGACAACATTTATCCAGGATTTCAGATGTTTGCTAAAGGCTATGGGAAGAACAATGAACCACTGAGAGGGTATCTTCTGACATTTTTAATTGCTCTTGGATTCATACTAATAGGTTAGTTTGTCTTTTACAAAGCATTATATTTCATATAATGAAAAATTATATATTATTATATATATTATTTATTATTATATCACCTGTTGACAGTGTCAAAGAGGTCTAATGTACAGTTTAAATCTAAAGAAGCATTCTAAAGCTGGTTTTGAGGATTACTTTCTCCTGTCTGCTAGATATTCAAACCCCCAAGCCCTGAGCAAGGACACCTACCACTAGATCAGGTTGTTCAAAGCCTTGTCCAAAGCCTCATCCAGACTGATATCCAACCTTGAACACCTCCCAGGGTGGGACTTCCATGACTTCTCTGGGTAGCCTATTCTAGCACCTCACCACCCTCACAGTAAAAAATTTTTGGTGTAAATATCTAATCTCTTTCAACTTAAAACTGTTATCCCTCATCCTATCCCTATACTCCCTGATAAAATAGTTCCTCCTCAGCTTTCCTGTAGGCCTCCTTTAAGTACTGGAAGGCTGCTGTAAAGTCTACCCATGGCCTTCTTTTCTCTAGACTAAACTAGCTGAACTCTCCCAGCGTTTCCTATATGGGAGGTGCATCTTTGTGGCCCTCCTCTGGACTCAGTCTAACAGATATGGAAGTTTATTTTAGGTTTTTAATAATTACAAACAACTTGAGTAAATGGGAAAAATGCATGAACAATACTTTTTGAAAGAAGTGTTTTTCTGGGAAGTTAAAAATGGTAAGTATGAGTATTGATGCTGCTGTTGCAAAAGGTAAAGGTAGTCTCAGCAGATTAACATGTGTTCTATATAGATGGCAAGCTAATTGTGATATGTCCATCCATGAGTCCTAAACCAGTGCTTTTAAACTTCTTTTCCCACTTTTCCTTTTCATCCTTTCCCCTAAATCTGCTTAAGGCCCAGGTGTAGCTGTGATGTCCTTACTGCAGCATATTGACTAGAAGCTGTATTACAAGAAGTAGAAAGTGGCAGATTAACATGGCACATTGTGCTGTTTGGTCACTTTTTTTTTTTTTTTTGTTGGGGAGAGTACATGTATGAGTTTTGTACCATGCTGCCTCAAGGAAAGAAGGCCATCAGGTTCCTCCACATCTTTCATTAAAGGGAATGTACTGTTGTGTGAATTATTTTGAGAAAGCATGTAGTACTTCACAAGTGGTGGTCCTGGAACACTTGTTAGTGTGGAAAAATGTTTATATTTTTGATACTGAAAGTTATACTTAGAAAGTTACACTCAGTTACAGAAAGGACAAACTACTTCTTAGAGTATATCAGAAAATAAGGTTGTTTGTAAATTTTTTTTTTACTCTGGAAAAGAATTGGATGATATCTTTTGTAACAGTTTGTTTTGGTTTTGATTTTACAGCTGAACTGAACGTCATTGCTCCAATTATTTCTAATTTCTTCTTGGCCTCGTATGCCTTGATTAACTTCTCTGTATTCCATGCTTCCCTTGCAAAATCTCCAGGTAGGAATGACATTTTAGGGGTGAGTGTTCAGTCTATAACTTTTTTATGCATAAGTACGATGTTAAAGTTGTTATTATAAACTAGTTTAGTTACTGAATATCTATTTGACTCTTATGGTGCATCTGAGTTACAAGTGTAATGTGGTATGTACTTGGATCTTCTGAAATTTTGAGGGCTAAGAGAGACAGTAGAGCTTGACAGGTACTAATTTTGTCATCTTTCCTGAGGGAACACAAGATAGGTTAGTGTTTATTCAGAAACTCTTGAATAAAATTTTCTTGCTAATTCAATATCTGGCATTCAAGAACCATTATTTTTTCTTCTTTGTATTTCTTTATTAATGTTTCATCTTCCAGTTCAGAAGAAATCAGAATTGCAAGTGGTGTTGCATATTTTTTTTAGCCTTTTGTATTGGAGGCTAGTTAGATGTTAGGGAAAAGCCAGACCGCTTTAGTTGCAGAATAGGTGCATGTCATACTCAGTCCGGTAAACAGTTGTAGTGAAATAATGCCCTTAAAAGCTTCTTAAGCTGCTGAACTGGTAATTCTTTTACCAGACTATGTGCATAACTGTCTACACAACAATTATTTGTCTAATATGTTTGTTAATCTCGAGTGTGTTACTGGGGCTGTGCATATTAATTTACCTGACTTTAGATAAGTTTATGACAGATAAGCATTTTAAACAGTTACAGTGTGCTATGTGTTCAAGTTGTAATTAAATGTATCTGTCACTTTCCTTTTCACATGGTAAAACTTCCTGGCCATGTGAAAATACACAACTAGAAACAGTTAGTAATATGTGAGAGAGTGAATCATGAGCTGGTGATTTGTGTTATGCTACCTTTGAAAGTAAAAATCAGTTTTCAGGCAAGCTATTGCCAAAGGTTTCTGTGGCCTAATTCACTGGGGATACTGGCATAAACATCTTCAAACTTCCCTTTGGAGATATGTTTTTAGAGGGCTAAAATTAGAATTATAGAATCATAGAACAGCCAGGTCGGAAGAGACTCACCGGATCATTGAGTCCAACCGTTCCTATCAAACATTAAACCATGCCCCTCAGCACCTTGTCCACCCGTGCTTTAAAACACTTCCAGGGAAGGTAAATCAACCACCTCCTTGGGCAGCCTGTTCCAGTGTCCAATGACCCTTTCTGTGAAAAACCTCCTCCTAATCTCTAGCCTAAATCCCCCCTGGCAGAGCTTGAGGCCATTCCCTCTTGTCCTGTCCCCTGTCCCTTGGGAGAAGAGGCCATTACCCTCCTCGCTATAACCTCCTTTCAGGTAATTGTAGAGGGCAATGAGGTCTCCTCTCAGCTTCCTCTTCTCCAGGCTAAACCACCTCAGCTCTCTCACCTGTTCCTTGTAGGGCCTGTTCTCCAGCCCCTTCACCAGCTTTGTCACTCTTCTCTGGACTCGCTCCAGAGCCTCAATATCCTTCTTGTGGTGAGGACCCCAGAACTGAACACAGTAATCAAGGTGCGGTCTCACCAGTGCCGAGTACAGAGGGAGGATAGCCTCCTTGGACCTGCTGGTCACACTGTTTCTGACACAAGCCAGGATGCTTAGGAACTTAAATTTCTTATAATTCTATGTAAGAAAGACATATTCATTTGAAAGATGTCAAAAATGTAAAGCATAAATTTCCCAAGACGTTTTTTTGGGTGTGACTTAAACTATCACACGTTCACATGAAATGTGACACAAAAGACTAGGGAAGCAAAAGAGCAATAGTGCCTTCCTTCTGTTGGGTTTGTGACTAAATTAATTTCTCCTCTCTTTTCTGTCCTACAAATTATTTTTTGACTAGGTTGGCGCCCTGCTTTCAAATACTATAATATGTGGATTTCTCTTGTTGGTGCTGTTCTGTGCTGCATTGTGATGTTTGTCATTAATTGGTGGGCAGCACTTCTGACATATGTCATAGTACTTGGACTCTACATTTATGTCACTTACAAGAAACCAGGTATGTATCTGGCTTTTTTACGTTGTTGTGTAGAAATTATTCCTGTTCGGCTGACTAGTTCAAACTTCTGTTTCAAAACCCCTACATCCTGGTCTATGAAGATTATAAAGAACTTGGAAAATAAATTCATTGTAGCTGTGGAAAGATATGTGTGGGAACAAATAGAAAGGATACTGGCATCTTTTCTTTTGTTTCCTTATAAAAATAATAATCTCGAAAGAAGTGTTTAAGCTAGCATTTTTCACTGAAAGTATTTACCTTTGTTTAGGCGATGTTTTGAGATTACTTTTTCCTTTGCTGAAATATAAAATATCTAAGTGCAGCATATTTTCTTGAAGTCTCTTTTTTTTTTTTTTTTTCACTCTGAAGTTGTCACAATCTTTGAAGCGTTGGGGGAAAAGAAACTCAGTTCTATTTGTTCTGTTTTCCTATAATTGTAAAACATCAAACTCTAACTGGCTTGCTATAACTTCTACAGAAATACTAACTATATAGATTTGCCTATTTAGCTGTAGGGTGTGTTGACTAAGATTGTGCAGGATCTACCAAGATGTAGCTTAAATCTTCTGTGTTTTTAGTTGGTATTCAACAGTCATTTGTGATAATGTAGTTTTTACAATGAACAGCTTTAAATAAAATATTGGAACTTCAAATCTTCCAACAGATGTGAACTGGGGATCCTCAACACAAGCTTTGACTTACTTGAATGCACTACAGCATTCCATTCGTCTCTCAGGAGTGGAAGATCATGTGAAAAACTTTAGGTAACAGTTAATATTAAAGACTGGAGATTTCCTTGATGTAATCAGTAGGGTATTGTCATGATGTTTTCTTATTTCCACTAAATACTTCTCCATCTTCTGTGGGTTATAACAACTTTGAATTTCACCACCGTAGACGTGCTCTGGACGTATCTACATTAGCATTTTATTTCTGATTTAGAGCACCAACTCTGTGGGTGCTGCCTGCTTATTTTTAGATGTCTTATGGTTTGCATCATAAACTGTGAATTTCTTTCCTCTTTGATGAAACTGAATTGGAAAATGTGCTCCAAACAGCATTTGGTCTATACGCTTGGCATAAAACTGATGTGACGTAAAATCCCCAAGGTGTGTATGCTGTGGATGTCCTCAGTGTCAGCTATTTCACAATAGGTGTATTCTCTCATTGCACTTCAGTACTGGCAAACCCACATTTATTGTCTGCCAGCATGGGTACCCAGGAAGGTCCTACTCAAGGGAGGCAGTTTTCTGTACTACTTATACCACTTTTCTGGAGTAAATCTTGTAGAAGAAAGTTGCTTCAAAAATTTTTAACAAAAAGCATTGACGTATATTAATTCCTCCAAATAAATAGAATAATAGATTGAACTTGACTTTACATTCTCTGACTGAACTGACTTGTTACACATCTGGCTGCAAAATTAGATATAACTTTGTTACGTTAAATTGCTCAAGGACTGTCCTATCAAATTCAGAGTGTTTCCAAGGGTGGAGATTGTGTTGACTTGTCCCTTCAAATATATTAGTTGCCTCATAGATGCTGCCTATGCCCAAGATTTACAGTGTTCACTTTGTCTAGAAAATCTCTTGTTGTCCCATGCAACTGCAAGAAATGTGTTATTCTGTTACGCTCAGTGTATTAGCAAGAGAATCTAGCTACTGCAATCTTTTGTTGTGTCTGAAGGAAGATGTTGCATACTGAGAGCAGAATTTAATGAAGAGTAAGTTCAGAGAGTGATTTTTGATATAGATGGTATTCTCAGAGGTATAGTCCAGAATGCAGAAAGTGGTAGCCACACAGTTTTTCAAATAAAAGGTGTATAGTATTTCCCGCCAGTGCAGAATATTCTGAACCCTAGCCCCTTTTGGAAGCTACTAAATTTTCTTGAGGAAGTACAGGATAGCTATTTAACGTTGCATACATAGAGGCAGTTGAAATTAAGTGTGTCAGCCAACATGATAGGTACCAGCACAACCTCAAAGAATATATCAGTAAAGCTATGAATTACAAATGTATTAAATATAAGTAATAATGTGTTTTCCACTTGCAAACTGAAAAGGGATGGCTGTTGTAGGTATAACCACAAAATATGAAGTTTAATTATGAAAGAACTTTTCCTTTTGAAGATGTAAGTCCTAATGTGACATTAAAATCCTTGGTTTACTTACAGACATTGTGTAACCTATTGCAGCAGACTACATTATTAGCTGGAAAAAACAGCTTCTTGAGACAGCAATAGCAACAGTTTTCAAATTTTCTCTAATTCAAATCTAAAACCCGGCCTTAAATAATTTGTAATACCTAAGTGCGATTAGTGCTGCAGCCTCACTTCTGTCTCTGTGAGTATCTTGGTTTGCAAACTTACTGAGTGTAATTTTCTACTTGTGCTGATACAGTATGTGAATGCTGATCAGCATGTATTTTAGATTGCAGTGGAAGTTCAAAGGCTCTTTTGTTTGGGAACCTAGTATATAGATTTCTGAGTTTTCAGCTTTTTTCATTGTTATCCTAAGGAGATACAGATCTTGGTTTAAGCTAGTTTTAAGCACCATGGCTTTAAGAGAACTGTTTTTTGCCTGGTACAGGTTGCCAACGTATAGCACAAACTGTTTGGCATTCTAGAGGTACATTTTAAACCAGAGCAGGTTGACATTTATTCATTTATTTATAATGCAGGTTTGCAAATGGCACCAGGTTGGGCAGTCATGTTGTAGTACTTGGGATCCCTCTACAGAGGGATTTGGACAGGCTGGATTGATGCAGTGAGACCAGTTGTGTGAGATTCAACAAGGCTAGGTGTTGGGTCTTGCAGCTGGGCCCCAACAAGCCCATGCAATTCCACAGGCTTGGGGAAGCATGCCTAGAAAGTTGTGCAGCAGGAGAGGACCTGGGAGTCTTGATCAACAAGAATATGATCCAACAGTGTGTGTAGATGGCCTAGAAGGCCAAATAACTTTCTTTTATCAGAAACAGTGTGGCCAGCAGGAGTTAGGGAAGTGGTCGTCCCTGGGTAATAGGCAGTGATGAGGCCACATGTCAAATACTGTGTTCAATTTTGGGCTCTCACTACAAGACAGACATTGTGGCGCTGGATTATGTCCATGTAAGAGCACTGAAGCTGGTGATGAGTGGTATCTAGACTTAAGAGGAGCAGCTGAAGCAACTGAGCTTGTTCAGTGTGGAGAAAAGGAGGCTGAGGGGAGATGTTATCGCTCTTTAAAACTACCCTAAAGGAGGCTGTAGCAAGGTGTGTGTTAGTCTTCCCAGACAGAAAAAGGGGAAATTGCCTCTAGTTGCACCAGGAGAAGCTTAGATTGGATATTATCAAAAATGTATTCACTAAAAGGGTTGTCAGCCACCAGAATAGACTGCATCCCTGCTATTTAAAAGACATGAAAATGTGGCACTTAGGGATATGGGTCAGTGGTGGACTTGGCAGTGTTAGGTTAGCGATTGGACTTGATGATCTCAAAGGTCTTTTCCAACCTAAACAATTCCGTCATTTTACTCTGTGATTTTAATTTGGAAAAGGAACTGGAGCTGCTATAGAGATCAAGACAGATGACCTTACGTGATTCTGATGATATAAAAACCTACCCCTTGACATGCATCTGAAGTCTGGGCACTTCATCTTTTATAATTGTCTAAAAAGTTGTTTAGTATGACTTGGAATTGTTTGGCTCTGTCTTCTGAATGAAAGTAATTTTTAAAAAAGCATATACTTCCAGTTTTTCTGTTGGACACAGAAGAATCTAACCTAGAAAATGCAAAGGGATGTTACTGACAAATGGGGGAAGAAATTCAGCCCTCTGACCTCATCATGTCTAAAATGTACTTCTGATCTTTTTTAATGTGCAGATTTTCAGATTTAGTGGGATTACTAAGTTTGGAACCAATTAATCATAGGTCAGCTGGCACTTGTGGAAAAAATTATCTTTACTTAATTTCACATAGTCTTGTAAAAGTAATTGAGGTTACTACCTCTCCAGTAATGATTATGTTTTCATGGCTATTGTGGAGAAACTTCTTTCTGTTAGTTAAAAAAAACACTGTGAGTCCAAATGAAATTAATTCCAGCCTTTTTTTTTTTCTACTTATCTCTTCATAATTCTAGACCTCAGTGCTTAATTATGACTGGTCCTCCAAATGCACGTCCAGCTTTACTTCACCTTGTCCATGCTTTCACCAAGAATGTGGGCTTGATGATCTGTGGCCATGTACATATGGTAAGTCTGTTCTGTCTTTAATTTCGAGTTAAGTAGGTTTTGGTTTTGTATTTTAACCTGTTTGATTTAGTGTGTGGTTGGGTGTTTGTAGTTTTGGATGGATTTTGGGTTAGGGGTTTTCCTTTGGTTTGATTTGAAAGCATCATTAGACATGACAAGCCCAAAAAGATGGATTTACTGGTAGGATCCACTTCTCTTGTGTGTGTTCATTATTCCAGTTAGATATATTACAGGGAAAACTTTGCAAAGTTAGTATCTTTGGTCATGCAAAGGAAGCTTTGCAGAGTAAAGTGAACATTAAATGACTAACTGGGTCTCTTTCTGTCATTGTGTCAAATGGTCTTAGGTGTTCTCTCGTGTCATTGTGTCATACAGTCTTAGGTATTCTCAACTGCCCAGTTGACAGAGCAGCTGGTCAAAATGGTCTGCAAGACATGACCTCAGTAGTTTTTTGTTTTTTTTTTTTTTTTTTTTTTTTTTTTTTGAAGTTGTATATTTTACAGCAGACCTACGAAGGACTGGGCAGAAGAAGCCAGATTCAAGTAACTGCTCTTCAAAATTCTCATCATGAGTTGTCTTAACTATGATAGAAGGTGGCTGTTGTGCTACAATCTGTACCAAAACTTCAGTTACCTACAAAGAGAAAAGAGCAAATCAAGTTAACGCCTTGCACAAAATATAACATTTTAAAGCAAATATAGCAAGTTGTGTCTTCAGAAATATTAATTCTTTTAATTCCTGTCTATATAAACCTAAAATTTTAGTGAATGAAAAGGACAAACTCAGTAATGTTAGATAGGTAAGGTATTACAAATGGAATTACTGTCTTTTAAAGTTGGACTGTACTGAAAAGAGTTAGGTAGTGTTTTCCTTCTTGTAGGTGAACAATTGTGTTTAGAGATTTTCCAGGAGCATATCCTCTCTCTGTTAAAAATTGCTTTCCTACAAGAAGAATGACACAACCTTATTCCTCACTAACTGTGATGATTGATCAGAATCTGTATCTTTTTGCAGACTTGTCGTTTTGCAATAACTGCTGTGTTCTTGATTATGCTTCACCTATATTCTGCATTTTGCTGTCTAGGAGGAACGCAAGTATTTGAATAGGAGATGACTTTGACTAGAACATAGAACTGCAGAAGTTACACTACTGTGACAAAGGCATTCTGTTTAGGATTATGTACACACAGAGGCACACTTGTAATGCTTGAGACAAATACTCCCTTAAAACCTAATACTAAGTCATCATATATCTCTGTATGTTTCATTACAAAGCCCTTTTGTTTTAGAAGTATGTTACCCTTTGGAGAACAAGCTTGTGCCACCTGCTGGAGAGGTGGGCTGTGCTCATCAAGAATAAGATTGCTGAAGTTTGAGCAACCTTCTTCCTAAAAATGATAATCTGGTCACAGAATCAAGTGATCATTCAGGTTGCAGAAGACCTCTAAGATCAAGTACACCCGTAACCCTAACACTTACAAACCTACGACTGAACCTTGTCCCTAAGTGCCACATCATCATATCTTTTAAATACCTCCAGGAATTTTGACTAAACTGATAATGCCTGTTATTTTGTTTGTTTTCTTTGTGTAGAAGCTTATTTTGAGGCTCTTCAAGTTTGAGCTGGATTCTGGAGTGTGATTTAAACTCATTAGTCATAATTCTTATTTCCTCTCCTCTTTTTATTTCCTTATTTTGAAAGGGTCCTCGGAGGCAAGCCATGAAGGAACTGTCAACTGACTTGGCTAAATATCAGAGATGGCTAATTAAAAACAAGATGAAGGCTTTCTATGCACCTGTGCATGCAGAGGACTTGAGGGATGGAGGGCAATACTTAATGCAGGTACACCTCTCAATTTTTTTTTTTTTTAATGAAAACCAGGGAAATGGGCATAGAAATTGGAAATGTTTTTATGCTTTGAAGTATTTTTGTTTTCATAGAATCACAGAATAACCAGGTTGGAAGAGACCCACCAGATCATCAAGTCCAGCCATTCCTATCAAACACTAAACCATGCCCATCAGCACCTCATTCACCCGTGCCTTAAACACCTCCAGGGAAGGTGAATCAACCACCTCCCTGCGCAGCCTGTTCCAGTGCCCAATGACCCTTTCTGTGAAAAAAATTTTAAAACTTTGATGAAAAAACTTGGTTTTCTGCTTGAGAAAATAATAGAAGCTTTAGTTGTTTCAATAACACGTATTTTGAAAAAAATTTTGTTGTTCTTAGGCTGCTGGTCTGGGTAGAATGAGACCTAACACCCTTGTTGTTGGATTTAAGAAAAACTGGAAACAAGGAGACATGAGGGACGTTGAAACCTATATCAATTTATTCCAGTAAGTAGAAGATGTGGAGGTGTATCTTTTATGTTCCATTTCAGTACATGTGATAATACAGGAGGAAGGTTTTAATTGTATGATCATCTCCTTAGGTAGGCAGAGGTTTTCTATATTGCGGATCCCAAAGTCTTAATTACCTTGTTATTTTCTGATGAGGGATTTTTTAATAACTAAACATTTTGGAAAGACATCCGAATTTTTTATTTCTCAGATCAAGGAGATGTCTTCGTAACCAATCCTTTTATTGACGGGGAGATGAAAATTTAGATTTCTCGGCATATCCTGTCATCGTTTGTGCAGTACTTGACTGAACTGTTCACGTTGCTTTTATTTAATCATTGTTTACCTAGAGGAGAGAGGGAGCTCGGGTAGTAGATATCCTTCCTATGTGTTGCTTTTCTGTATGTGATCCTGAGTTTACTGATGCAGTTGATAGTCTGGTAATGTAATTGAAATTTATAATTTCAAGTTTAAATGGCAGTACCTAATCACTGCAGTTTGTTCAAAGAGGGTGTAGAAAGTAGATGCTTTGGGAAAGAAAAAGTTGTAAAGTCTTTTATTTCTTTTCCTTTTGTGCAGTGATGCATTTGATGTTCAATATGGTGTTGTTGTCATCCGCCTAAAGGAAGGCCTGGATGTTTCTCACCTTCAGGGCCAAGGTAAGTTTTGTTTTGTTTCATTTGATGAATAGCTCTTCTAATTCCCTTTTAATATTGCTTTGTTCAAATACTAAATTAAGTTGAGTTATTAGAAAAACGCAACAAATGAAAGCACCACTCATCTCAGAATAAAAATCACTGAAATTAGCAAGTCCGAAATGTAAAATAAGAGTAGCCTGTGTTCAGCAACAGATTGGCTTTTCTGTGTTTCATTTTGTAAGCTGCATATAATTGCTTCAGAGGGATTTCCTGTTTTACTGAAACAAATTAAAGAGGATTCCAAATTGGTATGCAGTATTTGGGAACCGAGACTTGAAATAATGAAAATAATGACAAATATTGCACAATTAAAGAATATTATGGATCTGGTGTGGGCTGCCAACCCCTGTGTGTGCACACACAGGCTTAGAAATGTCATTAGTAGTCTGTCTCATGTTTGGAAAAGTTTTCTGTTATCAGTGTAGAAGACTTGCTTAAAGCTGAGTGATGTAATTTTAATTAAATCTTAAGCAGAACATGAAGGAAGCCTGGGAGCTTTATTGGCAACTGTCTACTGAATTGATGTCTTAGTTTGTTTGTAGCTTGCTGCATACAGTGTTGCTACAGTGAGGAAGAATGCTTTTGACACAGGCTCTGTAGGGGTACCTGCTCCTGAAAGAGGGGAAGGTTTATTTATTTACTGGAAACATGAAAATCTTGGTATTTGGAGAGAGGCAGATAGCCTGTCACTGTGTGCAAGAGGTCAGAGGAGTATGAGAAAGGGCAAGGAGTGAACAGGGGCTGTGAGAACGATGCTACTGAGAAGATTGGGAAATATATCACCAAGGTGTAAAAAGAATCTTAGTATCCACTGGAGACTGGGAGTTTGTTTTAAGTCTGACAGCTACCAGATAGCTCCATTGAAGCCAAATCTAGAAAAAAGAAACTTGGCTGTGAGACATACTTGATCTGGGCCTTGCCTAAAGCACATCTTCCTTTTGGAGTTAGAGGGAAATGGAAAATGTTCAGTCAAGTAACTTTCTTTCCTAGAGGTTGTTCTTCCTCATATTAGCTAGCTTTGTTTTATGTTTACCTTATGGTAAAAGAATAACACCCAAAATCTGAGAAGGAAGTAGCAGGAAATTACATGTCTGCTCAGATAAGTAGATTCTTTGTACTCTGAAGCAGATTATACAAGATCTTGTTCTTGTTTTTTGCCTTCCACCTTCTCCACCCTTTGCCACAGCATAACAGTTACAGAAAAGTTGAACCAACCTTGAACCATCTCAGTATAGTCACAGACCTCTGTTGATACAATTTGCAACAATTAAGTACTTTATAATGTGTTTTTCTTGCTTTCTCAAAGAAGAGTTACTGTCATCCCAAGAAAAATCTCCATGTACGAAGGATGTCATAGTAAAAGTGGATTATAGCAAGAAGGCTGAGACAGACACTTCTATAGCTTTTGCTCCATCATCTAGTGAAAGAACTCCTGCTTTACATAAAGGTAACAATGATATCTGAATTCTCACTCTTTCTCATTCTCTCTCCAGTTCCTCTCCACTTACTAAGGAATTATTTAAGGGATTTTTGTGTCTGTGGAACAGAAGTGTGTCATGCTTTTCTAGCATGACATGTCTAACCACTTAAGTACTTTGGTTTAGAGCTTACAAATATGTAAATAAACCTTTCATGTCTGGTCACCTCAATGAAACAGGTGGTAGACAGTGGATTTTCTTTGTTAATGAGTTTAACAATCATTAAAAATCGCTAGAGAATCGGGCCAAATGCACACCCACACACGTGTGTGTGTGTGTATATATGTATAAAATATATAGAATTGCATTATTATAAAAATAATACGTGTATGTAAAATATGTATGTATAAAACATATATATATATATACACACACACACACACACACACAGTGTGACTTCAGGGCTGCTAAATTTATGAACATTTTTTAACCTGATCTAGAATATTATATGACTCTTAACAGACACAAAACATTCAGGTGACTTTCACAATAACCAACTTTTCTCTTCTTTTTAAAGTAAAAGCTTGGAGCAACTTAGTAGTTAAATAAGCCATATGATTAATTTTGTTTTTTTTGAATACAAATAAATGTTAGGGTCTGCTAGACTGCTTTTATGTGCTTTTCTTTGTACGAAATTCCATTTCATTCTGCATTTTTATTTTCTAATTTTTTTATATACACTAGTAACATTTTTATTAACAACATAAAGGAATTTAACCTTTTTATTTTGTATCTTTAAAAATCTTCCAGAGGAGGACGAGGATGGAAAGACACCAGCACAACCACTGTTGAAAAAAGGCAGGCATTTTCCACCTTTTTGTGTTAAATCATTCTTTCACATTGTTAATTTTAGTTTTGTTTTTCTTCTCTTTTTCTACACATATATAACAGGAAAATACCAACCATGCAGTGTTAATTTTTTTCTAAGGCTTTGAAATGTGCTTCATCAGTAAAGATTAAACTGTGGAAAAATAACAAGCTGCTACTGAGATAGGATTGTTCATGTGTCTAAGATATGAGTGTTGGATATATTTTTATATATATTTTTTAACTCTTGCTCTTAAGTAACATTCTGAATGTATTAAAGTTCTTGCTTAGTTCTCAGGTTTCTATCTGGATTCTTGCTAGATTTAGCAGTAAGGGAAATATGTAATGCTGTAGTACAAATGCTTCATCAGTCCATTCAGTAGACCTTCTAAAGCCATAGTTGTCACTCTTATTTTGAATTGCTCAGTAACCTGTGAATTAATGCATAATATAGCCACTTGGTGATATTAACATCTAAAATAATGTGACGCAGTCATTCAAATAAGCAGCATTTTTGGAGATTAATTGAGCAGTTTTCATTTCCTGGTTTATTTTGGACTTTATTTTAGTTAAGCAATTATTTTTGCCTTAACTGAAACTAATTTAGCTTTTCTTTGATACTTTTTCTGTAATTTTAGTAGCTGTTGTGTTTTATTAATGAAAAGGGAGATTACATCTTGAAGCACAAGATGGCAGTTCGGAAGAAGTCCTAGTATGCAATGAAGTAGTAGTGTATTAGTGTAATTCAGTCACAGTACTCTGAATTTTAAAATTCCTAATATAAGGACTGACATGACTATCCAGCTTCTGACTCTTGTTCACACTGAGGCTTTAATTAAGGGAAAGAGGTTAGCGTTTTTTTTTAAGTTTTTATAAACCTGTATTTGCTTGTATGAATCTAATTGAAAATGTCATTTTTGTCTTGTTCTCAGCACATTCAGTAACTTTTGTTATACAAAATGGTCTGTTGTGCTTCAGAGCCTTGCACATGCAAGACAGTACTTCTTGCAAAGACAGAATTCCAATACACAGAACTAGCTTTTATTTTCACCACATTCTTAAAGAAAAAAATATAATATTAGGAAAAGAAGAAAAGCACTTAGGATGTAGTATTTACTTACAGATTAGTATCTGCATGTTTTTATTGAAATTTTGTTATATACAAGACATAGCAACAGTACATGACCTAATGCTCTGAAGTACTTATGCAAAGTTAATTTAATTGTCCTGGCAAATGACTGTACAAAGGTCTTACAGTTCCTTTATTTGTCACATGTCTGCTAAATTGCTTTTCATTTTAAATCTTTGACTGCTGAAGTTATGAGTTTGCAGACTCCCTAAACATAGTTCATCTTATTGCATTCTATCAAAATTTATAGTTGAATTTGGGGCAAGCAAACAATATTTAGAGATATCACAAAATAGCAACAAGTTGCATTTGATGAATTTCAGAGTGATTAAGCCAAAAACTTAATGAAATTTCTTCATACCTCATACTTTGTTCCAGATTCAAAGAGCCCATCCACTCCTTTAAATTTGGCTGACCAAAGACTTCTTGATGCAAGTACTCAGTTTCAGAAGAAACAAGGCAAAAGCAATATTGATGTCTGGTGGCTCTTTGATGATGGAGGTAATGTGCTTTATTTAAAACAAATGTTGAAAAAAATTATTGAAATTATTTTGAATTAGTAAGTATGTCTCACTTCTTACATAGATTACTAGTTTGTACTGTGAAACTCTAACATGATGCTGTGTTTTCTGAATCACTCCCACATTCTGAACAAAATGCAGGCTTGACACTGTTGATTCCATATCTTCTTACAACCAAGAAGAAGTGGAAAGACTGTAAGATCAGAGTGTTCATTGGTGGAAAAATAAACAGGATTGACCATGACCGAAGAGCGTAAGTTTACCTTTAAATATTTAATTCCAGATGCTGATAGAGCATGTTACACAGTATATGACTTAGTTTTCTTAGTAGCATTCTTTTGTTTATTTGATTGAGATGTAAGTATATTGTATGCCCTTCCTCCAAAACAAGTTTTATTTCCCTCAGATTCTTTTGGATTGACACTAACGTTCCATTTTCCTTTTCAAACATTTTCTGAGGTTCTCTTTTAGGTAGAGGACTTCTCTTAGTTTTATAGGTTTAAGATGTTTTTTATTTTATTCCTGAAGCGTGTTGTTGATTTATAGTGGTATGCAGGATCAATTTGATTTTTTTCTCCTGTCTCATTTAAGCTGCTTTTTCTTCTTCCTTAAACTACTGTTTTTATTATCAAACACCTGTCTGTTTACACTGTGAAATAATTACAAACCTAATCACACATAAAGGCTTGGTTTCCTGTTTACAGGATGGCTACTTTGCTCAGCAAATTTCGGATAGACTTCTCAGACATTATGGTTCTTGGAGATATTAATACTAAGCCAAAGAAAGAAAAGTAAGTTTCAGAAAAGCCCTGTTTGTTTGTTATTTGAATTCTTAATGTCTTTCATGAATCTGGAATAGTTCATTCTTTTCTACATAATGATTTTGACTGAGTAGTTCCTGTGACATCCAGTATTTCATGAAAATGAGAGAAATAAAGCCAGTTCTACAACCACAGGAAGAGAATTTTGTATTTTTAAAGTCTATCCCTTGTATAGTAATATAAAATCTAGAAAAAATATAGTTCAAACAACTCCAGTATGTCTGGAGCAATCTTCTTTAAAATGAGAAAGGCTCACAAAAACTTCAGTGGTCTTTATTTTTCTTTCCAAATAGCCAATTCTAATTTTTTCTCTCTTCTTTTTAAAATTACTTGGACTTTGTAATTTACACAAGGGTGATCATACATGTGATATTTCTGCTTTTGAAGTTTTAAAAAAAGCCTAATTGTAGGTAGTTTTCAGTACAAATATATAACAGAATATATGATCTAAAAATATTATCCTTATTTCTCTTCAAGTCTTGTTTAGTATGTTGAAGTTGCAGAAATACCCATGGATATGCACGTATCTAAATAATTTGACATGTCGTACAAATTAGGAAATACTGGTTTACAACTATATGAATGCTAATATGCGTTCTTTTATACCCTGCTTTTTAATTACCTTTTCTTAAATACATAGAATATATCAAGCAATGATAGACTACCTCTGGTACTATGATACTTTTGGAGGTCTTTACACTTGGAAGCCTGCTGTTTTAAAGTGTGTAAATTTAAAGATAGCAGGTATTTATGCATAAAAAGTTGAGATTGTAGAATTACACAGAATTATTTTTATTATATAGAAGATGTCTGTGAGTTGCTTCTTATGAAAACTTTTTTTTTCCTATTTCTGTGGATACGTTTCCTACAACGTGTTGAAAAACTTTCTAAAATACTACTTGGCATTAACAAGAGCTGTAAACTGAGTGGAGGAAGACTGATTATTTTTAACAGTTGTTGTGCTGTGTAATAGAACATTGTTAATACTTCTCCTTTTTCTTGAGCCAAAAATTAGCAGATCATTTCTGTGTTTTCCCTTTTGATGAAGATGAAACCATTTTATCAACTTATTTCAGTAAAGGCCACCAAAGGCAGGAAAATGGGGTTTTTTTGGAGTAATATGGGCAATTTCTAGAGGAATAGGAACACCTCAGTTAGAAAATGGGTATGGAGTGGTGTTTAACTGTATGGTGGAAGCTTACGTGTTACACATAATAGTGTTACTGTGTATCAAAGAGGTATTCCTTACTGTTTGTTAAAGTGATTCACAACCATGGAAAACTGCCAATAATTTGTTATCTTTATAAAAAACCCATTCAAATAACAGCAAAATGTAGTTATTTCATTAGATGTGAGCCATACATTTCAGGATGTTATCCTAATAATCTTTTTTTTTTTCACATCTTGCATGCTGGGGTTTTTCAAAGACAAGTTACTCTCATAACTTGTGGCAGCCTTTGTTTGCTGCTCAAGTGTCCTAATGTGGGTAGAAGGAGTAAGGTAATAGTAGAAATGAATGCTTCTTGGTCTTTTTTTTTTTTTTTTTTCATTTGAGGTTCTTGCCAAAGTTAAATTAAATTCAAAGTATAGTCCTATGAGTGCTAGATGATCTTTGAAGCTAACTACACTATGATTCCAGTGGGATATGTCCCTGCTCATGACAGGATGGTTGGAACTAAGTGACCTTTAAAGTTCCTTCAGTCCCAAACTATTTTATGATTCTAAGTGAAGCAGGAAGCCCGAATAAAGTGACTGTGGTTATTTTTAATTTAATATGATCCTCCAAGTATATTGGAAAGACTAAGGAGAAGCAAAATAAAGCAGTAAAGTCAAAATTGCAGTGGTGGTAGCGTAGGATTTGATAGCTATTCTTTTTAATGTGACATATAAACTTGTTCTCTTTCAAATCTAATTCTGAAGAAGTGATTGTTAGTTACATTATATTCTGTAAGGTAGCACTCTTCAACTTCCAAGCAGTTAGAGCAAACCTAGCAAAATTTGGTTTTTTTAAAAAACTGGGTATAAAACTTTATATTAATAGTTGCATGATGAACAATGAAAACTATATGTGTCACTAATCAATGAATTACAATGTCTGTAAATGCAAATAGCTAATTTGATATTTGGACTGCAACTGACAGTTAAAAAAATTAAATTGGTTTATTTTTACCTGTAATAAAGCTTACTTTCTGATACTATAATAGTCATTGCTGATGTACTCGTATCTGTTCTAATATGATGACTTATTAATCATTCCAGTATTGCAGCTTTTGAAGAAATGATAGAGCCTTTCCGACTTCATGAAGATGATAAAGAACAAGAAGTTGCAGATAAAATGAAGGAGGATGAACCATGGAGGATAACAGATAATGAACTTGAGCTTTACAAAACAAAGGTTCTGTATTCTTGAGTGTTACGTTAAATGTTGGTAAACTTTTTTCTCTTATGGCATTTGTGGTCGTGATACCAGTGAATTCATTCTTGTTATTGTCTCTCTTCTGTATCTATTTTTATGAAACCTGATGGAAAGCAGTATGTAAAATCATTTAGGTAGTTCAGCAAAAAAAAGAAAGAGGGTCTTAAACCATTTTTCTACATTATCTCAGCAGTTAATTTAGAATAATGTACTCTGAATTCAGCCTTTTGTTGACTTTTGGGGAACCAACCAAAAATATTAGGTCATTCTGCGTTGTTAAGAATTAAAAAAAAAGGGAATTTATTTAATGGATAAGTACAGATTGGCTGATAACTGCTGCTGAGATCTGTTATAACTGCATATTTCTAAGGAGCTGGGACAGGGAAAATTTTGTAAATCATAGTTACTTTATAGTTAATATACTGCTTTTCCGCATGTGTACAAATGCCACCAAAACTCAGTGCGATAAATGAAGTGTTCTATTGTTCTACCTGCTGATACCTTAATTATTTCTGCAGGCACTAGCCTTCAGTTCAAGTAGACTTTAGCTCATCTCCGAATAACAGAACTATAAGAAGTGGTTAACTTAAAATGTTGCAGAAATGTTAGTTGACATAAGAGAACTGAAAATTACTGAGAAAGCTACCTCAAATGTTAAGATAGCACAGGGAATAAAAAGGGAGGGTCATTGTGGAGATAGGCTTACCGAATGAAGATGAGACAGCACTTCTGTTAAGACTTGCTCACTATAGCTTTCAGGGCATAGTTTAAAGAATCTTGAAGAGAGCATAAGGGCTTTTGCTTCCTGGAGCTGTGGAAGGTGGTATCATTAGTAGAAGACTGAGGTTAAGTTCAACTTTCATAGTACTTATTTATCTGCACATTTTAAGATTACTGCTTTTTTCTGTCCCAGCCTTACAACCATAGGTGGTTTGGAAAGCTGAGGTGGAAGTACGTTCTTTCTATAAATGACTCACACCAGTTGATAATAACTGTTTTTTTATTTTTCTTGAATGAATGGACTTGTAGTTTTATAAAAAAATCTTCCTAACAAGTTTTGTTTTCATTACAGACTTACCGCCAGATTAGGTTAAATGAGTTGCTGAAAGAACATTCAAGTACAGCTAATGTAATTGTCATGTAAGTATGTGACTTGTACTTTTACCATAATTGATTTAGAACTGTGATTTGAAATCTAAATATATGTAAATACAGGCTAGGAAAAAACCTGTGTCTTGGTACTAAAGTAGAGAAATAGTTGAGGAGGTTTCAGTGCTGAAGTATTT
Source organism: Coccyzus lansbergi (assembly GCA_033558105.1). NCBI lineage: Eukaryota > Metazoa > Chordata > Aves > Cuculiformes > Coccyzidae > Coccyzus > Coccyzus lansbergi. The sequence goes on from JAUMJK010000468.1 coordinate 354,833, forward strand.
ATTACAAGTGTGGAGCTACTGTAGTGATAAATGAGATGTGACCTGTGTAGTTCCCTGCTTTGATATGCTGCTTTAGATGAGTACCTCCGCTTCTATAGTGTGGCACAGGATTCCAGCGTTTCTTCCACTCCTGCATCCCAGCTGTTCCACTCTCTTTCCTTTCAGTTCTTTTTCTGTGAAGTCTCTCTGGGCCCCTCACCACTAGAAGGATGTTGAGGCTCTGGAGCGAGTCCAGAGAAAAGCAACAAAGCTGGTGAAGGGGCTAGAGAGCAGACCCTATGAGGAACGACTGAGAGAGCTGGGGTTGTTTATCCTGGAGAAGAGGAGGCTGAGAGGAGACCTCATTGCTCTCTACAACTACCTGAAAGGAGGTTGTAGAGAGGAGGGAGCTGGCCTCTTCTCCCAAGTGACAGAGGACAGGACAAGAGGGAATGGCCTCAAGCTCCACCAGGAGAGATTCAGGCTGGAGATTAGGAGGAAGTTTTTCACACAGAGGGTCATTGGGCATTGGAACAGGCTGCCCAAGGAGGTGGTTGATTCACCTTCCCTGGAGGTGTTTGAGGCACGGGTAAACGAGGTGCTGAGGGGCATGGTTTAGTGTTTGATAGGAATGGTTGGACTTGATGAACCGGTGAGTCTCTTCCAACCTGGTGATTCTACGATTCTATGATTCTGTGATTTCCCAGGAATTGGTTTCAGGGTAAACAAACAGAATATAGGTCATAGATTTCCTCCTCCTGTTTTTTTGCTTCAGGAGCCCACTGCAGGCTCCATGAAGTAGTGTTACAAGTGAAGTGTTTCTATACGAAATACGCGGTTGTTTTTTTTTTTTTAAAACAAGAAGATAGCATGTTTTAGAAGGATTGTGAGAAGGAGTAGTAGACTGTATCAACCTGACATTGTAAGAAAAAGCTGTAATTTAAAGTCATTCCCAAAACTGTCTTGAATGGAGAACTCTCCATGAAGCTACCTGAATACAAAATAGCGTAGCTAAAAGTGAGGGGGAAGACAGATGTAAAGGTCTGTGGTGCTTAAGATACAAACTCTCAACTCATTAACCGACTGCTGAGGAAAAAAAAAACCTGAAAGGTTAGGAAATTTTACTTAATATATACATCTTTGCAGAATCATATTTTCATACTTATATGACTGGTATTCCACCAGGGTTTTCTGATTGTTGAATGCTTTCTTTTTTTCTTATCATTTGTAGGAGTTTGCCAGTTGCACGAAAAGGTGCAGTTTCTAGTGCACTGTACATGGCCTGGCTGGAAGCTCTTTCTAAAGATCTGCCACCAATTCTACTTGTTCGCGGGAATCATCAGAGTGTTCTTACCTTCTATTCCTAAGAGTACTGTGCATGGGACAGCTACAATGAATGGTACTTCAGTGCCCAGAGAGGAGTGACTGATATGGTCTATAGTTTATTAACATCACAAAGGCAAAAAGTGACTCTTCTTTCACTATTTCACTGACTTGAAAGCACACAAGGAAAGTCACTGTATTTCTAAAGTTGTGACATCTTCAGTTTTATTCTATATTTTCTGTAATTTAATCTTGCTTAATGGAGGAGGATTCCTTGCTAGTCTGAAGAATAAGACAAGCTTTCTTTTTTTGCTATTTGAATAGCAGCAATAAAATGTTTTATTTTTGATCAATGAAAGGATTATAGATTTATAAAAGCCTTTTAGCCTTGAGGTGCCTTCTGAAATTAACCAAATCTCATCAATACATCCTATTTTATAAATTTATATAGAATGTCAAAATCTGCCTTCAGCTAAGAGTTTAGATCAGACTTTCTTTAGTTTCTAGTCTCTTCCATATTACAATAAAAATGAATGCTGCTTTTCAGTCTTCCATTGAGCTATTAGTTGTTAGTACTGTATGTTTTCTATTGTAAGAAAGGTTTTGGTTTTTTTATTATTATATCTGTTAGATGTGAAGGTGAGAATTGGGGCAGGTCTATTGAACTAAAAGATATTTCTGATGGTATTGTTGACACTTTGTGCTACTTTATTTTGTAACAGTTTTAATGAACTAGTTCTACTAGCCGAGAGGATCCTTTTCTCAAATTTGACAATGTGTAATACTTTGGCACTAGTTTGAGTTACACAGCTAGCATTTTTAGCTACCTTGGTGAAGGATACTGTCAGTCTTTGCCCTGTAGCTCTAGTAGGAAACTGAACTTATCTTACTGGCAGAGGCTTTTTATCTTACTACAAATTAGAAGAAAAGCGTAAGACCTGTCCTAGTTCTTGGCCTTTTGTGTTTAGGTGTCACTTTCAACTTATTTTGAAACAAAACTCAACTTAAGGCTTTAATGGGGATAATATAAGCAATGTGATGCTATCTAACAGGAAACAGTAAACACTATGTGGAATCTTGCTATCCAGTAGGTAAAGTAAAAGCTACAGTTCTCTTGCATTTTTCAACAAATGGTTAAAAGGACCACTAGCTACTTGCGGAGATGTTTTTAGGTCAATTCATTCAGTTGTCAGAAAATACATTTAGTCGTATTGTATAATACTCAGGTTTGATCATCTAGCAATTTAGGTGTATTCCATACATCCTACTTTATACATTTTTTTATGTTCAATAAAGAAACTGCCAATCTTTTCTGCCCTTTCATTGTATATTTTGAAAACTTCATGATTTAGTCTACTATGAACACCTACACAAGAAATTTCACTTGAGCCTTTGTATAAAGGTTAGTAATGTGAACTGTTTTTTAAATTCGTAATATATTTTGGATAGAAAGGATTGACTAAAAACATTTCACAAGCTTTTGATATTAGCGTTGGACGTGCTACTGGATCAGTTTACCAGTGGTTGAGTGACTTTCATGTGAAGGTGCACAGAAGAGATTTCTTTTTATGCTCTATACAAGCTCAAATTGAAATGTAACTATTCCTTTTGAAGGACAAAGCATAATCATTGTGTGGCAAGATGGAACCTCAAGTCATTGTGATTAAAGATAAAAATGTTCTACACAATGCAGCGTACACTGTTGTGAAGTTCCTGGTAAACTGCAAGAAATTTTTTTGCTGTTTCTGTCAATTGGATTTGAGTATTGAATCATTTTATTTTTAAAAAAAAAAGAATGTTTTGCTGCTAAGTGTGAGGTAACTGATGCCAGCATAAACCCAGCTTGTTATGATGAACATTGCAACACAAGCCAGTTTGCAGTAAAAGTGCTGTTTCCTTCAGGTAAGGGGGCAGGGATCAAATTTATCAACTTATATAGTACAGATATTACTGTGGGTTTTTAGGGATTAACGATGTCACATTGTGCATATGGAATCATTGCCATGTTTCTTTTCATTTTGCAGATGGACAGTAAGGCATGGACTTTGTGCTGCTATCTTAAAACAAATTAAAAATGTGCACAGGTACACTTACTTAAAAGGTTTTTTTCCCATTCAGGAAACCATTGCTTGTGATCTGTAACACAGAAACCAAATGAAGTGTGTGTATACGTGCATATATGTGTATAAAATTATATAAAATATATCTAAATATGCATATGGGGATAGTTAAGGTAATGTCTGTGAAATAACATAGAATGCTTTTCACATGCCCTCTCAGAATTCCACTAACACTAGGCATGAGATCAAGTTTAAAGATCATTTGCTACACTAAAATTTCAAAAGTTAATGATAATTGTTTGCAACAGATATAATTTAGTGGCAGTCACTACAACTTCTGCTTTGATTATGACGCCAAACTTAGGTATGTTCCAATCAATTACTTGAAAAATGAAATCACTTACACTTCGCAATTCATACCTTCTGTAGATTAGGTTTCTTTGTATGGTTTTAGAAAGACAAAAAGTGGATGAAATCAATTATTTATTTGTTCACCTATATTTGTATTTAGGTTTCATTTTACATATTCTTTTTATATGCTTTTTCTGACATTACATATTTAAAAATAACTGAAAATAATTTAAAGATTTGAGCGTTAGTGGGTAATGACCCACTTGATTTGAAAATGTAAGATTTGATACTGTACTGTAACTGTCACACACAAATGCTTTTCTAATGTTTTAACGTAATTATTACAGTTAATACTTTGTACTGGGGGATGTCGCTGCAATAAAAGAAAGTGAATTCAATACAACTGTCTTGTCTTAAAAAAAGCCTTTTAGTTTCTGGGTGGTAAGGAATAATGTTCATAGTTTAATAGATTAATGCTGAAAATAGTTAAAAATAGTTTCTGATAGGTGAATATGCTTATTGCCCCCATCTGATAATTACCTTTATTGAATTTGCATAGTACCTTGAATAGATTTGGAACCATTGAAGTGGCTGTTTTAAGGGGACGAGTGTCTTGTTCTTCAGGGATATATTTACCACTACTGGGCTACTAACAGTGGTGGTTGCATAATTAAAATAGATCTTATATCACTCTGTGAAACTTATTGTAACTTAGACTATACCGATCAATTTGCAGTATATGGTGCTTTAAGCTGGAACATCATTATCTGATATTTTTTTCCTGTTACAATGCTTATGAATATAGTGAAAGACTGTGAGCTCTTTTTCTCCCTTTAAATGTCAACCCACTGGGATGTGAGGAAACATGTTGGTAAAGTAGCTGGTGGAAATCACCAGCAAGAGCGAATGTTGAAGCAGTAACGTGCACCTTCTCCAAGAAGTAGCAGGGAAGATCTTTCTCTTTAAATCTAAGGTGCCTCATATGCACAGAGGTCTGTCTCACAATATCAAAGAAATGACACTTTGTCTTTTGGGCAGTATACAGCAAACCATAAGGCACAACCAGAGGCTCTGTGTGACCTGGCATAAGGCAAGGAATGGCTGGCTGCTTGCATACCTATACTTACTGGTGGCAATAGGCTCAAAATTGCATGCAGAAAAAGGAACCTGAGAACAGTTTCTTTGCTGGTGTCACCATTTACATGTTCTGTCTCTTGCGGAAGAGGTTGGCTTCGTAGCTTCAGGAATCTGTTTTCTACACTGTCCCCTGACAGCTCACCTGCCTGCCTTCCCTGCACATGCCAAGAACACTTAGCTGCAATAACGCAGGCTGCATAACCATGTTCATCTGCACGTCACAGTGTAACAGGGACAGGGAAATGGAATTATTCAGGATTTTAAATGTCAGGCAAAGCTAAATTTAATTTTCTTACTGCTTTCATTCCAAAGACCTTATCTCCCACCCTGCCTCCCCACCCTGGCACCACCCCACTCTGCAGCCCCTTTTATAAAGTGCTCTGACATCTGCTTATGCATAGTGCTGTGTGCTAAAAATGCATTTTTATTATGCTTCAGTGAAATCTTGCAAAATATGCTTTTAAGAGGAATCTGATGGCAGCAGCACCTGGATGTGAGAGGAGGGCCTCGCAGCTCCACTCCTACCCTGTGGGTATCTGGGGAAAACTGACCTGATGAGTTGTAGACAGAAGTCTTAGTGTGAGGTTCCACCTCATCTTCACTGTCCTTCAGTTCCCATCCACTGTAATAATTCTAAATCCTTTTAATAAAATGTGATCTTGTTAGTGAGAAAAATAGGAAATACTTTCTCTGGATGCTATTCTAGGAATTAAAGCTACCTTACTAACGCCAGGTGGCACTCCTGTCTATCTGTATTTCAGGTAGAACCCAAAATCGCATTGTCAAACACGCTCTTCTTGCACTATGCCTTCAGTTTCATGAGCTGAATGATTTAGTGCTTTGAAAAAATGTAACACATATGTGCATACTGCTATTCTTTTGCATTGAATTTTTCATAATTTTGACTGTGGATTGGAGAAAAGTTTAATATTCATTTTCTTCCTTCCCCTCTCCCCCTCTGCCCCCTTGCATTTTGTGAAGATTGATTTTATTTTAAAGGATGCAGTAATCTCTGTATGGATACTACCTCTTGCATTCAAACAGCCTTTTTGCAGCCAAGAAACCACCATTTCATAAAGCACTGGGTGAATATCACTTTCCTCAGTGGCTATTTCCAGGCAGTGTTAACCTCTGAAAGCAGAAGGATAAACGCTGCAGGCAGAAAGAGAGGAGAAATTAGAATAGAAAACAGACTAACATGTCCCATCTAGTTTTAGAGTGATCCATAACATTTTAGCAAGTTATTTTTGCTTCATAAGTAACAAACAAGACAAACATCTACCACTTTTTGCAGAAGTAGGATCAAGATGATAAAAGCTTTATGTCATCCCACAATGTTAAGGTACTGGCTATTTACCATACTAAAGGAAATTTCGTAGAGTAGCAACAGGTATTTCCAGGCTTGTTAAGCTTGATACCAACTTCATCACTCTGTTGAAATGTTTTTCAAGTAATGACTAAATCTTTGAATGTGTCTTTGCAATTAAATTTGTTGCTGCAAACAGAGGGTAAAATGGAGTCACAAGCAAAGAATTTTCATGGGCTCTGGCTGAAAATTAGAGAGCCAGGATTAACCTTGAAACAGCCTTGCTCCAGCTCTGTACAGTTGTTCATTTCTTTCAGACCAAGATGCCTTACTATATCATTTAGCCACTGTGTTGCAAATTATAGGGATTTGAATAATTCCTTCATGCTACTATTAAGGATCGCATAGATTAGCATTTAAAGTAATATTGAAAAAATGTATTCATGAACCTGGGGATAGGGTATATGTACAAAAGAATATGTCAGGACAATGTTAACCTATGTGTTTTATAATTTTTTTTTTTATCAATTTAATGTAATTCATCTTGGATAAGCTGTAGAGGTAAAGAAAAAATTCAAAACAAAAATTAAGCATATTTGCTTGTAGTGAAACACAGTAGTTTAAGCACCAGTAACCTAGAAATCAAAGCAGATCAAAGCACAGTGCCTGCCAGGGGAAGCTTACTCCTCAACGGAAACGACATTTTATTGAGTCAGCCAAAACCCGCCATGCACAGCATCACCACATGAAGGCAACTCTAACCACAGAACTGTGTGGGCTTTCCCATGGGATTTTGGCTAACCTTAAATAGAATTTCATCTTACTTCTGATTCACAGTTGAGTGTTGTTAATTGTAAGGGTCTTTAATCTGATTAAAATCTGTTGTATCCTTCAACTAGCAGTAGTAGTAATTCAGTTATGGTAGGATTTAATGGAAAAAATGAAGCTTTGGGAAATAAATACCAAACCTGACTAAGCAGCTTTATCCGTTATTTTTTCATTTTAACCTTGTTGCACTGTTTGGGGGTTGCTGCTTTCTTGCCATGTTTGTAAGCATCTGAAATAATGAGGCTGGATTCTCATCTGGGACCTGGGAGTCACCATGTTGCAAGTAATTCCAGTGGCAGAAGGTGAAGGCCTGTGAACGAGATCCTATGGTTGTCCTGTTTTGGACAGGAGATTATAAGTCTCGTATGGGAGTTTTAAGAGGATGGGGATTTACATTGAAACTGTACTGGCATATTTAATTCATCTAACAATGGAAGAAAGATAGATCATGGACCAGACAGATGACTGGAGTGCATGTTTTGGGTGTGGAAGAAAACAGAGAATTCATGAGGTTCACACAGGCACACTACTCCAGCTTGTCCAAGTCCCTCTGGATGACATCCCATCCTTCTGGTGTGACAACTGCACCACTCAGCTTGATGTCATCTGCAAACTTGATGAGGGTGTGCTCACTATGTCATCTATGAAAATATTCAACAGCACCGGTCTCAGGACATATCTCTGAATGTGACCACCCTACCAATTCCTTATCCACTGAACAGTCCACCCATCAAATCAGTATCTCTCCAATTTAGAGAGAAGGGTGCTGTGGGCGACTGTGTCAAAGGCTTCATAGAATTCCACACAGATCACATTCATTGGTTTTCCTGTGTCCACTGATGGGGTTACCCCATCATAGAAAGCCACTTCTTGATCAGACCGGACTTGCCCTAAATAAAGCTTTACTGGCTGTCTCAAAGGAAGGCCTAATCTTTATCGCTTGCTTTTCTCACTTATTTGGAGAGAAATTAAGGTCTTGTGTGGAAAGTCATTGGAGAAATGTTATAGGATACCTGGAAGTGCAGGACTGGGGTCTTACTCAAATGAGGGGGCATGTGGAGGAACAAATTTGTAGTAGAGTTAATCAGCTTATTTTTTTATTGTTTGTCTTGCTTCCAAGTGAGTAGAGCATATGAAAGCCCTGTGTACGTACCAAGTTATTTTTTAAAAAAAGCACAGTATACTATGAAAGTACTTTAAGCCTTTTGTTATTTTTTTCCTCACTGTTTTTCATCTTATTTTTTTCCTTCTTAATTAACCATTTAGTTCTAGAATACTTGATATTACTTTCATAGTTGAAAATTTTTCATTTTGACAGCTTGAGAACACTGTATCCTGGACTTTGCTTCCTCTTGCTTTGTAACAAATCTTGGGGTTTGTCTTGGTCACTTTAGAATAGTTTATTTCTTGGTTGTTTTCATAACCAGCTTTCATCCCTGTGTGCTTCTTTGATGGGGACTTCACTCTGCATCTGAACACATCGTCCTCTGATATGCTGCTAGCAGTACCATGTGACAGTCTCTGTATTTATAGGGATTGGTAATGGACATACTGCTTTTGGACATGAGACTTCTGAATGTTATGGAGAAAAATACAGAAGTTTTGACACTAGGAAATTGATGTCTGAAAGTAAAAAGTGAAGAAAATTAGGGTGGTTATTGACCACCATTAAACAAAAGCAAAAACTAAGCAGCTTTCCTAACTAGCAGATGGTTATTTCACAAAAAAAAATTATATAGTGTTAACTGATGCTGGGTTTAGTCTGTGAGATAAAGGACTGAGAGTTAAGAGTGGTTTCTTTTCACATCTAAAAGGCACTTCTATTGTAAGGTATGATGAATTTTCTGTGGATATCAGTTTTCAGACTTCAGAAACATAAAAAAAATACTGTTTTCCAGAAAAGATGGTGGGTTTTTATTTGTTTGTGTTTTTTTTAATTAACTCTACGAAATTATATACATATCTGAGGCCCATTTCATATTCACTTTTACCAATTTTTTGTCTCACAAGCAGCAATAATTTTGTGGGTTTTAAATGTAACTTCATGGGAACAAGATCTTTTCAATTATTTGCTTTACTAGTGTTCAATTCAAGGGTTGGTTGCTGTGGCTTGTTTTTCTTGGTTGTTTCCTCTGGACTTTGGTATCCTTAAGAACACATGTTGTGATGAAGGGTAGCTTAGTTTTCCTTTCACTGAAAGAAGTTGGGGGACATGCAGAAGTAGGCAGACATTAAATACCAACACAAATACACAAGAGCCAGTCCAGTCAATTTAAAAAGGAAAGAATAGAGTGGGGAGACACTGACATGCATTGGACCGTGTTGGATTCCTGTCAGTGTGAGTAATTGATGGGACTCACAGTATCATATTCTGTTCCATGCTGCAGATCATCTTAGGAGAGGTAGCTAGACTTGAGGAAGTAACAGATGCAACTCACTCCTTTCATAGGGAAACAATACTCATCTGTGGCTAACTCCATCTTCCATAAGCTCTTGTATTTTGAAGTGGGCACATCCATAACATTTACATCTGTGTTCTAAGCAGCCAAAAAATTACTTATCATTCCTAAATTTCCGTTCAAACAGTTGCCTTCTACTTTAAACTTGGCTTTAAAACTAGGCTCCAAGACAGCTACCAGTTAGCCAATAACCAGCTAATTTGAGACTAAATAGATCTTATTGTTGTGTGGGATACTTAGAAACAGTATTTCTTTTCATCCTATCATGAGCAGGCAAAAGAATTTCAATCCACCCAGTTAACAGCAGCTATCTCTTCTTGAGAACACAGTAGTGAACCTCAAGGACAGCCTTGAGATGACAGTATGAGCAAGCACTTCCAAGACCCACTTCATCTTAATTCTCCAGGATCTGGGAAACTCAGTAAGCAGACAAAAGTGTGATTAAGTTTTACACCCAGTTTAAAAGCTATGAGAGTGCTCATGTGAGAATGCTTCTGTTCCTGGGACATGTGCATATCCAATTTCTTTGTCTGAGGTCTTGAAACAGTTCATAGCCTTGAGAGTGCACTCTGGGATTAGTGTATTGTGTGCAACCTGCTTCAGTCCTAGATCTGCAATGAGAAAAAAAGACCAACACCCTGACTGACCAAGCAGCATGAGCATGGCTGCTGAGTGAAAAAGAGAGGAGCTCTGCAGGAAGGTTGCATCTGGACAGCACCTTAGCTTAAAGATAAGAGATATTTAGCTGCTTCCTTCTCTCCTTTTCTGGGACCTTGGCCAATCTTCAGGAGGGGGATGGGAAGCAGCTGGGGCCAGAGGCTCTGTGGTTCTGGGGTGTTCTTTAACAGTATTAAAGCTGGACACTTCACAACATTGCCAGAGACCACAACTACAAGAAGACATACTGCGTAGTAACCCCAGTTGTTTGGGATAGACTCTCCAGATCTTCACGGCAAAAAAGGGCCTCCCTAGCAAATGCAGATCTAGATGATGATAATGGGACAATGGGTGATGTATCTTTCTTATTAGTGCAGTTATTCTCCTGTAGTAATGATTAGTTGCCTTTAACTTCAAAGCTGTTACTGTTGACTTGGTAATCACTACTAATCATTTGTTAGCTTTCTTGATGTAACAGTTAAAATTAATCCAGTTAATTTTAAGCTGGATTCCAACGAGTATTCAAGAGTTTGTGCTTTCACAGTGATTACAGCTTATGCTTAGCACCTTGTGGTAAAACAGGGGTTAACTAAGCAGAGGCTGTGAATGTAGACCTGCTTTTGTGTAAAAAAAGTGTCTCTAACAAATTACAACAGACACTCCTGTAACTTTTAGCAGTTTATCCGGGGATGGGGCGGGGGTGGGGGGGGGGGGTGTTGAATACTCTCCAGGAGGATTTCATACACTTCTTTTCTGTTTTCTGTGTGTACTCAATTAGCATCTCTTGGTTTATGGAAAAGGGAGCAGTTTTCTCATCAGATACTTTAAGTGCCACAACTGCTTAGTGATAAGGACTGGATGTTAACAATGAAATAACTGCTGATTTCAAGTGGTAACATGCAGTGGCACAAACTTTTCTTCACTTCTTTCTGAACCTCCAACTGCAAGTTGCACTCTTTCTACAGAAGACAAATAATACATTATTCTTTAACACAACAATTTTGTTATGTTATTATTTAGTGTTACATACCTGGGAAGAATGATAAGTACTTGAATCACTGCATAAAATGAGTCCCAAATTAAAAGTAGGTCTCTTGGTAAAGGAGTTTCTAATTTTAATTTATTTCTTCTGGTTTGAAATGTGCAGAGTTTATGGGGAGAAAGTAATATGTAAAACTTATTGAGGTTGATTTTGAAGCTGTATGATTAATTTCTCTCTTTCTCTTCATGAAGTGAGTCCACCTACTGGGAGTCTAAAGTCTTTTCATCTAAAGGCAGAGCCCAACCACTCACAACAAACCGACAGCTTCCTGAACATGTAGAGGCAGACCAGGCATGTATACGCAGTGCTTTGGAGATGTTCTGTGAGTTAAGGGAGCTGAACTCCTGAAGTGAAATGTGCAGTTTGCCACACCACTGCAGGTTTCTCACTAAATGGCACTAACTAGTTCCTGCTAACTGTCTTTAACCTGTAGGGAGAAGACCTTCCTCAAAGAGAGACCTTGTAGAAAATGCATAGTCAATGTTCCTGATCTTGAGAAAGATATTGAGGAAACGGGTAGAATTTAGAACATTAGGAGAGATTGGAATTTACTTTAAGATTGTACACCACTGGTCATTTGTGTGCTGTGGGATCTGCTGCAGGAGTTACAGTTTTAAAACATGATGCATCCTCAGTATTCAGGTTCTGAAGATGAAGGAGCTATCAGTGTTCCTTTCCAGCCATCCTTTCCAACACTTTCCTAGCAACAGACACTACTCCTGTTCTCAGTGTGAAAGCTTGAGTATCTCATGTGGGCCTTGAAGGAGGAATGACTACTCACTACAGGCAACTACAGAACATGAGATGCGGTGTGGTATAATTGGTATTTTCCATGAAGTTATATTAATGGATGAGCTACATTAGTAGCTATCCAAGTGATCTCAGCTGCTATTTGAGACCATGTCTGTGTGTTTGATTAGGGTAACAGTAGTACATATTATAAGGATTTCACTGAATCTTAGGCATACTGAAATCAAAGGCTTAAAATACTATGCATTATATATACAATAATTCAATGGATGATTCAGGAAAGTGCTTTTCTGCAAAGTTCAGATGCTTGATGAGGAACACGTTGTACTTTCCAGAGACTGGACTACTGTTGACTAAACTGTCTGGTGATGTTAATCTTACTGATCAAGGGTGAGAGAAATAGAGCTCAGGTATCTCAGTTGTGAGTTTGGTATTCAAAATATTGTGAGTTTGTTTGTTTGGATTTTAATTTGTCTTTTCTAAGGTCTGTGCACCAGTTGATAAATCTAGTGACAGGCATTTCACACTGAATCTTGATTCTTGACTATAAGCTTTTAGTCTCTCAGCTAACAGATGTCAGATCTTCTCAAACTTTTGTATTTTAATTTTAGTTTATTATTTGTAGCTCCTGGTCCAGGGGGGGAAATAACCCCACTTGTTACACACCTATGTTAATTCAATTTCTTTAGATAAATCTCTTAGCAGTGTTACACAATATTAACTTTGTACACATCTGATAGTTTGGAAACATGTTCATTAATCCAGAAAAAGAAAACTTGTGCTCGTTTAAAAAAGATTTTTCTGAAGACTGTTTTTTTTTTTTTTTAAAGTTGGATCAACTGTGTTATCCAGTTTTGTTTATTTTAAATTCATCTGCATCTAAGGGCATTATTCAACTATTACAGTTTTCTTTCGTTCATAAACAATAGACATTTGATGAAATTATATGTCTTTGGAAATATTAAAGGAAAGAGGCACATAAATTTCAACATCAACCTTATACATTCACTATTACAGCTGTGTAACAAGACTGAATATATGATTTTATTTGGGAAGTGCTGTCAGGTTCTTCAGATTTTGTGGTAGAATGATGTTATTATGACCTCTTCTCATCAGTGCTTGCATAAAGATAAAGTAAAAAAAAATTTATGCCAGGTCTGATGCATATGAGCTGGTAAATTCTAAAGTAATATATTTTTAACCCTCCCCTATGCAGAAAGGAAATAAAGACCACAACAAACTCATGCATGAATATATTAGGTTCTTCAGCTGGGTATTTGAATCAATGTCACGAAAATAAGGCATCCAGCAATGCTGTGCCAAATAATAGCAGTCATTTTATAGTATAATGGCCTTAAAAAAGTGACACAGAAATTATTAGGCTAGAGTTTGCATAATTTATGCATAATTTATGCATAATTTATGTGGAGTAAGAAAGGGACTCTGTAACTGCCTAATGGTGTGGGACTGCAGACTTTGCTTTGCTATGAAGCTGAAAATTGTGGTTGTCCATAAAATCTGGGCCTGTAAATAAGTGCAGTTTGGTTGTTGAGGATGCAGGAGCCAGGTAAAGCTATGCATTAGACAGTACTGGGTCAGTAAGATCGAGAGGGAGACTAGTGTTGGCAATTTAATTTTAAAACCTCAAGCATGAAGGTTGTATGATATTAAAAGTCTGTTTGGAAGAGGTAGTATTTGTTGGATTTTGCTACAGTTTGTCTCCAAATTCCTAATTGTTGTCACTTAATTACAGTGATGTTGCACAAACACCCAGGTAAAAAGGTACACAGAATGGTGAGGTAAACTTCCTGTCTCATTGTAGCGTACCATGTATTTGTTGTATTTCTACTAAACAACTTTTCTCACTGATGTTATTCTTATATGCTTATGGGTGACTCAGACCATAGTTTGTTTCTGCCTGTCAATGTTGTGTGGGAGCCTTATGCCCAAATGATTTTGTTGTTTCCTATTTCAGATGCTTGTAATTGACTTGATTTCTGATTTTTAGGAATTTGTGTCTTTCAGAAATATTATATAAGAGTGGGAAAACAGCTGAATTTCCTTTTAAGACTGGGGGTGAACTACTTCACAGACTTTCTACTGAACCAGTAACTTTTCAGTCAGATATTTCTTGCCTAGTTTCAGCCTTCTGCTAGCTGCTTTTCTGGAAGAGACCAAACAGCAATGAAATCCATGCCTTTGGTGATATGGTTGATCTCTGTGTTGACTTTTATCTTAAAACTTAACTTTGTGTTTCTCAGTAATGAATGTAGGTCTAAAAGTATGATGTGAACCTAATGAGGGGCATTCAAGCAAAAGGTACCAGATTTTTGCTATTCAGGTAGGATGGAGGTTTTACCCTTCTATGTGTGGGAATTAATTTTAGAGCTGAATTATCAAATTTAAATTGTGATGATCTGTCAGTCCTCATTATACAGATAAGCAAAACCCACTTGTCATGTCTTATGAATATGTGGCAGTTTTGAGAGAACTGAGGCAGAGTTTTAACTTTGTGAGGACAGTTCAGTTCTTGCATTCCAGCTCTATCATGATAGAGAAACTATACCACCAACCTTAAATGTGAATGAAGAAAGTTTATGCTTTAAAATCTCCTTTTTCTACTCTGAAATCCTTCAGATTTGCAATTACATGCTTATTTTGCATAAAGAACACAGGCATTTCAAAGAAAAAAACAACTATCAGAAAATAAGCTTTATTGCTAGCAAAATGTCGTACTGATACTGACCTTAAAGCAAAACTTTCTTTTCTCAAAAATATTTGATTAAAAATGTACAGTTTCTTTTTCTTTTAAAAATCCCCAAACTCCAATAAAGAAAAGAAAAATCACTGAGTATAACTTGATAGAATCTTTGGTCAGCACTGATGTGTGCCTGAAACAATCCTGGAGTCAGCATGTGCTTTGGCTATTCTCACATTTGAGATTCTTTTATATAACTAGTTACAGGTACTACCTATCAAAAAAAGCACCATTGAGACATACCCTTAACACATGATGGTAAAACATTTAAAAAGAACATTACTAAAGTAAACTAAATCACAACATTGTACAGACATCTCTCTTAGAAAATAAGCTATGATAAAATGAGGTGTATGGGTGTATAACTACAGTATTAATGATACTTCTAACAAATGGATTTCAAATACACATTTTCCTTGCCTGCACTGCATAATTAGTCTGCACACATGGCAATCCTGATACACTAATTCAAGCCAGCAACAAACAGTATGAAACATTGTGTGTTCCCTTCAGAGTGAGAAATTTTCTTCAGTTGTTTACAATGATGCAAGTTTGTAGAGCACCCTTTCCAAGAATGAGGTGTGTTTGTCCATATTCCTTGAGGTTATTGCAAGGAAGTACAGTACAGTTTGGTTCCGCAATTGTAGTAGTATTAAAAGCAGTCAAGGTATTTTGCTACAGTGGTTGTGCCTCTTCTTCCATTATTTGATGTGGCTGATTCAGAATACAATCTTATTGAGCTACTGTGAAATATGATCTCTGAAGAGACTGATACTGTAATTCTTGTTCTTTAAGGCTCTCTTTTTTAATTTGAATACTCAAAGTTTTGCAAGAGCACTTTAGAATATACAGAAGATGTACTACAGGGCTCTTTCAGTTCTGATGTATTTTAAACATATTTATATATTACTTGGATGTCTGGCCCAAAAACAAAAGGAAAAAATCTTTCAAATCTGATTTGAAAGATACCTCTTTTTGATACCTCTAAAATGTTATGGCTCAAATTTATAAATCTAGAGAAAAACAAGCAACTTTTCCCTCTTGTTTACATAATTAGTTATTTTCTCCATATATTACTGCATTAAAAATAAATAAACTTCTATATTTTTTTTTTCAGGAACTATAGCAAAATACCCAAAGTGTTACAGACTGCCAAAAGGAAAAAAATAGCTCACATTTTTGTGCCATATGATGACTTCTTGAACTTTACCTTTTTAATATACTTTTTATTGAGGCTATATACAGTAATCATGTTGACCACTGTAATAGAGCCTTTCGTGGTAACAGAGTTTATGTTACCGTCCTGCAAAGGTGGTTCTGCAAGTCTTGCAGGACGGAAAGCAAGAGGTCTTCCTTCATCAATCCCTTCCTCCCCTAGATGCTCGTGACACTTTCAAAGCCTTTGAAATGGAGATATGCTCAGGTGGGTAGATAGGTGAACAGAAGTAAGCGAAGAACTGGACTCCATCTGGAAGATGACTAGAAGAGGTCTATCCACATCCTCATTTTGAGAGGTTCTCCAAGCTTTCCTAGGAGGTAGTTGTCCTCATTGCTTTCTTCCAGTTTCTTTAGCTCCTTTTTCTTATATAAAGGAATGCTAGTGATTTCCAGAGTGTGGGTTCCAGGCACTGACTTTTTCTTAACTGTGTACAAATAGCTCAGTCCATTCTTTTGACGGATTCTAAAGGTACCGTCATTGTTGCCATGTGAGATGACGTAGCGAATGTGGTTGGTAAGGGATTCAATGGCTGGCATGATTTCTAAGATGTGCTTCTTGTTGTCAAGCCTGGAAATGTTGACTCTCATTTTCAAAGGACTATCTATGTCTAGACTTTCCAAGCTAATCTGTTTGATCTGAAGTAAAGGAAAAAAGAAGATTCTTTAGAACAGGAGAAAAACAAACTATTAATAGTTTCAGCATTTGTCAATATAGCTGTGAAAGAAACCATTGTAAATGCATCCTACCTGGGAGAACTGCTTCTTTCCATACAATGCACACTGTAAATCTTACAGGCATACACTAAAGCAGAATAATTAAAGTTACAGCATCAGGTCTACAGAGGAGGGCTCAGATTTCAGATTCTTTTCTGAATCTGCTTGCAAAAATGTCCATGTAAAGAAGAGAACCATGTTTACTACTGCAGTAAAGACTACATGTGAGGCAGTCTTGCTCTTATCATCAGCTTCAGTGAGAAGCATTACACAAACATGTAACATAACATTGCCCCTGAAACTTCCAGTAAAACTGTTTGAATGAATCCTAGCTTCTAAAAAAAGCAGGCTCAACATTTGGTGATGAGGAAGTAGAGCAACTGAAGTAAGGAAAGAACAGCTGCATTATTAGCCTTATACAGAAAGGGCTAGTATGTAACATTGCCCAATTACACTCTTTTCCACATTCCTTTCAGTGGTCCAAGTAGAACTGGACCACTGAAAGGAGTGTGGAAAAAAGTCACAGCATTGTTTTTCTGACTAATCAGTCGTGTTCTTTTTTAATTTGATACTCAGCATAGTTACACAGCAGGTGTAAAACTGTCCACAGGTGTTAGCTACAAATACACTTAGGGGCAAAGGGTAAGAGTGAGTACAACTTTTGGAAGTGCTTCTACGAAAGTATATAAGCTGCACTCTTTGTTAGGAAATGCGACACTTCCTGAGGTACCTAGCCCACTAGTCAATATCCTTTCACACTGTAAAGACAGCAAACATTTTCTCTCCCTAGGGGAATTCCAATCATGTGTGAGAATATATGATTAGTAACATGTAATGTAACTAAAAACACCTAGAGAAAACAAGGAAAATTTGTGGACAGTAGTAAGTACTACAGTGTTTTAAATACTACACCACATAGATGTCATTAGTCTTAACATTATTTCTTCTTTTCACACCATTTTATGGATGTAAAACTTTTCCCTTTTACTTAGATAGTCCCAGTAGAAACTGAAAAGGTTAATGCTATAAAAGGAAGTAATAACAACAATTATGAAATTAACTGTGCAACAGGAAAAGTATTTTTTCACAATGTCCATGTATTTCTGTGGTGGTTTGACCACAGGATTCAGACTGGAATAGATCCAATGGAGAGAGAAAAGAGATGTTTGCAGTAAGTGGATGTGTGTGGGGAAATCATCATGCAAAGCAGTGTGTAGGCTGGAGTTTCTGGATTGTCTTTTGTCCTTTCCCTTTCAGTAAGGAGACACGTTTCCCTATACTTTCAACATAACCTATGTTGCCAGCGCAATTTACCACTGTAGTTGAGGACTTGTATTTTGCCTGCTTGCATTACACAGCTCTGGTACTTTTGACTGAACATCTATTTATGTCCTCACCTCTAAAATAAGTCTGCTTCCCATTACTGCAGATTTCAACATCAGAGCTAATGCTACAAGTTAGCATCTTATCATACAGACAATGGAGATAACAGATATGTAGGTATAACTTTCTAACTTTTAGAAAAAAAGCACCTAAAACATTTCATGAGTGTCCCATAACTATTTTTTATAATCCCACAAAATGCAGTAAGAAAAAAAAACTTTGAAGTATCATTCTCCGATACCCCCAGAAGTTGTGCAAATATTGGGCTTAAATGTATCAGCTAGGCCATAGATTCTAGTCCCCCACAACTGTATTTACACATGGAATAGACACTTAGACAAAAATAATCTGAAAGAAAATCTATTTAGCTGCCCCAAACCGTAAAGTGCTACCCAGTCTCGTCATGACAGCAGAACAGACTGCAGCCACGACCAGTTTCCTACTCTCTGTAATTATAGGTAGATTATTTTCCTGAGTATATTTTGAGGAACCAGACTAGATCTTGCACTACAAAGGATTCTTTACAAGCCTTAAAAACTTAAGTAATTCATGGCTGTTGATCTCTTTCTGATTGTCACACAATAGGACTCAAGTGTGGCCTCTGAAATAGTCATAGAATCATAGAATCATAGAACAACCAGGTTGGAAGAGACCCATCGGATCATCGAGTCCAACCATTCCCATCAAACACTAGACCATGTCCCTCAAGACCTCATCCACCCGTCCCTTAAACACCTCCAGGGAAGGTGACTCAACCACTTCCCTGGGCAGCTCCATTAAATGATAGTGTTGAGTACAGTATCTTTCAAAATACCTGGAAGTAGGCTATAGTGATTACTTATCATACTACATACAGTGTCATTAGCACTTCTCCTCTTCCTGATGTCTTTTTTAGAATAGCCATTGATTTTGCACTCGTAACATGCTTCAGGGGACAACGCATTCTCTTCTTGAGCATTTCTGTCCAGTGGCAGGTGCTGGCCTCTGTTAAATCCCATCCCTGAGACACAGTGCCTGTCGAATAAGAATATTTTTAGTTACTTCTTACAGTCTTATGAACCATACTGTTAAATTTAAAGTGAGTGTATGTAACGTGTACCACAGTGTCTGGTATCCTCCTTTCTCTTCCCTCCACCAATGTCTGTGCATAAACTTCCTTCATACTGGCACACTGAATGAAACACAACTCTCGGCTGAAGACCTGTAAGCTTTTCTAATTTTAATTTACAAGTTATAAAAGACACAGAACAAAACTAGCCTGTCCTGAACTTTGGAGCTAATGAATTTAATCACTGACATGTACCAGAACAATGTTATTTTGTGTTTAATATTCTGCATTGATCAATGTGGCTTACAAGCCATAATTATCCCAGTGCAGATGGTCCCTGTCCTTATGCAGTAACAGTTCTCATTGCACATATTTGTGAAGGAGTTACTGTGACAATACTGGATAGGGAAGCAAAACCAATTGTTTAATGTTCCTTATATACTAGATGTAAAATGAGTGTCATGCTGTTTGTATAGACATGTCTTTTTTTCTAGGATATGGACATTGTGTGCAAATGGAGTAGAAATTACGACTTAGATCTGTCTTTCATTTGCACTTCTGCTCTTCAGTTCAACTAGGGTGCAGCCTTTTCATAGCCTTCTGAGTGTGGCTTTGATAAATGACTGTGTGGAGACACTTACCCGTGTCCAACTCTGTAATAGCCAGGTGGGCAGCCACAAAGATAACCACCTTCAGTGTTGAAACAACCATAATTACAGGGGTTCTTGGTAGAACACTCATTCACATCATGGCATGCATTGGAGAATTGGTCATAAGAAAATCCAGATGGGCAGACACACTTGTAACTTCCAAGTGTGTTGTAGCAAGAAGCAGAGCCACAGGTGTTAGGATTGGAGCACTCATTTTCATCTAGTAAGCAAAGGAAAGTATATTGGTATCTTATAATCTGATAGACATAAGCATAATTTAGCTAATAAATCAGAATATCTGGAAGTTCTAGGGATCTGCTGCATCCTTAACCTCATTACCCCATAGAGACTGTGTCATTGAAGAAGTAGTATTTTGGCAAAGGTCCCAAACACATATAACTAGGCTGTAAAAGTAATTCAGATACTGTTACTGTAAACCTTGTATTGCTCAACACACCCTCTTCCTTCGAAGTATGTTTCCTGTTTTGCTTACAGGTCCCTCTTCCTCTGGCAGGTTATACTCCTGCCATGGAAGGTCCACAGAGGAGAAATAAGCTGAAACATCAGATGTACTCCAACCACGACTGTTGCTGGGCACCTAGCAATGAAGCAAAGTTAGCACATACTTGTAGTGGAAAGATGCAGGCTCTGGGAGGCAAAGGCACTCTGAATAGCCAGTCAAAATGAAAGACAAAGAGACATAGTTTCTTCACTTTGTGGATGTTGAATTAAGACAGAAAAAAGATGACTCCTCCAGTCAGTGCGAGTGATCTGTTTCCAGGCTATATTTTGAAAACTGAGGGAGGAAAGTAGCTTGTTTTACAGAAGATCGTGCTTTTCATAGCTGGCGCATCTTCCTTGCTTTATTTATCTTACTAAGGTACTATTTCCCTTCAGGTATTTTCCTCTACAAAACCATTAGTATATGCTTTCTCATTCTTGTTACTAGGAGACACATTATTTTGAGGACTATCTATAATATTCATAGACTGTAGCTTGTATGGAGTTAGGTGGGAGGTGTTCATTATGTGGTCCTGTCACTCCCACCACATTTCTTTGCCTTCTTTGATACAGAGCATCACTAAGTAAGGAGTGATGATGGTGGTTGGGGCTTCAGAAAAACTGCCTGGTGTGCTACTTAAAAGTAAAATGAGTATATTGAGCTAATTTATGTCTAGGATCAGGACAGTATGAATCAGTCTGTTGGAAACAAATGGTAATGCTCACAGCCATTCTTTGATTATGACACCACTGACAGAGAACCACGTAAAGAACTTGAAAATGTAAATATATTGTGCCTTGTGAAGAGTGTAGAATGGGGTTGTTTAGGTGCCCATTTGCTTTTATTAAAAGAAACTACCATATTTCATTTGGTATGGGAGTTAGCTTAGTTCATGAAACACAGAAACGATTGATTAAATAAGCTACACCTACAATAAAATTGCTGGGCTGATTAATTTGTCCCTGTTCCTTGCCCAAAGAACTAACGTTTGCCTTAAGCCTGTGTTTTGGAAGTCAGAAGACCTTAATGGTTATGTGGATATTCTTTCCCCATTCACTACAGAATAGCATCTATAGTTGCTAATGGTGGCGATTCCCACTGATCAAAGCTGGGGTATTTTTTCAACCCCCTTCATCTCCACAGAGGTGATTAGACTGATGCTTCCAGGAATTCAATTAACATCTTTTGGCCCTTTTAAGATGGGAATTCTTCCGAGGAGAAGGGAGTCAGAACTTAGGCCTTACTAGAAAAACTCCTTGTCACAAAGTTTCGACAGGATGAGTGTGTTTTCTTGTTATCTTATGTCATTGATTTATATTGGGAGTAATAAGTGGATAGGAGAAGGGGGAGAGGGGAAATAAAGATTTGTGTCTGCATGCCCTTTGTCTGGCCTAGAATCATAGAATCGTAGAACAACCAGGTTGGAAGGGACCCATCGGATCTTCTAGTCCAACCATTCCCATCAAACACTAAACCAAGTCCCTCAAGACCTCATCCACCCGTGCCTTAAACACCTCCAGGGAAGGAGAATCAACCACCTCCCTGGGCGGCCTATTCCAATGCCCAATGACCCTCTCTGTGAAAAACTTCCTCCTAATGTCTAGCCTAAATCTCCCCTGGTAGAGCTTGAGGCCATTCCCTCTTGTCCTGTCCCCTGGCACTTGGGAGAAGAGGCCAGCTCCCTCCTCTCTACAACCTCCTTTCAGGTACTTGTAGAGAGTAATGAGGTCTCCTCTCAGCCTCCTCTTCTCCAGGCTAAACAACCTCAGCTCTCTCAGCCGCTCCTCATAGGGTCTGTTCTCCAGCCCCTTCACCAGCCTCGTTGCTCTTCTCTGGACTTGCTCCAGAGCCTCAACATCCTTCTTGTGCTGAGGGGCCCAGAACTGGACACAGGATTCAAGGAGCGACCTCACCAGTGCTGAGTACAGAGGGAGAATAACCTCCCTGGACCTACTGGTCACACCGTTTCTGATACAAGCCAAGATGCCATTGGCCTTCTTGGCAACCTGGGAACACTGCTGGCTCATGTTCAGTCGGCTGTCAACCAACACCCCCAGGTCCTTCTCCTCCTGGCAGTTTTCCAGCCAGACCTCTCCCAGTCTGTAATTCTGCATAGGGTTGTTGTGCCCCAAGTGCAGGACCTGGCATTTGGCCTTGTTAAACCCCATGCCATTGGACACTGCCAAGCGGTCCAGCCTGTCCAGGCTCTTTACAGAGTCTCCCTACCCTCCAGCAGATCAACACTTCCACACAGCTTTGTGTCATCTGCAAACTTGCTAAGGGTACACTCAATGCCCTCATCCAGGTCATTGATGAAGATATTGAACAGGACTGGACCCAGCACTGAGCCCTAGGGAACCCCATATGTCACTGGCCTCCAGCTGGACTTAACACCATTTACTACCACTCTCTGGGCCCGGTCATCCAGCCAGTTTTCTACCCAGGAGAGTGTGCGTCTGTCCAGGCCAGAGGCTGACAGTTTCCATAGCAGAATGCTGTGAGAAACTGTGTCAAAGGCTTTACTGAAGTCCAGAAAGACCACATCCACAGCCTTTCCTTCATCCAGCAGCCGAGTGACTTTGTAATAGAAGGCGATCAGGTTGGTTTGGCAGGACCTGCCTCTGGTAAACCCATGTTGACTGGGCCTGATCACCCGGTTCTCTTGCAAGTGCTTCATGATAGCACTCAAGATCACCTGTTCCATGACTTTCCCTGGTATTGAGGTCAGACTGACAGGCCTGTAGTTCCCCGGATCCACCCTGCTACCTTTCTTGTAAATGGGAACTACATCAGCCAGCCTCCAGTCCACAGGTACCTCCCCAGTCTTCCAGGACTGCTGGAAGATGATGGAAAGGGCTTTGGCCAATACATCCGCCAGCTACTTCAATACCCTAGGATGAATCCCATCTGGCCCCATAGACTTGTGGGTGTCCAGTTGGCCAAGCAGGGGTCTGACTACCTCCTCTTCGATCATGGGAGCCTTGCATTGCTCCTCTATTTCCGGGGTTTGTACACAGAGGGAACAGCTTTCTTTACAATTAAATACTGAGGCAAAGAAGGCATTAAGTACCTCAGCCTTCTCCTCATCCCCTGTCACCGTTGTTCCCTCTGTGTCCAAAAGGGACTGTATGGTCTCCCTTCTCCTCCTTTTATTGTTTATATAGTTATAGGAAGAATTTTTGTTGTCTTTTACAGACTTAGCCAATCTGATCTCTAGTTGAGCCTTAGCCCCTCTGATTTTTTCCCTACACAGCCTCACTTCCCTCCTGTAGTCCCCCCAAGAGGCCTGTCCCCTCTTCCAGAGCCTATAAATATTCCTTTTTTTGCTAATGTCACTCAAGATTTCTCTACTCAACCAAGCTGTTTTTTCCCCCTGCCGGCCTTTTTTCTAGAACACGGGGATGGCTTTCTCCTGAGCTGCTAGGATCTCCTTTTTGAAGAGCTCCCAACCCTCATGGGCTCCCTTGCCCTCAAGTACTGTCTCCCAGGAGACTTTGCCAACCAGCCTTCTGTTGGTATGATGTAATGTTTAGAATCTGGATATGTTTGTATTTCTGTTTTCAAACCAGGTGTGTATGACCAAGCCTTAATTTTTCTGGAACATAATGGAGCATTTGGATATGAAGAATACATACTGAATGTGCATGTAAGTATTTACTTTTGCAATTAAAAAGAAAAAGCCATCAAAAAAAATCTCCTGGGTATGGGTAAATAAAGGAAAAAGTCACACAGGAAAAAAATGGGAAAACTCAGTCATCTGGAATAGGGCCTGATACAAGAAGTAAGTACATTGTAAACAAGCAGGCTTATGTGTCAGGTACAGTGTGCAGTTCTAGTAGCAAATAGAAAATCATGCATTATATCACAGGTTCTAATTGTCCACAGTTTAAAAGAAATTTAATTCAATGGAATTGTGATACCCCAAAGCCTGAGAAATAGAAAACCATCCTGCCACAAACTGAAGGCTGTCATTTAATCAGTAACGGTGTACAGAGCAGTTCTGATGTTCTAGTTGTGTACCTACCTTGTGAATGCTTTAATAAACATGATAAAGTGTTGTGTTATGTTTTGTACGGGCAGGATTAAGTAGACAAAACAGATGTGTCTACTTTATGACAGGAGAGTAAACTGGTAGAGGATAATACTTTCTAAAACTCTGGCTGTGTATATTCTGCTCTGTGACACTAGACAAAGCCTCTGAATATCAATTCCCGTTTTAAATGCTGCATAGAGGTATTTTGAGGTATTATACATTTGTGGATACATACCTCTGCATTTCTAATTCTCAGCAACCAGATGGCCTAGTACTGCCTTTTAAAGTCTTCTTTTCTCTATATCCGAGGCCCACTGAAGAGTCTGGAGCTCTCAAATACAGATTTCCTAACTGTGTCTCCCTTTTGGCACAACAGGAAAGATGAAGTTCAACAGTATAATTTTTATTTTAACTATATGAATGTGTAATGAAATGGAAGTCTGGAAACAGTTGTTTAAGAGCCCAGTTGAAAACACACTTTTAATTCTAATCTGTATAAACATGACTCAGTTAGTGTGTTCTCACATACAAGTAGGTTCAGCCTGGAGAAGAGAAGACTCCAGGAAGACCTTACAGCAGCCTTCCAGCACCAGGCTGGGGCTTAAAGGAAAGCTGGAGAATTACTTTTTACAAGGACATGTAGAGATAGGACATGGAATACTGGCTTTAAACTGAAAGAGGGTATATTTAGATTAGATATAAGGAAAAAACTCTTCACCTTGATGGTAGTGAGGCACTAGCACAGAATACCCAAAGAATCTGTGGCTGCTGCATCTCTGGAGGTGTTCAAGGCCAGGTTGGATGGGGCCTTGGGCAGCCTGATCTAGTGGGATGTGCCCCTGACTGTGGCATGGAGGTTGGATCTAGATGATCTTTAAAGTTCTTTCCAACCCAAATCATTCTATAACTATACGCTGAAAATTACTCAAATACATTCCTATTTCTTTTTAGCGTTTACTTTTACTATGGCTGGTGCACTGTTTTATCTATGTTTGACATCACAGGATTCACTAGACATAGAAGTAAGGATCTGTACCATAACAAAATCTGAACTTCACGTTACCTTCACAGTTTAATCCAGTAGAATCCAGTGAAAATCCCTGCTGACATTCACAGGTAAAACTTCCAGGGGCATTTTGGCATATTCCTTTTGATCCACAAAGCAATGGCTGAGATACACATTCATTGTTGTCTTAAAAATGCAGAGGAGAGAGAAGTTTGGTACAATTGTGGCATGACTTTAGACATGTTCATATAACATCTCTCAGGCGGCTGGAATCCACAGAGGTGCAATACTTTTCTTCTATCAGTGTAGCTTTTTATACTTAAATGTCTGCTGACCTGATGACTATGCAGAGCTTTGAGGAATTAAAAAATTGGAAGTGCGAGCTGTAATTCAGTCATAAGCGTGAAAGACCCAGATATATAATTGCTGACAGAATGTGAAAGTGGAAAACATGGAATTCTGTATTAGCTGAACTAAAAGGTTCAGTTGGCAAGATCTGTGCATATTCTCAAGATCTGAAGACCTCTGCGTATATTTAAAAAAAGAAAATGCAGCCTGTTTTTGTTTCACTACATTTTAATTCAGATTTTAATACTTTTCCCCTTTGTCTCCATGTGACTCCACTTAGAATATAATAGCATATATTAAATATGCACAACTGTTTACTACACAAGAAAACACAAATTGTGGGTACACTGATTTTTCTTTAGCTATAATTGTTGCTTTACAAAATCTGTTTTCTGGACTGATGGTATTATTGCTCTGTGCAATTAATGTTTGTATGGAGCAAAAGAAACTAATGAGAATTGAGAATGTTGTTCTTATAGAAAAACCAATGCAGGAAAATGAATGCTTTTCTTACCGATACAAGCTGTGTGATGTTGTGTAAAACCAGGTGGACATTTGCATGTGAAGCCTCCAAGAGTGTTGACACAGAGAAACTGACAATTGTGTTGTCTGGCTCGACATTCATCAAGATCTAAAAGTAAATAACTTACTTAAGAAAAGTCAACAAATAAAGAGGTACACATAGTCTAACTTAATAAAAACATCCCATCTCAAAACTACTTTTTCAGTGAAGGTGCAACAAAATTAAAAGTTACTGTGTATATTTTTCTTTACCTTTACATGTCTTTCCATCTTTTTGAAGGATGTAGCCCCGAGGACATGAGCACTGATAGCTTCCTTCTGAGTTCTTGCAGATAAAATTGCATGGTTTAGGAGACTGGGAGCACTCATCAAGATCTAAAGAGAGAAACTGTTAAGTGACTTCTATACTGATGTCTTTGTATGCCTCTGAAGGGTGTTTTCTGAACTGCAGTATATTTAAGAGAAAACCAGTTGTAGAAAACATCCCCAATTAACATTTATTCAGAATTCCTATTTGTTTCTCTATGGATGTGTGGCTGAGGAGTTCCTATGGAGTTGCCACTACAGTGACAAATGGAGTATCTTGAAACAGTAACGTACTACATTGATAGTGTCCCTAGTATTTTTATGTAAGGACTAAGTATTTTTTTTTTGTGCATATTATGGTACATTGTTACGTGTTAAACAATAGGGAAGTGAGAAAATATAGACCACAAAGTAGTAAGATGGTTTGTCAGTCAAAACAGCTGAAACATATTTCAGTGCTCATTCTACTACAGGAATACTGCTGGCATAGCTTGTTTCTCAATTTCCCCAAATAAAATATAAAAATACAAGTGCATGTTAGTAAAAGAAAGATAGAAAAGAGGTAAAAACAATAAAGAGAAAAGATACTTTGATACAAAGGTTTACAAAGGATAAAAATGCTGAATCTCACCAATACAAGATGTGCCACTTATGTCAGTGTTATAGCCAACTTTGCAAAAGCATCGGAAGGAGCCCATTGTGTTAATACACTGTCCATTTCTGCATAGGTTTGGTAGGACTTTACATTCATCAGTGTCTGTATAGAAAACATTAAATATGTCTTTCAGTTTTAAATTCAACTTTTTTTCTCCTCTTGCATTTATCCTTTCTTTCTCTTTAAAAATGGAATTGAATTCAAGGTCATTATTGCTTTCTCTGGCAAAACCTTCCTGCTATTTCATTGGGTAATCAGGTGCCAGTTTTGCTAACTCAAAATGCAAAAACAATATAAGTGAATTTTCTTACAACAAGCTTAATGATGTAAAAAAATTTTCACCAAACTTTAAAAATGTTTGTTAGCTTCTGCTTCCTATGTGGAAACACTAATTTTAAAGGATTCTTTGAGACTGTTGTTAGAGAAACTGTTGTTCTCTTTGCCAAGTATGCAACTTAACAGCATATAAAATTTTTGGATCATTTCTAGCTTTTAGTTACTGGGTTGGCACCTCTGAAAATTCTGCACAGTTCTAAGTATTCTGTTTGTAGCTACTGTTTAATGGTGTTTTTAACAGACTTTTCTTAAATATGTGAGTGTATTAATTTCCTCTTTTCTGCTTATTTCCATCACTACAAATACCTCTTCCATCTGTAGTATAGCCAGGTCCATGTGGACAGATTTGCTTATATCGGATGGTTCCAGGAAGTGGACAGATCTCACACTGGTTACCCCAAGTCCGGCCTCCATCACAGCAGCACTCAGATTTAGTGACAAGATTCTGGCTGCCTGAAACCATCTGACACATTGTCTGTAAAACTTCAGCAAAGCAAAACCCTTGGCGATTATCTGTAAGGAAGAAGGAGAGAGATAAGAAATCATTGGAGATAAACATCTGATCCACTAAGCACATGATGTATTACTCTGGCTCTCAGTCAACATATGGGAACACTGTATGATTATTAGCAACCAGTCTGTGTCTATTTTGATAGCCTTCCATACTCATGTCTTCTGATAATTTGCTGCAATTCCAAATGTATTTTAGACATCCCTAAAGTTTGGTACCAGTTTGAGATGGATATAAGTTTTAGCTCTAGAAAAATTGTGCTCCTGGGCACATCTGGTAAGCCAAACAGGCTATGGGCCTATGCTGTGTATGTCTGGTCTCCATTTGAACTTGGATTTACTTGGAGTAGGGTTAGAAGTTTGTTTTGTTTGTCCTACCAGTATAAATACAAAGTCAATCTTGATGTGGTTTAAATGACTAAATCCTTAGCAATCCTTAGTTGCAACTATGCAACTCAGTATTTGTTCAGTGGTACTTGTAGATTTTATTGGGATTTCTTACTCTTCTTTAAAAATACCTGTATTTTGTCTGGATAGTGTTGCTCAGCACCATAATTATGTCCTTTTGTATTTTGACATATGTAGGGCCTGCGATCACTTGACTCAGCTGATGTTCTCAAGATGATCCTCATTACTATCATTATTTAATAGCCTATCATTGTTTAAATAGGAAGAATCATTATTTAATTTCTGTAGATATTAGAGCTGCTAGGTACTCAGAAGTCTAATTTACACTCAGCATCCTTTAGATCTTAACGTAAGATGTAACATATAGCAAAGAGGAACTTACCAAGACACTCAGTGCCTGATGGACTTGACAGGAATCCTTCATCACATTCACACCGGTAGCTACCAATAATGTTCACGCAGTGACCATTTTCACAGATACCTGGCTTGGTGTGGCATTCATTTTCATCTATAAAAATATAATTTAAAAAATTAAATAAATTCTTATAATAAAATACATCAGAGTTACAGAATACATTCATTATTCTGTGTAATAGTTGCCAAATGGAAAATCAACAACTGAATAAGTCTGGAGAGGACTTTCCTAATAATGCTATTCTACTCTGTTCCTTATGTAGAATCACAAAATCACCAGGTAGGAAGAGACCCGTTGGATCATCAAGTCCAACCATTCCTATCAAACACCAAACCATGTCCCTCAGGACCTCGTCCACCCGTGCCTTAAGCTCCTCCAGTGAAGGTGAATCAACCACCTCCCTGGGCAGCCTATTCCAATGCCCAATGACCCTCTCTGTGAAAAACTTCCTCCTAATCTCTAGCCTAAATCTCCTCTGGAGGAGCTTGAGGGAAGTTCATTGGTACATTGCTCAGTGTACCGCATTTTAGAACAAAAGCTTTAATCCTTGTATGTTCTTTGCAAGTTACAAGCAGAAAACAGAAGCAGTAGAGGAAATTCTAGTCGTGACTTTTTCCTGGTAAGTAACTTCTAAGGGAAATGGAATATAGGTATGACTTCCGTAAAAAAAAAAAAAAAAATCACTTTGCAGTCATTAAAAACCTCTGAATCAGTCTGACCTCTTTTGCAATCATTTCTATTTCAGTTTTCACACCCTTTCCTTGAAACAGTTTACAATCTTAGTGTATTTCTTTCTGTAACTAGAGGCACAGATACAGTATGAAATTATACATCTTTATAGATGCTTAAAATAGTACTTCAGGGAAGCCTCAGGTGGTTTAAAGGCAGAATTACACATCAGAAATGGCAAAATCCTTAACAGAGATTAATTCTCCTAAAAAATAACATGAAATATATACGGATTAGACTTTTTTTTAATTGAAGGAACAGTGTTGTAAAATATATTCAGGCTGAGATGGATGAGTTTTTATTTGTTTTTCTTCTGAGTCAATGACAACCTCAGTTACTACTGTCCACTGAGAACTGTGGGATGGTCTTCGTTTTTTTTACGTACCAGAATAAAGTACAATTTCATAGAACCATAAAATAGTTTGGGTTAGGAGGGACTATAAAGATCACCTAGTTCTAACCCCTCTGACATGACAACTTCCACTAGAACTGGCTGCCCAAAGCCCCATTCAACCTGGCCTTGAACTCTCCAGGGATGGGGATCCATGTTGTCTCTGGGCAACCTATTCCATTTCCTCAGCACCCTCACAGTAAAAGAATTCTTCCAAAGGTCTAATCTAATCTCTTTCAGTTTAAACCATTATGCCTTTTCCTAACAACACACTCTAATAAAGAGTCCCTCCCCAGCCTTCCTAAAGGATTTCCCTTTTAGGTACTGCAAGGCTGCTATACACCTCCCCAGAGCCTTCTCTTCTCTAGACCAAACAACCTTAACTGTCTCAGCCTGTGTTCATAAGAGGTGTTCCAGCCCTCTGATCACCTTCATTGCCCTCCCTGGACTTATTCTAACATATTCCACAACCCCCCTGTGCTGAGGACTCCAGAACAGAATGTAGTACTTCAGATGAAGTCTCATGAGAGCAGAGTAGGGGAGTAGAATCACCTCCCTCGATGTGCTGCTCAAACATCTTTTGATAGAGCCCAGGATCTGTCTGGCTTTCTGGACTGCAAGGACACACTGCCAGCTCATACTGAGCTGCTTCTCCACCAACACCCCCATGTCTTTCTCTTCAGTGCTGCTCTTAATCCATTTTCCACCCATGATGTATTTCTCCTGGGGATTGCTCTGCCTCAGGTGCAGGAGTTTGCGCTTTGCCTTCTTGAAGTGCATGAGGTTCACTTAGACACACCCCTCAAGCCTGTCAAGGTACCTCTGGATGGTATCCAGAGCGTCAACCATACTGCACAGCTTGGTGTTTTAGCAAATTTCCTGAAAGTGCCCTCAATCCTACTAACCATGTCTCTCAAAAAGATGTTAAACAATACCAATCTCAATACCCACCCTTGAGGAATGCCACTCATCACCAGCCTCTACTTGGACATTGAACCATTGACCACAACTCTGAGTGTGATCATTTAGCCAATTCCTTACCCATCAAGTGGTCCAAATCCCTGTCTTTCCAATTTAGAGACAAGAATGTTGCGCAGGACAGCACTGAATGCTTTGCGCAAGTCCAGGTAGATTATATCAGTTACTCTTCCTTTACCAACCAGTGCTGCAGTCACATCACAGAAGGCCACCGAATTTGTCAGGCATGATTTGCCCTTAGTGAAGCCATGTTGGTTGTCACCAGTCACCGCCTTATTTTCCATGTACCTTAGCAGTTTCCAGCAAGATCTGCTCCGTGATCTGCCAGACACAGGCAGGAGGCTGTATAGCCTGTAGCTCCCTGTGTTTTCCTTTTTTTTTTAAATGAGAGTTGTTTCCTTTCCTCCAATCAGTGGGAACTTTACTGGACTGCCATGACTTCTCAAATGTGATGTATAGTGGCTTAGCAACTTCCTCTGCCAGTTCCTTTAGGAACCGTGGATGTGTCTCATCAGGTCCCATGGATCTGTGCACTATTAGGTTCCTTAGATGGTCCTGTACCTAACCTTCTCCCTGCAGCAGGCAGTTCAATATCCCAGTCCTTGAGACTTGGGAAGTGTGGCTTGAGCCCTTTCTTGTGAAGACTGAGGGAAAATAGTAACTGAGTATATTAGCCATCATTTGCAAAAATGTATCTATCTTTTCCTCCCTGACTAATCGAGAAAATCATGAAGGAAAGCTGTTTGCTTACTTACAGGATGGAGAATTATTTTGAACTATGGCAGTTTCTACATCTTTTGCTGTTCTTGACTTTTATATGTTGTTTCTGAATCTTATAGTTTTAATTTTTTAAGGAACTGCAATATTATTTATGAAGAGTATTAATGCTAAAGGATGTTTAACTTTTTCTTTATGATAATTTTGCTTCCTACTCATCCAGTGAGGTCTCTTTTGTTTGGCAACTTAATTTTTTAAATCTAATAAGTGTCTGACAAACTTTCTGATTTTGTTGTACAAGAAAGTAAAAAAACCAGAGTTTTTCCTCTAAAACACTTACTAGTTATTTACAACTACATCCTAATAAGACTCAAACCTTGAAACAAAAAAGAAAGTTTAAGATGTTGGGCATCATTAGGTATCTTAAGTGTCCTTTATGAATTGCTATTTTCTATTTTACTGTACATAGAGAATGATAATTTTTCATTTGCTTGCTTGTTTATCTTTCAATAGATGTCTTCTTCCCTTTCTAAGCTTTACCTATGCAGCCTTCTCCATCAGATCTCATGGTCATCCCAGGAGGACAAATGCATATGAAGGTACCAATCAAATTTTTGCACATCATGCCTCTTGATTCACAGTCATGGAAACCTTCAGCACACTCATCTACATCTAGAGAATAAAAAAAAAAAAGCATTTTATGTTTGTATTTCCTTCGAGTAGCTTCAGTTGCTGAAGAAAACTAGCTCTTTTCCAAGCAGAAGGATGCACAGATATTCCTAACTAAAGAGCACTGAAGAAAAGTCTGAGCGCTACAATTAACTGCACTTGTCTTCATCTCTGTGACCTGTATAATTTTGTCATGTTGAAGATGAACATCATAACTTTCCTAGCTTTACAATCCACATCAAAGAGTACATTCGATAAGAAACCCACTAGATACTGGTGATATATGACTTTCAAAAAAGAGGTAAATCATCTTCCACTAGGCTGTCTGCTGCATTCCACTGAGAGGATGAATGCAAGATGCACAGAAATACTCAGATTATGCTTTGGACAGTACAGGG
This sequence comes from Coccyzus lansbergi, assembly GCA_033558105.1. NCBI lineage: Eukaryota > Metazoa > Chordata > Aves > Cuculiformes > Coccyzidae > Coccyzus > Coccyzus lansbergi. The sequence goes on from JAUMJK010000468.1 coordinate 387,419, forward strand.
TGATGGAAGTTGGGGAAAAGTTCATACATCAGTCATTACCTTTGCACATCTTTTGGTCTTCTCTTAGTTCATAGCCAACTGGACATGTGCATTCATAGAAACCATAAGTGTTGATACAACGAAAAGCACACAGCAAGGGATTCTGAGCACACTCATTTATATCTGAACAGAAAGGAACAATATAATATTTTTTCACTAATTTCTGAAACAATCACCAAGAAGGTTTTCTTATACCTGTGCTTCCCTTGTCAACGGAAAAATATCAGAAATGTAGTAACTCAAAAGAGAAACTTGTAGATGATTGGTTTGGAGTAGCCAGAGAAAACTGAACAAAGCTCTGCTTAAAAATAATGGCATAATAAATATGAAACTACTTGAGCTTAAAATAAGAAGCTGGGATAGGTCTACTCTGTTTTTTTATTATATGATAATTTCTTAATGTATTTTTGTTTAATAAGAGATGTCACCTTTTTTCCCAATTCTAAAAAAAAAAAATCTTGCTTCAGAAAGCAAGCTAATAATGATCCATAAATCAGAAATTCATAAACAGAAAATTCATAAGTAGAAAACTTATAATAAGCAGCCTGATCAGTGCCTGATGAGAACAGACTGGTTATATATAAATCCCACACTATGAAAGGAAATAACTACTTAATGAAACTACTAACAGATGAAAGAAGATAATTCTTTGAGTAGAGTAGTGCCTTTCTGGATCTTGCTGCCACAAGAGGCAGTGGAGGCAGATGGCATCAGCAGATTCAAGACTATACCAGGTAGATTCTTGGACGACAGATCCACAGGTGCATACTAAGCTCATTCTGCTGGAAAGCATCCCTCTGTTTACATCATATTTTCCCTATATTCTCAGCTCTTGTGTTAAAGGAGTGAACTACAAAAAGTTGTCATTTATGCATGTATTTTGAATGAGTATTTCAACTGCGAGGGATGAAATAAATTAGGGACTAGCTGAACCAGTGGTATGATTTCAGTTTATTAAATTCAGTATAACTCACTTGTTACTATAACTGTGACAAGTGTATCAGTTCACAACTGCTCCACCTCAGTTATGAAAAATGCCTTGCAAATTCAAGCATTTTTGCTACTGTTACCTATATGTTTTACTTCCTCTCACTCCAACAAACAGCTGAATAATGTAACATACCACAATGTGCCATTTGGGAAATGCTGTGAAAAACTAAAAATACTGCTTAAAAAATTTCAGGACTTCTTTTTCATGAAATATTTCAAGCAGAGAAACTCTTTCCCTTCTAGTTCTTATACATATATACAGCTATATATTATAGCCTGGTTGATGAAGTAATTTGAATGCAGAAGACTGGACAAAAACTAAAGGAAAAAAATAATAAAAAGAACAAGTTACCTTCACAAGTCATCATTGGGCCTGGCTCAAATCCTTCATGACAGTTGCACTCAAAACTGCCAATCATGTTAGTGCACGTACCATTTCCACATGGGTTGCCAACTGAACATTCATCAGTATCTGTATATAATGAATAAATGCAAACTGAAGAGACCTCGGAGACAATTCAAACTGTGTTTTAAATTTAAGTGTTACAATGCTTATAAATTATGAAATTAAAATATGGACACACCTATGCAATGTAGTCCAGTATAATCTAAGTTGTATCCCATGGGGCACTCACAGCGGAATGATCCATCAGTATTGATACAGTGACCATTTGAGCAAATCCCTGGACTTTCAAGGCATTCATTCACATCTAAAAAGCAGGAAGACGTAAATGACCACTTAGCTGATGGAATTCTATACCAAGTCTTAAAAAACCATTTTATAAAAATAAAGTGCCCTATTCTGTTTGTCTCTAGCCATACACTCAAAGGTAGTTTTTAAACTATCACTTCACAATGGTCCACATCTATTAAAGGTCAACCTCTTGTCACCGGGGCTGTGGGGAGTAAGCCAGCACACATGATAATATTCAAGTCTAGTTTTATGTATGTACACTTTTTCCCCTTTTTTTAAACCATCAGGCATAAAAATACCTACCTTCACGTGTATCATCAATTCCAGGAACAGTTCCATGACCATATGGACACAGTGCCTGAAAAGCAACTAAAGAGGAATGTTTTTTTAAAAAATAGGGTGAGTGAGGGCAAGAGAGAACCACGACAAAGGATTAAAACTATCCAGAAACCTGCTACATCACATCTTCAAAGCTGTCAACTTGTTTAAATCCTGGTCATTACACTGTCTTGCCAGATACAAAAGTAACACAGTCTCTAGGTTGGGGAAGCAGCACTAAATTTGTCGAGCTTCCCTGTCAGCATGCTTGGTGCCTTCTCCTTTCCGTTCCTGGAGAAGACCAAGAACTGAAAACTGTCAGGGATTATTGGCACTGTCCCATACGCACTTCTCTTTTGCCTAAAGCAGGCTAGATCCACAAATGGAGGCTACTACTTAATTTCTCTACAAAGCACAACCAATAGCTCAGTATTTCTCTTTCTCTGTGGTTTCTTCCATTTAATTGTTTTTCTGTTTACCTGAAAACGGTTCTAGAAAAGGTCATAAGAGAGAATGCAAAAAAAAATCTCTCCTTCTAATCACAGAATCATAGAATCACTAGGCTGGAAAAGACCTTTGAGGTCATCAAACCGAGCCATAATTGTCCACTAATAAATCATATTCCTAAGCACTTAATCTACTCATTTTTTTAAACCGCTCCACCGACACAAATGTGTTCTTCCTTTTCTTCCACCAAAAAAAGTTTGATGCATACCTTCTTCTTCCTTTGGACAGAGCTCACAAGGATCACCCCAACCTTCTCCTGGAATTTTACTGCAGCAACACTTCGCCTTTGTGGTGTTGGAAGCCTTTGGCACTGAGCATTTCCCATTCTCAAAGTCAGTGAAACAGAAGCTCTGTCAAGTATCTAGAAAAGGAAAATAGAGTTATGTGGACCTAGCACCTTCTCCCTGGTTAGATGATGACTGTCTAGCTCTGCAAGGAATAATGTTAGGCCTGTATTTTTTGCACTATTTTGAAAAAAATTTCCAATCCTCATAAGGGCATAGTTCAGTTTTACTCATTCTGCAAAGTACTTGTTTTCCGCTAAAATAAGTTATTACATTCATTAGTCATTAACTTACCAAAACATCTCCGTCCATTATCAGACAACACAAAACCTGTAGGACAGCTGCACTGGAAACCTCCTGGAGTGTTTGTACAAGTGCCAAAGACACAGATGCTGGGATCTTCGTTGCACTCATTTATATCTGTAAATTAAAGAAGAAAAAGTTCACTGTAATCATCTGGCTGTGAACTCCTTGGTTAAGAAGATTGTTTATTTGTGTATTTAACAACAGCATGTGGTACTCCAACAATAAAATACTCAAGAGGTAAAGCAGCTTGAAGGTTCCACTAACTTTTTCAAATTGGAGTGTCTCACTGCTGTGCCCTTTCCTCTCCAAATACCATTTTAAGTTATTTGGTATATTTCTAATACAGACATCAAATAAATATTTTCAGAGTGTAACAGAGAAGAACTGATTAGGAAAGTATTTTTCTGTAAACAGAAAACATCCAAAGATGAATTTTTAAAAATCTGTATGTTGGGGGTTCTTTGTAATGAAAGGTCGGGTTTTTTCATGCTGGTTCTTGAACTGAAACTATATCTAGTTAGTAGTACACAGAGGTCTATGATTATATTTATACATTCAAATTTATATTTACCAGTCTTCCCTGGTCACTATTCATGTTATTTGACCTGTTCCTGTTCAATTGCGTAACTTAGAATATATTGCTATGACTAATCAAATGTGAGAATTTTTTTTTTAAATATAGATCTTTCTAATTATTAAAAATTTAAACCAGGATATAAGTACCTGTAAAATTGTGCAGCCCAAACAGGCTGCACATCCTGCATATATACAGACAACAGACAAAATAAGAAAAGTAATACATCCTAGTAAAAGTCCTAGCAGCTCAGGAGGAAGCTGTCCCAATGTTCTAGAAAAGGAGCCAGTGGGGAAAAAAACCCAGCTTGGTTGAGCAGAGAGATCTTGAGGGACATCAAAAAGAAGAGGAATGTCTACGAAGTTTGGAAAAAGGGACAAGCGTCTTGGGTGGACTACAGGGAAGAAGAGAGATTGTGCAGAGAAAAAAATCAGGAGGGCTAGAGCCCAGCTAGACCTCAGATTAGCCAAGTCAGTGAAAGATAACAAAAAATCTTTCTATAAATACATTAACAACAAAAGGACGATGAAGGAGGATATTCAGTCCCTGTTGGATGCAAATGGAACAACTGTGACAAGGGATGATGACAAAGCTGAGGTACTGAATGTCTTCTTTGCCTCAGTCTTTAATAGTAAGGAAAGTTGTTCCCTGTGTGTACATACCCAGGAGTGAGAGGAGCAGAATGAGGCTCCCAGGATCCAAGAGGAGGTGGTCAGAGACTTGCTTGCCTAGCTAGGCACCCACAAGTCTATGGGGCTGGATGGGATACACCCAAGAGTATTGAAGGAGTGGGCAGATGTGCTTGCCAAACCCTTTTCCATCATCTTCCAGTAGTCCTGGCTGACTGGGGAATTCCACTTGACCGGAAATTTTTACTATATTAAACACTTTAAATCAGCTTGTTTCAGTGAAAAAAAGGGTAATTGATTTCCCACTTAGTGTACCAGTTGCTAGTATACAAAACTCAGCAATTCAGTGGCATTAGTGGGACAAGAAAAAAATGCCCTTTTGAAGTACTGATTATTACTGTAATTAATGGCCTGGGACTAGTGGAAAAACGCCTTTTTGTGATCATGATGAACAAATGACTAGCCAGAATCTGGAAATAAACAAGTCTTCTCCCCTTCATTCCCATAAAATGAAAAGAAATATATTAAATGGGTAGGTGAAAATTTAAGATTTTTTCTGTGGCTCCCATCTGTTTTGGTTTCTCCTGCATATAATCACCATGTGCTCAAAAAAACAATCTATCACCAACCTTGACATTACAGTCAAAGGTAATGAATTCTTATAGATCTTTTCACAGAAAAGATAAATAGAGAGTAATAGGAAACGTATGTTGCAAGAATCATCATAATATTAATCAAAGAATTAGTAGAATCACATGTGCTTATCTAGGCATTTGTTATGAACTATAGCTGCAACTTTTCTGGACACAGGAAAGAATTAAGAAAAAGAATGAGATTAAGTAAACAGCAATATTTCTTGAAAACCAGACAGTTTCTTTTGAAATCCATGATTTTACAGCTGCAGATTATTTGAATTAATCTCAAAACTAATTGCTAAAATGGAAACAGCAGCTGCAAAAAGAAACTACGAAGTCAGCAGGCAAACTGAATATGGTGACATGATACAAAAGGATTAGAGAACACTGGAGTTTAGAAAATACATCTTGTTGTTCAAGACAAAAGTTCAAAAAGGCTCACGTGATACAGTTCCTGCACCCATACAGAATAAGTGGTTATCATATATTCTTACTCATGTTTCCTTCAGTCCATAGAAGGACAAGCTACCCATTTATTATGGGGAGTTATTTTGATGAATGGGTGTCTGGGTTGTCTTACCAGCCAACTCTGGTCATTTACACTGAAACTCAGGATTCTCAATGTAGTGGAGAGACAGGTGCTTACTCTGCCCTTTGACCATGCAAAAACCTAAGGCTTCCAGGTTAGCTGCCTAAAATTTTGTGTGCATCGGCCTTGCAGGTACCAACTTTGTCCAGGGACAAATGTAAGAGACTGATTCTTTTTGGCTGCCTTAAGCCTCTGTTGAGACTGCAGCAGAGGCAGTGTCCTTTAATGCCTTATCTCATTCTTGCCAGCAGCCCAGCTGCACTTGCTGCCCAGAGAGATCATGCACTGATCTCACTGGTAGGGAGAGCACGGGCAGAACAATACCTCAGAGCCCTCCTAAGAACACCCAAACTCAGTTCCAGAACTTTCCAAGAAGAATCTCACCACTTGGGAGACGTTATATAAAAGACAAAATCAGAAAACGGTTGTTAGAAGAAACCAATTTAAGCAAATATTCCCATAAACTCCATCATTTTACAAAGGTTTTTAACACTTCATATCGCCTTGAAACCAGAAGCTTAGTTCAGGCATTGGTTGCCAATAATTAGAATCATAGAATGGTTTGGGTTGGAAGGAACCTTAGAGATCATGGGCATGGGCCATGGGTAGGGACACCTCCTACTAGATCAAGCTGCTCAAGGTCCCGTCTAATCTGGCCTTGAACATCTCCAGGAAGGAAGAATCCACAACTTCCCTGGGAAACCAGTCCCAGTGTCTCACCACCCTCACTGTGAAGGATTTCATGGTTTTACATGCCAAACTAACTTGATCGCCTTCTATGACAAAGTGACTCGGCTGTTGGATGAGGGAAAGACTGTGGATGTGGTCTTTCTGGACTTCAGTAAAGCCTTTGACACAGTTTCTCACAGCATTCTGCTACGGAAACTGTCAGCCTCTGGCCTGGACAGGCGAACACTCTCCTGGGTAGAAAACTAGTTGGAAGGCCGGGCCCAGAGAATGGTGGTAAATGGTGTTAAGTCCATCTGGAGGCCAGTGACAAGTGGGGTTCCCCAGGGCTCAGTGCTGGGTCCAGCCCTGTTCAATGTCTTCATCAATGACCTGGATGAAGGCACTGAGGGCACCCTTAGCAGGTTTGCAGATGACACAAAGCTGGGTGGAAGTGTGGATCTGCTGGAGGGTAGGGAGGCTCTGCAAAGGGATCTAAACAGGCTGGACCACTGGGCAGAGTCCAATGGCATGAGGTTTAACAAGGCCAAATGCTGTATCCTGCACTTGGGGCACAACAACCCTATGCAGAGCTACAGACTAGGAGAAGTCTGGCTGGAAAACTGCCAGGAGGAGAAGGACCTGGGGGTGTTGGTTGACAGCCAACTGAACATGAGCCAGCAGTGTTCCCAGGTGGCCAAGAAGGCCAATGGCATCTTGGCTTGTATCAGAAATGGTGTGACCAGCAGGTCCAGGGAGGTTATTCTCCCTCTGTATTCAGCACTGGTGAGGCCGCTCCTTGAATACTGTGTTCAGTTCTGGGCCCCTCACCACAAGAAGGATGTTGAGGCTCTGGAGCAAGTCCAGAGAAGAGCGACAAAGCTGGTGAAGGGGCTGGAGAACAGGTCCTATAAGGAGTGTCTGAGAGAGCTGGGGTTGTTTAGCCAGGAGAAAAGGAGGCTGAGAGGAGACCTCATTACTCTCTACAAGTACCTGAAAGGAGGTTGTAGAGAGGAGGGAGCTGGCCTCTTCTCCCAAGTGACAGGGGACAGGACGAGAGGGAATGGCCTCAAGCTCCACCAGGGGAGATTTAGGCTAGACATTAGGAGGAGGTTTTTCACACAGAGGGTCATTGGGCATTGGAATAGGCTGCCCAGGGAGGTGGTTGATTCACCTTCCCTGGAGGTTTGTAAGGCACGAGTAGATGAGGTCCTGAGGTACATGGTTTAGTGTTTGATAGCAATCGTTGGGCTCAATGATCCGATGGGTCTCTTCCAACCTGGTTGTTCTAGGATTCTATAAATCTTGCCCCTTCCAGTTTAAAGCCATTCCCCCTCATCATTACATGCCTTTGCAAAAAGTCCCTCCCCAGCTTTCCTGTAAGCCTCTTCAGGTACTGGAAGGTTGCTATAAGGTCTCCTTGGAGCCTTTTCTTCTCCAGGTTGAACAACCCAAGCTCTCTCAGCCTGGCCTGATAGCAAAGGTGCTCCAGCCCTCTGATCATCTTTGTAGCCCTTCTCTGGACTTGTTCCATAGCAGTTCCATATCCTTCTTATGTTGGGAATTCCAGAACTAGACACAATACTCCAGGTGTGGTCTCACTAGAGCAAAGCAGAGGGGGAGAATAACCTCTCTCAACCTGCTGGTCACACTTCTTTTGATGCAGTCCAGGATATGGTTGGCCTTCTGAGCTGAGACCACATTGCCAGCTCATGTTCTGCTTCTCATCACTGAGTCCTTCTCTGCAGGGCTGCTCTCAACCACATCATCCCCTAGCCTGTACTGAAACCACGGGTTGCACTGCAAACCTTGCACTTGGCCTTGTCGAGTCTCATGATGTTCACACAGGTCTACTTCTCCAGCCTGTCCAGGTCCCTCTAGGTGACATCCTGTCCTTCTGGTGTGACAACTGACTCACTCAGCATGGTGTCATTTGCAAACTTACTAAGGGTGTGCTCAATCTCCCTGTCTATATCAGCAATAAAAATATTAAACAGCACTGGTCCCAACACAGACCCCTGAGGGACACCACTTGTCACGGTCCTCCATCTGGACTTCGAGTCACTGACTACTTCTCTCTGACTGTGGCCATCCAATCAATTCCCCACCCAATGAATAGTCCATCCATCAAATCCATATCTCCCCAATACGTAGAGAAGGATGTTGTGGGAGACTGTGTCAAAGGCCTTATAGAATTCCTCACAGATTACATCCCTTGGTTTTCCTGTGCCCACTGCTGTGGTTACCCCATCACAGAAAGCCACTAGGTTGGTCAGGCAGTACTTGCCCTTGGTGAAGCTGTGCTGGCTGCCTCTAATCACTTCCCTGTCCTCCATGTGCTTTAGCATAACTTCTAGAAGGATCTGTTCCATGTTCTTCTCAGGCACAGAGATGAGGCTGACTGGCTGGTAGTTCCCAGAATCACACTTTCTACCCTTTCTAAAACTGGGCACCATACTGCCAGTCTTCAGGGACTTCCTTATCTTTCTGTGAACTGTATACAAATCCAGTACACAGGTTGCTTTGTTTTAGAAATTATAGTTTTAAAAAGTGAATGGAAGATAAAATAACATTTTTCTAGAAAATACTCTTGTGTTAGTATTAATGAATAAATTAATGTGCCAAATGTAGTACAATACAATATCAATGCATTATTTTGCCTTCCATTTATAAAACCTCTTTTCCTGAAGCCCTTTCCTGTTTCCCTGTCACCATGACTTTAAGCAGAGCAGCATTCATAAACATTAGGATGTACAACTACTTTCCACTAAATTAGAATGAGAGAATTTTTCTAATTTTTAAAGTGTTCAGAAGCAACTGCTACAACTTGTCTTACCAATACAATTTTCACTTTTTACTTCATATCCTGGTGGACAGATGCATCTGAATGATCCTTCAAAATTTTGGCAGGTACCACGAGAGCATGAACCAGGTAGTGCCACACACTCATTAATATCTTTGGGAGAAGATGGAAGCATTAAAAGAATAAAATAATGTCATTTTTATGGAAAAACAAGATTATTGATAAAACAACCTGTAGAGCTCCTTTCTATTTTTCTTTTTCTAAGGCATTTAAATGCTTGAATACAAAAATAAATACTTGAAAGCAATAATTGCAAAATCCCATTACTTCAACTGGGTTTTTGTTAGTCATTGTCTTTTTCTTTAATACTTACATACTTACTTCTGTCTAGATGGGAGCTAATAGCTTTATTATTTCAGTTTATCAGTATTTAACATCTCTGTGTGGTATCATACATACCAATACAGTTCTTGCCATCTAAAGTAAGTTCATATCCTTCATTACATAAACATGTGAAGGAACCAATTTCATTGAAACACCGTCCATTTCTGCACACCTGACCAAATAAGGAACTGCACTCATTGATATCTGTGAAAAAAAAAAACCAAAATAAAAACCCAGAAGCCAGAGCTGAGTTCCAGCACAGTACGTATAGAATGTTATACACACACTAAAACTGCAACACAAATTTCTGGGAAAGGCAAATCTTGCAGTAACACTAGAACAGGTACCAGCTAGTGGAAAGTAACTCTCACTCAGGTGCATTAAGGTGTATATTCTATTTAAAAAACATTTTTTTTATTGGGTATTATATTTTTCAAACTTGCAGCATTACCTCAGTTGCTGCACCTGGAGACATTCAGTTACTGCCATGTGGCTGTATGGTACTAACTCCAGACACAGGATAGAAAATGTTACATGGAGTGTTCTGGATTTTATCTGGTTTTCTATGCACTCAAGTTTTCTCCTAAAACCTGCTTTGTCATTTTCAAAATTTGAACTATGTAATTTGCTTTTGACAGGATGATTTTCTCCTAATTAATAGTTCTGAAAATGAAGTCTGAAAATGCTTATTAGTTTGTGGCATCACTCAATGCAGAATTAAAGGAGCACTGCATAAGGAAAACTACAGATGAGAAAGTGTCAGAATAAATGAAGACTGGATAAGCATCATGGTGTAAGAACAGCTTACACCTCACTATTTTAAAATACTTGAATAGAATGAAAAGACAACAGTTTTACTGAAAAGATTTTAGTCGTCCTTGGAAGCATTAAGTAGCAGCTTCTGAAAGAGATGTACCTTCTAGTTTTGCATTGCAGTTCTAAAAGTAGAAATACTTATAAACTATTATATTAGGATGGGCTAAATTGCCTTTGAATGACTGAGATAGTTTGGAAGAATGCTCTGAGGCTCTGTAAGCTGTCAAAAGGAGTGCCAGGAAAAGGCCAAGCCTCTGAGTTATCTTGGGATCTTTGGTGTCCTTGAAGGCACAGCCTGGAGCAGAGGTGCTGGATGCTCCTTACAGTAGATTGGTAACTACACTGCCAAGGAGAAGAACCTCCCTGGCAAATACTGTCATTCTTTGGCAGCAGACTGCTCTTACTTGAATAAGTTTTTAATTTTCTCTTTCCTGGAAAAGGAAAGGTTTTAAAATACTTATTTATGATGTCTACTGAACTAGAAAGGAACCACTAGACTTTGTTCTGTCTTCCGTAGCAGGAAGGAATGTAAAACCTTACTCTCTTTTGGCTTGCAGCCTGCACAAAGAAGAGGATCTCCAGAGATTTATGATCCTGTTCTTAAGCCCACGCAGATTTTATTTGGTTTATCACAATTGTACAGGAATTTAATTTGTCCAAAAATATTCTGATGTGTTAAGGAATAGGAAACAGCAATGTCTGTAGAAACTCTGTGTTTAACTCAGATTTGTTAGATCAATTGTACTGGCTTTCTTACTGTTTCTCTTTCACACTGTGTGTGTCAAGTAATATGGTGAAAGAAATAAATTGCTTTAAATTCATGACCCAACATTAGTGGTGTGATATAATATATGCTTATTGCAAGTGGTGCCTATGGACTGTGCCACTAGCCAAGGATATGTGCTGTATTTACTCAGGAAATCTAATGGGGGTGAAGGCCGTACTAAAATATCAGTAACTGTAACATTGACCCAGTGGTGCAGAGAGTTAGGGTTTACATTATGACAAGCTGGCCAATAAATATTTTTATTTAGTTTAGAATATTACAGTAATTATTAATCTCCAGGGCTGGTAACAGTGTAAGCTACTGCACCCTAACCTGTCTTCTGTTTTTGTTTTAACTATATACCACCCTCCTTGGCATACCTATCCAGGAACAATGAAAATAAAGTTTGGATTACATTACATACCTATACAATCATTATTATGAGTTAATTCAAATCCTGGATAACACAGGCAGTTATATGATCCAACTGTGTTTTTACAAGTTCCATTTCCACATGGATGGTGTTCACATTCATCGACATCTGCAAAGAGAAACAAAACTTATTTGGAAACTGATTCTCCCAGATACGTGTTAATGTGCTATCTGTGCACAGGGCCAATATCTTATATCTCAGTCTTTCCCTTCATCTGTCATATTTTCTATTCATACTACTGATTTTTACAGCTTCCAGGTACATTTTCTTATGAAAATGTTAAACGGCACATTTTTGTATGTATTTTAAAATGAAAGATACTGCTAGTTGCAAAGATAAAAGTGCCTGTGTAGTATCTCAAGGCATTCTGTCTTGCTATTTTCCATACAAACATCCCTTAGCAGGTTTGCAGACGACATTAAGCTAGGTGGAAGTGTCGATCTGCTGGAGGGTAGGGAGACTCTGTAAAGAGCCTAGACAGGCTGGACCGCTTGGCAGTGTCCAATGGCATGGGGTTTAACAAGGCCAAATGCCAGGTCCTGCACTTGTGGCACAACAACCCTATGCAGAGCTACAGACTGGGAGAGGTCTGGCTGGAAAACTGCCAGGAGGAGAAGGACCTGGGGGTGTTGGTTGACAGCCAACTGAACATGAGCCAGCAGTGTTCCCAGGTGGCCAAGAAGGCCAATGGCATCTTGGCTTGTGTCAGAAATGGTGTGACCAGCAGGTCCAGGAAGGTTATTCTCCCTCTGTACTTAGCACTGGTGAGACCACTCCTTGAATCCTGTGTTCAGTTCTGGGTCCCTCACCACAAGAAGGATGTTGAAGGTTTGGAGCAAGTCCAGAGAAGAGCAACAAAGCTGGTGAAGGGGTTGGAGAGCAAGTCTTATGACGAGTGACTGAGAGAGTTGGGGTTGTTTAGCCTGGAGAAGAAGAGGCTGAGGGGAGACCTTATTGCTCTCTGCAACTACCTGAAGGGAGGCTGTAGAGAGGAGGGAGCTGGCCTCTTCTCCCCAGGGACAGGGGACAGGACGAGAGGGACAGGGGAGATTCAGGTTCAATATAAGGAAAAAATTCTTCACACAAAGGGTCATTAGGCACGGGAACGGTCTGCCCAGGGAGGTGGTTGAGTCATCTTCCCTGGAAGTGTTTAAAGTGTGGGTGCATGAGGTACTGAGGGGCATCGTTTAGAGATTGGTGGGAATGGTTGGACTCCATGATCCTGCGGGTCTCTTCCAACCTGGTGATTCTATGATTCTATGATCTCTTAATTTCTAAATGTACACTAATGATCAGGATTTGGAATAAAGGATTGAATGTCACAGAATTGGAAGTATCTTGTATTTTTGTACATATTTTACTCCTAAGCCCATGAAAACCTGTTGAAAATATTCTGTAGAGGAATTTTAAGTCCTTGCTCACAAGTAAATGAACATATTTAAGCATAATATGTCAATACTAGATCTAGAATTATAAAGTTTGCTTACAAACACTTAGAAACATAAATTTTTAAAAGGCATTAAATTTTGATATTTTCTCCTGTGGGTTTCAGGAATTTCTGAAGTTTTATAGGGATCTAGAAGGTATTTAGATTTGTTCTCTCCATTCCCGTGGACTTTCTGAAACATTTTATTATTTATAGAAAGTAAATATTTTGTTGGAAGGCTCAGTTCCATAACTTGCCATTGTCTAGATTTATATTTCATACTAATAAATCTTTAGAATTAGTTTTACAATTATTTAAGTAATTGTATTGAGTAATTGGGCTCTCAAAATTTTGCTGTAACATGCCACTTTCCCAAGTTCCTCCTCATATAGTTTCACAAATATAATTTAGTTCAAATATAAAAAAACTCAAGGCATATGTGAATATGTAATATACTGTGAATGGGTTTTAAATGTCTGTTTAAAGTTGAAATCGGAATACATGTATGTCATAGAAAACACTGAACTTCTGTATAGCCTGGAGCTGAGATTTAAATGATCATTATTTCAAAAATGAAAATAATTTTTTAGCTATTTCAGTCAAAGAGAAGTGAATTCCCATATATATCATTTATTATTTTGATAAGTCTGTAGAACTGATTATGAAAGACTATTTTATAATCTTCTTATTTCTTATATCATGTCTATCATATCATTTAAACAAATGACATTAAATGTGGGATTCTGCTTTTCAAATAAAATGCAAGCTCAAAAAAATGACTAAATAATTGAAAACTTTTGTTTTTACTCTCCAAACTCCATCACCATGTGATATCGCCCATAAATTATCTGTCAAATGTTATACTAAGATGTAGTTTTTTGAAAATGAAGTTAACATCTTCTTCAACAATATAGAGCCATCTCTGAGTATATCATTATGTTTTTCCTCAAACTGATACATCAACTCCAAGAAGAACTTCACATCCTATTTTTAAAGAAATCCGAAAATGTATGAATCATTCTTTTGATATCTCTATATCCTCCTCAAAAATTTATTCTGACCTCCTCTCCCCTTTGAAAACAAACGAAGAAGCAAATCACAAACAAAAGCATCTTATTTTCATACCCATGCACATAGTCTGGTCTTGGGATGTCTTAAAACCTTTTTGACATATGCACTGGTAACTTCCTTGCATATCCACACATAAACCATGACTACAAACATTAGGAATTTCCAGACATTCATTGCGATCTGCAACAAAAATAAAAAAACCAGATGGTACGTATTATTGACTTTTATTATGAATATCTATTATTCATTCAGTTTACACAATTTTAAAATAATTTGTTATGATTATTAAAACCAGACTGAAAACTATCCATAACTCAACCTGAATCATAATAAAATTCCATTTTATAGGAAATTCTTGCCTGCACACCTTGAGATCAAAACCACTATTAGGATTTGGCTGATAGATCAAGAAGGTTCTTTAAAAATTTTACCCCATCTTTTCTTTCCTTCTACAGAGAAATAGGGCTATAAAGTAAAAACTGTTACATAAACCAGCAGAATATGCAAGGTAACCGGAAATAAATGAAGCTTTTACCCTTTGAGCAAATCACCATTGATCATATGAACAGATCTGAGCAGACAAGTGAAATCAAACAATTTCTTACCAACACAAGCACCACTGGGTGAAAGTTTAAAACCAGCAGCACATTCACATCGGTAACTACCAGGACTGTTGATACAGTCTGCATTTCTCTGACAGAGACTGTCTCCTTTGCTGCACTCATCAATATCTGAAATACCAAAAGTCATGGTTCAGACATCAGAAATCACAAGATACTTACTTCTACCTAGAAATTAGACTGTATTGACTCTTATACAAGACAAATCTTTTGCCCTCAACAAACAATCTATATTCTGACCTTCAGTCTCCTGTACTGCAAATGCAAAGGAAAAGTGAAATCAATATGATTTCACTCAAATAACAACTTTTGGATGAAGAAGGATCCTACAAATCAAACTTTTTACCCACTGAAGTACCTTTACAATAGTAAATATTTGCATAAATAAACTACATTTTGAATAACAATATTTGCATTTATAACTGAAATGGCAAGTAGCACAGCTTGTTAGCTTTTTAAGGCATATGTCAGTACAAGGCTCTTGAATAACTATGATGAAAATGCTAATGACTTTAGAACACACAAAATGTCACTACTAACTTCAAAATTACTATTACCTATATCTCTACCTATAAAAATGTAGACGAATAGACATATGAAGGAAAAAAAGGGAAACTTCTCTCTGAGAAGTTTTAAGAACAAGAATTAAATTTCCTTCCTAAAATTAAATGAAATTGAAATGTTCCCTTTACTTCCTATTTAGCAATCCTATTTAGTGAATTGCTTGATACAAAGCTATTACAGATTTTATCGAGCAAATGTGCCTATGTATTCAAGACAAACACTTCACAAATAGATTTATAGACTTGAGCCCTAGAAAAAAACCTTACAGTCTGTCAGTTTGAAAAAAAACATGTAAAATAAATGCTCCCCTTCCCTTTAAGATAATACGCTTACAGCAACTCAGTAGAAAATAACACCATTTCAAATCACCTTCACAGACCAAGACCAGGTCATTGTAGCTGAATCCAGTGGGGCATTCACAGCGGAAGCTGCCAATCTGATTGATGCAAACACCATTTGCACAGATTCCTGGAATTTCCTTACATTCATCAATGTCTGAAAGTGAGACGGACAAGTCAAAATACAGCACTTCATGACTTTACATACTGCATGGATTTTCAGTTTCACCATGCTTAAAACTGAGATGAGAATTTCCTTTTAATCTACAGAAATTGTATACAGGATGTAAACCTAAGAATATGTCCATTTTGAGAGAAAAAAAACTACATGAATTTCAAGAATTGATCAAAACAGAGTATTAGATAAGATGCAAAACGGTTACAAATGTGTGCATAAATCCCACAGCATTTTTGAAGCCAAACCCTTTTATCTCTCAATTAAAACTCAAACCCATGAATTAGGATGAAGGGTGTGCAAAAGCTTATAATAATATGTAGAAATAAAAAAATATATAAATCAGAAATATGTTACACAAAAAATGATCTCATGATTTATGTCACCATTGTAACTACGCAGCGAAATTAGAAATTTATTTTATGGAATGCTCATTTTGGTATCATTATGCACCTGCAATAACCTCATGCAAAACATTTCTTGAAAGTAAGTTCAGTAAAACATACCAGTAGCTTTTCCAGTATGAATGTCAAACAAGAAGCCAGGAATATTCCCACATAAGTTCTTGAATTCGACTAGCACAAAAAAGAGAACAATGCATTTTTAGCAAATATTTATATATCTCCTAAGAATTACTTGTAGTAATCGTATTTCTTGTATTTCTCAGTTTTTCAAGATCTGACACAAGTCAAATCTACTCAAAAGAACAATTGCCTCCGGTAGGAATTGTATTGAAAATTCAGGTTGTAAATAGAAACAGTAGTTCATACTTCTCTTTTCTCAAATCCTTGCAGGCTTCCACATATGAGTAAATGACTGGTTTAACCACCTCCCTAGGTAGCCTGTTCCAGTGCCTAAAGACCCTTTGTGTGAAGAATTTTTAGCTAATGTCTAGCCTAAATCTCCCCTGGTGGAGCTTGAAGCCATTCCCTCTTGTCCTATCCCCTGTCACTTGGGAGAAGAGGCCAGTTCCCTCCTTTCTACTATCTCCCTTCAGGTAGCTGTAGAGAGCAATGAGGTCTCCCCTCAGCCTCCTCTTCTCCAGGCTAAACAACCCCAGCTCTCTCAGACACTCCTTATAGGGCCTGTTCTCCAGCCCCTTCACCAGCTTTGTCGCTCTTCTCTGGACTTGCTCCACAGCCTCAACATCCTTCTTGTGGTGAGGTGCCCAGAACCGAACACAGGATTCAAGGAGCGGTCTCACCAGTGCTAAGTACAGAGGGAGAATAACCTCCCTGGACCTGATGGTCACACCACTTCTGATACAAGTCAAGATGCCATTGGCCTTCTTGGCCACCTGGGCACACTGCTGGCTCATGTTCAGACGGCTGTCAACCAACACCCCCAGGTCCCTCTCCTCCTGGCAGTTTTCCAGCCAGACTTCTCTCAGTCTGTAGTTCTGCATAGGGTTGTTGTGCCCCAAGTGCAGGACCTGGCATTTGGCCATGTTAAACCCCATGCCATTGGACACTGCCCAGTGGTCCAGCCTGTCTAGGCTCTTTACAGAGTCTCCCTACCCTCCGGCAGATCGACACTTGCACGCAGCTTTGTGTCATCTGCAAACTTGCTAAGGGTACACTCAATACCCTCATCCAGGTCATTGATGAAGACATTGAACAGGGCTGGACCCAGCACTGAGCCCTGGGGAACCCCACTTGTCACCGACCTCCAGATGCATTTAACACCATTTACTACCACTCTCTGGGCCCGGCCATCCAACCAATTTTCTACCCAGGAGAGTGTGCGTCTGTCCAGGCCAGAGGCTGACAGTTTCCATAGCAGAATGTTGTGAGAAACTGTGTCAAAGTCTTTACTGAAGTCCAGGAAGACCACATCCGCAGCCTTTCCCTCATCCAGCAGCTGAGTCACTTCGTCACAGAAGATGATGAGGTTAGTTTGGCAGGACCTGCCTTTTGTAAACCCATGTTGACTGGGCCTGATTACCCGGTTCTCTTGCATGTGCTTCATGATAGCACTCAAGATCACCTGTTCCATGACTTTCCTTGGCACTGAAGTCAGACTGACAGGCTTCTAGTTCCCTGTAGAAGTACAGGCCTGTAGTTCTTCATCATTTCCATTTTAATGGTAGCCCTTAAAACCCCATGTATTTATCAGTATATTATTTTTAGGATAAAAAGATCAATCACGTAATAAGAAAAAAAACTGTTGGAGGTAAAGCCATCCTGAAATTACCAAACCATGAAAAAGTTCTCTAAATACTTGGTTACCTCTCGGCAGTGAAGCAGATTTTTACACTTTGGGTGAAAAACCAACATGATTATTTCTGTTAAAAGTCTCTATGGTAATGTTTATGATTAGTATAATGTGCAAAATTAACCTATACAGAGATTGATTGTTAAGCATAAAAGGAAAACGAAGACAGAACTCTGTTCATAAAGAACAATTCAAAAACTTATTGGCATGTGAATGTCATTTAGAGTAATTTATCACAGCAGAATAATGCTCTTAATGAGCTACTTGGCTCAGACTACCATACCAGTTAAGGTCAGCGTATCATAAACCCTGTCTGTAATATGCAGCTTTGAATCAGATTTCAGAACAACTGATTATACCACACAAATAAAACTATTGAACTATTTACACTTGGAATTTGTGTTCGATCTCTCACGCAATCTCTTTTCATGGTGAAAAAGGTTCAAATATGCCTCCGAACACAGTAAAGACATCTAGAAGAGCTAAGAAGGCAATACTGAAATATTTCAGGAAATATTTTAACCCCATAGCTGCTTGCAGAATCAGTGGAATATTCTTAATAAATCTTTAGAAACTGCAGAAGTTTCTAAGAACCTCAGACTTACCAATCTAAGAGGAGATTTTTTTCTTCCAACCAAGAAGCATACTAGCATAATTCCATGCTTGTATTTTGCTGTATTTTTATTGTCATCATGATGCTAATTTTATGGCACTGAGATAAATGACTTTGGGAAAGAATTCTATGAACTCTCTGTGACAGGAAACATACATTTCCTCTCTCAATCTTATTTCCATCTCTTGCTCCTGACTGCTACGAACATCCCTTTGTTCTCCTTCATTCTACTTATGAAAGAAAAGGAAAAGGCTGCTTTTGCTTTTCAGTCTGATTTCCTCCTCTTTGCTGCTTGTGGGGAAAATTATCTGCCGTTTCCCTTACCAGGATAAACCACTTGGAATGAAAGTAATAGTCTTGTCAGCCAGTATCTACAACCCCCATATTATTGCCCAATGACTGCTTTTCCAGAAACCTCAAAGTGACAGCTTTAGAGGTGGGAGTTCAGTAATCATGCATTCAGAAAACTTGCTTACACCTACTGTGCCACCCTGGTGGGTCTTACCCACACAAGTAAAGATTTTTGACATAGATCTAAGTAACTGACAGTAATTCTGTGTTCATACAAGATCTCTGAAAGCCTTGGCATTCATCAGAAAGAAGAAAAAAAACAAACACAGCACGCTCATTTTTATAGAGTCTCATCACCAAAAAAAAAAAAAGTCTAACAAATTAGATTTACCTACAGATACCTGTCTTACAAACATCCATTTAGCTACAGGGCTGACATACATCTGTTGCAGTTAGGAAGATAAGTATGTACTTTCCAGGCCTAATTTTCTTCATCTCAGTGACACCTGACAGTACTTTGCTTCCTTGTCTTTAGGGACAGCTGAGAAGGAAAATATGTATGTTCTTCCTAACTATTTTTTTCTGTTTCTTTGAAGACTAGTGTCTTCAAACAATTCAAGGTGTTATCTTTTCACTCAATTTGAAGTGATATTTCTGCCACTTAAACAGATGGAAGAAATACCTATTCTTGTTTAGCATACCAAGACAATTCAGACAGTGATGTCAGGGTATTGTCACGCTGTTTTCGAAGTACAGGAAAGGGGTTTTTTGGGCTGAGATGTTAACTTTAGCTAATATGTCAAAGGATCAGATGAGCAAAGAAAGCTAAAAAAGGGGATTATTATGGAAGATTTCACCTGTTCCTGGAGTTGGACATGGTTCACAAGGTTTATTCCAGGACTTCCCAACATTGTATGTACAGCAACACACCCTTTTGGTCACATTGAAGGGCAGTTCATTCTCACAGGAGGTTCTGTTATAGCTTCTGTAGCAAAAGCTTTTTCTCATGTCTAGATGCAAGAAAAGAATCACAAAGTAATCAACTAATTTAAGAAAATATAATCCCTTAATAAGCTAAATAGCAATTCTTTAAGTCTGGCTTCTGAATGCAATGAGAGTATACATGTGGATGTATTTAAAAATAAGTTAAGGATTGAAGTAATCTATAGTCTTTGTTTTAGACTTGTCTGAAATATGACATATTTTCATTTTTCATTTCAATACACAAAGGGGAAAAAGAAGAATTCCCAAGAAATCAGAAACACACTATAGACGCTGATCAGACTCTACTACTTGGTAATGACAAAAATGACTTGGAAATTACTCTACTACTTGGAAATGACTAAAAAGATTTCTAAGTTCTGAGCACTTAGACACTGCATATCAGTCACTGGGATTTCTTTCCTGGATACATGATTTAAATGTCTGGGAGTTAAAGAGAGAAAAAAGCAATTCAAGGCTTTAGAACTGGCCTGAAAGCAGATTTTATGCAGAGACTCTGGCCACGACCCAGTCTGATATTTGACAATTTTAGTAAAAATGACATCTTGCATACCCATGCAGCTACGTCTTCTGTTCACCAGCACATATTCAGGTGGGCAAATGCAGGTGTAGTTCCCCAAGGTATTGTAGCAGGTGCCAGGGCCACAGACACCAGGTTGTGCAACACACTCATCAATATCTATAGACCAAATGAAAACACTACTATTAACAAGGGAAAAAGAGAACCAAGTCCTAGCAAATGTTTGTGAGAAATATGACTATAATAAACCATGCGAAGATGAAAAAATGTTTAATTTAAACACTAGCTTAGAAAGTACAGCTCAGATTCAGGTTAAGTAGATATTGTAGCAGCTGTTGAAATGTAATATTGTTAATCTATATAAAGTCCAGTCAGTGAAGTGAATGAGAACATCCTAGTTACTGAATCTATCACTGAAACTGAAGCATCTAGTGCCCCATCAGCTCCACAAGAAAATATTCACACCCTCTTGTCACAGGAATGTTATTGCCATTTTTCCGTTCTGTTAACGTGGTCACTACTCTTCCAAGACACAATGTTTCAAGTACAGTATTCTATTTAGAAACAGGCTAGCCAAATAATCATGTTGTCTTGGGAGCAAGCCCTTTTTACCCGTACAATTTAATTTCGCGCCCATACAAGGCGTTCAAGTAAGAAGCCAGAAATCAGGAATAACCACTCTAGTTTACTGAATGCACATAGCTGAGACCTACCACATAGAAATAAATATTAGCATACTCAAGTGCTGCATTTTGAATTTTATATTAAAAGTAGTGGTGCCAGAGACAATGATTTTAGAGCAGATTATGGGTCAGAATGTGGGTACCATATCCAATTACACATTTAAGGCTAAAAATTACAGCCTTTTGATAATAACTGCAATGTGATTGAGAAAGAGGTTTCAAGGGACTCAACCTTCGCAGATTCTTGTCTCTTCTCTGAGGTAGTAGCCTTTTGGACATTCACATTGGAAGCTGCCAAAAGTATTAAAGCAATTTCCACCTTGGCAGAGACCTGGTAGTTCTTGACATTCATCAATGTCTGAAAACAGAGAAAAAAGCCACCATTTTTTCATTCCAGAGTGAAAAGAAAATGGCACTTCAAGAAAGTATGCCTGAATTGCTCATCCTGTTCCATTTAAATAGCTCTTCAGGAGAACTTTTCAGCTTGATAAGTGCATGGTGTTCAACTTCCATCACTGTTTATAGGAATTCAGCATCTAATTCCTCATTCCTGCACACTCATTGGAACCAGTTTCTTTGAACAATGAATATTTCCTGAAACTTATACTTTCCACTAATAAGCTACAATTGTCATAAAAAAACTTGTCTTCCATGGTCCCTTTTATTCTGAGGATTCTAGAACTGGATACAGTACTCCAAATGAGTTCTCACAACAGAGGAATACAGGGGCAGAATCACCTCCCTTGATCTACTGGCCACACATCTTTTGATGCAGCCCAGGATATGGTTGGCCTCCTGGGTTGCGAGTGCACGTTGCTGGCTCATGTTGACCTTCTCATTGACCAGCACCCCCAAGTTCTTCTCTGCAGGGCAGCTCTCAATCACATCATTGTCCATTGCGTACTGAAACTGGGGATTGCCGTGACCCAGGTGTAGGACCTTGCACTTGGCCTTGTTGAACCTCACAAGTTTCTCAGAGGCCCACTCCTCCAGCCTGTCCAGGTCCCTCTGGATGACATCTCATCCTTCCGGTGTGGTATTGGCAGAGTGTTTTGCTTTGCACTAAATGTAATAATTTCTGTAAAAATAGTTCCTTTATACATCTCTCTGAAGATTACATTTTTTTTTTTATTACTAGCCATCAAAATAATTTACAATAAACTCACCTTCTAGAATAATAGTGATGGGATTTGGTCTGAATCCTTCTCCCCCTGGACAGAGAGTATTATATTCCGCTAAAGTAAATTATAACAAGAAAGACCATGTCAGTCAAACAAAGAATAAAATGATACCAACAGAAGCATAAAATTTTATGGAGACTTCTTCCCTACACTCACTGGTTTTCTGCTCTTCTTGACCTATTCACAGTAAATAAAGCAAATGCATTTGACTAGCAAAAAATCAAGATAAGATTTCTGCTTAAAACACTACTCAGACACTATGATGGCAAGGACAATTTCATTTTCTCCATATTTATAAAGGCACATATCTTGAATTTTGACTAGTTCTTTAATATGAAATGTAATTGTACCATTGATAAAAATATGTGTTAAATTTGGAATTCATACTCTCTTAAGAGCCACATGCTTGACATTTCTGTGGCATTATTCAAAAAACTTTATAGCTCTATGAAACTGCTAAGTATCGACAGGTAAGAGTTTTGAAAGCACTTATGTGACTATGAAATAGTTATCCAACAGTTACCAACACTCTCCTTTGAGAACTACTGCAGCTCTCCGGATTAAAGATATTATTTAAGTACTAGGCACTATAAATTTCATTTCCCTTCCAACATGAAGTTGCTGAGTTAAAATCACTTATAAACGTATGCAGTCTATTTCACTCCTAAGACACATAAGCATATCTGCAACTACCTTAATATTTGCTTTTAAAGGGAGAAAATGAAAAGCAAAATAAAACAAAGTATTCAAAACCTAACAAAATTATATGGGCTTGTTCCACAAATTAACACTGCTTTATCCCTGTGAGAACAGGCACCATGTTAGTCAAAGAAGACTAACTATTACATCTTCTGATACTCACGTCCACACCTCTGCATCATCCCCCTGATGCTAGCAGAGAGGTTTTCTTTCATAACTGTGCCAGAAAAATGTTTCATAGAGCATATCGGTTTCTTAAATGTCTAGTAATAGAGTAAAAAATTTCAAATACTTTTCCCATCCCTTGTTAGCATTTTCTATAAGAAAAGAATTGAGGGAGAATGCAGAATAAGAGAACATTTCCTTACTACTGTTTGCAGACGGACAAGTCTCACAGGGGTTTCCCCAAACCTTTCCCAGAGAGCAGCAGCATGAGGAACGACTGACTCCAACACCAATTTCAGTGTCGCAGGACAGGGTCCCATCCCCTCGTGGTCCGTACTTCAGGTAGCAATTGCCCACACGGTTATCTACATGGAAAGCACATACAGCTACAGCTGCACAAAATGATCCAGACAAAGGCACAGTAGGCATTCATTCTAACATTTCATATCTAGGAGCAGAAATTCAGATAACATTGTGGTTTTGAAGTCATGGGCAAGCTCAAAACATTCAAAACATTGACAGTTGCTGAAGTTAAGAGAAACACCAGGGAAAACATGTAGCTTCAGCTTCCTAAGTATCCGGAGATGAATTTAAAATGTTCTCATGTATTCCAAAGCCACACCATACTCTAATGTGGCAGATACAACATTCATGCCACTGGAATAATCTTTTCACTGGCAAGGAAATTATTCAAATATTATTAATATTGAAACAAATAATCCAAATGAGCAGTAGGTTTGACAAAAATTAGTTTATTAGTTCACTCCAACTATAGCAATGATTTAGACAACTGCTGGCAGCAGTAGAATGAATGAGGTATCTATGAGAAGTAAATATATGACTTTTCTTATTGCTGCACATATTGTTTCCTTGTTATTTATGAATGGAAAGTAACTAGCAGTGAGTCACAAATATAAGGAATGAGAGGATGGTACATTATTACAATATTTATTGCAGCCAAATAAGATAAACATTCATTTCCTCAAGAGTAGCTTTATAATTCTAAAGATCATTTCTGTTAATTAACTTGCTAATAAATGTTGCCTCTAAAGAAGCACAGACCTTTTTTTTATAAGCTCATTTGGTAAAGGCTGCAGTATCTTTTTGCACTATTTTTATTAATGGTAGGACTGAGAAACTTGCAAATGAATTTTTGAATAATTTCCCATTTTTAATTTACTGCTTGCACAAGTGCCCAATGCTACAGCCTTAGCAATTTACATGGAGTAAAATAAACACAGTGATGTTGGTACTTCATATTTTCAGAATTTCCAGATTTTAATACATGTCTTGACATGACATAGGTTTTTAAATTATCCTGAGACTGGGATACAGCTGTGAATAAAACTTGAGGGCAACTTTCTGTATTGTTAGGAACTATTCATTGTTAAGATCATCAAGTTTAAACACACATGATATAAAAACAACAACTTTTCATTAATTAATTAATATTTTTTAAAGGGTCTCAGCATCACTCAGGGAAAATCTATTTCCATTTCGTCTGAAAGGAACTGGAATTTAAATTCTTCCATTTTTATTCAAGCATGGAAGAGATAGTGCTATTGAAGAGAACCAGCAGATGTTGTTCTTTGACAGAAGTTGTTTCTGCAATATTTTGCAGCTCAACTCGTGCATTCCATAAGTAAGAAGCTTTCCTTTACCTTGATGAGGTCTAATCGCTTCTGTGGGGTTTTTTTCTCCAAATGACTACAAGCTTAAGACTGAAAATGGGGTAATGTTTTGTGACATGCCTGTGACACAATAATCCTTGCATGTGAATTTGCAAAATTTTCAAAACCTAAAAATGCCTATACCATATAAATAGCACTACTAATGTGTTTTTAATGGCATATGGTACTCATTTTTTCAAGGGCTTCTAAAAAATGAGCACTAAAGTATCACTTGATTCACAGATTAGGGTATTATTTCAATTATGTTATTCTGATGATGTTTCAAGGAAAGCAGAGGCTTTCCTTGCCTCTGTCAAAAATGAAAGCTGAATTTTCTTGGAGTGTATTTTGCACTATAACACAGAATGAGGTTGCAGAGATCCAAGGTGTACACCTGAGTCTTGCAGCTCCTCCAACAGACAAATAAGTGGATTCCAGTACAATGGAAAAAACTAAACTTGGAAAAACCCTAAAACCTAATCAAAAAAACCCACATGTTTGCTTGGGGGGCTAAGATCTGGGAGTGACTTCCCTGTACAATGCATAACTGGAAACTAAAAATGCCTCTTATACAAAGGAAAGCAAAAGAGTCTTTGTACCAGAGAGAGGGACAACCCTAGCAGTATTTCCTCAGACCAGAAACATGGAAGGGTCAAATAGTTTTCCTGCCACTTTCTTATTCAACATTTTTTCTTCAGAGAGTGAAGGCTTGTTCTCTCATTTAGGACTCTTGAGTTGATAGATTTACCCTTGAGTAGATTCCATTTTACTGTGGAGGTTTCCTTTAAGAAACATAGGACTTCTGTCAAAAAGTTCATTAGGACAACTGGTCCCAAAGTACAGTGCCAACTTAAACTCTCATTTTGTAGTGAAACCCAAGTCAAATAGTAGTAGAACAACTCATTTGCAGAAGCGTCTTCAGGGACCACTTAAAATCTTTGGTCATAATTCAGGGTTTGCAGGGCTGATCATACAGAGCATCTGGTTGTAGGAAAGAATGAGGATCTTGGTAATTGTATGTTGCAAAAAAAGGAGCTAGAAAGGCAGGATTTCATTGCTTCAATTGAATATTCATACGGGGCAAAGCTGAAGGTTTAAGTCAGACTGCAACTGCAGAAAAGCGTTACAGCAGGAACTGTCAGAAGAGTCAGAAAGACTGTCAGGGAGTTTGTGTTTCTGTCTCTTTTGTCTGTTTCCAGACTCAATGGGAATAGATTACATAAATTAATTCAGTCTGCAGAAAATTCAGCTTAAAGTTTTATAATTGTTCAAGACTGAGGACATCTAAAGGTCTCAAACAAGGTTTGTCAAGCATCCGGAGAAGCAACAGAGAATGTTAATAGGCAGAAAACAGAGAAGTATGGAAAAGATGATCAATAAAGTTTTTCTGAAGGAAATGTGCAGTTGTTTTGAAATTATTTCCTAAGCATCTACTTATTTGCCACCACATTATACTATTTTTATAAACATTTAGAAAATGGATGATGTTCTAACTACCAGTTCAGGAGAATTTGAGTCTTCCCAAGATAATAAAAGCAAAAGTCTGTTTTCCAAATAAAAACTTAGAAAGCTCTCCCAAGATCACACACAAAGACTTGTGGCTGGACTGTTGATGCTCACTCAACCAGCTTCTTCCCCAAAAATTACCTGGGCTACTTGTGGCTGGACTGTTGACGCTCACTCAACTAGTTTCTTCCCCCAAAATTACCTTGTCTACTAGTATATACTCTAATCCTGTGAGAGTCCTACATCATGTAGCAAGGGTTAATCACTTTAAGTGTGTGTAAGCCAGAGATAATTTTACATACATAACAGTGAAACAAGTCTATTTGTTCCCAGCTGAATGGGTACCACAACTAGTTTTAAATCCATGTTAACCTAAACACAAAAATCAGTCCCAAGACACATTTAGAATTAAAAAAATCAGGTTTTTAAATGAGAATTGTTGACTA
The DNA here is from genome assembly GCA_033558105.1 of Coccyzus lansbergi. Taxonomy (NCBI): domain Eukaryota; kingdom Metazoa; phylum Chordata; class Aves; order Cuculiformes; family Coccyzidae; genus Coccyzus; species Coccyzus lansbergi. The sequence goes on from JAUMJK010000468.1 coordinate 414,036, forward strand.
TCAGGAGAAAGGAAATGCAACTATTATATGTTCTGACTAACTCTGAAAAGGTGTATTTTAAAGTAACTGTAAACATAATTAATTAGTTAAAATAATAAACTCTATCTCTAGAAAACCATATAGAAGGATATGTGGTATGTGGAAGTATAATTTTTCTATCCTGCTATCCTCATTGGTATCAAAACAGTTACCTTGGCTGTGATTTCTAAAGTGATAATTCAGATAGTTTACTTACCCACACAACCCACTCCAGTAGGATTCAGCTGGAAGTCTGGAGGGCAATTACACTCATACGTTCCAGGAGTATTTACACAAAGACCATTAACACAATTAATGGGATCAGCACATTCATCGATATCTAAAATAAAAATCTTGCATTTATAAATCTGCACACTGGACCAAAAAGAATGATGATTTTACTTTTTAAGACATAATGGGCAAAGAAATTTAAATGCAAGTGAATTTTACTGGAGTTGAACAAAAGGACTACTACTAAATCATAAAAAAAATTAGGAATAACCTAATAATAACAATAATAACAGCTGCATATTTAAAAACTCATTATTTTTCTTCCATTCTTAAACCTAGTCCATATCATGCAATTCTATGCATGGCTTGTTTGGTCGGGAAAAAGGCACTCTCGTTATTAAAGCCTATAATGCATGTTTTGTGAACTTATCTTTAAATTAACTTGGTGCAACTTTAAAAAAAGTAAGTCTTGAGATATTTCTGAACAGATGAGATATACCTGTGCAGTTTCTCCCAGTTTGATCTAGCTTATAACCATCATCACAAATACAACGAAACATTCCTGGTAGATTCTTACAGGTACCAAGTACACATACGTTCTGGAAGGAGCATTCATCAATATCTGAAGGGATATATTAAGAACAGAAAGTTACATGTCGTTACCATGTTAGGATTATAATAAGGTGTACTACCAAAAGCAGATGAGGACACATGAACTGTAAGAATATATTTTAAAGAGGACTACTGAGTAATATTTTTTGGTTTTCTATGGAACACTATAGATGGAGATCTATGAGGTGTTCTCTATTAAACTGCTTGTTTCTTACTCCTGTTTCACCTAGTGTGAAGTAAAAACAGCAATACTAACTTCTCTGTCAGGACTCAAAATTAAAGTTAAATTGAAAAGCTAGTAAGTTCCCTTCAAAATACTTATTAAATAGAATGAAGCTTAACATCACGCAAAGGTGTCACTCATTTCCTAGTTCACAGACTGCCACATATCTTGCTAATGGCAAGTAAGATTTTAAAAATACTATTTTGGGGTGAAAAGTATATTAAGAAGAAATAGAGGGAGTAGGCATGGACAGTTACTTATACTTTCTTGGAGAAAGAATATAGGGAAAAGCAATATAGAAGAATTATCTACAATTTTCTGATGTCGAGTTAGATAGTAACCACATAAACGTAAGTTAAGATTTATGTAAAACCTCTGTGCTAATGTAAATTTAAGATGAAATAAAGTTGAAATACATAGAAACTAAGATTACTTTGTCAACAACAATGCTAGAAAAGGAGTACATAGTGTAAATTTACAATTTTAGACATAAACTGTAAAGGACTTCTGAGCTGAAGGTAAGCAAGATAAGAGGGGAAAAAACCTGCATGTATGTACCGTCTGACTAAAAGACTTCTAAGTTGCCAAAATAGTGCAGTTGTGCAAAAGGTACAAAAAACTGCACAAGACAGGGAAGTGGAAAGTATTAACAGCATTTCACAATGCACAGCTAAATCTTCATTTGAAATTCTGTGTACAGTGTACCATTCAAGAGCAATTACCTAAAACTGGATGAAGCACAAAAAAGTGATACTAAAATAATTAGAGTAATGAAATATCTATTTTGAACTAGGTTTGCTTGCCTTAGTCAAAGCTTCAGAAGTGAGTAGGAGTATAGGAAAAGGAGTAACATTTAAGGGGAAAGAAAGATAAACTTTTAAGGCAAAATGAAACTTAAGATAAATGCCAAATGTCCAACAGCATTTAGTAAATATAAACTGGAAATTAAAAGGAAAGTCTCTAAATATCTTGGAGTACAGCCATGGAAAGACCTCCAATCCAGGTCAGTAAAATAACTTGTGGTCAGATTAAGCTTTATTGAAAATACTTTATCGCTGAGAAGTTAATGTACTGACACCTCAAGAGAATTCTGAAGAAATTGGATTAAACTAAAAAACCCCAACTTCTTTGAAGTATTCAACAATGAGATCTTTTAGTTACACAACATCACAATTTAATCTATAGTATTCTTTCAGATCTCTGTTGAAATCACAGTAGCATACCAACAAAATAAGTATTTTTGCAAAATTCTTCAATTTATTTTTCATAGCATCATTATGTACCAATCTACTCAACGTGGACCACATCATTTTGAATCAAGCCAAACATTAGTGACCTGCTTTCCCAAGAAATATAATCATATTGTTTTTCAAAATACTGACTAGCTGATTTTTCTTCAGGGCTTTTTATTAGATTCATAGAATCATAGAATCAGCAGGTTGGAAGAGACCCACCGGATCATCAAGCCCAACCATTCCTACTAATCCCTAAACCATGCCCCTCAGTACCTCATCCATCCGCACCTTAAACACCCCCAGGGAAGGCAAGTCAACCACCTCCCTGGGCAGCCTCTTCCACTGCCTAATGACCTTTTCTGTGAAGGATATTTTCCTTATGTCAAGCCTGGACCTCCCCTGGTGGAGCTTGAGGTCATTCCCTCTTGTCCTGTCCACTGTCACTTGGGAGAAGAGCCCAGCTCCCTCCTCTCCACACCTCCATCAGGTAGTTGTAGAGAGCAATGAGGTCTCCCCTCAGCCTCCTCTTCTCCAGGCTAAACAATCCCAGCTCTCTCAGCCATTCCACATAAGTCCATGCCACTGGACTCTGACCAGTGGTCCAGCCTGTTCAGATCCCTTTGCAGAACCTCCCTACCCTCAAGCAGATTGACATTTCCACACAGCTTTGTGTCATCTGCAAACTTGCAAAGGGTACACTCAATGCCTTCATCCAGGTCATTGATGAAGACATTGAACAGGGCTGGACCCAGCACTGAGCCCTGGGGAACACCACTTGTAACTGGTCTCCAGATGGATTTAACATCATTTACCACCACTCTCTGGGCCCAGACATCCAACCAGTTTTCCACCCAGGAGAGTGTGTGCCTGTCCAGGCCAGAGGCTGACACTTTCTGTAGCAGAATGCTGTGAGAAACTGTGTCAAAAGCTTTGCTGAAGCCCAGAAAGATACATCCACAGCCTTTCACTCATCCAGCAGCCAAGTCACTTTGTCATAGAAGGTGATCAGGTTAATTTGGCAGGACCTGCCTTTTGTAACCCCGTGTTGACTGCGCCTGATTACCTGGTTCTCTTGCATGTGCTTCATGATAGCACTCAAGATCACCTGTTGCATGACTTTCCCTGGCATAGAGGTCAGACTGACAGGCCTGTACTTCCCTGGATCCTCCCTGCAACCCTTCTTGTAGACGGGCACTACATCAGCCAGCCTCCAGTCCAGTGGAACTTCCCCAGTCTGCCAGGACTGTTGGAAGATGAAGAGCTTTTTGAAGCATTCCCAGCACTCATGGGCTCCCTTGCCCTTAAGTACTGTCTCCCATGAGACTTTGCCAACCAGCCTTCTAAAAAGTTCAAAGTCTGCCCTCTGGAAATTTAATGCTACTGTCCTGCTAACCACCCTCTTCACTTCACCTAGAACAGAAAACCCTATCATCTCATGATCACTTAGTCCTAGGTGTCCTCCTATTGCCACATCCCTCGCAAGGCCTTTATTCACAAAGAGTAAGTCCAGGAGGGCACCTTCCCTCATTGGTTCATTCACCAGCTGCACAAGGAAGTTGTCTTCCACGCACTCCAGGAACCTCCTAGACTGCTTCTTTTCTGCTCTATTGTACTTCCAGCAGGTATCAGGGAGATTGAAGTCTCCCACAAGAACAAGAGGCATTGATCTAGAGATTAACCCCAGCTGTTTATAGAAGAGCTCATCAGCTGCTTCTCCTTGGCTGGGTGGCCTGTAACAGACTCCCATCACAAAGTCTCCCTTGTTATGGGCTCCCTTGATCTTAACCCACAGGCACTCAATCTCCTCATTGCCACAATCCATCTCAATGGTGTCCAAGTCCTCCCTTACAAAGAGGGCTACTCCGCCTCATCTCCTACCCTTCCTATCCTGCCTGAAGAGTTTGTACCCCACCATACCTGTACTCCAGTTATGAGTCATCCCACCACATTTCCGTGATGGCAAAGACATCATAGCCTCCTTGCCCTACAACAGCTTCCAGCTCTTCCTTCTTATTCCCCATGCTGTGTGCATTGGTGTAAATGCACTTCAGCTGAGCTGCTGAGCCTTCAGCCCTCTTAGAGGGAACAGAGCTCATTCCCAATTGCCTGATAACTGGATTAGACTGCCTGTATCTCCTTTACCACTCTGAGGTGCATTCTCCCCCACTTTCCGTACAGTGATGTGCTGGTGGTCCTCACCAGCACACCCTCTCAGAATGCCTAGTGACCCACATCCAGACTCTCTCCTGCCTAGCCTGGTCTCAATCCCCTTCCCCTCCACAACTAGTTTAGAGCTCGATTTATGAGCTTAGCTCATAAAGACGACTGACAATATTTGCTAACTATTAATAGGTTTGACCAGAACAGTTGTATAGCCATTTTTTTCAGAAGCATCTGCAATCTTTCTACAGCTGGAAGTCTGATTAATAGATGTACACCTAAATGTCTGAACACACCAAACTATGAACTAAATTTTAGAAATTTCATATTGGAATCTGCTTTCAACATCTCATCAAGAATTTTAATTTCCTAAGACATTATCAGTTTTCTGCCTTTAAATGTTAAATAAGCTAACAAGCTTTAGAGGATCAGCTAAGAAGACTTCATCTAATACAATTCTCTTCTGTTAAAATAAAAGACATAAGAACAAAAAAAGGAGTAGAAGCTGAATTTGACAAGGAAAATAACAATTCTTTTTCAACTTCAGATGACCTGATACAAATATTGAGAGTGAAAGGTTGATGACAAAAATTTCCAATATATATTTTAAGGAATGTTAAACAACTATCAAACATAGCAGTGATTAGCGTACTTTAATTTTCCTGAAAACATTTATTTTAAAATGAGGTCATTTACTGCAGTGTGTGTCTCCTGGGTCAGCAAAACAATGTAAAAAGTAGAAAGCTACTTTCAACACAATCCACATTGCAAAATACTCCTTGCTTGAAGAAATCACTTCAGTGTGAAGTATGTCCTGAATAATCTGCTTCCATGGTGAGTTCCTTCCAACATATTTTGTTTGCCCTGTAGCAGCTGATCCTAACTCAGAAAATGAACTTCAAGTATCACTGGCTTACCTTGGCACAACTTGCTGTCTGAGGCAGGAGTGAATCCCATCTCACACTCACAGTGGTAGGCACCAGGGACATTCAAACACTGTCCATTTTCACACAGATTAACATTTTCTGCACACTCATCAACATCTGTGGGAGACAGATGAGTTTTGTAGATATAAATAATTTACACTTGAAGATGAAGTAAATTAAAAGAATATGGAAAAGCGAACGATGTTATTTCGGAGATTGTTTCTTCTATCTTGCCATGATTCCTTACTCTTTGTTTTTCATGAATAGATTTATTTACCTTTCAATAATGCAAGTTTTTAAGATTTGATACTATTTGCTTTGACAAATAAATTGAATACTTTGCTTGCAAAATCAAAACTGTTCCTGCTGGTATATACCATGTTACATTGATATAAAACTAACTCAAAAGGCAAATTTTCTTACATGAAGCATACATAGAAAATTGTTTTCACATACATTTTAGAAAATATTCTTTTAGGATTAAAAACATTATGACTACCTTTTGCACGCTACTGGGGATTCTTCTAGTATGCCCCAAAAGTGATTTTTATGTTGTTTTAAAAGGCTATAAAAGACCAGACATTCACCATTGCAGTCATCAGAAGGACCATAAATTTGTCAGATATGCTATTAATTGTCAAAACAAAGCTTCAAAATATTTTCTTTGTTCTATTAGTATTCCATAGTAATTCCCTAGTATTAGTATTCCATAGTATTCCATTTTATTTTATTTAAAAAAAAAAACAGATCTGAAATGCAGTGTGCTAATCATAGAATCACAGAACAACCAGGTTGGAAAGGACCCATCGGATCTTCTAGTCCAACCATTCCTATCAAACACTAAATCAAGTCCCTCAAGACCTCATCCACCCTTGCCTTAAACACCTCCAGGGAAGGTGAAGCAACCACCTTCCTGGGCAGCCTATTCCAATGCCCAATGACCCTCTCTGTGAAAAACTTCCTCCTAATCTCTAGCCTAAATCTCCCCTGGCAGAGCTTGAAGCCATTCCCTCTTGTCCTGTCCCCTGTCACTTGGGAGAAGAGGCCAGCTGCCTCCTCTCTACAACCTCCCTTCAGGTAGTTGTAGAGAGCAATGAGGTCTCCTCTCAGCCTCCTCTTCTCCAGGCTAAACAACCCCAGCTCTCTCAGCCGCTCCTCATAGGTTCTGTTCTCCAGCCCCTTCACCAGCTTTGTTGCTCTTCTCTGGACCTGCTCCAGAGCCTCAACATCCTTCTTGTGGTGAGGGGCCCAGAACTGCACACAGTATTCAAGGAGCTGCCTAATAACAGGGACGAAAGTTCTTGTTTATTAACCACAACCTTGAAGCATATAAACAAATAGCACCTGAAGACCCTTATACTGAAATAGAAAACCCTTACAACACTAATCAGAAGACTGTCTTGTAAAGGCATTTTTTATTTAAAATTAGCCAGCCAGCTCATAGTAATTGCATTCACGTTAGTTTCTAGGTACTTTACAATCATTGGGGTGCATTTTGATAGGAATGGTTGGACTCGATGATCCTGTGAGTCTCTTCCAACCTGTTTGTTCTATGATTCTATGATTTGCTCAAACCTTCAAATTTGCTGACCACATATAGGACAAGTTAAAAGAGCAGAGATATTATTGCATCTCCACTCTGCAAGTGAAAAACCCACAGTAACTGATTTCTTGACCATTAATGTTTAAAATAAAATCTTTGCCTAATGCTTTACATGCCAGTTTATTTTGAATTGTTTGCTGTGTGCTGAGCAATATTCATACTTAATAGTGAGCATGTATTGACACATTTAAATGGCAGAGATCATAGACAATATTTAATTGCAATTTGGTTTAATTTTTACAAAGTTCTATGTTAACAATTAAGTCCTGTTCAACTAGCATAGTAAGGGGAAAACAGATGATGCCTTCCCTGGCAGAAACGACCTGCTCTACAAGACAAGAACCACAACAGATAGCTGGTGCTTTGTGTTCTTGACTAGAGAGCTTGCTGCTGCAAGCAATGCATGCACATTCAAAAAAATCTGCATGCAGAGGATGCAGAGGAAGAAGCAGATAGGAACTTCACTCAATGAATGGGCCCAGGGGGTCCAATCTAGCACACAAATCAAAAGAACAGTCAGTTGCATTTGTTAGTATTCTTTTAGCAGATGAGAGGAATCCTGATTCTAAAAGATAATTTTACATGATTATCTCACATTTTAGGCTTATATCTAACTTACAACAGAAATAACCAGAAACAAGTCAGCTTTCATAGAAACTTCTTACCAGAACAAGTAAAGCCATCTCCAGTAAATCCCTCTACACAGGTACAGAGGTATGATCCTGGGTTGTTCACACACTGAGCATTCATGCTGCACTGATGAGTCCCATTGGAGCATTCATCAAGATCTGCACATCCATGGCAAAAGAAAGTAAATAGTAAGAGAGCAGTTGGTATATCTAGCTTATAATTAACTCTCAAGCTGACAATTGCAACTGCAAAGGTGATTTATGTCTCCGGAAAAATATATAAAAAATAAAGGAAAAAGAAAAAAGAGTAAAGAAAAAAAGAGAGTGAAAAAGAGAAAAGAAAGTAAGAAAAGGTAGAAACAAGAAAAAAAGAAAGGCAAAAATATAAAAGGGAAGAAAGAAGAAGTTAAAAAAGAAAAGAGAAGAAAGAAAAGAGAAGAAAGAGAAGAAAGAGAAGAAAGGAGAAAGAGAAGAAAGAAAAGAAAGAGAGAAAGAGAGAGAGAAAGAGAGAAAGAGAGAGAAAGAGAGAGAGAAAGAGAGAAAGAAAGAGAGAAAGAGAGAAAGAAAGAAGAGATCTTGCTTCCCCTTGTCATGGGGTTGCCAATAAGTTCTTTTTCCCTGTCTGTAGAGTGGTCTCCTGGAAGAAAATCCTATACCAAGGAGTTATTCTAAATAGGAGAATGCTGCTAGGAAAACTTTTTAAAGTTTTTTCCTTCAAATCACACTTTTTTTATTTACTTGCATGTCACATAGTTTTAATTAAATGATAATAATAAAGATCAGAGGATCTTGCCCTTCTTCTTATATATGGTTTAAAAAGCTTAGAAAATACATTCTGCAGTAAAATCTTACAAATGTGTACTTTAACTTTTACACAGAAGAGCAATAAATACTAATTCTTAAAAGAAGGTACTATTCTATAGATCCTAAAATGTTCTGAAACTAAAAACTGAAGTCAAGGAGACATGATGCTATTCCAACAGCCCAGCAAGACTAGAATAAAGTTCCCATCCTTCAAGTACAATTTGCTTTGTATTAGGGCTTATTAATCATAGTGTGGGAAATTTACAAAAAATGGCATCTTACTGGCTGGAAATGCCAAATTCAATTTTATTTTATTTTGCACATTCTAGCAGTTGTATGTAAGCTTTGAAAATACATAGTTAATCCAGTAGGATGTTACACAGACAGGCTTCTCAGACAATACTAGGGTTTTTGTAACAGAAAATGAAAGAGTGAAGCAGGCAGAAGAATAATACTTTGTTTCTAATAGAACAATTGTACAGTCACACTACATGCTTTTATTAAAAAAAAAAAAAAGAAAATAAAGATAAGATTTGTTTTTTGTATGCTTACCAATACACTTAATACCACTTTCAATCCATCCTTCTCTGCAGCTACACTTAAAACTTCCTGGTAGATTGACACATGAGGCATGCGTGTCACAATTGTGAGCACCAATTTTGCACTCATCCACATCTACAAGCACAAAATAAAATATTAGTATTTATATCAGGAACACCGGAATGCTACAACTTATTTCCACTGTGCAGATTACTATCCTTTAAAAAAAATCTTAACTACTACATGATAAGTAATGCAAGTTACTAATCATCATAAACGAATAAAAAAATACCGACAATTGCATCTTCACTCTGTTATTTCTTTCAAACATGACACAATTAATATGCTTCCCTACAACTGCTTTTCAGTTTGAAAGTAAAACTATTTTCCAAATTTAGTAAACATGCTGATTTTCATATGTCTAAAATGGGATGAGAACTTTGAGGGCACAAGCACATTCCAGTCCAAGGTATTAGTATTTATAGAACAAACTGTAAAGACCAAATTATAGGAGAAATTCTGTCAAGTTTCCCAGAATTATTGTAGATAAACTTAGATTTCTAAATGCAGTGGACACAGCTTGCAGAAGACAAGGTACCGACAAGCATCACACAAAATCCTAGAGCTCAAAACTGACTATGATTCTTTGAAGTTTGTTAGCATGGGTTGAAGGATGGCATATGCTTTTCCTTTTATATCATTGCTTTATACATTCCTTTACTTTTTTCCCCTTTTTATTGTGTTCCTGGACTTTACGGTAATTCCCTGCAGCTTTAGTTGATATATGTTCATATTTGAAGTATGTTACAACAAATAAGTAGTGATAAAATACTTGTAATACAAATGCAACTGTGTCCACCCAAGCTGTATTTTGCACCATAGATATTCCCCAATCTATACTGATAAAAACTTTGCCTTTAAAATTAGAGTTATTTAGGCTTTCCTATCATTTTAATAGTGATCAATGACCACTCCTTTTCAAACTCCAAATACATGCTGACAAATGCAAAATAATTATTCTTTTATTCGCTATTCTGTACAAATACTGATGTCTCACGTCTGTGTCAAGACTTGTGCATTTATTTCCATAGAATCATAGAATCACATAATGGTTTGAGTTCAAAGGGACATTAAAGGTCACCCAGTTTCAACACCCCTGCCATGGGCAGAGACACCTCCCACTAGACCAAGCTGCCCGAGGCCCCATCCAACCTGGCCTTGAACACCTCCAGGGATAGGGCAGCCACAGCTTCCCTGGGCAACCTGTGCTAGTGCCTCACCACCCTGACTGTGAAGAGTGAATTTTCATGGCATTCTGCTTCAGAAACTGTCAGTCTCTGGACTGGACAGCCAAACACTCTCCTGGGTGGAAAACTGGTTGGATGGCCGGGCCCAGAGAGTGGTGCTAAATGGCATTAACACAAGCTGGAGGCCAGTTACAAGTGGTGTTCCCCAGGGCTCAGTGCTGGGTCCAGGGAGGTTATTCTCCCTCTATTCTCTGCACTGGTGAGACTGCTCCTTGAATCCTGTATTCAGTTCTGGGCCCCTCACCACAAGAAGAACGTTGAGGATCTGGAGCGAGTCCAGAGAAGAGTGACAAAGCTGGTGAATGTGTTGGAGAACAGACCTTATGAGGAACAGCTGAGAAAGCTGGGGTTGTTTAACCTTGAGAAGAGGCTGAGGGTAGACCTTATTACTCTCTACAACTACCTGAAAGGAGGTTGTAAAGAGGAGGGATCTGGCCTCTTCTCTCAAGTGACAGGGACCATGACAAGAGGGACTGGCCAGGGGAGGTTTAGACTAGATATCAGAAAAAAAAAAAATCACAGAAAGCATCATTAGGCATTGGTAAAGTCTTCCCAGAGAGGTGGTTGAGTCACAATCCCTGGAGGTATTTAAAAGATGGGTAGTCAAGGTGCTCAGGGACGCGGTTTAGTGGCAGACAGGAACAGTTGTACTCGTTGACCCAAGAGGTCTTTTCCAACCTGGTGATTCTAAGACTGTCTGAATTTCTTCCTGATGTCTAATATAGATCTTCCCCCATCCAGCTTAAAGCCATTCCCCCATGTCTTACCACTACCCACCCTTGTAAAATGACCCTCACCAGCTTTCTTATAGGCCCTGGAAGCTCATTTCAGAACCTTCTTTTCTCCAGTCTGAACAAGCCCAATTTTCCCCAACTTGCCTCATAGCAGAGGTGCTCTGTTATTCTGATCATCTTCTTAGCCTGGACCTGTTTCCAACAGTTCCATATCCTTCTTATGTTGGGGATTCCAAAACTGGACATAGTACTCCATGTGGAGTCTCACTAGAGCAGAGGTGGAGAATCACCTCCCCTGACCTGCTGGCCAAGCTTCTTTTTATGCAGCCCAGGATATGTTTGGTCTTCTGAGCTACAAGCCCACATTGCTGGCTCATGTTGAGCTCCTCATCAATTAACACCAAGCCCTTCTCTGCAGGGTTGCTCTCAACCACATCATCCCCCATCCTGTGTTGAAACTGCACATTGCTCCAACCCAGTTGTAGGACCTTGTACTTAGCCTTGTTGAACCTCATGATGTTCATACAGGCCCACTTCTCCAGCTTGTCCAGGTCCCTCTGCATGACATCTCATCCTTCTGGTGTGACAACTGCACCACTCAGCCTGGTGTCATCTGTAAAGTCGCTGAGCATGCACTCGATCTTGCTGTCTCATCAATGAAAATATTAAGCAGCACTGGTGCCAGTACAGACCCCTGAGGGTCACTACTTGTTATGGGTCTCCATCTGGACTCCAAACCATTGACTGCTACTTTCTGAATCATAGAATCATAGAATCATAGAATCACCAGGTTGGAAGAGACCCACCAGATCGAGTCCAACCATTCCTATCAAAAATTATGGTGCATTAGGTGCCAAAGACATTAAAATGGAAAAGCAACTGGATTAAAACCTCTATTTTATGAAGCTATCCCAGTTTAGTAAGTAGTGTCATTAACTGGTTCGTCAGTATACTGATTGTTACACCTAAGTATACCCTGAAAGACCAACCGGTTTTGTTAATCCAGAAAGAGAGGGTCATCCCAGAGTCCTTAGGAAATGTAAAACTTATTAAAACACATGATTTTTCAATGGGTTGAAAACTCTTTTTACAAATAATGGAACTCTGAAATTTTGATATAGAAAAAGCTTTAATCATAAGTAATGAGGAGGACTTCAAACAAGACAGAGGTTCTAGCAACTCTTTGGTTTTAAAATACAATTATTTGCTTCTTTTCCTTGTATAAAGTACATAGATGTATGGTACATTCACTACATTAGTCCATTATTATTACTTATTTAGTTCTTTTTAACCAGTGAAGCTGTGCTTGACTCTGTACTAGGTAAATAATAAATAATTGTTCACCTTGCGACAATGTACTCACCTATTCTCCCGTTATGTTAAAACAATGAATTGTATTCTCTTAGTAATTTATTCAGTTGTCAAAACTAAGTATTAACTTTAAACTTGTAATAGAATTTAAAGGGCAAGTTTTCAAAATTAATCTTCAAGGTTTGGACCTTTTAAACAACCTTACAAGTGCTTTCCAAGTGTTATTTTGACAGTATGATTCTGACCTGATTTGCATTCCTCACATCTCCCTCTTTAACAGGATTGAGTTTGCACATGTAATTCACAAGTTACTGCAAGCGAAAGTTGATTTGAAAGTACCTTGTAAATGCAAACCAGATCCTTTTTGTTGGATGTTCAGTCCTATAACAACAGGAGAACTGATAAGACAGAAAGGGTTTGCAAACAGATGTGTCGTGGTCCATGGATTAGGGAAAAGTTTTCAAAGAAGCATCACTTATTTCTGATATTATTTCATAATTGCCCTAATTATGGCTTGGGGATCCTGAATTTTAAAAGCATGTTGAAGAACCCAAAAGGAGAGTATGCTTTGAAAATATTATTATGTGAGTACTGGATGGCTTAGTAACTGAGCAATGCAATCATCCAATCAATTCCCTACCCACTGAACAGTCCACTCATCAAATCCATGTATCTCCAACTCAGAGAGAAGGATTTTACCTGAAAGCCAACCAAAATATGTGCATATCATGACATATATGCTGGAAATTTTCTTTACCTGTGCATCCAGTGGTGCCTTTCTTGACTGAGTAGCCTAGCTGACAATGACAACTGAAGGAACCTTTAGTGTTTTCACATTCTCCAAACATACATATGTTGGAGTTCAAATCACATTCATTCACATCTGTAAGTGCAAATAAATTGTTAGTTGAACATTACTTTGTAATTTTGAATACTGTAATTCAAGGGGAAATATTGGAAGAATAGTCTATCCCTGCAACATGTGGCATTTATTTATCTTCATCTTAACATAGTTCACCTGTTTTATCTTTTAATTCCCTATAAACATTAAGGATAAGTGTGTATTCCAAGTAACAAAGTGTTCTCTAATTTGTTTAGAATACTAATTATTGGACTACGAAGCTACTTCTTACAGGAATCACTTTAAAATATTTGGTAAAAAATATATTCTTGACCATAATATAACTATATTTTTCCAAAGAAGAATTCATACAGTAAAGTGATTGCTTTTCAATTTGCACATTTTGATCACTATTTAAAATTGATTACCAATATATACAAGTGCGTTGCTACCTCTGAAGATCCTTTGCAAAATTACAAAAATATCAAGGAAACTCAGCCAAATTTTTAACAATAGTTCAACTTAAAAAAAGACAAGGAAACTTACAAAACAATAAAATTGGTATAAGAACAAACTAGAATTTGGTATCTGCCTAGCAAGTAACTGAGGAGTTTCATATAAGTGTTCCAAGTCGTACTGCAGTGGGTCTGTATGGCCCAAGCACTTTTCAAACACTTTGTCCAATATTTACCTTGAAATGATATTGAATAAAAGCAAAAGACTGTGACACTAAAGAAAGCCACTCTTCTGTAGATGAAGTGGCATTTCTGGTATTTGTAGTTGTGTTTTTAAGTGAAGTAAGATGTCATGTAATGCAGCCAAAGCAGACGCCCACGTCACATATAACTCATTGGTACATTAGACTAATATTAGACTGTCCTAACCTCCAACATACCATAACATTTAAGCATTATGTAATACTGTGATGGCATGGCCAGACACACTTTTGCATAAGTATATAAGCAAGGAGTCTGCCAAAAGGACAAAGAAAAATAGATCTATATGCATTTATGACACAAGAAAGTCATCAAAGTTGCTAGACAAAGGAAAATTTAAACACAAGGACAGACAGGAAAACCTCATAGGTACAGCCAATGAATCATTGGCAAGATACGAGATCAAGATAATCACTACAATGAGCAGCAGGGGTCTTCTTTTTCGTTAGTGGGGGCTCTAGCGTCAAAACATAAGCATGAAGAACTGGAGAAGAAAGAAGTTCAGTTTCAGGAACTTCAGGTCCAGCTTTTCTTGTAGACAAAGGCTCCAGCCCGATCACCTTGACCTTTGTGACTAAGCAACACTGAAGGGTAGAAGCTAGTCAGTGCAAACTACCTGTAACAACTAGTTTCAAAACTAACACATCTGTATACGCAGTGAAAACAATCAATTTTATTCAAGAACTGACATCTGGCAAATGTACTGTTATTAAATAAATCTAGTAATACTTAGTTTTGTAATTTAAAACAAAGCTGTTTTTAAATGGCTGACCTACAAGTCTTCTAAATACTCTGATTATATCAACATTTATTTCCCTAATAAATTCAGTTGTCACACTATGAGGCAAAAGAAAGCTGCTATGCTCTAAGCCTCCTCAGCCGCAGAAGCTACAGACTTATCTCTGCAATTCTGCTTGCTAAGACATCCCTGGAACATAGGAATTGACCTGCTTTTTCCAAAATCTCACTGTAAATGCCTGAACTATGAAGTATATCAAACAAGGAACCCTTAACACCACAAGGAAACTTCAAATTCCTCTCAGTAGCTCATGGCTATGAGTAGCTCGGGCACAGTCTTTCACTTAAGTTTTGGGGAAGGTGTATGGATCATTGGCAGTTTTTTAGTTAAGATTATATACATCCCTCTGCTGTGCTACTAGCATGTGTGGTAGGGTGAATTCCTTGCTGAGAAGAAAAGAAGCCCCTCTGTGGAAGAGACTGAAAGAAACTTGAAGAGATGAAGAAAAATCAAAATGTCTATCAAAGCTGAGTTTAAGTAGGAATGAGAGGAGGTGAATGATCATTGTCCTAATGGTGTTGCTGAAAGTTAGTTTAGGGGAGGGTAAAGAGCAAACGTTTTAAAAGAAGAAATGCTTCCAGCAGCTAGAGCTATCTCTGGTACACACGAAGACACAAAGGTAGCAGAAAGGTAACATTCAGTGTGAAGTCAGGCTGCAGGTGGAGTGGGGAAAACACCCTTGAACTTCATACAAACACAAAGATGAACTAAACAAATTAGGTTAATTTGAGGAGATACTTCTATTTTTAACTTCCTTTAGAATTACTCATAACTTGTAATTGACAGATTAAAATATCTAAAAGAGACAAAATAAAGTTCTGGGGCACTCAAACAGTCTCTTCTCAATAGAAATATTTTAAGGGAAGCATATAATTACAACTAAATCACTCCTATATTTGAAACCATGTTAACTGATTTATACTCATGGACTTCTCAAAATTCTTCTACCCTTCGAGACATCTATATCGATAGGCAAGAAAGATCTAAGGACCATTACTTTTTATAACATACATACTATCAATATCCAGTAGAATATCCTAAAACATCAGCTGTGGAATTTTCCTTTTAGACTTGCATTAAATTTGTTGTATACAGCTACTTACCAATACAAGTTTTCATGTCCATAGAAGCCATATATCCAGCATAACAGAGACAGCGATATTCCCCTGGAATATTAGTACATTGCCCACCATGACAGATATCTGGGTTGTCTTCACATTCATCAATATCTGAAAACAAAAAAAGAGAAAATAATTCTGCCACTGATTATATTGTCTAAAAGAAAACCATATTCATATTGGTTGAAAGATACGACACTGGAACTTTTAAGATATTAAAGCCTACCTGCACATGTCCTGCTATCTGGCATTAGAGCATAACCATCACTGCAACTACATTCATAGCTGCCTTCTGTGTTAGTGCAGTGGCTATCACAGCCTCCATTCATTATCATACACTCATCAACATCTGGGGAAGCAACAAATAAGGAAAAGTCATGTTCTTTTGCCACTTTACTTAGCAAATGCAACAGTTTATCAGTGATATAACTCTGAACCTTTATCTTTAATCTCCTATCTCCGATTCATATTTTGTTGTTTTCTCTTTCAACTGCATTTTTGACAGTGGGAGCAAGTGGCTACTTCTAGTTGTTGCTTTTGTTCATACATATTACTAGGAATGTAAAAAAAAGACAATACATGGAAAAAAAAAAAGAAAGAAAAGCCCTGAAAAACTTATATTTCATTAAAATCTGAAATATAGCACAAATTTATATTGTTGCAAAAAATAAGCAAACCCAACAAATAAAAAACCCCTCTCAATTCCTCTGTTCCCCTTATCAATGGGATGATCACTAAAAAATTCAATATCACTATAGTGAAGGATTTAAGATATATATACAGTAAGGACAAAAAGTAAAAAAAGGAAGTATCACTACATGGGCCTGCTCTTGCTTGATCAAGAAACCATGCAACATTTTTCGGTTGGTAGCTCAGTTGTCTGATTTTAACGTAGTAGTGCCACAAGAATACTTTTTCTCAAAGTATTCTGCAGAGTTCAATACAGTAACCATCTTTTTGTATCTTCTTCATATTTCCAAGGTAAAAGAAAGGTTCATGATAGCTCATAATACGCCTAATAGCAGATGAGAAGATGGCCCTGCTATGTTTCAAAAAGAAAGTATGACATTAAATAAATACAAAGCAGATGAAACAATATACACTCAAGCACAAATACATAAGTGAAGGTGTACAACACTTGCCTACACAGCCTTGTCTGTTGTGAGTGGCCTGGTACCCAGAGTTACAGGAACACTGATACGTTCCAACTGTGTTCACACACTTGCCATTTATGCAGAGACTGTCACTTAAAGAGCATTCATTTACATCTGGGAAAGAAAAATTCATATCAAGTACTTGTTTCAAAATGCAATCAAAAACTGCTCAAATTGCCAGAGAAAGAGTGTAAAATATAATATTTGATACTAGTGACTTTCTGGCTTTTTCAATTCTTTTCTTGTTCTTAGCATGTTCTTGTTCAGAACATGGAGTTCTGAACAGTATGTTTAAGCCAGTATCCAAAGGTTTATCTTCTTTGTTTTATCTTCTTCTATGAGCAATAACTATACAGTCTACTGGTTTAAACCAATTCTTGAAACAACTGTGCATCAAAACCAAAAACCAAAGAGAACATGCATGTTGACTTTGTTCTTGTATGTATTTCACTTGAAATTTGCCAACATGAGTGGTACAGTCCTTTGCGTATAAGATGTTCATGAAACCTTGCAAGGGACAAGCAGTTTTTATACTCCAAATGGCCACTCTTAAAAATCTGAAGACTACAATTCTAAGTTGAAACGCACCTATGCATTCCTCACGCGATGGTGACAGCTCATGTCCCAATGGACAGTCACACTGAAAACTGCCTTCAGTGTTCACACACGTGCCACCTCTACACAGCAGAGGGTTGCGTTCACATTCATCAATATCTGTTAAGAAACCATGATAAATAAATGCAAAATCATTACTAAGGAGCAACAAAGAGAAAAGCAATTCTCAGTGTCTTAAAAGTGACAAAGTCTGGAGGTCAGAAATAAAAGGTTTTACCAAAGCAGTGCTGTTTCCTTCCTCATGCTGCATAAGAGGGCAAAGAAAAAACTTCTATGTGACTAACTCTAAAAATGGGTATTTCCCCCTTAGGAAAACCAGAAATTCATAATGCAAAATTAAGTATTCTAGGAGACACAGCACATAAGGGAAGGCAGCAACTGTTTGGATGGTTGCCATTTAGGAGAGTATATTAATACAATGAAATGTAATCAGATGCCCATTTATGTACGCACTGTAATTGTTGTCTACAGATGCTGTTAATGGAGATGTGTCTGCAAAGTTTTAAACAAATGGCTATTCAGTTTGATAACTCCTGTGTACATGTGTGGCTGAGAAATTGCTTACTGTTGCTTACAACAGCAAACTGAATCACAAACCTCATAAAACCGGTTAAAATTGTAGACATGGATGAAAAGAAATACGACCAGAAAGATGCTAAAGAATGCACTCACATGTCTGGACTCCCAGGTAGCACTGTGTTGCTGAAACTGTTCTTGCAACTGGAAACTATAACTCAGATAGGCACACCAGTGTTACCTTTCATTAGTCAGAGAATTTAGCCAAGATGTGATTGGTTTTTGCAGGTTACTCACATGACGGCAAAAACTACCTGATGACAGAATTCAACACATCTTTTGCTATACTCCTTGCATAGTCATTACAGCTCCAAAATGTTCTCATTGAATATTATACCCTGCGTGTCTTAGTTTCTGCAAAAGGCCCTGAAGAAGCAATTTCTCTCCTTTTCTCCTCACTCTCTGCTTATTTATCTGACATCTTGCTTCCCTGAATCTGTCTTCCAGATAACATATCTTCACTATGCCGTATTGATCCTCTGCCTTTGTACTTTTATCTCTTGTGAAAGCTATTCTGCTTCCACAGCTTAGCTTCTTTATTATGTTCTTCTGTGATGTAGGGAATGATTTTTGATTTGTGGAGCCTAAAAATATCACAATTTGCAGGGAACCAAGTAAGGGTGACAAGAGGCCTGCATGGCACCCAGAAGTATGGGACTACTTATTGGACATAAGTCACAAAAGCACAAAAGGTCCTGACAAAACTCAGTCACAAAAGGAAGCATAAAATAGGAAAAAACAGGGATAGGTGATGCAGGAAAAATAAAGAGTCACAGTTTCAGTGTGCAGGGATAGAGTAAGGAATGCCAAAGCCACCAGCAGCTAACTGTGGCAAAAAAACATGAAGGGTACCAACAGAAGCAACAACAAAATGAGGGGAAATGGTAGAAGAGAACTGCTGATAACAGATGTGAAAAAGGCCCACAAGCACTGAGAAGGAGCTTGGCCAACATAATTTTTAAGCCACTCCTGACCATCCTTCAAAGGTGATGGAAATTAGGCAAGGATCATTAGGGCAGGAAGAGAGGAAATGTCAATCCAGTCTTCAAGAAGGGCAAGGAGGGGGACCTATTCGGCCTCATCAAAATGAAAATGTCAGACTTTTAATTTTCATTGTATATTTCACCATGTATTTCATGTAGTACTCCACAATACTAACTCAAGATTTTTTAAGGTGGCTAGTAACTTTTGGTGTCTCCATATATATTCTAACAACTTTAGACAGATTATAGAGATGTGATTTTTCAGGAAATACTCTGAGAATTTCTTGAGTCCTAGAAGAATTAAGGGAAAACAAATTGAAAAAAAATAGTTGAAAAACTATTGAAACTCCAGCCATCTATTCCTAACTTTACCAAATGTTTGGATACCTCACTAGCCATTTTTAAGACCAGATAAATAAATAGTTGCTGCCATTCTAAAATATCTACATAGAAACGTGTGAAAGTAATTAGCAAAAAGAACAAAGTTACATACATCATTCAGTTGTCTGTCCTATAAACTTAATATCTATCTCATTTGTTCAAGAATTCTCAATAGTTACGCAGATAATTATGCAGTTTGGTGGAACAGAGCTAGTATATTACAGAGGACAGTCAGGCTTTTTGCAGTGAATGAACACACTCCAGATCATCCTGGCCACACTTACCCATACAGTTCTTCATCATCATAAATCCGCTTTCATAACCTTCAAAGCATTCACACTCAAAGCTTCCAGGAGTGTTGATACAACTACCACTTCCACATATGTCTGGGGAGATCTGGCACTCATCAATGTCTATGTTATAGTAATGAAGTGGTAGAGAAAACAGAGTTTAAGTTTATTCTGCTCTTCACAGAAGTGAACTCTTGGCCATTTGTAAGTAAACTCTACAGCAATCATAAATAGTGTATAAAACAACAGAGAAAAATGAAACTAATCTAATAGCTAAAGGAGTATCTGATTATGTGAAAGTTTGTGACAGATTCACAATGCAATGCCTTCAGAGCTCTCAGCTATAGAGTCAACTATACAACAAGTAGGCTTACATTAACTATAATCTAAGGTTAGATAGCTAAGGAAATCTAACTGTAACAAATTCTGAGTTATCATTACAGAGGTACCATTTGACTCCATGAGTACAGTGCCATTGATATTAAATTACTTATTATGAAGACATTCGTCCAACAACAGCATTATAAGCTTAAACATATCCTCTCCATTACGAATTAATGTAGCTCCTTTGAGAACTAGATCTACAGTTCATTGGTTGTCTTCTTAGATAATTTTGAACAAAACTTACTATAGAAAACAACAGTAGGTTTATAGAAAGTAAAAAGAAGAAAAGGAAGAGCTCTTTGGAAGAGTAGAGAGCCAGGAAGCTGAAGTGGAACTTATAATATCAGTATGATCCACCAAAACAGGTCAGTGTTGAATGAGAGGACTGGAAAGAAGAACTGAATATCCTTTTATTTACTGTCTCCTCAAGTCTTTCCACACCTATGTTTTCTTTACTCTAATTCCCATGCAGTTTCTTTAGGATGAATTAGCATCCAGTGCCTTTGTTTCATATTCTTCAATGTACCCCCTGTACCTCCAGCTATATTCACTACCGTGTCAGCAATTTTTACATACAAGAAATCATGAAGTCTTTACAGGGAATAAAAATAGCAAAATATTTGAAACAGTTAAGACATTAGTCCTGGATAGGGCATAGATTTGGTACTGTCATCCAAAAAGTCCAGAGAGAAAGGAATCAGAGAAGAGCATCAACATGTTTACAATAGGTCATGAGCTGGGCAGCAGACTCATTTGTGAAAGTCACTGAGGAGAACTAGACAAGTATAAACTTAACTGAATAAACTGTTAAAGATTTAAAACAGTTCTTTCTTAACCACACGTAAAAGTCTCTTTTGCCCTATGACTAGATTTCTGTCATGTGAAGACAACTCAGCACTCAGGCATAGAGGTGGGTGTGGAGGTGTTGGGTGGTGACCTATGTAATGGGCTCCTGCAATCTTAATAAAATACATTGTAGCTAATTTAAAAGGGAAAAAAGTCTTCCCTTTTACTGAAAACTTTCTCTACAGCCCCTCACTGGAACTGAGACCAAAATATCAATGGAAAACAGAACCAAAAAGCTTTTGTACAGAGAAGTTTTCCGATCTATCCTTGTTCATTTAGAAATACAGTTTGTTAAATGCATTTGTTTTCAATGCAATCACTATAAAACCAAGGAAATCACCAGTTAGGGCAATATTAACATCCAGACCAACCTCAGTTACTATACTTTACCACCCACCCTTCATATTACTCAGACTCACTCATAATGTCCTGGGTGGTATAAAAAATCCTTAATTTTCAGCACAGAGCCACCCACAATGCAGGCATTCATGTTCTCATAACCAGAAAAGCAGTAAGCTTATCTACTGTTTCAGTTCTTCCAAGCAGTAAATAACAGAATATTAAACTTTTAAATTAAATGCACATCTCTTCTTGAGCTAACGGTGCACTCTCAGAGATGCCTCTTTGTGTGCTTAGGTATCAAATCTAAATGAAAACATTACAGTGGAGTCTCTAAGCTAATTTAGTAATAAAATGATTAGACATTAAGAAATGTAAACTAAGTTAATCTATATGTTAAGGCACTGAACTTGGCTTTGTAGCTCATCCTTACTGATTTTTCAGGTTGTACTGACAAAGCATAATCTGAGCCTCTTTAACACCCATTCAAAAATTCCTAATGTCTGTACACAAGAGGAACATTACATTTATGAAAAAAATCACTTCAAAAGGGAAACTTAAGGCAGCTGATCATTCTGTCCAAAGCTTAAGCTCTTAAAAACTGAAGGAAATTAATAACATTTCAGTTTCCAGATCACCACACTATGCTACAAGAGGAAGTTCTTCTAGAATGCCCCAGGGACATGGTAGAATCACATCACTGGAAGTTTTCAAGATGGAGAGGGTGCTAGATAATCTCATCAAGGCGCCCTCTCCCCAAAAAGGCTAGAGCAGATGATCCTTTGAGGTCCTTTTAACCTAGACGATTCTATAATTCTATGAAGAACTAGGAGAAATGCAAGACTTACCTGTACAGTTTCTTTCCTCCATATCTAAAGTAAATCCGCTGTTACATCTGCATTTGAAACTTCCAATTGTATTTCTGCATTTACCATTCATGCAAATACCAGGGAATACTTTACATTCGTTGATATCTATGAAAAAGATTAAAAAGAGCGTTCTTAAGCAGTTTGTTTTAAAATAGAAATGTCAGAGTGATATATGGAGCTTAGTTTAGAAAGCTGTTAATTTCTCCTTTATAGATTATCAAATGATATTTTTCACATCTTCTAAATGCATTTTGTTGGATAGTTGGATAACAGAGGCTGTTAAAGGATCTTGTATAGGACAAATAAAGGTTTTTCATGAGACAGCCTCTCTCATGTGCACTGAATAATACTATATGATATAATTTGCTGGATTGATGTCCTTATCTGAGAATAAATTTCATGTATTAGAGTGAATGGAAGAAAAGTGTGGTTCAAATTAATAAAGCACAAACAAGCAGAAAAATCTTATAAAAATCTTGGAGTGGACAAGATCTTAATATTATTAAATATAATCAAGAATTTATTATTTCTAATTAAATAAATTTTAATAAACACTCCAAATATATTATTATTAAATTCCTTATTTGTTTAATAAATGATCTTTGAATATTTAGAGCTTTGCCAGAGGCTAGTAACTCCTGAAAATGAGAGCTTATCTGGGGTAAATTACAGTTGAAATCTATTAAAATTTTCTCAAGCAATTCAATGTATTTTGAGGCAAATGCTTCAGAATTCATCCTTTAAAAAACAAATAAAATACTGAAACAATTTCCATAACACATTTGCTTCTGCACACAGAAATTTACAGTTTTTCTTCTCAGATCACAATCACCCAAAATATCTGAGATCTCACTTCTTTTCATCTTCCAGTATCTTCATTTCTATTTGAGAGCTACAGGAGGTGAAGCTAGTAAAAACAGAATAATTTTTTAAAAATTTTTTATTACTTCTTTATCACTGTAGCTTCTTGTTATCATTGCCCTTGTAATTTTAATGCAACAACAGACACCCTTCCTTTCCAAAGAGTTATTAATTCTGTAAAGCACAGAAAGAATCCATCCTTCTTCAGTCTCTCCTTTGGAGAACCCTAGCCAAATCTCCATAATATTTTATATCTGTATCTTAAATCCTTGACTTTATGGAACTTCACCTGACCCTTAGTACAAAGTGCAAAGCACTACCTTAAACAGGGTGCAGATTCACTGATAGTTTCATAACTTAAATCTCACCTCTTTTCAGTCCTGTCATAGTAACTTCCTTTTTCACTGTAATAAAATCAAACTTTGCACCTTTTGCTTTTAGGTGCCTGTAACTCTTGCATACCATGTGAGCAAAGATTTCCCCACCTGTAAGGACAGCTCTTTCATGCAAACATCTTTATCTCTCATCTCAAGTACATAACAGACAGGAACACTGGTATTTTCTTAGAATATTCACCCAGAAATATCTGTAATTAATTTTTAGATCCAAGGATAAATGCTTACCTTTATAAAATGGCCTGCCAGTTAGAGTATCTCCTCTGTTGGAATAGCCAGGACCTCTGGGGCACAGAGACTTATACTCTTTGGAGCCAGTCTTAGGACACTCCTCGCAGTCAGAACCCCAGGCAGCCCCCACAGCACAGCAGCAGGCATCCATATGAAACTTGCCAGGCACAGGCTGAACGCACTCATCTTCATCCCATTTCAGGTAGCATTGCTCCATGCGAATATCTGTTCGTTTTACAAGAAACGGGCATTTTACTCTTTGCTGAAGTGTTTTGTTCTTCAAAAGCACCTGTTTCTGAGGCATGACATTCAGTTTCTGGGAGACAGATTTCTGCCCAATGTTTAAGCATTTGAATTCCTAGTATTTCATTATAGTTGTTTTTCTGTATCTCTGATCTAACACACAAAAGTACAAGCATTGATTTTGCAGTCTCCCAGTATCCAGATGTCCATTACTCTGACATGATTGTGCTTTTTAGGTTTCTATGTGTATGTGGTAGG
This sequence comes from Coccyzus lansbergi, assembly GCA_033558105.1. Classification (NCBI taxonomy): domain Eukaryota; kingdom Metazoa; phylum Chordata; class Aves; order Cuculiformes; family Coccyzidae; genus Coccyzus; species Coccyzus lansbergi. Next base: position 438,268 of record JAUMJK010000468.1, read on the forward strand.
TCAGAGGCATATATTTCTCGAGTGCATCAAATAATCTCATTTACGAATTATTACACATTCCTGGTAAAAAAGTATTCTTACCTATATTTATATTATTACATCAATTTAATAATACAAGGAATGCAGAAAAAAAAAAGTTACTGACTGTTGCTAGGCTTACTGGTTTACTTCAACACCAGTTAGTAGGGGAGAACAGTACACATTCTGAAAAAAAATTATGGTTATTCTCAAAGGTCCCATTTACAGAAAAGCAGGTCCACCAAAAACAGATCAGTGAAGTATGCAAGCAAAATCTGTAGTTGCATACCCAACTGTCAGGAAAATAACCAAAACATTGGTAGTCTTTCAGGTAGTTGTAGTCAGCAATAATGATCTCCCCTCAGCCTCCTCTTCTCAAGGCTAAACAAACCCAGCTCTCTCAGCCGCTCCTCTTCTGGACATATTCTAGAGCCTCCTGAAGTGCCTGAAATGGACTGAAGGTGAAGCTGAATTTTCAGGATAAATAGAAGCATTAATTTGAAGGTGAAGCCAAATTTTCAGAATAAATAGAAGCATTAATTTGGACTAGAAGACTGAATAACCACCCACTGTAGGAGAAGCTCAGGTGCAGGACCACCTAAGAAACCTAAAGGTGAACAAGTCCATGGGATCTGATGAGATGCATCCATGCCTCCTGAGGGAACTGGCAGGGGAAGTTGCTAATACCACTACTCATCATATTTGAGAAGTTGTGGTAGTCCAGTGAAGTTGCACTGACTGGAAAAGGAGAATCATAAGTCACATTTTCTAAAAAGGAAAAAAGGAAGATTTGTGGAACTACAGGCCAGACAGTCTAACATCTGTGCCTGGAAAGATTATGGGGAAGATCCTCCTGGAAACTCTGCTGAGGCATGTGGAAAACATGGAGGTGTTTGGTAACAGCCAGCATGGCATCACTAAGGGAAAAATGCACCTGAAAGTTTTGGTGGTCTTCTGTAATGGGGCTACCCTGTTGGTTGGTAGAGGAAGAATAACTGATATCAGCTATCTGGCCTTGTGCAAAGCATTCGATGCTGTCTACTACATTCTTGTCTCAAAATTGAAGAGACACAGATTTGATAAATAAACCACTTGGTGGACAAGGAATTGCCTGGATGATCACACTAAAAGAGTTATGGTCAGCAACTCAATGTCCAAGTGGTGATGGGTGACAAGTGGTCCTCAGGGGTGCATATATTGAGGTTGGTGTTGAGATATCGGCAGTGGGATTGAGGGCACCTTCAGCAAGTTTACCAATGACACCAAGTTCAGTGGTGCAGTTGACAAGCTGGAGGGAAGAAATGCCACCCAGAGACTCCTTGACAAACTTAAGAGGTAGGTCTGTGCTAACCTCGTGAAGCTCAAAAAGTCCAAGCCAAGGTTCGGCAATCCAAAACACAAAGACAGCTTGGGCTAATCACAGACTGACAGCAGCCCTGAAGAGCAGGACTTGGGTTTGCTGGTGGAGGAGAAGCTCAACATGAGCCAGCAGTGTGCTTGCAGCTCAGAAGGTCAACTGTATCCTGAGCTGCATTAAAAGAAGTTTGACCAGTAGGTTCTGGGAGCAATTCTCTCCACTCTACCCTGCTCTCATGAGACCTCATCTGGAGTACTGTATTCAGTTCTGGAGTCCTCAGCACAAGAAGGACATGGATCTGTTAGAACAAGTCCAGAGGAGAGCAATGAATACATCCAGAGTGCTGGAGCACCTCTCATTTGAGAACAGGCAGGTATAGTTACGACTGTTTTGCCTAGAGAAATGAAGGCTCCCAAGAGACCTTAGAGCAACCATCCAGTACTTAAAGGGATCTTACAGGAAAGTTGGGGAGGCACTCTTTATTAAAGAATTCAGTGGCAGGATGGGGGGTAATGAGTTTAAGATGAAAAAGGGTAGATTTAGGTTAGACATACGGAGTAGATTTTTTTACTGCAAGGGTGGTGAGGTTGGCAGTGAGATTGCCCGGAGTAGTTGCAGATGCCCCATCCCTGAGGTATTCAAGACCAGGCTAGATGAGGCTATGAGCAATCTTACCTAGTGGGAGGTGTCCCTGCACATGGCAGTGAACTACATGAACTTTAAAATCCCTTCAACCCAAATCATTCTATGATTCTAATTTTTCACATGATATACTGGATGGGAAGTTAGGCTTTAGCAAACCTAACAGAATTCTGTGTGCAGAAAGCTTTACAGAAGATGCAAGACATGGTTTCCTGTAAACTATTCTACACCAAGATCACATTTGTTTTCATTTCCAGATATTCAGCAAAGATACTGCTATTACATATTTTTTGTACTAAAGTCCCTGTAGTGGATCCTGCAGGAACAAAACATATTTCATAAGTCTTTCCAAGAGAAACATCCTCACAGACACCATGTTTTGTCAGTAGAAGTTTCTGATCTATTCAACAAAGGAAAGTCTTATTTTTATCTACACTTATTCAATTACATTCAGACGGATCAAATTAAACCAGCATTACTGTGCTACAAGGTATATGAGTCTCACAAAATGACTGGAGAGCAGAAGAGCACCGCTCACAGTGTTACAATCTGCATGCTAAGAACCTAACAATCATCTCACTCCCAGTGAGTCAGATGTTTCAGGTCCTGAAAAGGAGTCAGAGTAAGGGCAGTTCTCTAGTAAAATCTATTGATTGCACTGTGAGCAAAACAACTTTTAACACTAACATTCACTTCTATCAAAGGACTACCAGCTCTTCCCTGAACTGGCACAGGCATTAGATATATAAGCAGGCATAAACGAAAAAGAACGCCTGAACTGCTTTCAGTGTAATTCAGGAATAAACCAAACATCCTTTCACACTCCTTAGAGAATAATTTTCAGTAACTATTGGGAAATAGCTGGCAGAACTGAATGCATACTTACCTAAACATATTCGCCTTGTTCCATCCAGTGTCAGTCCTTCAGGGCATTCACAGTGAAATGAGCCTCTGCTGTTAACACAGCGTCCATTGGAACAAACTCCCGGGAAAACATCACATTCATTTACATCTATTAGGGTAACAAAGAGTTGAGTTACATGCTAAACTCAAAGAAGGCAGTTACAGATTTATTGAGAATTTAAATGCAAGAGTATTTCATTTATGTTGAATCAGGGTCTGAATGTTGTCCTAAACAGTCCCATTCTCTTTGCATCATTTTGATATTCTCCAACAAACAGTGTAACATAACACCTCTCAACAGTCAGTAACTACTTGTGCAGACATGCACCTCAGATCAACGTCACTACATCTGAAAAAAACCACTACCACAATAAATCCCCTTTGATCTCACTTGCAAAGGGAAAAAAAAGCAACATCTCAAGTAAGAAGCAAAAAGTTCACCTTCACAGGTAACACCCATCAATCTGGCAAATCCTCTGGAGCAAGCCATGTCTAGAATCAAGACAGAAAGATATATCCTTGGTTTAAAATGAATGAAATACAGGAGTAACCAATTAAAAAACACACGCAGATTTGGAATCCTCTAATAATTTGATGGTGAAAGGTGGTGAGTCCTCAGGCCTCAATCAAGAATGGCTCTTACAAGTTAAAACAAATGAGTGGTTGAGGAAACAAAATCTAAAGACAATTACTTTCTCATGTGCTTTCCTTAATGGAGAGCTGAATTTTCAGCATCTAACTGCATCAATGTCTGCACTCAGAGGGAGCTGAAAAGTAAATTCCCCGTGCAGTTACCTGAAGATTTAAACCTTTAGGACTGGCAGTTGTCACTGAAGGCCTTTTTTTGTACTGCAGCTTAATAAAGGATCTGAACAATGACATTATTTTAGGATACACATGTGAAATACAGCACAATGCGGTGATACGCAAGCTTGCTCAAATGTAACTAGTTAGAAAATAAATGGCCCAGTGCACCCAGTCTGAGGTAACTAGCTCTCCAGATTGATTAGCTTTGGATTAGTTTCACCAGTCTAATATGGCCATGCTGCTTTCCAGAGTTCAAAGAGGTTTGCTCTATGCTGCACTTCAGCAGTTAACAGCTCTACTGGATGTTGTTTGCACCATGTTTGTTAGATGAGATACATGTGCCCACAGCTAGTGTTCCAAATAGAAGCCAAAGGCTAAAATATCCTGACACTGCACTGGCTGGAAGTGGCCTTATTCAAACCTTACGGGAGAAAGCAGCACAGTATTTCTTCCACAAACTAGAGCACATGGTTAGCATTTCTGCTTCCAACACCTAGACCTAGCCCTGTAATCTAATAGTACCTTTGTTCCACAGTCAATAATTGTACATGAGCTATGTGTATGAAAACAGCTGGAAAAAGTGTTAAAAGCCCACAACATAAAAAGCCCTCAAGATTTTTACCAGGCATTTCCTTATCTTATTGTAATCCCTACTTCTCTACCCTAACCCACAGTCCTTGTGGAGACAAAACATATGTAGTTATTGAAAGATTTATTATACAACCAAGATGTTTTCTGGTAGCTTCAAAGTTGTTTGAATGATCTCTCATGGTAGAGATCACAAGTGATGCTAAATAAGACAACTCAGTTTCAAAGAGGTTTTTTTTGTCTGTTTGTTTTCTAAACAAAACAAGACAAGAATCTACCTAGTGGTAGATTCATGATATGAGAGCATACCTAATTCACATCGCTCACATGGGCTGCCCCAAGCTGCTCCTAAGGTAGCACAGCATTCAGATTTTAGTGTAGCACCATTGATGTTGGCTTCACAGCGACCGTCTTGGATGTTAAGCCAGCAAGTCCCTTTCAGGCTATCTGCAGTGGAAGAGAAAACAATATGGATTTGTCACAGTGGAAAGCTGGCATGCCATCTTCATGCCGCCAGCAGACAGAGTACCAAGGGAACGTAGGTTCCCTTTTAAAAGAAAACATTCTAGCAGAGTAATTCTGTACACATTTTGTTTAGAAGAGGTGGAAAGGAATAGAACTTTCACTAGAAGCAAGCAACAGAGCACACTGCTTGAGGTATTTCATGGTCCAAATCCCACAGCTAGCACAGCTTTTCCAGGTACTACAGGGGATTTACTTATTTATTTTCTCTGGTTACTGACTGGTCTACAATATCCAAGTTAAAACAAAAGCAGGAATCATAACCAGGGACATCCCCTTCCAGCTGACTGCCAGGTCAGCTGAAATCCAGGTGCTCTTGCCTCTCTCACACTTGGTGAACCTTCAAGGCTGTTGGGAAGGAATAAGAGAGAAAAAAGTGGTGCAAAGTTGTGTGTTGTACTCTCTTAGGAATTTGGTTCTGCTGGTGTGCTAGCTATGTTTTAAACATGCCTGTGAGATTATACTCCACTCCACTCCTGAGGGATCAGCCCCAGGACACTCCACTCCTGAATCATGAATTGGAACTGATAATCCTGATGAGTTCATGGCAAAACCATCCCAGGAAGTGCCCAGCTACCTCAGGCAGCACTTCCTGACTGCTGCCCAGTCTAGAGAGCCACTGAGCAGAGATTTTCCACCTCAACTGATCTCTCTGCTGCCTGAAATCCTCTGAAATTCTCTTCTAGGTACCCAAATCTTCAGGTCTTAAAATCTCAGAATTAAAAGTTAAGTGAGTGGCCCAGATAAATTTAATTACTAAGGCAAGGGGAATTGGACTTGGCTTCAAGATCAATATATGTTATATGGACAAAAAACCAGACCATCTTTTACATGCTGTTGATCAGTGTTACTAAAGCCTCATACTTCAGTGCTTAGGATAGAACTATTCCAGCTTATTTTTTTTCCCCAGAATTTTAAGTTTTCTACAAAACAGCCATGTTATAAAATGATGCAAACCACAGAAAGCACAACCCTTCTTTGGCTATAGTAATAGGAAAGACATTGTCCCAAGAATGTGTCTGGAATCAGCCCTAAAAACTGGGAAATGCACTTCATGAACAGTTAAATGTAAACAGGTTGTGTTATTTAAGTTAATGTTGTTCTAAAACATGTGGGACAGAACACCACACTGAAACACAGGCACAAACCATTGAGGGGTACAGAAGACTGGAAAAGGCATCTTTTTCTGCACTGTGATCAATCCAGTCAAGGATTGCTTTAAAAAAAGACCAAAGGAGATATCTGGACAGTCATTAGCTGAGTCTACTTTGAACCTGTCATGGGACATGCATGTCCCTGGTCATTGTATGTCCCAGATACAGGCATCAACACTGGTAGAAGGAATATAGGTTCTTTAGCTGCATTTCTACAACACATCCAGTTTGCAGCCTGTGTGTGGATGTCTCTGCTTTATGTTATCAAAATGTGAATGCCTCAGTTGCTTTATGCACTAGATGATTCTTGACCTCAATACTACTTATTTTTAGCAGCCAACTTTACAGGATGGAAAAAACCAAACTAATATCTCAACAATGATTTAAACTATACAAATTAGCAGGTGACTTTCCTCACATCAGCTGCATCTATAGTATCCTGCCAAAGGCTACTTCTCTTATCTATTTCAGGCTATGAGTTAATTTCCCTTATTTTACACACTCTCTCTCGTCCAGATGAATCTACAATGGGCAGTTACTGTGACTTTTGCTTTGGTGAACAGTTATTACCCAGCATCAAAGCATTCTTTCTGTTGCTTGCATCTCTTTGATTCTGACTTGAAGGAGAATATATGCATACTACAGGCAGATGGCAGCCTACTTATTGTGCACTATAAGAACTCCACAAACCTGGGCTCAATATGAGCATTAAAGTATATACTAAGTGCATATTTCAAAAAGCACTAATGGCAGTATCCCTGCTGTATGAGCAATTCCCAAATAGCAATGCACACTTGTACCACCAACAGATGTATTTCAAAAACTATTCCACATTTTTCCTCTAAGACTGCAGCCTCAGAATTGCCAAAACAGTCAATGTACAAGCAAAACAAATGCAAAATATGTCTTCTTTTTTTTTTTTTTTTTTTTTTTTTTTTGTGGAATGCTTTGATTGCAAGTGCTGAACTAACAAACCTCCTTTGCTGGAGGTATGAACTTCACTTTGAGGGCAATTACTGTGACTTGAATTCTGACTGTAATTTGAGCTGGTAATTTCTTCTGTGCCCTGGAAAGCTCACAGAAAGAGACAAATGGCTCACACCTGTGCCCAGCTTCTACAGGTAATATAGATGCAAATGGCTTATGACACCTGGTTCTTCAGGCTTGAGGCTGAGCAGACTGAGCAAGGGAACCAGAGGAAGCAATAGACTGAAGTCTTCTGTCCACAAACCAGGTAAAGAACCTGTATCAGCCATATCACTTCTGCACAGAAGATCAGGCTGACATGCTGTGTACAACCTGAGTCCATAGGACAGTGAAAATCAGCAATAAGATCAAGTAGAAACAAACATGCTGGAGCAATCCATTGTACCAATAAAACTAACAGTAACGTTCAAGTAATACTTTCTTATTCTAATATAGTTGTCATGTGCTTTTATTTAAAAGTTTGACATGAGCTTATTTTGATCAGTGTTCCAAAGAACACAACACATTCCTAAACCAGTACACTACTTTAGCCATATATTTAAGTTTCAGCATTTGCTTTTCATAGCTGATGCTATAGGAATGCTTTACAGAAGCAATCCACTAAAAATGTTAGAGTAAATATATTCAACATTCAAGTCTTTCACTGCAGCAGTAGTAGGAAAAAAACCCTTCCTCTACTCTAGCGACTGAAAACATATGCATTCAATAAATGCATTGATAAGTTTTGCACACCATAAGCTATTTGTAACCTCCCATCCCTTGCTCATTTTTCAATAATCCAGTCTCATCAATTGTAGTCCAATTCCAAGGGAAATTTTGCAAGGCAGAGAAACACAGAAAACCAGGCTCCAAGAGTATAAATCCGGATGTCTTGCATGAACTGTACTGATGATGCTTTTGTCCTAACAGGATCTCACTAGTAGTACAGAAAATTCTTTCTGAGATTACTTTGCTTCATGAGAAAAATTAATGATTAGACTCACGGTACATGGATGGTTCTTATTCTTAAGATTTTTTCTGACTGATCTGGTGTTTTATCTGTTGTTCACATTTTATATTACTTATCATTGATATTCAGGCCACACAGGACCTCAGACTGTAAACATTTCAATGGAAAGCACTTGTGAAGAGAACTCAGAACACAGCAATCGTCAGGTCCTTAGTGAACTTGTAGCACCTCTGGACATGAGAACACAACAAGATTGATAATAAACTGTACAAACACCCCCCCCCCCCCCGCCCCCCCAGATTAGCATGGCCATGTGAAGAAATCAGCACAACGTAAAAAAGAACAAAAACAATGCTAAACTTTACTGGCTTGTAATGCTACAAGGAAACTGAAGAGAATGCTTAGGCACAAAAGTAATAATCACTTAAAAATAAGTTAAGGCATAGACAGATTCCATCATTAAATGGAATCTAGAGTCTTCGCATTCTCCAGACAAACTCATTTTAAATTGAAAGGGACATTTAAAATTAATATCATCTAGTTATTAATGATACTTGAAGCCAATTTATCCCACATATCCTATAATGACTTCAATTATGTTACACAAATAAGATGAAACAATTGCAGCTTGTGATCACCTAACATGTACAGATGTTTGCAATCCTTTGAGTCTTCTTGGAAAAGCAAGGAAAAAATCCATCAATGAATGGCAATGAAAGATAAGGCCAATGACATCTTGCAGACAACTGTTGCTTCCAGCTCTGATAAAATCTGTGCAGTCAGTGCTCTGCTTTTTTAGAGTGAAACAGAACCCTCAAAGGATGCCAATATTGTTTTTATATGCATGTACGTATGTATAGTGTGTATATATACATACAAAAGCAAACCAATACTTGTGTCTGGTCTGGGGGACCATCTCCTGACAAACTCAGATATGTATTACTCACCATTACCATTTTCTTGCAAAAGGGTTAAAGCATGAGATCTTGCTCTAATGAAAAAGCCATTAATACTTCCTTATAGCTAGGAAAGACAGCCTTCACAGTGCATGAAGAATGTCACAAACCCTAAGTGTTATGTGATTTCCTATCACTATTTGAGAAGATGTTCCTCCAGTTTTACTTTTTTTACTGTCTCAGATGTAAAAATGGCCAAAGAACAGAGTAGGCATTTCTGCTTTACAGTTGCTCAACTATAAGGCTAATCACTTATAGCTTTACTCATATTCTCATTCTCCAAAAGGACAATTCCTATAATAAGACATCCTCACTCACTTCCACCAATTGATACCTCCACTTCACCACTTTCACCATAGTTTGGACATCCTCATTCATTATATTTCTCCACTTGGAACCTGCTCCAAGGGAAGCAACCAAAGTAGTATTCATTTGTTAGGTTTTACCTACAGAACTAGACATACTGTCTGCTGTCATGGCAAAATTACCCAGACACATCACTTTCTTGCTTAATTAATCAATATGATGAATACTTTCCAAGTTAGTAAGAAGAAGGGAAAATAACAGGAGGAAATACCCACCGAGACATAACAGTCCTGTAGAGTCCAACTTGCTGCCAGGTGAACATTCACAACTGAAAGATCCAGGATGGTTCCTGCAGGCACCATTGACACATGGGCTGGTTTCACATTCATTTATATCTATAATCCAGAAACAAAAGATACTGTTACAACTATGATGGAAACAGCATACAGCACAAATGCTGCTGTGGACCATGATTTGCCAGTACTGACGGGTATATTTGTGTCCCTCACCTGCCTCATCCTCTCAGTATGAGACTCAAAACATATAGGGACAGGCAGGTACAACATGTGTGCTTGGGTAAGGTAGCACCTATTTTGACAAAGTTAATTAAAATGCTCTTTTCTTCAAAGACAGTGATTTCCAACTACACAGACTACCCCATTTCCAGTGTCAATTCTAACTGTCCTGTAACTCTTCTTTTCATAGATTGCAACACATTTCCCAGACAACACGTGCTACACAAACACAGGCCTAATTGTTTCTGTAGAGTAATTAGGAAAACCCTGTCAGAGGCAAACTATTAGAATGCTGGCAGTTCTCTAGTTCTGGAAAGTATTCCAGACATCGGACCTGAAATTGGAGTACTCTAAATGATACTTCGCTCTAGCCCCCAACTCTTTCTATTTATTAACCCTGTGAGTTTTTTAAGCCTGGTCACATGTCAGACTAGAAGCTCTGCAGACAGTATAATATGCTGATTTTTTTTTTTTTAAGTGAAATGAATTTCAGGATTAAAACAGTTCTAGCAAACATTTTCAAAGAACACCTGCCCATTTCTTCCTCTCAGCCACTGTAATCTTTTGATTTGGGCCCTGAATCAAGCCACACATTCTAATCCAACCAGGCAAGTAAGTCCTTTGGTGGGCCTGAAATAAAACTGTGCAGTGATTGCTTATGTTTTTTAGTAGTGCTTAAGAAACAACGTCATATCCATAAACTAAATCACTCTGACCTAAATTAATTACACATTAATGTTGAAACTAGGTAAGTACTGGGAACATCAATAGCATCAAGATAACACTTTCAAGACAAACTACAATACTTTACTGTCCTTATGTTTTAGAAGTTATGAAAAAAGTATTATTACTTATTTCATAGAATGGTTTGTGTTGGAAGGGACCTTAAAGATCATCAAGTTCCAATCCCCCATCATAGGCAGGGACACCTCTCAGCAAATCAGGTTGCTCATAGTCTCATCCAGCTTAGCCTTGAACACCTCTAGGGATGGGGCAGTCATGACTACTATGGGCATCTGGTTCCTGTGCTTCACTACCCTCACACATTTCTTCCTAATGTCTAATCTGTTTCTCGTCTCTTTCGTCTTAAAACCATTACCATGTGTCTTGTCACTACACTCCCTGACATAGAGTCCCTCCTCAGCTTTTCTGTAGTCCCCCTTTACATACTGGAAGGCTGTTATTAGGAGATTTCTCTAGGATAAACAACCCCAACTATCTTAGCCTGTCCTCACATGACAGGTGCTCTAGCCCTCTGATCGTATTCACTGATCTCCTCTGGACTGACTCTATCAGGTCCATGCCTTCCCTGATCCAAGGACTCCAGAACTGAACACAGTACTCCAAGTGAGTTCTCATAAGAACAGAGTAGAGAAAGAGAATCACATCCCTTGATCTGCCAGTCAATTCTTTCAGGGTAGCCCAGCATATTTGATGTGCTATGATTCATTACGCCTTCATTTCAGTAGACATGTGTTCTTCCATGATCTTCTGGGATCATAGGAAGGAATACATTTTTAAAATTCTCACAAAATTATGTATGTGTTATACAAAAAAAAAAAAAAGAAAAAGAAAAAAGAGACATGAATAATGCCCGGAAATCAATACATTTAGGAAACTGTGATCTCACTCTTCATGCCCTCTTCATGCCAAAAGCAAGCACTTAATTTAAAAAGCCAATTCTCACAGCCCCTTTACTTAATGGAATTACCTAACAAGAGAAAAGCTGCCAAGTTTTTGAATAGCAATGGAGCTTTAAATTTGTAAAGTGTGCACTTCAACTTGTGGATTTCCCAGCTTACTCATTAATAACACACAGAATCACAGATATAAAATCATGGAGGTCTTACCAGGTCAAGATTGTGTGTGACATGAACACAGCCATGCTACTTTGATGGCTGGCTGCACTGGGCTAACAGCATTGGTAGTGCTCAGTCTGGTCATCTCCATCCTACTACAGGCTGATAGTCCACTGGGACATTAAGCAAAGCTTCCATGGTTGTCTATAAACAGCCTGCTTAGACACAGTTGGTCGTGCACACTCAGGGTGGGTCCTAAGCCAGCTTACTAGGGAGTGCAGCAGAACGTATAAGCAGGTAGGGTCAGGCTAGGTCTGGCATTGCTCATACACTGACTTGGTGTCACTGCTGGGAAGTGCAATACAGCAGTAATCAGGTAGATCTAGAAAGTCTGTTAGCAAGCGGTCTCAGCCAGTCAAGAAGGCTCACTGACATTTATCTGCTCTGCATCCCTTCTCCTCCTTGTAAACACATTCCACACTTTATTAAACAAAATTTTACTATCCAAGGTATGCTTCCTGCCTCCCTTGCCTCCCACTCTCTCCCCAGTCAGCAGGTTCTACTGCTCGTGCAGAGAATCCAAATATCCAGTTCTCACAATCAGAAACATATCACATTGAGACAAAGTAGTCATCTTAAAAATGCATTATGTGTAGAATAATTCTCCATACAGAAATGCTCTTGGAGAAAGTGACACATTTTCATAGAATCGTAGAACAACCAGGCTGGAAGAGACCTACCAGATCATTGAGCCCAACCAATTTTTCTTGCTTTCCATCTGCCACCTTGCATTCAGCAGTTTGGCCAGCTTTATTAAAATGAGAAAAATTCAAAAGACAGGACAAATTAACTAAATTTTAACCTATATCTACTTTCCCCTGTGTCAAAGGCATCAAATGTTCACTGTCTCTTAAAGTCCAAGAACAAAAGGACACCTAATGAAGCTGGCTGGTAGCAAAACAGGAAAATAACTGCTTCTCTACACAAGACGTAGAGAAATCTGAAATCTTTGTCCTGGGATGCCAAAAGCCTGCATTAATCAACAGCAGTCTGGACAAGTTCATGGAAGATAGATTCATCAAGTTTTGTATAAGGTAATAATTTATGTATTGGCAGGTTTATAAAATTGCACTTACTACTCCCCAAAAAACATCATTCAGGGAAAAAAAACTGAGGATAAATGTGTGTTCTCCTGAGTCACGTGAAAAAGTATCATATGCACAATGTAAACAAATCCAAAAAAAATATTTTCATACACCTTCTTGTTATAATATTAAACAGCTATTTTAACAAGAGTGAAAAAGAAAGCAAATTTATTTTAATACTGGTTTATATTTTAAAGCAAAACCCATGATATATGGAAATATTTATCAGGTTGATTTTAAAAAGACATTTTTATTCTTAAGCAAAATGACTGTACATTGTAAATGTCAGTGAAAGAGAGGTTGAATCAGTCCACTGTATATTCCTTGACACGAACACTTAAGCACATCTGGTTTACATTTAACTACTTTTGTCACTGGAAACACATTCTAAACTAAAGAGCTTGCTGTAAAAAATCTCAGCTTTTACAGACTCTGTAGAGTCAAACTTCTTCCCCACTCCCTGCAACAAATTGCTTAAAAAATTGATAATAAAAAATTCAATTTAACTATAAGTGAAAGTAGTGAAGGGTTTTTTTTTGTTTCCTCACAACTACTCATAAGAGTTATATTAATTAAAATAATACCAGTGAGTAATAAGCATCAGGGCATTTTCAGAGCACAACACAAAGCTTCTGGCAACAGATATTTTTTCACAACTTGTGAGCTTATAACTCCAAACTGAGTTACCTCGTGTTTCTTTGAAAACAGAATATGGACAGGAAGAGATTAATTTATTCCTCTACTGCCAACCCACTCAATGTCAAAGATAATGTTAATAGGCCTTATAGACAGGTTTATGCCTAAAGGTTTTAGAGGTAGGTTTGTGTCAAACCCACTCTGATCAGCTTTTTCATTTGATCAGTTAAATGTAAACATCTGTCTGGGAGATTCAAAATGAAGATGACAGATCCTTCACTCCTAAATGCATGCAAGTTAACGCAGATAACAATACTGAAAGAAACTGAAAATCCTTCTGAAACTGCCATACAAACAATAAAAAATGGGATAAGTTTCAGGATGATTACAATAATTTTTTTTCAGATAGGAAATATCTTACAAATCTGAACTTTTAGTTATAGATTAGGTTTTTGTTCTTTTTTTCCCAAATGAGAAAACAGAGGGTTTATTTTTCCATTAACAAAAAGGTTTATTATTTTAAAGGCTACTGCAGCATTCATGCCCATAGATGAGTTTGTTGATAAACTCAGTAAATATTTTTTACAATAAATGTTATTTTAATTTCTATACTAACATGCTTAAACAAGGTGTGCATCCATTTTCTACCTCATGCTGAGGCTGCCTCAAGTTGTGAAATATCTCAGTTTCTGTACTACTAGATGATTGTCAAAGGCACTATAAGGTGTTAGTTTGAATAAATCATACTGGTTCTTTATTGTTTTTAGAATTGATTCAGAAACTGATAATTCAGGGAATGCATATAATACTCTTAGACAAAACCTAGAAGCAGTCACATTCCTTAGAAAAATGTGCTAAGGTACCACTAAGAGGGAACATGCCTGCCATTTGGACTTCTCTTAGTATCTTCTTTTCATATACTTTCCTGTAAATTCTATTTTATCTTAACTGTAACTTTTTTTTGATACTATGATTTTACAGTCAGTATAGGCTGGCAATGCTATCTAAATTCAATAAAGTCACTCTCAACTCAATAATACAAATTAACCAGGAAATTAATTTCCACTCCACAATAACACTCCATCATGCTATTGTACACTTAAAAAAAATAAGACAAGGGACTCCCAGATTTGCCATTAAAATACATTCACATTTTATATTTGAAAATCTAGATGCCTTTTCTTTAAGTAATTTTGGCTAAGATACTCACATTTTTGCATCTCATTCATTAACATTTTGGTCAGTGTTATGTTCTGAAGTTGACAGCCTTTTCATCTTGCTAATGAACGTCTCCCTTTACCACACCACCCCAGTTTTTCTGTCTAGAATACTCCTTAAGAAACATGTACATTAAGAGCACACACTAAACTGTTTTCACAACTAGAAATCTTTCAGGGCACAGAAACTAAATATACAGACAGACTCTGAGAAATAAATTTCACCTGAACGTTGGTGATAGTGACTACACCTTAGGAGAGAGAACACTATAAATCCATGGGACTATGAGATCAGAAAAACCACAATCTCAACAAGTGATACTACTTTATAATATATAAGGAGAGAAGAAATTTCAGCTTTTAAAAGTGATCTCTGAAAGCCACATGTACTAAAATATAAAGGAGCACCATTTCTTTTGAATAGAAGGGGTGAAGAGATGAACAATTTGATACTGCCAGAATTTAAACATTCTGAACATTTGGAGACATTCAAAACACTGTTGCTCCCCAATGTTGCCTGCTTCCATTCCTCTGCTGAAAACTGGCACGGAGTACACGAGTGCTCCTCACCTGCTTCAGTACGAAGTTCACCAATTCAGCATATGCTGCTAAGGAAATGGTTTCAGTCAACCTGACTAAACTTACACAGCAAGAATAGTTTACAGAGCACTTCCACTTTCCTTTCTATATGTTTGCTTAGTTGTATGGCAGTAACTTCTGTCTGACCATTAATAACAAGGAACTGAGGACAGTAGTGTCTTTCACTGCTTCAGACAAATCTGGATGATGACGTTGGTTCACATAGTAGCTGTACCATAATAAATAACTATAGCTTCCCCATCGCTCACTCAAATGCAAGACTATTTTTCTAATTATAACAAACAGTGACATTTAGAGGTCATGGAATAAAATGAAAAACCATAGAAAAGATGACTAAAACTCTGCTACTCCAAAGACTGATTAAAAAATGAGACAAAAACTAATGCTTCTGATTTGACTTTTTTTTCTACAGCCCTGCTTTACTTCCTGTATAATTAAAACTTCTCATTCATTTCTGCTGCATAACATTTTCATTGTCCTAACATCTGTTCATTAGTAATATAAGAAGCAATTTTGATTATACTGTAAAAATAAAGGACACTTTTAGTATCAGTGGGCAGTAATATCCTGGAATTTAAACATCACTTAAAGCATCCCAAACACTAGAGTTTGATCTATATTTAACTATCACCAAAGATTGAGGGTAGAAAAGAAAGAAGAGATTCTGTGATCAAAACAGATGCATTTCCCTAAATGACAGACTGAGTGTTCTTGCTACATGATCAAAGGTGAGTATATGTTCCCCTTTATTCCAACTTAAAATGCTTTATCTAAGGGAAGGAAAACACATTCATATGAAAATCAACACACTACTTTGAAAGAATTCAACAGCAAGACCCAATACACTAAAAAATACTGCAGAGTATTACAGGAGGAATGCCAAGATTTATGCAATATCTTAGTTCTATCTTTTCCTCTGGTATTTGTCACAACTCTCAACCTTTTGTGACAGTTTAGCTTTAATGTTCTGTAATAAGCAATCAAATTAACAAAACTTGAAGATTTTTCACCTTCACATGTTTCTGTGTCAGTGCTGAACACAAAACCCCTTGGACAAGTGCAGCTGTAACTTCCAGCGGTGTTTTGACAGAGCCCATTATCACACAGCATTCCGTTCACCGAACATTCATCAATATCTGTAAAAAGATGAGTTAGACATAACTGTAAGAGCAAATGCTATGAGATCCCTGTACCTCCACAAGAAGCTCCTGTTGCTTTCTATAGCGACAGCTACATTGCTGGATATGCAGTTTTCTACAACACTGACCAAGCAAGGAAAAATGCTAATTCTTATTTTCAAAAGTCTAATTAATTTTCAGATTCTTAGTACCAAAACTTCTGGTCTGTTTTTAATGATTTTAATTATCAGGCTCTGAAAAATAGCTCACAGATAGTCTCAAAATAATTATGTTTTCCTTCGAAGGACCTTGGGATCTTTGTCAATTATATAACTACATCACCTTAAAAAGGACACATTTTGGTGGTCTTGACAAATATGACACATTAAAATAGAACACAAACTGATTCATGCTTTTGAGAAAATTAATACCTCACATGCAATGGTATCTCCTCTGTACAACTCCCAAATGGTAATATCCTCCCACCAAATAACAGAAAAATACACCAGTAGGATATTATCTATGCAGTGAGTGAAAATAGCATTTACATTAAAGAATTTTTTTGCATTTTCATTGTAGCTTCAAGAAGTAAATGCCTTGCAACCTAAATTCTCTCAATTCACACTAGCATCAATACAGTGATGAATTATCAACAATCAGGGGGTAAAAAAAAAAGCACAAGCAACTCACCCACACAGTTCCTTCCAGAAGGATTAGGCTCATAGCCACTGTAACAGTTACAACGATAGCTGCCACGTAAATTTTCACAAATTCCATTGGAGCATATATCAGGATCCAATGCACACTCATTAATATCTGTATTAACACATAAGCAGATACTGAAAGATACAAAAAACTTGATCATTTGGGCACAACATCTGATTCACTGGATACTGGGGCTGTCATTCAGAGTGAGGGTATAGGAAAGGTGTAGCTGGAATGCTGAAAGAAGTGATTATTCTTCTTAATTTGACACTGCTGAAGCCAAACCTGGAATACTGTGACCTGTTTTGAGCCATTTCTTGAGGTTCACAGGGGCCCACTCAAGCCTGTCAAGGTCCCTCTGGATTGTATCTTTTGTCTTTAGTGAATGAACTGTACCACTCAGCTTGCTATGATCTGCATACTTGCTGAGAATGCACTCAGTCCCACTGTCTACATCACTGATGAGGACATTAAACAGTATTGGTCCCAGTATGGATTCCTGAGGGATGTCACTTGTTAAAATTTTCCTCTCAGATACTGAGTTGTTGACCACAACTCTTTGCAGATGACCATCCAACCAACTCCTTTTCTAACAGTCCATCAATAAGACTCAGCTACTTCCAGTTTAAAGGAAGTTTTCTCTGATGGAGCTGTTGTTATGATGAGGGTACAAATGGATTCTGGAATGAACTTACAGAGACATCACCACATGTGATGCAAGCTGGAGAAGGGCAGATTTAGACTAGACATTACAAAGAATTTCTTCACCGTGAGTGTGGTGAGATGCTGGCACAGATTGCCAAGGGAGGTTATGACTGCCCCATCCCTGGAGGTGCTCAAGGCCAAGTTGGATGGGGCCTTGGGTAACCTGATCTAGTGGGATGTCCCTACCCCGGGCAGGGGGGTTGAAACTAGATGAACTCTGAGGTCCCTTCCGACCCTAACTACTCTATGCTTCTGTGATTCTATTGATTAGATGACAAATACTTTTACAAATACAGGACTAATGCATAAGTCAATACAACAGTATATTCAGCCTCATAGAAATTCTAGTACTTGTTGGAAATTGAAAATTTTTCTTGGATCAATAGAATAGGATGATGAATGATATATATTTGTTGAATTTACAGTCTCATATAGAATTTCTGCCATAGTTGGAAAATTAAAGAATATTCATATAAGTAGTTTTAATATTTTTTTGCCTCTGAGGAAAAGAGGGTTTTTCAACATTAAGTTATTTCCCATACAGGAAGAAATAAATTTCTTACTTCATTAAAAGCTAATTTTATACTTGTACTGCTCTATTTTTATAAAGGGTATTTCATCTTCAATCACAGAGCAATTTAGATAACAATCTACATATACTCAGAAACATTTGGAAAAATCATGCCATTCCTGGATTAAAATCAAAGCTATAAGACAACTGAAAATTTTGCAAGAAAATGTGAATATAAAGTTAATATTTTCAGAAGGTCCAGCCCTTCCTGTTGCTTTTCATATTGAACCACATTGTAAAATCTCTGTCCTCACCTATGTCAAAGATTTCTGTCAAAGACATTAAGGTTTTCCACGTGTTCATCAGAAGCTAAATGAGGGCAATAGGGATGTGGTGAAGGACTGCTGTTTAATTAACAAACTATATATCAAATAAAATCTCTGTGCCAAGAGCTTCACTGATCAAGTGTATTTCCACTCACTCTAATAATGAGAATGCATGAGGAACACAACAGCTTGAATGACAGACAGGTATCCCTCTCCTTAGGAAAGGGAATTGGCAAACAAAGTTCCTTGGTGTAAGTAGTGGCAGGATTAGTAAAAAAAAATTGTCTTCAAGGTTGCTGCATGAGGTGATAAGAAAACACTAAGGTTTTCTTCAGAAACCTGAACAGAAAGGGATTTTAATTGATGTATGAATCCCTAAGAGATAACAGTCTATATCATGCAGTTGATAGAGGCCACAACTTGGTCTATGTTTTTAATGTGAAATTGTGTTTTTCATATATCCATAAGAACATGCAACCTCCCTACCAGACTACAAGCAAACTCACACGGCAGGATGCTGTTGGTATAATATTACAGTGCAGTGTCATTATTTCTCCATGAGATTTTGAGATTCTTCAAACAGACCTTGTGTAAGTCACTGAAAAGAAAACTGAGAGAATTTAAAACTCTGTGGATTTCAAATTACTTCCACGTTTGGCAACATGTTAAGAAATGAGCTCATAGAGAAGAAAAAGCTATGCATATACACTCACACTACTGAACAAAACCAGAATTTCCTTTGTTACAATACCATTTTTAAAAGTTACGTAGCCTGTTAGGAAGCATAATAATCACAAGATCTCATTCTCATTCCTGCTGAACTGAATAGGAGCTCCAATGCTGACAAAGATAAAAGCTATATTTACTAAATGCCTGGAAATAGTAAAATGTACAGTACCTGCTTCAAGCTGGCTGTAAGTCTAGTAACTCATGAGGGAACTATCTAGTGACAAAGCGCAATAATGTGTACCACCATTCCTTCTTCAACCCACTCTACTTACTTGGCAGGCGCAGCAGGCCTGGCTCAACTGTTGTTTTTAAAAAATCCTTCTTTGTGGTGTTAGAATAAGGAGATGAAGCTTTATAGCTGCCACTACCAAATGCAAATGCTCACTTTTGGGACATTTCTCAGAATGACATTTTTTAGTAAGCTCCCTTCAAATTTGAACTTACCAGAGAAATGATGACTTCATGAAAACAGTTCCTGGAGTGAAAAACTGTTCTATTACTATCCCAGCTTACAGAAAATCAGTTGCAAATGCAAGTGGCTCCTGTCGTTCCCCAAATGAGGGGCACATCGCCTATTCTAAAAAAATAAATAATAGCTCAAACCTTTAAAATGGATTAGATCTATTTTCTTGTCAGGGAGAGGCAAAATCCAATGTTGTAGAGCATTAATTTTGGCCTTTTCCTTAGGCAACATTGAATTATTGTACTTTGATAATGAAAACATAAAAATCAACCTATTAATCTTGAGACAAAAACCTCTGTCCTAGTATGTTAAAAGAAAACTATAACTCTGAGTACATAGCTTTTTAACATTCTATTATATACATCAAAGACAATGTGCAACATACCTCGTCCATCGACAGTAATACCTATTCCACTGCTACAAAGGCCATGGAATTCAGCTACTCAATCGAAGTAAGAGATGTTGAGGAGAAAAAGACATGTTATTTCCAGTCTTTCATCTTCTTTAATCTTAATTCAAATCCACCCTGATATTTTTCCAAAATATTTTTTCAAAAGTGTAACTAATGAAAAACTAATGCTCACATGAAATACCAAAAATAAATATTTATATAGAGGGAGAAATATAATACATAAAGCAGCAATCCACCTTCACTTTCACATACATGCAAAACCAAAATCTGATAACAGGAATTAAACACTCAGGTGATTTCATTATAGTCTTGACAGTACTGTCTCCTTAAATTACTGCTTTCAACTACAACGGCCAGG
Organism: Coccyzus lansbergi; assembly: GCA_033558105.1. NCBI lineage: Eukaryota > Metazoa > Chordata > Aves > Cuculiformes > Coccyzidae > Coccyzus > Coccyzus lansbergi. The sequence goes on from JAUMJK010000468.1 coordinate 458,696, forward strand.
TCTATTTCATTCCTTCTAAATACTTTTCAGCTATCTCAGAAAATGACACCAAAATGGAAATACTGTCCAAGATACATAATCTCAGGTCTACATTAAAGAGATTTTTTTTTATATAATCCCCCAGGTTTCGATTTTTCAAAATTAAATACAGATTTCTAATAGTAACTTGGACTGCTCTTTAAAGCTGAACTGATTTGACTAGAAAATTTCCAGATTCATCACTGAACTTTGGTTATTCTTTTTAAAGTAGTCAACACTTAATTTGGGGACCCAGCTTCATCCATAGCATATGTCTGTCTTTTGTCCTGGATTTTGTCACCGTCTGAGCAGCTCTGGAACCAGTCTGACCTCAAACATTACAATGCATAAACTCGCACACACCCAACATACAAAATACTACAGCTTTTCTTTCAAGGAGAAACTACTTCCAGAATCAGTGTACAATTCCATTAAATACTCTACTAACTTCTCTTTTAGGTGTGAAATACACGAACAATCTGATCTGAACAAGACTTTTTTAAGAAGCACAAAATTTTACCAGAGTGTTGAGCAGGGCAAGGGTGACATGGTTCTCCAAACCCATAGTCAGGATTGACACAGCAGCATTCAGACTTCGTTACAGCACCAGGTAAAGGACGGACACACACTCCTTTCCCGATGCCTCCATAGCACTTGCTACGCATATGAGTATCTATAAAAATGCAAGTGAAGAAACAGTTTATTTTCTTAGGCTGAGAGTAAATTGTGTGCATAATATCTCAACAAGAGCTAAAAAATGCCCAAAATTTTGTTCAACGATATGGTTACATCAGCCATATAGGCATTGCTCTGCTACAATAATCCTGATGGCACCAAAATTGTTTCTCAAAATGTTTAGCACTCAAAGCTCTCTCTGGAAGCACTTTAAAACCACCTAAAGCAAAATGTCACAGGCAAATTTAAAAGCATTCAATAGGACCCAGCAAAGATGACACACCAGAGTAGCATTGTAAATCCATCAATACATGTCTTGATAAGAAATGCAAAATAGCTCAAATTAGCAGATTTTTGCCTTTAACAATTACTACAACCACAACCTGGACATGCAGATCTCTTATTTACCCCCAAAATGGTTCCTGAAGTGGTATAACTCACCAGCAGCCCAGGGCAGGCAATACTCAAGGCTACCTATTTCCAGCAGAAGCATAGTCTCCTACTGTGTTTACAAATTCTGAACAGAAATGCAATTTCAGGAGATTCTTCAGATCAGCATTTATGTGACAGAGTAGTCTTATTAGGTTTATATGCAACAACTGACACCAGTGCTTGATTAGGTATCAAAGAAATCCCCAATATCCAGCTAGCAACAGTGATTTATCAATTTTTACACAGACAAGTAGTGGGGAAAACAGCACAATTGCCTCATGTATAAGAAATTTCTGGAAGTTTGTGATGGAAATTGAAGTCCTAGCCCTGGAAAGCAGGCTGGAAATGATGGCCAGAACAAAGCATCACTTATTACACACAGAAAACAGATAATATCCGGAAGGTGTCCAACCTCAAAAATCATGCCAGAAAAGACAGCAGAAAAATTATACAGGAGAGCCATGCAGCTGTAGGACACCATATGCATACTGCCAATCTTACCTCATTTAGTAATCTAAATCAATTTCACAGACTTGGCCAGTAAGATGTAATTAGATGCATGTTCCAAATCAGGCTTTCAGTGCTCCCTTTGCAAGTGTGTCTGCTATATGAACTATGAGAACATGTCTTATGACTGCTTTTTATGCGTTTTGGTTTGGGTTTTGTTGTTTTGGGTTTTTGGTCATTCCAGAGTTAGAAGCTCTTTGCATATTTGTTTCTAGAGTAACATTGGAGATCTTCTAACAAACATGTGAATGGACAATTCACTTGAATGGGTGGTTGAGAACTGTAGGACACAGATGGAGTAAAGTGTCTTTAGTAGTGACTCCTACACTGCTACAGATACTTTTTGGATCTACAGAAGTATCTTTTGTTGCCACCTTAAGTGTAACAGGGTAGAACATGGCTTTCATTTATGATCCTTGCCAATCTTCTAGCAGAGCTACCATACACTGTGGCCTGAACATGAGCCTTGTTTCACTCAGAAACTGAATAGGACCTGAGGGAATCCAGATAGTAACCTAGTTAAAAGATGGCTTTAAAACAACAAAGAAAATTTGCACAAAATATTTTGCAGTGGAAGTTGAATATTCTGTGCCAATCTGAATAAGAACTGTCAATTCTTCCTTTGATGTGCTTGCTGTTTTGAGTGTTGTAAGCTGATGCCTATAAATCAGGGTTGCCTGTATGTAAATGCTTTCTCTTGGAATGGATAGTTCTGGGGCACAGTTAAATGTAGCCCATATTTCAAGGCTTATTCCTTGTCAAAAGCCTAGATGAAGCCAGTGCAATTTGCTCGCACTTGGAAGCAGGAAAAGATTATTAAGCTGGACAACAATCAAGAATTTTTGTACATTAAATGTCTGTTCAGGTACTCCACGAAATAATTAGATGCATCACATCCCTTCCCCCAACCTCTGAGAAATGTAGATTCCACTCTGCTATGCCCTGTCAGAAATAAAGAGGCTTTGATCAATGCCCCATCACAGAAGGGAAGGTTTCACCCCTAGCTATGTGAATGGGAAAGAATGGAGAGGAAACTCAAGGGAAGGGAATGACATTGAGAGAAACAGCAGGGGTAGAAAAGTCTAGAAAGTGTGAAATAAAAACTCTGTAGGAGGTCTTTAAAGATGTGAAATGTTGGAAGAAGCTGTAGGAAGCTACAGACATACCAAGCAATTGCCATTGAAGAGAACAAGTGCTTCTCCACGTAAGCCAATGTTTTTATGGAAGTAGCACAAAGAATTTGGAGAGGGTTGCCTAACTGGTTATTGGTAAACAGTCTTACCAACACATTCAGTGATTTGCAAAGCCTGAACAGGACAAAAAAACAAGCTGGCTCTCTCAGAAACAAAGCAGCAGTCATACAACAGGAAGCACGATCTGCTTGGGCTGCACTTCCGGTGGTGATGGCAAGGACAAGAAAGACAAGCACTGTTTTCCCCATGGCTTAGTTGCTGCAGGCACCTCACTAGGCTCAGGTTCCACATGTCACAGCAATTCTAAGTGTGCACCTCACTGAGGAACCTGTATTGCTCCCCTTGTCTAGTCTGGTCAGCCTTTGGATACTAATTTCAGAGAGCTGAGGAAGTTATTTTATGCCCTGGATCAGAGATCAGCATTGGCACTGCTGTTAACCATGTATCTGCTTATGGGAAACTACTCTTTTTCCAAGAATAGCATTTCTAAACTCTAAAATTTTGTGGTGGTGCAACAGTTCAACATCTGCAAATGCTACCACCACCACATTTCTGGTCAAGGTTGGGTGGACCTGTGGTTGATGTATTCTCAGTGGAAGTCCATGCAGCCATTCAGGTGCCTTAGAAGGTCAAATCTTGCAATGCTCATCACAAGCACTTTGAGATATGGTTCCAGAAAATAATCAGGGTGAACTGTGGTTAAAAGTGGCTCAACAGAGAAAAACCAACACTATATAACACCATAGCCAAAGCTCCATACAACTTCTGAGGTGATACACAAATGCACACACATAGCCAGCCAAGTTATCTGAGCATAGAGCTGCAGTCAGAAGTACAGCCAAACCTGAAATGCCTGCAAATACCAGTTTGGCTCTGAGTATTTATTTAACTGCTTCTTTTCCAAGTGTTTGTTCTTTCTTCTTGCGTTTTCTTTCCAAATGCATAGAACATTCTGTGATTGACTCTGCCATACCTGTTAACGCTAAATAAAGAAGCAATTTATTCTATGAACAGTCCCACCTGAATAAATAGCACTATTCAGAAGTAAAATACAGCTCAAAGGAGGAGGGTGAGAATTGGACTGTAGGCTCTTTGATTTTATAATTTTTCTAACTGCCTAGTACATTTGTGGGAATACCATTAAAAGGAAGCCCCACGCAACTTATCAACTTTAAGGCTACAAATACTCATCTAGCAGCCAGAACATCTGAAAAGTATTACTTAGCTCATGTAATATACTGGATGAAATAGCCAGACAGAGAAATGCTGTAGGTAGCACAGTATGTATATGTGTAGCATACACAAATACACACAAATATATACACACACATAAAGTTCTAAACAGCAGCTCAGAAATTCCATTCTAAAGGCCATATACGAGGATATTTTTGTTATGCAACATTTGATATTTCCTATGTTACTTCATGCATGGGATAATCACAACATCTTTCTAAAACGAATTTTAAAAAAAGAAGTCATGACTCTGTCCTATTATTTTTGTCATATAAAGGATATTTTCTGATAGAAATTTCAGCCTAAAAGCTATGAACATATGAAGCTGACCAATTTCAAGTAACAAATAGTGTTCAAAGCTTGTGAAGTCTTTAGCTGCTAGTACTGTGGTAGCATTTGGCAAATGAAAGTACAGAAAACTGAGCATTGTATTGATTTTTCACAGCTGTTATCATTGACAGAGGTAAAGATGAGACCAACTTGTACATAAAAACGGTATTTAACAGTTTGTACTCAAAACCGATTTTGCGGCTGTGCTACTGAAGTGTGAAATTCCTAAATGAAAAGCAGTTTACCAAGTCTTTTATCATTGTTTTAACTTTTCATTGCTTTTCTTCAAACATTTAATATATGAGAAGAAAACAACTTGGCTGCTACATAGGAGAGATCAAACCTTGGCTTTGTTGGTTCAATCTTTAGAACGTGCTTATTACTAAAATAATCTTAGTTATTTAAAAAACCAATATTTTAGCTCCAACTGAGAGACTCACAAGGTGTTTTGGTTTTTCATTATTCTATTTTTTGAGCCATTCTGAGTTTTTATTGTGTGTTTTTTAAACTGAAGTAGTAACAGAAAGGGCTAACTAATGCAGGCACTTGACAGGAATGCTGGTACTGGATTTTATTTTAAAGAATTATGAACTTCTGCACAATTAAAAATTAATTGATAATAGCAACACAAGGATGTAGTATCTCACATCCCTTTGGTTTGAGACAACTGCCAAATGTTGGGAGGAAATCTGTCTTTCCCTTATCTGGACACACACAGATAAGGGACAGGCAGATGAGGCATATATGCATACATCAGCAAGACCATTCACAGCATTGATTAATACTACATATAACACTATTGCAGAGTTAAGCCAATGGCTTCCTCTCTGCATTTACTGCTTCCTGAACCTGTCAAATATCAGGGCATGACCACCTGGCTTGATCTAATACCCACCCCAATGGCAGTCTGGTAACCAGCACCATCTAGCACACAAGGCCATGGACCGAAAAGGAAGCTAATGTGATGATGCCAGAGATGTGAGTTTCAATTAGGGAGGTTTCATTCCAGGCACCTTTGCCTGCTAAAGCCCAATGCCATGCCTATCCAGTAACTAGGCCTTAGGTCACTAAAATGCTTCATGATAAATATATCCATAAGCCAGGAAAGAAAACTTAGGGGATCCAGAACTAGTGAACTGGCATGCAGAAGAAGGGAAGGATGGCATGTTCCACGGATTTAACTCATTTAGGGAATTTTGCAGTGTCTTAGTCCCTTGTGCATGTAGTCCCATCACTCTCATAAATTTTTGTGAAATGCATGTTCCTCTCCATGCTATCAGCAGAAAACAGGGGACTGAATGCCTCTTCCCCTCTACACTTTTTTTCTTTTTCTTCATAAGTTTGAAAATGCTCCATTTTCCTCCAGTGTATTTCCTGAAGCTATACTAGAGCTCCTGGCAGAGTTGAGTGAAGAATCTCCTAACTGTCAGCAAGTGACATTCGAGGGGTAAGAGGCTACAGCTCAGAGTATATGATGAAAGATCATTCATTGTCAGACTAGAAAAGGTATGTCTTAAAATCAAAAAGAGATGCTCTAAATAGCGTAAGTTCATTTTATAGGATTAACAGGTAAACAAGAAATAGTGCCACTGATTCCCCAGAGGAATTTAAGCTTCTTGTCTTTTAATACTAAGTTTACATGACAGCATAATGCAAGACCTCCTAATAATTCTCATTGTATTGTGAGTTCACAGAAACAACTCTATCTAGTTTTCAGTATTTCTCCTCCTAGACCTTTTTGGTTTTTTAGCACTATGGTACATAGAGAATAAAATGTTTTCGATTACAGAAAGAAGGGAAAAGGAGAGGGCAAAAATATCAGTATCTCAAACATGATATGTATCTCTTTCAGTGATGTAGAGTAGATAATGCACAACTGAATACAAATATGAATATATATACATGTACATGCACAAACATCTGGATTTATCCAAGAACAGACCCTCTGTTTCTTGATGTAAACATTATCTAGAAGCAAGTATTTTGATGTATTTCTTTAATTTCATAACCAGATAATTTATTTGCTTTCCAATAAAAAATATATCTCACTTACCTACACACACACGACCATCGACTCCAACAGCCAAGCCAGGTGGACACTCACACCTAAAGGAACCTTCAGTATTTGTGCAATGACCATTCATGCAAATTCCTGTTGTCTGGCATTCATCAATATCTATCAGAAGGCAACACGATTTAACAATCTCTTCACTGCTTTCATGCAAGACCACAATTGGCATTTTTACGACACAACCAAATGACTTTAGGGTAGCAGATCAATCATCAACATATCCTTGAATCTATTTCCAATAAAAATCCCACCCTGGAATTGCACTAAATAATCAAAATTTCAACTGTATATTAAAAAAAAAAATCAATCCCTGACTGAAGCATTTGAGGCACTTCAGATTCTACACTAAATGAAAGGCCCTTTGTCCATCCCATGATTCTATAGCTTTGCTTTAAAATATGGCTAGGACAGTACTAATTACAGAATATTAACACAATGATAAATTATGATGTCAAATAACTTTCCAGTGGTTAAGCTTCAAATCAGAAAATAAACAATTGAAATGTTTCACTTCTAGTAGAGAACACTCAAGCACAAACTTACTTCTACTAGCAGCAACAGGTATCTTTCATCAGTTGACTTACACTGAAACTAAATGACAATCTATTCATAAAATACTTAGTGTAAATTATCAATGACCTCACTTTAAAAAGTTGGTAGTGCAGTGTGGAAGATATAATGTCTTAAGTGTTATGCGCTTGAAATCGCCAGAATAATGATGTGGAAGATATACTTGTGTGTCTTCATCAATACAATAACTTCTAAACCTTTCACACTTCCAATATGGCTGCTCACTTTACCACTCCATGAAAGGTCTGCATATTTTGCTGCACTGACAATGCTCCAAGATTTTTCAAAAGCTCACTTATCATCTGTTGAAGTTTTCACAATACTATTAAATAATTCAGTTATTTATTTCTGTAAGTTAAAGACCTAATTCTATTCTAAGCAGCTGAAGAAATCTATTGCAATGAGAATCATATTAAATCCATGTAGAGAGATGGTCCTTCTTGCATGAATGAACGGACCACAAAAGCTGTTTTCAATCAACATTGTCTTAATGTGATACTCCTCAGTTTTACCTACCAGTACAGTAATGTCCATTTGGAGCCAGAACAAATCCTGGTTTGCAGATGCATTTAAAACTCCCATCTTCATTTATGCACATCCCATTTAAGCACATGTTTGTGGTGGTACATTCATCCAGGTCTGCAAAATAGTGAGAAGAAAACTGCTTGTGGTTCCTCACCTTCCAGAAGGTAACACAATAAAATTAAATGATCAGGACAGATATAACATATTCCTTCACTTGAAGATTAAACTCTACTCATAACTCTAATGAAGTATCTGAAGAGTTTTCACTCTATACACAAAGTAGATTTTTTTCCCCATTATGACCAGTCACTTTGCTTGTTTCAGCAAACTATGTACGGAACAACAGAGTGCATCTTTCTTACATGAAAGAATAAAAAGCACCAAGCACCTGAAAAAATTAAGAGCTTTTTTTTACTTAGGCATAAAAAAACCATAGTATTTTTGACAAAATATAGTCAAAATTAAATCCAGTTCTTTCTTCAGCAGTGCTTATATATGGAGCACTTGATATAAAGCTTGAGGGTAAAGTGTCATTTCTGGTGTTGATCTACCTGGGACTCTTGGGCAGAGACATACCTTCAAAAACAAAACTACCACAAATTTTCCTTTAAGTTACACAGTTTTGTATAATAACTCTGAATGCAGGGGCTTTAAGTTCACCTCAGGTAGCACCTTGTTTCAAAAAAGGTAATCCTTAATGATCCTTACTTCTACTATGAAATACAATTTATATAATGACCAAGCTAATGCCCGTCCCATTATTTAGAAGAGTTCTTACCCTCACAATTTTTTTGATCTGTAGTCAGTTCAAACCCAACATTGCAAATACACTGGAAACTTCCATCAGTGTTTACACAACGGCCATTTTTACAAAGAACACCATTATGGATGCACTCATCTATATCTAACAGGGGGGAAAAAAAAGGAAATAATCAGAGAATTACAGATACTATGATAAACACATACATAGTGGCTATTAATGATTTGAAAAATTCTAGCATGTTATTTAAATAATACTTCAAAATAAATCTCTGCATATGGATAACAATTTATTTTCATTGTATGAGAGATAGGGGAAATATAATTTTACAGATTAGCACAATAAATGCTACAATAATACATTTTATAATGTCCAGCAATTGCTTTATGAATATTTTTTAAAAACTGTTCACACTTTCTTCTGTGTATACACATACATACTCATTGTTCTAAAAGTCTACTTCTTGATTTTTTTTTTTTTTTTAGAACTCCCAGCTGGGTAATTCCCTGGCCAGTTGACAGATATTCCAAAATAATGGATAAATGTTAAAAGACAACAACAAAATAAATGGAATAGGAGCCCAGAATGAGGGCTCCAATTCATGTAAGAGCTGTTGGGATTTATTGAAATTGCACAGCTATTTCTTGAACTCCAATGGGATCTGACCTAAGGGGTCACAACATCTACAGGGTCAGTAGACGTGATGCAAGTTTTCTTACCAGTGCAAGTTTGCTTGGTAGGAGTTCTCTGGAAACCTGCATGACACTTGCAGTAATAGGAACCAGGCGTGTTGACACAGTCCCCATTAAAACATGGGTTTGATGTACATTCATCAACATCTATGGCAGCACAGAGGAGCATTAGTGACTTCACAACATACACAACAATTTTTTTCAGTATAGGAGTTTCCGAGTGAAAATGATGGTAACTAACAGTAAAATGCTGAATACTATAACTTCTTCTTTGTGCAAAATCATTACTGTCCTAACAACACAGAGCTGCTCTTAGTACAAGTAGGTGGACAGTTTCAAGAAGGGAAATGCTACTACATCATTTATATGCACCCTAAAAGATAAAAGAAAGAATATGCATAGGCGTTTTGAGACATGGGATATGACAGCTGCCTAGTGAAAGTGACCATCATTTTATTCAACATAGTTTCCTTTAACTGAAGAGCATTCATTCTTCTTTGCAACAAAACCAGCATAAATCAAAATTGGGGTTTTAAAATCAGAGGAAATCATGGCATTCAAAAAAATTCCCATTATACTACAGGTTTATCATAGAGATGTTAGGAGGAGTTGCAGACCAGCAGGAGGGATTCTTAATGAGACCAAAGTCTGTGCACCGTGTCTTGATTTTTTATGTCCTATTACACGGTCACCTCATCTTTGCATTTGAGTAAGGCCAGATTTAATCTAGCCCTTCTCTATAATGTACTTGCTTTCCTTCCCAAAGTTTTCTGGTACTTCGCTACAAGCAAACACATTTTAACTACCTTAAATCTTGGGTAACTGATCAGAAATAACTCGCAATGGACATGGCGTTCTGAAAAATTTTTTTTCAAGAACCCTCCCCAGATTTGATCCTCAGTGGTCAGCAATGAGTCAGCTGTGTCTTTGGCCCAAGACAGCCAATATTAGCTCTAAAATAACCTTAATTGTTCCTCCCTGTTAAGCTCCTCTAAGCCCTCCCAGGACTCTTGCCCTTTGAGATCCAGGAAGTGCACTAGTGCACCTCCCTGCTCTAGCAGGCAGGACTGCTGGCCCAGTGTCTCCTGCAGCTACCAGAGGGTGATCTGAGCAGCTCATCACCACTATAAGAGAGATATATTCCTATGTTACATACTTAACGGGTTCCTTGATGGGTTCCTTCACCAATCACCTTTGCTAATTTGACTGTTTTTCCCTGCATCTATGCTCTCCATTTCACTTCTAGGACAGTAATTACTCATCACTTCATTTAGGTAGGCTTTAACATCACAAACCCAATTTGGGAGGAGGAGGATTAGTATCTGGCTGTAAGATGTCATAGGAAGATGGGGCTACTAGTGTGACCACTTCTTAGTGATGATGATTTTTATGTGCATTTCTGTGTATGCTACTGGAAATATCAGTAAAGCCAAAAGTAATTTTGCTGATCATTTGTATTCACTCTTTATCAAGTCTAGTTGTAAAGTTGAGTTCACTGCATCTTGGAAATAATGTGATCAATGAGAAATTAAAGTTACAAAAATGTCCACGTATTAAAAAAAAATTGTCCTTCTAGAAAGTGTTGTTTCAAGAACTTGATGTCAAAAAAATGTCAAAAGGTTAGTTTTGTTCTAAATTAATCATAAACAAGACTACACATTTCACAGGATTTATTGTGTTAATGCATACACAGTTAAAATCAATGAATCAATATACATATCAAAGAGATCTAGATTTACCCAAATCACTGATTGATTGATTGAACGAACTGTTTTACGGCCCTCTTGGTTCCTAGATACAATCAGACTGTTCTGGGTAAACGGTTAAATGAATAAAGGCAAAGCAAATGGAAGAATCAAGTAACTTCTCTCACCCATATTTACCTCATTTGTATTTGCATATCAGCTGATAGCATCACTCCAGTAAAACCAAAAGAATGGAGCAAGATAAAGAAAAGAGAAATTCAGAATGTTAACTACAATAAGGAAAACAGTAACTCTATCTTTATAGACTTCTATGACAACTTCTATGTAGCTACAGCAGTTTCCTCCTGCCACACTCTTCTACTGTGCAAACTGTTGAGATGCTTCTTCTTAGGATTGCTATATTGGCTATAGGCGTGCTAAGCTGAGCTGGGGATGTGGGTGTCAGGCAAGAAGGACTGCACATTATCCCTTCAGGAGAAAGTGCTCAGCTACTAGCAAAGCATCAAAATCGAACCCACTTTTTCATGTGAAGGTTTTGTCAAATATCTTAATTCAAATTAACGTATGTTTATCTTGCTTTAACATAGGAGAGGACTAAGGGAAATTATCAATAATAGATATGGCACTCATATATTTTGTTTAGTTTTTCCTGCAGAGAATGACATGACTTTCATTATTATACACTTCAACTTGCATCACCTCTTAAAGAAAACATGTTCGTGCTGGAAATGGATCTTACTGTAAATTAACTTTTAAATTATACAGCAGGAATGCAGTGTTCCTCTATGAAATAGCTCACTTAATCTTGGAAAATCCATTCAAAGCCATGTGCATCAGATGATTACCATATAAAATATGCATCTTAAAATGCTCTTATTTTTATAAGTTCTTGATAAAAGAGGAAAATGGCAAATACATGTTCATACAAACGAGTTGTTTGCTTTGAGTTGCAAGCATGCATATTCCAGCAGTATAAAGAGGAAACATCTGAGACAGAGCTATTTAACCCATTTATTCTCCCAGCACACCCCTCATCACCGTTAAAACAACTGATATCCAACACAGCGCAGCTACAGCCTTGCTGACACTTTCAAAGTCTCTACAGTTTATCCAGTGTTTTTACAAACAAAATGAGTAAAGGAAAAGTAATAGTATTACAGCTGTCTATCAGATTGGATTAAGTGACTGACCATTTAGTATCAAATCACATATGCTCTTTGATATCTTCATCAATGATATTGACAGTATGATTGAGTGCACCCTCAGAGAGTTTGCAGGTGACACCAAGATGAGTGGTGTAGCTGCCACACTGGAAGGACGGTATGTCATCCAGAGGGACCTGGACAGGCTGGAGAAGTAGACCTGTGTGAATCTCATGAGGTTCAACAAGGCCAAGAGCAATGTCCTACACTTTGGTCAGGGCAATCCCCAATTTCAGTACACGATGGGGGATGACATGATTGAGAGCAGCCCTGCAGAGAAGAACTTGGGGGTACTGGTCGATTAGAAGCTCAACAAGAGCCAGAAATGTGTGTTTGCAGCCCAGAAAGCCAACTAAATCCTGGGTTACATCAAAAGAAGTGTGACCAGCAGGACAAAGGAGGTGATTCTGCCCCTCTAGTCTTCTCTTGTGAGACCTCATCTGGAGTACTGTGTCGAATTCTGGAATCCTCAGCATAAGAAGCATATGGAACTGTTTGAACGGGTGCATAGAGGAGCTGCAAGGATGATCAAGAGGGCTGGAGCACCTTCCCTGCGAGGACATGCTGAGAGAATTGGTTTTGTACAGCCTGGAGAAGAGAAGGCTCTGAGATCTTACAGTGACCTTACGGTACCTGCAAAGCTGAAGAGGGACTATTCATAAATACTTGTGATGATAGGACAAGGGGTAACAGGTATAAACTCGAGAGGGACAGATTTAGGTTTGATATAAGAAAGAATTTCTTCACTATGAGAGTGGTGAGGCACTGGCACAGGTTGCCCAGGGAAGATGTAGCTGCCACATCCCTGGAGGTGTTCGAGGAGTAGTCCCCTCTAGGAGGGCTGAAGGCTCAGCTACTCAGCTGAAGTGCATTTACACCAATGCACGCAGCATGGGGAACAAGATGGAAGAGCTGGAAGCCGTTGTAGGGCAAGGTGCCTTTGATGTTGTTGCCATCACGGAAACGTGGTGGGATGACTCTTATAACTGGAGTTCGGGTATGGTGGGGTATAAACTCTTCAGGAGGGATAGAAAGGGTAGGAGAGGGGGTGGAGTAGCCCTCTTTGTAAGGGAGGACTTGGACACCTCTGAGATGGACTGTGGCAATGAGGAGATTGAGTGCCTGTGGGTTAAGATCAAGGGAGCCCATAACAAGGGAGACTTTGTGATGGGAGTCTGTTACAGGCCACCCAGCCAAGGAGAAGCAGCTGATGAGCTCTTCTTTAAACAGCTGGGGTCAATCTCCAAGTCAGTGCCTCTTGTCCTTGTGGGAGACTTCAATCTCCCTGATATCTGCTGGAAGTACAACACAGCAGAAAGGAAGCAGTCTAGGAGGTTCCTGGAGTGCGTGGAAGACAACTTCCTTGCACAGCTGGTCAACGAACCTACGAGGGAAGGTGCCCTCCTGGACTTGCTGTTTGTCAACAGAGAGGGGCTTGTGGGGGATGTGAGAGTAGGGGGTCGCCTAGGTCTTAGTGATCATGAGATGATAGGGTTTTCTGTCCTAGGTGAAGTGAAGAGGGTGCTAAGCAGGATGGTAGCACTAAATTTTCAGAGGGCAGACTTTGAACTGTTTAGACGGCTGGTTGGCAAAGTCTCCTGGGAGACAGCACTTGAGGGCAAGGGAGCCCAAGAGGGCTGGGAGTTCTTCAAAAAGGAGATCCTGGCAGCTCAGGAGAAAGCCATCCCCGTGTTCTGGAAAAAAGGCCGGCAGGGGAAAAAACCAGCTTGGTTAAGTAGGGAAATCTTGAGTGAAATTAGAAAAAAAAGGAAGATTTATAGGCTCTGGAAGTGGGGACAGGCCTCTTGGAGGGACTACAGGAGGAAAACGAGGCTATGTAGGGAAAAAATCAGAGGGGTTAAGGCTGAGCTAGAGATCAGATTAGCTAAGTCTGCAAAAGACAATAAAAAATCTTTTTATAAGTATATTAACAGTAAAAGGAGGACAAGGGAGACCATACAGTCCCTTTTGGACTCAGAGGGAACAGCAGTGACAGGGGACGAGGAGAAGGTTGAGGTACTTAATGCCTTCTTTGCCTCAGTCTTTAATTGTAAAGAAAGCTGTTCCCTCTGTGTAGACACCCGGGAAACAGAGGAGCAATACGAGGCTCCCATAGTCCATGAGGAGGTCAGAGCCCTGCTTGGCCAACTGGACACCCACAAGTCCATGGGGCCAGATGGGATACATCCTAGGGTTTTGAGGGAGCTGGTGGATGTATTGGCCAAACCCCTTTCCATCATCTTCCAGCAGTCCTGGAAGACTGGGGAGGTACCTCTGGACTGGAGACTGGCTGATGTAGTGCCCATTTACAAGAAGGGTAGCAGGGAGGATCCGGGGAACTACAGGCCTGTCAGTCTGACCTCAGAGCCAGGGAAAGTCATGGAACAGGTGATCTTGAGTGCTATCATGAAGCACTTACAAGAGAACCGGGTGATCAGGCCCAGTCCACATGGGTTTACCAGAGGCAGGACCTGCCAAACCAACCTGATCGCCTTCTATGACAAAGTCACTCGGCTGCTGGATGAAGGAAAGGCTGTGGATGTGGTCTTTCTGGACTTCAGTAAAGCCTTTGACACAGTTTCTCACAGCATTCTGCTACGGAAACTGTCAGCCTCTGGCCTGGACAGACGCACACTCTCCTGGGTAGGAAACTGGCTGGATGGCCTGGCCCAGAGAGTGGTGGTAAATGATGTTAAGTCCAGCTGGAGGCCAGTGACAAGTGGGGTTCCCCAGGGTTCAGTGCTAGGTCCAGTCCTGTTCAATGTCTTCATCAATGACCTGGATGAGGGCATTGAGGGTACCCTTAGCAAGTTTGCAGATGACACAAAGCTGTGTGCAAGTGTCGATCTGCTGGAGGGTAGGGAGGCTTTACAAAGGGATCTAAACAGGCTGGACCGTTGGGCAATGTCCAATGGCATGAGGTTTAACACAGCCAAATGCCGGGTCCTGCACTTGAGACACAACAACCCTATGCAGAACTACAGACTGGGAGAAGCCTGGCTGGAAAACTGCCAGGAGGAGAAGGACCTCGGGGTGTTGGTCGACAGCCGACTGAACATGAGCCAGTAGTGTGCCCAGGTGGCCAAGAAGGCCAATGGCATCCTGGCTTGTATCAGAAATGGTGTGACCAGCAGGTCCAGGGAGGTGATTCTCCCTCTGTATTCAGCACTGGTGAGGCCACTCCTTGAATATTGTGTCCAGTTCTGGGTCCCTCAGCACAAGAAGGATGTTGAGGCTGTGGAGCAAGTCCAGAGAAGAGCGATGAGGCTGGTGAAGGGGCTGGAGAACAGACCCTATGAGGAGCGGCTGAGAGAGCTGGGGTTGTTTAGCCTGGAGAAGAGGTGGCTGAGAGGAGACCTCATTACTCTCTACAAGTACCTGAAAGGAGGTTGTAGAGTGGAGGGAACTGGCCTCTTCTCCCAAGTGACAGGGGACAGGACAAGAGGGAATGGCCTCAAGCTCCACCAGGGGAGATTTAGGCTGGAGATTAGGAGGAGGTTTTTCACGCAGAGGGTCATTGGGCATTGGAATAGGCTGCCCAGGGAGGTGGTTGATTCACCTTCCCTGGAGGTGTTTAAGACATGGGTGGATGAGGTATTGAGGGACTTGGTTTAGTGTTAGCTAGGAATGGTTGGACTAGAAGATCCGATGGGTCCCTTCCAACCTGGTTGTTCTGTGATTCTGTGATTCTGTGAAGGCCAGGTTGGATGGGGCCTTGGACAGCCTTGATCTAGTGGGATGTCCCTGCCCATGGGAAGGGGGCTGGAACTAGATGATCTTTAAGGTCCCTTCCAACCCTGACTATTCTATGATTCTATAACCCAGCCACAAGGAGCAATGTAACAGAAGCTTCAGTCAGAATGTAATAATTTTCTTTTTTGACTTGGCATATCAATTCTGAAACAGGACATTTCCTGAATTTTATACAAAAATATCTAACAATTTGGTCTTCATTTATTGCTTGGGAAGTGGGCATCCAGAAAAACAGAGCAGTGTGGAAACAATGTTCATTTTCACACCATTAACCTTACCCTATGCAGTGAAATGTAACTGTTCCCAACATCCTAAAACTGTTCTCTCAGTAATTACAAAAGTAATAAACTTAGACTGAAGCAAGCCTTGAATTTCATTGAATATGTATCAGTATACACAGGAATTCAATGCAGTTAAGTTCCTGCCCACATTTCCAAGACAAATTTTGCTGTGATTTAGGGCAACTATCATTCACAAATCACAGATTCAGTGAGGCTTTTAAGATACTCTGGCTCCTTCGTTATAATACAATTGGAAGGTAACAGCAGAACAAAGCTGTGTTATCTAAGACAAATATTCACAAAATACATTCCCTTAATTTTTAAGAGGTTTAAATTATATCCACATAGCTTTAGGTGCTGCAACTTCAGTATAAAGAGGCACAATGACAGAGCAAATGAAGCATTTCACAGAAGGCTCAATGACAGAGTTTTAATCCTGTGATGGATGAAACCCAGAGCACACTCAGATGAAATTAGTATGTTAATACCTGGTTGTTTAGGCTTAGAAGACAGAAAGGAGTCAAAGACACCATTTCTTTCATGCCAATGATTACTGAAAACCAGTGTTCACTAAAAGCAGCAGTCTAAAACATCATCCAAGCTCAGGTGAGGCCTTTGCTATAACCACCCACACAAAATTTGTGGTATCGTTAATTCCTTGTGTTTGACCTGTGGATACCTTTTATTTAGAAGTTAGCCTTATCACATACATAAAGATTTGCTTTGGCTTAACTTTATTTCTCGCACTTCATTTTTTCCTAGACTGTTAACTTGCATAAGCTGCATTACCAATATACATATTTGATTAATAATAAAAAACTTATAATATTATTAAACAAAAATTATTTTTATCTCATTTTTGCCATTCATTTTCCATGCAGTACCAATATAAAAAAAGGCTTTTTGAGTTTAATAGCATTCAAATCTCATATGCCACAGTGAGTTGCTAAAATACTCATATGCCATCTTTATACTACCCATTGATATGAAGAACAAAGTAGCCCAGTCAAATTTGTCCTATCTAATAGGAAATTACTTTAGGGACAGGTGACATTGTGCCTCTCCACAGCATATAGGCTGACTTTTTATAACTACATGCTCTTTCTGTATATTTCTTCATGCAGAACCATTCTTCATAAGCATGAATAAGCATTTACTATAATCATGGTCTATTACAATGCTGTTAATCACTGATTTTTAATGATTCAAACACAGGATGGTAGCCTCAAAAAATGCAGTTTAGAAAGGTCTTTCATTTATTTCACTTACTAGCTTTGTAAAAATACCATATTCGTACTTGTAGCATTACATAACTTTGATTCTTCATTTGAAATTAGAAAGCAAAAATAATAAAAATGTAACAAATATATATTGTGTTATCAAATAGATAACACACATCTGCATGCTTCAGATGGTATTTTCAACTTGCCCCTTTAGCAACAAAAAACAGGAATACAAGCTGTGAACTAGATTTCATTGAGAAACATTAGTTCAATATGCCAGCTTTTAGGTGATAATCAGCACTTTTCAATACAGTTTCTCAAGATTCAGGCTCCGCCACAGTTCATAATATTACTGATTCCAGCAATATAAAATCTAGTACTGGGGACAAAAGTGCCAGGGCTCTCCATACACTGTAAAGAAAGAACAGCCGTGCAAGACAGATTTACAGTAAAACCCCCACTCCCCACTTGCAATGCAATTAAAGCTCCCAAGGCCCAAGAATGCAGCAAGAAACTAAATTCCTTGAATTTACCAGCCAGAGAACAGAGGTATAGAGAACTCTCACCTAAATAAAAAAGCTGAAAACATTGGACTTGTTACATCACAGAGGTCAACTTGGAAGAACTGTAACAGTCTTCAAGAACATAAAAGTGCAAAGGGAAAGGTATTGAGTTACTTTCCTGATGTAAGACAAGAGACAATGAACTGTAATTTTTAGTGATTATATTAGATTAGACATTATAAAAACTGCCTGCAAGTTTCACAGTTGGAGGACTGCAACTGCCTGGGGAAGTGCTGGGACCTCCATCAACTGACAGTTCTTAAGAAGAAAGTGTATGAACAGTTAACAGGAATGATGTCATGACTAATCTCTCTGGTGCAAGAGAATGGTCTAGCTAAGGGCACTCACCAACTTTTAGGTGCAGTATATCAAGTTGACTTGAGAAAAGAAAACAGACAGGTTAAGCATGGTAAGAAAAAGGGATATCAAAGGAAAACTACTGTATAACAGTTGCCACATTTCACTTTCCCAGAAAGCAGAGTTCCAAGGGTCCTGATATTCAATTTGCAATGCAATGGGAGGTGGAAGAATTTGCATCTCAAAAGCTTCAGTGTTTCCACCTCTGGTCCTGCTGTATGTATGACAAAATCTGCCTGGACTATTCTGACTTGCATATCATAAGATGTATAGTCTTGGATTAGAAGCATTTTTAACGGTTTGTGTAGCCACAATTTTCCACCTCCCTTTGTTTCTATATTTTCCTCTAATCCATAGCCATGACAGAAATTGATTCTAAAAGCACAGTTTCAGTAAGAAAAACCTATCATTAATAACCTCCTTTATAATATTTTCCATTCACAGATCTCAAATCTTTTTATAAAGAATAAGTAGGCAGGTGTTCAATCAGAAACACAAGCCCATCTTTCTATTTAGGATACTATATGTTAAGATACTATAGTAAGGTATACCCTGCATGCTGGATTCTTCTCCACAATACTTCACACCAACACCAAGATCTTGTATTTTCCTGATGATCCTCTAACACTGCAAGAGTTAAGTCCACAGTAACAGAAGTCCAAAATTCCAAATTCAGCTCTTACTATGTAAAGTTAGCATTCCACATTTTCATGTGAAATGCAAATACAATCAAAATCTAATTACCACATTTTAAAAATAATTTTATACTTTTCAAACTGACGTTCATCTTTATGAGTAAAACACAAATTCTACCCTTTGTTATTCTGAATGTGACTCAACACTAGCTCGTGTAGCAAAACCAGCTATTGGATGGTACCAATAGTGAACATGAAAAAGATCTTACTTTACTGAATGTGAAAATAAAACTGTACAATACCCATCAAGTACAGGACTACTCAAAACCAATATGTGCAATCAGAGATTTCATTTTTTTTCAGGAAACAGATAACTCTCATGAAGATTTTAAATTATTCTATAGTAACCATATGTAACCATATAGTAACCATGGTCTTTGAACTCTCTTTCACAGGAGTAGTATTATTAAAATAAATACATATGTGGGGAGAGAAATATGTCTTTTTTTAAAAAAAACAGATTTAAAGCAAAAAAAAATTAGCACTTTAGAACTGAATAAGAGATTTCATAAATGTGGACTTACCAATACAATCCCCATTTGCATTCTGTTTATATCCCATGTTGCACTCACATCGGTAACTAGAAAGGGCTGGTATACAACGCCCATTTAAACAAAGGTCAGGTTGTTGCTTACAGGAATCTATTGTCTGATTGAGTACTGCTAATTGAAAAAAAACCACAAACTATAACAAGACAAATATTCATGTTTTCAAATAGAAGCAAATATAAATATTATACTTGGATTCAGAATTTACATTATCAGCTGCATAAGTATATCCATCACATCAAGCTGCTTTTTAAAAACCCTATCTGTTGGCATGACAGTAAACTAACAAAACAAAGTAGCTCTCAGAAAAAAGCATGTAAGACCAACAATCTTAATTATGGTTTACTATTTATATTTATAGCCTGATGAAATTGTTACTGGTTTCAAGAAAAAAAACACGATTCGGGTGAAAGTTGAAGCAGTCTGTTCCTACATGTTTCCTGCTTTTGGTGTACCTGTCTTAATACTACTCCTTGCATTTTATTAACTTTACATTTCTGATCCTAGACAGGTGCTTAGATATGTTATAAGCAAGTTCACATAAATAAGAATTCCCTCTGCATATTATTCATCTTGGTTTTTGGTGGAGGTGGTCTCCCTTTAGAAGAACAGTTTATTTTATACCCTAGTGGTTCTGTGAAAATCCTTAGAAATTTGGAGTTCTATTAGCGCTGACCAAGACAGATCATCAGGGAGAGCACAGACTCAAGATCTCTATAGCTGAAGCGGAAAAAAATCTCTTGCATATGAGCTTTCGTTAAAAATGGGCTCCTGAACTTCCTAATAAATCAAATGAAGTCTCTTAGATGAGCTTGGCAAAAAATTGGCATTTTCACGTGTTAAAAATACCATATAATTTCCAGACTAAGAATAAAAATAAAATTAATTAAAACAGAGAAGCAAGTCACAACAATGCAAGTACTTACTTAGCCCTGTAATTAGTGAGCCATTTTCAGTGCGACTTTGACCAACTGTTCCTACCACTGTTCCACCTACACCTGGGGAGAAACCATTGTTTCCAGGGATGGGAATGAGTCCTACTCCTCCCGGGCCATAGCTATTGCCATTGCCACCAGGAATGAACACATTTCTTCCTGTCCCACCATCTCTGGAACCACCTCCAGCAGGAATGCCATCTCCACAAAGTCTGCGATATTCATCTATTAAACAGAAATGCAGAGAACACAAAGTAAATCAAGCCTTCAGAGACAGCTTATAAGGAAGATACGGATCTTTGTATGCTGCAAAAACCAGAACAAAACTCTTAATCTCTTTGATGTTATGTGTTCCCTCTCCCACTTCTAATCTCAGGCAGATCCCATGATTGTGACAGGTATTATTTAAGGAAGGACACTAAAAATAATAAAAGGAAATATTGTAATTTACAACTAATTATTGAAAACTTTGTTGATGTGCTGCCAACAGCACTGTAACTCTCTGGTCACTCAGGAGATCTTGGTATAGATAAACTGAAAATACATTTCACTAGGGATGTAGACTATTGTTCTGTGATATACTGATGTATTTCCAGTTCAAAGTAGCCCAAAATTTAATGGAACCAGAGAGCAGCTGTTCTTTTAAATCAAAATGAAATATGGACCCTCCGAGTAATTTCCATTCTGAGCTTGGCCACAAAATCTTTCCCATTTCCCAAGAACTATTTCCAAAGTCAACAAAAGGATATTAAAGAAACTAGTCCCAAACAATTACGGAACAGAAAAAAAAGTTCATAGATGCTAAGATCAGTATTAAGAATACAAGAATGAATAATAATGTAATTTCTGAATTTCTTGTCCACATAACATACATTTTAAAGCAGTTTAAAAATTTCAGTGACCTCCATCCCAACTAGAATGGACAGCAAGGAGAAGAAAGTCAACCAACCAACCAACAAACTACTCACCAGATCCTCTGACAGGACACATCTCTGGAACAGACCCAATGGTCCAGCACTGGCCAGACTCACAGCAGCACTGCCTTTTGGTGAACTTGCCGGGAAGCTCTGGTGCACAGTGGCCATTCACTGTGTTTGAGAAACACGTACCTGCCCTTTGATCTGGAAGTTAAGTTAAAAAGATAAGCCAGAAATAGTAATGTGAACTCTCAAAATTACTATTCCTTATTTAATTCATGTAAGGATCAAAATGTTGAAGCTGTATCAAAAAAACCCCAACAACTCGTAATAAAAAAAAACCAAAAAACCAAGTCCTAAAATACCCCTGCTTTGATCAGCATCAACACATTAAACTTTTGATTTACTGCAGGATCAAATATAGACGATATGAAATATATAATGCAAAACAAATAGAAACTAAGCACAAATACCTTTCATGTAACAGCTGTAACATCAAGAAATTAGTATAATTTTTTTTCTTTCCAGCACACATCTTAGGTCTTTGTTGTCATACTCTTGAATGCTAACTAAGAGAAAATCCCAATGAATTCGGAAAGACATGGTATTAATTACAATACCTGAAAACATCCAGTTCTTTTGCTTAAAAGCAAATACTTATCTTAAAACAGGAAGAATAAAATTATTTGTAGTAATAAGGATTATCTTCTTTACTACTCTCCTGATTAAAGGACAAATTATACTTCTAGAGTATAAAAAGTATACTCCAATGTCATTAAGATTTGGGAGCTCAAGAATTTTCTGACACACATTCATTTAAGGGAAGGAGACTCGGTGGCATAAGGGCCCTTATGGGAGCTGACTTTAGAAATCATATTGTAAAACACTGCAAAACCCGTAACAATTTTTGATCATAGTGGAAATCACAGGTTCCTAGTATTCCTGGGGCTACCCACAGTGTATTTGGTCTCTAAAGGTTAAACTGACCTATGTGACACAGAACTCAAAATACCAAGTAAGACTGTTTGCTCCTTTAGAACCAAAGTAATCTTAGCTTTTGATTTAATCAGGTGTAAGTTAGAGAAATAAACATAATTAACATTTCCTTTATGTGCATAGAAAACAGAGCGGTGTTTTTTCCTAAGAAGACCCAGATCTCAGGTGGGAGTTGTCAAGTCACAGCATTTGACACAGAGGGATGCACACAAAAATGGTTGCAGCAGCAATCATTATCAGAGGAGGATGCTGTGAAACTTAAGAAGGACCAGAGATATCAGTTAGTTTAGAATACAGTGAGATGCTGGAGCAGAGGGGAGTGCTAGATGGCTGGGACAGAAGTTCTGCTTCTGCTGTCTACAAATTGCCCTAATAACCTTAGGAGCTTTAAAAGCCTATAATGTGGCTTACTTACCAATACAGTGGGAGCGATCGGCAGATGTAGCATAACCCTGCGGGCAGATGCAGAAATAACTTCCCACGGTGTCAGAGCATTCACCACCTTCACAGATTCCTGGGATGATACTGCATTCATCAATATCTATACAAAAGGGAAAGGATATAGAATAATTAGTAGAGCTCATAAACATACATTTAAAAGGGAAAGAAAGCTTTTCTGAAATGAAGCTGTTATTCAACTCAGACTGAATAACACGTGAATGATGTTTGCATAATGGAAACAATTTTGTTTTCCATCTACTAGAGGCTTTCCTTATACATTCAAGGAGTGTACCATTTGCTGTCATAGTTTATGGAGAGCAATCTAGGATTTCCTCTAAATGGTATACATAGAATGCCATTTCCAAGACACACACAGCAGCTACAATGCAATACCCCGAAATACCCATCCTGCTTTTGAGTTGAAGGAAGGAGGATTGTACAGCAGCCAAGCATGACAGCTCTTGCCTTCTGTAACCACAGGAATATTGTTTATCATATCTGACTGCTTTCTGGCTTTCTAATACTCCAACTGTAATCAAGAATTTTACCCAAGATTTTCAAATGTGACAAAACCTTGGATTTTTTTCAAATATTTTTAATCCATTCAAATGTTTCTGCTAAGTAAAAGCTGTGGACTCATCTGAACACTGAAATACTTTTGTACATAGACATGTGTAAGTGAGATGTCTTCAAGCTGACAAATGAGATGCTGTATGTAACCAGGGGCATGGGATCAGGACTGATAACAATGTTGGCTGTCCCAGCACAAAGTGGAAGCGTAATGGTAGGCTGAGGCAATGAGATGCAGTAGGAGGAAACAGACTGAGTGTACTGCTAGAGACATGAAGCACAGCAAAGCAAACTGGAATGGAAGAAATACAGGAAGAACAGCATGAGAGTAAAGATGATATAAATGGCCATGATCATTCAGACAGAGAAGCCATTTTAAGCAACCACTTCATTCTGTAACTGATAATGTTTAGATTCATGAATATTTTTGCTTTTAAGTGATCTCTGTATGTTTTTCAAGTGGCTTTCAGTGAATGTAACTGTGGCCCAGGTTTAACTTGAAAGGTATTATGAGAAAACAGCTCGAGATGAATCATGTTTTCCAGCTAGAATGGTATAGAATCACAGAATCATCATGTTGGAAGAGACCCACCGGATCACTGAGTCCAACCATTCCTATCAAACACTAAACCATGCTCTTCAGTGCCTTGTCCACCCATACCTGATAACACAGGCTTTGCACAGCTTGATATGAAAAGCAGTCACAGGTGCAAGACTTGGGCTCAACTTATTTGAAAAAATCTGGACGCAGTATTAATATAAATTAGTTTTCATACCATGTAAGAAAAATCAGACTGCTGGACTCAGACTGTCTTGTGTTAAACAATTTAGGAGAAGCAGCAGAATGTATGATAGAAATAAACTTGTGATGACACTGTGAAGGTTTTTACATTCCTCATGAGAAAGGTTGGGAACCCAGAGACTGTTCTTTGCACTTCTACACAGACTTATTATGTCTTTGGATCTGTCACTCTAGAAATTCTCTTGGGATTAATTCTCTTGAGAGAATTAAACTTCAACAGGTGTTATTTATTTGGAGGGTTTTCTGTGATGAATACTTTGCTCCTTCCCTTGCTATATTCTCCACACTGAAAATTGAAAGAAAAGGGATAGTGCCAAAAAGATCTGCTATGCACAGGAACTGTATTAAAAGGATAACTCCCTACTGTGGGAAGGTCCACACATACCAAGTCTCTTTCAAGATTAATCTACAGAGGCCCTTCAAATATTGAAAGGTTTTGCCACAAGGTCACTAAGAATGTGAAGAGTTCCTTGCAAAGTAAAGGTATGAAGAAAACAATTCCTCTTCTACTAACGCATCATTTTTACTGTGTTTGTAGAAAAGATAATTTATCTCACAGGCAACACATCTTCAAACGTAGTAACCAGTCCATGCATTTAAGCATTCTCTGGCCTTTCTTGTTTGTTTTACGTTATGAAGCAGAATCAGAAAAAGTGAAAATACTGCCTTTTTAATAAGGTTATTTATACATTTCAGAGGATGAAAAAAGTTTAAGTTTACATTAAAATATTTACATAATGATGACAACTGTTCTCCACATTTTAAGACATCTTCTGAAAACATATAAAAGAAAGTGTAATTTTAGCTAAATCAAAACACTTCTAAGATATAATGCTTTAATTTAAGACTTCACAGTTACCCAGTGCAGAGATTCCAGAGTTCCAAATGATAGCACAAATCAAACCCAAATAATTTTCCAGGAGATATATGAAATATTGCATCCATTTACTCTATTAAAGACAATATACAGGAAGCGGGGAACTGTTTACCATCTGATTTAATCCAGTGAAAGGAAACCATACGTGTAAATCAAAACAGAACTGGAGTGACCTCCATGCCTTGTTGAGATCTTCTATGCAGTAAAGGTCTTTCACAACCCATACATCTTTTAAACGTTAATACTGTCTTCTGTAAACATAGCATCTGAGAGTACTTCATCAGAAATACAGGCAAGGAAACTTGTTGAAATGAGGCCTCTGCAGGAACAGCTTTATATTCCTGACAAGTGGTACATTCCTGATGGCAGAGTCACTGGACGGCTCATGCAAGGTGACTACCATTTTTTACCATCCATTGAAGCACTCTTTAGATCTTAAGGAAATACCACATTTCCCTTTCCTGTCACTAATGTAGTAGTTCCAAGATTAATTCTAGAGTTCAGAGGCACCCAAACTTTGATAAACATATCACCTTTAGGGTGATCACAATTTACCAGGATGGAAATACTGAAGATGAAAATGCTGTACACACAAACAGGATGGCACAAAGCTGGTAGCTACTGCCATCAGTAGTACATGAGCAAGTTAAATTGAAGAATCCCTGTGCTAGGAACTAGTTACACAGCATTTTCAAAATACATGTTTCATTCAGCCATTCCCTTAGAGAGTAGGTTTCAAGTCTTGTAGCTTTCAAAGCATTTATTTCTTTTTCCTTTTGGGTAACTGAGGTACAGCAGCTGCTACTACAAATATGAGAAAAAGAAAACCCACAAGAAAACGTTAATATAAAAACATAACTACTAAGACAAGCTGGCATTTAAAAACTGAAAGTTTCCCCTTGGTTTTCACCCTTGGGATAAGAACATGCTACTTTAAAGGCAGTAATCTTAATTATAAGAACACAATACTTGATAGTCTATCAAAGGAAACCTCATTCCAAACTAGCTGGTCACACAGTACAAAGCCCATCGAGGTAATGAGCAGGTGGAGTCCGTAGTGCTGGCGAGTGAAAGGCACAGGAAGGGAGCAGTTAGCTACTTCTGCAACGCTGCAGGATGTAGACCATCCTTCTTACATGGCTACATGGACAGTCATTTAATCCTTGTCCAAGAATGACAGAGAGCTGGGAAGATGCTAAGTACCTTCCTGAAATCTGGGCACTGACCAGAGGGGAAGGAAGGCTCCACTTCTCCATGTGAAGAGAAAACCCTTTTTTTAATAACAAATTAACATGGAGAATCCTTGTAGAATTCTTTTTACCTACTGAACAGTATAAAATCAGTGGGTTTTTTGTTTCACTAGTTTTTTAACTAAATCTCTGTCTCTCCTTCCTGGTTCTTGCATGAGAAATTCCTCAAACAAGATCTGTTACCTTTTACTGGAAATTCCTAGACTTGTCCTCAGGAGGAGCTATTTTTAGGATGGTTGATTGAAAAAGTTCCTCAATTTCCTCCCTTACCCCCTGCAGAATACATAAATTAATGCTCTGGGGGAAAATGCTCCAAAGATAGTAAGAGAAGATGCTGTCTTAAGGGTGTAAAAATCTGGTGGTGTGAATGGCTGTGGTTTCAACATTGTAGATGAGATAAGAAAGCCGGTTGCAATCTGAGTACAAATTTAAATATGTAGCATAAATTTTGCAGATGTGAGCATTAACAGGAAAACCAGGCACATTACTGTTTCTTTTAAAAGGCTCTTTGCTTTTTGGTGCCATGCTTTTCAGGAAAAAAGGAGTGTGATTGTGTCACATAGACCTAGACTTAGGATGTCAATAGGACAGCAACAAACCTTTTTGGAAGAACACCAGAGGCATCCTACCTCCAAGAGTACCTTTCATTTAGAAGAGTGTCATACGTAACTACATTTAGTCAAGGAGTAGGATGTATTTTCACTTTCAGAAGAGTAAGTGGAATATATTTACTAGATCCTTGAAGTACTACTATGCAGTAATCCACCTGTTCTGCAAAGCAGCAAGCACAACTGCAAGTTTAGTTCTTCTCTCAGTTTAGCTATAATATATACAATCAATCCCTGAACCACAAATAGATGTCAGTTCCATTAATTCTGGAAGATAACATCCTAAAAATAAACAGAATTTTATTTCTATGATAATGAAAACTCAATATACTGTAGATCAAAACTTTTTGGCCAAGAACCAGAAGGTTTAGGGATTTGCTTTTGTTCAGTTTAGGCTTTTCCTAATTTTTTTTTCAGCACAGATTCATTCCTCGAATTCTTCCATAATTTGCCCAGTTGTGAAAGGAGTTGTCCTGATTACTGTGGAAAGTCTATACATCAGAAACATAGAAAAGCTTACAAATAGAATCAGTAATATTCAACTCCGAGCTGGATTAATTTTAAAGATTCTGTTTTCCCAAATAGCTTAAGCTACTTTGTTCTATTTCTACACTTGAGGGAATACACAAACAATAACAGAAACAAGCTGCTCACACATGCTTTGGAAAGCCTTTAAGCCCTCTTTACTGACACAAAATTGCCAATAAGTTCTAAAAGGCCCATGTCAGTAAACTGTAATCTGAGGATCCAAATAAATCCAATAAGACAAATACATTCCTTTTCACGGCTTCTTCTTTAAATTAAAAAAAAAAAAGAAACACAAGAATACAACGTGAGCAAATAGCCAGGCAAAGCAATATTTATTGCTTAGTATAGTTTCAGCAAAATTCATTATGGCACAAAAAGCATGACATGAACCTTCCTACTTTAAAAAATGGCTATTGTACCCAGAAGGAACAACAGGATAAAAACCCTAACCCACAATACACATCTGGATATTTAAGGCCAAAGGATACAACAGAGTTTCTCAAATCTCTCCTTCTTAAGTAGAAGACTTGCTGTTAAATAAAGAATGTCTGAATAGTTAGCGTAAGATTCCAGCCTCTGCTTTGGAAGATGGGAGCCCTGCCTGCTAACTGACTCCAATATAAATTTTGTCCTTTGCAGCAAGCAAGCAATACTAGATGTGGGTTTTCATATTCAGAGAATGGAAAGGAGTGAGTAGAATGCTTTATGCTACATTACTTCTATATAATGTTTAGAATTATAAATTTGATTATAACTATGCAGTTTCAAAGAATACCATCTTGAATAAAAATTTTCCAGTGATATGTCTTGCAACGGACAACACAAACACAAGATGAGTAACAAGAAAGCATCTCTTTCTAATCCAGACATTGCCTACACAATCAGCTACACTACATATTTGTTCAGCAATTGCAGTGGGTTTGGCTTCAGCTTTGAAATGGTAAGTTGATGCCTTTCAAGTGAGGCATCACAGTCACATTTTGGAGAACATTCAACATTTCCAGATTTTTTTTTTCTGACAGTTGTTTATATTTAGTGGCATAAACACAAAAAAATGTTTCTGTATTTCGTATACTTTATGTTGTGATGCTCAGTGAACTTTAGCTTGAATTCTACTGAAAGATAAACTGTATGGCTAGAGTTTTTCAAAATCATGATAACTGATCATAATATACTTATTCACCTCCTAAAAGCTGTTAGACAACCCCAGAAGAACATTGCTTAAAAGCTAATAATAGCATTAAGATACTACAAAAATTAACTAAGCCAGGTATATGTCAGTTTTAAGGTACAGGTAGCTGTTAAGTTCACTGTGACTGTGCTCCGAGCTGGTAGAATACAAGTTAGCTCTGGTATGCAATTTATATATCCACAACAGGACCTAATAAAACGGTCAGACATCGTTATGCAAACTTAGTCATAAACTAAGTTGCATATAGCTACTCATGATACCTGCTGATTTACCTTTCTGAATGGTTAGAGTCCATTACCCAAAAAAAGCAAGTAGTGCTGGATTATTTCTGTACATCTTCATACTTTTGTTCTGATTCACCTACTACTACTGCCTCCACACCCCTCACCACTACTGCTCAGTAAGGAAACAAAAGGGAAGTTATAATTTGAAGAACCAGTAATTCAGCAATAGGCAATTCCAAAAGCAACTGGAGTTACACAGTTAGCACTGAATGGAAAGGAATGCTTCCTTCTTTGGGCTTCTTTCCACACAGGTGGTGAGGAGAAAGTAGTCAAGTAAAGGGTCACAAGCAGATGAGCATGATGCCCCTTCCTAAAAACAGCAGGATCAGTGCCGTAGTCTGAGTTACCTCCTTTCCACTGTTTCCAACAAGTGCAAACCCCAAAGAAAACTCTTGTAAAGGGAGAACAAAGCACCCTGCCTCCTGAATTGCATCTAACTGCAATTCTCCTTCCTTTTTGCTGATGCTTCATTAGAGGCCTACAAATCTGTATCCTACCCAGCCACTCCTTCCCGCCTTCCTGATTGCCTCCCTACCAAGAAAAATCCCAGTACCTCTTGACTATGTTTACATTTCCATTCTGTCTCTCACCAAAAAAAAAAAAAAAAAAAAAAACCAACCTTTTACTAGGTTGTGCTCACTCTTTGGCCTGTTTGTCACAGGTTGCTATGCAGCACAGGGTAGATGAAATGCTTTGGACTTAATTCTCCCAAGTAAAATGGCTTTGATTAAAAATTTCCCATTCAGTCATCTCCTTTTGTAGGGCTCCTCACTCAACTTGGTGCCTTCTAATTTGTCCCTCGATCTTGCAGAAGATGGTGCTACACTATTCTAGAACTACACAACTGTTATCCTGTTCTATTCTTCAAAGTATGGAGAGATTCTTTTTCTCAGAGTCTCAGCAAGGATCCTGGTGTTCCCTTACTTCCAAAATGGTTCAAATGCACCTGCTTTCCCTGTGAACATGATTACTCCCTGGAGAGCCTCAAACCTTTGTGCATAGGCTGGATATCTATCAGCATACTCTCATATCCAGTTAGGCAGATACCCATGTGCACATATACAAACATATAAGCTGCTTTCACTTCTCCTCAATGATGGATAAGCTCAGCTCTTGTTTCTACATCTGCAGCTCTATTACCCATAAAACGTTTCTTGGATTATTTTAACAAGATATAGCCAGGTTTCCCGTAGAAAACTGCATGATGGGAATATCAGTAAAATTGAAACTAGTCAATATAAAAAACCAGAAGAAGGTGGAGACCAGGACCAGAGAAAAATACTTCTGTGGTTTGTTTTACTTACTTTTTAGTAATAATTTCAACAACACCATATGTAACATTTTCACTTATAAAATGTGATTTTCAAGCAATTCTATTACGTAAATCTTCAGTGCATTCTGTACTGTAAGCAAAACTAAGGCAAACTCTGAGATGACTTCCAAAATTGGTTAAAAAACATGTATTTGTTTTGAACTAAATAGTGAGTATAATTTAATATGGTGACAGATTTAAACTGCTGTCTAACCACAAATCATAGCCTTAAGCAAGCAGTCCCCTTACCTGTGTATCTTGAATGGTTGTGATGAAGTCTGAGAGTTCTGATTTCGCTCAAAGGCATAGCATTCACTCAAATGAGTTAAGTCTGCATCAAACCCACAAAACACCAGCAATTTCCTATCATCTTACTCTAAATTATACAGAATTGCTTCTCTTAATTATATTAACATCTTTCCTGAATAAACATGGTCTATGTTTATTAAACTATGCTCATCAAATACAGTCTATTTGATTTTTCATGTAAAACAGAAGGACATTTCCTATATATTTTTTTATCAAGGCTCTTCAACACAAAATGCACAGAGCAGTAATTTCTTACAAGCATTACCAAAACTGTCCCATTTGCTTTTCACACTGTAGTCAGTAGGCTGAAAATACCTACCTGTACTATGATATTTAGGACATTTTTGAGAAAACAAACAAAATCCTAATAATTCAGTTGCAGTTATGTGCTGCTCACAGAAGCACACTTTATGAAGTTATAATCTTTGAAACAAGATAAATACTGTATTTACCTACATAAGTCAGACAGAAAAAAACATCTAATGCAAAACATGAACAGCAAAGTAGAAGAAGAGCATGCTGTGAAGAAGAAATCAAAGCATGGTACAATTGTGATACGCCTGTTCAGATCAGACACTGAAACTATTCAGAACCTTTTCTTTCTTTACTAAAGCACACTAACACTTTACTTAACCACATTTTAGATATGTTCTCTGACAACACCACTTACCATGACATTTTTGAATTGCCTCATTGTATCTGTGGCCGGCAGGACACTTGCACTGGTACGAACCTACAGTATTAATGCAATTTCCTCCTCGGCAGACTCCAGGGATAGCCTGGCATTCATCAACATCTACAGAGACAAAAAAGGATTACTTGATGTAAAATACAGAATTTCATTATGGACTTGCTGGCAGATAGAGTGCTCTGAAATTATTCTTGAAAATAATGCAAACAAACCCCAGGTTCATTTCAGCATCAATATAAGATATGGTAATAATGGCAGTAACGTGACTCAGACCCTCATGTGTATTCTATTCGATTCCATGTAGACTCAGAGGGTACTATGTGCATTGACTTATGACATATATAGCTGTAAATAGTTAAGATGTGCAGTGAAGTCCAATCAGTACAACTTAGTGTTGTCATCCCATGTCCTCAGATTGTTCCTTATATAGTCATTACAAAACATAGATTCTTTGAAAGGATCTCTACCTGTACATATAGACTACCCTCCTGTCCACTTGAACGTGGTCAACCAATTGGCAACGCTTTTCAACCTGGTC
This sequence comes from Coccyzus lansbergi, assembly GCA_033558105.1. Classification (NCBI taxonomy): domain Eukaryota; kingdom Metazoa; phylum Chordata; class Aves; order Cuculiformes; family Coccyzidae; genus Coccyzus; species Coccyzus lansbergi. Next base: position 490,280 of record JAUMJK010000468.1, read on the forward strand.
TGCCCTTGCTAAACTTGTCAACTCGCCCAGAAGTGCCTCAAGACTTACAAACTGCAGAAGAAGTACCTTTTAAACACCACTCTGAGGGGCTTAAATAAGGCCTTCTTTAGAGCTTGCTTATTAACATTTAGAGCATTCAGGCTGCTGACAGCAAGACACTTTTTACATGAATTTTTATTCACCATATGTGGGTCCAGGGGCAACCATCCAGTGTTTCACAGAGAGACATTTTTCTTTACTGTGCTGCAGGACAGTCATGAATCAACTCAGAGTTCACTTGTATGGTACACAGTCTTTGTATTCTGCTAAGACTCTGGCAAGAGTGCTGGATGATGCTCATTAACTTACTGGATGGACTGGACAGATTTGCCCCTAATGACTGGGTCAGTATGGGTTCGTGCAGGTGTTTTAATTTTTGGTGCAGCTATTCAGTGTACATCTAAGACAAAGGCAGAAAATTATACTACTCCAGTGGCAGGCTAGACCAGGCTCTGTTCTGGAAGGTCTTGGTGTAGTGTTGCTGCTGGCAGTGTGTGGCCAGTCAGTTGTATTTTGAGAGCCATCACAGGTGCCTGAACTAAGCCAATATGAAGTCGTTTGGCCTCCTTACCCGGCAGCCATTAGCACAGCCCCACAGAGAGATGCTTCCACTCAGGAAGGTCTTAAGCGTAATGTAGTCTTGCAAATAGTAATGGAGTTCTGCAAGATGTGGGTACTCATGAAGGTCTGTTTTCTGCCTGTATTGCCATTCCAGCATCAGGTGAGCACTTGCCCTTATACCTTTATGGCTCAGACAGTGACATATCAGAACTAAGAGCAAACATCTCCAAAACATCTGTTTCCCTCAGTAACCCTGCAGGTGTGTTGTATACCTCTATATTCAAATCCCATGCACTTGAGCCTTAACAACAATGAAAGCTGCCTGGAAGGGGTACATTTTTCTACCCCTACCCAAATAATCCAAACTGAGCAACGAGAAGGTCCACTGTGTGTTTTATCTAAATGAAGGCATTAAAAAAGAAAATCTCTATAATAATGCTCAAGCACTTCAGAAAGGGAGCAACTCAGCAGCAAGAAATAGTCAATTTTTTGGTATAATGAATGAAGTATATATGGGCTATAGCATATAAGTCTGAGTGGTGCTCTGCTGGTCTCTGATGACTGTGCTCAATAAACGTTCTGAACTTTTCATGCTCTGTATTTATGGCTCCTTGGTTGTCATTCATTTTTCCCAGGCACTTGAGTTTTGTTCTATACGTACACTAGCCAAAACACAAAAGCAGTAAAGCATCTTCAAATTTTATGAAAACAATGACACAGAACACACAGAAGAAAAACAGTGGGTTTGTTGTAAGTGGATACTGGATTTTCAAGCTACATATCAGCAACACAACAGTCACGCATAATTTAAACCACAAGGCTTACCTTGGCATGCTCCAGTGCGAATATTAGGGATGAAGCCACGGCGGCAAGGCTGAGGCTGAGGAGGGCACATTTCACAGGGTTGACCCCATGCACGTCCAATGGTTGCACAGCAGAGGGTTTTTGTGCAAACTGTTCCAGTGAGCTGGCCCTGACACATCTGTTTGTTAACTTGTGTGAAACACACACCTGTTCTGTAATCTGGAAGAAAGGAAAGATCACTGTATTATGCAAAACAGTGTAGTAGTAACTACAGAAGGAATCAATTTCTAATCCAGTAGATACCTATATTAAGTAAGTTCCAAGAGAACCTAAAAATTTAAGTTATGTTCCTGATTACAGAAGTTGCATGACACCTTCCACTGAAGGTAATGATTTTCACAAAGTTATCTTCCAACATATTTCTTTTTGCTAGACACAAGCAATAAAAAGCAGCTGGACTCAAATGTATCCAGTAAAACCCATAACAAGTGAGAGAGTTTTACAAACAAATAAGCAAGTAAACAATTAAAAGAGCAGTTAAGAATAAGCCAACAAAGAGAGAGAACTGCTTCTCTTGTTCCAAAGTTGTTTCATTGTGCTTCATGGGAAAGAACTGGAGACTATAGCAATCACTCATTTGTCCACTCTTCACTGATCGAGGTCCACGCCCTCCACTGTCACAGTATCAACATTCCTGCTGGAATGCTTAGTGTAAAACAGTGCTGCCCACAGACGACTAGGTGGTAAACCACTATTTATTTTCAGAAGAACACGAGATAATACAACTTACCCCAGTTATATTGAGTACACAAAATATAGCATGCAAACGGTATGAAAAGGATAAAATATCACGGTTAACTGTAAATGGTTAACTCATTAAGGTTCAACTTATATAAAAAGAAAAATGTTTTGACCTTAGGAGGAAACACAACCTGGAAACAACAATTAACTAAAATACTCTAGCAACAAATGAGAAACACATGGTTGCTCTAAGCCAGATTTCATAACCTAACGGAAGCTTTAAGAGGTTGGGTATTAAAATGCAAACCCACCATTCACATGCATTCATGTGGAAGAAGGCAAAACAGTGTGGTTATAACTACTACGCTGCTATCCTGTCCTATTCTTTTTACCCTTTTTTTTTGGCTGTCTTCTACATACTTTCATTAGAATGCAGTTGAAATCATAACCAAGCTAGAATCAATGCTTTCTAGAACTTGATATTTTCACCCTTATGTGTAAAAGTAGGAGCTTCGACATCTTTGGCAAGGGAGAAAATATTCTTCCCAGCAAGAACTCATATTAATTTTGCTTTGCATTAACTCCCAAAACACATAATGTAAAAGTTAGCTAAAATAAGAAAGAACGTTCTGCTCCCTACCTTTGACTAAGTTCATTCAAGTATCAGTCTGGGAAAGGCTTCTGCGGACAGGTATTTACACACATTGGCAGTTAATTTCAACTGAGCTGTTCATTTCAAATAAAGTTAGGGAAGCACTAAAGTACACACAACAAAAATGCCGAACAATAAAAGGAGATAAAGAGATTTTAAATACTTAGCAAAGCCAACTCCAAATCTTAATCTTCATTGATTTTCATTTGAAAATAACCTTCAGAGTTATACCTTTGGCCTTCCCCTGTGTTCATCAAGCCGCAAAGATTGCACTTTTCATAAAATAACTATATTATAAAGAGAAGATCCTGTTCATTAGAAAAAAGTTTCAATGATCTTTCATGCAACATACTGGAATACAAGCAGCCTGAATTTTTAACATAAAATATCAATCCTGATAACTGATAGCATAAGACAGTGATCGTAGCCTTGTATGAGAATGACAAATATTAGAAACACAAACTCCAACCATCAGAGATGTAAATTCCAGTCACTTACTGTAATCTTGTCTAGATTTCAGTTAAAGGGTAAGGGAAAGACTCCATGGCAGATTATGCCTCTTTCATTAAAACTTTACTCAAGTGTCACAGAGATTAATGGACATATGAGATAAACTGAATTTAACCACCAAATCATCAGCAATGATCATACTGAAGCAAAACAGAAGTGCTCAGAACTGAAGAACTGAAAGAAATGGCATTACGTCCTGACTCATGAAAACAAAAGGGAATTTGAATATTGAATTCATTGGCAACCCCATTTCATATCTAGGAAACAGTGTGATGCTCTTTAGCAAACAGCTCTGTTGAAACATATTGCCTAATATCTGTAAAACAATTCTCTGTGTCACACAGCAAAAGTGATCAGCTTCATATGCATGAACAAAGTTATTACTACTGCTCAGTGGGAGCAGGTTCCCATTCTAATGTCAACCAAGTTGTATACCATTCTTACCCATAAGCTCTTGACTCATTCCTCATATACCCCTAGGCTGAGCTCAATATATTCCAGTTGCTCCCTCACATAGAGAGTAGCCCCATCAACTTGCCTTGCTCATAAAAAGCACATTGCTGTCCATGTCAGTGTTCTAGTCATGTGAGTTATACCACCATGTCTCTGTGCTCGCAGAGAGGTTGTAGCCCTGTGACCATATACCAATCTCTAGCTCTTCCTGTTTGTTCCTCAAGCTGCATGCATTGGTGCACAGACATTTCAGAGGAGTACTTGAATATGGCCAAAACCATATATGCCCTTGATGATCTGTTCTGATTCTTCTCATAAGAGGCAGGTGTTTAAAGATGTTTTTCACCACCCCAGTTCACCAGTCTTTATTTCCCAGTTAGATTTCCCAGTTGGATGATGCAACAGGCTGTTCAGACTGAGAAGGAGGGGTGGAGGTGTTGCTCTCTATCTCAGGAAAGGGATAGAATGTGAAGAGCTGTCTTTGAAAAGTAGCCACAAACAGCTTGAGAGCTTGTGGGTCAGAGTTAAAGACCGAAGAATCAATGGGAATCTTGGGGTTGGTGTATACTACAGGCCACCTAATCAAGGAAAATCAGCTGATGAAGTCTTCCTCCGGCTACAGGAGGTTTCACACTTGCAAGCTCTCATCCTACTCACTTTCAACCACCCCAACATATGCTGGAAAAGTAGTACGGCAAGCTGTAGGCAATCCAGCAGATTCCTGGAGTGCATTGAGGATAACTTCCTAGCCAGCTGACAGAAACCCCCAGCTGAAGAAATGCAATACTGGAGCTTATGGTCACCAACACAAGTGAACTCATCAGTGATAGCAGGATCAGAGGTAGCCTGTTCGGTTGAAGGGAAGAGACCACCGTGGCTGAGACAAGACCTGCTGTTTAAACTGAAGAAGAAGAGGTGTACAGGCAGTGCAAGCAGGGATGGGTAACCTGGGACAGGTACAGGGACACTGCCAGTTGTGTAGAGAGGAAGTCAAGAAGGCGAAGGTACAGCTGAAGCTAAACTCGGTAAGGGAAGTAAAGACTAACAAGAACAGCTTCTATAGGTATGTCAATCAAAAGAGGAAGGTTAAGGGGAACATTGGAAATGGTGACCTCGTATCAACAGATTAGTAGAAGGCTGGGGAACTTAACAACATTTTTGCCTCACTCTTCATGGATAACTGTTCTTCTCACCCCTCCTGGGTCAAGGGACAGTGAGATGGTGACTAGGGAGTAAACCCCCTTCCATTGTAGAGGAGGATCAGGTTCATGGCCACCTGAGGAATCTGAACATTTATAAGTCTATGGGCTCTGATGAAATGTGTCCCAGAGTCCTGGGGGAATTAGCAGACATGATTACCGAGACACTCTCCGTGGTATTTGAAAAGTCATGGCAATCAGAAATTCCTGGTGACTGGAAGAAGGGTAATGTGCCCATTCTTAAAAAGGGTAGAAAATATGACCCTGAGAACTACTGACCTGTCAGCCTCACCTCTGTGCCTGGGAAGATCACAGAAAAGATCCTCCTAGAAGCTACACTAAAACACATGGAGAAAATGGAGGTGATTAATGGCAGCCAGCATGGCTTCACCAGAGGCAAAACCTGTATGACCAACTTAGTGGCTTTCCATGATGGGGTAACCGCAGCAGTGGACACGGGTAAGCTGAGCTGTTAGTAGAATACACACAGTGAAAAATATCAGAGTGTGCCAAAGACACAGGAGAAAAAAATATAAAGACATAACTATTCCCAAATATCTGGCACCCATCTAACCTCCAGCCACAGAGTATATGTACCCCACAGTTATCCTAATGGCTCAACATTTATAAAGTTTTATTAAGTTCCTTGTTTATTGATCAAAACAAATGATAGGTTTACAGTAAGTGACTATGCCCTCAATGAAAAGGAAACAAACAAACAAGCAAACAACCTCCCCATTCCTAATTTTTCAAACTCAGGCAGTGAAAATTTTGAATGACTCCATGGTTAGAGTAGACTTTGGAGGTTCCTTTCTCTCTCTCTCACTTTTCTCCCCTGCCCCAGTATTGGTAGGAAGTTTCTAGCAACCTACTCTGTTTGTTGTCTAGTCTTTGAAAAAAAATATCCATTGGATGACAAATAGGAAATGCAAATTAATAACCATTTTTACACGTCATCAGTAGTCTTAAGGGGAATTCTATCATTAAACTGTTCAAACTTGTCCGTGTATTGGTAGCATCAGTTATGTCATTGCTCTGGCTGGTTTTAGTGCTTGTAGTTTTGACAGCTATATAATATAACAATTAGTTACTGGTTGGATTGTAGTTATGACACAAACTGAAACTTTGAATACAAGACTAACAATCCATTGCGCTAACACCCATCATTGCAGAATTGCACAAAACTCTTAGACAGAATTCCAGTGAGATCGGCTCTATACTGATGGTATTAGCGTTTACTTTCAATTTGCTGAACCAATAATTAGATTTTTAAATTGATTAATCTGAATTTCAAAAAGTAGTGTGAATTTCAGTTAAAGCTGAATTCTGGAAAATTCCTATCAATTCCTTTATTTTCTTAAATAAAAACTCCACTATAAATCTATATTGACTGAGAAATTTTTCGGGAGGTGTACTGGGAGTCTGATTGGGAGGAAGTTAGTTTACTTCACAGTAGCTGGTAGAAGTGCTATGTTTCAGTTCTGTCACTAAAACGCTGCTGGGAATAGACCTGTGTTTTCATAGAATCATAGAATAACCAGGTTAGAAGAGACCCACCAGATCATTGAGTCCAATAATTCCTATCAAACACTAAACCATGCCCCTTAGCACCTTGTCCAGCTGTGCCTTAAATACCTCCAGGGAAGGTGAATCAACCACCTCCCTGGGTAGCCTGTACCAGCGCCCTATGACCCTTTCTGTGAAAATGTTTTTCCTAATGTCCAGCCTAAACCACCCCTGACAGAGCATGAGGCCATTTCCTCTTGCCCTGTGCAGGAGAGCTTCATTGTACTCTGGCAAAAATTCTCAAGTCCTTGTAAGACGTTATTCAAACATTTCTTTTCATATTCCTTCTGAAGACCTAATTTAAAGGCATGACGTTGCTGATTTTACTTCTAACAAAGTACAATAGCCACACACATCTCTTACATTTTAATAGTTACCTGGCATTATCACTGAAATAACTGAAAAATATTAAAGATTTCAACTGTTTCAGAACCAGCTACAGTAAAAATCAATGCTGTTTCGCTGAAGAATTTTTACTATCCTCCTTTGCTGGTGCTCATTGTTTGTGGATAGAAACATAGTGTCGTTCCAATTTCAGGATGTTTTGTTTTGCTTTGGTTTTCTCCCCAATTTCAACTCTGGAGGAACTTGTAACTGCTCTATACTCCTCAAGACAGTTTTCTCAGAGCTTTTGGAACTGCGAGGTGCGCAGATTCAACTCAGATGAACTGTGCTGTTCAGAAGTCACTCAGAATTAAAGATGCCAGTAACTACCTGCCTCCTTCAAGGTTCAATCTCTCCACAAAAGGAATGGAAGAACGTAACTTCCCAGTCATACCATATCCTTTTAAAATGAACAGTCTCCTGCTAGTCTTGGCTCCCTGTGAAGACTTATATTCAATTTACCCATCCTTCCCTCTTCTCACTTGTAATAGCAGGCCACTCTCCAGATCAGGCATCATCTCTGTTCAATTGATACAGAATCAAAGAACCACAGAACCATAGAATCATAGAATAGTTAGGGTTGGAAGGGACCTTAAAGATCATCTAGTTCCAGCCCCCCTCCCATGGGCAGGGACATCCCACTAGATCCCAAGGCTACATCCAACCTGGCCTTAAACTCCTCCAGGGATGGGGCAGGCACAACCTCCTTGGTAACCTGTTCCAATGCCTCACAACTCTCATGGTGAAGAAATTCCTCCTTATGCGTAGCTTAAATCTGCCCTTCTCCAGTTTATACCCATTACCCCTTGTCCTATCACCACAAGCCTTTATGAATAGTCTCTCTCCAACTTTCTTGCAGCCCCCTTCTGGTACTGGAAGTTCACTATAAGATCTCCTTGGAGCCTTCTCTTCTCCAGGCTGAACAAGCCAAATTCTCTCAGCCTGTCCTCATAGGGAAGGTGCTCCAGCCCTCTGATCATCCTTGTAGCCCCTCTCTGCACCTGTTTCAACAGTTCCCTATGCTTCTTATGCTGAGGATTCCAGAACTGGACATAGTTCTCCAGATGATGTCTCACAACAGAGGAACAGAGGGGAAGAATCACCTCCCTTGACCTGCTGGCCAAGCTTCTTTTGATGTAGCCCAGGATATGGTTGGCCTTCTGGGCTGCAAGCACACATTTCTGGCTCTTTTTGAGCTTCTAATAGACCAGTACCCCCAAGTTCTTCTCTACAGGGCTGCTCTCAATCACATCATCCCCCCATCACGTACTGAAAACTGGGACTGCCCTGACCAAAGTGTAGGACATTGCTCTTGGCCTTGTTGAACTTCATGAGGTTCACACAGGTCCACTTCTCCAGCCTGTCCAGGTCCCTCTGGATGACATTCCATCCTTCCAGTGTTGTCATCTGCAAACTTGCTGAGCTTGTGCTTTCAATCTCGCTGTGAATACCATTGACAAAAGTATTAAACAGAACTCATCGCAGTATGGACACCTGAGGAACACCACTAATCATGGATCATCAGAACTTTGAGCCATTGGCCACGATTCTCTGAATACGACGATCCAAGCAGTTTCTCATCCAATGTACCGTCACCTATCAAATCCATGTCTCTCCAATTTAGAGACAAGGATGTTGTGTGGGACTGTGTTAAAGCCTTTACAGAAGTCTACATAGATCACATCCATTGATTTACCGGTGTCCACTGCTGAGATCACCCAATTATAGACAGTCACTAAGTTGGTCATACAAGATTTGTCCCCGGTGAAGCCATGCTGGCTGCCATTAATCACCTCCATGTCCTCCAGGTCCCTGTCATGGATTTCAGCTCTTTTCAATAAGATTGCATTGTGATTGCATCTGCAAACTTTAGGTTCAAACTCACTAACTTAGCATCACAGCATCAAGTGACTTTCTTTGCTGTAGCTGTTGCTAGATACTTCTCTGAGAGACTGACTATGACAATGCAACTAGACAATGTGGGCAGGGAGGGAATACTAATCACAATATTCTGAAGTACCCGAAGAAAGGAAAAGAGGGAGGCAAGGGAAAGATACTAAGATTGCAATGCTTTCTTTATCATTATTGCCAACAGCTTGTTCAGTATTATCTATGTCCTTTTTGAAATTGCAAAGTGTTAAATCTTCTGCAAAGACAGAAGAATTTTCAGATACATGCTAACAAAAAATAAGCATACACTCTGTAGACATCTTGCAGGTTTTTTAATGTTTTATATAGTTATTTGTCAGCTTGTGAAAAGCTGGGTAAGAAAAGTCTAGAGCCTTCTCACTGGTCATAGCAATGGATGGCAAAGCCAGTTAAATGTACTGCCAGAGTCCTGGAATCCTAGTTGTTATTCTCAGAGCATGAAAACAGCTTCCTCAATTTGCCCTTCAGAACTACTGTAATCTGTCAAAGACTGATGTAAGAAATATCAACAGGTCTCTAAGCAGGGACTGCACTTAACTGTATGTACTATAAGCATCTGATGATAACGATAATCATAGAATCATAGAATCACAGAATCATAGAACCATAGAACAACCAGGTTGGAAGGGACCCATTGGATCTTCTAGTCCAACCATTCCTATCAAACACTAAACACTAAACAAAGTCCCTCAAGACCTCATCCACCCGTGCCTTAAACACCTCCAGGGAAGGTGAATCAACCACCTCCTTGGGCAGCCTATTCCAATGCCCAATGACCCTCTCTGTGAAAAACTTCCTCCTAATATCTAGCCTAAATGTCCCCTGGTGGAGCTTGAGGCCATTCCCTCTTGTCATGTCCCCTGTCACTTGGGAGAAGAGGTCAGCTCCCTCCTCTCTACAACCTCCCTTCAGGTAGTTGTAGAGAGTAATGAGGTCTCCTCTCAGCCTCCTCTTCTCCAGGTTAAACAACCCCAGCTCTCTCAGCCGCTCCTCATAGGTTCTGTTCTCCAGCCCCTTCACCAGCCTTGTCACTCTTCTCTGGACTTGCTCCAGTGCCTCAACATCCTTCTTGTGGTGAGGGGCCCAGAACTGGACACAGTATTCAAGGAGCGGCCTCACAAGTGCTGAGCACAGGTTCTTCTAACACAGATAATCTGACCTATATTTCTGAATCAAGTACTTGACTGTCAGATAAAATTTTACCTCTTATCAAATCACAGAATCATTTGGTTGGAAAAGACCTTCGAGATCACGGAGTCCAAACACACCACTACTAAAGCATACCCCTAAGGACCTCATCTACTCATCTTTTAAATACCTCCAGGGATGGTGACTCAACTACTTCCCTGGGAAGCCTATGCCAGTGCTTGACAACCTTTCTAGTGAAGAAATTTTTGCTAATACCCAATCTAAACTTCCTCAACCTAACACAGTTTCCTCTTGTTTTACCACTTATAACCTGGGAATAAAGACTGACACACACTTTGCACCAACCTCCCTCCATACAGTTGTAGACATTGATAAGGTCTCATTTATCTCATTTCATTGCTTTCCTTTATTTTTGCCTTCTCCTAAAATGCCCTGCATTTTCATTTATAATCGCACCTCAAAATGCAAAATTCAACAGTCTTACACTTGTACAAACAGGCAGGAGGACCTCCACTAATTAAGACCTCAGACTGAAACTCAGGATATTTGGTTGATTGGTAAGTTTACTAAGCTTTGTGCTCAGCCTTCAACAAGTAACAACCCCACATGACTCCACCTGTCCTAGGGGCAGGAAGAGTGCAATAATACTTCCTTTGTCCAGTTTGCTTTTCAGAGCAAGGACCCACATAAGCATGCACATATTCATCCCACATAAAGAACTCCATTTCAGTGCAGACCAATAGTAGCCACTAGAAAGCAAAACCCAGCAAAATTAAAACGTTACATTCCCACAATTCCTACAAATAGAGAAGAGCTCATTGAGCAAAAAAAGCATTTGCATTGTTAGGCAACTGAACAAATTTTACAATCATTGGGGACAGCTAAAATAAACCAAGTAATTTCAGAAAAAAAATCAGACACTTGCACTGGAGATACCAGATGCAACAAACACACTGGTCTAATATATATTAGCAGTGAATTTCTTGAGAAAAATCCAAGAGTTTCCCTCTTTAACAACACAAATACTTAACTACTATATTTCTCCATTTTTCCTCTTTTCTCATTTTCCCAAGCTTGACAGATTTTTCTGAAATACTCCCCCTTCTTCTAAAGGATATTCTTCCTAAACTCTGCATTTCTACTCAGTCTAAGCCTTTTGCTTCCCTTTATAAGCCACTCACGTACACAGTAAGTGAGCACAGTTCTTCATCCTTCTACACAGGGTGAAGGAAAACCCAGATCAGTGACAGGATTCTCCTTTCCCACAGCTTCTTCCTCCCTTTAATCCATAATAAAGAATAAAGAAACCACCACTCACCACTCCTTTCCCACAGATTCATTCCCCTACAGATCATCAATCAGAAAAAATGTACAGGCTATGTGTAGTTATATAAATATCATTTGCTCAAGCAGTCTCCAGAAACCAAAAGAGATGGTCATGCTAGAAAAATACTACTCTTATCTGTACAACTGAGGATAAGGTCTCTTGATTTCTTTTTGTTTCGATTTCTTTTTTTTTATTATTTAAATTCAACAGCAAAATTACCTCCACTATTTTCTACGTTAAAAAAATGTAAAGAAAAACAAACAATACAGAAAAACAAACAAAACAAAATGCTTGCATCCTGTATGTATACAAATCAAAGACAAAAAGGTAGCCAAAATAACAGACTTTCTCAGGATATATAAAAGTTCATTGTAAATGTCAGAAAGTGTAAAGCATGAGCTCCCAAACAGGTTCTGCTTTCTTGTTAACCAAGCAGCAAGTCTCAAGCTAAATACTGTAATCATGCCAATCATCAGTTACTGCTCAGCCTCCTGTCTCCAGCCCGGAAATTAGTCTGCTCAGAGCACAGATAGCTGAACAAGCAGTCACGTTTATCATATAACTGGGGCTGGGAGGCCAACTGAAAGGAAAGCAACATATGTTCTATATCAGGAAGAAAATATCTAATTTAAAAGAACGTAATTTACAGAACAGTAAAAACTATGCATTTAAAACACAGCAATGCAAAAAAAAAACCAAACAAACAATAATACAAATTCTCTTATAACAGATATGATTTGCAAGGGAAGTTCACATAACTTTCAACTATAAAATTTTAGTTAAAGAGTTACAAACTGTTGACAAACTCAGTATAAAAATTAAAATACAGAGGCATATCTTATTATTGCAACTACTGCAACCAATTGATTATTATTCAATGGGTATTGAAGCAGCTGGCAGACGTGCTTGCCAAAACCCTTTACATCATCTTCCAACAGTCCTGGAAGACTGGGAAACTCCCACTGGACTGGAGGCTGGCTGATGTTGTGCCCATCTACAAGAAGGGTCGCAGAGAGGATCCAGGGAACTACAGGCCAGTCAGTCTGACCTCAGTGCCAGGGAAAGTCATGGAACAGGTGATCTTGAGTGCTATTATGAAGCACATGCAAGAGAACCGGGCAATCAAGCACAGTCAACATGGATTTACAAAAGGCAGGTCTTGCCAAACTAACCTGATTGCCTTCTATGACAAAGTGACTCGGCTGCTGGACAAGGGAAAGGCTGTGGATGTATCTTCCTGGGCTTCAGCAAAGCCTTTGGCACAGTTTCTCACAGCATTCTGCTATGGAAACTGTCAGCCTCTGGCCTGGACAGGCGCACACTCTCCTGGGTAGAAAACTGGTTGGATGGCCAGGCCCAGAGAGTGGTAGTAAATGGTATTAAATCCAGCTGGAGGCCAGTTACAAGTGGGGTTCCCCAGGGCTCAGTGCTGGGTCCAGCTCTGTTCAATGTCTTCATCAATGACCTGGATGAAGGCATTGAGTGTACCCTTAGCAAGTTTGCAGATGACACTAAGCTGGGTGGAAGTGTGGATCTGCTGGAGGGTAGGGAAGGCTGTGCAAAGGGACCTAAACAGGCTGGACCGCTGGGCTGAGTCTAATGGGATGAGGTTTAAGATGGTCAAATGCCGGGTCGTGCACTTGGGGCACAACAACTCTATGCAGAGCTACAGACTGGGAGAAGTCTGGCTGGAAAGCTGCTTGGAGGAGAAGGACCTGGGGGTGTTGGTTGACAGTAACTGAACATGAGCCAGCAGTGTGCCCAAGGTGCTGCCCTCTTCTCCCAAGTGACAGAGGACAGGACAAGAGGGAATGACCTCAAGTTCCACCAGGGGAGGTTCAGGCTGGACATAAGAAAAAAAAATTTCATGAAAACGGTCACTGGGCACTGAACAGGCTGCCTGGGGATGTAGTTGATTCACCATCACTGGAGCTTTTTAAAAGATGGGTGGATGAGGTGCTGAGGGACGTGTTTTTGTGGTTGATAGGAATGGTTGGACTCAACGATCCCGTGGGTCTTTTCCAGCCTAGTGATTCTGTGAAAACATTCTTCTCCAAGTGATAAAGGAGTCAACAAGGAGAGGTGCTATGCTGGACCTTGTTCTCACTAACAAGGAAGAGCTGGTGGGGAATATGAAGCCAGGGAAAGCCTTGAATACACCGACAATGAAATGGTAGAGTTCAAGATCCTTGGGACAACTAGGAGGGCATACAGCAAGCTCACTACTCTAGACTTCCGGAAAGTAGACTTTGGCCTTTTCAGGCATCTTCTTGTTAGAGTACCGTGGGAAAAAGTCCTAGAGGTGTCCAAGAAATCCAGTTAACATTCAAGGATCACCAATTCCAACCTCAGGAGTGATGTAACTAACAAAGAAAAGTCAGGCAAAAATACCAGAAGGCCTGCATGGATGGGCAAGGAACCCCTGGATGAATTCATTCACAAAAAGGAATCCTACAGATGGTGGAAACAAGAGCAGGTAGCCTGGGAGGAATAAAGAGAAATTGTCTCAGTAGCCAAGGATCAGTTTAAGGAAGCTAAAGCCCTGATAGAATTCAATCTGGCCAGGGACATCAAGAAAAGCTTCTATAGGTATGTCAGTGACAAAACAAGGACTATGAAGAATGTGGGCCTTTTCTGTAAGGAAACAAGAAACCTGTTTACCCATGATGTGGAGAAGGTTGGCATGCTCCATGATTTTTTTGCCTCAGTCTTCACCAAAAAGGGCTCAAGTCACACTGCCCAAGTTTCAGAAGGCAGAGGCAGGGACTGCAAGAATGAAGAACCACCTATTATAGGAGAGAATCAGATGTGAGATCATCTAAGGAACCTGAAGGTAGACACGTCCATGTAGGTTGATGAGATGCATCCTTGACTCCTGAGGGAAATGGCAGGGGAAGTTGCTAAGTCAGTATTCATCAAATTTGAGAAGCTGGGGCAGTCCAGTGAATTTTACACTGACTGGAAAAAGGGAAACAACTCCCCATTTAAAAAAAAAAAAAAGGAAAAAAGGAAGCCCCAGGGAACCACAGGTTTGTCAGTCTTCCCTCTGTGCCTGACAAGATCATGGATGCTGGAAACTATAATGAGGCATATGGAAAATAATGTGATTGTTGACAGCCAACATGGCTCCACTGAGGGTAAATCATGCCTGACAACTCTGGTGGCCTTCTATAACAGAATTACAGTGTTTGTGGATAGGAAAGAGTAACTGATGTCTTCTACCTGGACTTCTGCAAAGTAATAAACATTGTCCCACATGATGTCTGTTTCTAAACTGAAAAGATATGGATTTGACAGATGGACCACTCAGTGGATAAAGCACTGACTGGATGATCACATTCAAAAAGTTGTGGTCAACAACTAAATGTCCAATTGCAGATCAGTAATGAGTGTCATTCTTCAGGGGTGGGTATTGAGACTAGTGTTGTTTGACATCTTGTTAGCAAGTGTGCCAGTGACACCAAGCTGTATGGTGTGGTTGACATGCTAAAGGGAAAGAAATAGATGCCATACCAATTGACCTTGACCGGCTTGCAGCATGCTCCAAAGTTAAACTCTTGAAGGGCAACAAGGCAAAGTGCTGCACATAGGCTGGGGTAATCCCAAGGACAAATACAGGATTGGCAAAGAACAGATTGGGAGTAGCCCTGAGGAGATAGACTTGGGTTGTTGGTGCATAAGAAGCTTAATATGAGCCAGCAAGGTGCACTTGCAGCCCAGAAACTCAACCATATCCCGGGCTGCATCAAAGGAAGCATGACCAGCAGGCTGAGAGGTGATTTTCTCCCTCTACTATGGTCTCGTGAGACCCCACCTGGAGTCCTACCTCTGGGTCCCACAGCATAAGAAGGACATAGGCTTGTTGAACTAAGTCCAGAGGAGGTACACAGAGATACCAGAAGCTTGAATCACTTTTCCTATGAAGACAGGTTAAAAGATAGTTGAGTTCCTGGAGGCTCCAGGAAGATCTAATAGTGGCCTTTCAGTACTTAAAGGAAGCCTACAAGAAAGCTGAGTGACTTTTTACAAGGACATGCAGTGATAGGACAAGAAGTATTTGCTTTAAACTGAAAGAATGTAGATTTAGACAGGTTGCCCAGAGAAGTATTGGATGTCTTATCCCTGAAGTGTTCAAGGACAGGTTGGAGGGGGCTTTGGGTAACCTGGTCTAGTGGAAGATGTCTCTGCTCATGGCAGGGGGATTGCATCTATATGTCCCTTCTAACCCAAACCACTGTAAGATCTATCTTGGACTAAAAGCTTGACAAACTGTCTAGTAATAGATTAAAAACACTCAAAGTCTAAATGCAAATGATTAAAAAAAGAAAAAGAAACCAAACAATTAAATTGCAGTATTACAATTCTATCATGTTGTATTTTGGCTATAAATATCAACCATTCTTAATCCATAGGTTAGAGTGTTGTTGAATTTGGTCAAATCTAGGCTCTATCTGAACAAAGTATGAAACTAAAAACCTCATTCAATCCCTTGAAAATCCCTCCTAAACTGTAAGACTTGTCAGTCTCTTATTCTGGCTAGAAGGCATGTGTGCATTCTACAAGGACATATTTCTGAAAATGGCTGTAAATATCAGCAAAGCTTTTAACAGAGTAATGTTAAAATTAAGTAAATAACAGAGTAATGTTAATGGCTCTGGAGTGAGTCCAGAGAAGAACGACAAAGATGGTGAAGGGGCTGGAGAACAATTCTTAGGAGGAGTGACTGAGAGAGCTGAGGTTGTTTAGCCTGGAGAAGAGGAGGCTGAGGGGAGACATTGCTATCTACAGCTACCTTAAGGGAGGTTGTGGAGGGGAGGGAGCTGGCCTCTTCTCCCTAGTGACAGAGGACAGGGCAACAGGGAATGCCCTCAAGCTCCGTCAGGGGAGGTTCAGGCTTGACATAAGGAAAAAATTCTTCACTGAAAGTGTCATTAGGCAATGGAACAGGCTGCCCAGGAAGTTGGTTGACTCACCTTCCCTGGAGGTGTTTAAGGTGCGGGTGGATGAGGTACTGAGGAGCATGGTTTAGAGATTGGTGGGAATGGTTGGACTCGATGATCCGGTGGGTCTCTTCCAACCTGATGATTCTATGAACCTATGATTCTATGCTCTGGGTTTCCCCACTGTCCAAAATACAAAAGATGCGAGTCCCCGCACGTGGTTCATGAACAGTAAGTACAGAAAACAGGCTGGGCGTAATATGTACCACAAAATCCCAAACCAGTAGCAATGAAGTTCATAAATTTGGTTTTAAGAATGAAAGCAATAAACAATTAGAGGCAAAGAAAGAAACTAATCCTTAACATTTCTCTTCTGCTTCTGACATCTAGTGGGTACACAAAGCAGCCTGGAACAGCAAATGGAATCTCCTACTTCTTCAGTGCTTGGTTTAATTATTTCCTTCATCTGCATGCAAATTATTTCCATTTGAGTCAACAAATGCAAAAAAAAATAAAGGACAAAACATTTTCACAGCTTATACACTGCTTTGAGCACTTCAGCTGAATTTGACAAAGAGAATTCCACAGGATTCCCTTCTGAACATATGAAAGACAAAGTGTTTAGGAGCAGTTAGCAAGGGTTTACCAAAAGCAAACACCATCACTGCTTTTAAACCTCAGCTCAGTGGTGCCAAGCACAAAGAAATGGCTTGAGCAAGACTTTTGAGACAGACTCCCTTAGAGAATTGTGATTGTTCTGAGGTACAGGCCCAGTAAGTGAAGAACAGACAAGGTGAGTGGAAAATTGGCTGTATGGATGGGTCAAAGAGTCATGATCAGTTAAGTCTAGCTAGAGGACAGAAAACTAGTGCGGTCCACCCCAGATAAGAACCGGGAAAAGTATCAGTTTAATATCTTCATTAACAACCTAGGTGATGGTTCAAGACTGTAATCTCAGCAAGACTACAATCTCAGCAAGACTACAGATTACACCAAATCTGGCTTGTTGGTCAATATGCCCGAAGGCAAGGCTGCTACTCAGAGTAGTCTGGACACTGAGAAAAAGAGGGCAGACAGTTATCTCATCAAGTTCAGCAATAACCTGATGGAACATAAAGCCTGGAGGCTAACTGCCTGCAAAGCAGTTATGAAAAAAAGCAGACAACAACCTGAACATAAAGCAGCAGTGCATCCTTGTAGCAGAGAAGGCCAGCTGCATAGGCAGTAGCAGGATGCATGCAGTATCCAATTCAAAGAATTGGTCCTTCACCTCCGTTTAGCACTTGTAGTGCTGCATCAGAGTACTGTGTTCAGTTTTGCTCTCTCATTACAGAAAGGAAATGGACATACTGAAAAATGTTAGAGGTGGGCCACAAAACTGGTCAAGGAGCTGGAGAATGTGCCCCATGTGGAGATGCTGAGGGATCTGCATTGATCCAGCCTTAAAAGAGAAGGTTTCACAGGGACTTTGCTGTTGCCTATAACCACCTGGTCAGAGGATACAGGGAAACTAAAGGCAGACTCCTCTCAGAAGCTCACAGTAATCAGATAAGAGCAAACAAGCTGGAATATGCAAAATTGTGATTAGATACTAGAGAATACACATATATATTATTTTTTGCCATGAGATGGTCTAATACTGGAACAGGTTGTGCAGAGATGTTGTGAAATCTCCATCCTTGAAAGTGTTCAAAACTTTACTGGACATGAACCTAAAGAGACTGATCTGATTAGACCACCTTTGAGCAGATATTGGTCAAGATGACTTGTGAAGGTTCTTTCTGTTTTAAATTACTTTATCAATCCAAGAGGTCTACTTCTGCCCTGAGTGGGTGTCTCATCCACTGCTAGGGAGAACTGAGACTTTCTGGTTTCTATTAATGGAAATTATTCCATTCCCCTTTTTAGCATTGCCATTTTTTCAATATTTTAAAGGAGTTAAATAACAACACATACTAGCATTCAGCATTTCACTATGAGTGCTCAGTTTTTCAGTACCCTTTTCAATGAGAACATGTATTCACAAAAACAACAACTTGGAGAAAGACAACAATATTTCTGCTCAGCTCTTCAGCATTGTCTTAGATTATTCATGACAATTTCATGTTATAGGATGTACAGCATTATGGTTTTAATTATTGGTTTGATAAGCAATCCCCACTAAATCCACTTTAAAAAAAAACATTCTAAATAGAAAGTAATGTGGATTGTACTTACCTCTTTGAGACATACAGAATACATTCTACAATTCTATCTAATGTTGAGCAGTTCTACATTATTGCAGTTTCACAATATTAGTGAAACTAACCCAACAGTAAAACTTGCCAAGCTTATCTTATGAAAGAGGTGTTACACAGAAAAACAGTACTCACAGAATCACAGAATCACAGAACAACCAGGTTGGAAG
The DNA here is from genome assembly GCA_033558105.1 of Coccyzus lansbergi. Classification (NCBI taxonomy): domain Eukaryota; kingdom Metazoa; phylum Chordata; class Aves; order Cuculiformes; family Coccyzidae; genus Coccyzus; species Coccyzus lansbergi. The sequence continues at coordinate 508,941 of JAUMJK010000468.1, forward strand.
GGACCCATCGGATCTTCTAATCCCACCATTCCTAGCTAACACTAAACCAAGTCCCTCAAGACCTCATCCACCCGTGCCTTAAACACCTCCAGGGAAGGGGAATCAACCACCTCCCTGGGCAGCCTATTCCAATGCCCAATGACCCTCTGTGTGAAAAACCTCCTCCTAATCTCCAGCCTAAACCTACCCTGGCGGAGCTTGAGGCCATTCCCTCTCGTCCTGTCCCCTGTCACTTGGGAGAAGAGGTCAGCTCCCTCCTCTCCACAACCACCTTTCAGGTACTTGTAGAGAGTAATGAGGTCTCCTCTCAGCCTCCTCTTCTCCAGGCTGAACAACCCCAGCTCTCTCAGCCACTCCTCATAGGATCTGTTCTCCAGCCCCTTCACCAGCCTCGTCGCTCTTCTCTGGACTTGCTCCAGAGCCTCAACATCCTTCTTGGCCCAGAACTGGACACAATATTCAAGGAGCGGCCTCACCAGTGCTGAATACAGAGGAAGAATCACCTCCCTGGACCTGCTGGTCACACCGTTTCTCATACAAGCCAGGATGCCATTGGCCTTCTTGGCCACCTGGGCACACTGCTGGCTCATGTTCAGTCGACTGTCGACCAACACCCCCAGGTCCCTCTCCTCCTGGCAGTGTTCCAGCCAGGCTTCTCCCAGTCTGTAGCTTTGCTTAGGGTTGTTGTGCCCCAAGTGCAGGACCCGGCATTTGGCCGTGTTAAACCTCATGCCGTTGGACACTGCCCAGCGGTCCAGCCTGTCCAGGTCCCTTTGCAAAGCCTCCCTACCCTCCAGCAGATCGACACTTGCACACAGCTTTGTGTCATCTGCAAACTTGCTAAGCGTACCCTCAATGCCCTCATCCAGGTCATTGATGAAGACATTGAACAGGACTGGACCTAGCACTGAGCCCTGGGGGACACCACTCGTCATTGGCCTCCAGCTGGACTTAACACCATTTGCCACCACTCTCTGGGCCCGGCCATCCAGCCAGTTTTCTACCCAGGAGAGTGTGTGTCTGTCCAGGCCAGAGGCTGACAGTTTCCGTAGCAGAATGCTGTGAGAAACCGTGTCAAAGGCTTTACTGAAGTCCAGAAAGACCACATCCACAGCCTTTCCTTCATCCAGCAGCCGAGTCACTTTGTCATAGAAGGCGATCAGGTTGGTTTGGCAGGACCTGCCTCTGGTAAACCCATGTGGACTGGGCCTGATCACCCGGTTCTCTTGCAAGTGCTTCATGATAGCACTCAAGATCACCTGTTCCATGACTTTCCCTGGCACTGAGGTCAGACTGACTGGCCTGTAGTTCCCCGGATCCTCCCTGCTACCCTTCTTGTAAATGGGAACTACATCAGCAAGTCTCCAGTCCAGAGGTACCTCCCCAGTCTTCCAGGACTGCTGGAAGATAAACTTTGGCAATTCTAATACCATCAGCAATTTTGCTGTAATGTTATTTCATGTAGTTAAGAGTGAAAGATATTTGTCTTTTAACCATTACATGAACAAAATAAGCAGCCTATATTAGCTCAAATTCCTGTGAATCGTGACAGCTTCATACGAGCCAATTTAAAATGCAGCTACTAGACTGAAAAAGGAAGGCACTTTCTAAAATTACAAATAATAAATGGTTTACTGGAAACTTACTTGCTCAGCCAGAAAATACACAGCATAAAGTACATGCATACTGTATTGTTGCATAAAACTGTGCATAATTTCCTTCCTTATTTCTTTTACCTCTTTCACAGTGAGGGCCAGTAAATCCATAGACACATGCACAGCGATTAGGTCCAATACACCGTCCTCCATTCTGGCAACCATTTTCACAGACAGCTTTAATTAACAAAAAACAGTTTTAAATCTCATAGTAATGTTATTTTAAAAATTACCATATGCAGTACTAAAAATTATTTTTATTTCCTTTGAACTGGTCTCAGACTTTCTTCACCTGATGAACAAACTGACGTCCTTCCAACCCACCAACACCAACAATAATGATTCAAGCCAAATTCCGTTTAGCCCAAATTGCAATAGAACCTGCTTAATGCTAATTGCAAGCAGCTGTTTAATTCATGACAAATTAAATTCAGCACAGATTCTTAGCAGATGTTTCACTTATGTATATTTTTAAACAGTTGTGCAGCTCTAGGCACTGATCATAAGAACTCAGATTCATCATTGAAGTTAGCAGATAAAAACTTGACTATTGTGAGGTTTCTTGAGCATATTAAGTTGTGCTATTTATTCACAACAGCAACTGACCTCTCAAGGAGGGAGGTTTGTAGAGTCTCAGAGACAGATAATTGAGCTCTCAGAATTGATATTGCTGAGAAGAAGTGATGTTTAGAGCAAGGAAAATAATTACTGATTTAACTCATCTTTAAGACCTTCAAAAAGTGCTTTGCCTAAAAGATCTCAACAAGAAAGTAAATTTTTTTTTTGAGGTGTAAATCCACAGTATATAAAGATGGAGAAGGCACTTTATAGCTGTGGGACTTCGGAGCACCCGTTTATTCTCTTTACCAATACTGTTAATCAAGAACAGTGCCTTCTGCCAAAGCACTGAATTCTTCTCAACTTGAAAGAACATCACGTTGTTCTTCCACAAGGTTGAAAAATACCATTAAAAAAGTGCTTTAACTAATTCCATCTAATTTCAGACTCATTGCTTCTAAGACAAGTAGCCGTCTTCAAAATTAGCACATGTTCCAGATGGAAGTATTTCACATTAAATTACAGCCTCACTGTTTTCAAGTGGCTCTGGAAAACAGCAAAGGTATTTTGGTGTAGAAGACTCCATGCTGCCTTCCTACACAGTTCATGTCATTTTGAGTACGGCCTTTTTAATATACTTAAGTATACAATGCAGAAGAACCTCAGCAAGGTAGAGAAGGTTAAAATATTTTAAACTGGAAAAAATTTATACAGGCTTCCCATATCATAACGGAGAACATAAATTATATTGTTATGTGGAAAAGTGACCAAGCTTACCTCTTAGCAAGAACTATAAAACTGAATTACTTTTTACTGAGAAGGCATATTTTATGCATAAAATGCATATACTTCTCTGCATGTGTTACACTACTGAATTAATGAACAATGATGCTTTAGCAAGACAACTAACTTCCGTGCATTTAAGACACAATTATATTTAAGTAAAAAGAAATAAAGACATATTTACATTTTTCAGGTATCATTCCATGCTGTGTCTAGATGACTTACTCAATCTCACTTGAAATTTTAACTAGCTTATACCCTGAGACCTATCTCCACAGTTTAAGATTTTCTGGATTTCTTTAGAGTCTAAGTACTTGAAAATTCCTCTTTTAATTGAAAATCCTCTCTTCATTTATTCACTGGAAATATGCCTCATCATTCCAGTGACAAACCAATACTTTAGAAGTAGCAGGAAGGGGACAGTAACTCCTTAAAGTAAATGTGATTAGGGTCACATTCTTGTATTGTAGTCATTACCTAAAATATCAGAGGATTTTATCCAGGTAGAAATAAAGTAAGAAAAAGACTGCTCTCCAGCATTTGGAAAAATTACTAAGACAGAACTATGTTCTCCCATGCTATTCAATCTAACTGTTCTTTGTCTAGCTGCCTTTTGTTTGTCTCTAGTACCTTCAAACTACCTTGAACAATTAATTTCTCAGCTAATTAGTAGCCATCTGGCCTCAGAGTATACTTTGGGTCTTTGTTCATCCCTGCAGCCTTTAATGATTTTTACTGTTCATTCAATTTGTGTAGCTAGTGAACACTACAGTGTGATAACTAGAGCTGTGCAAATAATTTACTTCCTAGCTTGTCTGTCAAACAAAAAAGGCATCCAAAAGCTTGAACTGTATTTAGTCTTTTTCCTTAGTCAAGCAGAACACAGAAAAACGTCCTTCACCAAAGAGAATGAAAAATTACTGATGATCTAGTAAGAAAAGGAGAATGGGATACATATTGCCATTGCTACCACACGATTTTCCAAAACCATTTGGTGAATTCAATCCCTAACTTGAATTTTAGACAATACAAAAGCACTTCACGCATGAACTGCCTTTCAGCTCAATATTTCATACATACTATACCCCAAAACAGCATTGCATTTCTTACAGGCACTTCATTATATTTTAGCATACTGGCTTTTTCACCTTCCTACTCTACTGAAAGCAAGAAGGCTAACTTGCAGGACTTATGTGGATTTAATTCTAGACGCAACACATCAACTACTTACGCTGCCCACAAGAAGTTCCAATGTAGCCCTTCTGGCACTGGCACCAGTCATCCATACATGTGCCACCATTCAAGCACCTAATGCGGCACTGTCGTACTGCAACAAAGCCCAGGCAGATATGAATGTTAAGAAAAATCCCACATTGGGAAGGAAATATGTATAAAAACAAAGACATTCAAATGTAGATGTGTGCTTTGAACAATATAAGCTACGTGTTTAAGTGTACAGTCCTGTATTTCTCCAACCAAACTCATCCAAGCTGTAGCTGTCATTCAGCCATTATTTTAAGATTAACTATGAGGGGTTGTTTTAGAGCTTTCCATGACCACTTTTAGCACCTTAGAACTTTTAATGATCTTGGAGGCTGTGCAATCTTAATTTCTTAGGAAAATGGGCTCAAAGAAAATATTAATACCACATACATATATATTTAATTTTTTTTATCTCTTCAAACACATTTTTTTCACAGACTAAACACAGGAACATGTTATATCAAACTTGATAAAAAAAGAGAGGAATCCAAAGCGTAAGTTATACACGCGTATGCAGTAATGACAAGTTATTTTTAAAGGATTTACACAGTAACTATTTCTGAGTTAACACTGAAGTAGAATTACTTGAAATCAGATTTGTAGTGAAAATAAATACAGTGAGCCCTTACTAGGTTTTGGTCCACACGTAGGTGATACTTGTCCATTTGCACAAATGCACATGTTAGGGCGGGAACAAAATCCATCACCACAGCCACTTCTACAAATTGCTGAGGAGAAGCAAAAAAAGATAGTGATTAACAGTAAACTTAGTCTTAAACAGCAAGAAATAAAAGCTGTAAGTATGTTAACATTTTCTTTTAGGGAAAAAAATGAAAAACAAAACCCCGCGTGAATGCTCAGTTCATTGGCATAGTTAATACACCTGCAAAAGTGATTGTAAATTAAATAAAGAAAAGTAAATTTTGGTATCTAACAAATTTAAAGACAAACAGAAACAAATATGGCATTTTCAAACACTGAAACCAGATAATCAGGCCTTTCCCCAATCAGAAATATTAGCCTACTACACAAGTAATATAAAATTATTAAAATTACATATTTCATAGAATCCTAGAACAACCAGGTTGGAAAAGACCCATTGGATCTTTGAGTCCAACCATACAAGACCTGTAGAAAACTTTACCAAGGATCCAAGATTTGCATGAATATAGACAATACAGATCAAATATGCCAATTCATGGCATGACTTCTCACAATCACTGTTTTAGAGGCACTTTTACATCTCTTTTTTCTAAGGTTATCCAACCTTAACACAAGGCTGTCTTGGGGGAAGTCAGCATTCAGATGCTCAGCTTTGAAAACTTTGTGCACTTTCCCTAAACGTATTTTGTGTACTGAAATATTTCCACTTTATTATTTACAAACTAACATTATAAAAAACTCTGGGAAGCCTGTCCATACCATATCATGTATGCATAACATGCATGCCATTGTACATCCTGATGCACCAAAGTAATGCCTTCCCTAATCGCTTACCAGCCAGGGGAACTCCATTGCTCAAAGGAACAACAGAATCAGAGAAGAGTAAACAGCTACATCCAGATTCTGAAGGAGAACCATATGAATACATCTAAATAATCTGCTGGATTAGCAAATGCACCAAAATTAAGCCTGAAACATTAATAGCCAGTACAGCACAGGAAGACCTTAAAAGCCACATATGCAAAAGACAGCTTGTAAAGCTAAAAAAACAAGCAAGATCACAGTTGCTTCATAAATAACGCTAGAGTTTTGAGAGAGTCAAATAATCCAGAAGCACGTTCCCACTGAAGGACTACAAAAGGAACAAATATCTCCAGTAGATAATTTGCCAAGAATATACTGACTACATTAAAAAAACTTGTCCGTATAGATTAAAGGGGAAAAAATCCCCAATCCACCTGTCCTTATAATAAAAAAAAAGAAAGCAGAAAGAAGACCTTTCTCAGCACACTTGTGCTCTACTTTTGACATAGAAAAACACACATAAATGTGACACAAATCCCATAAGGAAGTAAATTGTTTTCTTGCCCCTTTATAGAATCCAAATATGGAAATCTGAATTGGGATCCAAATCCTGGAAGTTTTACATGCTTCCTTTTAACCATTCTCCACCAAATAAGTGCTCTGCACTTAGACCAAACATAACCAAAACAGACCAGATTTTCTAAACCCATGCCCTCCTTGACATACGCCAATAAAGGCCTCATTTTCTTTACAAGAGAGGAGAAGACAAAGCCTCATTAACGGTACACTGACACTACTTTTTGGGCATCAGAAAAGTATAACAAGGACCACCTACACTTATCATTGAATTCCTCTACAGTTATGCTTTAAATGTAAGGCATGAGGAGTGAAGTATTTGTGAGATTTCAGTGTTTAGTTCAAATTAAGACATATCACTGACTGATATAAAATACTTCTTCTATTAGCAAATGTTAAAGTGAGAAACAAGACTCAACTTTAGCTCACTTGACAAACACAGGGAACAGGGTTGCTTTTCCTTCTGTCACTGCTCAGTCCATCTTTATACACCATAGTTCAATTTCCTGATTAATTAAGGGCTGCATTTAGACCATTCTGTTAACATATTATTTGTTACGGATTAACTTTTTCAGCCCCACAGCTGAAAACGTATTTTTAGTGCCTTCAGTTTATATTATTTAAAGAAAAAGTAAACCCAGGTACACCTTCATTCTTTAGATACAGACCACCAACAACAATCCTCACATTATTAACTGAAATCATTGTAAGGTCAGAATGGCTTCCTATTAACCTATCATGAGTTTATAGATCTCTCTTCATTAAATAATATGTTAAAATCATGAGCTATAATCTGCACTAATTATAATGAATGCATCTCCAATAAGAAGTTTGCTAGCTTGCCCATTATCCTGAGCGGGTGGCTTTGCCTGGCTAAAGAGCTCTAGCTAGAGGAGCTATCATCTCAAATAATGATCAATGTGAGCACAGCAATCTGTACTCCTAAACCAAAAATACAGAAAGTGTCCCAGCTATTCTTACAGATGATCTGGCAGAAACATTTATCCTTCAAACATGTTAGAGAGCTGCAATTAAGCTCCAGTAAAAAAAAAAAAAAAGAAAAAAAACCAAACAAAAACAGCAGCTAAAAGATGTCCTTTGTGTACATAAGTTAGTAGTAAATCATGGATTATTCTGGATGTGAAGAGACCTGAGACTGAGGTCTTTCAGAGGCACCGAGAGTCACAATTCAAGAATAATTTATAAGGATTTCTGAAAGTACCTAAAGCGTGGCCTGTCCCTAACTTCAATTGAGTTACATACCCAGATGCGAAATGATAAATGTGAACTCAACACATTTTACTGATTTTACTCCCAAGTGTACTGACACCAGCGTCCTCTTCTAAACTACATGGTTAACCTTTGCTAGTAAACACTAGATTAACCATAAATCAATATCAGTTATACATGGCGCAGTCATGAGAAATATTAGCAAGATAAATTTACTCATGTAAAATAAATAGATGTGAACAGGCTGATAGTTTGGCAGATCTTCACTTATCACCCGCTCTTTCCCTAGTTTACTCTTGAATGTCTGTAGTGTGATACAAAGCAACAGTACCACAACTTACCTAAAGTAAGTGTATCTTAAACATGAGTTCTGAAGTTGAGTATACTTATTAACAAAAGAGATGGTGACAAGCTATGATGAATGAGGACAAGCTCATATTAAAATTCAAGGACTATAAGAAGCATGTGTCTAATATAAGCAGTTATCTAAAGGAAAGAAAACTCAATTCTCTGTTTTCTTTCTAGGCAGACAATGTTCCCTCGTCAGATTACTGAGCAGTCATACTGGCTCACCTCCTTTTTCTTTCACTAAGTCATGACAGCAACCACATTTGTCAGCACAGTGCCTATTCTGACCATGCAGTAAACTTAGTCTACATGTTTTACTACTATTAAAACACAAATAAAAATGATAGGTAAGTGAATGGTCACCCTAGATGTAAAAAAAAAAGAATTCCATTTGACTGTAATGTCAAGTCTAGCAGAGAAGTTGCAAAATACCTCAGATCTGATTTGCCTTATATCAGGACCTTTTGGCATTTTTTTTATACTGTTACTATAGTCAATTAATTGATTTAGGGAAGGTTCTTTAATTTTTCCTTCATTGTTGTATTCTTTTTTAAAAATTAAGTGCAGATATGCCTCTTAGGCACACATCAAATTAAAAACATCAATTTGCTAATACCTTGATTACGAAAAATGTAATCAAGGTATAACTCACTGGCCTTTTTCCTTATCTTTCTCTTCCTTTTTCTTCCTTTCGAAAATAAGGCAGAAGACAGAATTGAACTCTCTTTTCTCATAATGAAAGGAGTAGCAATATTTATATTTATTATTAACCATAGGGCAGTAGAAGCTCCAAGTCAGACACTTACGAACAATGCACTGATTTCCTCCAGGGAGTGTTTTCCATCCAGGGCAACAGTACAAGTGGAATCTAGAGCCACACACATTTGGCCTGTGAAATAGACAAAAAAAAAATGTATATATAAAAACATTTATCAGTGTAAAGAGAACCCAAACTTTTATGTACACACAAGGGAAGAAACCAGCTGCACGAAAACAAAAAAAAAAAAAGTGTTTAGGAAAGACGTTCAGAAAAAAAAATCTCCCTAAAAGAACAATGTCTTTCTCCATGGTAAGGGGTTCCAAGCCATTTGATTTTGTACCAATTCAACTGGTCAGTATAAAGAGAGGCAAACTAGGCAACAGCAGGTCACATTCATCCCTGTTGGAACTACTGAGGACATGAAAGGGATGAGTTTGTCCCTGCGTTCAGACACCACCTCACAATTCTTGCTGTAAAAACTCTTCATGCTGTCACCTGACACAAGGCAGTTGGGGTGACTGGGCACGAAGACTAAGAAACTAATTACCAAGAATGTGATGTGCACGTCAAAGCATCTTAACACCGTAAGACGTTCGAATAGAGAGCCCAGTGGTTGTAAGGCAGCCTCACACCACGCCTGCTTTTAACAGAACCGCGATAATTAAAAGGCTGCGTTTCACCGCCGAGGACACCAAGCTCCGCTGACAGCTGCTCCCGGCGAACAGAGGGGCCGGAGTCCGCGGGGAAAAGGAAGAGGCGGCTGCGGGGAAGGGGCTGCTCGCCAGGGAATCACAGAATCACAGACCAACCAGGTTGGAAGGGACCCATCGGATCTTCTAGTCCAACCATTCCTATCTAACACTAAACCAAGTCCCTCAAGACCTCATCCACCCGTGCCTTAAACACCTCCAGGGAAGGTGACTCAACCACCTCCCTGGGCAGCTTGTTCCAATGCCCAATGACTCTTTCTGTGAAAAACCTCCTCCCAATCTCCAGCCTAAATGTCCCCTGGCGGAGCTTGAGGCCATTCCCTCTCGTCCTGTCCCCTGTCACTTGGGAGAAGAGGTCAGCTCCCTCCTCTCCACAACCTCCTTTCAGGTACTTGTAGAGAGCAATGAGGTCTCCTCTCAGCCTCCTCTTCTCCAGGCTTAACAACCCCAGCTCTCTCAGCCGCTCCTCATAGGATCTGTTCTCCAGCCCCTTCACCAGCCTCGTCGCTCTTCTCTGGACTTGCTCCAGAGCCTCAACATCCTTCTTGTGGTGAGGGGCCCAGAACTGGACACAGTATTCAAGGAGCGGAAGGATGAGCGGCAGGCGAGTCCCCGAGCGCGGAGAGTCCCTTACCCGCGGAGCGCATCCCGCTGGCCTCGCCAGCCGGCTCGGAAGGTGCCGACCTGTCCTTCGGTTCGGGAGGTGCCGCCCGGGCCCCCGACCCCGCGCAGGGGCGGCATCTGCCGCTGCCCTGCGGCTCCCTGCGCGCAGAGCGCCAGGCAGATCACCCAGAGGAAGCAGCGCGGCAGCCCCAGGCTGCGCCGGCCGCCCATCCCGCGGCTGTCCCGGGGAGAAACGGAGGCTCGGGAGAGGTGTGCGCCGGGGCCGCTCTCCGCGGCTCCGCTCCGCGCCGGCCGAAGGATGCAGCCAAGGGAACCTCCTCCTCCTCCTTCTCCCCTTCTCCTCCCCAGCCCTCCCGTCGCAGCCGTCAGCGGGAACCGGTGATGCCAACGGCGGGGTCCACGTTGCATTCCCCTCCTCTTCAAAGAGAGGAGGAGGAAAAAAGGAGGGAAAAGGAGTTGGTTGGGGTTTTTCTTTCCCAGCTCCGGGGGAAAAAAAAAAAAAAAAAAAAAAAAAAAAAAAAAAAAGGAAATCCAACAGAACCACTTTGAATTTCCCAGGAAAAAAGAAGTAAAAGTAGATGATTGCTAGCGAACAGCCGCCTTTTACAAGGACTAAAAACAGCTCCCGCCCACCCAAGGGGCGGTTTTGTCGCCGGTTGGTGCGGGGGGTGGCGCCGCAGCACCCCCGGGTGGGAGGGGGGCCTGTGCTTCCCCGGGGTCTGCACCTCGCCTGGCAGCTGGGAGTGTGCCATGCGCAATAGGTAGAGACTCAGAGACTCAGAGACTCAGAGACCGGCTTGGAAGGGACCTTAAAGATTCCAACCCCCCTGCCATGGACAGGGACACCTCCCACCAGACCAGGCCACCCAAAGTCCCCATCTAACCTGGTCCTGAACACCTCCAGGGATGGGGCAGCCACAGCTTCCCTGGACAACCTGTGCCAGCACCTCACCACTCTTATGGTGCAGAAATTCCTCGTCTATCCTAAATCTTCCCCTCTCCTGATTATACACATTGTCCCTTGTCCTCTCACCACAAGACTTTGTAAACAGTCCCTTCCCGACTTTTCTTGTACTGGAAGGTCATAGAATCATAGAATCATAGAACAACCAGGTTGGAAGGGACCCATCGGATCTTCTAGTCCAACCATTCCTATCAAACACTAAACCAAGTCCCTCAAGACCTCATCCACCCGTGCCTTAAACACCTCCAGGGAAGGTGAAGCAACCACCTCCCTGGGCAGCCTATTCCAATGCCCAATGATCCTCTGTGTGAAAAACTTCCACCTGATGTTCAGCCTAAATCTCCCCTGGCGGAGTTTGAGACCATTCCCTCTTGTCCTGTCCCCTGTCACTTGGGAGAAGAGGCCAGCTCCCCCCTCTCCACAACCTCCCTTCAGGTAGTTGTAGAGAGTAATGAGGTCTCCTCTCAGCCTCCTCTTCTCCAGGCTAAACAACCCCAGCTCTCTCAACCGCTCCTCCTAAGACCTGTTATCCAGCCCCTTCGCCAGCCTCATTGCTATTCTCTGGATTTGCTCCAGAGCCTCAACATCCTTCTTGTGGTGAGGGACCCAGAACTGGACACAATATTCAAGGAGTGGTCTCACCAGTGCAGAGTACAGAAGGAGAATCACCTCCCTGGACCTGTTGGTCACACCATTTCTCATACAAGCCAGGATGCCATTGGCCTTCTTGGCCACCTGGGCACACTGCTGGTTCATGTTCAGTCGGCTGTTGACCAACACTCCCAGGTCCCTCTCCTCCTGGCAGTTTTCCAACCAGACTTCTCCCAGTCTGTAGCTCTGCATTGTTGTGTCTCAAGTGCAGGACCCGGCATTTGGCTGTGTTAAACCTCATGCCATTGGACACTGCCCAGCGGTCCAGCCTGTTTAGGTCCCTTTGCAGAGCCTCCCTACCCTCCAGCAGATCGACACTTCCACCCAGCTTAGTGTCATCTGCAAACTTGCTAAGGGTAGCCTCAATGCCTTCATCCAGGTCGTTGATGAAGACATTGAACAGGGCTGGACCCAACACTGAGCCGTCTCCCCGGAGCCTTCTCTTCTCCAGGCTGAACAAGCCCAACTCTGTCAGCCTGTCCTCATAGGGAAAGTGCTCCAGCCCTTTGATCATCATTGCAGCCCTCCTCTGGACAGATTCCAACAGTTCTATATCCTTCTTATGTTAAGAATTCCAGAAATGGACACAGTACTCCAGGTGGCATCTCACAAGAAAGAAACAGAGGGGCAAACTCACCTCCCTCACCCTGCTGGCCATGCTGCTTTTGATGCTGGCCAGGATATGGTTTGCGTATCGTACACTGACCCACCTTTATAGGAAGGTTTGTAAGCAAAACCCCTCCATGGAACAACGCCTGGGGTTCCAAATAAAAGGTCCAAGTTGGTGCTGCAGTGTGGGGCCCAGCCCAGCAGGGTGAAACCTGGACATGGAGCTGGGAAGGGGTCAGAGCAGGTACAGGGAGGGATCAGGGCAGCCTTCACATGCCCCACGAGCAGTCACAGGGACACCAAGCAGAGCGGGAGCACCTTGCAGCACCCATTCAGCAACCTGTGGTGATCAGATTGTCAGCAAGGGGTGGATGCCTTCCAAACACTTGAAAAACATTAAAAGCTGAGAGACTTTGGCCCAAAACCTGCAGTTTCGTTTAAGAGTAGCTTTTTCAAGTTCAACCTTGAAGCTTTTCCTTTTTTTTCTCTTGCTGTTTCTTTCCACTTAACCATCTTGAAATTAATGCAAAATAAGGCCCCCCCCCCCCCTCCCCCCCCCACCCCCCCCCGAGCTAGGTAAGTTTCATGCTTACTTTTTAAAGCTAAACCCATGAATTTACCTAACTGTGCTGAACAGACAGCTGCCCATAGAAAGTTGACAGCAGCAATGAAGACAAGTCCCTACTGAAAGTCACTACGTGCTCCCTGTGGGTCTTTCTGATGCAACAGGACACAACCTCGTTTTGTCTTCTGAGAACCATAGAATCATACAACAGTTTGAGTTGGAAGCGACCTGAAAGATCATCTAGTTCCAACCCCATAAGAAAGAGCAAGAAAAGAATTAGTTCAGAGAAACTGAACCATACATGTTGATGGGACAGACTTCTTTATCCTTTCTCAGAAAAGCAATTATCCCAACATGAGCATGGATCCAGCTGGAAAGGTGACCCTGGTATTACTTTTCCCATTGAGACTGCAACAGCCTGAACTAGTGTGAAGCCCACTATCTCAGCTTAAGGAAAGTTTGATGTAGCCTGTCTGCTTACACCTTCTTGGAGGGGAATTCACGCCTGACTGCAGGTTGGAATAAGAACTCTACTGCAACACTGGATTTACTTTTCTGCCAGAGAATTAATTCACCCCAAATAGGATAAACCCTGGACACCCAATCACTCACACTTGAGGAAAGGGTCATGAATTTTAGTCCTGACATATACAGACTGTTATGCTTCTTAAGTGAGTGCAAAACAAGTTAACAGTGCTTTAAATTCCAAATACAGAGAGGCCAAGACACTCATTGACTTCTTGCAGGAGCAGAATCTGGCCCAGAATCAGAGAAGACTGGTCACTTTGAATTACAGCTATACAGTTGAGCACCTCACTGTACTTACCATGTACACTCTGGCAACTGGGGAACATTTTTGTGCGTTTTGAAACAGAACAACCCAAAATGTGGCAGCTGCTTTTAAAAGCATGTTATCCAACACTTCTAATTCTGAGATGAAAAGCAGAAGCCATGTTTTGTTATCTCTGAAACAAGCCCCGCTAGCCAAGAGGTCATGAAGCCATTCCCTTATAGAAGTCTCTGTCCTAGTTTGGTAGTCTGTGGGCTCTAATAGAGGATCCATTTGGAGACCTGTAGTCTGATTGATCAGAAGCTGATTTTGTTTAAATTTGGGAGATTAGCAGAAGTAATTTTGCATCTTTAAGGTTAAAAGCTGGAGAAATTAGTGGGACTGTTTAATAAAGGGACTATTTAATGAAGACAAACTGGGGAAAAGTATTCAAGAATGCATATAGGTGAAGTTTGGAATTTCTTCAAAATGGAAGCTGTTAAACCCATTTCAAATTAGGTGCACCAAGCAAATCCAGGGAGAGAAGGATTCCATGCTTGTTTGGGTGAATATCTACCTCAAAAAAACAAAAAAAAAGGCAAACAATAGTGAGGCAGGCTACAAAAAGTAAAAAGGAAAGAACTGATCTGAGGTAAGTTTAGTGCATTGGCTATTAGAAAGGATTCCCAGAAGTAAAAGAAAACTAGATCTTAAAAACAACAACGCAAGAAAATCTTAGAGAAAAAAAGAGACATTTACGTACAGACAATATTCCCAGAGAAAAAACTCACAACATGGATTATTTTAAAAATCTGTGTTTTTCTCATGTGGTTGATTTTTTTCCCCAGAAACAAAGTTGGGGGTTATTTTTAAGCAAAGGCATTTGGAAACAAAGTAAAAATGTGGGCTATCACTTTACTAAATCAGGATCCAAGTAATTTGGACTACTTTGATGTAAATAATTTCATTGTGTCCTAAAAATGATGTGTCCTGGTGGCTATGCTTGATTGTCAATGAAAAATGTTCTCATCTATTCATTACCCTGAATCATTAAAAGTACACAATGGTGGATGCCCAGGTCACTACAGGTATTAAAAGTACAAATTATGAGAGAATATCAGGTTTAAAAACCACGAGTTTATTTCTTTATAATGCTACTGTCCAAACTTCTGTGTTATTGTTTTTCTTTTTCAGAATTTAGGAGGCCTCAGTCTATCATAGAATGGTCCTGTCCTGCAGAGTTTCCACTTAAAACTAATAAAAGACACCGCAGTATTGGGCCCATGTGTTTGCCGAAGGCCATAGATAGAAAGCATAAATCACATAAATTAAACACATGCTTGATATAAAAGAAAATACTTGCCTGAAAAGGTTTTTTTCAGTAGGATAAAGCTTTTTTTTGTTGTACTGCACTGTTTGGTCTGGGGTTTTTTTGTAGTTGTTTTGTTCCCTGTTGGAAATACTACAGTAAAAATTATATTATTATAAATGTGTGAACTTGCACTTCTGAGCATTTCAGGAACATGGCCCTACGTTTTCAGTGTTAAGCATAGGACACCAATTTTATAACCATCACAATGGTTACAGATCTAAGTACTTTGATATATTCAGGTACAGGATGCAGTTTACTGCTTGATCCACATGGATATAACAAACCACTCAGCATGGTAGCAAGGGATGTGTTTAAGTGCCTGGCCATATCAGGAAGCATTCGTTTTTGGAGCATCATGAGGAATACTTCTTAGAATCATAGAATCACCAGGTTGGCAGAGACCCACTGGATCATCGAGTCCAACCAACTTCAGATGACGTCAAATAATGAAAATTGGTTGGAAGGGATAGGATAAACTTGAAAAAAAATGTCATGCAAAAATGTGTAAATATTTTGCTTTTTCTCTGTCCTTTTCTAGTTACATATCAAATTCCACCTACACAACTGAATTCTCTGTAAAAACAAGTTCCTTACTTGTTAAACATAGGTATCATTTCAATATTGTTTTCCTTCTTTTGACAAGACAGCAAATGTTCTCACCTGATTTTCTACCACTACTATTTTGGAGCATTCCAAATATAAACTTTTTTTTTTTTAAAAATGTATCAGAGTACACTGAGAATTAGTAAAGTACTGAGAAATGTTAAACTGAAGTTCAAACAAGTTGAATGGATTGCCTGTTAAATGCAGTTTTGTATTTTCTTCTTTTTGTTCCACCTTTAACAAAACAGATTATGTAATACTTATTGATACCAAACAGATCCTGAGCTCCCATGCACTAAACTCTGTGGAAAATGAGACAGAAAAGAACACAGGTTCTGTAAGAAATGAGGTATCTAAGTGAAATCCTGTCTGTATGCTGATGACTCAGAAACCGTACTCATTTCTGATAAAGTAATTTCTGATGAGGTTTTGGACTTGTCCTTTTAAGCCAGTCCTTTGCTCTGGAAAAACAAACAAACAAACAATCAAACAAACAAATATCCCAATCAGTACACATCTTGTAAGCTTTCTGTTGCTCCGTTTTTCAATTTCCATATCATCCTTCAGTACACCCTCTCTCATCCCAGAAGGACACATGCTAGCTGCAATGTCTACCAAGCACAAAAACTGATTTACTGCATCTAATTTTGCACCTTACTTATTGCTGCCTCTTCCTTTCTGGCTTATGTAAATCAGCTTATTACTACTGACAGGAATATCTGTAACGACAGAAGTGCACTCTCTCTCTGACTCTTCTGAGCTCTTCCCTTCTGGATCTAATGCAGGCTCCCTATCTTCACGTTTTCAGTCAGAGCCAAATCTTCATTTGGTATCTTTCTCTGTTATCTCCACTACAGAAACATTAAAAAGTATTTCTGGAAAAGACCTTGAAAAGTCATCTGAATAATCCTTTGTACTGTAAAGCAAACAAAACCTCCAACTACAGGCATTATTCTACAAACTGACCATTTAACCTGTACCTCAAGTATAGCAACTCTGCTGGGCTGCAGGTGATCTGCTACAAATGCCACTGATTTACCACTAAAGTTTTCCCCAGTTTCAACAGGAGTCCTACTTTCCGCATTTTAAACGGCTCCCTGCAAGCCACTTTAATTTCCTTTCCGTCATCTTCTTACATGCTTTGTGCTTGAAGAACATCATTCTGCCCCTTTCAGTTCTTTTCTGACTAAAACAGTCTATTTTTTTTTTTAGGCTTTCCATATCTTTCCAGCAGATTTATTCTACTGGTATGACCTTCTTCAAGTGAGGTGCTCAAAGCTTGAGACAATTTGCTAGCTGAGACTGGGCCCAAGCTGATCAGAGAGGAGGGAGTAAGTCATTTCTCTTACAGCATAAAATCAGGAGTGTTCATAGACTACTGGGTGCTTGTGTTTTTCAAAGCAGTACTGACGTTATCAGACTAGGAAATTGGATTAGTTGGCCTAACTTCCCTTTTCCTCTCTTTAAATATATGCATTGACCTGGCCTATGCCCATAACTTGGTAAACCACAAATGAAAACTAGTAAGCAAAACCAGAGAAAACAAGTTTATTCTAACTATAAATGTACTGTCAATAGAAAAGAAGAAAGGAAATGGCACAAATTGGGGCAGAGGAAGTATAACCTGAATGTGAGGAAAATCTTTTGGCCTATGAGAGTAACAAAGCACTGTAACAGGCTGCCCAGAGAAGATAGTGGAATGTCCTCTGGGAATATTCAAATGCCCCCAATACATTTCTTCCAACCTGCTGTAAGTGAACCTGATTTAGCAGGGTGGTTGAACTAGATATCTCCAGAGGACCCTTCCAGTCCCTACCATTCTGTGATTCTGTCTGAGAGTTTCCTCTTTTCTCACGTCTGCAATATTGCCAGTATTTTTCTAATTACTGGTGAAATGTTTTCCTCCTGTTACTTCTAGCTTCTACATTAAATATTTTCTCTTAACTATCAAATCTATATTGCATGCTGTCCATTTTCTCTATATTTCTCTTTATCAGTGTA
The DNA here is from genome assembly GCA_033558105.1 of Coccyzus lansbergi. NCBI lineage: Eukaryota > Metazoa > Chordata > Aves > Cuculiformes > Coccyzidae > Coccyzus > Coccyzus lansbergi. The sequence continues at coordinate 526,449 of JAUMJK010000468.1, forward strand.
ATCTATATCTTATAATATTAACACAGTTAAAAGCTGAAAGCAACACTGCAGGGGCAAGACAGGTCTTTTGAGGGGTACCAGACCCAGGAGATGCATCCTGGGCTAGGAACAGAATTTTAAATTAATCTAGAATAGACCCTAGAGGGTAGAAAAGCAAGACAGGAACCATACCAAACCAACAAAAACCCCAAAAATCAACCTCTTACATATTTTTCTTACCCCTGTCTGCACTGGATTCTGAGAATCCTCAGCCCACAGACAGCAGATTACCAAGATTTTCAGAACTTACTCCATCCCTCCCATGACCTTAAAACTTTCTCATTAAGTTTCTTTCACGCAATTTCAGGGCTTTCCATTACTTAGCATAGGTGGGTTAACATTCAGGGAATCACGCTGTAATTTGCTAGGTTCTTTCTTGCTCTCTACAATTATGGAAAATAATTATCAGAGACTATCTGAATAATGAAAAAAAGTCAAATTCTTAGTGTTATTAGATCTAATTAAATCTACAGAAGATAATATGGTAGTGACACTAAAAAAAACACATTGCTTTGCCTATGATTTTCTGAAATGTTTTATATACACATATATAATACATGCAATTTCCTAAAAGTGTTAAAATGTTCTATCATAGAAATCCAGTATCATTTGAGAGAAGAATTAATATTCTAGAAGGTCCTACAGTGCTTGTTTTCAGTCTCAGAGGTGGGGCTTAACTGACTACTCTTGAAGTAGCTGTTGATGAGATTGGCTGAAAAACAGGAGGATGGTGGGTGAAAGTAAGGGTGCGGAGGGAGTCTCCTTTTCATGGTGGGAAGCCTTTCATTGAATGGCCTTAGCTAAACAGAATCACCTGGAGAGGACTACTTGTTATCCAGCTGTGGTTTTAGCAGGTGTTTTCATGCCAAGTGGAAATTGTTTGATTTATTTTGCCTGCACTTCAAGTAACTTTGTACTATTTTGTTTAATTTATTTTTGTATGTCAGTCTTATTCTCCTGTAGCTTCCAAAACCTCTTTAAATAATCTATTTTTCCAGGATTACTGCCACCAGTCTGCATACTTCTTTCTTAGTATCTGTAACGACTTTGGATAAAACCCACCTGGACTTCAGGATTTCTTGGCTTTTAGTCAATGCAACTCATTTATTGCTTCTGTCATATTGATCTTGAAATCATCTTAGCCAGTGAATACACAGCAAATTCAGATGAGATTTCATTACTGCATTCTGTCACCAGTAAGTGAATTAAAAAATGATGACTAACTGCCCTCAATACGTAAACTTCAATAGATAAACATGCTTATGCAGTGGGGAATCCCACATCTTCAATTTCACTCAAGACAACTAAGTGTGTGAGTCTGGGTGTGTGTTCAGGGAGAAGGGGGTCTTTCTGAGCAGTGATTTCCAGTAGCAACAGGTTACTTGTTACATAAAATAAAATTTAAGTTTCTCATGTGAAAGTAGGTGCAAAAAAAGGATTGTTTGACTTAACCATCTGCTTTAGAGAAGCAGACCTTTGTTACCTTGATATTTCTGTCCTCCAGAACCCTAGAATATGTTTTCCTTAAGTCTCAGTCAGGATTCTGAAGAAATACAGAGGCAAAATGTTATAGAATGAACTTTTATAGGCAGTTGAGAGTGGGAACTGGGAATGGAATGCTGCATTATGGCTACTCAGCTGAAGTGCATTTACACCAATGCACACAGCATAGGGAATAAGACGGAAGAACTGGAAGCCGTTGTAGGGCAAGGAGCTTATGATGTCGTTGCCATCACAGAAATGTGGTGGGATGACTCATATAACTGGAGTACAGGTATGGTGGGCTATAAACGCTTCAGAAGTGATAGGAAGGCTAGGAGAGGAGGTGGAGTAGCCCTCTTTGTAAGGGAGGACTTGGATACCACTGAGGTGGATTGAGGCAATGAGGAGATTGAGTGGCTGTGGGTTAAAATCAGAGGAGCCCATAAGAAGCTAGATTTTGTAATGGGAGTCTGTTACAGACCACCCAGCCAAGGAGAAGCCTAATTGTAAAGAAAGCTGTTCCCGCTGTGTACAAACCCCAGAACTAGCAAAATGAGGCTCCCATAGTCCAAGGGGAGGTGGTCAGAGCCTTGGTTTCCCAGCTAGACACATAGAAGTCTGTGGGGCCAGACAGGATTCACCCAAGGGTATTAAGGGAGCTGGCGGATGTACTGGCCGAAGTCCTTTCCATCATCTTCCAACAGTCCTGGAAGACAGGGGAGGTACCACCGGACTGGAGGTTGGCTGATGTAGCGCCCATCTACAAGAAGGGTTGCAGGCAGGACCTGGGGAACTACAGGCCAGTCAGTCTGACCTCAGTGCCAGGGAAAGTCATGGAACAGGTGATCTTGAGTGCTATCATGAAGCACATGCAAGAGAACTGGGTGATCAGGCCCAACCAACATGGCTTCACAAAAGGCAGGTCTTGCCAAACTAACCTGATCACCTTCTATGACAAAGTGACTCGGCTGCTGGACAAGGGAAAGGCTGTGGATGTGGTCTTCCTGGACTTCAGTAAAGCCTTTGACACAGTTTCTCACAGCATTCTGCTACAGAAACTGTCAGCCTCTGGCCTGGACAGACGCACACTCTCCTGGGTAGAAAATTGGTTGGATGGTCGAGCCCAGGGAGTGGTAGTGAATGGTGTTAAATGCAGCTGGAAGCCAGTTACAAGTGGGGTTCCCCAGGGCTCAGTGCTGGGTCCAGCCCTGTTCAATGTCTTCATCAATGACCTGGATGAAGACATTGAGTGCACCCTTAGCAAGTTTGAGGATGACACTAAGCTGGGTAGAAATGTCGATCTGCTGGAGAGTAAGGAAGCTCTGCAAAGGGATCTGAACAGGCTGTACTGCTGGGCTGAGTCTAATGGGATGAGGTTTAAGACAGCCAAATGCCAGGTCATGCATTTGGGGCACAACAACCCTATGCAGAGCTACAGACTGGAAGAAGTCTGTCTAGAAATCTTCCAGGAGGAGAGGGACCCGGGGGCGTTGGTTGACAGTGACTGAACATGAGCCAGCAGTGTTCCCAGGTGGCCAAGAAGGTCAATGGCATCTTGGCTTGTATCAGAAATGGTGTGACCAGCAGGTCCAGGGAAGTTATTCTCCCTCTATACTCCGCACTGGTGAGACCGCTCCTTGAATATTGTGTCCAGTTCTGGGCCCCTCACCACAAGAAGGATGTTGAGGCTCTGGAGTGAGTCCAGAGAAGAGCAACGAGGCTGGCGAAGGGACTGGAGAACAGGTCTTATGAGGAGTGACTGAGAGAGATGTGGTTGTTTAGCCTGGAAAAGAGGAGGCTGAGAGGACACCTCATTGCTCTCTCCAGCTACCTGATGGGAGGTTATGAAGAGGAGGGAGCTGGCCTCTTCTCCCAAGTAACAGGGGACAGGACAAGAGGGAATGGTCTCAAGCTCCACCAGGGGAGATTTAGGCTAGACATTAGGAAAAAGTTTTTCACACAAAGGGTCATTGGGCATTGGAACAGACTGCCCAGGGAGGTGCTTGAGTCACCTTCCCTGGAGGTGTTTAAGGCAGGGGTAGACGAGGTGCTGAGGTACATGGTTTAGTGTTTGATATTTAGTGATCGTTGGACTCAATGATCCGATGCGTCTCTTCCAACCTGGTTATTCTATGATTCTGTGATTCTATGAGTTATGATGGTGCTCCTTTATTTCGTGTACTACTGCTGCACTCCGATGCTGAGATATGATCACTGATGGATGCAATCTCGTTCATGCTGGGCTATAAATATGTATATTTAGCAGTTTCTAAATGTAAACTCTGTTTCCATTGGAGGGAATTTTAACTTCACTTTACTCTACAAAAGTATTTGTACTTTGTATCACTACATAATTCTATGTTATGAATTTACTGTATCAAGTACTTTTTTACTGTGATTGTAAAGGTAACAAAGCTGAAGTTTGCAGTTCTACATCCTACCCTTGTAATGGTAAACCTCAGCCCAAGTTTCCATATGCTAGCCTGCTAATGTGCTGCTCTTGTTCTAGAAGATCCACTTCTGGTGGTGAGAGAGTAACTCAGTTCCCTTCAAAAAGCAAGAACAATGGTAAAAAGTAGTAACTAAAAGGGGCAGAGGAAAAGAGATTAGGCCATCTTAAAGCAGCAAAACTGTGGCAAAACCACAATAGGAAAAGCAAGGAAAAGGAGAGGGATATTAGTGCTTCCCCCAAAGAAGGAAACATCAGGCTCCCAGTGAGTGAGTAGCAGTTCTGATTCAGTGTAGGCAGTGATAGGAATGACAGCAGCCAGTCCCCCAAAGATACAAGAGCAGTCCCTGCTAGCACAAGCAACCTGGAGTGCGGTGACCAGGAGAAGCAAATAGGGTGTGACGCATCAGAAGGATGTGGCACATCAGAAGAGTGTGGTGCAGTGGTGTGTACAGCGGTTTCCAACGCATGCAGGGAGGATGTGTAGGCAGTCCACAGCCCCTCCTGGCTCTGGACTGTAACTCAACTCTTGGTCATTGCCCTCCCAAAATCATCTCCAGAAGGAATGTGGTGACCCAGAGAGAGTTACTACATGGACATACAGCTGTTCAGGTCTTCAGCTGCAGGCAATGCCTGAGCCTGCCACTAGTAGTGGAAGGCAACTGAGGCAACCGCTGGTTTTGCTGCAGTCAGGTGAATGGTCTCCTCGGCCAGATGGCAGAGCTAAAAGAGGAATTGGAAAGGTTAAGGAGTGTCTGGAAGTGTGAGAGGGAAATATTTTGGTGGAGCCATATCCTACAATCCCTGCAACCAAGACAGCAGATGAAGGCTCCACAGGAAGCACAGGATCCCCATCCCTCCTGCCACCAAGTAGAAGGAGGGGACCAAAGAGGCAGGGGAGATTGGAAGCAGGTCCCTGCTTGAGGTGGCAGGTGAATGCCCTCTCAGCCTCCCTCACCTTCCCAGTTGCCCTTATACAACATAGATGGGACTCTTGAACTTGAAGGCCAGACAAATGATGATGTAGGTGAATGTCCATCCAATGTGCTGTCTAGCACTAATCAGTCAGTGACACAAATTATGGCTACCTCTGCTAAGAAAAAAAAAAAAGAGGGAAACAGAGGGCCTGGTATGCTGACCAAGCCCATGCCACAGGTAAGTCTGCTGCCTTGCTTGGTCCTGGGGAAGAGACATTACTAGAAAACTGCTTGGACTGGTATCACCCTCTGATTATTACTCATTATTGGTTTTGCAGATTGGCAGCAATGAAGTTGCAGATAGAGGTCCAAAAGCAATCAAAATGTACTTCAGGGCACTGGTGCAATTGGCTAAAGAGTCAGGAACACAGGTGGTATTTTCCTCAATCTTGTCAGTTTCAAGGACAAAGACTACTTCGAAAAGGCAAAAGACTGCAAGAGATTCTGGGAGGGCTGATTTTTTTTTGGTTTACTTGTTGCAAATTGAATACTAGGTTTCTGCCTTCCAACAGGAAACAAATTCTCAGCTCGTAAGTGTTTTATAAGCTATATATCATGTCTCAAATGGTTATATACATATATATATATATATATACACACACACACATATATATATATTCCAGTTTCTCTGGGCATTTATTGTAAATCAATATGTCAGTTTCTCCCATTTTATCCTTTTGTTTCGGCAAACAAGAAAACCAAGCAAATAATAGAGAGAGATATACAAACCTAAGTTTTTAATCCTACGTAAAAATTCTGAAAATTTGACAGGATGAAAGAAAATTAATTGATCTATTGTGCAGTGTAACTATTGCTTCTGCTGACTACATTGAAATCACCATTTGAAATATCCTTGAGTCAGCATCATCCTAGACTTTTCAACATGCTCACATTTGCTAAACACATGGAAATTCACAGATGGACATTGAGAGGTACACTGAACAAGGGCAACTGCAGCTTCTGGAATGTGTGAAAGGCACACTGTAGAGCAGATACTCAATAGCTGTGCAACTGATTACTGATCTCTCATATATTGTCTAGTTTTGCAACTTCACAGCCACATTATTCTAGCACAAGCACTCAGATAGAAGTAAACAGACCACCAGCAAAACCTAACCAGAATCCATTGATAATTTCACCTTGGCACTTCTCCTCAAACATGGTGTGCACAAGTGTCAGCTAAGACTGTTCCATGCTGTGTACCAAGCTCTAGTCTTGAAGAAATTGAAAGGAATACAGGTAAGAGAGTCCTGTGAACAGGGTGGTAAGTTTGGCCACTTTTGCATTTGTTAATTATTTTTTCATTAAAAACCAAAACTACAGTACTGCCTTGCATTTCATCTTGTTTGTACTTTGTCTTACATTGCAGTCATATGAAGAAACTGTGCTGCCTTGGTAGAATACATTCTGAGCATAACAGACCAACCAACAAGAGCTACTACTCTGGTAAGGCTGATAAAGGTATGAGACCAAAAAAGGTTTTGTCAAAAATTATTAACATTTTGTCCTGAGCTTTATATGAGAATTCTGGAGCAGTAAAGCACCTATTCCAAATAACAAACCATAGCAATTCCTGAACCTGCAGCTGAGCTAGAACTAGGAACATCAAGCAGGAAAAAAACTGCCTTCTGCTAGATAAGTCAGAGTCTGGCTCACCAGGAACATGAATTGAAAGGTGCATCTGGAAATCACACCTTAATAAATGCCACTAAGCAAATCTCCTTAAGAATGTACTCCCTATTCCAGCTCATGTTTGGCCCATACTGCTTCGTGGCCCCTGCTTATATGCTCTTTGGTCTGAATCTTCCAGTGAAAAGATCTTGAGTACATGTGAAAAGCACAAATTTTGTTCCTACAGGTTGCCAAAATTATATTTTTCCACTGATCTCTGCCTCATTTAATTGTTTAGGTGGATTTTCTGAGCTGTTTCAGTGTTATAGGGGAGAGAAATACATCACTTTATTTTTTATTTTAGCCTAAAGGGAAATAATTCAGACAAAGTCTTAGAGTGTGCTATTATTTAGGTGCAGGTGCAGGTTTTTTGTTATCATTTCCTTATTTTGGAGTATATTCTGTCCCTCCCTTCCATAGCTACAGATTGTGCTAATGGAGAATACAAACTGTTTTCCTAGCCTACCACTGAACAGGCAGACTTACACACTTCAAGTTAAGCATGACTTTACATATGATAGAAATAGGGTGTTGGAGAAACTCAGAGAAACAATGTGGCTTTCACTCTGGATGTAAAATATGCTTGCATATTGCTTCAACTGCATATATGGCATTACCTGACTTGTACGTAATGAGTTAGCTGCTGCCGTACAGAATTATTTTATGTGCCAAAATACTTAGACTTTAATTACATTTCATGATTTGAGCTGCAGTATAAAGCTGGACAGTGATGCGTGAAAAATACTGATGTTGAAGAATGGTGTTGGAGAAAAGTATTTGGGAGCCATTGGTCCAAAAACTAATTTAGTTCTCTAGGTTAAGTGAAGTTCAAATAGCTTTAGTTTTATCTGAAAAGTGACTGTGTAGCTAACACTGCAACATTTTGATTCCATAGTATTGTGGTTTAGCACCAGTAGGCAGCTCAGCCCCCACTCACTCACTGCCTCCCAGTGAGAAGGCAAAGAGAATCAGAAGGATAAAAGTGAGAAAACTTGTGGATTGAGGTGTAGACAGTTTGATCACAGAGCAAAATCTGCACAAGGAAGCAAAACCAAAAAAAGGAATTTATTCACTACTTCCTACCGGCAGGCAGGTGTTAAGCCATTTCTAGGAAAGCAGGGCTTCGCTATATGTCTTTTGTGTGTATTCCCAGCGTACTCACTGGTGGGGCAGTGAGAGAAACAGAAAAGGCCATGGTGGTGTTGGAAGCACTGCTCAGCTTTAAGTAAAACACAGGTGCTTATCAACATTGTTTTGGTCACAAATCCAAAACATAGCACTATACCACGTATGATGAAGACTGACTCCATCCCAGCCAAAACCAGTATACATAATCTTTGCCATATAAGTAGCATATTGTTTGGATATAAGTAACTTGTTATTGATGAACATTATTGTAGCTGGCACATACAAAATGTATTCATTTCAGTCTTTGATTCTTGATTTCATGCACAGGTTCACCCATGGGAAATCACTTGCTTGTTTCAAAAACACTTTCATTTGACATTTGCTAGTTCTACACAAAATAACAGACTATAGAATATTTGTACAGCCTCAGGTTTGCATTGTGCAAATCATACAGTCCCTTTTGGACACAGAAGGAACAACAGTGACAGGGGATGAGGAGAAAGCTGAGGTACTTAATGCCTTCTTTGCCTCAGTCTTTAATTGTAAAGAAAGCTGTTCCCTCTGTGTACAAACCCTGGAACTAGAGGAGCAATACGAGGCTTCCATGGACCAAGAGAAGGTGGTCGGAGTTTTGCTTGCCCAACTAGACAACCACAAGTCTATGGGGCCAGAAGGGATTCACCCTAGGGTATTGAGAGAGCTGGCAGATGTACTGGCCGAAGTCCTTTCCATCATCTTCCAACAGTCCTGGAAGACTGGGGAAGTTCCACTGGACTACAGGCTGGCTGATGTAGCGCCTATCTACAAGAAGGGTCGCAGGCAGGACCTGGGGAACTACAGGCCAGTCAGTCTGACCTCAGTGCCAGGGAAAGTCATGGAACAGGTGATCTTGAGTGCTATCAAGAAGCACATGCAAGAGAACTGGGTGATCAGGCCCAACCAACATGGCTTCACAAAAGGCAGGTCTTGCCAAACTAACCTGATCACCTTCTATGACAAAGTGACTCGGCTGCTGGACAAGGGAAAGGCTGTGGATGTGGTCTTCCTGGACTTCAGTAAAGCCTTTGACACAGTTTCTCACAGCATTCTGCTACGGAAACTGTCAGCCTCTGGCCTGGACAGACGCGCACTCTCCTGGGTAGAAAACTGGTTGGATGGCCAGGCCCAGAGAGTGGTAGTAAATGGTGTTAAATGCAGCTGGAAGCCAGTTACAAGTGGGGTTCCCCAGGGCTCAGTGCTGGGTCCAGCCCTGTTCAATGTCTTCATCAATGACCTGGATGAAGACATTGAGTGCACCCTTAGCAAGTTTGAGGATGACACTAAGCTGGGTAGAAATGTCGATCTGCTGGAGAGTAAGGAAGCTCTGCAAAGGGATCTGAACAGGCTGTACTGCTGGGCTGAGTCTAATGGGATGAGGTTTAAGACAGCCAAATGCCAGGTCGTGCATTTGGGGCACAACAACCCTATGCAGAGCTACAGACTGGAAGAAGTCTGTCTAGAAAGCTGCCAGGAGGAGAGAGACCTGGGGGTGTTGGTTGACAGTGACTGAACATGAGCCAGCAGTGTTCCCAGGTGGCCAAGAAGGTCAATGGCATCTTGGCTTGTATCAGAAATGGTGTGACCATCAGGTCCAGGGATGTTATTCTCCCTCTATACTCCGCTCTGGTGAGACTGCTCCTTGAATCCTGTGTTCAGTTCTGGGCCCCTCACCACAAGAAGGATGTTGAGGCTCTGGAGCGAGTCCAGAGAAAAGCGACAAAGCTGGCGAAGGGGCTGGAGAACAGGCCTTATGAGGAACAGCTGAGAGAGCTGGGTTTGTTTAGCCTGGAGAAGAGGAGGCTGAGAGGAGACCTCATTACTCTCTACAACTACCTGAGAGGAGGTTGTAGAGAGGAGGGAGCTGGCCTCTTCTCCTAAGTGACAGGGGACAGGACAACAGGGAATGGCCTCAAGCTCCACCAGGGGAGATTTAGGTTAGACATTAGGAGGAAGTTTTTCACACAGAGGGTCATTGGATACTGGAACAGGCTGCCCAGGGAGGTGGTTGCTTCACCTTCCCTGGAGGTGTTCAAGGCACGGGTAGACTAGGTGCTGAGGGACATGGTTTAGTGTTTGATAGGAAAGGTTGGACTCGATGATCTGATAGGTCTCTTCCAACCTGGTGATTCTATGATTCTATGCTATTTGTAGTTGCACTTGCTAAATGTTTTAAATAAAACCTCTTTCTAAAACAAATGCAGTCATATGTGTGTATGTCAGAGACCAAAGTAATTTCACATCTTTAACCATCCTGGATACATCAGTTGAAGAGGCAGCTATCAAATGGTGACCATGTACAAACTCTTGCATCAAGAAAATTCTTTTTTGTATGCCCTATAGTCGTGCACTATATTTTATCAACAGTAGTGTCATAAAGCATGATATGTGCATTAACACAGGAGTAAGATTTTACAAATATTTCAGTCCTCGGCTAAATGTAATAGAGCTGGTGAAAAGAGAATTCTTATTTTCTTGTCCTACAGAAAATGTTATTGATCTTTACAGATTATACCCATATTTTTTCTTAGTGTACGTTCAAATAGTTGAGCAAAAATTGAGATAAGAAATCATATTTAACTGGATGTAATGCATCAATAAACATTAAACTTAATGTTGCACAGCTGTCATAGTAGGTGCCAATTACCACAGCTGCTAAGATGTAATTGAGTATTCTAAGCACTTTTATTTTTTCGTATGGACTCCCACAGTTTTTAGGAATGCTTGCTTATAATATCAACAACTACAGTTTATGAGATGAGCCAGAAAAAAATGTTTCTGTGCATTCACACAGGCATGAAAAATATTAGAAAGTGCTCCTAACAAATTGCCTCACAAGAATAAACTGTGGGATGAACTATAGTGTCTTAAATGTTCTTCAGTGACTCCCAAATACAATTTGTAACCCTGACTTGTTGCACACAGGTAAGAATACAGAAGCCTTTATTTCTTGATTTATGTCATGTGGTCACCATCAAGAAACAACTGATACTGCTTTCAGGATTAGAGCCCTGAATGGTTTAAAACACAGACAGTGTAGAAATTGCTCTTTCTTATGCCAGTCAACTGCACTAAGCCCAGAAAAGGTACTCATTCAGAAATAGCTCACAATGAGCCCTTCCATCCTGGAAAGTGTTTTTCCTGCAGAGCACCACAGGGGGGTGTTAAACTTGGGATGCTACAATAAAGCTGTCAAAGACTTCAGGATGAGGTTGATTATATGACTTACAGACGCATTACATTTATTAAAAGAAACTGTAATTATACACACACCCTCCCCTCCAGAAAATGATATAAATACTTTTTTCTGTAAAATTTATTGCTTGTAATTATTATATTTATGACTTAAAATAAAAAGCATAAAGCCAATGAAAGCAATTTGTTTGCTCAGTTTTATATCCAAATCCCCTCATACTGTGGCAAAGCCTGAGGTAATGACACCATTTGGTGTCATTCTAAATAAGCAATAGAGGAGGGAAACAAACTTCAAAGCCTTGGGTTGACAGTGTTGCTCACTTGTACACTTACAGATTAGCCAGGGGCTGGTGTGTTTCATTGAAGAGGCAAATTCCTGTCTTATACCATAATGTGGAGTCCTTTGCTCTTCCTTCCCCACAACTTTCAGCCATGTCATTATAGCATGGAAAGGAGTTATGACTGCAGTTCAGGATGTATTTCCAAGTTTCAGGTTGTGGTCTTTGAGTACATTCAGCTGCAAGTAACACCACAGCAACAATTTTTTCCTGCAGAGCAGCCTCCTATAGTTAAGTTACACTAAAATCAAACATTTTCAGCTCTTACACCTTAATTTTATTAAATTACAATGGATTGGTATGGTATACAGATACATCTTAAAGGCAATTGTTCTCCATCAATGCATCCTAATCTAGCAAATTCTTGCTAATGGTAATCATTAACACTGCAAATGCTGGAGGTCATTGATGTTAATGTGCAAGGTTGTGTGTACTTAGATGAAAAGCTGCTGTTTGTTCACAATCTGAAAGCAGTAAAAACATGAAGTCATTACACATATGTGATGGTCTGTACCAATCTGAAAAAAAAGAGAAAATATGAGAGATTATTGGCTTCCAATAAAGTAAGCATTGCCACACCAGTTTATCTGTCCAAATAATATGTTTCCTTACTTGCAAGTATGGACTATTTATTTAGTTGTCTACTTTTGAGTATTTCTCTTTCCAACCAGTTGATTTTCTGGTACATTAGACCCTCTGGAAACTACAGCACCCAATTTGATTTGGGTCTACATCATAGTAACAAAACATTAATTCTGACCTTTTCTTAAGAAGTCTTTATAGCCTACACCAAAACTTCATTAAGCTTTTGTGTTCCCCAGGATATCCAGCTACACACAATAAGAAGTGATAATATTATATCAATAAACATTTTTTTCTTAGAGTAAAATATTTAACAGAATTTCTCACAAGAAATTAGACATAAAATTTAATTTAGCCTTATAAAATTTAAAACTACAAGTTGTTCTCTCATTCTCAAGAGGTATAGTGAAATTCAATGCTGCATTAGATAGTCAGAAACTCTGAACCTCTAACTACTTTTTACACCAAAGGTACATTTACATTGTGTGTAGCACAGTGCAGAGACTGAGTGATTTCTGTCTTGGTTGACTTGGTGTGCCACTGGCTAACAAGGTGATGTCAGGCCACAATCTCAGTTGTCAGTTTCAGTGATTAACAAACTCACCTACACAGAGCAGGCAGGTAGTAATAAATTGCTCACATGAAAAATGCATAAACCTAACCTAATTGCCCTTCACTTGAATATACCACCAGATAAAAGCATATGTGAATATTGTAATCTCATGGTCCATTAACCTGTGAGCTTAAACTGTTTCTCCCCATTCTCTAAGGAAAAGCAGGACTTTGGAGAGGCTAGGGCAGGGGCGATAGCCACAACACACATGCCCTTCTCCCACCAAACAGGTACCACTTATTAAAACACACAATTGCAATCAATGTTCCCAAATATGTGTCCCTGTTAGCATTATTCTACACATACAATCATAACTATTTCAGTGTTAAACATGCATAAAATTTAATACATGTGCTTTGTACTTAGCAGGTAATATAGGGCAGTAGATGGACATTACAAGTCCATGCTGGTTACTGTCAAGAATATGTTTTTCGATGTGGGGATATACATTGTATAACTAAAATGGTCTCCATCCACCCACTGAAGCTAGGCTAGGATCACAGAATCATGGAATGGTTTGGGTTGGAAGGGATCATAAAAATCATCTAGTTCCAGCCCTCCCTGCCATAGGTAGGTATACCAGGTTCCTCAAAGCCTTATCCAACCTGGCCTTGAACACCTCCAGGAAGGAAGCATCCATGAGTGCTCTGGGCAATCTTTACTAGTGCCTCATGACCCTCACAGTAACAAATTTCTTCCTGATGTTTCCAAATGTCCCATCTTCCAATTTAAAACTGTTACCCTTCACCCTATCAGTATCCTCCCTAAGAAAGAGTCTCTCCTCAGCTTTCATGTAGGCCTCCTTTAAGTACTAGAAGGCTGCTATAATGTCTCCCCACAACCTTCTCTTCTTGAGGTGAGACAAGGTGGACTCTCTCATCATATCCTCATATGGGAATGGCTCCAGTTCTCTGATCATCTTCATGACCCTCCTCTGGACTTGCTCAAACAGACCCAGGTCCTTCCTTTGCTGAAGACTCCAGAAATGAGAGGGCTACTCCAGGTGAGGTCTCACAAGGGTGGAGCAGGGAAAGAGAATCACCTTCCTTGACCTACTGGTCACACTTCATTGGATGCAGCCCAGGATATGCTTGCCTTTCTGGGCTGCAAGCAAACGTAACCTGCTCATTTTAAGGTTCTCACCCATCAGCACCCTCAAGTCCTTTACTTCAGGACTTCTCTCAATTCATGCTTTGCCCAGCCTGTGTTTGTGCTTGGGATTGCCCTAACCCAGGTGCAGGACCTTGCACTTAGCCTTGTTGATCTTCATAGGATTTGCACAGACCCTCTTCTCAAGCCTGTCCATGTCCCTCTGGATGGCATCCCTTCGGTGTGCCAACTGCACTATGCAGCATGGTGTGGCCAGCAAACTTGCTCAGGGTGCCTTCAACAACACTGTCCATGTCTGTAACAAAGATGTTAAACAACACTGAACTCAGTACCAGCCCCTGAGGAATACCACTCATCATGGATCTCCACTTGAGATAACTGACCACAACACTTTGAGTGCAATTATCCAGCCAATGCCCTGCCTACCAAGGGGTCCATCTGTCAAATCCACGTCTCTCCAATTTAGAGACAAAGAAACATAGAATTGTATAGGGCCAGGTTGGAAAGGACCTCAGGGATCATCTTGTCCTACCTTTTAAGTGATATGTAGTTTAAATTAGATGACCCAGAATGCTGTCAAGCCAAGCATTAGAAATGTCCTTTGTAGAGGAATCTACTACTTCCATGGGAAGATTATTCCATTGTTTAACTGTTCTCATGATGAAAAATTTTCTTCTAGAATCCAATTGGTATCTCCACAGGAGCAATTTATACCCATTACTCCTCGTCTTTTCCAGGTTATTCCTCATAAAAAGGGAGTCTCCATCCTCTTGGTAGACACCCTTTTATGTACTGGTTCTTGGTAATAATATCTCCCCTAAGCTTTCTCTTCTCCAGGCTGAAGAAATCTAGTTCTCTCAGGCTTATTTTGCATGGTAGATTTCTGAGTCCTCTAATCAACTTAATGGTCCTTTTCTGAACCCTCACCACGCTGTCCAAAACTTTTCTGTATAGCAAAGGCCAAAACTGGATGCAGTACTCCAAGTGTGGCCTGACAAGTGCTGAGTATGGTGGGATGACTTCTTGATGCACCCCAGCATCCTATTAGCCTTCTTTGCTACTGCAGCATACACTTGACTCATGTTGTCCACCAAGACACCCAGGTCCTTCTCCACAGTCACATGGGACAGTGTTAAATACTTAGCACAAGTCTAGGTATATGAGCAAAGTTGCTCATCCCTTATGCACAAATGCTTTATCCCTGTTATAGAAGGCCACCAAAGTTGCCAGGCACAATTTGCCTTTAGTGAAGCCATGATGGCTTCAATCATCTCCTTATTTAAAATGTGCCTCAGATGAGTTTCCAGGAATCTCCACGATCTTGCCAGGTACAGAGGAGCGAATGAGCAACCAGTAGTTTGCTGCATCTTCCTTTTTTAAAAAATAGGAGTTATGTTTCCCCTTTTCCAGTCAGTGAGAACTTCATCGGACTGCTACAACTTCCCAGACACTATAGAGAGTGGCTTTAGCAACTTCATCCACCAGTCAGCAAAGACCAAAGTTAAAAAGCCATTGAGATTCTCAGCCTTCTCCATAACATGAGTAACCAGGTCTTCCATTTCCTTGTGGAGAGGACCCACATTCTACTGAGTCTTCCTTTTATTACCAACATACCAATAGATTGAATCTACCAGGTCTTTAGCTTTCCTAATGGGGTCCCTCACTGTTCAGACAATTTCTTTGTGTTCTCATCAGTCTACCTGCCTTTTCTTCCACCCTCTGTAGGGCTCCTTTTTGAGTTCAAGTTTGTCCAGGGGTTCCTTGTTCATCCATGAAAACCTCCTGGCAGTTTTGCCTGACTTCTTCTTTGTTAGGTGCATCACTCCTGAGCTGGAGGAGGTGATCCTTGGGGCCCATCTCACCTCCAAGGATTTATCTCTTGGTACTCTATCAAGCAGATGCCTGAAGTGGTCAAAGTCTGCTCTTCTGAAGTCCAGTGTAGTGAGCTTGCTCACCATTTCATGGTCACTGCAGCCAAGGCTTTCCTTGAGCTTTACTTTCCCCATCAGCTCTACTTCATTGGTGAGAAAAAAGTCCAGCATAGCATGTCTCCTTGTTGGCTCTTCTGTCACTTGAAGAAGGAAGCTATCATCGAGGAACCTCCTGGATTGCTTGTGCCCTGCTATGTTGTCCTTCCAACATATATTAGGATGGTTGATTTCCTGATGAGGATCATTGTTTCTGAATTCAAGGCAGTCCCTGTCTGTCTGTAGAGAACCTCATCTGTTTGCTCTTCTTTGTTCAGTGGCCTATAGCAGATGCCCCTCCCCCCAATACTTGCCCTCCCTTTAATCCCAACCCATGAGCTCTTGGTCAGCTCCTCATCCATCCTCAGGTAGAGCTCCATACACTCCAGCTGGTCATTAACATAGAGGGCAACACCCCCTTCTCATCTTCCTTGCCTGTCCTTCCTAAGAAGCCTGTAGCCCTCCACCCCAACACCCCAATCACAGGATCCATCCCACCATGTCTCTGTGATGACAATGAGATCATAGCCCTGCAGGCATGTGCATGTCTCTAACTCCTCTTGTTTATTCCCCTTTTCACCAGGCTGGCAAGCCTACGACCAAAGATGTTCTTCTTCTCTAACAGATGAACCCCACTTGCTGCCAGCAGAACAGATTTCTCAAAGTGAGTCTCATAGTCTACGTAGCCAAACCTGAGGCTGTGAACAAGCCCTACAGCCCTTTGTTGATCTGCCAGACCCTGCTGGCCCTTTCAAACCCTACCCGTTTGACCAGGAGGATTGATGTAAAAACTATCTATCCTCCAGAGTCCCTCACCATTGTTCCCAGGGCTTTCATACCCCTCCAGTGGCCCCTGGCTATATCACTGGTGCCCACCTGAAACAACAACACTGAATAGTAATCAGTGAACTGTACAAAGCTTGGTAGCCTCTTGGTGATATCCCTAATATAAGCCCCTGGTAAGCAGCACACCTCTCTAGAGAGTGGGTTGGATGGTAAGTCTCTCCACATTTCTCACAAGAGCGTCTCCCATTATTCTCCTCCATTGCCTTCTCCTCATTGTGGTGGTTGTGCGCAACTAATGATGTGTAAAACCTAAAAGAAGTAATTTCCTGCCAAAATTCTGCTTAAGAATCTTTTTATAATTCTTTACTAATAATGAAGAATTGTTTTGAAGAATCCTCCATTCTAGTATGTTATTCCAAATTCTTGCTGTAACAAGTACTGTACATAAAAATGATGCCAAAAGGACAGGCTATACAAGCAAAACCCACATTATCAATGAATAAGTAATGGATAACAACAGGAGAATGTTTGGTTGGTTGGTTGGTTGGTTTTACATAACAGGTATTTGGAAATAGATTCTCAGAAAATTCTTCTCTCATTTGTTCACAGAGATTCAAGTAATACATTACAGTGGTTCTTTGTTGGTTTTACCAGTAGAAAATTATTCCTTGTACCTAATCTAGATCTTTCCAATTTAAGGCCATTTCTTTTTCTTTTTAGCTTTGCCAGGAGAATGATTTTCTCCTTTTTTTTTTTTTTAATTACAGCTTTTTACATACTCAGAGATGTAGCTGAACCCTTTTCTTCCTGATGCAGGAAGAGTATTTTAATCTAGTTGTTTACAATTGTAACTAAAATTAAAAAAATCATTATCTTTCTGGCCATTCATTCCAACTTGTTCTCATTCCAGGGGTCGCATTATACCTGGAGGGTAGCCAGTGAATACAGCATTTCTTCCATATCCTAGGCTAGAAAACAGGACTATAATTCATAGCTAAGTAGAACAGCAACCTTTGGAAACAATATAGGAACTCTTCATATGAAGCATACGAGCATTTCCTTTCCAAATAAAACTCTGAAATTGACATGTTGTTCAAGCACAAAAAAGTGACTGCTGCATGGTTGCGCATACATGCATCTCTGGAGACTATTCAGTTGCAGATATGGGAAGAAATACCTTATATTTTTTGTAGGATTTTTATTACATACTAGTCACTCTCTACTACATTATAGCCACTCTATAAAACCAGAAATAGCTATCAGTCAATTCTTTCCTGACTCATAAAATGTTGGCATATGTTTTAGTAGATGTGCTTTTTCATTCTTTACACTGATGTTCTACATTGTTCTATAAAGTCTAGGATTAACTTACAAAACATCTTTGCTAGTTCTTGCTGCTCATTGCAGACCTTGCTGCTGTCAGCAGATGCATATTAGGTGTTTTAAACAAAGCAGACAGCACTGTTGCTCCATAGAGAATCCCTACAACTAGGTAACACTTCCATACTACCCATTCTTCTTTAGGGCACTTGATATTTCAATGGAAATAGGCCAATAGTACCTACCAGTCAGTTTCCCTATTGCCTTGTCAGTGTTTCTTTTAAGATAAAACAAAACACTGTTTCAGATTTCAAAAACTTAACAGGAGATACTCCAAATATATAAAGCTGTGGCATAGTACAATTTCATACCCGACATCTTTAGTAGTTTGAAGCACCACTAAGTTAATTCAGTGTTGAACTCATGCAAATACTGCTCAACAGCTAAGAAGAGGACACTGGATATTCCTTAATCAGACATTTAGCTAATGAAGATATTTTGGTAAAAAAACCCACCACCATATTAAGCTTTTGTATGTTTTCTAGGTGAAATATTCTGATCTCTTACAACTCCCTTCTTGTCTCTAATATTTTGATTTCAATTTTTGATTCTGTCATTGAACTAGAGATAAAACCCACTCTGGCAGACAAATAGATACTCCAAAGAAACAAAACTTTGCTTATTCACTCTAAGGATAACTCACCTTACTCTATAACAGTGTGATATTGGTAAAATGGACAAAATAAATAAAGAAAGGTGGATAAACTGGACAGCATCTGCTATTAGGCAAGAAATTGCATACATGGATTTTTTTCCCTTCAACTTTTGAGTCATCTAATTCCACTCACACTTTTCATCACCTACAGCTTTCAGAAGGAATTTCTGTACCAATATTAATACTTCTTGCCAGTGAGCAAGAAGCATTCCATTCTGAAAACCCAAGATAATACTTATTATCATGCAACACCCGGTACTGCACATATACTAGTAAGTGAAGGAAAACAATTTGTGGGTTGGTTATATTTCTCTCCTGTTAGAAACGCTCATTTTAAGCATAAGGTAGTCTGCATTAGCACTGTTGCAATAGATGTTTCTATTGTGCATATACAACAACACTTCAAAGTAAATGTGGTTTGGCAGCATGAACAAAAGTTAGTGGTACCAGTTCATGTTGTTCCCACCAATTATACCTTATGATTCTCTTTTTCTGAAGCCCTGAGAGTCCTTTATTATGTTATTTAAGACTAAGAGAGAGCAAAACCTAGAAAGCTTGGGACAATTACTTCTGTGAAGAAGTAGGAAAGCTAGGAAACCCTAAACATCCTACAGCTCCTTCAGGACTAACAATTATATAATGCATGTTTTTTGAGTAGTTGTTTTTAGAGAAGGATGATCACTATTAAAATGATCACCTGTCATTTCACCCTTCTGTTACAAGAAAGAATATACTTACTGCTGATTCTAGGAACCTTAGAAAACAAAGATTTAGACACTACCATTTATAATTACAAAGAAAGCAACATATTAAATCCAGACTGACAGATGTTGGAAAAGCTAATGCTGACAGCAGGAGAAGAACTATTGTGCCTAATCATACACTTACACTGAATTATGTTCCTTACATAAGTTCATAGCTATATTAGTCTTCAAAAACTTTGCATATTAAAATTCAGCATTGCAGCATGATTCGGCTTTTGCACTTGCAAGGAAGGAAATTAAAGACATTCATTTATAGCTAAGCAAACAGGAAATGTTTGCTTGATTGCAGAGAGGGTGGGACGTCCTTGTAAGGTACCACTTAGAAACACATGGCTTTTTTTGTGACAGGCCTTAAAGACAGTAGCGTGTACAAGAAGAAGAAAAAAGAAAAGGGTACTTTTTAGAAGACTGCCAGAGTTCACCAGAGTTTTTCACCCAGGCCTAGCAGTCTGTAGGTAGAAAAGGATTCCAGCCTTTGCAGAGATTAATTGTGATGTACTTGTAGTGTGAGTTAGACTGTAGAAAATGCAGAAGGCAAATTTGAGACCTTGTGAGGTTTAACAGTATAGTGGTTTTCCTACACATGCTTGAAAATAGAAGGTCATCTTTTATTTACCATCTTGAGAAGCTGGCTAATCTAGCTACACATTCCTTACAGAATGTTTTCCTACTTGGAAAGCCAGGGAGACTGGGCATAGGGAAGATGGAAGGAACCAAAGAACTTAAAGTATTCCCTAGAAAAAGCTTGAGAGAACTTGCTTTGCTACTGGTGCACCACACTCAGCAGGTCCCTTTTCACTGGTAGGGAACCTGTTCATACCATTAGGCATGAGAATTCAGCTGCTTACTGCAGTTCTGTCCTCCCCCACAGCTCTGGCACTGGACAGAAAAGTAGAACTAAAGCAATGCACTGCCTATACACAAAACAATACTCTAAAAGACAAAGATTCCAATGAGCCTCAGAACACAGGACTGCACATACATGTCTCACAGAAGTAAATGGGTTGCTCACAGCTAGTTTAATTTTTGTTCACAAGTATTTTCTCTTCCCTTGTTACCCCCCCTGTTACCGACCCAATACACCCAACCAAAGTTGTTGAACCTTACCATTACCCTAAACGCATAGTAGACAAAAACTCCAAACAAAACAGTGTGGTAAAAGGGGGAGCACAGAGTCTGAAAGTTTGTCAGGGTGATGCAGTAAAGAAGTTTCAAAAGAGTTCCTTCAAAGGAAAATATCTGACAAAGCCTAGAGTGAGGAAGTGAAATTATCCCCCTGCTTTCCTTTCTGTATAACATTAACCTGGTAGAGCTAGATTCTTTAGACAGATAATCCTAAATTGTACTAGAAAAGACAGTTTTGAAAGTGTTCATTTTCCTAGAGGCATGTTCAGTTGGTCTGTTTAAGGTGTACCATGTTGTGAATACATGCTATGCTTCTCCAAATGACTGGCTGTCTCCAGTCAATGTGCTAACATGTGTGTCACCCATGCAAAACATGCCATACATTCAGCTTCTCCAGCCCTATGCCTTCCTCCTCTCACTTTTGATGTCCTCACCTGAAATCAAGGATACAAGTACTGCTTTTGCTGCAACCAGTGATATGATTTGTACACCTGCAGTACATGTGCAGTGCAGTGAATGTAGGAACACATTGCTATGTGCCTGCTGGTTTGCATAAGTTGTCTCTCCACAGGCTCATTGAAATGTTTTCACAGTGCCTTCCTGGCCTGCGAAAGAGATGTTAGTTGGTTATGTCACCCATTCCTGGATGGATCTGACCCCTAAGCAGGAAATGTGGAGGACTGAGTAAAACATAGCTGGATATGGGGAGACAGTGACCCAAAATCTCACAAGAAACACACATACTTTTTCAAGGTCAAAAAACAACTGTCAATATGATGTGCCATATTTACTACCCAGTTTTATGCTTTCGGCATTATTCAAGTACTGCAAAAAGAAAATAGACCTCTTGAAGTTCTTAAGCCACATAAGCATAAGAATTGGCATGCAAAGTCTTCTACTTGAGCATCTCAGGGCTCCTGAATAGTAGTAGATAACAAAACTGGCAGAGATTCCCTCCTCAGTTTTATAGAAGATGTACTTAGCAAGGTAAGGAGGGGACACCCAGCATTAAAAAGCAAGAAAAGAAGGAAAACAGGCATTAATGATCACTCACTGGAGCCACTGCTGGGTAAGCTCCATGCTTATGAAACAAATGTGGAGAACCTAGCCCTGACTATTTTGCTGTAACAAGCAGGCTTTTTCAAATACTTCAGAATTTTAACTATGTAATTTATGCTTCATTGCTTTCTTTTCCTATCTTGTTTTTATGGAGGATACTGACAGCCACCTGTAAGCAGGCACTTTGGGGAACACTAGCAGAGATGGAACTCAACAGTATTTGCCCACAAATACAAAGCCTACCAGCAAAGTTACAGCTTAGCATATCCTCATTCTTCTCTGAAATCTGGCATAAGCCTTTGTGGTATCACAGCAACAGAGCTTACCTGCATACAGTAATTATTCTTCTGAAAGCTATTTTGAGCAAATGCAACTTCTAAATTTGATTGGAAGAGTTCTTTACTTCTAGTTTTACTTCAGGATTCTGCCTCATATCATGGAATATAATGATTAGTGAAACATTTCACTTGTTGTTGTTGGTTCTTTGAAGTGTTGGAGGTTTTTTCTAACCTGTTTCCTGAAAGAATCCCCAAGTGGATCCACCACTTCCTTTAAATAAATTTAAAGACCTCTACCAGGAGAACCCAGAGAAGCAGACCTTAAAGCAAACACCATTTGATCAACTTACTGGTGCAAAAAAAGAACTCCAAAGTACAATTTCTTGGTGTCGAATGTAACTACTTTGGCTTAATATTATTGCTGAAATGTGCACTGAATCAGAACTTTGATAGGGTTTGTTTTGCAAGAACTGGAATATGTTGACATATAGAAACTAAATTGCAGCAGATTAATTTCCCATTTTCTCTGACCTTTGGGGAACAAAGAATAATCAAGCAAACAGAAAAGAACGGAATTTCTGAGAATACGATCTCTATCTATTCATGTGGAATATCCTCGAAGTCCACAGAATAAGAAAATTACAACTCTGCTTTATCTAACTAGTGCTGTCATTTGAATTACACTTCTGAGAGGACTGAAGCTCCAGGCAGATTTTTTTTCTTTTTTTTGCTGCCTTGTCTCCTTTTTAAATGCCCAGCGCCATGCAGATGAGGTGCTGTTGGTATCACCAGCCAGGAAGATAGGCAAAAAATTAAATAAGTCCTCTTATCTTCCAGTTTGTATTATTAAAGTAAGTAGATTTTCCAAAGCACTTCCCTGCTCTTATGTAGGGAGACAGGTTGGCTGTGACTCAACTACATCTGTGAATAATAGTTTTGTTCTAGAAAGAAAATTACACACACCACAAATTATTGAATTTGTAGTTTTGTATTGGATATAGTATATGTAGACCTCTATGTTAAGGACTTGTTCCAGCTAGATGATTGGTACATTTTATTGCTCTTTTATGACTGTATGTGCTTTGCATTTATGCTATATATTTTTTTAGACCTTTCCATGTTTCACATGGACCATGGGATAAAAGCAGACATCATCTATTACATGCTTAGAACAAGAGATTCAAATTAATTGTGAAAGTCCTGTTCACTTTTATGTCATTTAAATGTTATGTTAATAAACAAACAAAGAATGTCCACCAAAATATGTAACAAGCACATGTTATATGCTTTTCTGACAAAGATTCCCCCTTTCTTCAGTCCCTACACATAAAGAGTTATTTTCTGTTGTCTGCTGACACTCTGCTAGCAGTCTGTGGTACCTACCAAAGGTAAGTAAGAACAAATTATTGCTAGTAGGTTTAAATTCATTTGGAAAAATGCAAGGATTTAGAAGCCTAGCAAGGCTCATCATAAATCTAAAACAGCAGGTGGTTTGTAAAAATGACTGGTTGCTATGATCAAAACATTTATCTCCTTTTTAAAATATAAAACAAAGCATCAAGCTTTTGAGCAACTGAAAATATATTTTCCCTGGCTAACAGGAATGTAGATATATCAACTATACCCTTGTAACAAGTTAATTAAAACTTATTTACTCTATTCTAGCAGTTATAAGTACTAGATTCCTTGTTTAATGAAACATATATCCAGGATGGAGAGATTCAAATAGTTTTACAATGAAACCACAGAGTAATAATATATTATAATAATATATTTTCACTACTAGGCACTTTCAGGGAGTATTTATAGAGAAAGAATGTTTGCCAGGACTATCTGGAAGAACAAAAGGCAAAAAAATAGCAGTCAAGAAAAAGTATTATTTTCACTTAAAAGCAGACCATTTTTCATTTCAGGAAAGGTGTATGACAAGTTGGTGAACAAGCACCATGACAGCTTCAGCTTTGTAAGATCACTGAAACTGACTGTTTTTAGCTGTTACTTTCTTTGCTATTCCTTTAACAAAGATGCTTTTCTTCTTTCTCTTAAAATAATTTTATTTCTTTATGCTGTGCATGGTTTATTCATTAGATGAATATATAGAGTTATCTAAGCACTTTGAAAGATGTTCTTTGATATGTAGGTCAATCAAAAAACACTCTCTGATACCCTGTTCCCACTCCTCAAGTATACTCTCTTTTTTATTTGTATGTAAATAACAACGTATTATAGCCATTATCATACAAGAAAAATATTTTGTGTCACTTTAGTCTTATTTTTTCATAAGTACCACACTTCAGAATATACTAATTTATCCTACTAGCCCTCATTAGTTCTCTTAAGGAAAACTAATTGGACTGTTAGATAGCTTTGACACTAAAATACAACTAACCAGCTTCTGGATTTTCCTCAGTCAGCAATTTGCAAGTACCTTGCAGAACTTGCCTAAAATGTTCTGTTTCCCTGTTGGCCTGAAGAAAGTAAGCAGAAGTATGTCTGTATTCAATAATTCTTCCATTCAGAAAAACTCCAGATTCCATGAATTTGAGCTGGTGCCTATTGTCAGGGATTAATTCTCTCCGGCTTCCTCATGACTGAAAAGAATTTACAAGAATTTTATTAGTCTTGTAGGAGTATCTTGGGAAATAAAAATTAATTTGGGCATTTTGATGAGGTAGTCAGTTCTACTGCAATGTTATCAGTGCTACATGTAAACTAATCTCCTGAATTTGTACATAAAGTAGTTTGATAGTCGCTACAGTGTTTTGACATATGTTATAGCAGTGATGTTGTATGCTGTTCTAATTTGAAAGCCCATCTCCAGATATGAATGGAGATTTGTGTGATTACTTGCAAGTACATCATTTATGAGTATGACAAGACTGGCAGGCTTGTGGATTTACAAGAACAATAGAACACTGGGTACAATCTCAGTCATACATTCTGAAGTCAATGACAGCCATATGCTGTAGATGAACAACCTCTGCATTTTCCAGATATTTTTCCAACACCTTAAATTCACATTCCATCTAAGGACATATTCAACAAGATGATGTACATTGATGATGTCCTGTTACAGTAGTACTCATTTCAGTATCATGTCCCAGACAGGTGCTATACTTGATGATGTACCTGAAGCATGCTTCCTTACCATGTTTTCCTGTGTCTTACCATGCTCAAAATTTACAGATGACAAGTGCCTGAAGTTGTACTCAAGGGAAATATTACTTACTGGCACCTTTTTGGTTAAAGGCAATGGTATCTGTGAAGAATATATCACAATGGGTTAAATCCTTGGAACTTGCCATAGTTTCACCCCGTGTTATCACTTCTAGAGAGAAACACTGTCTGATAAACATGAAGTTAACTTTCAGAAAATGAAGCTAGTTAGGCAAGACCTAACTGAAGTTAGAAAACAGATTTCACTTTAGGTCAAATTAGAATGGAACTATTTCATTTTCCTAGATGAAAAGAATGCTTCTTAGTGCCAAAGAAAAAATACATATTTTGGTGCTAGAGAACTGTTGAAACAGAATTGTATTTTCAACTCATCTTGGTGGAGCTGCAGATACTGCATCAAGTTCACAAACACTTG
Source organism: Coccyzus lansbergi (assembly GCA_033558105.1). Taxonomy (NCBI): domain Eukaryota; kingdom Metazoa; phylum Chordata; class Aves; order Cuculiformes; family Coccyzidae; genus Coccyzus; species Coccyzus lansbergi. Next base: position 551,675 of record JAUMJK010000468.1, read on the forward strand.
GTAATGTTTCTTTACAAAAGATAAATCTGTGTTCACAAAATTGCAGCTCACTGAAGCAATAAAATAGCTAAAAATAAGCCCAATGTCAACAATAAATTCATCTCCAGGAAATGGTAGTGTTTCATTGACTGTGTTTATGAGTGCCTGGTATAACTGTTTCTCTGAGATTACATGGACCCTATAAATTTTTATTACTTTTTTAAAAAATTGAACTGGCTTCAGAACTTACACCAAGCATTAACTTAAGTCGTAGTCCTTGTATATACTTTACATACAACACAAAGTCAGGGTAACCCTTCGTGGGATGTAATGCAATCCTCATACGGCACTGAAGTCTAAAGTTGCCAAGATTTTATTTCTGAAAAGTTCCAAACTCACTTTTCCATTTTTCTGTAGTGGACAATTGTCATCATTGCTGCTTGGTAACAAGTATCCATAAATCTAATCCACTTAATAAAGTCAACTGCAGTTGATGTTTCTTACAGGTCCAACACAGGAGCTGTAACTCATTAAAGGTGGTGTTATACCTCTGTTAAAGGTGTTGTTATACCTAAGCTGTTGTTATACCTCTGTGATCCTGGCTATTTCAGCAGCTAAGCCAGTTTTTAACAGTTTAGTAACAAGTGATAGATGACCAATATTGCAAGCTGTTTTATGGATATCACAGCTACTTGAAATGTCTAAAGTGCTATATAATTACAGTTTCTGATCCTGGCCCATGTAAAATAAAGACTGTAATTTGGATTAGTCCAGGACAGTTTCCCAGTTCATCTGGTACAGTCATATCTATAGAGGGACCTCAGCAGATATTGTTGAATACATTTGGTCTGTCATTTGGTCCTTAGGATACGCTCTCAGTTCCTGATAGCTGAGTATAGTTCCTGACACATACCATGTTATGGCTTATAACCTGCATATCATATGGCTATTCCTGAGTGCTGAGTGGCAGTGAGTGACGAGAAAGTGCCCGCACTATAAATCAGAATTTTCCACAGACAATACCAGATGGATGCTGCCCTCTTATGGTTAGTGCTGGAGGCAGGATATAAGTCTCAGCCCAAACACCTGAAGCTTCCTTAGTCTGAACAAGCACAACCATTTCTATATTTCTGAGAGCATATCATCTAACGGAATAATCTTTAATGCATATATAGGTGAAAAACATAACGGATGTCAAATCCCTTTTAAAACCACAAGATAGGTATTTGGGATGCTGTCTGAATGCAGCAGGTTACAAGGGATGCACGTTCACCTCAACAAACTTCCAAGTGAATGAGCTAGATAGTCTATGGGACCAGATGGGATTCACCCAAAGGTATTGAAGGAGCTGACAGATGTGCTGGCCAAACCCCTTTCCATCATCTTCCAACATTCCTGGAAGACTGGGGAAGTTCCACTGGACTACAGGCTGGCTGATGATGTGCCTATCTACAAGAAGGGTTGCAGGGAGGATCCGGGGAACTACAGGCCAGTCAGTCTGACCTCAGTGCCAGGGAAAGTCATGCAACAGGTGATCTTGAGTGCTATCAAGAAGCACATGCAAGAGAACCGGGTGATCAGGCCCAGTCAACATGGGTTTACAAAAGGCAGGTCCTGCCAAATTAACCTGATTGCCTTCTATGACAAAGTGACTCGGCTGCTGGATGAGGAAAAGGTTGTGGATGTGATCTTCCTGGACTTCAGTAAAGCCTTTGACACAGTTTCTCACAGCATTCTGCTACGGAAACTGTCAGCCTCTGGCCTGGACAGGCGCACACTCTCCTGGGTAGAAAACTGGCTGGATGGCCGGGCCCAGAGAGTGGTAGTAAATGGTGTTAAATCCACCTGGAGGCCAGTTACAAGTGGGGTTCCCCAGGGCTCAGTGCTAGGTCCAGTCCTGTTCAATGTCTTCATCAATGATCTGGATGAAGGCATTGAGGGCACCCTTAGCAAATTTGCAGATGACACTAAGCTGGGTGGAAGTGTGGATCTGCTGGAGGGTAGGGAGGTTCTACAAAGGGATCTGAACAGGCTGGACCGCTGGGTAGAGTCCAGTGGCATTGGGTTTAACATGGTCAAATGCCGGGTCCTGCACTTCGGGCACAACAACCCTATGCATAGCTACAGACTGGGAGAAGTCTGTCTAGAAAGCTGCCTGAAGGAGAAGGACCTGGGGGTGTTTGTTGACAGTGACTGAACATGAGCCAGCAGTGTGCCCAGGTGGCCAAGAAGGCCAATGGCATCTTGGCTTGTATCAGAAATGGCGTGACCAGCAGGTCCAGGGTGGTTATTCTCCCTCTGTACTCAGCCAGCAAGTCTTTTTCAGGCTATCTGCAGTGGAAGAGAAAACAATATGGATTTGTCACAGCAGAAAGCTGGTATGCCATCTTCATGCCACCAACAGAGTACCAAGGGAACACGGGTTCTCTTTTAAAAGAAAACCTTCCAGCACAGTAATTTTGTACACATTTTTGTTTACAAGAGGTGGAAAGGAATAGAACTTTCACTAGAAGCAAGCAACAGAGCACACTGCTTGAGGTATTTCATGGTCCAAATCCCACAGCTAGCACAGCTTTTACAGGTACTACAGGGGATTTACTTATTTATTCTCTCTGGTGACCAACTGATCTACAATACCCAAGTTACAAAAGCAGGAATCATGACCAGGGACATCCCCTTCCAGCTGACTGTCTGAATCACTGAGTTGTGTAATCCAGGTGCTCTTGCCTCTCTCACACTTGGTGAACCTTCAAGGTTGTTGGGAAGGAAAAAGATAAAAAAGTGGGACACAGTTGTATGCTGTACTCTCTTAGGAATTTGGTTCTGCTAGTCTGCCATGTTTTAAACATGCCTGTGAGATTATACTCCACTCTCTGTTCCTGAGGGATCAGCCTGGAACTGATAACCCTGATGAGCTCACGGCAAAACCATCCCAGGAAGTGCCCAGTTACCAGACTGCTGCCCAGCCTAGAGAGCCATGGGGCATAGCAGAGATTTTCCATCTCTGCTGCTTGAAATCCTCTGAAATTCTCTTCTAGGTATCCAAATCTTCAGGTCTTAAAATCCAGTCTTTCTGTGCTCATGCCAGTTTTTTTTTAAAAACAGCAGTTAGATCCTGAATCATTTGCAAACCTTAAATGTTTTGCATACAGCAACTTTGTGTAGTACCTTTACACGCAAATGGAACAAAAATCTCTGGAAGCAGACAATAATCTTTGTGATCAGATAGCAAAAATGGTCTGTACAGACTGCAAGGTTAGCTTGCATAGAGTTTAAATGCATGTGCATACTCAGAGTTCAAAGCTAAGCGAGTGGCCCAGATGAATTTAATTACTAAGGCAAGGGGACTTGGATTTGGCTTTAAGATTGATGTATATTATATGGACAAAAAGCCAGACTATTTATTAGGTGCTGTTGATCAGTGTTACTAACACCTTATATTTAGGAGCAATGTTTTTAGGACAGAATCATTGTTTACTTTTTTTCAAAGAACTTCAAGTTTTCTACAAAATAGCCAAGTTATAAAATCATACACTCATTGAATCATAAGATGTCCTGACTTTTAAGGAACCCACAAGGATCATCCACTCCGGCTCCTGTCCCTGCACCAGATAACCCCAATATTCACACTGTGCGTCTGAGGGCATTGTCCAAATGCTTCTTGAATATCGTCAGGTTTGGTATTATGAGTGCTTCCCTGGAAAGCCTGTTCCAGTGCTCCACCACCCTCTAGGTGAAGAACCTTATCCTAATATCCAACTTAAACCTCCTCTGGCACATCTTCCTGCCATTCCCTTGGGTTCTATCATTGGTCACCAGAGAGAAGAAATCAGTGCCTGCCCCTCCTCCTTCCCTTGTGAGGAAGCAGCAAACTGTAATGAGGTCTCCCCTCAGTCTCTTCTTCTCCAGGTTGAACAGACCAAGTGACTTTAGTCACTCTTCATACAGCTTCCCCTCTAAACTCTTCACCACCTTTGCAGCCTGCCCCTGGACACTCTCCAGAGCTTTATATTCTTTTTACACTCTAGCACCCAAAACTGCACAGAGTACTCAAGGTGGGGCTGTACCAGTGTGCAGTAGAGTGGGACAATCACCTCCCTTGATCAGCAAACAATGCTGTGCTTGACGTACCCCAGGACACGGTTGGTCCTCTCGGCCACCAGGGTACTGCTGGCTCACGTTCAACTTGCTTTCAACCAGAACTCCTAGATCCCTATCTGCAGGGCTGCTCTCCAGGCTCTCACTCTGCAGTCTGTAGGTATATCCAGGGTTGCCGTGTCACAGGCGCAAAAGCCAGCAATTGCCCTTGTTAAACTTCATGGTGATTGCCCGGCTCTCAAATTTGTCCAGATCCCTCTGCAGTGCCTCTCTACCCTCAGAAGTGCCAACAGCACTTGTGTTACCTGCAGACTTTGTTATAAAACCTTCAAGTCCTGCATCCAGGAGTACTGGCCCTAAAATAGATCTCTGTGGAACCCTGCTAGTAACTCACAGCCAGCCCAATATAAGCCCATCAGTTAGGACTCTTTGAGCCCAACCCATAAGCCAATTGCTCACCCATTGTATTTGTGTTTATCCAGTTGAATGCTGTACATTTTGATTATGGCAAATCCCGTAGCTCCCTAAAGAATAACTCATCATTGTTATCATCCTTTTTGGATGGTCTGTTGCAGACTCCCAGCATGACACCTATTTTAATTGTTTGTCCCCTAGCCCTTACCCAGAGGCTCTAAATTATGCTGCCACCAATGCAAGTTCGTTCATTCCAGTTTTTCCACTACATATAATGCCACTGCCCTGTCTTGCCTGTCCTGTCTATCCCTCCTGAAGAGCCTGTAAGCATCCATCATGGCACAGCAGTCACAGGACTCATCCCACCAGGTTTCACCTATGCCAATAATGCTGCATCTTTGGGACTGGGCCAAAGCTTCCAGTTCCTCTTGCTTATTCCTCATGCAGCATGAATTCATATAGAAACACTTCAAATGTGGTTCATTGTGTCCATTTCCTCATGGAGCAGTCTGATTCTTACTAGGAGGCAGTTCCTCAGATTTTGACATGCATTCTCATTGCTCATCTCCGACCAGCCTGCAATTGTCCCTTTCCCCCTTTAAATGTAGTTTAAAGTCCAATCAATCAGCCCTGACACCTCTTGAGCAAAAACCCTTTACCTCTTCTGTGAGAGGTGCATGCCATCAGATGCCAGTACAACTTATAATGAGTAGAACACAGAGATGGTCTTTGGGATGATATAGAACACAATCCTTCATTGGCTGAAGCAACAGGAAAAACATTCTCCCAAGAATGTGACTGGAATCAGCCCTAGATACTGACCAATACACTTCTTGAACATTTAAGTGTAAATCAGCTGTATTGTTTAGGTAAATGTTGCTCTTGAACATGTAAGCCACACTGAAACATAGGCACAAAACAATGAGGGATACAGAACAGGATAAAAGGTATCTTTCCCACACTTTGATCAGCTTTTAGCTAACAATTAAGACTTGGTTTAACATGGTAAGACCAAAAATAAGAAACCTGGACAGTCATTAGATGGGTCTGCTCTTAGCCAGTCACAAGATGGGCATGTCTCATACTCAGTCACCAACATGGGGAGAACAAATACAGATTCTTTAGCTGCTCTTCTACACCACATCCAGCTTGTTGCACAGGTATGGATGTCTCTGCTTTATGTCATCAAAATGTAAACACTTGCTTTGTTCACTAGATGTTTCTTGAGCTCAATACCATTTATTTTTAGCAGCCAGCTTTAAAGGATGGAAAGCCCAAACTAATATCCCAAGTGATTTAAACTATATAAATTAGCAGGTGACTTTCCTTACACAAGCTGCATTTGCATTATCCTGCCAAAGCAGAAAGTTATTACCCAGCATCAAAGCATTCTTTTTGTTGCTTGCATCTCTTTGATTCTGACTTGAAGGAGAATATATGCATACTACAGGCAGATGGCAGCCTACTTATTGTGCACTATAAGAACTCCACAAACTTGGGCTCAAATGAGCTTTAAAGTATATACTAAGTGCATATTTCAAAAAGCTTTGATTGCAAGTGCTGAACTAACAAACCTCCTTTGCTGGAGGTGTGAACTTCACTTTGAGGGCAATTACTGTGACTTGAATTCTGACTGTAATTTGAGCTGGTAATTTCTTCTGTGCCCTGGAAAGCTCACAGAAAGAGACAAATGGCTCACACCTGTGCCCAACTTCTACAGGTAATATAGATGCAAATGGCTTATGACACCTGGTTCTTCAGGCTTGAGTTTGAGCAGACTGAGCAAGGGAACCAGAGGAACCAATAGACTGAAGTCTTCTGTCCACAAACCAGGTAAAGAACCTGTATCAGTCGTATCACTTCTGCACAGAAGATCAGATTGACATGCTGTGTAAAACCCGAGTCCACAGGGCAGTGAAAATCAGCAATAAGTAGAAACAATCTACTGGAGTGGAGCAATCCATTGTACCAATAAAACTAACAGTAACGTTAAAGTAATACTTTCTTATTCTAATATAGTTGTCATGTGCTTTTATTTAAAAGTTTGACATGAGCTTATTTTGATCAGTCTTCCAAAGAACACAACACATTCCTAAACCAGTACACTACTTTAGCCATATATTTAAGTTTCAGCATTTGCTTTTCATAGCTGATGCTATAGGAATGCTTTACAGAAGCAATCCACTAAAAACATTAGAGTAAATATATTCAATATACAAGTCTTTCACTGCAGCAGTAGTAGGGAAAAAAACCTTCCTCTACTCTGGAGACTGAAAACATATGCATTCAATAAATGCATTGATAAGTTTTGCACACCATAAGCTATTTGTAACCTCCCATCCCTTGCTCATTTTTCAATAATCCAGTCTCATCAATTGCAGTCCAATTCCAAGGGAAATTTTGCAAGGCAGAGAAACATAGAAAACCAGACTCCAAGAGTATAAATCTGGATGTCTTGCATGAACTGTACTGATGATGCTTTTGTCCTAACAGGATCTCACTAGTAGTACAGAAAATTCTTTCTGAGATTACTTTGCTTCATGCGAAAATTTAATGATTAAGCTCACAGTACATGGATGGTTCCTATCCTTAAGATTTTTTCTGACTGGTCACGTATTTTTTTTTGTTGTTTGCATCACATTCCAGGCCAAGTGGGACCTCGCACTGTAAACATTTCAATGGAAAGCACTTGTGAAGAAAACCCAGAATACAGCAATCGTCAGGTCCTTAGTGAACTTGTAGCACCTCTGTACATGAGAACACAACAAGATTGACAATAAACTGTAAAAAAAAGCACAGATTAGAGTGACCATATGAATAAATCAGCACGATGTAAAAAAGAACAAAAACAATGCTAAACTTTACTGGTTTGTAATGCTACAAGGAAACTGAAGAGAATGCTTAGGCACAAAAGTAATATTCACTTAAAAAATACGTTAAGGCATAGACAGATTCCATCATTAAATGGAAACTAGAGTCTTTGCATTTAATTTCCTGTCTCAAGAAAATCTTGGCAAGTCAAGAAACTTGACTGAAAAACTCCAGACAAACTCATTTTAAATCTAAAAGAACATTTAAAATTAGTATCATCTAGTTATTAATGATACTCCAAGCCAATTTATCCCACGTATCCTAAAATGACTTCAATTATATTACACAAATAAGATGAAACAATTGCAGCTTGTAATCACCTATCATGTACAGATGTTTGCAATCCTTTGAGTTTTCTTGGAAAGGCAAGAAAAAAACCCATCAACAAATGGCAGTGAAAGATAAGGCCAATGACATCTTGCAGACAACTGTTGCTTCCAGCTCTGATAAAATCTGTGCAGCTAGTGGTCTGCTTTTTTCAATGAAACAGAATCCTTAAGGGATGGTAACATTATTTATATACCTGTATTCTGTGTGTGTGTATGTATGTGTTGGTGTATACATTGCAGGGAGCTGGCCTCTTCTCCCAAGTGACAGGGGACAGGACAAGAGGGAATGGCCTCAAGCTCCACCAGGGGAGATTTAGGCTAGACATTAGGAGGAAGTTTTTCCACACAAAGGGTCATTGGGCATTGGAACAGACTGCCCAGGTGGTTGAGTCACCTTCCCTGGAGGTGTTTAAAAGACAGGTGGATGAGGTCCTGAGGGGCATGGTTTAGTGACTGATAGGAATATTTGGACTTGATGATCCAGTGGGTCCTTTCCAACCTAGTGATTCCATGATTCCGTGATTCTATATACACATATAAGAGCAAGACTATACTCATGTCTAGTCCAGGGGCCAGCATCCTGACAAACTCAGATCTGTGTTACTCACCATTACTAGCTTCTTACAAAAGAGGTAAAGCATGAGATCATACCCTAATGAAAAAGCCATTAATATTTCCTTATAGCTAGGAAAACCAGTCTTCACAGTGCATGAAGAATGTCCTGAACCCTATAAGCCATGTGCTTTTTCAACACTATTTGAGTAGATGTACCTCCAGTTTTACTTATGTTCTTGTCTCAGATTGGTCAAAGAACTGAGTGGGCATTTCTGCTTTACAGTTGCTCAACTATAAGGCAAATCACCTATAGCTTTACTCATATTCTCATTCTCCAAAAGGACAAGATAATTTCTATTAATAATAAGTCATCCCCACTTGCTCACAGCAATTGATATCTGTACTTCACCAATTTCACCATAGCTCGGACATCCTTGTTCATTATGTTTCCTACACTTCAAACCTGCTCCCAGGGAAGCAATCAAATTAGTATTCATTTGTTAGGTTTTACCTACAGAACTAGATGTACTGTCTGCTGTCATGGCAAAATTACCCAGATATATCACTTTCTTGATTAATTAATCACTATGATGTGACAATTTTTATGTTAGGAAGAAGGGGAAATAACAGAAGGAAATACCCACCGTGACATATCAGTCCTGTAGAGTCCAACTTGCTGCCAGGTGAACATTCACAACTGAAAGATCTAGGATGGCTCCTGCAGGCACCACTGACACACGGGCTGCTTTCACATTCATTTATATCTATAATCCAGAAACAAAAGACATTGTTACAACTACGATGTGCTCCTGGAAAAAGCATACAGCAAAAATACTGCTGTGGACTGTGATTTGCCAATACTGACGGGTATATTTGTGTCCCTCACCTGCCTCATCCTCTCAGTATGAGACTTGAAACCTATAGGGAAAGGCAGGTACCAAGTGTGTTTGGGCAAGGTAGCACCTGTTTTGACAATGTTAATTAAAATGATCTTTTCTACAAAGACAGTGATTTCCAGCTACTCGGACCATATAGCTTTCCAGTACAAATTACAACTGTCCTGTGAGAAAACAAAACTCTTTTTTCATAGAATGCAATGCATTTCCAGCCACAACATCCACTGCACAATCACAGACCTCACTATTTCTGTCACCTACAGCTCTATGAGGCTGTAGAATAATTAGGGAAACACTGTCAGAAGCAAATTATTAGAATGCAGCTCTTTAGTTGTATAAAGTGTTCTAGACATAAGAGTTGAATATCATAAATGGTGCTTCCCTCTAGCCTCTAACTCCTTCTATTTCTTAACCCTGTGAGTTTTTTAAGCCTGCTCACATATCTGACTAGAAGCCCTGCAGACAGTATTCTTTACTGATTTCTTTTAAGTGAAATCACTTTAAAGATTAAAACAATTCTATCAAATATTTTCAAACCACTGTAAACTTTTGATTTGGGCCCTGAATCAAGCCTTACATTCTCATCCAACTGGGCAACTTCTCTGGTGGGCCTGAAATAAAACTGTGCAGTGCTTGCTTATGTTTTCTAGTAGTGCTTAAGGAATAATGTCACATCCGTAAACTAATATATAGAATCACAGAATCACAGAACAACCAGGTTGGAAGGGACCCATCGGATCTTCTAGTCCAACCATTCCTAGCTAACACTAAACACTAAACCAAGTCCCTCAAGACCTCATCCACCCGTGCCTTAAACACCTCCAGGGAAGGTGAAGCAACCACCTCCCTGGGCAGCCTATTCCAATGCCCGATGACCCTCTGTGTGAAAAACCTCCTCCTAATCTCCAGCCTAAATCTCCCCTGGCGGAGCTTGAGGCCATTCCCTCTCGTCCTGTCCCCTGTCACTTGGGAGAAGAGCCCAGCTCCCTCCTCTCTACAACCTCCTTTCAGGTACTTGTAGAGAGTAATGAGGTCTCTTCTCAGCCTCCTGTTCTCCAGGCTAAACAACCCCAGCTCTCTCAGACGCTCCTCATAGGGTCTGTTCTCCAGCCCCTTCACCAGCCTCGTTGCTCTTCTCTGGACTTGCTCCAGAGCCTCAACATCCTTCTTGTGCTGAGGGACCCAGAACTGGACACAGGATTCAAGGAGCGGCCTCACCAGTGCAGAGTACAGAGGGAGAATCGCCTCCCTGGACCTGCTGGTCACACCATTTCTGATACAAGCCAGGATGCCATTGGCCTTCTTGGCCACCTGGGCACACTGCTGGCTCATGTTCAGTCGGCTGTCGACCAACACCCCCAGGTCCCTCTCCTCCTGGCAGTTTTCCAGCCAGACTTCTCCCAGTCTGTAGTTCTGCATAGAGTTGTTGTGCCCCAAGTGCAGGACCCGGCATTTGGCCATGTTAAACCTCATGCCATTGGACACTGCCCAGTGGTCCAGCCTGTTTAGGTCCCTTTGCAGAGCCTCCCTACCCTCCAGCAGATCGACACTTGCACACAGCTTTGTGTCATCTGCAAACTTGCTAAGGGTACCCTCAATGCCCTCATCCAGGTCATTGATGAAGACATTGAACAGGACTGGACCTAGCACTGAGCCCTGGGGAACACCACTTGTCACTGGCCTCCAGCTGGATTTAACACCATTTACCACCACTCTCTAGGCCCGGCCATCCAGCCAGTTTTCTACCCAGGAGAGTGTGAGTCTGTCCAGGCCAGAGGCTGACAGTTTCCGTAGCAGAATGCTGTGAGAAACTGTGTCAAAGGCTTTACTGAAGTCCAGAAAGACCCCATCCACAGCCTTTCCCTCATCCAGCAGCCGAGTCACTAACATAAAATCATTACACATTACTATGGAATCTAATTAAGTGATGGAAACACCAATAACATGAAGAGAACTTTTTCAAGGCAAACTAAAATACCTTTCTTATTTTTTAGAAGCCTGGAAAAAGGTACTATTTCCTATTTCATAGAATGATTTATCTTGGAAGGGACCTTAAAGATCATCCAGTTCCAATCCACCTGGCCATGGGCAGGGAAGCCTTCCACTAGATTAGGTTGTCCTTCTCTTTAGGGCTACTCTCAATGCATTCTCTGCCCAGACTATATCTGTGGCCTCATTCAGCCTGACTTTGAACACTTCCACGGATGGAGCATCCATGACTTCTCTGGACAACCTCTTCCAGTGCCTCAGCACCCTCACAGTAAAGAAATTCTTCCTAATATCTAATCTAAATCTCTTCCCTTTCAGCTTAAAACCATTACCCCTTCTCCTACCACTACACTCTCTGATAAACAGCCTTTCCCAGGTTTCCTGTAGGCTTTCCCTTTAAGTACTGAAAGCCTGCTATAAGGTCTTCACAGACTCTTCCCTTCTCATCTCTAGGCTAAACAAGCCCATCTCTCTGAGGGTGTGTCTGTATGGTGGGTGTTCCAGCCCGTTTATCATTTTCATGGCCCTTATCTGGACTTGCTGTAATGGATCTATGTCCTTACTCTGATGAGGACTCCAGGGTTCAAGTAGTACTCCAGACAAGGTCTTACAAGCGCAGAGCAGAGGGGCAGAATTATCTCACTAGACCTGTTGCCCACACTTCTTTTGATGCAGCTCATGATATGGTTGGCTTTCTAGGCTGCAAGCACATATTGCAGCTAATGTTGAGCTTTTCATCAACCAACACCCCCAAACCCCAAACCCCCAAACTAACCTAATCGCCTTCTATGACAAAGTGATTCGGCTGCTGGACAAGGGAAAGGCTGTGGATGTGATCTTCCTGGACTTCAGTAAAGTCTTTGACACAGTTTCTCACAGCATTCTGCTACGGAAACTGTCAGCCTCTGGCCTGGACAGACACACACTGTCCTGGGTAGAAAACTGGCTGGATGGCCGGGCCCAGAGAGTGGTAGTAAATGGTGTTAAATCCACCTGGAGGCCAGTGACAAGTGGGGTTCCCCAGGGCTCAGTGCTGGGTCCAGCCCTGTTCAATGTCTTCATCAGTGATCTGGATGAAGGCATTGAGGGCACCCTTAGCAAGTTTGCAGATGACACTAAGCTGGGTGGAAATGTCGATCTGCTGGAGGGTAGGGAGGCTCTGCAAAGGGATCTGAACAGGCTGGACCACTGCGCAGAGTCCAGTGGCATGAGGTTTAACAAGGACAAATGTCGGGTCCTGCACCTGGGACACAATAACCCTATACAGAGCTACAGACTAGGAGAAGTCTGTCTAGAAAGCTGCCAGGAAGAAAAGGACCTGGGGGTGTTAGTTGACAGCCAACTGAACATGAGACAGCAGTGTGCCCAGGTGGCCAAGAAGGCCAATGACATCCTGGCTTGTATCAGAAATGGTGTGACCAGCAGGTCCAGGGAGGTTATTCTCCCTCTGTACTCTGCACTGGTGAGGCCGCCCCTTGAATCCTGTGTTCAGTTCTGGGCCCCTCACCACAAGACGGATGTTGAGGCTCTATAGCGAGTCCGAGAAGAGCAACCAAGCTGGTGAAGGGGCTAGAGAACAGGCCCTATGAGGAATGGCTGAGAGAGCTGGGGTTGTTTAGCCTGGAGAAGAGGAGGCTGAGAGGAGACCTCATTGTTCTCTACAACTACCTGAAAGGAGGTTGTAGAGAGCAGGGAGCTGGCCTCTTCTCCCAAGTAACAGGGGACAGGACAAGAGGGAATGGCCTCAAGCTCCACCAGGGGAGATTTAGGCTAGACATTAGGAGGAAGTTTTTCACAGAAAGGGTCATTGGGCATTGGAATAGGCTGCCCAGGGAGGTGGTTGCTTCACCTTCCCTGGAGGTGTTTAAGGCACGGGTAGACGAGGTGCTGAGGGACATGGTTTAGTGTTAGATAGAAATGGTTGGACTCAATGATCTGGTGGGTCTCTTCCAACCTGGTGATTCTATGATTCTATGAAACCCTTTTCTTCAGGTCTCCTCTCAATCTATTCTCTAATCAACCCGTTTGTGCTTGGGATAACCCTGTCCCAGGTGCAGGACCTTGCGCTTAGCCTTGTTGAACTTCACGAAGGTCTAACAGGGCCACCTCTTAAGCCTGTTACGGCCCCTATGGACAACATCCCTTCCCTTCAGTGTGTCGACTATGCCACAGAGCTGGGTGTCATCAGCAAACTTGCTGAAGGTGCCCTCAATCCCACTGTCTACATCAGCAAGAATTACATTAAACACCGCTGGTCCCTGTAACAACAGTGAGGAATGCCATTAGTTACAAGTCTCCCCTTGAAAATTTATCCATCTTCCACAACTCTTTCAGTGCAACCTTTGCAAGGTCTTCTCAGAAAGCAGAGTTTGGAGAATACCTGGCTGCCAAACTGGCATTACCTGTGAAGATAAAGGCAATCTCTTCGCCATCCTGCACGGAAACCTCATTACAACTCAGATTGGGCTTGCTGTTCTTCCAAAGCCTTGGTGTATGGAGCTGAGCCACAGCACAAGCAGGCCTGGGGAATTTAGATATATTCCCCTTGCCAGTTTACCATTCCCACCTGACCCTCCAGGATGTAATGCAGTTGCCTGGCTTTTGGCTGTGAGCTTTGTAAACTAAAAACAAGTACCACCAGGACTGAGGTCCTCAAGAGGCAATTGAAACTGCAAGCAGAGGAATAACGTATCAGCAATCATAACCAAGCCACTCTGCAATGTCTTAGAAATGGCGCCCAGCTACTCACCCCTTTAAGACAGGGAACCTTTTGGCTGAAGCAGAGTTACACAAGGCATAAACTTATTTGTGTCATCTTTTCCTACTTGCAATATTCTTGAGCTGAGGAATAAAAGTCTGCCTGTCTTCACCTCTGCTGCCTCTGGCAGAACATGTTCATGGAGAGCTCTGGGGAAAGGTGCTGAAACAACAGAGCTTTTGGGGTGGGAAATTTTGGGTTCTCCCCTAGAACTGATAGCTTCAATTTCCACGGGCACAGAAATCACTTGTTTGCTTCTTTGTTCTGGTCTGCAGCCTAGTTCTTTGCCTGGCATAGTGCAGCTTCCCTGGCGTGGGCACTCTCACAAGGGGCCATGATTTCCCCTGCAAAATCCAAAGCCTCTGCTGGAAATCAGGCTGAAGCATCCATACACGTATTTCATCAGAACTAAGGTACACAAAATGAGATGGTATTCAGGGATATGGGAGGCCCAACTATCCCCATTTTTCTGGTTGGCAAAGCTTGATGAGATTCCCGAAGACCACGCAATATGTAAAAGTGAGGGATGCCAAGGAAGAGAGTTCCACCCCCATGGAAAACCCACTCCTCAGATACATGTCATGAGAACAAAGTTGTCAGAAAGTCAGTCTACAGCCTCTCTCTTACATCATAGCACTGAAAGCTGTTGCCATGCTGTGTTTGATGTCCAACACAACAATTGACTGAGAGTCAGCTCTGCCAATGCAGCTGAAACAGAAAACTGTTCTTAGGTTTTCCTCTGGTCAATAGCTACTTCCTCAGAAGTCTTAGAGCTTACACACACCCCCTTTATGCACAGCCAAGCTGCTTTGCTTAGATATCCTTCGGTGCCACTCTTACAATAAACGAGATGAAAAAGAGACTCTTGTCTCTTAATTTTTTTCAGCCTCCTGGATAAGAGAAGGGCACCGTCTTTTTGTTTTTCTCCAGAGACCGAGGAGGCTGAGAGGAGACCTCATTGCTCTCTACAACTACCTGAAAGGAGGTTGTAGAGAGGAGGGAGCTGGCCTCTTCTCCCAAGTAACAGGGGACAGGACAAGAGGGAATGGCCTCAAGCTCCACCAGGGGAGATTTAGGCTAGAGATTAGGAGGAAGTTCTTCACAGAAAGGGTCATCGGGCATTGGAACAGGCTGCCCAGGGAGGTGGTTGAGTCATCTTCCCTGGAGGTGTTTAAGGTACGGGTGGATGAGGTCTTGAGGGACTTGGTTTAGTGTTTGATAGGAATGGTTGGACTAGAAGATCCGATGGGTCCCTTCCAACCTGGTTGTTCTGTGGTTCTGTGGTTCTCTTTTATAACGAGACTTATCTAGAGCTAAGGATATTTTTGCTCTTTCTTTTTTTTTTTAAGATTTTATTTTAACTTAAGACTCATTGCCAAGCCGAGATCACGAAACGCGTTTCGGCTGAGAAAGAGGAGCCGGCACAGCTCCCCTCCCGCTGACCCGTGTCCCGCGGCGGCGCCCGGCAGCACAGCGCCCCCTCGCGGCTGCCCGGCCGAAAGGCGCGCCGCGCCTCGCCTCCGCTCGCCTCCACTCGGCCCCGCTCGGTTCCTCTCGGCCCCGCTCGGCTCCTCTCGGCCCCGCTCGGCTCTTCTCGGCCCCGCTCGGCTCTTCTCGGCCCCGCTCGGCTCTTCCCGGCCCCGCTCGGCTCTTCCCGGCCCCGCTCGGCTCTTCCCGGCCCCGCTCGGCTCTTCTCGGCCCCGCTCGGCTCTTCCCGGCCCCGCTCGGCTCTTCTCGGCCCCGCTCGGCTCTTCTCGGCCCCGCTCGGCTGGGTTCGCCGGCCCCCATGCAGGGATGGGGCTGCTGCTGTGGCTGCTGCTGCCGCTGGGTGCGGGCTCCGCCGCGTACGTGGTGTCGGTGGATGCGCGGCGAGCCGAGCGGCCCCTGCGGCACTTCTGGAGGAGCACGGGCTTCTGGTAAGCGCGGGCCAGGGCTCCCCGGGGCGCGGCTGGGCCGGGCCCGCTCGGCACTGCCCCCGGCCGGGTCACGGGACGGGGCCGAGCCGCCTCCCCGACCGGCCTCGGGCGCCCGCGGAGGTATGAAGCCCTTCTTCGTGCCCAGGCAGCACACCTGTTGGAACTCGGAGCTCATTTCCTTTCCTTTTCACCGTCCTCGTTGTCACAGTCTCGAAGTAGGGTCAGGCAAAGCTTCCTTGGCTGCTAGTTCTTTGCAGGACGCTTCTGAAAGGCACCATCTTCCTGGCATGGCCAGTGAGACAGTTTTGTCTGAGACAAGGAATCCTGTGGAACCACCACTTCATCTGGGAAAAGTATTTCATGGAAATGGTCATTGGGCACTGGAACAGGCTGCCCGGGGAGGTGGTTGACTCACCTTCCCTGAAGGTGTTTAAAGCACGGGTGGATGAGGTGCTCGGGGATGTTGTTTAGTGATTGATGGGAATGGCTGGACTCGATGTTCCAGTGGGTCCTTTCCAACCTTAATGATTCTATGGTTCTATGATCTTATGATTCTTTAGTTCTTTGCTTCTTGGAGGAAGCCGAGTGTTGCTGAGCTAACTGAGGCTGAAGAGCCTGCAAGTTTTCATAGAATCACTAGATTGGGAAAAACTCTTGGTTCAACTAAATGAGTAACGAGCCAGATAGAAAGACATTTTCTACCCAGATACTCCTATTAATACAGAGAGTAGGCTGAAAATATTGACTGTAAAAGGAAAGACAAAAGTCAGTACTGACCTCTTGAAGACCAGAGGCCTTTGTAGTAGGACAAGTCACAAAAGCATTAATAAAAGAAGTGAGCAGGAGCTACTTCAGATAAATTGTGCTGTTCACTAGTCGCTCAGGTGCCCACAGGTACCTAATTTCTGCAATATTTGATTTATTCACAAAATGAAAGGAAGGAACTGATTCTTCCGTCATACCATATCCTTTTAAAAGGTACAATTCCTACTACTGTTGGCTCCCCATGAAGACCTGTATTCCATTTAAGCGTCTTTCCCTCTCCTCACTTGTAATAGCAAGCCACTTGAACTCTCCAGACCGGAGATCATCTTTGTTCAGTTGATTTGTACAATGGTGCTTTAGTTATGGACTTTAGCTTTTTCTGAATTGCTTGTGTCTCAGTTGTGCCTTGGTTTCATCTGTGAACTGCACATGCAGACTCACTAAGTCTGCGACCATGAAAATTTTCTGTCCAAAATGGCCTAACCATCTTTCTTCATGTGTTTTCAGACACGTGTGTCATGACACACACTGTGAGTTATAATGGTGGACTGTAAGTGCTTTCCAGCTCAGGCATTATTTCCATGCATATGTTTAGCCTAATCAGCATAGAATCGTAGTATCAGATTGGAAAACTATTAGAACATTAAGTCCTACCATTCCTATCTGCGAATAAATCATGTCCTTGAGTACCTCATCTCCCAACCTTTTAAATATCTTCAGGGATGGTGACTCAACCACCTCCCTGGGCAGACCATTCAGTGCCTAGTGACCCTTTCTGTGAAGAATTTTATCCTGATGTCCAGTCTGAACCTCCCCTGGCACATGAGGCTGTTCCCTATTGTCCTGTCCCCTGTCACTTGCGGGAAGAGGCCAGCATCCACCTCTCTACAACCTCCTTTCAGGTAGTTGTAGAGAGCAATAAGATCTCCCCTCAGCCTCCTCGAGGCTAAACAACCCCAGGCTCCTCAGCTGCTCCTCATAAGACTTGTTCTCCAGCTGCTTCACCAGCTTTATTGCTCTTCTCTGGACATGCTCCAGGACCTCAACATTGTTTTGTGTGATACCTGAATGCTTCTAGCAGGCTCAGGAGCAAAAGACAGTTTATTCCTCAGCCATGTTCATATCTTAGCGTAAACTGATCATGACTTCCTTCACTTAGGCATAGAGCGGATTAAAAAATAGGTGTAGGGATAAAAAAAGGTTGCAACAGATCTGGAATCAGTGGTAGTAAGCACTTCTTAAGAAAACCCAGTTGACATTGTCCTTATCTACTGGAACAATTAAAAAGACCCACGTGGTTGATTCATTTTAAGTTAGACTGGAATTATTAACTTCTGTCTTACTCATGTGACTTGAAGCAAACTCGGGGAAGTGATGTCTAAGTGCCTTTTTTACTGGTAAAGTTGCCAGAAGGGGTCTGGCAGGTTGGTATGAAACACTACAAGGATGTAATCTGTATCAAGACTTATGCTTTTGATAAGTATGCAGGAGGTGAGGTAATAAATAGGCTGTCTTCTCTAGGGTAAAAGTTGTGTTAGGTTTTTGGCCAGTTGGGGTCAGGCTTTTCCCGTTTTGGGCACAGATATTTCTCCAGCAGCAAGTTCATTCTGTGCTGTCCTTGGAGACCTTGGGGATCCTTGGGTATATGTGGAGGGGCACAGAAGGGGAGAGGATGACCGTATACCTATTCCCAGCATAATTACAGGAACACAGAGCTGATCCAGCCATAAGAGGAGACAGATCACAATAGGAAAAGCATAAACTATATTACTTCTTCAAATACACAGTTAATATGCAGTCTATAGTTAGAGCACAAGTCATCTCTCTTTGCAGTGTGAAGACACATGGAAGTATTCCACCAAACCTTGGGGACAATGTTGTTTCATCTTGTTCAAATGCTTTAACGCTCAGAGAGTCCCTAAGCATGCCCAGACCTAGTGAGCTGGGCAGTGTTTCTGACTTAGGAGGGTGAAGTTGAGATCTTCCTCCATCTTGCAGTTATTTATCTGTGGAGATGGTGGCAGCAGAAATTTACCCCAGTGTCATGTTAATTTCAGTGGAATAAGTAGACACCAAAATCAGTTTAACACAGTTATTGCTTTGTAGCTGTGAGCAAACTAAACTGCTTGCAACATCAAGCATAGACCCTTCAAGGCACATGTTTCTGTGGTTCCTTATGCTTAGGGGTGAGTTGAACATGGCGGGAGAATGTGGAGGCTCTGAGGGTCTAATTCTGCTTCTAATAAGTGTAGCTTCCACAGCAGAGCAAGAGTTGGTGTTTTTACATGGACTTAAGCAGGAGGATCTCGCCCGTAGTTGTCTTACTGCACACCTAAGCAAGTTTGACTTTCACTCCCGAGCTTAAAAGACACTGAAGTCTCTTTATCATCAGTTACTCACAGGCAAGGTAAATGTCATTGTATGGCCTCTGCAGGCCACTGCTGCTTGAGGTTTCTACCTATACAGCAATGGCTGCTTGTTATACTTCCTTTTGAGCAAGGCAGTGAGATGCCCCCAAGTTGTGTCCTGCTTTGTCAAACTAACACGTGTGTCCAGTGACCCCCAAATAACCTGCCACTGTGTTTTGCTTCCATCTCATGTTAGGCAGTATTCCTCATGCCAGAGAGGATCTTGCATGTGGTATAGGGGCCTAGCACAGGGATCTTTGGATACTCAATGGAACTGCTAGTTAATGTTGCCATATATTGTTTCTTTTCTGTCTCTCCTTTCCTGTAGCCCTCCTTTACCTCACAGCCGCGCTGATGTGTTTGACTTGAGCAAAGACCAAGAGATGAACCTTGCCTACATTTCTTCTGTTCCACATGGTGGCATTGAACAGGTTCGGATTCACTGGTTACTGGAATTGGTTGCTCTCAGGTAAGCAAACACCTCAAGTCAAAATCCAGTAAAATATGGCACATTAAAGTGTCCAACAGGTGCTCACTTTGATATTTGTCATAGTATAATTGCAAGCTAAGAATTAGTTTGCTTCCTTGGAAGTCAGTTTACAACTGTATGACATTAAAAGAGAGAGAGCTTGGACTGAGAAAGGTGGGGTTAACCTGAATACACATCATTCTAACAACAGTTTAAGGAACACTTTAAGGTTTCATTTTGCCTGAAGATTCTTCTGTGTGTGCTGGTGAAATTTTACCAAGACCATCCCAGGTTGTGTGCTACAGTCATTCAACATCTCCTCTCTGCTGCTGTATTAAGACCTCAACATCTTGATTCCCAGTTTTACCATGAGCTCCAGTGAGACCTCAGACTGGTAGAAATGTGTTTCCTAAACCATTGCATGTGCACTGGTCTAATGCAGTCTTTTTTAACTGGCTGCATCCTTTCTAAAATACCGCTTGGCACAACTTTGAAAAGAACTCTAGAGGCTTCTGCAATGGTTCCTTAAACAAGAAAGAGTTGTGCTTTGCAGTCAGGGTATCTACACCTGGTGTTCTGGAGGGAGCTGTCAGTTTGATTCAGTGTGATGACCATTCCAAATGTTTGAAGACTCGTATTACGTGTTAGCACTGCTGTTCCTTCAAGTCCATCAGAATTTGCTTAGTGCAGTAACACCAGCATCTACTCAGTACTGCTGGGTGAAACCAGTCTTTTAGAAGTTCAGCTTGAACACATCCATACCAGTATGTCCAGTTGCAAAAACAGAGATGCCTGGAACAGGAGTGATTGGTGTGTGAGGAAAGACAAACCACAAAAAAGACCCATCAGCAGTTTTAATAGCTTTTAAAGTTCTTCCTAGTTCAGGCTGTTGCTAACTTGAGCATATTTACAATCCACATTGTTACTGCTTCTGCTATCTCAGGCACAGGAAGATAGGAATTTACCAGTTTTAACTGTGGAGAAGTGACAAGGGGAAGGAAGGCTCAGACTCTGGAAATAGGATGTGAGCAGACAAGTAGTGGGCTTCAGAGTGTACGTTAGGAACAGGAGAATTTTTTTTCTTAGATGTTAGAGCGTGCTTGTGTATTACATAATTTGTAATTGTTTGTTTGGGAAGGAATTCAGAGATCCTGCACACAGAGGAGTGTTGCATTTGTACCTCAGAGCTAGTCCATCTGTGAATACAGGAGGTGACACAGCTCCTCCCTCCTATCTTTCATGGTGGAATTTTCCCAGTAAACACCCTTTCCTGTGCTGGGTCTTCCTCTCTTACTGGATTTTATAATTAGTCTTGCAGTGACTCAGTTTCAGCAGGGACAAGTACAGCTGTCACTGCTCACTGCTGCTGGAGTCCCTGTCTTGGATCTCAAAGGTTTCTTCTGAGCAGTGGCTTAGGACTTTCAGGTCTCTGTAACCAATTGACTTAGAGAAAAATCTGTGAATACCTTTGAAAAGAAAGCAGCAACACCTACACTCAGAGTCCAAAATCTCTCCTGGCAGCTTGTTTTAGCTGTGTGATGTCTTGAACTGGGCTTTCCAAATGGCTAAGTAAAGGGAATGTATCTGTTATGGATTATGCTCAGCCTCTCTACGGAGTGAGGCATGGAGTCCTTCAGAGTGGGATGTTCTTTGCACAGTCTAAATTCTAGGAGCATGATGGCTTAGTAGTCAAGTAGAAAGCTGCAGTACCTGAAGGGTACAGTTCTAACACACCAGACTCAGTATCTAGCCCAGCATTGACACCTAGGCATTAGAAACTTTAGTACTGTCTAGAACCAAGCTCATTTTTCAAAACTGTGCATTTGTCAAAAACAGGAATACATTTAAGTTGTGAAAGGACAACCAGTGGTCTAAGCAGCAGCAGCAACAGTTTGGAATGGAACGTTTTGGGAGAGAGCATGGAGCCTGCAGGCAAACATTGGGATTGAAGAAGCCGCAGGGGCAAGAATGCAAATCCAAACAGGAGTTCATTGCTAATGCTGAATTCTGTGCATGTGATTTCCAGAAGAATGTAAACAGTTTTTGAGTGAGAAGCCTGGAACAGCAAAACTGTGTTATGTCATGGGGTTGGTGTGTAGAGATGTCTTGGAAGCTGTTTTAAGGTACTTGACTGAAGGAAGAGCACTTGCAGAAAACAGAGAACTAGGAGATCCCACCACTGTTGATGGCTAGCAGGTACAGGCATTGCTTTTCCTCACAGCTGTGCCGTCTGTAGAAAAGTACCGTAAATATTCCTCCCAAGAAGCAGGCATACTCATAGAAGAACACTAACTTCCCTTTCTTGCTTCTATAATGCTCTTTTTCATTATATCTTTTAGTCCCCCAATGTTGAGTGCATCCCTGTATTTTAATCCTTTTCTAGGCAGCAAACCCACATCTTTTTCTTTATTCCAAGTTATCCTGCCATTTTACCACCTGTGAAAAGATACCACACGACAAACTGTTTTCAAAGAATTACTAGTTTTATTTTCCAAATGAAAGCACATGTTTGTTTGTAGGTCATGTGACACAGGAATATTAATGTTTACAAGGGAACCCAAGGTGTCTTTCATGGACTGGACAGTTGCAAGGATTTTAGTTACCAGTGCCAACAAATACAGCCATTTTTATACCTACACCACACATTCTGGTCATGCTGCACTGGTAACCTGGAGAGTTTGAGGTAAAGACTCGCAACTCTGTTCCCAGCTTCATGGGACCCACACAATCCCCAAGTTAAGAACCCTTTCTTGTTCTTACGTAGCAGTACTGAAGTTTGTTGGATACATGGTTTATACAAGGCACCACAGCAAAATAGTAAATCTACATATGCATATAACATTTTCTAAAAGACATATAATGATTTTACTTCAACATTAGTATAAACCTAGTTAGAATTACAAGCCCATTCCCAGCTCCTCTCAAAGTCACAATACCTAATTCCTGGTAGAACAGGAGAAAAGAGAATCAACAGGTTTTAACATTTTCAGTCTTCACAACATTAGTCTTTATAAAATACAATGTAGCAAACAGACACGTACCAGGGAAAGGCTTGCTTTTTCAGTTACCTTTTATGTGCTCCTTAGAAATAATTTATAGTCTCCCAACACCCCTACATCATAGCACTGAAAGCTGTTTCCATGCTGTGTTTGATGTCCAACACAACAACTTGATTGAGGGCCAGCTCTGCCAATGCAGCTGAAACAGAAAATTGTTCTTACGTTTTCTTCTTCCTAGGAAAAGTCTTAAAGCTCACACCCCCCCTTTATGCACAGCCAAGTTTCTTTGGATATCCTTTGGTGCCACTCTTAGAATAAACAAGATGAAAAAGAGACTCTTTTATCTTTATTTTTTTCAGCCTTCTGGATAGAAGGACACTCTCTTTTTGTTTTTCTCCAGAGACTGTTGCAAGGGTACACCTTGTTTTGGAACTTTCTATTTTTTTTCTTTTTTAAAATGAAACTCATCTAGAGTTAAGGATATTTTTGCTTGTTTTTTCTTCATTGTAGGCTGGTTGCTTGACTGATAAAAGAAGTCCAGATTGCTAGGATGTGTGTTCATTTATACTGAAGCAATTTTATGTGACTTCCAATAACAGCTTGCTTTGGCACAGTAGACTAAGAGTGTCTGTATTGGTACTATCTGGCAAGAACTCTTGTAAACACACTTCCTCATGCTAGGCCCTGGAAGGACCTTAAAAGACATATACTCTAATTGAAGAATGGTTAGAAACAAAAGCAGACACAGATCAATACTTTGTCCTTGGGCTCTGCCCATTTGCTTTTATGACAGAAATAAGGTAGTCATACCGGGTCAGCAATTTAAAGAATAATGTAATTAAATTGTTTTGTGGCAGGTGAATGCTGCCATTGATCAATCCTGTAATCTCTTGAGAGACATTTCTACCACGTTTTACTGCCCTGGTGGTACTGAGCTGTGCAGCTGATACGTGTTTTTTTATAATGAATACATGAAAATGTCATCATTAAATCACTTACCTAATATTGTGCTATTCTCAATCCTTTTGAAGACATTTTTTATTTGTCTTTTGGGAATGTACTGCTTTTCCTTTAAGAAAATATTTGTTCTTGAGAACCAGACAGGCTCTGGGACACCTGGAGAACCTCAGTTTGAGTGTTCTTTCATTCAGTGACCTGAAAAGTTGAAATAAGCAAGTCACATTATGTGTTGACCTGACTTTCCTTTTTAAATGGCACAGCAGAAAAATGGCTTCTGCATACATGGAATGTATGTCTAGAGTCTGCTGACTGTAAGAGGCACAACTGTGATAGAATTTCCTTCCATGCTTCGTGCTGTGTGTGAACCAGCTACAAATAAGTAGAGAAGGATAGAGCAGCTGTCATCATTTTTGTACTGGTAATTATAAGCTTGAGTATGAGAGAGGATATTGTTCCAATGCTAGAACACTGACTATTAACTGTGTTACAATTAAAATCTGGATCTATGCTTGTTTGTAGAGAGATAATGTGCAAATAGAACAGCACAGTGGACTCTGGGGTTATCATTTGACACAAAGCAGCAGGTACAGCAGTTAATGCAAATTGTTATAGAAGGTAACCCAGCTCTGGAAAACATAGTTTAGTGTACACCAAAATAAAAAATAATATGCTAGGAATAATAAAATAAAATTCTAAAAATCCCCCAAACTCAAACATCTGTAGTATGTTCAGTGATGGAATTTTTACAGCATATAGGGATACACAACTTACAAAGTGTTGCTGCCAGGTGATGACCCAATTACGCTGCTGTAAAGCTTCGTTAGCATTGCATTAGAGAAGACCAGCCAGGCAGTTCTCACTGACCCATCGCTTTCCTTCTAGACGCATCACGCATTTACCTTGCCACCCTACCATATTTATTCCTGTTTCTCTTTGCACCTGTGCAGGCATCTCTAGGAAGAACATGATGTGGTGCATCACAGTTCTGAGGTTTTGTGTTTGATGGTGATTATGTGTTCCTGAATTGGAGCTGAACCTGTGCGATAGGGTCAACTTACTTTTACAGGATGGTACAACTACCTGGGTGACTGTATGACTGCCAGGTAAAGCCATTCGTTCTTCTTAATCCTGTTGATCCTCTTATTAGTTACAAAATTGTATATCAGAGTCATATTTCTTCCAGCAGCATGAAATGGATAGGAATATGAAAACCTTAAGTAACTAATTACCACAGATTGAATCCAGTAGCACAAGTGACTCCACGAGTAATTTTTTAAATGATGGTTTTGAGAGGGAACTTTTGAGAGGGAACTCTCCTGTAGCATGTTATGTCATTAAACTGATGTAATCAAGGTGGAGAGACATGCTACGTTCCACAATATTTTACACATTTTATTTGTATGCAAACAGTGGAAGTTGTCTATGAGTACGCTTAGAATGACAGAAGGGGTAGGCCCTTACAAGCCAGAATTTAAACCATTATGTGTCCAGGAGGCTACATCCATTCCATTTTCATGGAGATGGCTTGTAAATTGTGTGTCCTAGTGACACAAACCAGCCATTCAACCACTAGGAGAATTACTGACACTGGACAGACCTTCCAGCCCAGCAGTCTCATGATGTATATATTGGGTCACAATATGATCATGGCACAAGGGAGAAACCAATCCCAAACTGTTATACTGTTCATCATTGCGTTTTGAAGTGAAAGTGCAGGTAATAAGCCAACCTGTTTCATCCTGGTCCCTGACTGCATCCCCAGTGGCTGTCCAATGTGGCAGCTAACAAACAACAGAGCTTTTCAAGGGGGCAAGGCCAATGTTGTGTCTGATAATTTAATTATTGCAAACTGCCCCTCCCTACCCATCACTTCTGTGGTAAATCATCAGTGAAGACACAGAATTAAACTGAGCAATCTGCTGGAAGCATCTGGTCTTTTGCAAACTGCACAGCATTGTGTATACTGTAGAACAGCATTTCCTGCATACTTCCAGAATCTTTCCCAAAGTAACCTCCTCTTTTCAGAGAATCTATCACTGAAGGATTGCAGCAAGCCAGGAGAACAGAAATGTTTAAGTCATTGTAGTCTTTCAGGATTTCCTTTAGAGTATTAACTCCAGTGGTGTCCAAAAATGAGATGGAAGAGCAATCTACAACAAGGGCTTGGAAATCAATTTGTTTAGGAACTAGTTGCAGAGTGGTTTCTCCAGTACCTAGGCCATTAGCAGCTGTGTGATCTCCCTTTTTCAGATGCTGCTTTTCCTTCTTTTCATATTTCTTCCTTCTGGCAGCTTCTAGGTTAGGATCTAAGTTGGTTAATCTGTACAGAGACTTTAGAAAATAGTTTCTATTTGCATAGTAAAGTGGACCCTCAAAACGGAATATTTTGACCTTTGGAACAGAAGAGAGATTTTCATATTCTAAGTCATCTTCATAAAAGCTGGTGTCTTGGATCTGACCAAGCAGGGCTGTCCGCGGGCGCTGAGTTCGAACAATGATACATAACATGGAGACTACAGTGCCAACCAACAGCCCGATTTCTGTGCTAATCAAGGCAGAGGCAAACATGGTAACAACCCAAACAATTGTGTCCACCTTATTTGTGTGGTACCGTGCAGGCACATCCTGGAACTTCCTCAGTGCTCCTCGAAGGCTGACAATGATGATACATGCCAGGACACTTTTCTGCAAAGAGTAGAAGAGAGGTGCCAAGAAAAGCAGCACCAGCAAAACTACCATTGCACTAATGACTCCAGAGACCTGAGTCTGGCAGCCTGTAGAGGTTTTGACGAGTGTTTTTGCCAGGGCTGCACTTGTTGCAAAACAGTGAAAGAAGGAAGGAATGATGTTGCAGAACCCCACAGCAAACATTTCCTGATTGGCTCGGATGGTGTAAGCATATTTCTTTGCACACATTTCAGAAAGGGATACAGTGAAAACAAAGCTGACTATGGCGAGAGGCAAAGCATCTACAGCAACTCGGACCATTAAATTGAAATGTGGTACCTTGGGGGGAATAAATCCTGTTGGAATAGTCCCAGAAACACTGGATGCATACACTTCATTTAACTTCCCATAGTGTGAAATCAGAGTTGCCACAACAATAACTACCAGTTCTGTAGGAAGAGGAAATTTCAGCTTATGCTTATACCGATCTCCCAATTCCTTAGCAGTGACCAGCACCACTATACAAATGGTACTTGTGATGACATCACAAAGGTTAGCCTGAGAAATGTTCCGGAAAATATTAATCCAGGTAATAACAAGCATCCCGTGCCCTTGGCTGCGTGGAATTTTTATTCCAATCAGATACTTCACTTGAGCTGTTAAAATAGTTAAGGAAGCACCAGTTGCAAAGCCGTCTAGTACAGACTCAGATAGGTATATAGATACGAAACCCAGTCGAAATATCCCCATTAGAACCTGAGGAGACACAGAAAAAGAAAAAAAAGATGAGCCTTAAATCATGCTGCAAGTAACTAAGTACAGATGGGAGAGAACTAGCTGGAGGCAAATAGCATTTAGCTATTTGAATTTTAATACAGTAATTATTTTGATGTTTCTAGCCTGCTTTTAAAACATGATCCCTTTTACTGTTTGGGGTACCACAAACCCAAGAGGTCAATAAAGAGTTTGGGACAGGGTCAGTGAAGCTCTCCAACTCAGGCAATGGTCTGAAGTTATTCCAGTGAAATGGATTGTCTGAATTGTATTTCCCATGCAAAAGATCATTGGATCCCAAAATGCTTCTGTTATGCCAAAGCAAATTTTCTTTTTTCATGTCTTAAAGTGAGTGAAGTTAAGACTTAACAGCCATTGCTTTGTGAACAGAACTTCAGTGACAACAGCAAAGATCCTTACATTAGTGGCACTGTTACATTAAGCAGCTTTTAATAGTAGCCCTTTGAACAGAAGGGAGAGTATAGCATATACAGTGTTTGTGGCATGCCTAAGGTCAGAAGTGGCAGAACTGCTCACTTCCCAAATGCCAACGTACTGCCCTTAACTGGTTGTGGCTCCTTTCTTTGGTGGCGTTGGAATATACAGCTTCACAAGGACATTTTATTGTTCATAATTGTGACCTGCAGTTTCTTAGTAAACAGGAAGATAGCAAGCTCTTTCCATACAATTAATATTTAAGTATGTTCCTCATGCTCCCTTCTGTTTTCTTTTGATATCCTCATAACTGGCAGCATGTTTTCTCTCAAAAAGTTGATGAGTCTTAAAAAGTCCAGCATGCCCATTGTCTGAAAAGCAGGTTAGTCAATCTTTTCTCTCTCTTTTCCTTCCTACTTCTGAATTATCTTTGGACAGCAGTTTGGTAAACATGGTACTCACTAGCAGAACACCGAGCAGTGCATTTAAAGCTTGTGTAGAATTAGGTGAGTGGATCAAAGCCTTTATTAAGAATTATATCTTCATTGTTGAAGTACATGGCTACCTGGGAATTTCTGTATTGGATTCATGGACCCATGAAAGCAGCAAGACCAAGAGCAGTAATAGATGATAATAGTCTTACAGAGGACGCTTGTTTCACGTTTGCTTGCTAGAACCTAAGAAAACTGCCTACCTCATGCCTTCTCTGAATTGCCTACAGGTATGCTTCCTGGGCAAGTCTTAAGGTCTTTTAAGTGAACTGATGCTGTATCGCTCATTAGAAGAGAGTCAAACCAAAGTTTAGGTCATGCAAAGAGTCTTTAGGAACTTTGTACCTTGCTTTTGGATGTCAGTAACCACTTACCTGATACACTCCAGCCACAAATGTCAAGGCTGTAGCAATGCCAATAGCATAGCATTCTTTCCCACACTCGGTGTTCATCCCCGCAGTTGTGAGGTTGAGGGCAGTTGTATTCAAATGACTGTCATTCTGTAGAGAGCCATCACCCAAGGCTGGTGGAGCATCATCATTCAAGTCAAACCCAGCCAAGAGAAGTTCTCGGTCCACAACTTGTCCCACCATTAAGCTTATCAAGCTGAAAATGCCGACTGAGACGTGACGGGATGTGCCCATTAAGAAATAGATGATGTTGGCAAAGAATGATGTGTAAAGGCTATAAATGGGTTTCAGACCTGCCAGGAGTGAGTATGCAATTGCTTGTGGCACCAAAATAATCCCAATCACTAACCCAGACATAATATCCCCCCAAATGTACTCTCTGCATTGGTACTTAGGAAGCCATTGTAAAACAGGAAAGAAATCCATGACAAAGTTCTTCAACTTCTTTGGAGTGCAGGAACAGCTCTTCCTCAGCTTAGCTAGCATGACTTCTTTCATACTAATCTTGACACGAGTCTTTCTTTCCATGAGAAAGCAGGAAGAGGTGTTGTTTT
Source organism: Coccyzus lansbergi (assembly GCA_033558105.1). Lineage (NCBI taxonomy): Eukaryota > Metazoa > Chordata > Aves > Cuculiformes > Coccyzidae > Coccyzus > Coccyzus lansbergi. The sequence goes on from JAUMJK010000468.1 coordinate 580,412, forward strand.
CCATCATGGTAGCCTCAAGCGGTCTTTCCATTGTCCCAGTGTTTACTTCATATAGCTGTTCCTGCAATGTGAAGAAGACATCTGGTAGAGTGCAATGCACACAGTTTTTTCAGCACAGATGCTTAACACTAGAAGTTTGTCACCTGATTGTGCTTTCAAGGAAGCATCATTGCAACAAGAACACCACCCCAAGGCTCCAATGACACATACCACTAAGAAATAAATTTACACATTGAGCTCTTTCATGCAGACATTTAAGAATACATTCCTTTGAATCTGGTTTGTTTTACTAATGAAAAATTAAGTTAAATTAGTCATTTTGTGACATATTAAGCCATCCCCGTGTTCTGGAAAAAAGGCCGGCAGGGGAAAAAAACAGCTTGGTTAAGTAGGGAAATCTTGAGTCAAATTAGAAAAAAAAGGAAGATTTATAGGCTCTGGAAGGGGGGACAGGCCTCTTGGAGGGACTACAGGAGGGAAGCGAGGCTATGTAGAGAAAAAGTCAGAGGGGCTAAGGCTGAGCTAGAGATCAGATTAGCTAAGTCTGCAAAAGACAATAAAAAATCTTTTTATAAGTATATTAACAGTAAAAGGAGGGCAAGGGAGACCATACAGTCCCTTTTAGACTCAGAGGGAACAGCAGTGACAGGGGACGAGGAGAAGGCTGAGGTACTTAATGCCTTCTTTGCCTCAGTCTTTAATTGTAAAGAAAACTGTTCCCTCTGTGTAGATACCTGGGAAACAGAGAAGCAATACGAGGCTCCCATAGTCCAAGAGGAGGTGGTCAGAGCCCTGCTTGGCCAACTGGACACCCACAAGTCTATGGGGCCAGATGGGATACATCCTAGGGTTTTGAGGGAGCTGGCGGATGTATTGGCCAAACCCCTTTCCATCATCTTCCAGCAGTCCTGGAAGACTGGGGAGGTACCTCTGGACTGGAGACTGGCTGATGTAGTTCCCATTTACAAGAAGGGTAGCAGGGAGGATCCCGGGAACTACAGACCAGTCAGTCTGACCTCTATGCCAGGGAAAGTCATGGAACAGGTGATCTTGAGTGCTATCATGAAGCACTTACAAGAGAACGGGGTGATCAGGCCCAGTCCACATGGGTTTACCAGAGGCAGGTCCTGCCAAACCAACCTGATCGCCTTCTATGACAAAGTGACTCGGCTGCTGGATGAGGGAAAGGCTGTGGATGTGGTCTTTCTGGACTTCAGTAAAGCCTTTGACACAGTTTCTCACAGCATTCTGCTACGGAAACTGTCAGCCTCTGGCCTGGACAGACGCACACTCTCCTGGGTAGAAAACTGGCTGGATGGCTGGGCCCAGAGAGTGGTGGTAAATGGTATTAAGTCCAGCTGGAGGCCAGTGACAAGTGGTGTTCCCCAGGGCTCAGTGCTGGGTCCAGCCCTGTTCAATGTCTTCATCAATGACCTGGAATAGGGCATTGAGGGTACCCTTAGCAAGTTTGCAGATGACACAAAGCTGTGTGCAAGTGTCGATCTGCTGGAGGGTAGGGAGGCTCTGCAAAGGGACCTAAACAGACTGGACCGCTGGGCAGTGTCCAACGGCATGAGGTTTAACACGGCCAAATGCCGGGTCCTGCACTTGAGACACAACAACCCTATGCAGAACTACAGACTGGGAGAAGCCTGGCTGGAAAACTGCCAGGAGGAGCGGGACCTGGGGGTGTTAGTTGACAGCCAACTGAACATGAGCCAGCAGTGTGCCCAGGTGGCCAAGAAGGCCAATGGCATCTTGGCTTGTATCAGAAATGGTGTGACCAGCAGGTCCAGGGAGGTGATTCTCCCTCTGTATTCAGCACTGGTGAGGTCGCTCCTTGAATATTGTGTCCAGTTCTGGGCCCCTTACCACAAGAAGGATGTTGAGGCTCTGGAGCAAGTCCAGAGAAGAGCAACGAGGCTGGTGAAGGGGCTGGAGAACAGACCCTATGAGGAGCGGCTGAGAGAGCTGGGGTTGTTTAGCCTGGAGAAGAGGAGGCTGAGAGGAGACCTCATTACTCTCTACAAGTACCTGAAAGGAGGTTGTAGAGAGGAGGGAGCTGGCCTCTTCTCCCAAGTGACAGGGGAAAGGACAAGAGGGAATGGCCTCAAGCTCTGCCAGGGGAGATTTAGGCTGGAGATTAGGAGAAGTTTTTCACTCAGAGGGTCATTGGGCATTGGAATAGGCTGCCCAGGGAGGTGGTTGATTCCCCTTCCCTGGAGGTGTTTAAGGGATGGGTGGATGAGGTCTTGAGGGACTTGGTTTAGTGTTAGATAGGAATGGTTGGACTAGAAGATCTGATGGGTCCCTTCCAACCTGGTTGTTCTGTTCTGTGATTCTGTGATATTTCTGTCAGCTCTTCCAAGTGCTCTGTCATCAGAGGCAACACTCAATCATGTGAAATAAACATACACTAGTGAGGTAGGCTATGATCCTTCTAATAGTGTGCCTGTAGTTACTGATGTGGAACTCATATATGATATAGTCATCTGTTGCTGCACCTATCCTCAATACACAGGAGAGAAATTTTGCTAGTAGTATATGTAACCTAGAGTTTTTCGAAGAGCAACAATTTAGTCTTATTCAAGTATTTGTGCACAAACCATTGATGGACTCTAGAATCATAGAGTCACCAGGTTGGAAGAGACCCACTGGATCATCAAGTCCAACCATTCCTATCAAACACTAAACCATGTCCCTCAGGACCTTGTCTACCCGTGCCTTAAACACCCCAAGGGAAGGTGACTCAACCACATCCCTGGACAGCCTGTTCCAATGCCCAATGACCCTTTCTGTGAAAAACTTCCTCCTAATGTCTAGCCTAAATCTCCCCTGGCAGAGCTTGAGGCCATTCCCTCTTGTCCTGTCCCCTGTCACTTGGGAAAAGAAGCCAGCTCCCTCCTCCCTACAGCCTCCTTTCAGGTAGTTGTAGAGAGCAATAAGGTCTCCCCTCAGCCTCCTCAAGGCTAAACAACCCCAGGTCCCTCAGCCACTCCTCGTAAGACTTGTTCTCCAGCCCCTTCACCAGCTTTATTGGTCTTCTCTGGATATGCTCCAGGACCTCGACATCATTTTGTGTGATACGTGAATGCTTCTAGCAGGCTCAGGAGCAAAAGACAGTTTATTCCTCAGCCATGTTCATATCTGTCTCCCTCCTCTCTACAACCTCCTTTCAGGTAGTTGTAGAGAGCAATTAAGTCTCCCCTCAGCCTCCTTTTCTCCTGGCTAAACAACCCCAGCTCTCTCAGCCGCTCCTCATAAGGCCTGTTCTCCAGCCCCTTCACCTGCTTTGACGCTCTTCTCTGGACTCGCTACAGAGCCTCGACATCCTTCTTGTGGTGAGGAGCCCAGAACTGAACACAGGATTCAAGGAGTGGTCTCACCAGTGCTGAGTACGGAGGGAGAATAACCTCCTTGGACCTGCTGGTCACACCGTTTCTAACACAAACAAGGATGCCATTGGCCTTCTTGGCCACCTGGGCACACTGCTGGCTCATGTTCAGTTGACTGTCAACTAACACCCCCAGGTCCCTTTCTTCCTGGCAGCTTTCTAGACAGACTTCTCCTAGTCTGTAACTCTGTATAGGGTTATTGTGCCCCAGGTGCAGGACCCGACATTTGTCCTTGTTAAACCTCATGCCACTGGACTCTGCGCAGCGGTCCAGCCTGTTCAGATCCCTTTGCAGAGCCTCCCTACCCTCCAGCAGATCCACACTTCCACCCAGCTTAGTGTCATCTGCAAACTTGCTAAGGGTACCCTCAATGCCTTCATCCAGGTCATTGATGAAGACATTGAACAGGGCTGGACCCAGCACTGAGCCCTGGGGAACCCCACTTGTAACTGACCTCCAGCTGGATTTAACACCATTTACCACCACTCCCTGGGCCCGGCCAGCCAACCAATTTTATACCCAGGAGAGTGTGTGCCTGTCCAGGCCAGAGGCTGACAGTTTCCATAGCAGAATGCTGTGAGAAACAGTGTCAAAGGCTTTACTGAAGTCCAGGTAGGCCACATCCACCGCCTTCCCCTTGTCCAGTAGGTGGGTCACTTTGTCATAGAAGGCAACCAGGTTAGTTTGGCAGGACCTGCCTTTCATGAACCCATGTTGGTTGGGCCTGATCACCCCGTTCTCTTGCATGTGCTTCGTGATAGCACTGAAGATCACCTGTTCCATGACTTTCCCTGGCATAGAGGTCAAACTGACTGGCCTGTAGTTCCCCGGATCCTCCCTGCAAACCTTCTTGTAGGTGGGCACATCATCAGCCAGCCTGTAGTCCAGTGGAACTTCCCCAGTCTTCCAGGACCGTTGGAAGATGATGGAAAGGGGTTTGGCCAGCACATAAAGCTGCTACATAAAGGATCCCATTGAATTGCAGATTGTTCTCATGTGCAGCTTCTATTACAGAATCACAGAATCATAGAACAACCAGGTAGGAAGGGACCCATCGGATCTTCTAGTCCAGCCATTCCTATCTAACACTAAACCAAGTCCCTCAAGACCTCATCCACCCGTGCCTATTAATTAGTAAGCATCTTGTCACAAATAGCTGTTTGGCTACATGTGGGCCATAAACTATGATGGAATCTGTTACCATCTCATAAGAGTGCTACATATTAGTCTTTCCAGTTTAAACTTACAGTTACCTTGGATTTGCTCTCCAAATAGTAATATTTAACAAATAATTCTACCTGCAGCAGGACAAACACAATGGTGTTTTCTGTGGTTCTCCTGCATGGCAGTTTTCTGATATGTAAAGACTGGGAAGATTTATATTCTCCAGATGGAGGTGCTTTTGATGTCTTTTTCTTCTATGAACACAACTGTTTTCACCGAACTCAACCTCTTCATTTTTGCTTAACTGTCAAATTAATTTTAAATTAGCATAGTGTATGCATAAGTCATTTGGAGGTAGTTTGGTACATAATTAAGAGGCAGGACAGTATCATGTGCAAGTGGTCTACCTTAAACAGTTTAAAAATAAAACTAATGGTAGGAAGGTGGAAAATGTCAAACTGATTATACCCAGTGGCAAATCTTGGATTCTGATTTGCAGTAGAAAGAAAGAACTGAGTTCCAAGAACATATTTAAGTACTGGGAGATGTAGATTGCCTCTTATTGACCTAGAAAAAGAAAGTATGTGCTAGTACAATGGTATACAGAATCTCTAGGAAAGAAAGACTTCTCAGGCCCAGCCTCTCTCATAGAAACAGACAGGATCTCTGCAAACAAAGCTTTTTGGTGCCAGCTGTGACATTGTAATATATGTCAAAGCTTGTTGTCACAAGTTAAATCTATTTCTTCAGTCTTATAGTGTCTAGAGGTAGAAGCCATACCTGTCAGTATCCTAAAAATTGGAGTACACTCACTGGTACAGTATTCTGTTGGTATATTTTAATTATTTTAATGTTAATAACTTTAGAATCTAGTGACAAAAGTCATCATTCTTTGTGTAAATTTTATAGGGGTTTTTTGGTGAAGAAAAGTGTTTTGATTTGTCAGTACTTGGTAACAACCAGTTAGAGCGGAGAATTCTAAACTGAGAAACACCAAGCGCATATAAGTCCAACTGGAATACCAACAGCCTGTAAGCTTTTATCTGTAGCATTCCAAGTAGAGTGTCTTGTTATAAAGTGTTCTGTCTATCCTCCTTAGAATTTTTTTTCAAGATGTTAACAAATACTTTTTGCTAGGAAATTGAAAACAATAAGATATGTTTTCTGTAACTAGCCCAAAAGTCTTAACTTCCTACATAGTATTGTAAATGACACAGCATGATTATGAAGGCCGGGCAAAGTTTACCCTCAACTTGAAATGGGATGTTTAAGCGTTACATTTACGTAATTCATAACTTGGGTAAATGGCAGACAAGAGATTCTTGGTGCAGGCATGTTTACTGATTGTCCAACTTGAAAATGACCTGCATAGTAGTATAAATATATTTTTAGAAAAAAGTAGATATCTATCCATCCAGATGATATTGAATAGTTTTTAAATGCTGTATAATTTTCTTTATGTTTTTAAGTAAGTATTATCTCTGTCATAAAGGAAAACTAATTACAATTTAGTGTAATTATTTCAAAAGATGGGTGGTTAATTTTTACCAGTTATGCCAAATTTAACTTTGGACTGTAATGTACCTTCTGAGAATGCTAGCCAAGAACTGCTTGCACAAGAAATACATTGGATCTAGTCTTTGTTAGAATGCAAAGGTGAGAGAAAAGATAAAAGAAGTTACAACACCAAGATAAATGCTTAAAAGCATAATTAATGTTTACCAAATACAGAGTGCTAGCAACTGTAATAGGACACTCATTTTAAAGATGCAAAAACTCCGTGCTTTTTGTCTTACCTAAATTAGTTTTGAGCGTGAGAGGCTTGCACATGAGGACAGCAAGTCCTGTTTGAATGCAACCCACTTCTTTCAGCCAAGTGAATTCAGACAGCCAAGAAATAAATACAGCTTTTGTTCTGTGTACTTAAAGCTAGTGGGCAGTTCAATACCCAATGAATGCTTTTGATAAGCCACATTAAAAAAAACCAAACCACATTCACTTTTATACACTAGTCTCATATATTTAATTGTACAGTTTCTGTCTGCCTCTCTCTAAACTCACACAGTTTACTTACAAGTAAATTTGTGTTTACCAAAAAAAGCCCATTAAAATTCATACATATGCATTTTTTTGGCGGCTTTCTTAGAGAGTGTAATAGGTGGTAGTAGATAAGATTATTGGAACATAATTTCAGTGGAAATCTGTTAAGAGGTATGAGTGATAATTTGGCAATATATCTGGGTTGTACTAGTGTGATGAAGCATGGGTCTTTTCAATGGTTTTCATGCATTTTAGAGACAGGTCAAAAAATCTTCCTGGTCTAATAAATATGCTTATACTAAAACACAATTAAATATTGAAAGTAAGTGATCTTCTTCAGTTGTTTTTTCTTATGAAAATAAGGATTTTCTTCATATAAATAACTATTTATTCTGCTAGAACCCATGTCAAACTAACCTGCTAACTATAAAGCACTCAACTCTAAAGGAAAGATGATACTGGTTTCCAGAAACTATTAATGCTTATTGAGTTTAATTGTTGCTTTTAATACATATTAAAGCCACACCAAATAGGAGAAAGGGAATTGTTACCAGCTAAACTTTTTCAGCTGTGTAACCCAAGAGTTCACAAACTCTGATGCCTGTAGCTCAGTAATAATTTAATTGGCTCACCTGAAGAAAATTAGGTTCCACCATAGCTGCATGATATCCCCTATGCATTTGTACAGCCTAGCAGTGAAGTGGGAGCTTTGAATGCTTTTTCCATCTCGAAAGAAAGAAGGGTAGAGAGCAGATGTGTCTAGTCCTGTGCAGAAGTAGACTCCAGCCTTCTGATTCTGACACTGAGAATAATGATGTCTTTTCACAGTGGTAATACTTAAGCAATATTCAGGAGCCCTAGGAGCATCTGTAAATAGATTCCTCCACTGGTTCACCAAACTGATTGATTTTCAGCTCAGTTCATACTAAGTGGTTTATAAGAAGAGGGACAACTCCTACTTCAGGCTCCCCCTCACACCCTAGAGGTTCGCAGACCATAATGCTGGCATTTTATTCAAGTGAAGGCTGCAAATCACTTTTTGAAAGAGCTGGTTTTAGCAAAGATGCGCAGATGAAGAAGTGTGTATCTGAGAAAGTGTCTATCGATTGTATGGGCATTGGTATCTGAATGTTCTCAGCTGTTTAGATACAAATGAGTGTTGCTTGTTTGCACATTCATATACATATATATCATCCATGTCATGACAACAAAGAATAGTCTTGGTTATTTTTAATTGTATTTTGATGTTTGGAATTTTCACAGTTACTTTTTTTTCAAGTTGCCCTTGACCATCTCGGAAAAAGAAAAAAGCTTTTATTTCCTCCTGCTTGAGCAAGTTAGGTGTAATGTAGTTTGTCTTATGAAAAAGTGAAACAAGGCAAACAGCCATTCTAGACAAAGAAACTGCTGACTTTCCAGCTTGCCTTAGTCCCACCTTTATTCCTGTCTTTTGACCATGCAACTGACCTGACAAAATCTCTTTATGGGGGAGGAAAGATTTATCTTGATGCGTTCAGTGGGATTTCTCATTGCAGATTCCTGGGCAAGCAGTTTCTGCTAGTGCATGTATAACCATTCTAGCTGGATAAGTTCTTAGTGAAACAGAATAACCCCCCAAAAACTTTATTCTGTTGCATCCTTTTGTCTCCCCATCCTGGTTGTCCACCAGAAAATCTGAAGCTGTATCTCTAGAAAACCCAAGAGGGAGTAGGCAGGGTAAGCCTGCCTTTCTATGCTAAAGCAATCTCTTAAGTGTTGTATTTTGGGATAAGTCAGACTGTGTCATAATTCTGTACTAGAATCACTCAGTCTTGCTGAAATAGTGATTGTAAGTTAGGGTGGAGCCCCTTAAATAGTTTGAACCAGGTGATGGCTTGCCATTTTCTCTATGTTCAAACTGTGAAAAATCAGCTAAAACCTGTTGTGGATAAATGGGTTTTATATTTATCATATTAAGTTTCATTGTGTTTTTCTTGCATATACCATAGTAAAAAAAAAGTGAGACATCAGTTTAGCAAAGCATTTGATACAGAGCACTTGTAAGTGTTGAGTTAAACTGTTTATTTTACTCATCTTTCCTGACAGCAGTCTTTTCTGCCTGTGAGAAACATCTCTTGATCTCTAATGGCTATGATTACGTTACTGTTCTGGATTCAATTTTTAACACAGTTTTGAAAAATCAATTGGCTAGCTTCATTTATGATGCACACATTCAGTGTACAGAGGCATGTTATGCTGGCAAACAAGGGTTTGTTTTTTTTTTCAGAGGAAAGAACCCAGAAGCTCTGCCCCAGTGCACTCTGACTCTCCATGGTGGCATAAAAACCTGAACTAGCAATTGTTTCTTTGGTTAGACTTGAACAGATGTAGTAAGCACTTTTAGACCTGACTAGTCTGAAATACTGCTTCAGCACTTGCTGCTTTGATTTACTAAGGTGTTTGTTGTGCAGAATTACTTAGAAATGTCAACATAACCTATTAGAAAGATTCAAGTGACAAAACAGAATAAATTAAATTAATGTTTTTCTGTGACTTGCATCAGCTTTTGTATTTTCAGCTTTAGAGGGTGAGGACCCGAATGTACTTGGAAGCAGCCTTAAGCAAGGTGCCAGCTACCAAACCGTTTTTTTTTTTTTAAACACTGACCTAGCAAGCTTTCAGGCTACAGGCAGAGAACATTGCTGTGCATTTTAGGAAAGTTGTGTGAAACGTGGTGGTCTGAGTTAGTTTTTTACTATATGTGGGCAAAATATTGTGCCTTCAAAGCATTTTCCTCCTGAGTTCCAACGCTGTGCTAATTTGAAAGTGAAAGAAGAAAGCATCTGTTCATCTCTGTGAGTCAGGAACGCCAGAACTTAAGTCTAAGTCATCTAGAAGTTAACACGCTATGTTAAGGAGTTATTCTGAAAGTCAAGCACTCTTAGATTTGTATATTTCTAGGTAAGACGTCCAATTTACAACTTCTACTTCCAGCTATAAATTAATCTAGGATTTCCAAGGTAAGTTAGACTTTCTCAAATGCATCCATTCACCAGCAGCTGTGATTCAGTTCATATTTTTCCTAGGATTCTTGCTTCAGTGTCCCAGTGAATAAAATTACAGCCAATGACATGTTACAATCCAAGGGATGAAGAGAACTCACAGCAGCCAGCCACTGCTGTTAAGAATGACTATTGAGATCATCCTTGGGAATGATCAGAGCATGGAAATAAATGATCAAGTAGTTTCACTGGCTCTCCAGGGGCTGGTTTTGTTCAGGGGTTCCAGAACATGCTGGTCAAAATACTGGCATGCATTTGAAGGCAAGACATCAGTATTCTGCAGAGTCCTAGGACATGACCACTAAAAACACATTTTCTGTGATGTCAAAGAACATTCCTAAAAATCAGACTTCTTCCTTTGGGAAAAGTAGCTAGCCCAAAGTGAAAGTGTTTCTTTAAGAAGTCTTTCAAGACAGCTTTTCAGGACCTTAATCATCGGTCACGTAACTATACATTAAACTCTGTTTTCTGCCCTGTGGTTTTGCTGGACTTAGTTTAGTCACGTCAAACTACTGTGGAAAAAAAACAATTTGATATCCCATTCTCATGGTTTTTTCTTACTACCTTCCCTGGTGTCTTGGGTTTATTACACAAAATAAGGACAATATTTTGTAAAACCTCTTCCATATTTAATCCCTAAGAGAATTCTCTGGTTTAATCATGATTTAGTTATTTGGGAAACAGATAAGCTTCATCTAGACTACTTTTCAGAAGTACAAATAAAAACTGGCCAAAGAGCTTGTCTTGAACTCTTAGGCCTGAATTTGCAGGAAAGATTACTTCCGTAACAATTTCAGCAGACAATATGTTTTACAAACCTTTGCCCAGTATATACCTTATAAGCAATATTTATGAAGAATGGAATAACAACAAAGCTTAAAAAGCTACACCAGCATGCAGAGTAACTGAAAAGAAGCAGTTCTATGCCTTTGAAAACCGCCAGAGTACATATAAAACCTGAATTTAGAGGTATGGGAGGGAAAATAATTCTCTTACCTGGATAGCTTTTTGGCAGAAATGTTCAGCTCTGGTTTTGCATGTGAAATGAATTAAAGTCTTAGGTCAGGCATTGCTTTATTTGCATAAAAGGTAATTATTAGCTAAATATTCCCCAAGGGAAAATTGGGTAATTATGGAATCTTGAGCTTGCTCCTTGGTAGTGTGTTGTCACTTGTACCACTTAGAAAACTTGGATATATATGCAGCACTTGCTGAGGATATGTGTTACATAGTGCGCAAGATTATTAATTAACTAACACTGTTCCAAAAATTATGCTGAGTTCGGGCTAGCACATCTCTGACCTTTGAAGCTGTTTCTCATTTGAGATTTGATCTGATTTATGCATCCTCACATCACACTGGCTTTTTATTTTTACATATTCAAGGTATAAGAATAGGACTACAGTCTTGCCTGAGATTTGTGTGTTTTGCAGCCTGGAATAAGTACAGCACATAGGATGGTACGGCTGGAGGTCAGAGTTCCATTCCTACACAATTGGCACATTCGGATCACAAGATCTCTATTGCTTCTGTGTAAACCAGTCACTACAAAATGCAGGCAGATCAACAGGACAAAGACTGAGTTTCTTTGTGAGGTATAGGAGGTCTCACACAAGAAAAATTAGACTAATCCTGTAGCTCAGGAACCAAGTGTAGGAGGGGCAGACAAAAAAAATAGTTGTAGAACATGTTCTAAGCTGTCACAGTGAGATGAGTCAACTTGATCACTACGTACAAGTGGACCCATGTTCACGTAGAGATGTGTGCTTAACCTCAGTCAGAAAATGTCATTGTGCTAGAGTTAACATCGAGTTTCTTGTGAAACTGAAGGAATTCATGATGGAAACTTTTCAGTTATTGACTGAGGGTTATGGTGAAGAGATCTCTAAGATCAAGTAAGTACTTAAAGAAACCCATTTTTTGTTGGTAGGAGATTTGAAAGCAAATACAACAGGGAATCTCAACAGCCTTTCAGAAAATTATCTTTGGAATTGCTTTGAATGTTTACAGCATCATATGCAGCTGGGTGTCAACTTGGAAAGGAACTATTTTGAAGGATCGTAGGTGATTATTTTAATTCATTAGATAAAAAGTTACAGGCACTGCCTTGGGATTTTTGTATTGTACCTCATATAGATGATCAAGTCCCTCCTCTGTTGCCTTCGCTCTTTGGATAGGTGCAGACCAATGCAAATGACTAGTAATTATCCTTCTCCTCCTCTTGACAAATGTGATAAGTAATGTTTAGTGGTTACTAAGTGGTTAACAGATTAGATTAACAGATTGGGTTTAAGGCCAGGACTCACAACAGCAGTTGGTCTATAAGTTACGGGATAAGCAGATATGTGTTGCTCAACCAACGAAGAATATGAATATACAGGCAATAACAGTCTGAAATGGGAGGTCCAAGACCTGAAAAGGACTGTGTTGCTGGATAGACAAAGGTGATTCTTTCTTCCCTGGCAGCAGAAGTGCTTGCAGGGAGACGCAGTGAACAGGCATGTTGACAGAGGGCCATGTTGCAACATCCACTTTTATTTATACTACTGCAGAAGTTTGTTTGCTGCTGTTTAGAAATAATAAGGAAACTTGAAAATTATGTAAATGAGAAATGTAAACAGCATCATGGGTGTGAAACAGCAGCAGAAGCACATCTCACCTCCGTGATGCTAAACTAATTGGCATGGGTTCTTGAAACTACTGACTGTTACCAAGAACTCAGACTCGGTGACAGCAGTTGTGACATTCTCATCTCAAAAGCTAAGGAATGTCATTTAAGTCCTTTCTTGCCCCTTCCCTGTAGGAAGTCTTGTCAAGCATTCTTTTCCCTTTGCCATTCTCAAGATAAATAAAAGGGAACAAAAAGAAAGTAGAAGTGCTCCTAACCTGCATGATGAATTTTGCACATTGATAGTAGAAAAGTAGTATATCTCTTTGGTCTTATCGACCGTGAAAATAAAAATGGCCTTATTTTTTTCTGTTAATTCCTTTTCAGGCCTGCGGTATTTCTTACTTGCACATAAAGTGACTTAAACTGAAACTCTCAAATTTCTTCTTTCATCCATTCTACTGACTAATTCTTAGAACCAGGAGTCACCTTCTGTAAAGGTGTCTTAAATTCTATCATGCTATCTGCTTTGGGACCAAAGTAAGCTTGCCTGCTGTCTTCTTCTTTACAACATGTTTCAAAGATTTGCAAATTTCACTATGTCTAGTATTCACAGTCCTGGAATTTGCAGAATAATGGGTATTGCCCTGCTTAACATTTTTTTTTAAAGACATCTCTTTGCATTTCTTTCCAACAGTATTTTTCCAATATCAGACTTCTAAGAGTACTGTGGGATGTTAAGGTTATCACTTGACCCCTACTGTATATACATGGTTGTAATTTTGTTTTGCCACAAGCTAGCCCAGAAATAGCAATTTCTGAAATTTTCAAAGAAAATCAATAACATAAAGTCTTCCAAAGTACATGATGCAAATGAAATAACCTCCTTCTTTCTTCTGTTCAAGTGTTTGAAGTTCATAAATACAGTCAGTTATAAAAAGCACTTAAACCTAATGCCTACAATATTTAAAGCCTTGGTTAGGACTAGTTTACTTTTATGCAATAATGACCAAGTGATGTGCCTAAACCCCACACATTTGTTGGGTATTTAATAGGAAAGATGGGAGCAGTAAAAATAAGCATCGCTTCTTTTAAAAGCCCCTATGTGCAACACCTAACATTCCTTTTTCAGTTGTGACAAGCATCCATTGCAGCTGGAAATGTGTGTGTGGGCGGGGAGAGATGTGTTATTGATTAGCTATTTAAAAAAAAAAAAATCTTCTGTAGTCCCTGCTGAGGGGAAACACTGAGATCTGCGAAGTTCAGTGCAAATGTGTATGTTCAAACTGATTTAGACCATTCTTTACTAGGCATCTTTTTTCTGTTTTCCACTACAAAAAGAGAACCAATTGATTAGCAGTTATCAAAGGCGCAAAGTAGCTGCAGTAGGTCCACACAGGTTTCTTATCAGCACACAGTAGCACTGTTCCTTAGAAGCACAGCTTTCTACAGGACTAGATTAGAAATTCTGTTGTAATATAGTTCAGGTCTGCCCAATCGTATTACTCCATTGGTAAGATGAGATAACGTAAATAAATAGTAGCACTGGGAAAAATCTTTGTCCTGTAGAGTGTAATCATGGGTAGAAGATAAGCTTAAAATCATTATGTTACAGGGGTGAGTAATCTCTGACTTCTAACTCATTCCTGCTCTTCTGTTTCAGTAGAGCACGTTGTACTACATAGGCATCAAACAGAAGTGCAGTCCTGACTTAGCTTTAATATTTTCAGGAGTACTGTATACTCACTTCAAGTAGGCAAAAGATACTGCTTAGTGTTAAGTAGAATTTGGATCAGCAGCATGTGGAACTGTCCTTGCACACAGTGTTGAGCTGTCCATGGTTGTTAACACAGTTGTGTCCTTTGGAAAAGGTTTTATATTAAAATACATCATGGAGTGGGCTGAGCTCATAAGTCTTAATGTTTATGAAGACTTTGCATACCTTCAGCTGTCTGGGAAGATTTTGCATGAGTGTAAAAAGTCTGAGCTTATCTGCCCCATGAGTGAAACTGACAGTTGTTTCATCCCTAAACAGCTAGAACTGTGGAACTAAAGCTTGCTTATTGATTGGTTTAGGATGAACGTTACTGCTGATATTTGTAAGTCTTGGAGGCAAGTTTTGCTGAGCAAGTATAGCCTCTCAGGAATACTGAAGCTTCTTCAGCTAATTCCTTGCATCCATGTGTAATCTTAACTGGATGTCCAAAACCCGTTTCTGTCTGAAAAGAGAGTTGAGGATTTCTTACAGCATTGTCAAGTAAGTTTTCATATTTCATTAGCACAGAATGTAATGCACTTTTATACTGAAAAAAAGTATAAAGGCATCATTTCATGTTAGTGGAAGTTGTTTCGCATGGGAGAAGAAAGAATTAAAAAAGGTAATGCATGAAGATAAAGACCTTGAAGTGGAAAGGCTGACAGTACCATGTTTTTGCAGAGACATGTAAGTCTGCATCTCATTGAAAACTCTATGTAGTGCAATTCCTCCTTAATTGTTAGAGGTTTTGCTGTATTTTACATTGAAGAGCCAAGAGCAAACACTGGGATGCCATTTAAAGAGATGCACTGTCTATGGGCAACCTGAGTGCTTGCAGGATGTACAGAACAGACTAAGTAGAGCGTATTTGGCAGCAGGGAGGGCAATCATTCAAACTCCTTGTTCTGATATTACACAACAATAAATAAGCTATGTCCCATGCTGTATTTGAGTTCACATACTGTTGGACTGTATTTCCACATCCAGCTGACAGGCAAAGGAATAGAAGGACCATAAACAGAAAATAAAGATGTGAAAATGAAGGTGTGACAGTAACAGTACCATGACATGAAACCAGTAAGTCAAATATGTACTATTGGGCACCCATTACTGAGGGTGTAGTATTGGGCTGAATGCTTGAATTAGAATTCTAGATGCATACAGAGAACAGTTGTGCTGCTGCTTGGAAAGAAAAGTTCAGTAACAGCTTTCCCAGATGATGCCAAAAGGAGTTAGGTGCTTCAAACAAGGTAGTTTCACCACTTGGTCCTCATCCCTCTTACTTGTACATGCGAATAATCACCCGTTAGTTGTCTTTGTGGTTTTAGACTCCATATACCCTCTTTCCAAAACTTTTGCATGTAGATGACATGATTTGGTGTTCCATCATCAAGGACAGCATAAAACCACAATGAACATTTTACTTGTAGCCATGTAAATGTCTCCTCCTTGTTAATGCAGAAGGAAATCACCTCAGTACATCAAACTGAATCAGAAAGAAAGGTATCCTCTTAGCAGCCCAGCCCACACATGATGACTGAGCTGGTCTATCAGTCACTGACTTAGCCTTTATATTTGCAGTGAACAATCAATCAAAAAATATACCCTCCTGCTGGATTCACCTTACCATTATTTCATTGCTACCCTTCCTAAATGAATGTAGACATAACAGATCTCAACAGACAGATCACAACAGGATCTCACAACAGTCTAGATTATCCATACCTAGATGATCTGATGGGGTATATTTGCATGTCTGGAGAGACCAGATACTAAAATACCTTATGCCTTTGTCTGAATTGCTATGCTTTCATAGCCTGTTTTACCTTTTACATCTTGAATTTGTTTTGGAAGGGGAGAAGAAAGGAGGGAAGAGACACAACAGTCTAATAACATTTTCCTAGCAAGCTAACTCACCTCGGCACAGGAAGCTGCTGACGCTTTGTCTGCCTCTCTCTCTCTTCTCCCCACACACAGCATGCACATTGCTGAAAGAAGGACTGAAACTGTGCTTACAAAAGCAGGCTGAGTAAGAAATGGAAAATCAAAGATCGTGATTAGCATGTGCTTGAAAGCATTCATTGTTAAGTATTTAAAAAAATAAAAAGATTCAGTTAAATGCACAGCCTCCTGGCTAGCTTGTAGAAGAGGCAGTGATTTCCAATAAATAACAGATGTTGTATTTTGCGGTTTTAAAGCAAGCTTGTTCCTAAATGACATGGATTCATAGCCGTCCTTCTTTTTATGCATGTATCGTGCTGGTTGGTTGTGTGGATGGATTAACTGTGACAAGCTATGACATCAGCAGGGGCTGGATGCTGCCTGGCTGTGTAGTTTTGTAATGCATCCTCCCATTATTGCTGGGCTGACTCTTTAACGCTATAGGGTGAGTGAATTGTGCGTAGCATAGACCCAGGATGTACTAAAGACTTCAGCACTGTGCCTTTCTGCAGAAGCTGTGCCATAATTGTTAAGCAAGCAAATTTTGAGTCCCTGGTTACACAAATGACATAGGTGAGAAGCAAGTGCAGAGTAATGTTAATGCTAATAAATAAACCCAGAAGTGGTAAAATATGCCAGTTCTTTATGTGGGTGCAGTATTTTTTTGCCTTGCAACTTTGAAAAAAGCCTCTGAATGAGGTTTTTGGTCTGCAAAGTATGTGCGAAAAACACAGGCTGTGTTTTGCCTGGGGAGTGTCAGGAAGAAAGAATCAGTGTTCATGGACCTGCAAAAGGTCAAGTGATCATGATTATTTTTGGATATGGGGATTTCATGGAAGGGAGAAGATATATGATAACCTGTACTCATCATAGAAAGGAAGAGCGAGTGGAGCAAGAACTTGGAGGAAGCAGCTGTGGTATGAACGAGTGCTGCATTGTCAGCTTCCACTAAATTGAGAAGGAGGAAGTGTTTTTTATTTAAGTGTTGTTTATCAATAACACAGGGTCCTGCTGATTTTGTAGTTATTCATTAATGATCTTGTGCTTAAACCTGAAGTACCAATCTAGTAGGGTTATACTGAGGAAACTTGGAGCAATAACAACTGAGAAGGCAGCCACTGGAACGGTGAATGCTAAGGAGGGCTATATACTCTGAGGTGTATAGAGAAGGCAGGACTATTTTGTGTTTTAAAAGGGCTTGATGGGCAACATTTGTCCTGTTGGGATAGATAAACTTGCTGGCTTTTCCTTACCAGGAAATCTTGAAGATGCTGTGCTCACAGCTTACATGCTTCATTGTCACTTCAGCAGCCTACTCTCCTAGCTGAAGAAATGTTACTACTAAAGGCACTTGTGGAGGACATTGCTAGCAGCTACAGTTTGAACTGGTGTAGTTTGTTGGTGTTTGTTCCTACCTCTTTCCATTAAACATCTTGGCTTTGAACACTGAGTTCCACTCCAGGTTAGATGGGCACTTGTCTTTTCTGTAATTGTAATGATCCCTAAAATGACATCATGGACTCTAGAAAGCAGTTCCTTGGGATGCTGTTTCTAAGGATGCCCCTGATAGTAGTCACCTACTACAACAACTATTTACTCTTTAGGTACTCTTGAAAGGGAGAATTTAATTATTATGCATATTTACACTCATTAGAACAAAAGTGACTGTGTTACCATTGGTCCACGTGTAAAGTGGAATTTGCAGGAACCAGCTTACTAGGCTGGATGTAGATAGTTTGACACACAGTTCAGCATCTCTGTCAAATGAATAGTGGCATATAATTTATTATCTCAGCGTGACATCATACGAGGATAGTGTCTTAGACTGCTCTTTCACTTCTCTCCAAGACTGTAACACAGAAAACTCCCATGAATCAGACTCTTTTTCAGGTGGTTCCCTCATGTACCTTTCAAGTCTGAGGTTGACCAATACCCTGCTGAAAAAAATTGTTTACTGTTAAAGCATCCATTGCACCTCTCCTTTGGCAATACCTTGTACCAGTTCTCTGTCCCTTTTTCTTGGCTGCATTTACACTAGGTGGGCAATCTTTCTGAGCAGATGCTTCCAGTGAGTATGTAAGCAAGCTCTGCTGCCTTGGGATTGGTATTACCCAGCCACAATGGCCAATCTACTAGAAAAAAGGTTGTTTTCAGACACTGGTGAAAGCAAGTGAGATTATGTTAACTTCTGATGTGCTTGTTAACTGTGTCTATCAGAAGTAAAAAGGTACAAGGTACCAACCAAATCAGTCTGTCAGGATGAGAAAAGCACTACTCCAATATATAGATATTCCCCAATCATATAGATCCTGGGCTAGACGAAGCTCTCTTTGGTAGGATAAAACTGTTGATGGTAACCCTACATGATACCTCTGAATTCCTAAACTGACTATGAGCTGACAGGGGTCAGTCACAAGGCTTCCTGTACCGGGAAATTTTGTTTAGTGTAGTACAATGAAGTGAGATAAAGTCAACTTGACATGTTATCAGAGTTTCAGTTCTTGACTGCACATATATGTGGAATGGAAACACTCCATGCCTATGCTTTTCTTAATGTCTGTAGATAAGATATTTGGTCCAGTGTCTGTGGACCAAACTATATCCCTGGACAGAAAAGAAAAGTGTATGCTGGCCGCAGGAGAGAAGCTGTAGCTGTAGAGCTGAGTAGCAGTATCCACAGTTGTGTTAACTGGAGCAGATCTGGCTGTGATTCCAAGTGTTGACAGCCAAAGCTAGCTTACCCCTGCCCTCCCAAGAGATTAATTTCATGAATGGGAGTAGGCTGAAAGTAGGATGGATAAGAAGCACAACATGATTATTTTACAACACTTTTGCAAGTTAAGCAATAGCTGCTGAAAAGGATTTCCCTCTGTAGTGGAAAAACTTTACTCCAGTAAAGGGAGGCAGTGGAAAGCTGTTAACATAAGCCTGTAACCTTTGACTGAAAAACAGATGGCCCACAAAGCAAACCTTTCCAAGGAAGAAAGCAATATGATTTTGGGACAGCCAGCAAAATCCCCTCCATACTCATCAATGCTTTTCATGTTTACAACACAATTGTTGCTCTGAAGAGGTAGCACGTACAAATCGGTCTGGAACTAAGACCATGACAAAGATTGCAAACACCTCACCAGCAAGTTGTCGGTCCCTGCAGTATAGCAGCTTCATACCTGTGGCTTACGAGGACATTGGTACCGAGATGCCAGTAATTGTGCTTTAGTGTAGCTGCCTCTTCTGACAAGTGCCCCAGAAAAAGCCCAGTTGAGGAACATTTGAAAACAAGGCATATACAGGACAGTAATTGTTTCTTCATGTCAGAAACATCCAACAGCTAACAATGAAAGTGAAAAATTCAGCACTGGAATGAAATGACTAGGATATAGCCTTCTGCATGTTCATATATAAGGACAATGGTAAGGACAATGGTCTGGAAACCATGACTTAATGACAGAGAGATCAGAACAGGAACAGGCTGAAAAAAAGGTAGAACATTGTAGAAGTCTGTGGGCTTGCTGCTGCTATGGGCTCAGCTTGCTGCTGCCACAGAAGGTCTTAAGTCAGATTTACAAAGCTGTTTTGACAACTTTGCCAGTGTAAAGTGAGTTTATCCTGGATCAGGGGTTTACCTTGTCATATGCCTGTAACAGTTTTGATATGATCTCCAGTGTCATAAAATTATATTTATAGTACTTCTGGTAACAACCTGACGGTTGAGCCAATCTTTCCCATACAGGATGTTTGTGAATAATACCGTCTTGTGAATTTCCTGATCTGCCCTCATGCTCGACAGTCAGCACAGCTTCCAGACGCCTTGTAGCATGGAATCATGCAACTCAAGTTCTAGTGATCCTGTATAGGTTATTAAATAAAAGCATCTATTTCACATCAGGAAAATAACATGAGTAAGTTGAAGATCAAGATCTGAGGAAATGGCAGTCCCATCAGTCAAGTAATCATTTTATTAATAGGAGCATGCTGCCTAGTCCTATGTAAGCAAAAATTATTCTCATTAAGTGAAAAGTCAGCCAAGTACATAAGTGCCTTTGTGTCTACAAACATGACACAGGATCTTAGGTTCCTTTGTCACTTCAGTCATAGGTAGGAATGGCATTCTGTTTGAAATGTTTTACTTAATTGATAAGGGGGGGAAGTATAAATGTACTGATATCTTACGTGTACATGCGTCAGATAGAAGGCCTTATTTACCCGCGTGTTTTTACACTGTAGACATTAGACTGGAGTCAGGAAGACACTAGTTCATTATCTAAATGGTGTTATTAAGTTTTTACAAGACAGTAGAGTTAATCATTCCTATGCTCACTGAGTGTAAGTGTTCATGTAAGCAAATATTTTAATAGAACACAGGGTACAACTGGAAACAGTTAATGGACCTGAGGAAGCAAAGCTACCTTTTGCAACAAAATATTTGTCTTTGAACTTTGGAATAGGACTATGAGATGTTTTTTTTAACTTATGTCTTAGCCACTCCCCCTCAAAGTTCCAAATGGCCGTTCTTTAGTTCAACAGTAACTTCTAAAATGCTTTTATGGATACTAAAGTAAATAAATATCTTTTTGCTATTTGCTTCTTTCACAGCTGCACCATTTGACTTTGGCAGGAAGTGCAAGCTTAGCAGTTGCTGCAGACATGGCAATTTCTGTCATGGTGGAACAACATACTTTAAAACAGAAAAGTCACCTTCAGGGTTTTCGTAGAAGAGTATGACTTTGCTGGGGCTAGGACTGTATGCTTGGTTGCATTGCAAGTGGAACCAGTACAGTGGATATGGCTGACATACGTAGGACATTGGATCTACAGTTCACTTTGTACAGCTTTCAACCCTAGCAGAGGCAAGGTGCCTAGGAAAGAGCAGGCAAGAGAGCAGCAGCAGAGCTCAGGCTGCTCTGTGCCAGAGAAATTAGTTGTAGTGCTCTGGCAGAGCTGGAGACATCAGCTTTGAGAGGCCCTGGTAAGACCCCGGTTAGCCCTCCTATATGACCAGGGATAGTCTTGAAAAGACTTGTACACAGTGCATACTGAGTTCAGAATTTGGGCACCAGGCCAAAGCTATGGCTTATGTCAAATGGCCATAAGTCACACTACCAGAATATTATCATCAAAAGTTCGTTTTTAATTCCTATTTTGTACTCCATAGTGGCAAAACTTCTTCCACCCTATCAGATTTTAGTTAAGTCAGACCAGATGTGCAGAGTTTATGGGAAATTACAAACTAACCCACATGTTTGTTTTCACTAGATATCAGACCTTTTGGGATTTTAAAGCATATCTTCAAATATGTCATAGATGAATTGCAAATGCAAGTTTTCATTCTCTGGCTAAAAGAACTCCAGTGCTCCCATGCAGGTTCATGGCCAAATTTTATTACCTATGCTCCTGCAAGATTCACTAACACAAAGGCATGGATCATGGGACTACTCCTAAGTCTTTGAACACATATATTGAAAGCCGAGTAAAAGGATTACATCCTGATATCCTGGGAATACAGGAGAATTAGTAAGCAAATGCTAACAATTAGGTAAAAATTACAGATGTGTGCAAAAATTCAATATTCTTTGAAAAATACAAAGTTATTTCTCAGATGGTTTATTAAGAACATTATTAAGAAAGCTATATTATATATTGAAAGTTATGAGAATATTAAGAAAGGCTGCACATGAAACAAGGTGGAAACCAACAGGACTGGCAGTAGAAAATCAAGTGGAAACTGAAAACACAGGTTAGCCAAAAAAAAAAAGCTGAGGTAAATTTTAATTTGGAAAAGAGTTAGAAATCTTAATATCATGTTAAAAACTCAACATCCAGCAAGCAAGTTCATTGTATTGCTACTATTGCTGCTGCTGGAATAGGAAAAGGGCAAAGATGGGACAAGAAACAGTACTTGCTTATGGTGAACACTCATTACTTTAGAGGAAGGAATTCTGTGCACAGTTCCAAGATCCCTAATTATCTGTAAATTTTGGAAGCCAAAAGGAGGCAGCCCCCTGCAGCTAAGTGCCACCTTAGCTGTAATATTTACATTTCTTTTGATTACATGTATTTTTCAGAGTGATGAATGGGAATCTTTACTACAATTTTACTGCCTTAGATAACCTTATGGATCTTCTGTGGGAAAATAAGCTGATTCCAGGTAAGAGTAGCTCTCTAAGTCCACAACTTCCTACATCTGTTTCTCCATGTTGTGCAATCATCAGAAAATTCCTAGAGAGCTTTCCCAAAGCTGATTTTGATAAAAATTCTTTTCTTACTTAGGTTTACCTCATGTCCATATAAATGTAAATGGGGTGAGTAAAACAGTATTAGGGCAATTAAGACAACACAAATGGCTTTACATTGCTTTCAACAACAACTTGAGATGTATGAACTGGGAAATGAGTACTCTTGAAGCATAGAAACTGTTGTACCCATTAACATGTACCTAAAATGGCCAGAGAGGCAGACACTGAAGGTATAGCTTCCTTTGAACTTTTGCAAACATCCACTGTTTAAAGTTCCCTCTGAGCCCTGAGTTTATAGTGATATCTATTAGTATTGATTACTATAGTCATTGGCAAGTATCAAGTGTGAGCAACCTCAAATCTGAAATATTCCTTGCAGTACATGTAGAAACAGGAAAGCCCATATGATGTTACTTCATTAACAAGTTTGTTTTAAGTAGTGAAATCACCCTTTTGTTAATCAAAAAGCGATAGCATTCACAAACAAAAAGAGAAGACCTATCTTGTATATCTCTTTCAGGATTTGAATTGATGGGGAATCCGTCAGGATATTTTTTTGATTTTGAAGATAAAGAACAGGTAGTGAGATGGAGAAACTTAATTACATTTCTGGCCAGGAGATACATAGGTAAGTTCACAAAAAAAAAGTTATTTATTCTGTAGTAATCCCTTCTAAGAACCTCCAGAATTTCAGTGTATTGTGATCAATTCCACAAGTCTGGATTTCAGCACACAACAGGAAAAGACCCATGCCAGAACAGGCAATGGGATAATAGACCCTTTTGGGGAGATACATGACCAACATCTTGAATGAGTAGCATGTTATGGGTACCATGTTTGGCCTGCCTCAGAGGACTGACTTTTAAATTTATTATGTTGTTGTCGTTGTAAACCATGAGCTTGCACTAGGACAGAAGCCTTATCCTGAATTAAGGCTCAGTGAATGCCTCAAACACAAGGCTCTGACTCACATCACCTTTCTCTCTTCTTTCATCTGTTTCAAGTACTGCTTAATTTGATCAAAAATGAGAGATTATTTAGAAACTACCCAAATCACATTTCCCTCTTTATTAAAAATAGATAATATTTACACCTCATTGTAGCTCTGGATGTTGAACCTCACCTGCAGCCCTAATTAATAGTACTGTATAGGTCAGTGACTATTTGGTAGGATTTTCTGAATATGCATCTTACTGATAGATGAGGCCTCTCCTACAGATAAGTATGGGTTGGAGCATGTTGCAAAATGGAATTTTGAAACATGGAATGAACCAGACCACCATGACTTTGACAATGTGTCCATGACAGTAAAAGGTAAGCAGGTTTTGAAGCACTGACTAGTGTAGTAAAGTGAGAGAGGTGTGGGGGTTGAGTGGAAGAATGAGAGTCAAACAAGAGACATGCTGGCAAAGAATTAAGGTAGGTAGGAGAGATAAGGAATGTGAAAGGTATACCTAGTCTGTTTTGCTAAGTTCATGTAACTGACTCCACTATGTCCCCTGCTTGGATATCAGTATAAATACAGCGATAATAGAACAGGAAAAACAGAACAAGAGTTACATCAAGAAGGTGCAGTTTATCATTTGAATACAAAGTAAACTTACTGGAGGTAAAGGGAATGAAGAGTGTAATAGGAAGAAAATTGTTCATTGGCAGGTGCATGCTTTGGGAACCTGTCCTCACAAGACCTTTGGAAGAGCCTTGTGAATGCAGCTGAGGTTTTGATGTCTTCTCATGTTGTCTGCATGAAAGAGTAGTCCTAGTTGTGAGGTTGTGCCAGTAAATAATAGAGTCGTAACTTCTCGCTACAGTTTTAGATCAAGATTCTGTTTTGAGTTATCATCTTTGATACATCTGTTTGGAATTCAGGGTTTCTCAACTATTATGATGCTTGCTCAGAAGGATTAAGAGCAGCCAGTCGTCTACTGAAATTTGGAGGGCCTGGGGATTCCTTTCATCCCTTACCCAAGTCACCCATATGCTGGAGTCTTCTGTCTCATTGCTACAACGGAACCAACTTCTTTACAGGAGAGACCGGTGTAAGACTAGACTACATCTCTCTCCATAAAAAGGTTAGTCCACGATTTCATTTAAGGCTGGTTTTTAATTGATTCAGTCCAGGTTGCATTTTATTCTGATTTGTGAAGCTGACTTCCAGATGAATATCCAGCCTGTAGCAGGAAGCATTGCTGCCTATTCAAATAAAGTTTTGAAGATATTCAGTTGTGAGATTTAAACTGAAAGTAAATTTGCCTTTGCCTAATTCCCAGGGGAAAGCAACTCCTTTACCTCTTCTCCATTTTACATTCTAGGAGGAGCTCATGCAAATATACTGTACTGAATTATAAAAGAATACCAATACTGTCTGGCCTAGAGCTCCCTGAGGACTCCAGGGATATGCTTTCAGGATATGTTTATATTTGCATGTTTTATTTACTACTATTTGCTCCCTTTCACTAAACAGACAGGAAATGTTGTTGCAGGGAGGTGGGAGTTCTCTCCACATCTTGCAACAAGAAGTAGAAGCAGTTGAACAAATTCAGAAGCTGTTTCCAAATTTTACTTCTGTTGCGATATACAATGATGAAGCAGATCCACTGGTTGGATGGTCCATTCCACAACTGTGGAGAGCTGATGTGACTTACGCAGCTATGGTTGTAAAGGTAACTTGTTTCATTGAGTGTTTTGCCACAGGAAGGTTTCCTGACATGTTAATGCAGTTGCAAAAGTGGACTTACAGTAGATTTTTAACCAGTTACTCAGAATAATAGATCCAACAAAAGGAAATCTCCCTATTGATACAGCTGGAGTTTCCCTGAATAGCCTGTTTTCAGTAGTTTTATTGAGGTTATATTACTTTTATACATCTTCCCTTTGAAAAAAAACCAACCAACCAAACAACAACTAAGAACTGGCCTTCCATGTATTGGAGAATATGTCAGATATTGTATACAATCCATGAGTTAGGTCCATGTGATAAGACTACACCAACACATCCTCTCTCCATGTAACACTACTGCTATCATCTACTACTACTAGCTATTACCTCCCTTATGTGAGACATTTCCCAGCTTGTATGTAAGTTTATCTCATTAAGAGACATAAGATGTAATGAAGAAGTCCCTTGAGCTGTCAGCATAAGCCCATTCATCAGTCTGTACATGTGGTCTTATTAATTACTGCTAGTAATCAGTACTGTTGATCAGAAAAGCAGAAGGAGAAGAGAATGCTCAGCCTTCCTGCCCCTGCAGGAATTCTATCCTGGCCCTAGAGCAAGCTCGGCTCTTGACCTTGCATAGACTCATAGAAACGTACAATGGTTTGGGCTGGAAGGGAACTTAAAGATCATCCAGTTCCAACCCACTGCTATGGGCAGGGACACTTCCCACCAGACTGGGCTGCTCAAGGCCCCATCCAACTTGGCCCTCAATACTTCCTGGGAGCGGGATCCAGAACTTCCCTGGGTAACCTGTTCCAGTGCCTCACCACACTCATCTAGAAGAATTTCTTCTTAATGCCTGATATAATCTTACCCTTTCCAATTTATAGCCATTCCCCCTCATTGTGTCACTACATGCCTTCTATAAAGTCCCTCCCCAGCTTTCTTGTAGGCCCCCTTGAGGTACTGGAAGGCCACCATAAGGTGTCCTTGGAGCCTTCTCTTCTCCAGGTTGAACAGCTTTGAGTCTCTCGGCTGGTCCTCATAACAGAGATGCTCCATCCCACTGATCATCTTCGTAGCCCTCCTCTGGACCCATTCCAACAGTTCCATATCCTTCTTATGTTGAGGAATCCAGAACTGGATACAGGAGGACTCCAGGTGGGGTCTTGCTAGAGTAGAGTAGAGGTGCAGAATCACCTCCTTCACCCTGCTGGCCAGGCTTCTATTGATGCAGCTCAGGTTACATTTGGCCTTCTGGGCTGTGAGCACACATTGGCAGCTCATGTTGAGCTTCTTATCTATCAGCACCCCCAAGTCTTTCTCTGCAGGGCTGCTCTTAATCATGTTGTCCCCCAGCCTTTATTGAAACCGCAAGTTGCACTGGCGTGGGTGTAGGACCTTGCATTTGGCTTTGCTAAACCTCATGAGGTTCACACAGACCTACTTCTCCAGCTTGTCCAGTTCTCTCTGGATAACATCCCATCCTTCTGGTGTGACAAGTGCACGATTCAGCTTGGTGTCATCTGCAAACTTGGTGAGGGTGCACTCGACCTCACTGTCTCATCAATGAAAATATTAAATGACAGTGCTCAGTACAGACCCCTGAGGATCCCTGTGCAGCAAGAGTACCCACTGCAGGTTTGTTGCTTTGTGAGCCACTACCTCATATGGCATCTAGAGTCCAAGTGCTTTTGTGCAAAGTAATAATTAACAAACCTGGGACCGTGTCTGCCACCTGGAAATGATATGTTTCATCAGCTGTTCCTGTGGAGACAAAGGCTTACAGCTCTTATAGGCTGCACACAGAGGCAGTCTTCTCCAAGCTATTGATTGTGTTTCAGGAAGTTTGTGAGAGCAATTAATAATGTTTATAATATGGGTATGGTGATATGAAGAGAAGAAAACAAAGGACTTCCAACAGAAAATTAACACTTAGGTGGATAGGAGCTGGAGCCCTGTATTCCTTCAGGGATAATATGAGACCTTTTCAGTTGTTAGCCTTCTGAAATTCTGTTTGATTTTGATACTTCAGCACAACCTAGTAAGCACAGAGCCAGGGACCTGTGATATTTTGCAGGAAAGCAGCACAGCAGTCAGGGAGAATTAATTCCATGTTAGCACCAAGTGGGTAAAATTACTTACTGAGGAACAGAATCCAGGACCGGCTCCCAGACATTTGTCTAATTTGTATGAAGTAACTCCAGAATTGGAGAACGATTTAGATTTAATTAATATGGTAAATGCAGATTACTAATTTAGTATTCAAGACAGAGGAGCTTCATTGTTAGTACAGTACCCAAGGAAATATAGTCATAATTTATGCAGAGTACTAGTAATAGTTATTTCTGGGTCTTTCTGCTGGCAAAACTATGCAGATACTTAAAATTTTCCAGTGTTTAATAAATATATCACCTGAGGAAGAGTTTCTCCAAGAATTGAGAGGAACAGTTTAGTTCTTCAGACTTCTAAATGGCGGTGTGACAGCTCTTTTTAATATGTTTTAAAGATTTAAAAAAGATACAGACATTTTGTGTTTGTTGGATTTTCTCTGGCATAAAGTTCTCCATCTTCCCTATGATTTTGCAGGTAATCATCCAGCATCAAAACCTGCTCCTTTCCAAAGCAAACAACACCATCAACTACACACTGCTGAGTAATGACAATGCCTTCTTGAGCTACTACCCCCATTACTTCACACAACGGACTCTGACAGCACGTTTCCAGATGAACAATACAAAGCCACCTCATGTCCAGATGGTGCGGAAACCAGTGCTGACTGTTGTGGGCTTGCTGGCACTGCTAGGTATAGTAACCATTGATTAAATTGCACATCAAAAACCTCATCTACCTATAAGTTTCTTGCTTAAGAGAAATTATTCCACCCTCTGTTTACCAGCTATGTTAAGAAAATGAAGCATTGTTTACTCTGAGAAATTAACAGCTTGGGATATGTTCCTGACAGTCCATTTGTTCCTGTTGTCCATTTGATTTAATTTACTGTTTTGTTTATACCCTCTGCCTGCCAGCTATTCCTTTTTTGTTGACTGGTACTTCCCTCTTGTGCCATGATATCAGGCTGCAAATGTCTTCAAGTAATCTCCAGCTGTTGAAGACCCATGCAGTGTACTTAAGGAAGATCCTAATTCAGTTTTATATGCTTAGATGTTACTAGCTGAACTGTTATACATAAAACTACTGTAGTATGTGCCTCTACTGCTGTTGTAAAATAAGCCTGACTGAATGCTATACCTGGTAAAATAAGCTACAACATATCTCAAACTTTAGAACCTTCCTGTTACAGAACCTGATACAGAACTGACTAACACTGATGCTTACAGAGTGGTCACTTTTTTTAAAGGAGAAAAGCAGATTTTTTCAGAAGTGAATAGCAGTGAAGGTGTGAGTACTCAAAACAGCACAATTGGTGTCCTGGCATCTGTGCACAACCCAAGTAAGAGGCAACCCTCAGACAGCTGGCAAGCTACTCTACTGATATATTCAAGTGAGGATAACAAGACTTCATCCAACATCAGCACCATCACAGTGAATGCCACACACTTCCCCAAACTTAGAGGTAAACGTCATGTGGGCAGCTCACATAATTGATCGTTAGGACAGAATATCTACTGAAACACTTCTGCTGTGTCACCTTTCATTGCAAGAGTGAGTTTCATTTGTTAACTTTCTCCCTTACCTTTTGGGCACTCCATAATTTTCTGAAATATGATGGTGTTCTTCTGGGAACAGTTCTTTCCTGGTGCCTGCACTTTGACCCTACCCTTAATGGCAGCTGCAAGTTCTGCCTTTTTGGGAAGTTATTAATCTTAGTGTCTTTAGCTGGTGTAACTCCAAGACAGCCATCATGACATAATTACATAGTTGATGCAGTTGTCCAATGAATGTGTGCTACAACTGTGCAGAAAATTAACAGGATTTCAGTTCTGTTTATGGAAGTAGTAGCTGGAAATTTAAGCTTTTCAAATTAAAATTTGAGAGACTTCCCAGTGGAAACCAGGATCTGAAGTGTTGAAATGACTTCTGATAATGTAGATTTAAACAGCGTCCACTATGTTTATTCTTGTTAATCTTTAAATACAAGTAAAGATTTTACTGTCTTTCGTTTGTATTCCTAAAGAGATGGTGTTTGTGACATATTACCTGGATAACAACCAAACCAATCCCTACCTGGTATGGAAAAAGCAGGGAAGCCCTGACTTTCCTTCCTCAGAACAGTTCCAGCAAATGAGGGATACTGAGGTATGACTACGTGGGTTTTTTTGAAGTGTCGTGTAGGTTAAGTGCTTGTAAATTGCTTAGCTACAGCTAAAGAAACAAAAAATCAACTCAGGTAGTCAAAATTTCCTTAGCCTATGGTTATGCATGCAAAGATGCACTTGCAGTCAGATCAAGAAATGTAACTGATATGTATTTCTCAACATGAGTATATGATGTATGCGTATGATACCTAAATGTAGATGAGCTATTTCTTTACTACTGGCCTACCTTTAGCTAAGGAGGCAGAGTTGCTTCAGAAAAAGTGTCACCTTCTTTTTGAAACTTCAGTGTGCTTTGAGATCCTCTCTGTTCTGTCTCCCCAGTGATGTGGCCCTGTGTATATTTACAGAAGGTCTAAATTGCTGCATTATGGGATTGAAATGAACCTTACCAAGAGCAGAAAACAAACAGCTTGCTAAGGTAGAAACTACCCAGTACAAGTTAGGAAGACACTTGGCATCCCTCAGGAGCTCACAGGGAAGCTTACAGTTTACCGTCATTGTCACCACTACTGAATGCACGCCAGATGGGACAGAGGACTAAGTCCTCCCAGGTGATCTTTAAGGTCCCTTCGATCCCAAACCATTCTATGATTCTATGACTCTACTCTCCCTACTGAGAGAAGCCATGCCTAGTGAGAATACATGAGCAGCCTGTCACTTTAGCTCTGTCCCCCATAGTTTCCCTATGCATTCAGACCCCTTAGTTAAAATAAAGGAGGCCATCATTATGCTCTTCAGGGCCCATAAACAGTAATTGCCTTCAGACTTTGGTGTACAGTACTATGTATACTTTTCCCAGTCCTCCTAATCCGTTATTGCTATGGCCTGTGGAATACTGTAGGAGCCATCATATCTTCCGTCAACAGGGCAGCAATAAAGTTTTCAATTCACTTGGCCATCTGGTGGAACCTCATCCTCAGAGATGAGCTGAGTGGCTTTTGTTGCAAGCAATAGCTTGCACTGCACACCAAGAATCTGTATCTAAGAACCAGGGGGTGATTTATAAAGACCACAAGTCTGAAAGGCATCCACGAGAGGTAACTAAAAGTGGCAGACTGTGTTTAAGGGGAATTTGTGATCAACCCAGTTTGTGAGATGGACAAACCTTTTGTTTCCTGAAGAGAGGGAAAAAAGATGAGATAGAAAAGTCCTTTGGCTTGAAGAGCTTTGATAGGTTATCAGCACATTCAACATTTACAGTCCCAAAATAAATATACAGTCTATTTCCACTGATGTAACAGTTGCCCTTTGGGTGCTGTAATGAAAGATCATTCACAGTGATTCTGTTTGGCTTCACAGGACCCAGTTACAACAGGCCCATTCCCATTTCCTGAAGACTGCATCCTGACACTAAAGCAAGACTTACCCATTCCCTCAGTCTTTCTTATCCACATCTGTGCCAGACCTAGATCTGTTCCTGATCAAGTATGTGTTGTATTTTACTGTCAGACTCTCCAAATTAGAAATTGCTCCCTGCTTTAAGTCTCATTAAGAAATGCTGGTCTAGCATTTGGGCCTGTTATTTGTTAGAAGGAGTAAATATACAATACTTCTCTCCTTTGATGGGAAGGGTCTCCAAGGTATAATTCAACATAAGCCATTTCACAGCAAGTGATAGGAGCTGTCACTGACATAACTGCAGGTTTATCTATGATGATAAAATAATAATGCAATACTGGAAAATGTGGTATCTTTTCGCAAATTACATTGTGTGTTACCAGGCTTGACAACAGCTCCTCAGTTAATAATTGATAACTAAAAAGAAATGGAATCATTGCTATCATAGATTAGGTGTCTGTATCTGCTTATTCAGTCCCACCCATGTTCATCCTCTGAAGGTTCTCTGCAAGGTTGTCAGGTTGGAGACATAGGCTACAAAGCCACAGAGACAGGAATTTTAGGTTTATCCTCTAGTCTCCATTGAAAGAATAAAAGCAAATAGTAAGGAAGGGTGAACACAAAAATCTGACCTGGCTGATTCATTTGCATGCTTTCTTACATGTGTCTTTGGACAGGTGACTGGTGTTCGTTTGATCCCTCTCACAAAGGGACAGGTCATTGTGTTGTGGGACGATGAATGTGTAAATTCAAAGTAAGTAACTTTTAAAATAGAATAGATATAACTGAATTACCAGCACATTACTCCTGAAGTTGCCAGCGGTCCTACAAAGTGAGATGACTTCAGAAATTAATGACTACTTGCACCTTGAGAGATGCTACAGTATATTTGACAATGAACTGTAGGACCTACAGTGGAGTAACTATGGAGAACAACCCTGACTTGTGGTCTGAGCAAGGGAATCTACCTGTTGCTCACCAGCATCCAGTGGCATTTTTGAGCGACTTGCCTTCAGCACAGCAGATAGGAACATCTATGATAAAAGTTACAATATATATAAAATGATATATTATAACCTGCAAGGGATGTGAGCTGGAAGAGAGAACCTCCAGTTGTTCACTCAAACAAGCTGTACTAGCCTGGAAACCCTCTGTAGGGAAACTTCCAAGAGACTATCCAGTGCACATCCCGACTCCCTCAGGAAGCATTGACATAGCTTCTCTTCAAGCCTTGATGACCCTAGTTAGAGAGTAAAAGTTGTTTGACAATTTGTAATGCTGCAAGTTCCCCATATATAACCAGTCAGCCTGGGTGTTCATCTGTGGGCTGTTACATCTGTGATTCTTTCTACTACTGACAATTCATGCCATCCCACGTTTGGCAGGAATGAGTCAACTAAATAATCCTGGGTTTGGTCTTCTGTGTTGAAGTGTCCTGAGATCGGGATTTGATTACTTAGTGCATTATTAGTTTTATTTACTGAGCTGACTGGTTTTCTTTTCTAGATGTGTAAAGACATTTGAAGTGCAGTTCTCACCAGATGGAGGAGTGTACCAGAGAATTAATGTCAAAGACACAATATTCACTCTCTGGGTCTACAGTCCAGGTAAGGCAAGAACAAACATATTATTTAATCTGTTATGTTAGTAGTGCCACTCAGGAGTGTGTGAAACGTCATTTAGTAACTACTGAAGGTATATAGTGACATGCAATCCCATGACAAATAAGGGAATGTCCCTCCATTTAAGACCACATTCTCAGTGAAAGCCTTATTTTCAAGGACAATTGCTAATTGAAAAACAACCATGAGGACATTGTTAGGAGTTATTGCCATGACGTTTCTTGTCACAGAAACACAACCACTTGCAGCTGCAAGCCTGGCAAGCTTTGAGAAGCAAAGTAGCATTTTTGTCTCTATTCCTAACTGGTGTAGAAAGTGTCAGAAAAAAAAAAAAGAACAAAAAAAAAAAAAAAAAGCTGCACGTGACCAGAACTTGATGTTGCACTCTTGTTAGTAGACTCACAACAAGGCAAGTCTGAGGTTTGGTCTCAGCCTTGCAGGTATTGGCCATGCCTTTACATAAATTAGTGCAGTGCTCTTGAGGTAAGGCAGTAGGAGCAAACTGCCTTAGTAATACTTGTTTAGTTAAGATTGTCTAAGGACATGGCATCAACACACAAAAGAGTAGGAGGTCACATCCACGTTTCATGTAGAGTTCGCCTGCATTCTGATTCTGAGCTGCTCTGGGGAAAGCTGCAGTTCTGCTCTCATCATGATGACCTCTGTTCTCATGCCTTTTTATGGCTTGGGAATCTGAAGCTACTGAGCTACTCTATTGTAAGAATAGAAGAGGTCCTCCATTAGGACAGTTTACCCTGGCTGTCTGAACACCTAGCCAAGGAGAGACTGCTCTTTTTGCTCTTTCCTTTAGCCCTAACTAGCTTGCCTAAGTTTTAGATGTTTCACATTAGAGGGCAGCAAGCTTCATCTTTGTTAAAAAGGCAAAGCTTATCCCAGAGCCTATGGTCATTTCTTAAGTACAACCTAGATGTGATAGAACATACCTAGAAGAAAAACACTAAAAGAAGATAGTGGTGCCTTCTTTCAGTATGTTTTGTTATTATTTTGGAGTATTTTTCTTACCAAGTATGGTCTAATCCATAATGTGAATGACCAAGAAGTAGTACTAATAAACACTGATCAGAATTGTGTGAAAGAGACCTTGCCTCAAGGAGATACTAGAAAGAGCAATTCGAAGAGTTTTTTGCTAGAAACACGATTTCGTCATAGCTTGAAATCGGCTTAGCATCAGCAGCGGGTATGTAATAGGTTCAGAGCTATTATTGCAATGTAAAGGCTACACAGGTAAGCAAAGACTGTAAATCATGGCTAAAACAAACCTCTGAAATTAGGATTCATTATCAGCTAGTGCTACACATCAGGAACACCCAGCAAATTCAGTTGTTTGTTTCAAAAACGTAAGATTGCTTGAAAAATCTTACATCTCAGCAGTCCTTACTGATAGGTTTTCCTTCATACTCATGATTTCTAGCATTCTTTTAGAAAAAAAAAATAAAGCAAACATAAAAATCAAGAAAATAAGCGAGAAAAAAAATTCTGGTTTTAAGGGGTTAAACACCCTGGTAGTGAAGGCTGTATTCTTCAAACTAGATCATTTATGAAAACCAGAACATCAGCTCACATACCTTTGGACCAAGTGGTGCTGCTTCACGAGCTGAGCAGAGGGTTTTCAGTCAGCCTGCACGCTTCTTGTTCTGCTTCTTTGTTGGACCTGTCCCCACATTACCTGTTCCAAGGCACAATTCATGCAGGAAAGTAAGTCAGAAGAAAATAAATTAGTAGTTGTGGGTTGTAGGAGATGTCATTGATTTCTTCCAAAGGGGCTACTGCAACAGCAGTTGTCTAGCTGTACTTGCAGATCTTAATTGGGAGAGAGGGGTTCGTTGCTGCAACAAAGGTTAAAAAAAAAAAAAACAGTACTTGGCCATGAGGAATTTATGATCATTTTTAGTTAGGCAGACACAGACATGCTTACATAGGGTGCAGAGCTGATTTCACCCCTTCTTCAGCACATTCCACAAACCTACATTTTATAGGAGTGCCTGTCCCACATCCTCCACGCACCACAGGTGTCAACTTTTCAGTGACCATTTCTAACCTTTTCATTTGCAGGTAGCTCAGTCTCCGGATTTTACAGAGTGCGTGCCGTTGACTACTGGGGGAAGGCAGGCCTGCCCTCTCTTCCTGTGAAGTATGTTGAAGCTTTCGGGTAACTCTGAAGAATGGTGTCCAGCTTGGTGACTACGTGGTGTATGGTGCCTACAAATGACAACTCCCCAGAAAAATAAACTCCTCCCAAGCTGAGGAGGGAGTATCGAAAGGACCTGATGAAGCAAATAAGGAATGCAAATTTGAAACTGCTACCCTTATTAACTCTTGAGAGCTCAAAAGATATCTTTATCAAATAGCCACAACTGACAATGCAACTGGTACAATTTTAAGAGGCTGCCATAGGACTGGGATTCAGCTTAGTAACTAGGAATTAAGGAAATAAGTATTTATCATTCCCTGTTTTACACCAAGCAAGTGGCTGGAACAACAACAAAAGATTTATAGATGTTACAAACTGCAACAGGAATGGGACTATTGCTTCAATGTATGCATGAGGGTGGCTGCCTGGGCACAAGGACTGTCTGAGAGTGAACTGCCTGCTTTACCTACCAGGTTGTCTTGACATAATGGTTTAATGGAAAGACACACAGCACCCAGATGTGTTTGGAGCATGAAGTGGAGGATCCCAGCTTCCCTGCCAGTTAGTCACACATGCTCCAGTGGGTTATTTCAGAGCATTTGCCATATCTTCTAATCTGTGAAGTTCTTCACCCAGCTTTCTCTGCGTTTGAGGCTGTTACTTGGATGCCAGAGCTATTCCCCTTGCACTGGCAGAGGGAGGAGTAGTGGCTCATTCTAAAAAGGGAAGAACACACAGGAAGCACTGCCCTCCAGACTTCCCCACCCTTTCTGCTTTTTCCCCAACTCACCTGTTTGCACTATAACTGTTAGCCACTGCGTCTTTGTGGTAGAGGCTCTAAACCTGACAGCCTTTCATTCTGTCTATTACCTCTGCAGGCCTTTCGGCTAATGTCTATCCCAAGCAGTGCCTCTCCTGTCAGACTGTAAGTGACTAGAGGTTTGGCTTGCAGTGGCCAGGAGAAAGCTGAAGTCATTTTGTGTTTTCATATTGCAGGAGACTGCACACATACGATAACACACTCCTATAACAAGGCTGCTACTGACAACCAGTTAAGAAATTATTTAAGAACAGTTTGAGCTTCTGTGCTTTGCTGAGCATTTGCACAAGCATGTGATGGCCTCAGATCATGAGCTGTGTAACACCTCTGACTGTCTTTGCAGCTGCCTAACACTTTATGTAACAACAAAATTTCCTGAAGTTGCAGGGGAGATTTTTCACTCTCCTCTTTTCTCAGCTGGCACTGTTTCGAGTTGCTTTTAAAATACTTGTAGAGGGAAGGATATTGCCAGTGAAAACAGTTGGAGTGTTTTCCCTAAGAGGAGCAATTTTGTCGCACAAACAAATCCCCTACTGCTCTCTTTGCTGACATCAGCCACCTCACCAGTGTAACAACAAAAGACTGCATAGTTAACAAAACATTCAGGTCTCAGACAAAAAAAGCCAAGTTTGCACAGTAGGAGAGAGATGAAGTACCTCAAATGGCCTCACTTCTACATTACTGGAAAGAAACATACAAAGAATCAGTATATATGAAATTAGGCATTGTATCTTCTTTTTTATTAATCCTTCAGGTGCTTATGCAGAAAGTTACCCCGAAAAGATTATTTTGTCACAGTACTCAGATGAAACATTTCTTGCCTTATTGAGTGGAGTGTTTATCACATCCTAATCTACCTATTCCTTGCCCATAAAAGCTAATTCAGAACAGAAAAGGGCCATCACTTAATTGATAAGTATTCTCAATTTCAAAAGAAGTTAGTGAGAAGTTCTACTTGGATGTTGATCAAAAAAATAGATCTGCAAGTTGTTACAACTACCCCTAAGTGAGGAATCGGAAAAAGCAGTGTTGTGGTTTGTAACAAGGAATTAAATCAAATCTAGCAGTTAAGATACATTGTTTTGCCAGGATAAAGTGGAACCACAGGAAAAAAAGAGTTTTGGAAATATTTAAGTATATGTCCTTAAGAGATTTCAGTGCATCTGAAGCAGAGGAAGATACAGGAGCCCGAGAGGACGGTTTATCCCATTAGGATATTTGAGTAGCCTTCTATGTTAAAACTCTCCCACACAGCAGTCTTTAACAAACTGAGGACTGTGCACTAGTTAAAGGTGTTTGAAAAAAAGGCAAAGCATAACTGTTGCAAAGAGTATTGATCTTGCTGTGCAGGTATATGGTAGAAAATATGTAGGTGTGAAAATCGTGAAAAATAGAAGATTAAAAATCACTGCCCTGCTCTATCTAGTAGATAAACTTCAGTCATACCTCACACAAGTGAGGTCAATAATGGCCTATATGAGGCAAATGACACAGAGCTGATGAGTCCTGGTGGAATGTTTGGCTTTTGCAAAGCTGCAGAACATAGAATGACAATTTACTTATTCTTTCACTGTATTGAATTTTGTTCCTGTGGGAAGAAATTTCCTTTAGGGCAAGTTAGCATCTTTGAGAAGCTTTTAGGCTGGATGTTCTGCTTGTCAAGGATTTCTGCTTCTCAGCTGTTACATACATGAGGTTTGCAGCTGCCTCTCTGAAATGGTTTGCAATTCTCATGCTTAAAAGTAAGAGTGCTGTTCTCTCTACAAGTTCAAGGTAAAATTCCATGCATTATTATATTTCTTACTGAAGCTGCAAAAACAGCAGAAATTTTATTTGCAAGGTCAGGGTTTATCATGTTGTAGATGCAAATAAAATTCAGTTTCTTAGGATCAAGTCCAGCCGCTTTGAAAATCTGTCAGTAGGTCTCTTTTGCAGGGCTTGTACAGAAAATATCATCCAAAGTAGGGAAGACACAGTACATTTTCAGAAATTTTCCTGGCAGTAGCAAATGTACATTGAAAGCAGAACTGACAAAAAAGGTGCAGTGTCTGTCAGAAACAACATTTGAATATTCAGCAAGATATATTTTTTCTTCTATTTTGCTGCTTTGGTATAAAATTACTTTAAACAATTGCAGCAGAGAAGAGACTTCGATGTTTCCAGACTTGAATTTATTTCCAACAAATTATAGAATCTTTGGGCTGCCCTTTTTTTTATAATTTAAAGCCTACAGAAAAATGCTATTTGAAACTTGGAACTTGAGTTATCTATAACCTTGTGTCACTCTCTCTGTCTGATAGGGCTTCCAAAATTGGTGTTTGTAACTCTGAAATCTCCTCTGTTGCTATGCTGTGATCAACAACCCCCCTCACAGTTTCAGTTTTCCAGAATGCTGAATGTATGTAGTGTTAGGTCAGAGTAGCAGGTACTCTGTAGCTCCTTAGCATCAGAACCAAAACAAGACTTCAGAGTGCTTAGGTATGTCTGTTGCTGACCATAAATCCAACTAAGAAACCTAACTGCAACTGCAAGATGAGATTGCCTGCTCTTCAAACAAAACCTTCTGAGGCCTTGTAGAAATTTTGCAACTATTCGTTAAAATTAATGTCAACTAAGAGACTTTCAAAGGAACATTTTATATTGTGTAATTGTACTGTATTCATTACCATGTTCTGTGCTACCCAGTAAAAATAGTTTTTAATCTTTCACATGAACCCTGTAAGAACAGGATATTATTATTGTGTTTCTGGAACCCGCTTGAAACTCTTGGGTCAGGTTCTTAAGGCAGGAAAGATAGCTTAATTGGTGTAAGTTCCAACATTGCATAAAAATGAAATATGAAGGGAACGTGACCATAAGAAATCTCAAGGCTGAAGTAGGAATTTAAACACAGTTACCACAGTCCAGGGAAAACTGGTCTAACTTAGCATAATGTCATAGCGTCAGATTGCAGGACTTTCTGTGTCCTTGCTGGGAGGAGGTTCACTGTTGTGTGAAGGACAATATCCTTGCAGAGTGTCTCCTGCTGTTGCACAGTTGTGGACTTTCTGCCAGCACCAAAGGACCTTCTGAGGACAAAACAACAGTTCTTTTCATTTGTAAGTAGCTTTTTCTTTTCACTTGGTACTGGAAAGTCCATGCGGGACATAAATTATGACTTGGGACCTATACACACACTTAAATCCAGGAATAACAGACTTTTTCTCATCAGCCAGCTCAAACAACAGACAGAAGTGTGTCTGCCTGTACACATACACTACATGATGTATGTTGAACTCAATAAAATAACAAGAGAAGCGTAAATCGGATCAGAAAACACATGCCCTACCCCATCTCATCTTTCACATTCCTGCAGTCAAGGGAGAAAAACAGATACAAACCTAACTCCCATCTTTTTCTTAACTCGCCAGATTATATGATGAGGGCCTGCAAGTAGTGCTTATGGAAACATGTTCCCCTAATTCCTCTGAGAACAAGGCAAATTCCTGGGGCATGTGTAGCCCTGTGGTGTATTCTCCCAAAACCACCACTATCCTGCAAGCCTGAATGAGTAACTTTGTGGGGCTGAAGAGGGATATTGCTGCTCAACTCATCTGGACAGACTACACCAAGCACAGTAAGGATGCACTTGGTCCTGCATTCAGATCCTTCTTGCTAGAACTTGCATCTTCTCTAGTCATACTGTTATTGTAACTACAGACAATAAAAATCACAGTTCTATAGGACTGGTAGTAGTGGTCTGAATGTCCTGAACAAAGGCCAGGCTCCTTCAGCTAAGCATTTGCATTGTCTAATCATGTGTGACACAAGTCCCAAGTTCACAGATCTCCACCCCAGTAATTCCTAATGAAAGTGGAGCAAGTGGAGAACAATCAGTGCGCTGACCTTGCACACAGTCCAGCACGAAAGGCTGGTATTTTTCAACACTTGGTAGTCTCTATGTGGTTTTTTTGTTTGCATTATCTGCTGTGTTCTTCTGTCTCTGTTCTTAGATTTAGATGGAAGTTCACTGTCTTGTTCCTTGTCAGGGTAGTTTCGCCCAAACTAGAAGAGCAAGGAACACCTTTATTCAATGATGGATGAGTCTTAGGAGACCCACCTGGACAGCCTGGGAAACAAGCTTGAGATGCTTCCTTGCGTCCCTAGGATACTGTTGGAGAAGAGTGTTTAGTAAATGAGTTTTATGCTTCTGCCAACAGATGTAGTAGACAATCATTGGATACTATAGAAAGGACTGCAAGCATCTTGAGGAAGCTGGTTTATATTGTAGTGCTCATTCAGTATCAGCCTTGTGCTGCACAACTTTTGAAAGTCTAAAGAGCAGGTACTGTTCAGCTTGGTTGTCAGTCCATGCTAGGTAACTGTAACTTGTTAAAATTTGTGTTGCTGATAAACTACTGGGTTCAGCAGGGTCCCGGGGGTGTTCTGGACTGGTAATTTTTTTTTCATAGGAAAAATTCAAAGTGAATGTGATTTTACTACATGCAGTGGATAAGATATATCATTAATGCTGATTTTTTGTACATGGAGTTGTCTAGATACTATTCATCTGGTTCCCTCTATCTATGAAATGCTCGACTGTAAAACCTGTTGGTTTAGTATCTTTCAGTTCTATAACTCTCAGATACTGAAGGTTGCACTGCAAAGGCAGTGGTGAGTAAATTACTGTCTACGCCAATAGAAAGGGAAGTAAATGCTCATTTAAAGCAATGTCTCAGTGTTATTCATTCAGGGGCTTATTAGAAATACTCTGTGCAGACTTTTGAGTATTGAAATGTACCAGAAATAACCATAAGATATTAGCAGGCAGCAAGGATCTTCCTGTCAGCCTAATCTCAGTGTTAATTGTTCCAGAGGATTTCCTGGCTTCAGGCTTCAAT
Organism: Coccyzus lansbergi; assembly: GCA_033558105.1. Classification (NCBI taxonomy): domain Eukaryota; kingdom Metazoa; phylum Chordata; class Aves; order Cuculiformes; family Coccyzidae; genus Coccyzus; species Coccyzus lansbergi. The sequence goes on from JAUMJK010000468.1 coordinate 620,344, forward strand.
GACAAATGTTGGTGCATGAGGTACGTTGTGTCTGCCAGGGCCCTGCAGGCACCTACAAGCCTTCATTGCTTTGTGCAGTCTTACCTGGGACCTTCACCTGCACACCTCTTGCCCCTGATCTACAAACTATCTTCAGTTCACCCCAGGTCCCTCTTCCTTGGGAGCTTTGCTGAAGGTAGCCCTGCTTCTGAGCCAGGCTCCAGTCCTGTTTCTGGCCAAAGCCACCTTGCAGGCACACTTGAGCCTTGCTGTCTGCCTTGCTGCCTTTGCTAGCTGGCTGGACATCCCAGGTGAACCCCATACCTGCCTTGTCACCATACATTTGCCTAATGATCAGCACTGTCAGGGGCCCTCTCCTTGTCATTACCCCCTCAGCTCCCCTCCTTGGTGCTGGAGAGGGACACAATGGCCTGTGCCAGGGCTACCCTTAACTGCTGTCTCACATCTTCTCAGTGAACAGCTCAGTATTTCCTGCTCCCTAGCAGGAGGGCAGGTAACAAAAAGCAGTTCCAGATGTGTTTTTATTTAAAAACTTTTATTGACAAATGCCACATTAGATAATCCCCTGAAAATTCAAATACGAATACTGTGTTGCAGTCTACAAATTCCCATTTTCAAGTGTTTTTCAGGAAAAACATTCTAGTCCATACTATGATTTTCTTTTTTCATTACCTGGGTGGCAACTTCAAGACCCAGAGGTCTAGGTTCTGTGCTTGGGATCAGAAGTGTGCTTTTAGCAGGCCCCTGGAAAGAAAGAAAAGTAAACTTTAGTCCTTGTAAGTAAATTTGCAAAGTACTTTAACAGCCTTTTAGTCTTCAGTGAAGATGTAGCTACAACATTCCTAGGGTACTTCTGAACCAGGATGAGAATGGGAGAAGTGCAAAAATTGCTGTTTGCATTGCTCTGTGTCTGCTGGCATAGAACTTGTGCAGCCTTTGCTAGTCCTAGCTAGCCATGTGTTTTCAGCTTGTGTGAGCACCTAAGCATGGGCCCACAAACCAACTACCCTCCCTCTGCTATGCTAAGCAGTATGGAAGATCTTGGGGCAGCTGTGTCCTTAACAACCCCAAAACCTTGGACGATGCCAGCACTTGCTCTGTAGTGAAGTACTAGATCACAATAACACTGCTCAGGAGGTTTTAGCTGCTTTCTCTTGTCTAGCAGTGCAGAACACGTGTTACTCTGGCAATCGTCCAGTCCAGGTCTTCAGGCCAAGCTTAGGAAAGGACCAATCTCCAGGAAAAGCAGTGTGCATGTATAGAGTGTTGGCACTCAGCTCTCAACAAAGGGTTATTTCTGCCCCAGCATAGCCCTAATAAACTATCTGCTTATCTCATGAACAGCCCATGAGGTAGAAAATCAGCTCCCATTCCTCTAGGGTTAAAAAAAAAATAATTGTTTCAAGATGGGCTTTAGACGTGCTCTGTTCACACATCTTGACTTCACATCAAGGCACAGCTCTTGACTCCTAATGCCAGCAGACATAGTCAGAACCGTGGCTCAGCTGCTCAAACTGTCCAGGACACAAATCATGTTGGAGCTAAGAAGGATGAGGGTGGTCTTTTCTGGAGGCAGCTTCTCCTCCTTTCCTGGAGGACACTGCATGGACCTAAGGTAAGATGCTGCTACCCAGATAGCCAAGACAAGCACTTCCAAGACCAGAAACTCCATGCTGTTATCCTATCCTATCCTATCCTATCCTATCCTATCCTATCCATCTATTAGCATAACAAAGCTGATCTTCCTTTGGTTAGTGTGTCAGTTTCTACACACAGGATTCATATAAGGGCAAATATAAGGCTGTAGAACCATCCTGTAACAGATTCTCTCCTTCATGCAGACCTCCCTTTGCAGCTATTTCTTGTAACATATGATGTTTTAAAAAAAGGTTGCTAAAAGAATAGAACTTAGATTGCTGTGGTTCTGTTGTGTTTACAGCAAGTGCAATCACCTACTCTACAAGTTGTCTGTGCAGCCATTCCAATGAGGTTGCCAATTAGCCAAGTACCTGACTGAAGCACAGGCTGGAACTGGCCAGACATGCAGATTTCTTCCTGCTTCTGACGCACAATGCGCTGAATCGCTGGCGGGAGGCCACGGGGGTTGCGTGAGAAGATCAGGGAATAGCCATCATCACAGGAACCATCCTCTTTTAGACTGCGGCAGGCATAGGTAATGGCATAGTTATCATAGTCGGTGTCAATCACCCAGTAATTATCCCCTGAAACATTAGAACACACATATTTGTCATAGTCAGCAAAACAGAGCAGAGGTGGACATAGTCATTCCGTAGGAAAACAGCTAATTTCAGCATTCCAGCAAAGGATCTAAAGTCATATCTCACATCCAGCTTATCTCTCTACACCATTAAGTGTCTAGGCAGATGTAAGCTATCGACCAACACTGTGGGACTGCAGAAGTTCACTCACCACCACTGGAGAGGTAGCTGGCCAGGCCCTGGTAAGTCATGTACATTTTTGCTGGAGTGGCTGGGTCAGGTACTGTGTACTGAGCAGCCATGTCAGCACAGATCACCCAGAACCTGCAACAAGATCCATGAGATTGAAGGCAAATATGTGGTGTATATTCAAATGAGCGTTCTGCATCTAGGACTCAGGCCAGAACCAGGCTACGGTTCAGCACAACTGCATTTGTCATAGGCACGGCCCTTCTTAATGCAGAGTCACAGTTTGCCAGCAAGTAATGCAAATCTGTGGCAGCCTCCTCATCACTGAGAGTACATCGCTGCTCTCTGGTCCCATCTCTCTGCTATGCAACTGTGCTGCAGCTAGGGTGGTGTTCTGACCCTCCTTCAGCTTAGCAGGCTTTTTGCCACTCATTTCTGTACAAGCAAATAGCCACCAAGCAAAACAATGCTTGTCATTTCTTGGCTCCCTGATGTCAGTGTGTAGAGTGAGTTGACCTATATTTGGGCTCATCTGCTGTGTTCCTATGTGGAGGCAAGGAGTTGGCTCTCCTCTCCCTAGCACTTCCTAACTCAGTTGGCACAGGGATTTCTGTTACAAGCAAGGAAATACTTAAAACCACTCTGCTGTCCAAACTGTTTAAAGGCCATTCACATACCCTGTGGGAACCCTATAGGCTATAGCCTATCTTTATTGCCGTTTTTACTGATGCCCTCCTCTGGCTGGTGTCTGTTCACTTTGAATACCACCTTTGTCTTCACACAGTTCATCAGGCACTAGCTGGATTTATGAAACAGTGGAAGGGTCTTCACTCCTTTCCTTGCACAGGCTGCACCTCTCCTTTACCCTGCCATTGCAGAAATTGATTCCTAGCAGCCTCGAAACCTCATTATATTTCTGAAGAGTCCTTTTGGGAATCATCCCACACACACTGTATGCCATGCCTGCAAAGATTCACTTGCCCCATCCCAAAAAAATCCTAGAATGCTGTGCTGTTAAGATTTACAAGGTTCATAGTCACTTGCTCTACTCCATTATTTACACAGTTCTTGGTAGTTAATGCACAACAGAACTATTGTTAACCTATGGGAAGCCCCATTTTTTCTTTTCTACATTCAGAAAACTATTTAATCTTTTTATGTGTTGCAATTCCTTATAGTAACCATGACCAACAGTCAAAACTCTTAAGCTTCGTTCCATCTATTTATTCAGACATTGCAATGGCATCCCAGAATTGACCATTTTCCTCAGAAGTCTGTTCAATTCTGTTTTGAAAGGCATGTGAAAGCAATGCTCACTTACACACCTCTCCTTCATCTAAACCTTGCAATGAAATCAAACTATCCTGTCCTCACAGCCCCACAGGCTTCGCCAGTTTCTCTCTCTTGGTTGCAGTTAATTTACCCAACCACTCCTAAACTCAAGGCCTTACTTTATAATTTAATTTATGCAGTAGTTTTGTGATGGATTCAGACCAGAACCAGACTGAGAAGTAACCCAGGACTTATAAGTGCCTAACCTCTGGCATCTAATGTATTACCTTGACTGAGCTTCCTTTTTTGATAAAGAAAACCTAGTCATGTTGTGTGCTCAGGATAAATCACCATCCATGTCACCCTTCTCTAGTACCTCATGGCAGCAGCTAGAGCTGAAGGTCAAGAGAGCTCACCCAAAAAGCTTCACTCTGCCTTTGGAAGATGCTGTCATTGTTCCATCTTCCTCCACAGTATACTCAGCAGAGATGTTGTCCTGAAGGAAAAGGCCTTCTGGATCCTTCTTGGCCAGGGCATACCATTTCCCTGCATACTAACATCAAAGAGTATTAATATATGGACTATTAACCATGGCAAGATAAGCACAAAAGCATTTTTGTAAACATAGTGCCCTTCTAACTATTCATTGCCTGACCTGTGGAGAAAGTGTGAGTCTGTGTGTCTCTGTAGCTCAGAAGTGCCACTATGCTGTCTGTTGTACCCTTGCCTCTCTGCCAGAAGCAGTGGGTCTAGCAGCTTTGCGCTCTTGTGTGCTCATGTACTCGTCACATGAGGCATTCCTGTCAGAGTGACCCCACGCTGAAAGCTTCTCCAGTCTGCTGGGGGTCAGGCCGATTCTTTCCTGTCTGTGTTCAGGGCATTGCTTTTCCACAGAACATGCCAACAAAAGCATCACATTGAAGACAGAAAGTCCTTAGCAAGTTGGCTGGAGACACTTTTGTGGTTCCCAGGAGCCACATTTGATCTCTGTTGTTGAAAGACTACTCAGTAAAGCAGAAAGCTATGGCTATATGGACTAGGAAGAGGAAAGGATGTATTTGGGGGACTAGCAGCAAGGGGAAATAAAACAAGATTAAGAGGAAGAAAATTTCTAGGAAATGAAGGATCCATGAATATGTAGAAGTGAAATGAAAACAAGATCTAAATAGATAACTGACAGACAGAAAGGCCCTCAGAAGTTACCATTATCAGTAGAAATACTGAGGAAAGCAGAGCTTGGCTGTGTTAAATTTGATTTCATCAAAACTAATGAGATATATTTGGCAAGTTAAATGCTTAAGCCTGAAATCCATAATCCCCAAATACAGGAGCCTGAGTAAAACTTTGACTTTTTAAAACTGGGATGTTTCCAGCAAAGCAAGTGTCGTACAGAGGAAGTGCTGGCTCCACCTGAGCTGTGTCTGGAAGGGATGTTTCCTGAGGCACAGTCAAAACACATACTGGCACGCTTGTTTGGACCTTTCCAACACCAAGTTACCCTTGATTTCCGCCTGACAGGCAGATGCTCCAGGCATGTGTTTAGACTTTCTCCCTGATGGGGGTTTGTATTGTTTCATTCGTGAGACATCTCAAAGCTGAGATTTATATCGAGTTTCAGATTCACAGAATTAGTTTCATGCCTAACAGAATAATATCCTTAACTTTCAAGGACAGATTTACCACAACGCTTAGAAGGTTAAACAGTAGTGAGATAAGCCAACTACAGGAATAATATCTGTGAGACCACAAATAAAAAGTTAACTTCTTGGTGAGAAATCCCCTTAAATTAATGCAACCCATCACCTGGAAAATATATATGTGAATAATATATTTCATAATATATTTATATGAAACTTCACATATAATGTTGAAGTAACCATAATTACCCTTTTTGGATCAAAATTGTCTTTCACAGAGAAAGACTCCACAGCACAGGTCTGAGCTAGGCTATATTCAATAATGGAGAAGATTGAGGCCAGGAAAATATACTGTGCATATTTCATTCTGCAAGGCAAAAACAAACAGCTTAATTTCATGCAGTAGGTGTGAGTAGCTAGTAGCATTCCTCTTATTTTCAAAACCAGTTTCTTTCCATACCGAGTAGACTGCCAGCTCCTCCAGTGAGAAATTACTGCATCATTTGTGGCGCCTGAATCCAGCCCAAACAGAGCATCAACAGCAATTACTTTGCAAGAGCATTTTGATTGTTAGTAGCAGTGTAGTGGTTCATTGTATTTTTACATTATAATTTAAATCTGACTCTGGATAAGGGTGGTAAGAATTCACCAAGATTTGATTTTGTAAAAATTTTTGTTTTCACAAGAAGAGTAATGTTCTGATGAGCTCTGGTAAAACATTGTAGGTTGTAAGGATGTTGTTTCTAAATATTTCATGGTAAGTGTCCACTTCACTGTCAAGCTAGCAAGGCCATGTTCTTTACAACCAGCTCTCTTCACCAAAACAGCTGTCTACTCTAATGGTAAAACATGTTTTGGTATTGTCTAACCTCAGATCATTCCCTCTACAAATATCACATAACAGTCAGTCTCCAGGGTCTTGATCTACCATTGCAGCACACCCACAAGGCGGCCATGTCTTTATCTGTCTCCTTGGGTATCCCAGCTCACCTATGTCCCAAGATATTTGTTGCTCACACTTTTCAAAGAGAGCCTATGCATATATATTCTTGCAGAGTATTCAAAGTTGAATGCCTCTTCTGATGCCAAGATAAAACACCTGAAACTTGCCTGCAGCATCCAAGCTGAGCTACCAACCCAGGATGTTCAAACACCCAAGCAGCTACTCTGTTCCCAGCCGCTGCCATGTAAGCCGCACGTCCCTGCTGCAAGAGATACTAATTTGGCCTGGTTCTGCTGAAGAGAGACTTACCTGTTGGGGTAGAGATGCTGGAGATCTCTGAGACTACTCTTCTTCAATCTTTGGGCTGCACTCGGCAGGAGAGTTTTGTGTCAATTGCCCTCCACCTGCCTTTAAATAATGAATCTGCAAAGTCACTAATTGGTTATATTTGGTCGTGTGGCTGAATAAAACGCTTAATCTTGGATAATCCATTATGTAAAAACCAACTGTAATCCTCACACTGGTCAGTCTGACTGTTATACTAATACAAACACAGCTTTTACATAATGGAAAAAGCTGCCCAGGAAGCTAATGAGTCTGCTGATGTGATTGTACCACACCTATGTCTCATTGAAGTCTTTCTGCTTCTAACACGTGTTAGGAGAATAAGAACAGATCATTAACCAGAGAAACTTGTGGACTAAACATACTCACCTGCATAGGCAAGTGTTCATATTTTGTTTGACAGCTTGCATGGGGTAGATGTATAATTAGGTTTTCCAATATCTACATCATTAAATTAAGGTGATCTTGGCAAGAGTAGAAAGAAGTTATGCATTATCTACTGGCAGGAAAGTGTAAAAATAAAGATTTTTGCCTTCATGTTCACACCAAAATCTGGGAGTCCCCAGTTCTCCTGTGCACAGAAACATCTTTATACATATTCTTCCCAGCTCATCTTATTAACTTTTCCAGTTACATAAATACTATCTCTCTCCTTCCCAAGATGTTTTTCCTATAAGACTTCTGCAGAGATGCAATAAAGCACACAAAATAATGAGAAGAAAGGCATAGCTAAAAAACATTTTTGATAGCAAACTGTGCCTGCTGTTCTTAAAGTTGCCCCAAGTTCTCAAAGAATTTTTCTCAAATGCAAATGTTGCCCAGGTCTTCTTTCTACCCAGGCTCACCTGGAAGACTGAAGACTTCAGACACTCATCTAGGTGTTCCTAGCACTGACAGTTACTTCTCCCACTGGGCTTCTGGGTGCCAGGGAGCCTTGGACATACATATTAGGGATGTCTTTACATTTCCTATGGAGTAAGCTCAAGGAGTCCTGAACTTCCCGGTTCTTATCCAACAATCTGGACATTTAGAGTATGGATAAAGTCTCTTTATGTAATGAACATGCTGCAGAGATCCCTTTTAGCCACTTTCCCAGGAATTCCTGAAAAGAAGCACACAATCTGAGCCCATAGCTAGTGTAAACTGTGTTGTTTTGCAGATGTAGTCTTTAGGGTTGCCCATTCTGTGGGAAAGACGGTTCTTGTTTGCTGCCAGAGGAAATTTTGTTTTGGCCTCAGTGTACCTTCCAGTCACATTTTAGAAGGAGGCAATGATACTACAGTTTCTGGCTGTGGAATTCTGTGGCTAGACAGCGTAATATATGATGGTCCTTCTTTCTCCCTGTGCATTTTGACTTGGTTTACCTAGGGACACCTGGACCCAGAAGTGTGAGGAGATGGCACACACCTGGCCACCACAATGGAGTACTGGTTGCTTCATGACCTGGGCAACATAGACCTACTTCATCCTGCCTGGACCCCCTTGGCCTGGTTTTATAGAATGGTGCTGAACTGCCATTTGTCAAACTTATTTTTCAGCTACAGTTTTCTGCTCATTATATGTACCATGCTCCAAGGATAAACGGGGTACCTGAAAGGATTGCAGAGCATTGGTGGCCTTCAACATTGAGTGATGATAACCAGATCTGGTAGTTTAGGCACAGCTTGTTACCTGTGGCCTTGAGCAGACATTGGGCTGTCTACCTTCAGCTCCCCTGGCATCTTCTTTATAAGCAGCTTTTACTTCATTTAGAAGAACAAGGAAAATCAACAGAAAGTCCATTTACTTTCTTTAAAATGCTTAAACACTTAGAGAATGTCATAAAAAGCAACTCCTTAAATTACTTTTTGAGGGCTAGATGCCCATTAGATTTTCAAAGGACTTTCCCCTGACACTGAATCCCAGTGCAGAAGTATTCTTTTCTATCCCAATATGGGGATAAGGGATAGAAAAACTGCAATGTTTTCTGTAAATTAGAAAGGCTTCAAAACATCTACCACTTCATCTGTTTCCAACAAAACAGATTAGTTTATGTCCATGTGAGACATAGGTGACGCTTGAAGCCATGCTTAGGTGACCATTTAATCCCCTGGGGATTAAAGACATGCTAATAATAGCTAATCACAACACAAGATTTTGGTTGGTAACCATAACATCTGTCACTGCATTATTTTCTGTTTTAAGAAAGAAGAAAACAAAATCAAACTAGCCTTCATTTTCACAGTATTATGGAAGTTTGACCTAAAAAAAAAAAAAAAAGAACAGGGAGGCATGGAAGTGCTAAAGTTTATTCCTGGGCCTGTTAACTTTGATGTACCATGGAATCTGTCTTATGAAAACAAAGCTGCACTGCAGGAGCTGGTTGTCAGAGAAGATATCCAAGGGCTTGTTCCAGACCTGCTCAAAAAAAACTCACTGTTTTTTAAAAGAAGAGGTGACCTGCCCAAAAAACCACACATGCCATGTACTGGATTCGGCAAAAGAGCAAGGAGTAGTTTTAATGGACTGCAGATGAGTTGAGTAACCTTATTTTCTGCCATATCCTATGAAATACAGCAGTAGCAGTTTTGGATTTCCTACCCCTAGAACCCATCCTCCCCCTTCTGCCTTATTATTGGAATAAGCACTGGGTAAACTGCCCTGGGAATTACTGCAACTGCACTGCAGGTTCAGATTTAGCAACATATGCTAGCTCAGCAGCCCATGGCACAATATGAGATCTCTAAATAGACTCCTGAATCAGGCATTAAGTTCTCTGCTGTCCAGCAGACCATCAAATTGTGGGCTTGTTTACAGTGCTGGAAAACAACAACTTGCAGGTGCATTTTTACTGGCCTTTCACACCTATTGTAGTGGTTACTGCAATGTAAGTTGCGAGAATTTCCTGCTCTAGGTTTAGAGCTAATTTTTGCTGCTGAGGATACAGGGCTTCCTTCCAGGGTGAAACATACCTTTCCCCACACTGCTGGAAAACATGTGTCTCAGTCCAAGGTCTGCCAAGGACTGAGAGTACAGGGGTAGCTTGCTCCACAACCCCACCAGGGCAGGAGGCAGAAGTGACACACCACATGAAGGCCATTGACTACAAGATTCTCATTTTCTGTGACTCTGCTCAGAAACGCTGATATTTCCCATTGAAGAAAGTCATACAATACAGATGAAGCTTAAATCATTTGAAGTTTGACCCCTTGTTGTTCAAGGGTAAACTTATTGGGTGTGTTATATCATTAGATAAAAAGGCATCATAAATCACTGCCTTATTGCTTTCAAGGTGCCATTCAAACGCGTCACAGCTTTAAATGACATAAACTGAAAGGCACCTTTTCCTTCTGAACTATGGTAGTGCCATATTTGCTAAATATATTGAGTGAAAATTGGAAGAGCTGGGGCTCATATGCTTTTATGCACACAATACATCTTAGACAAAGACAGACACATGTGTCCTCCAAGCTTGCAAGTGAAAACAGGAGGTTGCCCAAAGCCTGGAGGAGTCAAGGAGCCTCAGGTCTTCTGCTGCAATGGGTAGCCAGCCAAGGGTATGGTTTTGTCAGGGCTGTTGTCAAAGGCTTGTCAGCAAAACTAAGTTACAGACTCTCTCCAAAATCTTTCAGCATCTTGCCACCAGGGCAGCAGAGGGAGAAGGCAGAACTGGCAACAAAATCCCCTGAAGTGATATTTAAACATGTAGGGATCTGCTGGCCAAAGAGACAGATCAGTTGCTGTGTGGTTTCCTGGTTTTTGCACAATTGTGTGGAGGATGCTTATTTAGTGAGCTGCTGGGTTTCACTCTCCACACCATGGCAGCTTCCCTCATGGACTGTTCCTACTCTGTACAGAGACTGTACAGACCTGAGAAAATCTGATGAAAAAGTGAATTTTATTGACCATCAAATAAACAGCTGGGTATTTTTGTTGTTGTTCTCTAGTACTTACTACTAAGCATACCATTGGTGTATCTATAGGCATAGCTGGTATTTACTACTGAAACAACCCATTTGCAGACATTGGCAGGTTTATTCATCATAACACTTGCTTAAAGATACTATACTTGCCTTTTTATGCCAACCTACTAGCTCCTGGAGGGCAGACAGTAGCCCTTTCAGCGTGGGAAGCTTGAAGAGCCTGCCTTTTGAAAGAGAGCAAGGAGGATGGCACACATAAACATGAGCAGAGTTCATCTGTCTATGATTAAGGTCTTTGAGCTTGAAAACAGCCATAGGGTGTCTCCATGGTCTAATCCTATTCTTCTCCCAGGGAAAGGCAGGAGGAAGGAGGTTGCTCCCTTCAGGTAGCCAGAACCCCTACCACATTTTGCAGTGAGGTACAGACCAGAGCTTATTTTATACCTGGTGTTATTCCCAGGATGCCTCCCAAAAACAAGAGGCACAGAGAATAAGAATATCCCTGAGGGTACAAATTGTACATGTAGTATTCTAAGTCTGGTTCCTTTTCTGTTCATATAACTGAAGCAGCTTAACACCAAAAATGCAGGAATTAATCTATAGGCTCTAACTTCTTGCAAAGCATGATGTAACAGTGGAGTGCACATTCTCCAGCACATATAGCAGGCAGTAAATTCTGCCTTCAGATTATTACTCCAGATTACTCCAATGGGATATTTACAGCTCTTTACATGGCATGCATCTCAAAGTGGTTTACAAAAGTAATACTGCTGGCATAGAGCTTGAATAGTTCTGGATAAGCCAGGATGTCCATGCTTGCCCTGAGGATGGATTTAAAAGCTAAAACCAGAAGCACAAATTACCAAAGCCATGGGAATCTGTATATGCATGCAACCGAGGGCTGTTAGCCAGGCACCTGGCTTTACTGAGCATTAGGGGACACAGTTTCCATCTGCAACATAAGGTGGAAACAGACTAAGGAGGGAAGATTTAAGGCACCACCTCTCTGCACTCCAAGGAGTGGGCAGTTGTGAGCATGAGGCTGATTAGTGAGTCAGAGAACTAGAGAATAAGCCAAAGGCTTTCGCATATAATTGCATTTCAGCTTTTTATCTCTGCTTCCTCTGTGGGAGAAAAGGATGGGCTTCCTTGTAGTGCTTTGGAAAAGGGAAAAGAACTGTAAGGGATTTTTTCTAAGCTATCAAAGATGATCTATATTTTTTTTTCCATGGAGGACTTTGTTTTATACTTTAGGCAGCTGATTTTCTTTGAAGCTGCAAGACCTGAGATAAGGTAAGGTAATTTTTCCGTGGATAGGAAACCCTATTGCTGTAACCATCGTATACTTCTCGTCAGCTGAGGGCACTCAAATAACAAAGCAATCTATTTTACATAAGGGCAGAGAGGTTCCAGTCAAGTCTCAGAGTCCCAAAGTGTTACCACCTCTGTTAACTTGCAACTGGAATACACCTGACTCAAAGACCACACTCACAACCACTTCAGACTGAGCAACAAGATGGAAATGCTGATAACTGCAGCATTGCCTCAAAGAGATAGTTACTAATGCCCATTAAAAATAACATTTCTGGAGCAATCTCTGCTGCAAGAAATGAACATTAAACAGCCCTCAGTCCACAAGGAGAGAAGGAAGAAGAGGTAGGCTGGAGCTTGTGCAAACATTGTCAAGACCTCTGGAGTACTTATTGCAGTTCTGTGAGTGGAGTCCCAGCACAGGGAGCTACAGATATTCCTCTTACAGTCACTAAAACACCTATATGATGGACTCTGTTGCTGATCTCTGGAACATGAGTAATTGTTTCCCCTTTGCTGCAGCCCTGTGCCTACCAATGTTGCACTCTTCTTTACACTGATTGCTGAGTACACTGGGACTACATGGTCTCTCCCAGCTTCTTGTGATTTCTTGTCTTGACTTCTTACCCAAAGTGTCAACATTCACTCTCACACTCCCAGCTCCCAGTTGTTCACAGAAGTCTATCCTTTGTGTTAAAGCCACTTTCGGTGATTGCATCCCTGTGCCCAGAACTGTCACCACATCTTGGCAAGTCTTACCCCTGAGCCACCTCCATCTATATTATCTCAGAGTACCATCAGCCTCTTTCTAAACTCACCTGAACATGTAATTCTCTGGAGCATCTTTCTAGCCTAATCAGTTGTCTTGGAACAGTTGCGTTAAGAATCACTCAGCGTCCTCTCCAAAAGTAAATTCTGAAATATTCTCTTGGGATACTTTCAGCTTTAATTTCCCCTGCTCAATACCCCCTTGACTTGCTTCTGTCCCCTGGATCTTCCATGATAAAAAGACCAAGGATTTTCCTCAATAACCAGTTGAGAAGCATGGATGGGTGTTCTCTGTTGTATTTTGCCTCATGGCCCTCCTGGCTCGTCTGTGCTCTTTTTAATCACTGTAGTCTCCATGCTCTCTTTATTCCTTCCCAGGTTTCAGTCCCTGGCTGTTTCCTTAGCTCCCTATGGACTTAATAGTCCTTTTCTTCATCCTCATTACTTTAACTTCAAAAGTAAAGAAAGAGCAGAAGAGATGATAGAGTCAGTGTTCTCTGGGCCATTTCTTTTCCTTTCTGCGCTGGTGGTTTTTGGAAGGGTGGGGTTGAGGGGTGGGTTGTTTTGCCATTATGGTCATGTTTCCAACAAATTCACTCTTCTAGGGTGCTGCCCTCTTATTCTGCAGGCATCTGAAATCCTTTTGTTAGAGACTCTTCTCTCTCATCTTCATCATTTAAGTTTGAGAGGAGTTTAATGATCTTTTTTGTTCTTCAGCTTCACAGGATATTTGACCAGCTAAGTAATCTTCTTAGTCAAGGTTTAGTGATTCATGCTAAGAGCTTTGGATACAATCTGTCAGTTGAAAGATAATAAACTGATGTAGTCTTATTGCAGAAATTGCTGTTGCTACTGCATTGTACTAAATATTTTAACTAAGCCATCTCTCCATAAAATTAAGAGGAAGAGAACCTGTGCATGTTTACAATGTGTATAAGGAAGGTATATACAAGAAGACATGTTGCTGTACCAGGTCTGGCTTATTCGAGGCTCAGGTACATTTCTACTCTTCCAGTATGGCAAAGACAGCTTTTCTTGTAGAAGTCTCTCAAAAAAACCAAGAGCCAGACTTGCCAAATTCCTAATTGACTTTTGTGCTAGAGTACAAGTGAAGGGCTGCCACTTTTAGAAACTCATGACTTGTTCTGGAGCGCTGTGTAGGGTCCAGCTTCTAAGACATTGTCATTCCCATGAGTGAAACACTTCCTGTACAGCAGGTGCTCTTACTCCTCCTCTTAATATTAGGCAGCTATTAAACAATGAAACAACAAAATACTGGCATTTATTTTAAAAGTTTGCAACATCGTGCATTTAGGGAGAGGTTGGGTTTTTCTTCAGAAATAAAATAAAGCAACTAAGAACTAGATTCACATTAACCTGAAGAGGTACTTTATGTTTTTCAACAATTTTAGGATATAAACCAACATGGTTGTTGATTGTTTCTTATTCAGAACATATTACTGATCTAAAGTAAAACTTGTATTTATGCATGTACCCATAATGCAACCTCCTTTCTGTGACACCTATTAAGATTCAAGTCGCTGACTATTTTCTTCAATTCACCAGTACAATATTTAAATTAGTACGCTATTTCTAAAGTAATTATCCAAAAGGGGAGGGTTGATGTTTTCTGGTCATAACAAGATGGAACCAATATTCTGGACAAAATGTAAACAAAATTTTCTGAGGGTTGTCAAGGTACTAATTTTGATTTTAACACACCTTGTTCACCCTTTGAAACTGAACTGCTAGCAGCACACTTTCCTCTGTCCTTAGTAGTGGGTGGAATGTATGCTTCATCGTAAACATTTAACAATCCTGCTGCAATTCAGATATTGCCTCTCTGGAAAGTAGGGCTTTAGCATAACTAGCTACTTCTCAAGGTGTGTTTTCTGCAGACCTAGGATCATCACTAAGCTATGTACCTCTGCTCCAGTGCTGTATTTCTGTGTGACTGGTATGCAGCTCAGGCTGGGCTTATGCACGTCCCCCATTTGACACTCATCCCACCCTGCTATCCTGCACATACATTGGGCTCCTTCCAGCCAGGGGTGGGTCTCAGCACTTGCCAGGGACGTGCTGTAGGAAGTTCCTGGTTCTTGTTTCTCCAACCTACTGAGGTTCCTCTGAAGAACAGCCCTGCCTATCGCTCTGCCAATTTTGTATCCTTTCCAGGCTTGGTCCCAGTGCCCTTTGCCTCTCATTCGGCTCAAATTATCTCACCCACAGGTGCTTGCGGGGAAGGCTGTGACAGCTTCCCACCATCTAGTTGTTCCACTAGCTGGGGCTGCAGGCCCAAATGGAGCCCAGCAGTGCCTGGCACAGGGTATGAGTTCCCAGGTGGCAGGGTCATGCTGTGGTGCCATATAAAGAAAGGCCAAGGGATGATGCTGTGCAAGAGCCCTGAGGTTTTGCACACTACCCCTCTGCGTAGCAAGAGACATCCATATGCATCTGGAGGAGCAGGTTGGACTTTGGGTCAGAAAACAACACTGCCCAGGATGGTTAAAGGGCACGGCTCTGCTCCTTACTGGGCTCTCATGGCTCTGGGCAGGAAAGATTATTATTAGATACAAACAGGTGGTATGAGAAAATTAGTCAGTAAATCACATAATCTGCAATCTCGTTATACCAACAGATGAGTGAGCCAGAAATATTTGAATGTAGCTGTCAATACAGCATCCTGTAAAGATAATGTCTAATTAGATTCATCACTTGCAGCTTCCCTCCCTGCAGCCTCTGCATTAGGAGAAAAATACTGTTCACATGAAGGAGGGAAAAAGACATCTTCAAACCTGCCATCCCCAGTGCTTACCATACCCCTTTCTGTTTTCTGGCAATATCTGCACAATCTGCCTTGGATACAGTCCTATAAATGGCTCTAGCATTATTTCTTCTCTTGAGCAGAATGTTTTGTTCCACATCAGCTGGATGATTTTACTTCACAAATGAAGTTTTTAGTAGTGTCCACTCTAGGGCTGGGGAGAGATTGTTGTATGAGTTGTAAGGAAAGGGGGAATTTTATTTCCAGAGACAGCAGACACCAGCCAAGCCTTCAGGGCAGCTTAAGCATTTGGTATTCCCATTTGAAACACTGTTTAAAGGACATCCACCAATACTCCACAAGGCAGAGGTCTTATGCCAACTCTGCAATTTAGTTTTAAAGCTATTAAAAATAAATGTGTGCAACTACACGTGCACAGATATTATTACATTGTGTGACAGCTTAGTGCAAGTTTCCTAAAATAGCAGTTTCATCCTGTTCCAAAATCCTTCATTGTCTGCCTAAGTCCAATCAAACAGTATTATCCTGTTGAAAGCTTAGACAGTATCTACCTCAGTTATCATTAGTAAGCCAGCAATGGCTTTCATGGTGCCACCTAAGTTTCTCTGAAGGCCTAGGGAGCACCTGCAGTCTTTGTACCATACTTGAAATGTTGGGAATGTCAGCCCACTCTTCTCCCAAGAATTTGTTCTGGCACTGCTGCTTCCCTTTTTGCAGGTCACTTAGATTTCTACCCACCATTCTTACATGGTTTCAGTTGCACTGAAGTTACACAGCCCTGATTTGCCTTAACTAATATTATATTTTTGAAATTTCTCCATTTCTGCAGCTATAAACTTCAGTACTTTAGGATATTTATGCCTTTCTCTTGTCAAGAGGAAATCGTCTTTTTAAGTTTCAAACTCTGTGTGCAGAGAAAAAAATTGAGCTTGGATATTTTAGATTTTGAACCTGGAATGTCATTGTTGGACACTGTTTGTTTCTCTTACAAATACTTCAATATGAAAATATTTATCTTGAACTGAAAAGAAGGTTACATATCAAACTAAGTAGAAATATCTGGGAGGCTTGTGTCCAAGTAAGTGCCAGCTTTGACTTAATGTCAATAGTTCATCCATTTGCCATTTTTCAGACAAATCACAGCGCAAAAGCACATGCAATGGTTTGCAGACCCCTTAATATAGCCACCAAGCCTGTTTATGTCAGCTTATACATAAAGAGTGAAGCTATAAACTCTGGAAAACACCATATGTTACCAAGCCCAAAGGACCTTCTGTTCACACGTAAGGACATCCTGAGTACATCCTCTGACTGTATAACTCTCTGCTGTGATGTCCATTTCATGTACAGCCTGATTCCTAAATTTTGGAATAATTCGGGGAAGTGGTTATGAGCTTTGAGGGGACCTTCTCCCCATTCACAAATCTGACACCCTTGCACAAGAGAAGTCCACTAAACCAGAGAAACTGTCATCCCACAGTATGCTGGACCATAAGAGGAGCTACGATTCACTTCAGATCTTCTTCAAAGTCTAGGTGACAGGATACTTCATTCCTTTGAGATATCAAAACCTAAATATGTTAGTCCTCTGGCAAGTTTTTTAGTTGGTTTTACTTTACCCAATCCCTTTTCTTCCTCATTATTGTGGGATGAAACAAGGGTCATGTTTTACAGCACAGTGAAAGGGCCCAGACTGATATTGGGATGGATGCCTTGCAAGGAAGAAGGGTGCCTTTCTTCATTGTGCAAGAAAATCATCAAGAAAATTACTCCTGTTCAACAGGATTACAGTGAAATTTTTCCAGGCATCCAAGTAAATGTTGTCTTCACATATGACCGGCCTGAGAGGCCATGGACTGTGGAAGGCTAGACCAGCAGAAAAACGGTCTTCCCTCTGGATATAAGTTGGGTTTTGCCTACGCCACTTGTAGCAGGCTGGTGTCATTACATGTGCAGCACTTCTGACCAGAGGTGTTCACTGGGAAAACAAACTGTCTCTGTTTCTAGAGATATCTAAGATAAGGTGAAAGTAATCTCTTCCCATTGCTGTAGAAACCATTTCAGTGCCAATCTGAAATCTCTGGTCTACTAAGGAGGACAGACTTTTTCTTAGCAGTAGTCTTATAGACATTTGGGGATTGTTTTGTTTAGAAAAGAGATGACTCAAAAGACTCAACAAACCTCAGTCTTTCCTCAGAGTTCAGATTTTTCCACTGTCTTCCAGCTAACACATTTGTCTAGTACATCTTGGCATAATCTGTTACACAATAGAAGGTTCACCTTTATGGACATACATCTCCTTCTGCCTGGCAGTGCTGCCTGTGATAAGCCCAGGCAGTGACTCATTCTAAGAACTCACCAGGTGACTGTTCTCCACAAAAGCAACAACTTCCACCCACCCTTGGTGAATTCTAGTGCCCTTCTCCTGTACACACCTATATGTAATTTAGTTTATGGATGGTGCTCAAACATATTTACAGACAGTTAACTGAGGCTCATATGCTGGTTTAATATGCACTGATGCTTAATATGCTTTGGTGGAAACATTGAGGTGCTCTACATCTAAGACCACCTCTGCAGAGACTCTAACTCAGAAAGTTCTTACATCTCATTAGTAAACTATTAACAATGACTCTCCGTCTTCCAAACAGAATATTTTGTGTGCCATTTCCTCATTAATCAAGACCTGTGATAGTCACTATTTTCCTTGTCTCCGCAGACTTCTGACTCTGTCTTAGAGGAAGTTAAGCCAGTATGACAGTTTACTCTTGATGAAATCTACACTGGCTCCTCTTTTCTCCTCTGGTTATTAAAGGAACATGTATATTCTTGTATTTTCCTAGAAGCTAGGTTTAAAGTATCTGTTGTGGAATTGTCCAGTTCTACCTTTTTTGTGTCTTTTTTTGAAACAATCCTACCATCTACTCTTTCCCAGCATTTCAGGCACTCAGAAGATCCTCTGCTGATTATCAAATAAAGCCATTAACGTCATAGAAGTTGTTTTGTACAACCCCCTGAGCACTCTAGTCCTTCAATAATTTTGTTGATATTCCTATTCTTCCTAAAGTAATAACAAAAAATGCTCACTGTCCTTCATGTTTCTCATCTAATCTCATTTTTTTTTTCACTCATTTGACGTTTTTTACTCATTCATGGTATTTTTATACTCATATTCAGTAGTTTCACCAGGCTTACACACTTTCTGTTTGCTTTTCTGTTGCTTAAGGTCAAAAGGCGCATATAATTTACAAAATGGCCTGGTTTTCCCAGTTTCAAACTCTCATTTCATGATCTCACTCACCTAAACTGCCTGCCTGCTTGAAGTTCTTAACTAATCCTTTCCATTGCCTACAGTCAAGAACAAAGAAAATTTTCTCTTGATCTTTCTGCCAACCTTCCTGAATGACCCAAAACCTGAGGAATTGCTGTCCACACAAATGTTAGGCAATTGAAATTCTCCACTGCCACCAAGTCCTGTTCTTGGGACAGATCTACTTGTTGTTCACAAAAGGTTTCCCCACACCTCCATTCTGGAGACTTAGAGCAGACACCCACTAACCTACTGCTGAGCCAGTCCTCTGTTAGAACATGGATGCTGGAGGCAGTGCGTACACCCCTAGCACACATCACATTCTCCAAGCCTTTTTGAGCAATAATTTAATTATCCTGACTGCAAGAATTACCAGAGCAGGTCTCTGCTGTGGTAGCATAAAAGTATCTAAGACATTCAACCAGTTGATGCAACATCTCTCTACTGCCTCACCAGTGATCCATAGAACTGAAAGAAGCAATAGGAGAAAATGGGATTGTAAATAATAATAATGGAATTATAAATAATATAAATAATAAGACCTTTATTTCAGTTTCCACCATTTTACCTGCAACCTTATGAAAGGACTTGTCTTTTAACCCTTTTCCTCTATGCTCCAATGCCTTTTTGTGAGGGTGTTCATATCTTATTTCAGGAGTGGGCTTGGATGTATCAACAACAACATGTTCCATCCTTCCTGCTGATGGGGTGTCTCTTCACCTATCCCACTCCTGTGTTTCAGACTCCTCTGCATAAACGTTTCCAACACTGAAACCACAGCCTCTTCTTTTGTCACCCTCCTCCCAGGCACCCACATTCATATTTAGGCGGGTTTGTAGCAGTTCCAGCAGAAATGATGGCGACAAGGGATGGACAACGTGAATCTTTATTTCTTGAACAGGTGAGCCTTGGTTATCTACCAGCACACAATGCTGGAATTCAAGCCTATTCCACCCTGACAAAAATCCTTATGCATTTTGTAATTCCACTTGAAGACTAGTGGTCTCCGTGGCATTTTGCTTCCCAACATGACACTGAACTTCACCTGCTGTTTGCACTGCATGGGGGCTTCATTGATATGAAACAGCTTCTGACCCTCACATCCATAACTGCCACCCTTTCTACACCAATAGTGATGAGGGAAGTTTTTCTACCTTCTTGAATGGTTGTTTTTTTTAATGTCTGGGGTGCTTCCCATGATTCCTGACACTCTCTTGATTCCTTCCTAGAGGAATATCTCTAAGGGTCATGTTTTCTTCTCCTCATTTTTACTAGCAAGAAAAAGAGGTCCTAGAGCTTGCAAATTTGGTTCAAATATGGACTAAGGCATTCAGGATTGGTGTTTCTGTTTGAGATCAGCCCTTATAGCAGCAGAGAAAGAACCAAACAATAGTAGAGGGAGCCCTGAAAGAGCAGCATTACATTGTTGTTTTTGTTTTGATCACCATGCTCTTCTGTGGAGGATGTACTTGTTACTACTTCAGGGAGCTAGGAGAGCAGAAATAATAAGATGCTCACCTTGTTAGCAAAGGATTAGGCCCAAGCAGTATATATTTAATTAGACTTTAAAGAGCTTATTTCATTGTTCGGAGATGCAGTTCTTGCCTGTTGCTGCTGCCTCCATATAATTGTTTCAGTTAGTGTTCTGTTTATCAAGAGAAAGGAGAGTGTTTTCAGATATTGTGAGTATTCCATTTATATTTGCATTTAGATTAAGAAGAAAGTTGACTCAAAGCTCTTGTAGAGGTCACTTAATCTGTTTGGTTGAGAAGATCTGTCCTCCCACAGACACCCCTTCAGCAGTATAAAGGAATACCTCTTCCTGATGACAAGCTCTCCTTGCAGTGTTACCTCAACCTTGGTCACTCTAGAAGCAACATCTTCTATTACAAAAATTTAGGAATAACATCAGAAATCAGAGCACTGTTTGCAAAGACAATACCTTTGGACTACCATCTACTGCAAAACCCAGGGCATTCACAATGAACATCAGTGAAGACGACGTGGAGAAGTTTCTTGATGGTAACCCTGCTTTTGCCAAGCAGTACTTTGAGAAGAAACTAAAAACAGAGCCATCAGATAGCAATGAGAGTGAAATCCTTTTTGAGTTGATCCAAGATATGCAAGAAAGCATCAATATGGAGAAAGTTGTTTTCAAGACCTTGAGAAGAATCAGTACCCTTATTCATGCCGATCGCTGTAGTCTTTTCATGTATAGGCAGAGAAATGGCACACCTGAACTGGCCACAAGGCTTTTCAACATTCAAGAGGGAAGCACCCTGGAGGAATGTCTGGTCTCCCCAGACTGTGAGATTGTCTATCCACTGGACATAGGCATTGTGGGCTATGTTGCGCAAACCAAGAAAACCATGAACATCAAGGATGTCAAAGAGGTAGGTTTGCCATTTATTCATTCACTCAGTAGGTGAAAGACTCACATGATTACTAGTACAAGGGGGTCAAGAAGCAGCAGGATGTTTTGGTGCTTGTTCAAACCTCTCTTGGTACAACAGCTGTACGGTGGAAATGAAAGCACCAGTGGTAGGTCTGTAAGTTTCTTCAAATGTTATTTATGGAGTGAGATGAAGTAAGCACAGGAATTACACAAGGTATTAATATCTGCAATCAAGTGCACTGTCACATTGGTCTAATTAAAAAAAATGTCATATCAAGTCTAGCAGGGAAGAGAGAGTGAGGTACAGTCAGATGTGCACTGAACACACACGGTATTTTCCACACACATTAATGTTCCAAGAGTAATTTCTAAAAAGAAAGAAATCCTTTACATGAAGTCCAGAAAGGATTTTCCACCACAAATGACATTTGAAAATGTTTGCTGTCTGATGAAGCTTGGGATAGGTGCATTAGAGGTGTTTTTATCAACCAGAAGGAGTGGATCTCAGAGCAGGTGGGTTAATTGCAGCCTGCATGTGGGTGATCTTAATTGGAAGAAGCAAGAGGTAAACTTGACCAAAAAACACTCTTTCAACAAACTCTGCACACTGCAGTACCAGGACGGGTCAAAGGAATGTGTATGTTTTATTTTTATGCCTTCATAACAATATTTATGCTTCCATAGTCCTGAGCTGAATCATGTAAAACTGTATGGCAGCAATTACAATCCGCTTTTTCTAATCATATACATATAAAACTAAAATCCATGTGACCTAAATATGACATTTGGGATTATTCCATCTATTGTTTGCTAGCTACAAAGAGGCCATCTGTCTATCCGTCCATTTATTGTTCAATACAAGCCTATCCAAGTCCTTTGGCAAAAACTTCCTTGTCTGCCACAGAAATTTGGGGGATGGGGGAACTAGGGAGGAGAGCATTAGAATTTTGCTTAAAATTCTTAAAGTTCTCTGACATCAGACATTTCTTCAAGATATGGAAGGATTTCTTTGATCAGAGCCAAGGTCTGGACTGCAAATCTAGTACTTTTAGGATGTTCCATAATGTGATTCCTTTGAGGAAGATAAAGAAACTAAACTCTTAGTCTACCCCAGACGTCAGGGAATGCCTGCAGAGGGGGGATTGCGGGGAGAATGTGCATTAGGGAGTGATTATTCTTTCTGGTGCAACCTTCTGAATGTGATCAGAGCTTCAGGACTTTTCCTAACCCAACTTAAGGGACTCACAGCTGATAAGAAATTCAGCTTAGCAGGGGCAACACCTTGGATCAGCAAGACCACTTCTGCACTCAATAATGGCAAGTGATGGTGGTGTTAATAAGGCCCTGTGAAGGTGAGGTGATAGGCTATCAGTATTCCTTGACTACTCTTACTCTATTTTCTTTTCTTTTGGGATGGGGGGGCATCTTCAGCATTCATATAAGGAACAAATGGATCAATTCACTTTGTTCTGCCTTTACATAATGACCTAGCCCTCTGCCAGTGCTGTGAAAGGCAACTTCCCTGCAGGCAACTTCCCTGCAGTGTAATCCATAGAGATGCAAGCTACACGTTGCCACCACTGCCAAATTGCTTCTGGGGCAGAAGGCAACGAGTTGCCCTCAAGGGCAGGGGGAGAGCGCCAGGAACCATACATGCTGGTGGTGCCAGCTGCATCCTCCCTTGGGATACCTTCTCAATCATCTCCCATTCACAAAGACCCGGCAACATAGGAGGAAATGCCTGGGAGAACAATTTCAAGAGAAATAAGGGGCAGGTATCTTCATGGACACTGTAAACCTGCAGTAGCTTCAGGGTCCAGTCAAAGGTAGATTAAAATGAGGGTGTTATAAACTGTGGTTACACAGTGCTTTGTGGTAACTGTGCCCCCTTTGCAATGTCAGTGAGAAGTCAGAGACAAGAATGGAGGAGTACTGTGAAAGATGTCAGTGATCTGATGGTCACCAGTGGAAAGACTACTTGTTCTGGCAGTGTTGGACACGTTAAAGCTTATTATTTGCAAGACATTTGCAAAAAGTGAAAAATGCACGTGTTGCAGTCAGAAGTCACAGCCAGTTCTCGATACTGGTTTTATCCTCTGTACCTTATCCAATTTTATGCTAATTCATTTCTCTTCCTCAATGTTTTAAGCAAAACTTTCTTTTGGCAGCTTACTTCAAGAGACTGTGCTTTAACTCGATTTTAAGACTACAGACATTGCAGAAAATATTTACTTAGTAATTTTTCTGGTTTTATTTTAACAGTGTGCCCAGTTCAGTCCATTTGTTGATGAGCTAACTGACTACACTACAAAAAACATCCTTGCTACACCCATCTTGAATGGCAAAGATTTAGTTGCTGTCATTGTGGCTATTAATAAACAGAACGGTCCACACTTCACCAGCTCTGATGAAACAGTAAGTGGTCAGTAGCTCAGTTTCTATCAAGCAGTTGTCGTTTTTGCCATGTATCACAGCCTCTTCTACACTAGGGATTCTGCTTTAAAGAAGTTCCACTGGTGTGAACTTCCCTACAGGGGTCTCACCCTTTAACAGAAGAGGCTTAATATGAGGATGCTTATCTCAGAAATCTCTCAGGGAAGTTACACTGGGATAAGCCTTATCTCACACCAGTGCAAAGCAAAGCATTTATCTAGGGGAATTACCATGACGTCTTTAGAGGGTTCTTGGGAAATCCAGTATACATTAGGCTGCTGATACATTTGACTCATTCTCATTGTTTGCCTTTTCAGCTTTTTCTGAAATACCTGAATTTTGCCTCTTTGAACTTGAAAATCTATCACTTGAGCTATCTTCACAATTGTGAGACTCGAAGAGGCCAGGTAAGAGCGAAAATGCAATTGGGCTGCATCTCAAAGCCAAATCAGTTCATTCTATTTATTTCAAAGGTGCAGATGGTCTGCTTTAGAGATTCCTCCTGAAGAGCAGAAAGAAAAAGGTACCTTTGTCTGCTTGCAGTTACTGCTCCTTCTCCAGAGTCCTTCATTTGTCTCTCTTCCTGTTGCTGCTGGCAAAACAGTAGGAACTGACACAGTGGCACCAGCTTCAGTAGGACTGAGGTCCAGAGGCATTGTTGAACTCAGGCATTGAAACACTTGGAGTGTTTAAGAACTGCAGCCAGCAGCACCTAGAGATTTCCCCAGGGAATTAAGAATCTGGGTTTTTTTTCTTATCTGCTTATTAAAAATTGCTACCAGCTTTCTTTTTAGTGCCAGCAAAATGATTCTCATATTCCAGTTTTATTGACATCTCTCCATAGAAATGTACAAAGATAAGAGGTTTAGGGTATTCTGAACTGAAATAACTCAGCCACCATTCTCTTCCATGACTCAGGCTATGGAAGTAGTCTCAAATTTATTGGGATGGATGTCAATCTATGTAATCACTTTTTGCAGCAGACAACTGGTTGTCATTGTAGAAGACATGAAATAAAGTCTATGCTTCTTGGCAGCCATGCCAATGTCTCTGGTAGGGCTTCTTGTGGGGACAAATGCCTTTTTCAGCATAATGGATGCAAAATGAAAGTTTATTTTAGAAGCACTGGGAAAATAATCTACCTGTGACAACTGGCATTCCTTAGGGGTCAGTATTGGAACTGGTGTTGTTCAGCATCTTTGTCAGAGATATGGACAATGGGTTTGAGTGCACCCTCAACAAGTTTGCCAATGACACCAAGGTGTATAGCATGCTTGACTCGTTGGAGGGAAGGGATATTATCCAGAAGAACCTTAACAGGCCTAGGAGGAGGGCCTGTATAAACCTCATGAAGTTCAGTAAGGCCAAGTGTAAGGTCCTGCATCTAGATTAGGGCAATGCTAGACACAAATGCAGGCTGAAGGGACAATGGATTTAGATCAGTCCTGAAGAGAAGGACTTGGGGGTGTTGGTGGATGAGAAGCTCAACATGAGCCAGCCATGTGCCCCTGCAGCCCAGAAAACCCACTGTATATGTGGCTGCATCTAAAGAATTGTGACCAGCAGGTCAAGGGAGTTGATTCTTCCCCTTTACTGTCCTCTTGTGAGACCTCATCTGGAGGCCTGTATTCAGTTTTGGAGTCCTCAACACAGGAAAGACATAGATCTGTCGGAGTGAGTCCAGAGGAGGGTCACAGAGATGATCAGAGAGCTGGAGCACCTCTTGTACAAGAACAGACTGAGAGAGTCCAGCTCATTTAGCCTAGAAAAGAGAAGGTTCCAGGAACGCCTTCCAGTACTTAAAGGGAGCCTGCGGGAAAGCTGGGGAAGGGCTCTTTATGGGGGAGTGCAGTGACAGGACAGGGAGTAACAATCTTAAGACGAAAGAGAGTATATTTAGAATGGATATTAGGAAGAAATTTGCTGATTGTGAATGTGGTGAGGCACTGGAACAGATTGCCCAGAGAAGTCATCGATGTAACATCTCTGGAGGTGTTCAAGGCTGAGTTAGATGAGACTATGAACAACCTGATCTAGTGGAAAGTTTTTCTGCCCAGAGAGAGGGACACTAGGTGATCTAGATGACACTAGCCAGATAGAACTAGATAATCATTCTATGATTCTATGATTTTATGATTATCTATTATGCTTCATTAATTTGTTCAGTAGTTGAAAGAATGAACAATAGTCCTGTGATACAGCCAATGCTAAGTAATTGAACTAAAGTTGAACTAGAAAAGGTTTATTCCTATTGAGGACTTAGCAGTAGGACAGGGAGAGGTAAGGGAGTGGCTAGAAGACAAATGAAAGCACCTAAAAGGTGGAAGGACTAATATCTCCTGCTGAGTGTTCTGGTCTGGGGCTGAACCTAGTAGTCATATATTCATATGTACCCACTACATCAGCAGATCCCACAGAAAGGAAGGAAGCCAAGAATGAGTTGCAAGACACACTGCTAGCTCTACCAGTAGCTCAATTGGCAGACCTTTGGCCACCTAGAGAGTTAACATGGCTCATTGTGTTCAACCCAAAAGTACTTAAGTATAGAGCATATAGGTCAGCCTTTACGAAGGTGGTCAGCCTTCGTAAGACTGGACTTTTACACAGCACTCTGTGATCGCAGAACCACAGAACCATAGATTAGTTTGGGTTGTAAGGGACCTTAAAGATCCAGACCTAGTTCCAGCCTCCCTGTCATGGTGATGACCCGACTCTTCCTCAGAGTGCATCTTTACCTAGTAATTTCTGTTGTAAATACGCAATGCTTTTATACTGCGCAGTGCAGGTTGCTGCTGTACTTTTCAGAAACCGTAGTAAAAAACCCAGTTGTTTACTTGTTACTCCAAATATATTTGGGAACTCTTGCTCTTAAGGAGAGACTATGCTTACTCTTGGATTTTATCCTGCAGGTGCTGTTGTGGTCAGCTAATAAGGTTTTCGAGGAACTGACAGACATTGAAAGGCAGTTCCACAAGGCTTTTTACACAGTGAGAGCATACCTGAACTGTGACCGGTACTCAGTAGGTCTCCTGGACATGACAAAGCAGAAAGTGAGTGTTACCATGTGTGTTGTACATCTTTCTGCATTGCAGGTAACCACTGTGAGGTGATGTATGGAGGTAACTTTCACAGAAGCAAACAAAGTGTAAGCTACATTTGAGTCATTATTCCTATTTTGGTAAGCATATTTTTTTCCATTATACTAATAAAGATCATACAAAAAAGGAAAAAGAAAGGAAAATGGAAGAGCTTATCACTGTGCTGGGACCACTGAAAAAGCCAGAGGCTAGGAAGGCAAAAGAAGGGTAAACATGACTGCCCGAGTGTTTTACCAGAAAGTGTGATCAGCATAAAAAACCAAACTCTCAACTACTCTGTGAAATCAAGTTTTACTCAATTTATTACAACAATAAAGGTAACAAACAGTCAGTAGTAATCAACAACAAGTTAACAGTAACAGCTTTAAAGGCAATGTATCTAATCCCTACTACAATAGAATAAGTATAGTAATTAAGAAAGATACATCACCAGTTGTCACATTATCATCAGCCAGATCTGCAGTCACTGGAGAGACCCTTTTACTTTTTTTTTTTTTTCTGCAGCATAGATCTGGAGAGCCTTACAATTGGGAAGTCCTGTGCAGTGCATCCACTTGTAGGGGAGGTCTCCAGCCATCACTGTGAGGAGTCCAGCATGTATATTGTTGAATAAACAAATTACATCACCCTTAAAAACATGGAGACTCTGGACAGAGCTGCTTACTGCCTCTCTTTCTCATGTCCTCTGCACCAAAAATAGCACAGCACAATTCCACTGATAATAGCAATGTGAGAAGTTACAATTAAACACTACACATAACAATGCGATACTAATAATTCATGGGTCACGTACCTTGCTTTAGGTCTAACAATAAGGCCCTGTCACTGCACCATGGAAATCTTGGTCAAAATCTGCAAAATCAGTAAGTCTGTGGATATCAGAAGTAAAGTGAAAGACCATGCTGCCGATATTAAACCCCCAGCAAAAAAGCAGCTACCTTCCTCACAGACTCACCCACGTGCATGTTATCTTGGTTTTTGCATGCAATCTGGCTTCATGAAAATAAGCTGACAGAAGCTAAATTATTTCTGCAGCTCTCATTCAGTTGTTTGCACCTTTGGCAAGTCTTACGTGGGGGTTACACAGCATTGTTGTCATAGGAACCCTGCTTCATTCCGTGGTCAGGCTGACTGAGGCTATCATGGACTTGGATTTACAGATTTCCACCATGTTTATAGGATGCTAACTGGTGAAGAGATGTATTAGAAGACTTCAAGTGTGCTAAAGACACTTAAAGTAGCCAAGAAAAACAAACAAAACAGTCTTTCATTTTAGCAAGCTAGTAAGGAGTATATCAGCCATACTGGTCACACTCTGGAAAACGAAGAACACATAAGATATTTACACAAGCAGTTTGGTCTGAACAAAAGAGTCGTTTTCACTGAACAAAATGGCATCCTCTATATAGGCAGTATATGACTATATACAGCCATATAATGCATCTGACACTTCCTAATTTAGATATACCATTTTTCTGCCTAGTATTGAAAGAGTATTTTTTCATACCTTGTTTACACAGCACAAAGCCCAGCATGGTAGAGAAGTAATTACTTTGAGGATCGAGGTAGGACACATTTTTCTACTCTAAACATACTTCTTCCATTTTAAAACCAGGAATTTTTTGACCTGTGGCCAGTCCTGCTGGGAGAAGTCCCCCCTTACTCAGGACCTCGCACTCCAGATGGTAGGGTACGTGAAAATCAGATTTCTTAAATTCCCTCCTCTCCAGCTGAAGTACCTCACCACTAATGTTAACACTGTTCTTTATATTTGTAGGAAATTGTCTTTTACAAGGTCATTGATTATATACTACATGGAAAAGAAGACATTAAAGTCATACCGTAAGTTCTCGGTTTCTGTATGTTAAATACTGACACAGAGTGTAGTGAAAACCAAGGTTCCCCGTGGTTTAGACGTTAATGAGAAAATACACAAAGGACAGATAGAAGACTGTGTAAGAGAGGCAGAACATAAGTTAGTGCTTTAACTCATATTCCTGCAGGAGAAAAAATTTACTGAGGCACTGGTATCCTGACTTGCAAGTCAAGCTTCAAAAATCACTGCAATAAATGGTTCTTTTTAGGTGCAGAAGTTAATTCCTTAACTGGCTGCAATTTTGCCACTTTCCTTGCCAGGCAGAGATATTAATCCTTCTTGATGGCTTCCCTGTCTCAGTAGGTGAACACATCTTTTGTTGAGCTATCTTCTGTCCCAGCTCTGACTCTCACTCCTCTGCCACTCTCCCAATTTCTCATGGTCATTCCTGCTTCCCCGCCTGTCTTCCAGGTTCCTTATTACACTCTTATCCTACAGTCACAGCTACCATCTCAAGGCTACTTCTGGCCTTCTCTATTCTCTTGACATCAAAAAGAGACTCCTTCTCTCTGAAAATCACTCTCTCTTCTTGTCAATGAATTTTTCAGAGGAGCCTTGGGTGCCTTGGATAAATGTGAAGTAAGAGGAGTTCACCCAGTTCTAGTCATAGCACTTTGTCTCAGCAGAAGCGCTGCAAGAAAGGCTCCATTGCTTAGATAGAGCAGTGTGCAAAAGTTCTAGCTGGACATCACTCTTAGGCAGCAACTTTATTTTATCTTTCTTTGTGCCGAAGGTCTGAAACATAGCCCCTACTCCCAGGAGTGACTTTTTCTTAACTGTCTGCAGTCTGTGATATTTTATGAGTTATTCTGTATGGGTTATTCCTTGAAGGAAAAGAACTTATTATAGATGAAGAATTTTTGCCTGCACATGCATGCAACCTTTGAAAGTAACGGGACTGTTTAATAACTGAGGGTGAAACATGTAAATGCAGATTATACAATCAGCTAAATACATTCTGGCTCCATGATCATTCTTCAGTAAATGTGTATCCTTGATTTCCTTTATGCTTTTTTCTTTCATCCAGAAATCCTACACCAGATCACTGGGCATTAGTTACTGGACTGCCAGCCTATGTGGCCGAAAGTGGATTTGTAAGTACTTAACCTAGCCTCCATCAAGGCTTTCTGAGATTAAGTCAATACTTATTGCTTTCTCATCAATTCAGGTTTTTTGTTTGGTATTTAAACTTCTCTTTGACCATATTGTAAAACTTTATCTTTTGTGTGATCTCCTAGATTTGCAACATTATGAACGCTGCTGCAGATGAGATGTTTAACTTTCAGGTACTGTGAAAACTTCCAGGCCCAAAGGATTCTACTTTGTTTGCAGAAATGTAATTTAGAGTCAATATTAGGCATATAAATATTTCTTTAGCTTATAGTCTTGACATAGAATGGGAGTGCTGATACACCCAGAAAACACATTAAGTACATGGTTTCTTTCTGCTTGCTCTTTCTTCAAGGAAGGTCCTTTAGATGAATCAGGATGGACTATCAAAAATGTTCTCTCCATGCCAATAGTCAACAAAAAGGAAGAAATTGTTGGTGTTGTCACATTTTATAACAGAAAAGATGGGAAACCATTTGATGAACAGGATGAGACCCTCATGGAGGTACAGTTACTTGCTGTGGCTGAAAGTAGTGCATACGGTTGAAAGAGGTCACTATTGCTCGTTTTGCACCGGCAAAACATCTCCCCTTGTTTTGTAGTGAAGTTTTGGGGTTTTTTTTTCTTATAGAAGCGTTGTGCATCAGCCTGAAAATTTTGAAAGCAACTATACGAAATACTACTTCTTTTTTTCAGTTTTGGAAACCCAGCTGTTTTTGCATCATTTTGTTTCAACGTTCTTGGATTGGACATCTAGCTATGAGCAACTACAATGTACTAACACAACTAATTTAACATGATCACTTACATGACAACTGGGCAACTCTCTTGAGAAATTACAGGGAAATTGTCTGTGTAGCTAAGATACAAAGGGTGGCCAGCTATTGAATGTACCAACAGCAGCTGTAATTAAAGAACTTGCTGCTTAGAAAAGCTTCTATGCTGGTGTCAGTCCAATACAGGCATTCAGTTCTTGGTATCTGTTAACAATCAGTGTGTTTCCTGAAACAGATTTTTCTAATCAAACAAAAAGATTGTGAAATAAAAAATCATTTTGAACTGGCAACTGGGAGGGAAATAAATTGAGACTAAACACAGGGTGTAGGTAAATACATGTGAATGGTGATGAGACCACCTAGTTCTCCCTTGATTTGAGAACCATTATGACACCAGCAATTCCACAGGCATGGAGACATTTGCAGCAACACAAAATAATTTTCCATGAGCTGAACTGAACAGAAGGTCCTCAGGCCTCCAAACCTCCAGAGGTCTAGGCAGATTCAATAGCTGGAAAGCTACTCTGCTGAGGAGCAAGTTGTGGTTGGGACCAAATGCACAGTTGCGCATTGCTAGACTTGTGACCAATGTGAAGCTTATGTCTTTCTAAAAATATATCATGCTATTTCTGTGATTTTGAGGAACAGATGTTTTGGTTATTTCACCGTTTCTTTCATTTTTCCCTCAAGTCCTTGACACAGTTCCTGGGTTGGTCTGTACTCAACACGGACACGTATGATAAGATGAACAAGCTGGAGAACAGGAAGGACATTGCTCAGGATATGGTGCTCTATCACGTGAGATGTGACAGAGATGAAATCCAGGAAATTCTGGTAATGCCTCACAATGTGCAGTGCATCCCTAAGTGCAGCCTCATCCTTGATTTATGTAACAGGTCTTCCATCCCACCGAAGTCCTTCCAGCCACAACAGTGTGGAGGCAGCACCTGGGACCCCAGTTATTTCACAGCAGCAGAGCAAGCCTTTCTTTTGACTCTGTGGTCTGCCCTACACATGGACAGGCTGCCACGTTGTGTCTGCTGTAATTTCCTCAGCAAAGCCAGATCTGGAGATAAGGTTCATGCAGGTGCTACTTCAGAGCAGGGCTACGGGGGTGGAAGAAAAGCTGATTTACTCCCCAGAACCTCCTTAGTGCAGAGTAGGTGGATTTAGAGGGCCCAGCTGGAACACTGGCTCTAGGGGAACAACTAAAGGAAGCACAAACCAAAACATAAGAGAGAACATTTTTACCAGGAAGAATGGATTGAAAGTCTAGAAAAATAAGTAAAGTTCAGGAAGAAAACACAATTTGCATATGGGAGCTGCCTTTGATTTCCCCAAAGCTGCATAGTGCAAAGTCCTGTTTGGGTTCACTTATCAGTTTAACACTTCCGTGCTCTTTGCAGCCAACACGAGAAAAGTTGGGGAAGGAGCCAAGTGAATGTGAGGAAGAAGAGCTGGCAAGAATCCTGGTAAGAGCATTTAGTGTTGGAATGGACAGCCCTGGTAAACAAATATTGCTTGTAGGTGGGTGGATGTAGGGAATAGTTCCCAGTGTTGGCACACTGGTACAGATTGACAGGGCATCTGGCAAAGTGTGAAGGTAAAGCATACATTCACTATTTTGCTCTGTGAGTTTTAGGTTATTATTATCAGGTGGCAGTGAATGCCTTCTCCAGCTCCTGAGGAGACCTGCTCTCTGCCACATTATCTCAAGGAGTTCAAAGTTCACCTCAAAAAACATCAACTGCCTTGACTTATCATACATTTAGTTCATAGAGAGCTCTAAGTCTTCCCTTCTAAAACCTTTCAAGTTTAGAGTCTTCAAACTATATCATGTCAATAAGGAAAGTACTTAACATAATACAAGCAATATTTCCTACACTTGATGAAAAAAGGCTTCCCTTTTCCCCACTAACAGGGTTATAATGAAAAGCTGCTTTTCAATCTATTTATGTGTTATATTACAAAGGGAACCGTTCCCAGCAGTATCATATTGGCAAATTTTTATTAAGCAAAATCCATTCCAGGTGCTTCTAGGGTTGGCATAAGTAGCACAGCAACAAACAGCCCCACCTCTCTTACAGAAAGAAGAACTTCCAGGACCCAACAAGTTTGAAATTTATGAGTTCAGATTCTCCGATTTTGACTGCACTGAGCTAGAACTGGTGAAGTGTGGCATTCAGATGTACTATGAGCTTGGCGTGGTGAAAAAGTTCCAGATCCCACAGGAGGTAGGAGATGGAAACATGGGTGTGGAACTTTATGCTGGCCTCTCCTGCTCTGCACAGTCTGCTACAGGAGCAGTTCGCTATTCCTTCTACATAGATGGGAGCTACATAACACAAAAAATATTCTCACACTTGCTGCATCTAATGCCACTTACAGACATAGTATAAAAGCATCATTTCCAGGTGCAACACGGGGCAGTGCATGCTTCTGTGCATATTTTGTTATAATGTGTACCCTTTTGATTTCAGTGAATATACACAGAAACCCATACTGCTAGGTCCATCTGCTTTTCTTCTCCCTGCAAATACAAACTTGCCTTTAGTTGGTGCCATTGATGCCAGCTTCCTGAATTCTGGCAACAGGACCGGTGCAACTCTGTGAGAGCAAAGACCCCACAGACTCTGGAGTGCAAGTTCAGGCCTTTTGCCACAGTTAAAACCCATATTGGACTAGTGAAACTAGCATTTCAGTGGCTCTGCCACTCCCCAAGGGATTTCTTGGCACATCATGTGAGGTTTATTTCCATCTAGTGGTATCTGAAGTTAATTGGAAAGGCAGACTGGGAAGTAGGAGGGAACTGAAGAAAAATGAATTCGCTGAATGGGAATTGCTTTAGTGTTTCTTATTTATAGCATGTCATTGGCAAAAAGTATTCAAAATATCTACTCTTGAACAGCTAACCCTTAACACACATGTGGAAAGGAGGCATTCTTGGCTGCCCCTCTGAGTAGCTGAGATTTTAAAAAATAAATATTCATCCATGAATTTGGTCTCTAATAAGAATAGCTACAAGAATTAGTACACATAGAGGATTAGAACAAAGAGGGATAAAACCAATTTGTTATTTAATGCCCTATATAGTAATTGCTTAGGTGACATGAGCACTACCCAACTCTATGTCTATGGAACTATATCTCTCGAAGAAAGATACCAGTATTAGTAAATCACAAGACGTGGCAGGGACAAATCTTACAAGTGATAACACAGAGAAACAGAAATTTAATAAATTCATGAACAGTAGGATAAAATCTCTTTACTCTGGACATTGTTGTTTCTTGTTTCCCCCATAGGTGATTTTCTTTTTCTTTATAAAAAGAAAAAAGAAAGAGAGAGGGGTATTAAAAAGCAGAGAGCTGTATTTTAGTGTCCTGTTTAGATCTCCATTAAGCTTTTCACTGTAACAACATCACTAGGGAAGCCTGGTGAAATTACAGCTTCTGATCCCTTTCTGGGGATCTGTATAGATGGCCTGAACCTCATCCATGACTTCTGTACATGGTCTCTGTTGCAGAAGCAACAAGCAGTAGCTTTAGCACACAAACTCACCTCCTGTTCCCCAATGTGCAGGTTCTCGTGAGATTTGTGTACTCAGTCAGCAAAGGCTACCGCAAGATAACTTACCACAACTGGCGCCATGGATTCAACGTCGCACAGACCATGTTCACACTCCTGATGGTAAGGTAAAACCACACCAGTTGAATCTGTGGCACAGCCTCATTTACAGGAGGTCTTCTGTTGCACCCTGGAGATATGCAGGGCTTCTTCTGGTGTAAGACAAGAGTTTGTCACTCCTAGCACAGGTCCTGCTAAATGAGATATCCGTTTGCCTGAAGTGACAGTCCTTTCATTACACTTAGAGTTGCAGCAAATACTGACCAATGAATGGAGTGCTTTAATTCTCATAGGCACAGAAGTGTATAGTGTTGAATAACCTCCAGATTAAATCCTCCTGCAGAGTAGGATATACAGTCTATAGGACTTCCCCTCCTCCAACAGCTTCTGAGAGAAGCCAAAGATAGCTGGCTAGGATAGTGACAAAACTCACACTTTCCACTTCCAAGCTAGGATGGAGGCAACCTCACATTTTCCATTCCCAGGCTAGGGTGGAGATAACTTCATGCTTTGCATTTCCAGACAGGACAGGCACAGGTGTAAGTCTATCACTTACACTTGTGAAGTGGCAAATGACATTTCTCACTGGCTGTCAGGACAACAGGTGCCAAAACAAGTAAAAAACAATGTATTAAACTACTGGTCTGCACTGGAAATAGACCAGCACCAAGACCCAGTGAAGACAGTATGGGTCACACTGCTGACAGCAGAATGATGCCTATCATCATAGACAGTCTTTCGGGTAATTCAGCTTGGAGACCCTGTTGCCCAGAAAGATACAGGGCCCCTTCATATAGTACTTTGTGTTGCGTCATGGAAGGGGGTGCTTATGAGAACTCTGATGTCCCTAGAGCACATGGCTGCTACACCAGCAGGTAGGCATTGAGCAGGTATGTACAGCACACATGCTTACCTGAGTCTGAAACATTTCATTTCCAGCTGCTTTCCCAGTTTAACCTAAGAGTACCATATATAGCGCTTAGTTTCATATGTGTTTTCTGTTCTGCTGGGCTGTTCCAATGAGGAGATCTCCAGCACAGAGCAGTCACAACTCAGAACCTTTCCTGTCAGAGACACTAACAGACATGCAAATTCTCGCCCTCCAGACTGGCAAGCTAAAGCGTTACTACACAGATCTCGAAGCCCTTGCAATGGTAACTGCTGCTCTGTGCCATGATATTGACCACAGGGGAACCAACAACCTTTACCAGATGAAGTAAGCACTTTCCCACCTTCCTATAGCTTGAGACCATTTACTGTTGCTCTTGCGTGGAGTGGCATTAGACAGCGATCACATCAAATTGCAGTACAGCTCTGTTTTATACACAGGGATAACAACCTTCTTTTGCCCATATCCTTGCTTTTCAGCTTGAAACAGCATTTGGATTTATGTTCAGGCCAATGGAAAAATTGAAGTTTTGCAGCACTGTATGGGGCTTTACTTACCCCCTGGCAAAGCTTCTTTTGTTAAAGCAACAGTCTGCAGGGTGTAATGAATACAGCGCAGGAATTTAGGATCCTGTGCATTATAGGAGACTCAGGATGCTACCAGGAGCATCCTGGACATAAGAAGCCTACTTTTTGCTGGAAGTTATCTATGGAGAAAGCAATATACATGGCACTGCCCTTGCCACCTGCAGATGAGTATGAGGGTCATGCTCTCTGTAGGGAGCTACTAGCTACAGAAAAACAGTTGGATTATTTTATTGATGAGTCAAGCCTCTCTTGGTCAATTAAAGCATTGCCAAATCACAGCTTTTCTGCAATTCTTGCTGGCAATACTGTCTTACTGTTTTCTGGAGCTTTGGAAAAATGTAAGTGAAGGTGGTTGACGTTTTGTATACAAGAGGGTCTTGGTTTTACCTAGGAAAGTGTCCAAAGACTGCTACTTTTTCTGTTCTTATTACTAGATGTCAAAATGTAGTTATTCAGGAAGTAAATAAGCTTACTACACCAAATAATAAAAGTTCAGTCCTAAACAACATTTTAGGTGAAATTTGTAGTTGGACGACTGTTTTATACAGTGTTAAAATAGTTGCAAGCAGTGTCAGAGAAGTCTTTTACTAGTCTGAAGTGATTAACTATTAAAAATATTACATGTAAGGCTTTCAAAATTAGTTGAAATTGTGTGTGTAACAAAATTAAATATAAAATAGGACATTTCTTTTTAAATTTAAGTGCTGCACTAACATCTTTAATTTTTTGTTTGTACAACCAGATCTCAACATCCTTTAGCTAAACTTCACGGATCCTCAATTTTAGAGAGACATCACTTGGAGTTCGGAAAATTCTTGCTCTCTGAAGAGGTTGGTAATGAATTTTAATGCAGGGACACAAAGTTTTTCAGCAATAAAAGTGATTGGAATAGGCTTCCTCTGGTTTCTATACGTGAGGACCTGCAGCTGCCTCACTCTGACATGCTGTCTTCAGAAACCATATCATTATCCCCAAAGGAATATCTTAAATACAGAACTGTTCTCCTGTAATCCCTTAAACATGGCCAATGCTGACCCTCCCCTTACTAACTTCATTTCAGGGAAATGCACACTAAGGTCAGGGTCTGGGCACACATTGTGTTTAAAGTTTCAGTACACTGACTTTGCTCATTGAGCAAAAGGCAACTCAAAGCACGAACATACCAGGTCACAACCCTTGCACCTTAGAGGAGAAAGCTGAAGCTATTGCTGAAGCTATATTTATCAGGCAAAAAAGTGAGCACTTTCACCTCACTAAAAGGGAGAAAGGAAGATGGCTAGTAGCTCACAATAACACAGTGCTCGGATTCTGCAGCTCCTTTTCCTTTGTTTCAGTCACTGAATATCTGTCAGAACCTCAACCGCAGACAGCATGAGCACATGATTCACCTTATGGAAATTGCCATCATAGCAACAGACCTGGCACTCTACTTCAAGTAAGTCAGTCATATACACCCTGTGCAAAAGGCAGAAAGTAGCTGGTACTTTACAAAGGCAAAATGTGATGATTTGCTCTGAGAACCATCCCCATGCAGCAATGCTTTTCACAACACTGCCTCTGTGAGGCTGCCTTTAACACTGACATCAGAACTGGTGGGGCAAACTCAAATAATTACAACTAATTTTTACTCACTAGATCACTTTTGTGACTTTTTAACCTTCTATTTGCAACAAAGCAGTGCTATGTGATCCTCTAATGGAAAGAGATGTCTATTTAGTTTTTTTTAAACCTAGCACTTCAGCAGTAAAAATACTTATATATGGCAAATGGCCTGGCCAAAGCTACATTAACTTCTCTGGGAGATCAGCACAACCCAAATAACAAGTGGTCCTTTATAGGTGAATATCCATTTCATAGGCAATTTCACACTCAAAAGCCAAAACTGCCAGACATCTTGGAGCAGCATGCACTGAATTCCTAGGATAAAAGGCAGCAATACATGTCTTCCTAAAGAGCAAGGAGCTTTCAAAATGCACTTTCAAAACAGAGTGCCGAGACCACAGGCTGCTTCTGTGTTTTGCACCAAAGAATAACTATGTGAAATATGAACAATCCACAAAAGAGTAATACGAGGAAGGGTGTGATATCCAGTCCTCTTACTCCAGAGGCAGAATGGCTATATGGGAATAGATACCCACTTTCCTACCAGATAAGAACAAGTCAGTCTTTGCTGTCCACAGTCTGCAAACAAAGGTTTGGGTGAGACTAAACTCAGACAAAATTATATGGACATAACATGTACGTGAGTAGCTTTGTGGATCTGGCCTAAAATATATTCTCTAATAGTGTTGAAACAGCAGATTTTTGAGATTTCATACTTCTCAAAGTATGTCTGTGTTATGTACAAATCCCTGCCCAGAATTTGTTACTTATATTTAGGTATATAAATAAAGTTGACAAGGTCGGACTAAGGATGTAAAGCCAGGTAGCTTCACAAGCCTTCCAGACAGCTCTAGGTTTCCATAGGTTGCCTAGCATTCAGGGGGAAATTCTTGTGTTGCCTATAAAGGTGGAAGCATTTCTCAGATGAAATAATTTGCAGCAGAATGTTCCTGATCATGTCTCACTAGTACACTTACTTTTAAGAAATTTACAACAGTCTTCTCTGCTTAAGAGAAGAAGGTGATGTTGCTTAGTTTTCTTGGAGGCTTCCTTGAAGACCTAAACGCTGTGACAGTAACCATTGGAAAGCCTTTTGGAAGGGCTGTCAATACCAGGATCAGCTACCCATTGTTAACACAATTTTTACCTTATTTGGGAACTTTTTCTTTGTTTTTTATTTCTTGCCTCAAAGAAAGAGAACAATGTTTCAGAAGATTGTTGATGAATCTAAGACCTATGATAGTTCAACTGCATGGACTGAATACCTGTCTCTGGAGACAACAAAGAAAGAGGTTGTCATGTGAGTAGTCAGTACTGGAAAGGTTTGTGGTCACCTGGTGAGAGCTCCAGAATATGCCTTGTGCATCACTGTCCACTCAAATCTGATATTCTGGAAAAACAAGGAAAGCATAGGTTTTGGAGTGTCCTTCTGGCCATAGACTCCTAAGGAGATGCAGAATCTGTTCTGGCTGTGTACCCAACCAGACCTCTTTGTAGATTACAAACAGGAGTAGACTGCAGTCACAAATTAGAGGTATCCAATCCATCAGATGTTCTTCCCAGTAGCAAACAAGCTGAATAGCATAATGCTGTTGTTTTGGCAGGACAGTTGTTATACAGGGTGCTCTGACCTGCCAATGAATTGCATCCACAGTGTTACTGCAGACTGCACTGCTAAACCTCCATGAGGGGGCCAAACTTGTTACTCCAATGTCAACAAGTTCAGCCCAGCAGTGACTAGAGCAGAAAAAATTCTAGCTCCAGAAGCAAGCAGCTTCCTAGCACAAATCCATTTTAATAAGGAGAGCAATCCTTGATGAGTGTCCCAGTCAGAGCCAAGGCTATTGCATCTTTCATAAAAGCAGGAATTTGGGGAGACTTGACACAGTGAGTAGAAGCACCCTGAGCCTGCAAGAGGTAAAATGTAGGCTATAGAGAAGAAACTAATGTCTTTCCTGTTTTTAGGGCAATGATGATGACTGCCTGTGATTTGTCAGCAATTACAAAGCCTTGGGAAGTCCAGAGTAAGGTCAGGCGCTTGATATACTATTATATTTCTCTATTTTATACATTAATGTAATGGAATTGCCTAATCTGCCTAGAAGGTGAATCAAAGTTTGCTACCAGAACTGCCAAAAGGACATTAGAGTAATGGTTTTGATTGTAGTTCTGAATTCTGTAGAAAAGTACCCTAAGTATTTAGGCTCTTGGGTGACAGAGATTTTGAACATGTAACTTATGGGTTGTTTTTTTTCCAGCAATACCTGCTGTTTCCTTAGTTATTTGATGCCCTTTAGGACTTCCTTCCTGAATTGTACTTGAGCAATTGCTAAAGTAAGAAATATTAGAATTTGAAAAGATAAAGGAAATAAACCCCATCTTGCTGTTCAGCGTGAAGAAAGGATAACTATGGGACTCATAATAGGCAGCCACAAGTGTGACCAAGAGGTAAATCCTTGACAGAGACATCTTGAAAACATTACTTAATAGATGAACAGTGGACCAATGAGCTCCAGTAAAACAAGGTTGTTGAGCTATCACTACACAGGTACAATTTTCTTGCAACTGCTGCCCTTCCGAAGAGAAAGGCTGGGGTTGGATGTGGACATGAAGTGACAGAGGGGCTAGAAGTGAGATTTTCTTAATGGTGGAGACCTAAAGTGCATCAAGTTATGAAGCTGAGGTCAGAGTTAACTTCTTTTTTTTTTCCTCCTTGGCAATGTAGGTAGCTCTCCTGGTAGCAGCTGAGTTCTGGGAGCAAGGAGACCTAGAAATAAGCGTCCTTCAGCAACAGCCTATTGTAAGTACCATGCAAGAGCCAGACAGTTCAGTTCAGACAGCAAGTCTCAGCAGAAACTTAATACAAGCAACACTGCTTTGGGTCTTCCTGAAATCTCCATGCCTGCCAAAATCCTTTGGAAAAGAAGGTACTCAGCTGGGAAAGACCTTCCGTGACAGAGCGTCTTAGATGATTCCCAGTGGTTGTGGACTAGCAAGGAGTGACTGTCCCCAGTAGACTTTGTGCTAATCCCTTATAATAAAGGGAAAATTAAATATATACATCATAGAGGAAAACAGTGTTTCAGAAAAAAACAGAGGAAATGCTACAAACTTCATAGAGTACATAAATTATTTCTGATAAATAGATATATATTAAAGCAGTGTTTCTTAATATATTCTTTCTGCTACATAACAAATGCTTAATTTAGGCATTGAAAGAGGCAAAAGTAATTTCCTGATGCAACCTCCACCTTTGTGGTTTGGGTTTGCTTAAAGTAGACTTTCATGCACCCCATCTACCCAGAGAGGTATCACATATGATACAGTAAGCAACAAGGCCTTATAAGACTATTGTTTAATATTCAATTATGTTTTAGAGAACTGAAACTCTCCTTAGCACTTTATAAAATGGACCTTTTCTCAGGTATCTGGTTGCAAGGAATAAGCTGTCCTCTTCCTCATTCACAGGCACTGAAAGAGCTGCCTAAAATTTCTGCTAAAATGTCAAAGGAAATAAGCCCACTTAATTCCTCTGCAGTGGAGGAAGAGGGCAGTAATGGACAACCTTAATGGACAGCATAGAATTTCCAGACTGACACAACATGGCAGTTTTGGGGAAAAAAAACAGGGGTGTGGTTTTTAAAGACATGTTCTCACAAATCATGGTGAACTTGTGTCTTCCCACAGCCCATGATGGACCGGAGGAAAGCTGCTGAGCTTCCAAAGCTTCAAGTTGGTTTCATCGACTTTGTGTGCACATTTGTCTATAAGGTAAGCAAAGCACACCCTGGCATACCCCATTCTTCTTAATAGGGGTCCAAATCCCAGGTGAGTGAGTCCTGCTGCAGTAACTCATGGGTAGATGGATAGGTAGAGGAGACAACAGCTGCTCCTCTCTGAGACATTGCAGCATGGTCTCTCTTTGTGTAGTTAATGCTTTCCCTGCATGAGCCAGACTCACACCAGGGGAGGTGTTGGGGTCTGTTCTGAGGTATGATGGACAAGCACTAAGGCTGCACTCCATTGCGCTGACGGGTGTGTTTTGGTTAGGAATTTTCCCGTTTCCATGAGGAAATACAACCTATGCTTGATGGGCTGCTGAACAACAGAAATGAATGGAAGACCCGTGCTGATGAGTATGATGCAAAAATGAAAGCACTGGAGGAAGAGAAGAAAAAAGAGGAAGAGAAGATGGCTGCAAAGAAAGGTCAGAAAAAAATACTTAGATTTTCATTCCTGAATCAAAAACATACTTATGTGATACTCGCTCTGATCTGCAGCAAGCTTTGCTGACATGGCAGAGTCAGATGTCCAAAACAAGTTTTCTTCCACTTGCTCCACTGGAAAGGTTAAAGACACCTGGTCTTCAAAACTGGCACCATGACAAACTGTGAAAGTAAACTACCTGCTTAAATGCCCAGGAGGAGCCAGTGGCTGAGAAACTAGTGACATTATATTCAGCATGAACACCCATGCAGCTAGGGACAGCAGAAAGTCCTTTGTAGTATATATATGTCCATGGAAAAGAGCAGGGAGACATTCCTTCGTACATGAGAGCTGTGACCAAAATGCTATCCCACAGGTCATAAAGCAGTATGAGTGAAGGAAAGCTATCACAATGCTAGGGAGAAGTCTTGAGGAGATACAGTTTATCCCATTTCTAGTCCAGGTTAGGTTCTACCTGGAAGCAGACAGTAGAATTAATAACTAGTAGAAATTTATTTTTGTAAAGTCAGTGACTAAATTCTGCAGGCCCAGCCTAGGTAGCACTGAAATCTGTCAGATGTGGTGGGCATTGGGTGAAAGCTTCTTTGGTAGCCTGAGGATCTGTTTGAGTCTCAGAAAGATGGAAGCAGAAGGCTCTTCTGGTCTTTCCTAAGCACCTGAGCAAACTCTTGTCAGAACCTGGTGCTTCCACTCCACAGAGACTGCATCTGAAGTCTCCTTTTGTTCCAAACTGGA
Source organism: Coccyzus lansbergi (assembly GCA_033558105.1). Lineage (NCBI taxonomy): Eukaryota > Metazoa > Chordata > Aves > Cuculiformes > Coccyzidae > Coccyzus > Coccyzus lansbergi. The sequence continues at coordinate 662,377 of JAUMJK010000468.1, forward strand.
CCAAAATTGGGCTGAGACCAAAGGCATGAGGTTTAACAAGGCCAAATGCTGAATCCTGCACTTGGGGTACAACAAAACTATGCAGTGCTACAGACTAGGAGAAGTCTAGCTGGAAAGCTGCCTGGAGGAGAAGGACCTGGGGATGTTGGTTAACAGCCGACTGGCCGACAGCAGGTCCAGGGAGGTTATTCTCCCTCTGTACTCAGCACTGGTGAGACCGGTCCCTGAATATTTTGTTCAGTTCTGGGCCCCTCACCACAAGAACGATGTTGAGGCTCTGGAGCAAGTCCAGAGAAGAGCGATAAAGCTGATGAAGGGGCTGGAGAGCAGGCTTTATGAGGAATGGCTGAGAGAGCTGGGGTTGTTTAGCCTGGAGGAGAGGAGGCTGATGGGAGGCCTTATTTCTCTCTACAGCTACCTGAAAGGAGGTTGTGGAGAGCAGAGAGCTAGCTTCTTCTCCCAAGTGACAGGGTACAGGACAAGAGGGCCTCAAGCTCCACCAGGGGAGGTTCAGGATGGACATCAGGAAAACGCTGCCCAGGGAGGTGGTTGACTCACCTTCCCTGGAGGTTTTTAAGGCATGGGTGGATGAGGTGTTGAGGGGCATGGTTCACTGGTTGATAGGAATGGTTGGACTCAATGATCCAGTGGGTCTTTTCCAATCTAGTGATTCTATGATTCTGTGGAAATCTCAACAGCCCATGGGGGTATATGTTCCTCAAATGACACAGTTTAGAAATTATTAGAGCTTTCCAGATGTTTTATGTCCCTCTAATACATAGTAATTAACCTAATATATAAAATGGAAGCACTTTACCTATGATATGGAAAATTTCTGAAGAATTATTTGCTAACTAAGAAATTGGTGTTTAAGTGAGGAAGGTTTCTATTGTCTACAAAACACTTTTTCCAAGGCCTTTCATATATGATTACTTTGCACAGAAGTCTGCTCTGGATATGAGTACTATAGGTACAACCTACATAGATCACTGAATAAATTAAAAGTACTAAAAAACCTGCCATAATGGCTGAGAGGAACATTTATGACTGTACCCCTAATTTTGTGTTTCTTTTTATATGGCAGATGGAATAACCTGTAACGGAGGAACAGCTCCAGCTTCCAAAACCTGTAGCATACTCTAGAGACATTACCAAGGCAATATATGCCACCCAAAATGAGAATCCGCAGGCTTTTTAAGAAAAAAACAACAAACTAACCCCCCCCCCCCAAATCATGGCATGCAAATATACTCTTGATTGGACTGTTCTGCTACCTTAATTAGGCTTATGACCAGCCAGGGAAGGGCTAGATCTCGTTTGCCTTAATTGCATCTCTTCCTGATGGTGAGGAGCCCATTCTGTCCTGTCTCTTGCTCAGTGTAATGCACCTGATATCAGATGGCATGTGGCAACCCAGAACATTTGGCCTGATAAATCAGGTTGCATGACTACAGAAGAACAGTTCTCTGGTACAGAAACACTGCTTATCCCAAAGCAGATGGAGCATGTTGAATTCATTATCCTGCTCCACATAACCCCATGTGATTGACAGTATATGCAAGCATAGCATGTGGAGTAGGAAAACTGGAGAAGAGCCAAATTTATCATATCTAACCCTGTACCTGTTATGATGTCAGATAGAAATATGTGGGTGGGGAAAAAGCATGAAAATTGACCATAGTAAAACTTTATACTGCTCTAAAGCATTACAACTCCATGTGAATACAACACACACCCCACTCCAATCCACTCACAGAGATTATAGTTCTGCACTTACTAGAATTTGGATAGGTTGCTGCTCTCTAGAACATGGAGTTTATATGGAAACATGGAGCAACACCCAGTAGCTGACATCTTCACAAGCAGGATCTACGCTGTGCGTTGAGGCTTCACTCTGTAATACATGACTGTTAGACAACAGTTATCCATTACAGTTGCAGTTACCCAAGCAATCAGAATTATGGCATCTTCTAAATTTATTCTGTTTTGCCTCATAATGCCAATGTTATTTAACACAGTCCTCTCGTATCAGTACCAACCGTTATTCCTTTCCTCCTTGTCTTATGTCTGTTTTTTAGCTTCTGCTCCAGACTTTGAAACACTGTTGACTGTATTATTGTATTTCACATAAAAGTTAGTTTTCATGTTTATTTCTGCAACCATATTAGGACATTCAATTATACTTGTTTAGCAGTAGAGACACCCTTCTCTGCTCCCTCCCTTCTCTCTCTCTCTTTCTCTCTTTTTTTTTAAGTATTTGGAAATTTATTTTGCTGGGGATTTTCTTCTTCTTCTGTTACTTCTGCTACCTTCAGTGCTTCTACCCTTCACTATCTTGTTTTGCATTACAAAAACACTGCAAGTAAAAGAAAAAATAGAGCCATGATTTTACTGGGTGATCATTTGTCCACGTATTAGTAGGCAAGATGTAATCCTCTACCACAATACAGCAGCAAACTGTCCGTCAGGGAAATACAGAAACTTGTCCATTTGCGTGAAAGCTAGATATGCCACTTGTACTCACTTCATGCTGTTTGCCTCATTTTTTTTAAGAACTATATAGAAGGATTTCTTCATACAGCATACAAAGTCAAACAAGCCTTTTACCAGCAGGAAAAACGCCACAAGATTATTGTAGATCATCACAAGCCACTGTACACTTAAATGCTGAGAAAAGCTCCTTATGTCCTGAAATGTTTTCTGGAAAATCAAACCAGGAAGCCAACCTTCCTGCTCCCTGTGCCCAACATGAGGTGCTCGGAATACCACAGGGTGCTCCAGCAGGGCTCATGGTACAACCTACACAGAGTGCCTGCCCAGCATACCGAACTGCTGGCAGGACCGGGGGCTGTGGGTAGAGGAGGTTGTTTCTCAAGGGTTGCCCATTTTCATGGGAGCAGGAAGGTCTCTAAGACTTCCTTCTGCAACGGTGGGGCAGCCCAGGAGGCCTGGAGCAGCAAAGATCCATGCATGTGCACAACAGGAAGCTGTCCTCCACCAGTGGGAACAGAGCTTGTGTCCCCTTCCTGCTCCACTGTATGCTCTGACTCTCAAGGTAGGGCATGCAGCTCTGTGTAGGTCATTTCTGCAGGCTGGTGGTTGCATGTCCAAGCTGCTCTGCTGCTGACTCTCATGTCACTGTGGGAAGGCACATGCAGCAGTCTGAGAGCAGTAAGAAAAACAGCAAGCTGAGGCTTTTCCTTTTACTTCCCCCTTGTATTTTACCTCTTTCTGATAGAATATAGTCTGTAGACAAAGCATTTCCCCCTGCAACTTAATCTTAGGGGCTGCAAGAGTTTTTGCCTATCTTCTGCACAGAAGCTGCATCACTGTTGGAGAGACACTGGTAGCTGTTTTGAAGGGGAACAGGCAGCAGAAGTGATCCTTCCAGGTCCACGTGCAAGCAGCTGTTTAAGTGCTAGCACTGATGAAGCTAAGAGAAGGTGCAGGGTTGGGTGAAAGGAACAAAGAGACGATGAAGAGCTGCAGTCTGAAATCATCCAACAATACACTGCAAGGCAGCACCGGTCATTCATGCATAGTGCCCTGGGACAAGCCCTAATCCCTAGCCTCCTGGGCTGGCTCATGCAGGGATGGATGCTGGGCTGGCATTAATGGAACAATACAATGCCCGAGACAGGCAGCTGGTGGGAGTAAACTCTTCCCACACACGGAGAGATGTTGTGATGCTCCATCTGCTACTGTCATCTGACACACAAAGCACGTACAGCCCTGAGCTTAGGGCAGCCTCCTCTTCCCTTCTGCCCCTCGCTGTGGCTCCTTTCCACTGGACAGGTCACTTAAATCCAGGTGAAACCTGGCATGGCTCCTACCTGCAGCGGTCCCCTTGGCAGCTGGGAGCTGGCTGCCTAGACTTAGAAGGGAAGCATGGAGAAAAAAAATTTCCAGCATTTTCCCAGAATTGCCTGTACCTCACCGACATATTTCCATCTCTGGCTTGATATAGCTCTCAAGTCCAGTGGGAGATGAGAGGTGGTCTGTTAAAATTTAATTATCCTACTGGAAAAGGTAACATATATAGACCTCCATTCTTGGTATTAAAGGTAGGGAAGTAGGGACATGGATATCAGGGCAGGGGACATTTTCTCAAAGAGGAGCTCAGAGGCTGAAAGTAAATTTTCCCTCTGGTGCAGGAGGAAGGGCTTGCCTGAGCAAGTGCTGTAGCTGGGTCATCATCCCACATGGTAGGACAAGCTGACTCAAGACAAGACCTCTTTGCTCTGCTACTGAAAAAAGGAGAATGTGGGTGCACTTCAGCTCAGCTGTCCCTTCTGCTGGAACCAGCCAGTGGGTTCTGAGTGGAAGCAGCTGACCTGGTACTGACAAGAGATGCAGAAGCAGGCGCGAGGTCTCTTCAGCTGGTAGAGCTGTGAGGGTGGCAGTTTGTGCAGAGAGGGAGAAAGAAATCTGCCAGAAAGAGTGGAAAAGGTGGTTCTGTCTTTAGCCACCTCTCATGGATTTGAGAAAAGTTCTCACAGTCTTTTCCCAGCTAGCCACGGCCAGCACTTCAGCTTTTGTTCTGAGCAATTCAATCAAAAAATACCAACTGAAGTGTTCCAAGTACTTTATTGATAGAGTAGCATGCAGAAATCATCAACCACAGAACAGGTCAGAGCCTTGCCACATTATTTCCATGTGTGAAATTAAGATCCAATCTTTTGTTCATTTCAATATGGACTCTTCACTCGCTAGAAGGGAAGAAAAAACACAGTTAAAACCACTAGTCACTTCCATACAGTACTAAAATGTGCGAAGCATTAGTGAGAGTGAAAGCTACCTTTAAGTATTCCATTCCTTTCGAGTTAGTTTCTGCTTCCCACTTCTGCTTATTCAACAGAAGTATATTTCATTGCTTTGGGGTAAAGGAATTTTTTGGCTTACTCATCAGTAAACGGAGTTTTCTGTACTGACGGTTCAAATAAGCCCAGAAAAAGCTATCATTCCAGACATGTGCAGCTATATCCATCTTAAAAGAACAATCTTCAACAGGAACACTGCACTGAATAAGGTTTCAACAATTGGAAAAATACACCAAAACCACTGCTGGGAAAGCAGTTACATCATATACGTGTGACACTTAAACAGATTAAACATTCTGAAGAAATAACAAGAATTCCATTATCAAGTGGCGTAGCAACACCACAGTATAGCCTTTATCTCCAAAACTAAAGAAGTTATGGCTAAACTAGAAAACATTTAAAAGACCTGTGTACTTAGTCCATGACCAGTGGAGACTACATATTTAAGATGGTAAAACAGCTGTGCAATAGCTTTACATCTCATTAGTAACACAATTCACTGCCTTACACATTTGATTTTATACATGCGCAGTTTATTTTACAGGGTTTTGCTCAATATGAGTCTTGTTTAGAACAATGCAAGTACCACACTTTGCCAGGGGAATATTCACTAAGTGTGTAGCTGCACCAAGAACAGCTTGGATTATTAGCCAATTATTTCCAAGCTATTTTTTTCAAGACATCTTTTTTACATCCACCCAAAAAACTTCACCAAGGTGAATTCAAGCCAGAAAGTACAATCCTCTGTAAGAGACTGAGGGAAATCCTCCATTACAAATGCACAGGGGACCCAAGAAATAATCATCAGGATAACAGACAGTACTCTGCAGCAGGCATGCTATAAGGTGGAAGGCAATGAAAGAAAAGCAGCAGCTCTAAACCCGGCTGATTATTTTCAGTATATTGTTTTCACATTACAGATACAACACATGAAGCTGACCTCTAACCCTATGCTAATGATACCAGTCAAAATTTTGAGATGCAATCACAGGCAGTTTTGATAATGAGTCAAATTTGTGAAGTTGTTGTATTGCATGGAGAAAAGTGATCATAAGTTTGCTGCATCCAGCTGAATAAGGGACATCCAAGTACTGTTAAGATACAGGTCCAGTTATTCATTAGAAATTAATCAAAAGCTTTAACCAGTTTGTTTTCTCAGCAGAAATTACAGTAGTCATTTAGCAGGTCCTGTTCAGGTGGAAAAGCTTTTTTAACTCTCCCTCTACATTAGGAAAAACATCTTGAACAGCAGCACTATTTACCCTTCACATAACCCTACCCACCACTCTCTCGACGCACACGGGTCTGCAGCCCACTGAGTGTAAGTCTGGATTTTCTCCAAGAAACACTGCAGTAAAACAGTATTCCATTCACAAGCCCGTATGTGCACCCTCTACGTGTATTCCACCTTTAAGTGCACTCTGGCATGAGATACATAAATTAAACAGAGGAACTACCTTCTGCAAGTTCTTTTGCAATCCGCTCAAGTTCTTCACGTTTCTTCTTCTCTTCAGCTTCTATTCTTCTTTCTTCCTCAGCAATAGGCTTTAGGTAGTCTGCCAGTAAGACATTTGCTTTAAAATACGACTTCCAGAACCCAGCAGAAAGTTCTGCACCCATCACAGAATCACAGAACAACCAGGTTGGAAGGGACCCATCGGATCTTCTAGTCCAACCATTCCTATCAAACAGTAAACCGTGCCCCTCAAGACCTCATCCACCCGTGCCTTAAACACCTCCAGGGAAGGTGAAGCAACCACCTCCCTGGGCAGCCTATTCCAATGCCCAATGACCCTCTCTGTGAAAAACTTCCTCTTAATCTCCAGCCTACATCTCCCCTGGCAGAGCTTGAGGTCATTCCCTCTCGTCCTGTCCCCTGTCACTTGGGAGAAGAGGCCAGCTCCCTCCTCTTTACAACCTCCTCTCAGGTACTTGTAAAGAGTAATGAGGTCTCCTCTCAGCCTCCTCTTCTCCAGGCTAAACAACCCCAGCTCACAAAAAACACAGGCCAATATCTGACGTCAAGCCCAAGAGGGCGGGTCTGTGTGGGGCGGCTCAGCTGGGCTGGGGCAGCTTGTGGGGAATTGTGTGGAGCAGCAGGGCTGGGAGGGTCGGTGCGGGGCAGCTGCCGGTGCGGGGCAGCTCCCGGGGGTTCGGTGCCGAGTCGGCGAGGGGCAGGAGGGCCGGGGCCGCTCCCCCGGGGCGGGGCGAGGGCGGGGCCGCGTGAAGGTGCCCTTGCGGGCCGCGCCGCGCACTCACCGTATCGCTTCTTGCCGTAGATCATCCCCACCAGCAGCGCCGAGTATCGCGTGAACTGCAGGGGCACAGAGAAGGGCGCGCCCTTGGCTCACTCCGCGCCCGCCCCGCCGGCTCCCCCCCGCGCTCCCCAAGCCCGTCTCGCTCCCCTTACCGCTCGCGAACCCCCACCCCGCGCCGAGGGCAGCGGGAGGCCCGCGGGGAGAGCCGCCGCGGCGCTCACCTTGATGAGGGGCGAGACCTGCACCGGCGGCACCATCCTGGCAGCTGGCGCGCGGCGGCCGGAAGTGACGCAAGCGGCGCGAACAGAGGGGCGGGGCCGGGGGGAGGTGGAGCATCCTGCCCCTCTGCGCTTCCGGAGTGACGGTGCTTAATATCGCGAGAATGCGGAGCTGCTGGAGCGGGCCAGAGGAGGCTGAAAGGATGGTCAGAGGGTTAGAACACCACCCATACTAGGCCGGGCTTGTTGAGCCTGGAGAAGGCAAGGCTCCAAGGAGACTTTATAGTGACCTTCTAGTATCTGAAAGTGTTAGCATCGCCGTGACAAACACATAACACTCCGGGAAGGGTTATATGTGGTGCTTTATTGCGAGGCCCCGGGAACCGGGCGCCAGTACCCAAATCCGGTTCCGACGACTGTTACAACGTGACCCAATTTATCCTCACGAGGTTTCGCAATCTAATGTGTATTCAACAGGTTACATCATTGTCTAACGCATATGTATGTTTCGATAATTTCATCAGCAAGTTTTTATCAGCTCTTACTGCGCTTGCGCCTCCTTTAGCAACAAGCAATCAGTTTTACATTAATCTTATGCTTTCTATGAGGAACAGCTATGTGAGTATTCTAGCTCACAGCTCAATAGACCACAAAGTAACATCTCAAGGTCTACCAAAGAAAAGTTACCAGTGAGAAACAAGAGAAGCATTATAGCAGAACAATCACTTAATGTTGTAAAAGAAACTTTGAGCCTGTATAGGCCTTTGTATCCATGGCCTTGTTAGCATTCTTAAGTAACTAACATTTCTTTCTCTACCACTAGGTTCTAAGATTTCTTATAACTTTAAAACTACTACATACACTTAAATAATTTCTTTTCTTGATTTACAACTAATTCAAACTACTGTATATAATAAAGTTTTAGATTCTTGCTCCAACAAAAGGACTGCAGGGAAGCTGGGGAAGGACTGTTCACAAAGGCTTAAAGGACGAGGGGCAATGGGTATAAATGGGAGAGGGGCAGATTAAGGTTAGACATACAGAGGAATTTCTTCACCCTGAGGGTGGTGGGGCAGACATAGGTCGCCCGGGGAAGCTGTGGCTGCCCCATCCCTGGAGGTGTTCAAGGCCAGGTTGGATCAGGCCTTGGGCAGCCTGATCTGGTGGGAGGTGTCCCTGCCCACGGCAGGGGATTGGAACTAGCTTTAAGGTCCCTTCTAACCCAGACTTTATGATTCTATGAAGTCAAGGCATGATGCTTCCTAACAGTGAAGGCTTCTTTGCAGGATAAACACACATCTCTTGTGAGGTGTTTGCTTGTGACAGCCAGGGGATGTGGTTTGCTCGTGGCAGCCAAATTGAAGCCTTCAGTTGCAGCTGAAGTTGTACCTGCATCTCCATTATTGCTGTTTAACAGGCTTAGGTTACGGAGCAACACTTTCAGAAATGACTACTAATATTTCAGAAGCTGAGATCAACATAATGTATTGCAGTAGCGTACAGCTGCTCAGCAGGACAATGGCTTTTAAGACTAGATGCACCTAGGTCATTTTGCCATACTGTGTGGTACTCTGGTGTTCTGGTGTGCTAATGCACTGCGTTCCGAAATCAGCCAAAGGCAAAGTGCTTCCAAAGGGGCAGTACTTCTTTGCTTAGTTTAGGTGAAGAGATTATTTGTTATGTTACTAATTTACTATATAGTTGAATATTATGTATAGGTTTTGTGATTTGAAAACTAAAATATAGGATTATCTCCAATAATAACATTTAGTTAGCCTGTGCCTCGATACTTCCACTTATATAAGGTATTTTAAGAAGGCTGCAGTTAGAAAGAATGGGAATGTGATTGTATCTACTTAAGCCAGGTAACAAGGACTAGTGCAGTGATAAGAGAAAGAACCAGCAAGGCCCAATGCAACCTTGATGAGCTGCCAAAGGAGTCTCAGAGCATGTGCAAGAAGTAGAGTTGAAAAGTTCACTGTGAAGAAGACTGTGAGTCTTCCTCCAAAAGGAAAGAACTCCAGCTTCTACTGTTGCTCCTCCAAAGTAAATTAAGAGCTGCATACATTCATCATTATTCTGAAGGCTACAAACTGAAACTGCATCCTTTATCAGTCTTTAACAAAACTTTTTAGCTAGCACTACTTGTTATGGATGGCAAAGATAACACAGCTGCAATCGGCTGTTATCTTTTAGTGTCTTGAATGGATTAATCTTGACCACAAACCCATTAACAAAGCCAACCGGTTTGAAAAAAACAAAACAGACTTCATTATGGAATCCAGTTGTGAACAAATTTCTCAAATATCCTCCCACCCACACCATATTTTGTCCAACTTGACCTATTCCACTTAGTAGGCAGTTGTTCCTGATTGTTAGTACCTGTTCCATGGGCAAAAAATTTCAATGTTTAGAGTTTTACAGAACTGTTCTACATCAATTTTACTTTCAGGACTTCTATTTAAAAGTATTATTTTGGCAAAGCAGCAACCTCCTGGACTTCAGAAAATGGAGGTGACTTGTGAGAGCATATGCAGCATACTGTATTCAGTTCTCCTCCTCACAGTACAGGAGAGACATGGACATTCTAAGGCAAATTTGCCAGAGGGCAATGGAGATGATGAAAGGCCTGGAGCATATCTCATGCAAGTAGGACTGTGCAGCCCACAGAGGAAGGATTGGGGTAGTGGGGTAATCTTATCAATATTTGTGAATATTTGAAGGGGAGAAGCAAAGACTGAGTCAGACTCTTCTCAGTGGTGCCCAGGATGAAAAGCAATAGGCTTGAACTGAAATACAGGATATTTCTTTTAAATGGAAAAGAACCCATTTTTTTTTTTTTTAAATCTAAGGGAGATAGGACACTCAAACAAATTTACCTGTTGAGTGGTTCACGGTGTTGCCATCTGTATAGATGCTCAAAGTCTGACTGGACATAGACCTTAGTAACCTGCTCTAGCTGGTTTTATACAGCTCCAGCTATTTTAAAAGCAGCGTTAGACTGGAAAGTCTCCAGAGGTCCTTTCCAATCTCATGCATTCTAGGATTCTGGGATTAGTTCTTCACTTAAATTTTTCTAGATATAAAACCCTGTGGCCATTACTAATTCTGTAAAGAACGCCTACTTAATTAGATTTGAGAACGCTCTTTCTACTTGAGAATCGCACATTTCTATTTATGCCTCATTCTGAAATACATTTTCTGAATGCATTTTTTTCTCATTCTGAAAATGTAACCTCCCAAAACTATCAGAATAATCCTAAACCAACTCTGTCTATACAAAACCTTAGGTCATGTTTGCTCTCATGCTTAGGTTCTAAGATATTACTAAATTTAGGCTGAATAATGGTATCTTGACTACAACCTAAAAAAAAAAAAAAAAAAAGAAACTCAAATCAAGTTCTTCTATGTTGCAATTCACTGCTCTGCAAAGCATCCCTGTTAACACTCAAATGAAACTCATTGCTCAGATTCTTTCAGGTCTCATTTTCCCAATGTAATATAAGAATTAGATTCAACATTTCTTTATATCACATTAAAAAATTTCTGGCACTTCACACTAAATGACAGAATGGTTGAGGGTGGAAGGGACTTTGATGCTTCTGAAGGAAAAAAAGAAAAACATCCAGCATAATTCTAATTGTAGCCATCAGGTTTAATATCTACCTGCAGAGCAGAAATAAAGGGCTAGAAGCTTTGTTTTTTCACAGGTTGAAATTTATTACAAATACACATATGCCTTTTATGTGCTGCTGCACATTATAAATTGAACCACAGAGATCCAAAAGTGCTTTTATTAAATATCAGAAAAACCCTGCAATGCCCAACACAATGCAGAATCCTACTGCAAGTCATTTAACCTCAACTAGGTACAAATCCCCTTGAATATCTGAACGTACTCTTTTACAAGATGCAAATAATATTAACAAATTCATATAGGTACCAAGGTGCTTCGAATCAAAAGCACAAGTGCTTCAAAAACTGATCTCAACTGAAACAAGGTCTCTGAATTTGTTTTCACTAGCAATTACTCCAGGCATACGTTGCCACAGCATTTTAATATTTTTTTCCAACAACAAAAATCCCTCCAATGCCTTTCAATATGGCATTAATCAGGCACTAAGACAGTTTAAGATCTAAACTAATGGCTCTGCCAAAAAGCAATGTGTGGGCTAGATGACTGCCTACTCCTCCTGTACAGCTTGCTGCATGTTAATGTTTGACAATCATAAAGTTAATCAAACTGTTTACAAGTGTTTAAAAAAAAAAACCAACATGCCATCGGCAGGAAATTCCACGGGGTTCATTTCTTTTACTGCCTTGCTGACTCAGAAATTTGTGAGATTCCTTAGTTAGCCTCTACTTAAGACAAAACTCTACTTCCTTACCTGATTGAGAACTCTCATATGTGGCATGGAAGTCTCATACTCTCTCGATATGAAATCATGCCTTCAGAATAACATACAGATGTTGCTTTCAACAGGCATGAAAAAACAGACAAGAAAAGCATGAGAAACCCAAACCCTTCATTTCAGATGAGCAGCTGCTTCAGAACTAAAAACAAATTTACCTTTAGTCCCACAGCTCTCTGAATGCCTGGGAAATATCAAACTACTTCAAACCTTGGAAAGATACCCACATGACTTCTCATTTGTTAAATACATCCTTTTTTTCAGAAGGCCAGATATGCTTTAAGAACTTGCGTTCAGGTAGCCCGGAAGACTGCATATGGGTCACAACTGCAACTCCCATCTAATCTCATGCTTGGAGCCACTCAGACACAAGCAGTTTTCAAAACTAACAGGTTCTGGGCCCCTCAGCACAAGGACAATGCTGAAGCTCTGGAGTGTGTCCAGAGAAGAACAACGAAGCCGGCGAGGGGGCTGGAGAACAAGCCTTGTGAGGAACAGCTGAGAGAGCTGGGGTTGTTTTGCTTGGAGGAGGCTAAGGGGAGACCTCATTGCTTTCTACAACTACCTAAAAGGAAGATGTGGAGAGGAGGGAGCTGGCCTCTTCTCCCAAGTGACAGGGGACAGGACAAAAGGAAATGGCCTCAAGCTCCACCAGGGAAGATTTAGGCTGAACATCAGGAAAAAAATTTTCACGGAAAGGGTCACTGGGCACTGGCAGAGGCTGCCCAGGTAGGTGGTTGAGTCACCTTCCCTGGAGGTGTTTAAGGGACAGGTGGATGAGCCACTGAGGGACATGGTTTAGTATTTGATAGGAATGGTTGGACTCAGTGATCTGGTGGGTGTTTTCCATCCTGGTGATTCTATGATTCTATGAAAATGCTATCACACGTTTGTGACTTTTGTAGTTTAAGACTAATAAAGGGGGGGAGGGGAGACCAGCAATCAGTATGCACAAAGATGCACCATCCAGAAACCCAGAGATTTCCATGTCTTCCAAGCCTCACTTCCTCTCTTATGGCAGCACATCCAGCTGCTTCTGTTTCTGTGTTTGGTTGCCATAACAACTGCTGTATGTCAGAAATAAAGGCATTTTGCTGGGTATCTGTGCACCTCTTAATCAATCATCACTGTGGTTACCCATAAAGCAGCAATTTTGCCAAAAGGATAACTCTAAAGGAAGGAGGACATGCTTTTCTTTGTATCCCCTATGTACTCATTTTTTTCAGTTAGAGGTTTTCGAGAAAAGGTCTCAAGCACAACCAGCTAAAACTTAAATATGCCCTAGTTATGGCCAACATAGGCTTTGGTTTAGATCAATATAATCCACACATGAATAATGTGAATTAGAAGAACTGAAGTTAACATTATAACTTCACATGCACTGCACAGAAATTTAAGACGCTTCAGTAGGAGACAAGCATGCCTCCTCTTCTTCTAACAATACAACCTTACGCCTGGAGAGAGACATAGCAGACTTTATCACAGTTAAAGAAATTCTGACAAGAATGCGCAAGGCCAGAAAAGCAAATGGGATTATAATCTGCATAAGATGGAAAATTGCTGTACTAAATTCACTTAACAAGCATGTTAGAAAGAAGGCTCCAAGGCTTACACATGGGTAGAGAGCAAGCTTGGCAAACATAAAGGCATGCTCCTTGCCACCATATCTAGCAAAAGGATGCAAAGTCTCCCTTTCATAAAGGAGGGCTGTAGTCCATATTGCAAACTGAAATATACTGGCAAAGAACGTGATAACACAACTGACCTGAATGGCTTCTATTTCATTGTGAGACCTCTCTGCAAATTCACTGGTCAGCTGGTAAGCTAGTGGAAGCCCACCGATGAAAGCCAATGAGAGTATGTTAAGCAATCCCATTAATCGTGTAGCTTTTGTTACATAAAGGAAAAGTGAGTGATGGACAAACCACAGGAGACCAATTGTTACAAATGAACCAAAGTAGGCAAGGTAGTTTGGCCCGTATTCACTTAAAGCTTCAAGAAGGCTGCCATGAAACTTCTCCTCCACTTCTCTGGGATCAGGGACGTTGTCTTCACTGTGGAGAGAAATTTTAGTTTATATCGCATATTACTGTTAATCAAACACACCTGAAGCAACACTGAACTATACTGCTTTACTCCAAGCAAGTAGGGGACAAGCATCTGCTTTGTACTTGTCTAATTTGTAACTTAAAAACAGCATTTCCAATAACAGCTCTGCAAATAAATCAGAGGTGAAAGGAAATCTGAAAGAAAACTGGCATTCCTTTAGGTTAGTGTTAAAGCTGCCACTGTGACTAAACAGCTTCTGTTGATAAAAGCCTTTCATATGAAAACATGACTCAGCAAAAAAGGAAGCTTTCTTCTCCAAGGCTCACCATCCCGATATCCCATTATAGACTGATGATCGCTACTGTGTGAGAAGTATCTTTTGTGTTCTGTATCCTTCCAGAAACTCAAACTAACCAGTGTAAGTTTTAGAAGTCAAAGATAATGTTTGGTTAATTTCATTTCTTCAAATATTACATACAGACAAAAGTTAATATTATATTTAACAGCACAAAGTGTAAGAGACAACACAAGCTTTACCATATATCCAAAATGAGTAGGGTTGCTACAATAGCGTAGACTCCATCACTGAATGCTTCTACCCGTTCCTTACTTAGAGGCTCACTAAGGTAAAATGTGAAAGTTTCTAAGCTATGGTGCTCCTCCTCTTCATCACTTTGACCTGGAAACAAATCCAGATGTGAAATGAAAAACAAAATCAAGCAGTATGAAACAAGGCAGTTACACTGTGACCTCCCTTCCTCTTTCTCCCAACCTGCCAAAATCTTTCTGTAGATAAAAGGGTACTGTTCATTCACAGAGGCTGGTCACTCTATGACTCTCCCTGAAGTTCAGATTGCTTTCAAGTCAACAAGTGCTTCAGGGACAAAAAAGCTCTGTCCTTTAAACCATATGGCAAAACATTTCTACCAAGTGAATAATGACTCAAAGCTGTAATTGAACAAAACATCTGAGCTAAACAAATCAGATGCTGTGCTGCAGGAAGCTGTAGATCCTCTAAGACAGAGCTAAGAACTCATATTACATGGGAGAAAAACATCCTGGAGCACAGGGCTTGTACTTGGACATCAAATGGCTTGTTTTGAAATACATCCAGTTTTTGGTCAAAAGGTTACGTTCTGGAGCTCTTAAAGGAAATGACAAACACAACCCTACAGACGGCCCAGCTAGCCAAATGGCACCAGTTCAGGAGTAAAGACTAGACAAAGAAAAGGTTTACAGCTTCCAGAGGAAATAAGGAGAGTAACTGAATGAAAACGAAGTGTGATCACAACTCAGTTAACAGAGCAGTAATTTATGTCAGTTGTCTAACAGGGTGAGAGTTACATAGACATGACCTGAGTACAAACCAAACAGTGCCCTGTCACAGTGGCCACAGGCAATAATTTTATGTGTATATTCTCTGGCCCTGAGAGTCTGGCTTTAACCCTCTCAGAGCATTTCTGCCCCTATATCTGCAACTGCTGCCACATGGAGGAGTCAAAATGTCTCCATTTGCAGTGCACACAGACAGACTTGTACCAGGCTGAACAGCAGCAACAGAAGCACAAAATTGTTATTCGGACCCACCTTAAAAGTGCTGATTCCAGAGATATGATCTGTGAGTGTTTCCGTGGTCAGTTACAATAATGAGATTTAAGACCCTAAACAGTTAACTACCCTGAAAAACCCTGATTTATAAGTGCTCTGTTTACCAGTTTTGACAATGTGGGACCATACAGAAATGCCGAGAATAAAGTGATACAGGTATAAAGCTTCCGTGCCATAACTCAAACCCTGGCCTCCCTTTTTAGGTGGGAAAAGGGATAGATGGCCTGTAGCCATCATTCCCTTATTTGTATGTGTGTGCATGTACATCTGTATTCAGGACAAACCAGTGAGGTTTTGCACTCAGAAATTATCTTTAAACGTTTTGCCTTACATAAATCAAGTCACAAATTAAGGGAAACCAAAGCGCAAGAGAAACCACTTGGAAGCACAGCAATAAATCCCCAAATTACTATGTTATAAGAATGAAAATGGAAGCAAAACTACAATTACTTCATTCCAGGCCACTGGGATAATATGTTGGTGACCTAATAACATATCTGAACACAAGCCTAAGAATATTGTTACTTACCAGCAATCTTGGTTTTACACCACATAATGAATCGACTGAGGTGCGGAAAAACGATTACAAGCCCAAGAAGCACATAAGACTATAGAGAGGAAAACGAACACCGTGTAAATTTAGTTATAAAAACATAAATTACATTCCAAGTTTAACATGAACTACTACTCTCAATCTTTAGGCATAATCACATGGAGGAGAAAAAAAAAAAAACCTTGGGAAAAGGTTCACCTGAAATGCACATGCACCCACCTCCTCAATATTGCCTGTGCAGTGTAATACTGCTTCTTCATAGCTATTTCAGCACCAGTAATGAAGCAAGCTAAAAGAAGAATGGAAGTAATTCTGCTAACAAAAATGCAGTAGTGACTTCTTCGGAGGTTGGAGAACTATCCTATGTGATCCTGATGAGTTCCTTCCAACCTGAGATACTCTGTGACTCTGCTTGTGTCCAAAAGACACCTCAGTGGGTCGTATGTGGTTCATAGGCTCTGCACAGCTCTAGGCAGAAAAGGAATTTGGACACTAATTCTGCTGTTATTCATACAAAGGGAAACCACTAGCGATCAAGGTGAGTGAAAAAAGGGAAGCAAGGGATTAAGAGGAAAACATATTTTCAGTTAAAATTAGACCTGCTCATGTTTGGACTCATAACTATTCCTTTCATCAAAAACAACCCGATTCCTCCCTAACATGAGGATTATTTAAACACTGCTAATTCCCTTGGAATCTTTCTCAAAATTCATGTTTTCCTAAAGAACAATACTGAGGAAAAGAAACTCAGGATATATCCAAAAGCTATGTTTCAGTTCCAAGTAGGTGTTCAGAGAAAGACAAAAACTATTAATAAGACTTCCTCCTAATGTCTAGACTAAATCACCCCGGTGGAGCTTGAGGCTGTTCCCTCTTGTACTGTCCCATCACTTGGGAGAAGAGGCTTGCACCTTCCTCTCTACAACCTCCTTTCACGTAGTTATAGAGAGCAATGAGGTCTCCCCTCAGCCTCCTCTCCTCCAGGCTAAACAACCCCAGCTCTCTCAGCCATTCCTCATAAGGCCTGTTTTCCAGCCCCTTCATCAGCTTCATCATTCTTCTCTGGACTCGCTCCAGAGCCTCAACATCCTTCTTGTGGTAAGGGGCCCAGAACTGAACACAGTATTCAAGGAGTGGTCTCACCAGTGCTGAGTACAGAGGGAGAATAACCTCCCTAGACCTGCTGGTCATGCTGTTTCTGACACAAGCCAAGATGCCATTGGCCTTGGCCACCTGGGCACACTGCTGGCTCATGTCGACCAACACCCCCAGGTCCTTCTCCTCCAGGCAGATTTCTAGACAGGCTTCTCCTAGTCTGTAGCTCTGCATAGGGTTATTGTGCCCCAAGTGCAGGACTCGGCATTTGTCCTTGTTAAACCTCATGCCACTGGACACTGCCCAGCAGTCCAGCCTGTTTAGGTCCCTTTGCAGAGCCTCACTACCCTCCAGCAGATCCACACTCCCACTAAGCTTACTGTCATCTGCAAACTGGCTAAGGGTGCTCTCAATGCCTTCATCCAGGTCATTGAAGAAAACACTGAACAGGGCTCGACCCAGCACTGAGCCCTGGGGAACACCACCTGTACCTGGCCTCCAGCTGGATTTAACTCCATTTACCACCACTATATTCACCTGCCTCCAGTTTGTGCAATGTCATGTTTATTTCATTTAACTTTCCACATTATCTCACCTACCTATGATACACAAGATGCTAAATTACAGTTCAGAAGAGCAGAGCAAGTAGCAGAATATTCTTGCAAAACTATCCAAGCCCATGGATCAAATTCCGAATCAGTAACTGTAGACTGAATACCCTGAATGCAAAATAGCACCATGACTACAACACTACAGAATTAGCATCTGAGGAAGTTTGCAGATTTAACATGGAAATCATTATTTTAATACACTGTCCTAAATACAACCAATGTAAATTGCCGCATCAAAATTTACAGTTACCTGGGAGAACTTACCAAAGGAATAAAGAAAAAAGAAAATATTGCTGCTAGAAAGCATAAAATTGGTCCTCTTAGGATAATCTTTAAGATGCGATGTTTATAAAAACTCTGATTTTCAGACACCTGTATCTGCTGATTCAGCAAGTGTGGGTGATGGAATCCATACGCTACTATCACAGCCTGGGAGAAAAGCATTACTGAAGTTATTAACACACAAGTATACACAGCATTTAAATATAAAACTGATAAAACTATAAATTAACAAATTCCAAAACACTTTCAAACTTAGCAACTCTTAGATTTTACAATATGCTGCATGTCAAGATTTTAAGTCTTCTCTGCAGAGCCTGTCATGACCACAAATCTTATATGAAAAGGAATGAAGGCCTCCACAATAAGGAAGTGGCAAGGCCCTGAACCAGGATAAAATACTGCCATCAGACTGAGGCTTGAAGCTTAGTTTTACTCAGCCATCAGTGTTCATAAAAAACCCCAGCAGCAAAAGTCAACTGCTATTTCCTCAAGGTATTTTTATCTAAAGAGTGGCAAAGGCATCACTGTTATGTGGACTTGGAGAACAGCACATTCAGTTGCATAAAATCTGCTTCCCAGTCAAAGCAAATTTTCATCATGCATATAGACACTACACTATCACAACAGACACAACTTTGAATAAGAATGCTATACATACAAAAAAGACATTTAGCAACTTACATCCACAGTTAAAAATGTAATTTTTGTTCTGCCCCAAGAAATCTATTTAAAATTGAGAATGTAAATGGATAGCTCCAATACCTGTATAAGGCCAATGACAACAGCACAGACACTGAACAGGAAAATGCCAAAAGGTACATCTGGAAAGGAGGCCATTAAGGAAAACTAGAAAAAAACGCAACTAATCAAATATTTAATTAAGAAGCAATGTAGGAATGATGCTCTTCATTTAACAGTGAAATTAAAAAAAACCTAAATAATACTTTGCATTGCAACATCATTCCACTAAATGCAATTTCTACCCACAGATATATGCAGGCACCCCAACCAAATGAGTCTGGAAAGATGGCTTTGAGCTCATGTCAATATCACAAAGCCACAGCCTTTCTGATGCTGGGTCTCCATAGTAATTGTAGACTGCTTTGCAGTTGAGCATAAAGATTTATAGTGGTTTGGAGGACAAGATGTTTCCAACTGCAAAAATTCTTGGTATTAGGATACCTTTTTGATTCTTTTAATTTGGCTACCTCCATGGCTCCCTGTTGTATTAGTTTCTGCAGTCCCCTGGGAGTTAAGAAAACCCCAAAAAACAGCAGGGTGTAGTAATAGGGTACCCCTGTCAATTTTCTAAAACTTCTTTCAGCTTCAAGGCAAAGCAAAAAGTATGTGCTCTTGCTGATTAAGATTGCTTTACTGACCACAGTCTTAGTCTCTGCAGACTAGTATATAACACAAATATCCATATAATACTGTGTTCAGTATTAGCAAATACTGCAAATATTCTTGCTAAGTTGAAAGGCTATCTGACCAGAACTTGTGCAGAACATCAAATTTAAAGATTCAAAGTATGAATGATTGGCTGCCAGAATCAGCCATGCTGACTTAACTCAAAATAGATACCAAAATTTCAAGTCTAGATAACAAAAGGAAAATGTTTCACCTAAATAGGTGTTTGCAATACAGTTTTAGGTCCCTTACAAAATGCAAAATTTTCAGCTGGCAACTCTGACACTTCTTGAGACAGGTACATTTTAAAAAGAAATAATAGGAAACTATAACTTTCTATGATTTTCATTTTTCTTTAAGAATACTGATTTTCTGCCAGGCCTCAATTTATAGTAATTGAAATTTAAGGCATGCCCTCGAGATTTTTAAAAAAGTAAGACTTAATATTAAATGGATTCGAGGTTTATAGCATAATAACAATTTCCTAGGTTTCTGAATACCATGGTGAAGTCTTTCCAAATAAACAAAAAAAGATGTTGTAATTCAAACATATGTCAAATTTTAGACAAGTACTTACTGTGTAAGGCAAGAAAGTTATGATCATCATACAAGCCTAAAAACAAAACAAAGCACACAGAAACACTAGGTAAAACAGAAAGCAAGCAATTCCCTCATTAAAGACGTGTCAATACAACAACACAAACAAATCAACAGATTCACATTTCTGAAGTTGCTGAACTTTGACTGTAACAAATGGCTAGTTGGGTGCACATCTTCCATGTCTGACAACTAAATTGTACAGGCATATTTTAGAAAACACTAGTTTTTTTACCAGCACCACAGATAAAAGCTTTGTTATGGTTCTTAACAGACTTATTTCTAAAGTAGCAGGGCCAAAAGTACCAGACTTCTTAAAGAGATACTTGTCAAAATCATTATTCTCTGATCACAAATATTTCCTATATAATAAAAGGCAAAGGAAAAAGAAACCCAACACTTCAAGCACAAAGAAATTAATTGCTTTGAAAGCTACATTAGATAAGAATTACATGCCTTAAGCTAGTCCTCTAATTTCCAGTAATGTTATCTCATGGAGTTCAAACTCAGTACTTTTATTAGCAAAAATTAATTAACGGTATGCACATGGTCAGAGAACAGAATTTTAAACAATACAGTAATGCACAAAGCTTTAGCTCAAAACAAGAACATATTTACCATGGCAGCATCCCACTGCACCTATCAGTAACCAAGATATACAGGCTGGCTCGTTAAAAAAAATACTCAGATAAATGAAGAATTTTTAAGAGATAAGGTTTAGCTAAGTGTAGATCTCAAAAGAGCTATTCAAGAGATTGATCTCTCAGTAGTAGTTTTTAAGGGTATATAACCCTGTTTCAAATAAGCTTCAGGATTAATTTCTGAGCAACTTAAACAAAGAAATGACTGGAAATGTAATTCAAACCTATCACTAAAATTTTTTTGCCCCAAAAGACACAGCATTTCATTTTCTTAAGCCTGCAGGATAGATATTTCAGCTGGACATAGATTAACAGAATCAAAAGTTTTTCTGTTTCTACCTCTTCAGTTTCCTCAGATGAACTTCAGACTAACCTGTCACAGAGCTTCCTTTTTGGCTTACAGTAGAACACACGCAAGATAAAAGCAAATTCGTTATCAATAAGCAATATGGAAAGGAGGAATTCAAGCTCTTTGTATCTTCCTAAATTGGAAATTTGGCAGAGTTATGCTGTTTAAATCAGAAACTTCAGAATCTGTAGATACGGACTTAAGAAAAAGTGATCTGTACTTCCTAGTCCAGCATGTCTGACAAGACTCACCAGATTTAGAAGAGCGAGGACATCATCTATGTACTCTATCACTTGAAACAACCTGTCAAGGCAAGACAAGATACCATGAACAAGCCAGGTCCCAAAATATGCTTTACAGCACTTTATACAAGTTGTATTTATTCTATTATAGTGGAATCTGATTTCCTTTGCTCCAAAATTACACAAGTAGGTGTAACCAAAATTCACTAACTCATACATAGAAGTAATTTATTAGAAAAATTTAAGAAGCAAGATATGAAGAGTCAAGTTCAATAATGGAGCAGTTATAAAGAACATGATTTCTATCAGAAGGACAAGTGACACGTGATATAGCAAACTGGCATTTTTTCCCTACTCTATCTTCCATCTACCCCTGAAATTACGTATTTACTTTGAAGTAAATTTCAGTGTTGTTAAGAGCCAATTAATCTGTGAACTGATCCACGTGTCAGTTTTGACCCATCGAGTCACTGGCAGACACTAACTGGCAGACAGTCTGTGCTCACTGCTCAAGCAAGTGCTTCTGAAGCGTGAACAAAGGCAGACTTTCAACAGCAGGCACTCTTCACTGCTCACACAAGAACACTGACAAGTCCACTTGACAGCACTACATGGATCTTCCAGAGCAGATCCAGATGTTCAGAGTTGATCCAAGGTCTTGGATTTTCCTTTGTCTTACATGCCATTGTCAGAATCTCCTATTTTAATCTCTGAGTTTTACTTGAGAGAACAGAAGCAAGTTCATGCCAGAATATTTTCAGAATTTTAAGGCTTAAAATTTATTTATCCTGAAGATTCAGCATAGTCTCTATTGGGCAAACAAAACAAACTTTTCTTCTAAACTGCCACACAGTTAAAGAAATTGCTAATGCATGAAAGTGTCACTTAGAATCAGTAAAACCAATCACCCTCCACAAAACCCTAAACTATTCAAAGACTATGCCTAAGTATTTACTTCTGCAGTCAAAGAAAAGCCATGTCATAACAACACTGATGTGAAATAACAGCTTCGAATAATGAGTAACAGCTGGCACACCTCTAATTGAATGCACTCAATCTACTGAAGGAGAGAATGCTATAAAATTTGTCATTTTCAAAATGCAACAAAACCTGTCCTGATTCCAGTATGATGCCTACAAATCAATTTCTTTTTAACCAGGAAGACACCGGCAGGTGGTTGTAACATTACAATTGACTTTATGAGAAGCGCTGCTGAGGACAGACAGACAAGTTTCTCTATTTGTATAGCACAAAAGTTACAAAGATATACTTTACCAGCATAATTGGAATTTTAATTCCACATAGAACATGAACTAAAATAAGGTGTGACTCTAATTTAAAAGATGTATAATACTTGTTTTTCTCTATATCACTGTGTCAGAGGTGCAGGAGTACAGTTATCCACTGTAAAGCATTTCTTTATGATTAATTTTTTTTATAACCCAACAATAGACAATTCAGATATATATCAGCCAGACAGAAATGTACCAGACACATGGTTAGCTCCTTTTAAACAATGCCTTTTCTTTAACTTCAGAATTAAACACTGTTTTCCTACCTTACATGAGCTGCCCATGCCACAGTGACTATCAAAAAGGTCATCAAGTAGACTGCAATTTTTGCTAGAAGTAGTTGCTGAACACTTTCACCCAGTTTCTGAAACAAGGAGTGACAACCAGACACAGAAAAAAAGTTAAATACTGCATTGTGAAATTACTGGCAGTATCTGCAAATGAGGAAGGACATGCAGTCATGCAACAGATCTTTTGAAAATACCTGCCAACTACGCAGTTCTCTTCCAACAATCTTTTTACCACCATGCAGTGTGTCTGGTTTATTAGACACTTAGAAGTATGATGAAATGAGTAGTTAGGGGAATATGATGTATGAACACATCTCTTCGATCTGTAAAAGAGCTTCCCAAAGCTCTTTTCACCTCCTGATTCATTTATGCACTGTTACTGTGATAATGCATTTCAGAGGAAGTTTTCATATGCTGATTGCCAACGATGAAGAAGGGAAGGCCTTAACCACAATTTTTTGTGTACCACCACTATGACTTAAACAGACTAACTCAGCACTCTTGCTATGTGATCACACTTGAGCTTCCTGAACTAATAGACAAAATATCTGTGCCTAGGTCTGTAAAAAAGAATCTGCAAACTTCCTCAAATGTTTATGTTTCCTAGCATTCCTGTTTCTTTCAGAATTTATTTTCTGTAGTCTTCTTTTCCTACCTTTGTGCTTGTTCTGATTACACTTACTATTAATCTGATTTTAAAACCAGCTTTCATCCTGCACTATGTAAGTGGCTTCTCTAAGTGATGACTCTTTACTAAAAAGAGCAGATGCTTTCAGAAAGGTGTTTTGGTCAGGCAGGCAATCAATTTTTCATACAGAAGTAATTGGATAAAATCTAAGGCCTGTAGTACAGGGCTTATTCAAACTTTACATCACAACTGCTGCACATCACACAGATCTTCAGTATTTATGGTTTTCCCCCCAAGCTCAACAGCTGCTTCCTCTAGGAAAAAAATCTGTTTGCTTTAATGTTACTTACAAGTATAGGCTTTTTGAAAGTCTGGAACTTGTGAAAATGCAGCAAATAAAATCTCATGCAACGAGACAAAAGGTAGTTAACAAATGTATTTCCCACTTACATGGTTAAGTACAATTTTTTCCAAAAATCTTATGCATATTCTATTACTTTACAAGGACTAATTTTCATATTGTTATGAATTTCACAGTTAAACTGCTTGCTAATTTGGAGCTTTGGAGCCAGCTCTGTCTGACCTTGCATAAGATGGGAAAAGATTGCAAACAGAGGTGAATATAGAAGAAGACACATCTGTTCAGCACAGATCACATTTCCCACAAGACTTTATCATCTCAAAAAATGAACAGTCTAGAAAAAACGCCACTTCAGTGGTGTTCTGCCTGATTTTCTCCCTGATTTTCAAAAAACCACAATTACTTAGGTGAAACCTAACTCTACTTTAGCTTAAATCAAAAACATTCCACTTTTTGTAATATTAACTAGTTCCGGTATCCCTTGAAATGAACTGGAGGTGCCAAATTTGAATGTTACATGCACTTGTAAGGATATGACAAACAACAACAAGAAAAAGATGCACAATACCTGGTCTGGATGTATTTTTGTATGAGCCACAGGCAAAATCTGAAAAAACAAACGTAATTAATACACAGTGCTATTTTTCTTATTGTTACAGAATCATGGAACGGTTTGGGTTGTAAGGGACCTTAAAGATCACGTAATTCCAATTTCCCTGCCATGGGCAATGACATCTCAGAATCACAGAATCACAGAACAACCAGGTTGGAAGGGACCCATCGGATCTTCTAGTCCAACCATTCCTAGCTAACACTAAACCAAGTCCCTCAAGACCTCATCCACCCATGCTTTAAACACCTCCAGGGAAGGTGAAGCAACCACCTCCCTGGGCAGCCTATTCCAATGCCCAGTGACCCTTTCTGTGAAAAACCTCCTCCTAATCTCCAGCCTAAATCTCCCCTGGCGGAGCTTGAGGCCATTCCCTCTCGTCCTGTCCCCTGTCACTTGGGAGAAGAGGCCAGCTCCCTCCTCTCTACAACCTCCTTTCAGGTAGTTGTAGAGAGTAATGAGGTCTCCTCTCAGCCTCCTCTTCTCCAGGCTAAACAACCCCAGCTCTCTCAGCCGCTCTTCATAGGATCTGTTCTCCAGCCCCTTCACCAGCCTCGTCGCTCTTCTCTGGACTTGCTCCAGAGCCTCAACATCCTTCTTGTGCTGAGGGGCCCAGAACTGGACACAGTATTCAAGGAGCGGCCCCACCAGTGCTAAATACAGAGGGAGAATCACCTCCCTGGACCTGCTGGTCACACCGTTTCTGATCCAAGCCAGGATGCCACTGGCCTTCTTGGCCACCTGGGCACACTGCTGGCTCATGTTCAGTCGGCTGTCGACCAACATCCCCAGGTCCCTCTCCTCCTGGCAGTTTTCCAGCCAGGCTTCTCCTAGTCTGTAGTTCTCCAAGGCCCCATCCAACCTGGCCTTGAACACCTCCAGGGGTGGGGCAGCCACAGCTTCCCTGGGCAACCTGTACCACTGCCTCACCACCTTCATGGTGAAGGAATTCCTCCTAATAGCTAGTATAAATCGGCCCCTCTCCGGTTTATACCCATTGCCCCGAGTCCTATCACTCCAAGCCTTTGTAAACAGTCCCTCCCCAGCTTTCTTGCACTGGACGGTCGCTATAAGGTCTCCTCGCAGCCTTCCCTTCTCTAGGCTGAACAGCCCCAACTCTCTCAGGCTGTCCCTGTACGGGAGGTGCTCCAGCCCCCTGACCATCCTTGCAGCCTAATCTGGCCCCGCTCCAACAGCTCCGCATCCCCCTGATGCTGAGGGATCCCGCACTAGACACGACAAGCCGATGAAGTCTCGCAGGAGGAGCAGAGGGCAGGATCTCCCCTTAGCGCCGGCCCCGCTCTCGGGGCGCAGCCCGGGGACCCGCTCGACGCTCACGCCGATGCCCGAAACCTCTCCGAGGCGCGGCGGCCGCCAAGGTCCCCGGATCCCGCGAAGGCTACCCCCAGCCCCGACCCCGGGACGGGCTCCCCGCGCTCACCATGACGGTGGCGATGATGGAGAGCAGCGCGTCGCTGTAGGCCAGCAGCCGCTGCGAGGTCTGAGCGCCCCGGCCGCGCTCCGGGGACAGAGGCGGCTCCGGGCCCAGAGAGCCGCTCGCAGCCGCCATCGCCGCCGCACCAGCGGGAGGGCGGGGCGGGGGAAAGGGCAGGGGAGGGGACGGGAGGAGGGAATCAGGGAAGCATAGAATCACCAGGTTGGAAAACACCCACCAGATAGATCATCGAGTCCAACCATTCCTAGCAAGTACTAAACCGTGTCCCTCAGTGGCTCATCCACCTGTCCCTTAAACACCGCCAGGGAAAGTGACTCAACCACCTCCCTGGGCAGCCTCTGCCAGTGCCCAGTGACCCCTTCCGTGAAAACTTTTTTCCTGATGTTCAGCCTAAATCTCCCCTGGTGGAGTTTGAGGCCATTCCCTCTTGTCCTGTCCCCTGTCACTTAGAAGAGGCCAGCACCCTCCTCTCCACAACCTTCTTTCAGATGGTTGTACACAGTGATAAGGTCTCCCCGTTAGCATCGGCGTGAGAAACACATAACACATAATTCAGGTCCAGGGAGGTGGACCTTAGCTTTAACACCTAAATGATTTTAACCCTAGCAACAAACTTTGGGGATCTTGTAGGATTATACTTACCCTCTCAGTTTTAAGAGTTCTGGCTTCAACTAAGAACACTAACTTGCTTCATCCTGAAAATGTTACATAAATCTGCTGAATGTCTGCTTCTATCAGAAGTTATCCCCTAACTTTACAAAACTCTCTTCACTAGGACCGAACTACAAGGCTTCCACAGCTTGAGTAGCCTTGGAACTAGCTGTCAGCCATGGTAAAAGTGGTTGTGACACTGGAGCAGGAGAGCAGGTAATGAGACTTAATTCCAGGCAATTTAGTGTATGCACAAGCAGTTAGAGTTGTGTTGGATCGCAGCCTTTCCTTAAAAGCTACTCTGTAAAATGTAAGAACTAAGCAGCTAAACACTATGCACTCTCTTAATCACCAGAAGTGTAAAAAACTAACACAGACCCCCCTAATTACTGTACATTTCTCTTAACCAGTGACCTTACTGGATAGAGCTACAATTAAGCTTTTCTTCAGTAGTGGTCATTTTCTAATCTTTCAGGTCCTCTGGTTAGCCTGGTTTTACTTCTTAGACATCAAATGCTGTGTTGTTTTGGTTGTCACACATGGGGAGAAGACTGAGCAGATTTTATGAGCTTTATGTCTATTAAGCCCTTGCAGTGGATTCTTATGGATGCTTAAGGCAGAATCATATTTGGGAATCAGACCCTGCTGTGACTCAGGTGTGCACATTAAAACCAAAATGTTCAGATTGGTTATATGTGAAAGTCTATTCACTCTGCATGCTACTGGTGTCTCTTTCTAGGCGTGGGTGGTTTTAAAATACTATGTGGCAAAGACAGGTGCGGAAATGGAAAGAGAACCTGGAACTAAATGGTTTATTTCCCTGTTTTTACAATGCAGTTCTCTATATTTCAGTGCAGGGTTTAATGTTTGGCTATGCCATTGATGAAACTGAGGAATGTCAACAGTCTTCCTCACACACAAACTGCAAGCATAAAGGCTCTGGAACAGAGAGAATTGGAAGAGTAAAAGTGAAAAAAACTAATGGGTTTAAAAAAGACAGTTTTAAAGACAGTTTTAGAGGTAAAGCAAAAACTGTGCATACAAGAAAAGCAAAACAAGGAATTCATCCACTACTTAACATCATCAGGCAGGTGTTCAGCCATATCCAGGAAAGTGGAGCTCTGTCATGCATAACTGTTATTTGGGAAGATAAATGTCATCATTCCAAACATATTGCACTTCCTTCTTCTCTCAGTTTTATATGCGGAGCATGATATGGTATTGTATAGAATATGTCTTTTATCAGCTGGGGTCAGCTGTCCAAGCTATGTCCTCTTCCAACTTAATCATAGCATCATAGAATAACCAGGTTGGAAGAGACCCACCGAATCATTAAGTCCAACCATTCCTATCAAACACAAAACCATGCCCCTTAGCACCTCATCCACAACTTCTTGTGCACTCCCAGCCTGCTCACTGGTAAGGTATGTGAGAAGCAGAAAAGGCCTTGATTCTGTGTAAGCACTGTTTATCAGTAACTAAAAAATTGTTATCAACAATTTCCAGCACAAACCTAAACATGGCCCATACTAGCTGCAATGAAGAAAATTATCCAAACAAAACCAACACAGATGCCAAACTATGAATGATTTTAGCATCCAGCAGCAAAATCTTAAACTTCTGTATCTTTCTTTGTGTTATTTTGCTTCTCTGTGGTGACACATGCAATATCCTTTAGTTATCTCTTTTGGTATTGGTATTTCAGTACTTTCTGGTTTGTTGATTTCTTTTCCTTATGGTGGCTTTTAGGCACAAGCAATAACCCATGATTTTCAATCCACTTGCCTTTATCTGTTTAATTTTGCTGCAGAAAACAACTTTGAGGTTCAAGCTGGTGCTCTTGGCCTTGAGTGTTCACCGCCTTTTTTTTCCATCTGTTGATCACAACAGAATACATGGACAGTAATGATGCAGTGGAGCTCACCTGAGTGCATATATTTGTGATTTTAGTACATCACGCCCTGGACATACCTCTACAACAAATAGAGTTAATAGAGAAAGTTGTTATTGAGGTCATTCCAGAGAAGTATCCTGATGAGGGTACAATTTATTACTTCCAAGTGAAAAGTTTGTAGAAGGTGATCCTAAGGTACAGAACTTTGAAAGAGGACAGTCTATACAGACTTCAATTCTGCATTGCCACTTGCTTCTAGATGCTCTCTTTCACAAAAAAAGCAATGAATATTAACCAAGAAAGTCTATAAATTTTCAAGAAAACTTCAGTAATTTCTACTGGACAGCTGGCATCTAAACTCAAGCTGTACCTGCTTGGACAACCAAATGTTAAGACTCTTGGATCTTTGCCTTGCTTACATGAAGTATTTTAAATGACCAAAATCTAGCCCTTAATTTGTGTGCTAAAATTCCTGACTGGAAGTATCTCTATTCTTTCACAGCAAAAATCAAAACATATCTGATCTTCTATGTTGAAATAATTCAGAAAGCTGAACAAATTTCAAAGGAATCATCAATTTATTATGTCTCAATACTCATTAGAATTTGACACATGCTCTGCTTTCCAGGTGCAGGTGCTAGGTAAGCAGGTCGTGTCTGTGAAGTTGTAAAAAGTTTTGTTACACAAAACTGTTTATTGTGTCTGTGAAGTTGTAAAAAGTTTTGTTACACAAAACTGTTTATTTTTTTTATAAAGAGTTCAATGAAGGGTTAAAACTACAGGGTATGTTTATGACAACAATGAGATGATGCAGGGATAGCACTTTCACTGAGGAATAAATGTCAGATTTACTCACATATTACTTATCTGGGAATTTAAAACTAATGGATTAATGCAGGCTATCTTCTTTCAGGAAGAGCCTTTGTATTCGTGGTGTTGTTAGCATTCCTAAGTAACTAACACTTCTTTCTACACCACTAGGTTTTAAGATTTCTTGTAGCTTTTAAAACTACTACATACATTTAAATAATTTCTTTTCTTGATTTGCAACTAATTCAAACTACTGTATATAATAAAGTTTTAGATTCTTGCTCCAACAAACTCATTGGCCAGTACTCGAGACATAGTATTTCATGGCTGCTCATGTCAAGGGAGCACACACTTTGTGATGGTTACAGTTGTACCACATTCTCACCAGTCTTCAAAAGTGACTGCAGCACAGGTGAGTCAGTACATCTTTGAAAAATACTCTACTCATGTATACCTCATTCATTAAAAAGTGGCATGTGAAGGCATACATTGTGAAGAATGAATCATAGCTGCAACAAACACAAAACAAAGATGTACCAAATAACCTAGTATAGGATTGGGTAAACTGTTTTGTCTCATGAAAGTATTTGATTGTGATGCTGGACTAAGTGGCAGGAAGACAGTTGCTGATACTTATAGAGGCTGGTGAGTCCATGGTGGAGGTCATTCTCTGGAAAAGATCCCTCCAAAATTGATGATACATAAATCACTGGATTGCAAAATTAATCCGGCTAAGAGCAGCCATGAAAGTAGTACACCAGAATAGAAATTGTGACTCATGAGTGGTCACCCATTCAGAGTACATACTACCATCACAGCCCCACTCCAGAGCCTCATTTCTCATACTAGAATGGGGCTCCAGGAAGTCCCTCTTGTGGGTGTGCTATAAAGGAAGCCAAAGACACAGGCCAGGATGGACCTGAAAGAGTGAGTATATCCTCTGCAGTATTCTTTCTCCAAATCTGTTGCCATCTCCATCTTTGATTTTACTTCCAGCAACTCTAGCGATCCTCTCCACTTGCATGTGAATGCTGGACTGCACTGCATATTACAGGCAGTTATGTTACGAGTGTCTAGACATAGTTGTGCAATCTACTGTACTATATGGTCATAATAGCTGTAACTTAAACCATTTTAAGTTTCAAATTACTTTAAAGTTACTGCGAGTTCTCTGCTGTGTGCTCACACAGGTGTGACTAAAAGAAAAATTCCATAGTTTTATTTAAGAGTTTAAAACAAGAATAACATTCATCAGTCTTATATGCTGAGAAGAAATTCACTTCCTTTCCTGTGCATTAATTTTTGGGACTACTAAGTCTAAGGAGTTGAAAGTGGTGTTTTATTGACCTGTAGACATTTTACCTTTAAATAGAAACCCAGTGTGAATGTTAAACAATAGAGGTTTATCTAGGCAGTTTGCAATACTAATTCATACACATACTTACTCTATAGTGAATTTAACCCAGTATAACAAGTTACTGCAGTAAAAGGTAGCAGTGATATGACTGATGTTTTGCTGCAGAGGTCCATTCAAAAACTTTTGTTTTCTCTATGAAACAGAAGAGAGCCCCACTGGATGTGGTTAGGATCTATGACATATTATCCATACATCCCAGTTAGAAATGAGGCCCCTTGCTTTAAATGTTGTCTGTGTGTCTGACACCTGATTAAACTAGAAGTTTGGAATCAGGTATAGAAAGAGGAGATTGGGAATAAGTCAAATGCAAATAGTGATAGCTAGCAAATTGTTGATAATTTTCTTTTTTTTCTGAGGGGACAGAAGATAAACTTTTCATTTCTTGTTATGCACATTTGGAGTGACATTTTTGAACACATACATTAATGTCTTAATTCTTGAGTTAAGTGAGAATGTTGCACTTTATTGCACTTCATTGCACTCTGCAGATATTACCATTTTTATTGCACCATTTTTTAGCAATACATTATTTTTTAATTAAGGTATATGTGGTTTTTTTCAGACATAATGCTATTGCACATTTAACAGGAATAATTCCTGGGTTAGTTTCTCTACTTCTGATAACCGTCTTTTAAAAAGTATTTGGAAATATTGGATGAAGTTCCAGGGAGTGCATAGAAATAACTCACTGTGGAAGAAAAAAATGGCTGAGTGCTTTAGTAACAAGTAAATCTTTTTCTCATCTTGTCCTACATAATCTTTCCTCTGCCTCAGTAAAAACCAAAACAAACCAGAAATATTGTAGATCTCAGAGTCTCTAGTCTCAAGGACATGAAATCCTTACGTCTAGCTGAGGCTGAAGGATGCAGAACGGCAGTATCTGAGGATGATTAGAAAGTACCTCTTTTGCTTTGAAGGCATGTCGCTTAGGTCTAATATTTGACCAGGCTGAGCATTCTCTGAGGAAAACAGACAATCTTCTAACATAAAAGACAAATAGCAAAACCATATCTCCTAGCTTTTTTAATACAGAAGACTTTCTGTCATTCTCAGACAGTTCCCTTGATTTGGTGCACTCACAAGTGTTGCGTTTCAAAAATACATTATCATATCCTTGGAAGTGTTGAAGGCAGTAAGAAGGGGGAAAATATGATATGAGTATATTTTTGAGAGGATTTCCTTGTTAAATGTTACCCCATGACTTTAAAAATCCTGTAAATAGTGCTGGCTATCAATTCTAATCAACTATGCACTGAAGTACTCCATGTTGTCTTAATTTTCAGTTAGTCAACATTCATTGAATCATAGAGTGGTTTGAATTGGAAAGGATCTTAAAGATCATCTAATTACAACCTCCCTACATGGGCAGGGTCACCTCTCACTAGATTAGGCTGCCCATGGCCCCATCCAACATGACCTTGAACACTTCCAGGGATGGGGCAGCCACAGCTTCCCTGGGCAATCTGTGCCAGTGCCTCACCAGACTCACCATGAAGAATTTCCTCTTAATCTCTAGTCTAAATCTGCTCTTCCTCAATTTAAAGACATTCCACTTGTTCTGTCACTACATGCCTTTATGAAATATCCCTCTCCAACTTTCTTGTAGGCTTGGAAGGCCACTATAAGGTTTCCTTGGAGCCTTTTCTTCGGGATGAACAAAGCCAACTCTCTCAGCCTGTCCTTATAGCAGTGGTGCTCCAGATCTCTGATCATCTTTGTAGCCCTCCTCTGGACCCATTCTAACAGTTACGTATCTTTATGTTCAGGATTCCAGAACTGGACACAATATCCCAGATGGAGTCACACAACAGCAGAGTAAAGGGGTAAAATCAACTCCCTTGCCGTGCCAGCTAAGCTTCTGTTAATAAAGCTTAGGATAAGGTTGGCCTTCAAGGCTGTGAACTCACATTGCCTTCATGAGCTTCTCATCAATCAGCACCCCTAAGTCCTTCTCCGCAGGGCTGCTCTCTGTCGTGTCATCCCCATCCGGTATTGAACCCGCTGATAGCCCTGGCTCAGGTGCAGGACCTTGCATTTGGTTTTGCTGAACCTCATAAAATTCACATATTCATGTTTCTATGACTTTTGTATTGAGTATTTGTATTCCTGGACTGGAGGCTGGCTGATGTAGTTCCCATTTACAAGAAGGGTAGCAGGGAGGATCCGGGGAACTACAGGCCTGTCAGTCTGACCTCAGTGCCAGGGAAAGTCATGGAACAGGTGATCTTGAGTGCTATCATGAAGCATTTACAAGAATCACAGAATCACAGAACAACCAGGTTGGAAGGGACCCATCGGATCTTCTAGTCCAACCATTCCTAGCTAACACTAAACCAAGACCCTCAAGACCTCATCCACCCGTGTCTTAAACACCTCCAGGGAAGGTGAAGCAACCACTTCCCTGGGCAGCCTATTCCAATGCCCAATGACCCTCTGTGTGAAAAACCTCCTCCTAATCTCCAGCCTAAATCTACCCTGGAGGAGCTTGAGGCCCTTCCCTCTTGTCCTTTCCCCTGTCACTTGGGAGAAGAGGCCAGCTCCCTCCTCTCTACAACCACCTTTCAGGTAGTTGTAGAGAGTAATGAGATCTCCTCTCAGCCTCCTCTTCTCCGGGCTAAACAACCCCAGCTCTCTCAGCCGCTCCTCATAGGGTCTGTTCTCCAGCCCCTTCACCAGCCTCGTCGCTCTTCTCTGGACTTGCTCCAGAGCCTCAACATCCTTCTTGTGCTGAGGGACCCAGAACTGGACACAGTATTCAAGGAGTGGCCTCACCAGTGCTGAGTACAGAGGGAGAATCACCTCCCTGGACACACCATTTCTGATCCAAGCCAGGATGCCATTGGCCTTCTAGACCACCTGGGCACACTGCTGGCTCATGTTCAGTTGGCTGTCGACCAACACCCCCAGGTTCCTCTCCTCCTGGCAGTTTTCCAGCCAGGTTTCTCCCAGTCTGTAGTTCTGTATAGGGTTGTTGTGCCCCAAGTGCAGGACCAGGCATTTGGCTGTGTTAAACCTCATGCCCTTGGACACTGCCCAGCAGTCCAGCCTGTTTAGGTCCCTTTGCAGAGCCTCCCTACCCTCCAGCAGATCGACATTTCCACACAACTTTGTGTTATCTGCAAACTTGCTAAGGGTACCCTCAATGCCTTCAGCCAGGTCGTTGATGAAGACATTGAACAGGACTGGACCTAGCACTGAGCCCTGGGGAACACCACTTGTAACAGGCCTCCAGCTGGATTTAACACCATTTATCACCACTCTCTGGGCCCGGCCATCCAGCCAGTTTTCTACCCAGGAGAGTGTGCGCCTGTCCAGGCCAGAGGCTGACAGTTTCTGTAGCAGAATGCTGTGAGAAACTGTGTCAGAGGCTTTACTGAAGTCCAAAAAGACCACATCCACAGTCTTTCCCTCATCCAGCAGCCGAGTCACTTTGTCATAGAAGGCGATCAGGTTGGTTTGGCAGGACCTGCCTCTGGTAAACCCATGTTGACTGGGCCTGATCACCCGGTTCTCTTGCAAGTGCTTCATGATAGCAATCAAGATCACCTGTTCCATGACTTTCTCTGGCGCTGAGGTCAGACTGACAGGCCTGTAGTTCCCCGGATCCTCCCTGCTACCCTTCTTGTAAATGGGAACTACATCAGCCAGTCTCCAGTCCAGAGGTACCTCCCCAGTCTTCCAGGACTGCTGGAAGATGATGGAAAGGGCTTTGGCCAATACATCCGCCAGCTCCTTCAATAGCCTAGGATGAATCCCATCTGGCCCCATAGACTTGTGGGTGTCCAGTTGGCCAAGCAGGGCTCTGACCACCTCCTCTTGGACCATGGGAGCCATTATATTTTTCATAATCTATTGTAAATACTAGTGACAGTATATTCTGGGGCCTTCTTCCTCTCTCCTTCCCTCCCTCCCTGCCTCCCTCCCTCCCTTCCTTCCTTCCTTCCCAAAACCAAAACTGAAGTTTATGAACTTAGTGCAATGTGATCCCTATAAATGTACTTTGAAGGGAGTTTTCCAGTAACATCTCTCAGGCGGGATATTTAAAATCGAGAGCACAACCTAGAACAACTTTTGGTGATAGTACTTGGGCCTTCTGATTGTCTTATCTCTGTTTATTGTTAATTATTTGCTAGGAGTCCTTTTCTTTTCAGACGAAGTTGTTGCCGTGTTGGGTGAAGGTACTTATGGAAAAGTAGTGGAATGCATCGATCACGAAGCGTAAGTCTTTTAATTCAGCACCTGTCGTTTTTCTTACTGAGACTCTCAGCGTGAGGTTCAGGAAGTGCCTTCTGATCCTGTCAGGCTTTCTCTTTGCTTCCTCACATGCCGCTCTCTGTATTTCTCTAAGGCCACCTCAGCTGCCAAACAAAAGTGTACGTTGGTTCATGCTGCTAAAAGCAGGCCCTAGACATGAGGGCTGTGCAGGGTTGGTGGATGAGGCTAAGTCTGTGTCTTCTGCAGGCACAGCCCAGCCAGGTAGAGGTCAGGGTTGATGGGGAGAGGTGGCCTGGAGAGAGCGTTGGGTGCAGCTGCAGTCCCCACAATGGGCAGCCTTGGGGCCTGTGCCCCCCATCTCTGGATAAAGAGCAGTGTCTGACATCGTGTACCTTCCCTTAAAGCATCATCTGCAAGGAGGCAGCGCCATTTGGGTTCTAACAGAGTGGGCACTACAAATGAATAACAGACTTTGTGTTTGACTGCACTTTTGCTGTGTGCAAAATAATATGGAGGGGGGTTGTCTTCCCAGTCCCCTCAGAAGGCATTTGACACCTCAGTGACATTTTTACTACTCCTTGGAGGACTGAAGGCGGCTTCCCATTTCTGATTAAGGATCGTCTTAGGCTGTGAAGTGGGGAAGTTTCTCCAGCGGTAGCCCAGCATCCAGAGAAATGAAATGGAGGTGAAAGGGCCTTGAAGAATGATACAGTTCTTAAAAGGATCGAGTGTGTTTCCAAAACGTAAAGATGAAGTTTTAGTTGTGTTTGTGCATAGATGACTCTGCATTATATGAAGTCAGCGTGCCCTTTTCCCAGAAGGTTTCCAGCGTTAGGAACAAGGCCGTAGATGGGTGATAATTACCCAAGAGTCTGAGTTAAAAGTACTCATTGTTCTCATCTCTGATAAAACCTGTCTTTTCAGGGACGGCACGCATGTCGCAGTGAAAATAGCAAGAAATACCAATTGGTCCTCTGAAGCCACTCGACGTGAAATACAAGTGCTGGAAGATTTAAAAGCATCAGACCCCAGCAATGCCTAGTAAGCACACACAGCTGACTGCGCTGTCTTCTGGCTTGGAGACTTCTTCAGCGCCGCCGCTTCCTGTAACACGCAGTGTATGTAGGAGTGCTGCACAACTTGCTGTTGCAATGCACGTGTTTTCCTGCTTTTGCAGTCACTGTGTCCAGATGCTGGGATGGTTTGAGTACCACGGGCATGTCTGCATTGTTTTTGAGCTCCTGGGGCTGAGCACCTTTGACTTTATGAGAGAAAACAACTACCAGCCATTTAGCCTGGACGACATTAGACACATGGCCTATCAGATCTGCACCTCCGTCAACTGTAAGTATGTTCCTTCTTTGCTTTATTTGTTAAAGTTTGCTTGCAGAAGCCACTAACTGTATGATTTCTCTTGCAGTTTTGCATACGAAGAAGTTGACACATACAGATCTGAAGCCAGACAATATTGTCCTTGTGAAGTCTGACTATGTAGAAGAGTACAACCCCAAGCGGGTAAGCTGCTGTCCTCTTCCCCACCTCCCTCTTACTCAGCCATCCTCTGTGTTTATTTGGTCACTTGCCAAATAAACCTTTCGTTTCAGGGATGCCGTGAGCGCAGACTGAGAAAAGCAGACATCAGAATCGTGGACTTTGGGTGCGCCTACTATGATCATGAGTATCATGGCACTTTGGTGTCTTCCAGACCGTACAGAGCTCCCGAAGTCATCCTAGGTGAGTGGAAGGAGGTTTGCTTGGCTGATCTTTCACATAGGA
Organism: Coccyzus lansbergi; assembly: GCA_033558105.1. Taxonomy (NCBI): domain Eukaryota; kingdom Metazoa; phylum Chordata; class Aves; order Cuculiformes; family Coccyzidae; genus Coccyzus; species Coccyzus lansbergi. Next base: position 698,919 of record JAUMJK010000468.1, read on the forward strand.
GATTTGCCTGCTATTGAGTGGAGCTAGAGCAGTGTTTGGTGCCTTGCTTCAGCTGCCGAATGTGTGCAGCCTGGTCTAAACGTGAACAACCTGAATCTTTTCACAGAGCTTGGATGGTCACAGCCGTGTGATGTTTGGAGCATCGGATGTACTCTCCTGGAATACTACCTCGGAAAATTAGTATTTCTGGTAGGAAACTATGAACCTAAAGGAGTGCAGCACGTATAACATTCCCCAACACTCCCCAACAGCTAGTGAATGAACCAACAAGGGAAGGCGCCCTCCTGGACTTGCTGTTTGTCAATAAAGAAGGCCTGGTGGGTGGGGGATGTGACAGTAGGAGGATGCCTAGGACTAAATGACCAGGGGATAACAGGGTTTTCTGTTCTAGGCGAAGTGAAGTGGGTGCTAAGCAGGACAGGAGCATTAAATTTCCAGAGGGCAGACGTTGAACTCTTTAGAAGGCTGGTTGGCCACGTCTCATGGGAGACAGTACTTAAGAGCAAGGGAGCCCATGAGGGCTGGAAGCTCTTCAATAAGGAGATCCTAGCAGCTCAGGAGAAAGCCATCCCCGTGTTCCGGGGAAAAAGCCGGCAGGGGAAAAAAAACAGCTTGGTTGAACAGAGAGATCTTAAGTGACATTAAGAAGAAGAGGAACGTTTATAGTCTCTGGAAGAGGGGACAGGCCTCTTGGGTAGACTACTGGAGGGAAGTCAGGTTGTGTAGAGAAAAAATCAGAGGGGCTAAGGCTCAACGATGAACATGATGAACACTCATGATGAACAAAGGCTACAGAGAGGTGGGGACTGAGAGGAATGGTCTGGGCAAGAAAGGAAGCTGCATTTCTCTGTAATGCCAAGTTGAAGAGAACGGAAGGTGTAGGCACCCAGGAATGTTCTCAGCAGCAGATTTTGACAAGTTGCTTCCAGTAGACATTTCGGCAGTGACTTGAAAGGAAGAATTGTCCTCCGAATGTTTGGCCTTTACAAGGTACCTTACTACCAGATGTGGCTTCATCTATCACCACCAGCAAATACTACCTAAATATCCGAATCCTGTCCTCTTAACAGTATTGCTGAAGTTGAACTTGAAGTAGAAAGAAAAGAAACACCCACCAAGGCAAGGTGAAGGGGAAAAACTCCAGTAGCTTGTAACTTCTTTCAGCAAATAGAGAACATGAGCCTCTCTGTTTTCCCTTGATCAAGTTCAGCTTATCGGTTGCCGGGTACAGTCAAAGTGAAGTCAGGCTGGCACATGCTTCTTGACAGCTTCCACTCAACCAAGAATGAAAAATGCCTCTCTTGACTTCCCTCCAGGCCATTGACGACAAACTACACCTGGCGATGATGGAGCGATTGCTGGGGCCTTTGCCAGAGCAAGTGATAAACAGAGTTGTTTCACTAACGAAACAGAATTATTTCTCTAATGGCCGCTTAGCCTGGGATGAACACAATGCTGTTGGGCGATACTTCTTGAAGTTCCGTAAAGCCCTGAAGGTAAGATTACAGGGGGAAGATGCTCCTGAGCAGCGGAGCTCCAAGTGCAAGTCTAAGATTTGAAGCCTGTGGTTTTTCGTTATCTTCACAAAGGAATACATGGTGTGGCAAGATAGAGACCACAAGAACCTGTTTGACCTGATTGAAAAGATGCTGCAGTATGACCCAGCCAAGCGCGTTACTCTGGCAGAAGCACTGGAACATCCTTTCTTCATCCCGCTGAAGCAGGGAAATAGCACCTAGACTCCGAGAGCTGAGGTAGACAAGCTTCTCTGTCTGCCTGTTGAGAAACATAAACTATGTTAAGTGCCGTTTGTTTGTTTGTGTATGTTAGGCATTTAGTTATTGATGGTGAATTCAAATTCTTTTGTTGGAATAAAATTTATTTAAGAAAAAGATACTGATGAGCCCAGTTGTGTTTCTCCAGTGAAATAAAATCTTAGCACACTTTTCTCGTGGGGACGAGAGCACCCTCTACTCTACAGGCCTCCCAAGAGCCAGGAAGTATTATTTTAATTAGGGTTTATCTAAGTGTCATTGGAAGAGCAAAAGACCCAGGGCTGACATTTGCCCTTCAGCACGTGACTGATGGTTTTTTCCTGAGCAAGAAGTCAGATGCAGCCCTTGCTGTTAAGCGTGTGGATCTCTGTCTGTTAATTGATTGTTAGTTATTTATTTATTTCTCTTTTTAAAGCAGTTATCTACTTATTTACTTACTGAGTGATGCTGTTATTTAATTCTTTTGTTGGAATATAACGTATTTAATAAAAAGAAACTGATGGTTCTGTTCTCTAGCCCCTTCACCAGCCTCGTCGCTCTTCTCTGGACTTGCTGGAAAGGGCTTTGGCCAATACATCCGCCAGCTCCTTCAAGAGCCTAGGATGAATCCCATCTGGCCCCATAGACTTGTGGGTGTCCAGTTGGCCAAGCAGGGCTCTGGCCACCTCCTCTTGGACCATGGGAGCCTCGTATTGCTCCTCTATTTCCGGGGTTTCTACACAGAGGGAACAGCTTTCTTTACAATTAAAGATCAAAGCAAAGAAGGCATTAAGTACCTCAGCCTTCTCCTCATCCCCTGTCGCCGTTGTTCCCTCTGTGTCCAAAAGGGATTGTAAGGTCTCCCTTCTCCTCCTTTTATTGTTTATATATTTATAGAAAGATTTTTTTGTTATCTTTTACAGACTTAGCCAATCTGATCTCTAGTTGAGCCTTAGCCCTTCTGAGTTTTTCCCTACACAGCCTCACTTCCCTCCTGTAGTCCCCCCAAGAGGCCTGTCCCCTCTTCCAGAGCCTATAAACATTCCTTTTTTTCCTAATGTCACTCAAGATTTCTCTACTCAACCAAGCTGTTTTTTTCCCCTGCCCACCTTTTTCCCAGAACACGGGGATGGCTTTCTCCTGAGCTGCTAGGATCTCCTTATTGAAGAGCTCCCAGCCCTCATGGGCTCCCTTGCCCCCAAGTACTGTCTCCCAGGAGACTTTGCCAACCAGCCTTCTAAAGAGTTCAAAGTCTGCCCTCTGGAAATTCAATGCCAATAATTACAACATGTAATAGTTCCAAGAAGTGGTAAAGAATATCCCTGGAGGTGTTCAAGGCCAGGCTCAATGGGGTCTTGGGCAGTTTGATCTAGGGGGAGGTGTCCCTGTCCATGGCAGGGGGGCTGGAACTAGATGATCTTTAAGGTCCCTTCCAAGCCAAACTGTGCTATGATGCTATGATATTATGACGCTATGATGCTATGAACATGTATCAGTTACCTGATTTAAGGAAACTGTAGTTGTGATATCAATGCATGTGATTTGGTGTAGAGATATCCCTCATGTGTCTGGATCTACGACAAAGCCATGTTCACTCTTTATCATTAGATGTTAAGGAGTTTGATTCTGGCAACAATGTCATGCACTGTAACTTAAAGCATGAAGAACAGCAAGTCTTTCGTTTATGGAAGTTGACTGAGAAATACAACTTTAAAATAGTTAACTTTTCATGTGAGCAGGAGAAAATAAGCATGGACACCTGAAATCTTACGGAATTTGGGGATGTCTGCGATTGTCTCAACGCAATGGCTGCTGGCAAGAAGCAGGCTGCAACAGCAAAGAGACGTGACTGTTTGAAGGAGAGTCCTGGCTAGCAGTGTTCTTTCTGAGACAACGGGTTTGACAGCCTTGCTTCCAGTGGGCTGCTGCACCTGGCCATAGAGCCTTACGCAGCACAATGGCCTTGCCAGTTAGTGATCTACTGGGGCTAACACACAGAGGAGTGGACAGCACACAGGCAAAGCTCTATGCAGATCGCAGATTACTGTCATCGTGAACATTCGTGTGCCTGCCATGCTACGAGACAACAAAAAAGCAACATAGCTAAGTTCTGGTGTGCATTCAGGTGCAGGCTGTGGGGATACAGGGGAGGCAGGGGCTGGTATGTTAGGGCTGCATGTAAAACCGAAGAAGGGAGAAGATACCGAGGGCAGATGGAAGTAGAAGAATTACAGTAATATTCTGTGGGAATGATACTGAAAATGCTGGCAAATAAACTCTCTAAGATTCGTTTTGGAGTTTTAGAAAGCAAGCATCATTTACCATGTCTGGGCAACGTGCGGGAGAGATGTCCATCAATCACATGCAACGAGACAAAGGCTGGTTACAGAACTTATGTCCATATGGATAAACTTTTGCAGAAATCTTATGCATATTCTATTACTTTCCAAGAACTACTTCTAGTGTTGTTATGAACTTCACAACAGTCCAATCTCTCGCTGCTTCGGAGCTAGCTCCAGCTCTCTCCCTGACCTTCCATTTGAAATAGGGAGAGACGGCAAGCAGAGGCAATTGAGGAAGAAGAAACATCTGTTCAGCACAGATAACATTTCACACAAGACTTTATCACCTCCAAAGAATGAACAGTGTCTGGAAAAAAGACTGTTTGAAAAAAACCCAACATCCTACCAGGGGGACATTCTAACTTTCAAAAAATACAATTACTTAGGTGAAACTTAACTTTACTTTAGCTTAAACCAAATTATTCAACTTTCTAGTAGCAACTGCTTGCATCAGGAAAAGCACACATGTTGCTCGAGGGACATCCCTTGGCCTGAGTTACTGACAAGAGGTACATCAACTCCTCGTGACTGCCAAGCTGTGGAGTGTTATTGAGGAGGGGAAAAGCTGCCGCCCATGACCGATGTCCCTCCTCCCAGTGCCTTGACCCTGCAACTGGCCAGGCCACCTCTGTAAAGAGCCTCTGGAGGCACCCGGACCCTGCCTGTCTGTGAACCTCATGAGGTTAAACAAGACGAAGTACGGGGTCCTACGTCTCGGTTGAGGCAATGCCCAGTTTCAATACAGGAAATGAGGTGATTGAGAGCAGCCCTGCAGAGAAGGACTTGCGGGTGCTGGTCGATGAGAAACTTGACGTGAGCTGGCAATGTGTGCTCATAGCCCAGAAGGCCAAACATAACTTGGGCTGCATCAAAAGAAGCGTGGCCAGCAGGTCGAGGGAGGTAATGCTGTTCCTCTCTTGTGAGACATCACCTAGAGTACTGTGTCCAGTTCTTGAGTCCTCAAAATAAGAAGCCATGTGGAGCTATTGGAACAGGTCCACAAGAGGACTACAAAGATGATCAGGTGGCTGGAGCCATGAGGACAGACTGAGAAAGTTTGGCTTATTCAGCCCAGAGAATACTTCAAGGAGACCTTATAGGGACCTTCCAGTACCTGAAGGGGGCTATAGGAAAGCCAGGGAGGGCCTGTCCACAAAAGCTTGTAGTGATAGGATATGATGAACATGCATATGATTTAGGAGAGAAGTTAGAAAGAACATAGAGAAGGGCTTAGCTCACTACAATTGACAGTGTTTGCTAGTAAAGGCTTTGAAGACCCTAGATGCTGATAAGGGAGGAGCTCCTTTGTACACATTCATTGATAAGGGAAAGCTGGAATGTAAGCAACAGCAGAAAGCTGGCTGTATCCTGCTCTGCAGTTCTGGAGCTCAATCAGGATAAGACTGCACCTGTGCACAAATTGAGTTCAGGGACAATTCATGAGGAAGACGACGGCTCCTTCATCCCTGAGATCCTTGGCCACGGCCATCAGAAGGCATTGCACAAGCACAGGACTGGAAAGATCTTTCTAGAACTAACTATAATATGAAGTGGGGAGGGTCATGAATATGTAGTAGGCATTTATGAACAGGTATGTCTTTACACTGTAACTATCTGCTTGTTAGACCATACGGTGTGTGAATTAGGAGGATGACCCCGTCGTGCCCACCAGTGAATAAATGCATACCTACTTTATAACCGTTAATTGAGTTATGGACTTTGATTCTGCAAAACAATTTGGCACCCGAGATGGGACATCCCTCTCTATTTGGCTGCAGGATTGGTGGGGAGTGGGATGTTCTAGGTGCCACTGGACCATTTCTCTGGAGAATCTCCCATCCCCACCTTGTCCCTGTGGGGAGAGAGACGGCTAATCAGTGGGCAGACAAGGTACATAACTTAGGGATACAGACGCCTGCAGGGGAGAGGCGGGAGATGAGTCTGTAAGCCTTGTATGGGACGCCACACGTGAAGATGAGGAGATCGATTGTTCTCCCCTGGAATCGTTGGGCCCAAAGACACATAGTGAGGTGAGCTGAGGGGTTCCTATAGCTTGCCAAGACCTTGTAAGGTGTCAGAAGTTGAGGAAATTCTTCCTGCTGGAATAGCTGGAGAACTTTTTTTGGATAGCTACCATTTGTTGGCAGTATTTCGTGCCTGTACCATGTATATTTTAACATCACTGAGAGCTCATTTTAAGTTCAGTCCATGGGACTTCAAGGAGATGATAAATGGGATTGGAGTAATAACTGTTGCATGTGCATATATTAAGCGTTGCTCCTGCCCAATACCATGTGTGGTTTGGATATTTATGACACCCAAGTCTTATGAGAAGCGGCGGAGAGAGCAGGAGTTGTTTAACCTGGAGAAGAGGAGGCTGAGGGGAGACCTTACTGCTCTCTACAACTACCTGAAGGGAGGTTGTGGAGAGGAGGGAGTTGGCCTCTTCTCCCAAATGACAGGGCACAGGACAAGAGGAAATGCCAGGGGAGGTTCAGGCTTGACATCAGGAAAAAATATTTCACAGAAAGTGTCATTGGGCCCTGGAACAGGCTGCCCAGGGAGGTGGTTGAGTCACTTTTCCTGAAGGTGTTTAAAAGACAGGTGGATGAGGTGCTGAGCGGCATGGGTTAGTGACTGAAGGGAATGGTTGAACTCGATGATTCAGTGGCTCCTTTCCAATCTAGTGATTCTGTAGTTCTATGACATCGGAAATCACGGATCCAATTTCACTGGTCGTGACCAACACTGTGTGAGTTGAGCTGGCTCTGATACGAATGGCTGTGTGTTTGAGACGCAGCATTGTTGTGAAGCAAGTGAGGAGTTCTGACTGTTGTGTGTTGTGGATTTGTTCTGTGCTCTGTGAATTGTCTCATGTATGATGGAGCACTGGAATTTGGCAGGAATTTAAAACTTTAGATACTAGTGGGGAGATAAGCAGGTGCACCGGGGTGGGCTCAAGCTGCTGACCTGTGCCACCAAGGAGCTTCAAGAACTATGCAGGTAAAACTAGACAGGTTAGCTTGCTCATTCTGAGAAGTGAGGGGTGCTGCCAGAGACAAAGCACTTGAAGCTTCAAACATTTATAAGACTTACAATTTTGTTTTGATTAATCTTAGAAATACATCTCTGGGACCTTTCAATCTCCAATCACAGAATCACAGAACAACCAGGTTGGAAGGGACCCATCGGATCTTCTAGTCCAACCATTCCTAGCTAACACTAAACCAAGTCCCTCAAGACCTCATCCACCCGTGCCTTAAACACCTCCAGGGAAGGTGAAGCAACCGCCTCCCTGGGCAGCCTATTCCAATGCCCAATGACCCTCTGTGTGAAAAACTTCCTCCTAATCTCCAGTCTAAATCTCCCCTGGCGGAGCTTGAGGCCCTTCCCTCTTGTCCTTTCCCCTGTCACTTGGGAGAAAAGGCCAGCTCCCTCCTCTCTACAACCTCCTTTCAGGTACTCGTAGAGAGTAATGAGGTCTCCTCTCAGCCTCCTCTTCTCCGGGCTAAACAACCTCAGCTCTCTCAGCCGCTCCTCATAGGGTCTGTTCTCCAGCCCCTTCACCAGCCTCGTCGCTCTTCTCTGGACTTGCTCCAGAACCTCAACATCCTTCTTGTGCTGAGGGACCCAGAACTGCACACAGTATTCAAGGAACGGCCTCACCAGTGCCGAGTACTGAGGGAGAATCACCTCCCTGGACCTGCTGGTCACACCGTTTCTGATCCAAGCCAGGATGCCATTGGTCTTCTAGGCCACCTGGGCACACTGCTGGCTCATGTTCAGTCGGCTGTCGACCAACACCCCCAGGTCCCTCTCCTCCTGGCAGTTTTCCAGCCAGGCTACTCCCACTCTGTAGTTCTGTATAGGGTTGTTGTGCCCCAAGTGCAGGACCAGGCATTTGGCCGTGTTAAACCTCATGCCATTGGACACAGCCCAGCAGTCCAGCCTGTTTAGGTCCCTTTGCAGAGCCTCCCTACCCACCAGCAGATCGACACTTGCACACAGCTTTGTGTCATCTGCAAACTTGCTAAGGGTACCCTCAACGCCTTCAGCCAGGTCGTTGATGAAGACATTGAACAGGGCTGGACCTGGCACTGAGCCCTGGGGAACACCACTTGTAACAGGCCTCCAGCTGGACTTAACACCATTTACCACCACTCTCTGCGCCCGGACATCCAGCCTGTAGTTGCCCGGATCTTCCCTGCTACCCTTCTTGTAAATGGGCACTGCATCAGCCAGCCTCCAGTCCACAGGTACCTCCCCAGTCTTCCAGGACTGCTGGAAGATGATGGAAAGGGCTTTGGCCAATACATCCACCAGCTCCTTCAATAGCCTAGGATGAATCCCATCTGGCCCCATAGACTTGTGGGTGTCCAGTTGGCCAAGCGGGGCTCTGACCACCTCCTCTTGGACCATGGGAGCCTCGTATTGCTCCTCTATTTCCAGGGTTTCTACACAGAGGGAACAGCTTTCTTTACAATTAAAGATCAAAGCAAAGAAGGCATTAAGTACCTCAGCCTTCTCCTCATCCCCTGTCGCCGTTGTTCCCTCTGTGTCCAAAAGGGACTGTATTGTCTCCCTTCTCCTCCTTTTATTGTTTATATATTTATAGAAAGATTTTTTGTTATCTTTTACAGACTTAGCCAATCTGATCTCTAGTTGAGCCTTAGCCCTTCTGAGTTTTTCCCTACACAGCCTCACTTCCCTCCTGTAGTCCCCCCAAGAGGCCTGTCCCCTCTTCCAGAGCCTATAAATGCAAGATATATAGAATATTTTTCAGTATTTTTTATCTTTTCAGACAGAATAAGTTCAGTCTTTAGCGCAAGATTCAAGGGGGTTCTAAAGCCTTTTCTTTCTCTCTTGACTTTTTGGTAGGGGATGGGACCATTATTTTTTTCATAATCTATTTTAAATACTAGTGACAGTATATTCTGGGGCCTTCTTCCTCCCTCCTTCCCTCGCTCCCTCCCTCCCTCCCTCCCTTCCCTCCTTCCCAAAACCAAAACTGAAGTTTATGAACTTAGTGCAACGTGATCCCTATAAATGTACTTTGAAGGGAGTTTTCCAGTAACATCTCTCAGGCGGGATATTTAAAATCGAGAGCACAACCTAGAACAACTTTTGGTGATAGTACTTGGGCCTTCTGATTGTCTTATCTCTGTTTATTGTTAATTATTTGCTAGGAGTCCTTTTCTTTTCAGACGAAGTTGTTGCCGTGTTGGGTGAAGGTACTTATGGAAAAGTAGTGGAATGCATCGATCACGAAGCGTAAGTCTTTTAATTCAGCACCTGTCGTTTTTCTTACTGAGACTCTCAGCGTGAGGTTCAGGAAGTGCCTTCTGATCCTGTCAGGCTTTCTCTTTGCTTCCTCACATGCCGCTCTCTGTATTTCTCTAAGGCCACCTCAGCTGCCAAACAAAAGTGTACGTTGGTTCATGCTGCTAAAAGCAGGCCCTAGACATGAGGGCTGTGCAGGGTTGGTGGATGAGGCTAAGTCTGTGTCTTCTGCAGGCACAGCCCAGCCAGGTAGAGGTCAGGGTTGATGGGGAGAGGTGGCCTGGAGAGAGCGTTGGGTGCAGCTGCAGTCCCCACAATGGGCAGCCTTGGGGCCTGTGCCCCCCATCTCTGGATAAAGAGCAGTGTCTGACATCGTGTACCTTCCCTTAAAGCATCATCTGCAAGGAGGCAGCGCCATTTGGGTTCTAACAGAGTGGGCACTACAAATGAATAACAGACTTTGTGTTTGACTGCACTTTTGCTGTGTGCAAAATAATATGGAGGGGGGTTGTCTTCCCAGTCCCCTCAGAAGGCATTTGACACCTCAGTGACATTTTTACTACTCCTTGGAGGACTGAAGGCGGCTTCCCATTTCTGATTAAGGATTGTCTTAGGCTGTGAAGTGGGGAAGTTTCTCCAGCGGTAGCCCAGCATCCAGAGAAATGAAATGGAGGTGAAAGGGCCTTGAAGAATGATACAGTTCTTAAAAGGATCGAGTGTGTTTCCAAAACGTAAAGATGAAGTTTTAGTTGTGTTTGTGCATAGATGACTCTGCATTATATGAAGTCAGCGTGCCCTTTTCCCAGAAGGTTTCCAGCGTTAGGAACAAGGCCGTAGATGGGTGATAATTACCCAAGAGTCTGAGTTAAAAGTACTCATTGTTCTCATCTCTGATAAAACCTGTCTTTTCAGGGACGGCACGCATGTCGCAGTGAAAATAGCAAGAAATACCAATTGGTCCTCTGAAGCCACTCGACGTGAAATACAAGTGCTGGAAGATTTAAAAGCATCAGACCCCAGCAATGCCTAGTAAGCACACACAGCTGACTGCGCTGTCTTCTGGCTTGGAGATTTCTTCAGCGCCGCCGCTTCCTGTAACACGCAGTGTATGTAGGAGTGCTGCACAACTTGCTGTTGCAATGCACGTGTTTTCCTGCTTTTGCAGTCACTGTGTCCAGATGCTGGGATGGTTTGAGTACCACGGGCACGTCTGCATTGTTTTTGAGCTCCTGGGGCTGAGCACCTTTGACTTTATGAGAGAAAACAACTACCAGCCATTTAGCCTGGACGACATTAGACACATGGCCTATCAGATCTGCACCTCCGTCAACTGTAAGTATGTTCCTTCTTTGCTTTATTTGTTAAAGTTTGCTTGCAGAAGCCACTAACTGTATGATTTCTCTTGCAGTTTTGCATACGAAGAAGTTGACACATACAGATCTGAAGCCAGACAATATTGTCCTTGTGAAGTCTGACTATGTAGAAGAGTACAACCCCAAGCAGGTAAGCTGCTGTCCTCTTCCCCACCTCCCTCTTACTCAGCCATCCTCTGTGTTTATTTGGTCACTTGCCAAATAAACCTTTCGTTTCAGGGATGCCGTGAGCGCAGACTGAGAAAAGCAGACATCAGAATCGTGGACTTTGGGTGCGCCTACTATGATCATGAGTATCATGGCACTTTGGTGTCTTCCAGACCGTACAGAGCTTCCGAAGTCATCCTAGGTGAGTGGAAGGAGGTTTGCTTGGCTGATCTTTCACGTAGGAGATTTGCCTGCTATTGAGTGGAGCTAGAGCAGTGTTTGATGCCTTGCTTCAGCTGCCGAATGTGTACAGCCTGGTCTAAACGTGAACAACCTGAATCTTTTCACAGAGCTTGGATGGTCACAGCCGTGTGATGTTTGAAGCATAGGATGTACTCTCCTGGAATACTACCTCAAAGACTTAGTATTTCAGGTAGGGAACTACGAACCCAAAAGAGTGCAGCACATGTAACACTCCCCAACATGATGAACAAAGGCTATGGAGAGGTGCGGACTGAGAGGAATGGTCTGGGCAAGAAAGTAAGTTGCTTTTCTCTGTAATGCCAAGTTGAAGAGAACGTAAGGTGTAGGCACCAAGGAATGTTCTCAGCAGCAGATTTTGACAAGTGGCTTCCAGTAGACATTTCGGCAGTGACTTGAAAGGAAGAATCGTCCTCTGAATGTTTGGCATTTACAAGTTACCTTACTACCAGATGTGGCTTCAACTATCACCACCAGCAAATACTACCTAAATACCTAAATCCTGTCCTCTTAACAGTATTGCTGAAGTTGAACTTGAAGAAGAAAAGAAAAGAAACACCCACCAAGGCAAGGTGAAGGGGAAAAACTCCAGTAGCTTGTAACTTCTTTCAGCAAATAGAGAACATGAGCCTCTCTGTTTTCCCTTGATCAAGTTCAGCTTATCGGTTGCCGGGTACAGTCAAAGTGAAGTCAGGCTGGCACATGCTTCTTGACAACTTCCACTCAACCAAGAATGAAAAATGCCTCTCTTGACTTCCCTCCAGGCCATTGACGACAAACGACACCCGGCGATGATGGAGCGATGGGCCTTTGCCAGAGCAAGTGATAAACAGAGTTGTTTCACTAACGGAATAGAATTATTTCTCTAATGGCCGCTTAGCCTGGGATGAACACAATGCTGTTGGGCGATACTTCTTGAAGTTCCGTAAAGCCCTGAAGGTAAGATTACAGGGGGAAGATGCTTCTGAGCAGCGGAGCTCCAAGTGCAAGTCTAGGATTTGAAGCCTGTGGTTTTTCGTTATCTTCACAAAGGAATACATGGTGTGGCAAGATAGAGACCACAAGAACCTGTTTGACCTGATTGAAAAGATGCTGCAGTATGACCCAGCCAAGTGCGTTACTCTGGCAGAAGCACTGGAACATCCTTTCTTCCTCCCGCTGAAGCAGGAAAATAGCACCTAGACCCCGAGAGCTGAGGCAGAGTTGAGAAACGTAAACTATGTTAAGTGCCGTTTGCTTGTTTGCGTATGTTAGGCATTTAGTTATTGATGGTGAATTCAAATTCTTTTGTTGGAATAAAATTTATTTAAGAAAGGGATCCTGATGAGCCCAGTTGTGTTTCTCCAGTAAAACAAGAGCGGAGCGTTTTTCTGAGCTTGCATGTGGACTCACAATGGCATGAGGTGGGGGTTAAAAACAAAGAAAGGCATGTGGGCACTGGCCCATTGTGACATCACTGCAGTGGATCCTGGTAACACTGTGTGGGGCAGAGGTAGGGGCAGAGCTGCTGGCGGAGGTCAGCAGGCAGGAGGCTCTAGGGGCTGAGCTGGGAAAAAGCTGTCCCTGAAGAAGAGTCACCGACGGGTCTTGCGCGGGAGAAGGAGAGAGCGAGGCAGCCTGGAGAACCTGCGGCTTGGCGTGCGCTACGGGCAACCTGTGTAGCACGTTGAGCTGGGAAAGATCCAGGACGCTCTTTGAGTGTGTCACACATCATTTCTGAGCCCAGGTAACACACTCTCCTGCCCAAGGGGACGCCGACAGCCCAACAATCCCAAAGCCTTCCCCACATCCTTCTCTCTGAACTGCAGAGCTATGGGTTTGATGGGTGGAAAGTTTGGGGGATAAGGAATTGGTTGGATGGTCACATCCAGTAAGTAGCAGTCAACAGCTCGATGTCCAGATGGAGATCCGTGACAAGTGGGGTCCTTACTGGGACATTTGCTGTTTAATATCTTCATCAATGATAGAGACAAAGAGATGGAGGTCACCCTAAGCGAGTTTGCAGATGACGCTAAGCTGAGCGGTGCAGTTGTCACATCAGAAGGATGGGCTGTCGTCCCAAGGGTCCTAGAGAAGGTGGCAAAGTGGGACTATGCGAACCTCATGAGGTTCAACAAGGCCAAGGGCAAAGCCCTACACCTGGCTTGGGAGAACCTGTGCTTTCAGTGCACGCTGGGGGATGACGTGACTGAGAGCAGCTCTGCGGACAAGGACTTGGGGTTGCTGCTTGACGAGAAGCTCAACGTAATCAGGCAACGTGTGCTCACAGCCCAGGAGACCAACCATATCCTGGGCTGCATCAAAAGAAGCGTGGCCAGCAGGTCAAGGGAGGGGATTCTGCCCCTCTATTCCACTCTTGGAGTACTGTGTCCAGTTCTGGAATCGCCAACATAAGAAGGATATGGAACCTTTCGGATGGGTCCACAGGAGGGCCACAAAGACGATGCGAGGGCTGGAGCACCTCTGCTACGAGGACAGGCTGAGGGAGTTGGGCTCCTTCAGTCAGGAGAAGAGATGGCTCCGGGGAGACCTTGTAGTGGCCGTAGAGTACCGGACGGGGGCCTAGAGGAAAGCAATGGAGGGACTGTTTAGAAGGGCACATGGTGACAGGAGGGTGGGGAGTGGCTTTAAATTGGAAGGGGAAAGGTTTAGATTGAACACTAGGAAGAAATTTTTCCCTATGAGGGTGGTGAGGCTCAGGTTGCCCAGGGAAGCTGTGGCTGCCCCATCCCAGGAGGTGTTCAAGGCCAGGCTGGATGAGGCCTTGGGTGACAGGGGGTGGAACTGGATGGGCTTTGAGGTCCCTTCCAATCCAAACCATTGGATGTGTCTTGGTTACAGACGTGACATTCCGAGCAAACCAATTATCCTGACATGGATCAAAAAGGAAGTCTGGGTCCTGCAAGACGTGGCAGGGCTAAAAGGAGAACGACGGGATCACCAAGCAGTGCACCGGAGAGCAAACAGAGGAAAATGGATCTTGAATGTCGCAGCGGGTCTGAAAAGAGAAAGACATCAGCAAGCAGTGCGCTAACATCCCAGTGCAACAAATCAGATCTTGGAAGAAGCAAGATCGCTAAAAAGAGATCGAGATCCACAAGCAGTGCACGGGAGAGCAAGCGCTGTAAACTGGATCGTAGCGAGATGAGTGGTCATGAAAAGGAATTGGAGGCAAGGCCCAGTCTCGATGAGTATTTGCCGATGCGACCCATTCTAATGGAGAATTTCTTTATTTTGTGAAGATTAATTCTTATCGAGGCAGCTGTCATTGAGTGGAGGGGGGATAGGGAGTTCTGTCGATAACATTAGTAGTTTATTCCTTTGGCTGATATTAGTGGCTTATTCTTTTTTTTTTTTTTTTTTTTTTTTCTGGGATTTGATTTTCTTGAGTGAAAATGTATAGTTTGCAGGTACACTTGTGGCAGCACAGAGGACAGTCTTGCTTCACTGGAGTGCCTGAAACACAGGCATCTCTCTTGTGCCTTCAGAATTTCCCCGATTACAGGCACTTTTTTCCAGCCCTCCTCAAAAATGCAAGTCTGGGCAATTAAAGTTGCTTTTAACTCGGTATTGCGGAAACAGAGAGGACATCACATCTGATTCTTACTTCTGTATAACATGTTTATTAAGACGTTCTAAGAATCGCTGAAAAATCTATAGAGTCAGATATGTATGACGTCTGCCTGCTAGTGGGGCAGTTTTTCTGGTCTTTGTTACATATTTAATGACTGAAAAATCTGCAGATAGGATTTTTAATGTAAGATCTTCAGCTGCGATGGCCTAAAGTAAATATGTATGCTGTGTGCTATGAACCAAACAATTCTATCGAATATTCAGACTAGTGATTTCATTTCAGTTGCTTTAGAGGAGTATTTTAATGTGGACAAAAGGTGATTTTATACAGTAATACTGAAGCACATTCTGCCCTCTATCTCTGGAAGATACATCTAAAAAATACCTTTGATGCATAGAAGAGAATTCTTAAATGCTTTTGCTTTAAACAAGAATGCCGGCACCAAAATGCTGAAGGAAAATTCATGTAACCAATCTTGCAAAAGGAAAATAATGACCTTGTAATTTTTCTGCTGCCTTCCCACTGGGAGTATCTCACCTGAAAATCTGTTCCTTGCCACCTTTCTGCCCTGGAACATAAACGATGTGCCCTGTGAAATGCCGGGGCCTGAACTGGAAATTGCTCCTGTCTACTGCCTTGGGCATGGGGCGTATCTGAGTGCCCAACCGCCTCCCTGCTGAATGCATTTTGTATTCTGAGCTGAATTGACTCGGGTTGGTTAATTGACTGGAGAATCCTGGTGCCATTTTAGGCGAGTCATCGAAGGAGCACAGCCAGGAGTGTGGAGGACGACGAGAAGGGTCACCTGATCTGTCGGAGAGGAGACATGCTAAATGCAAGATGTATAGAATATTTTTCAGTATTTTTTAACTTTTCAGATAGAATAAGTTCAGTCTTTAGCGGAAGATTCAAGGGGGTTCTAAAGCCTTTTCTTTCTCTCTTGACTTTTTGGTAGGGGATGGGACCATTATTTTTTTCATAATCTACTGTAAATACTAGTGACAGTATATTCTGGGGCCTTCTTCCTCCCTCCTTCCCTCCCTCCCTCCCTCCCTTCCCTCCTTCCCAAATCCAAAACTGAAGTTTATGAACTTAGCGCAATGTGATCCCTATAAATGTACTTTGAAGGGAGTTTTCCAGTAACATCTCTCAGGCGGGATATTTAAAATCGAGAGCGCAACCTAGAACAACATTTGGTGATAGTACTTGGGCCTTCTGATTGTCTTATCTCTGTTTATTGTTAATCATTTGCTAGGCTCTTTAATAGCTGAGTAACCCCACCAGTTGGGTGATTAGGAGTCCTTTTCTTTTCAGACGAAGTTGTTGCCGTGTTGGGTGAAGGTACTTACGGAAAAGTAGTGGAATGCATCGATCACGAAGCGTAAGTCTTTTAATTCTGCGCCTGTCTTTTTTCTTACTGAGACTCTCAGCGTGAGGTTCAGGAAGTGCCTTCTGATCCTGTCAGGTTTTCTCTTTGCTTCCTCACATGCCGCTCTCTGTATTTCTCTAAGGCCACCTCAGCTGCCAAACAAAAGTGTACGTTGGTTCATGCTGCTAAAAGCAGGCCCTAGACACAAGGGTTGCGCAGGGTTGGTGGATGAGGCGAAGGCTGCCTCTTCAGCAGAAGGTCAGGGCTGACGGGGAGAGGTAGCCTGGGGAGAGCGTGGGGTGCAGCTGCAGTCCCCACAGTGGGCAGCCTTGGGGCCTGTGCCACCCAGCTCTGGATAACGAGCAGTGTCTGACACTGTGTAGCTTCCTTCGAAGCCGCATCTGCAAGGAGGCAGCACCATCTGGGTTCTCAGTGTGCACTATAAATCAAACACATACCTTGTGCTTGATTGCACTTTTGTTGTGTGCAACAGAGTGTGGAAAGAAGTTGTCTTTCCAGTCCTCGTAGGAGGTATTTGACACCTCAGTGACATTTTTACTACTCCTTGGAGGACTGAAGGCGGCTTCCCATTTCTGATTAAGGATCGTCTTAGGCTGTGAAGTGGGGAAGTTTCTCCAGCGGTAGCCCAGCATCCAGAGAAATGAAATGGAGGTGAAAGGGCCTTGAAGAATGATACAGTTCTTAAAAGGATCGAGTGTGTTTTCAAAACGTAAAGATGAAGTTTTAGTTGTGTTTGTGCATAGATGACTCTGCATTATATGAAGTCAGCGTGCCCTTTTCCCAGAAGGTTTCCAGCGCTAGGAACAAGGCCGTAGATGGGTGATAATTACCCAAGAGTCTGAGTTAAAAGTACTCATTGTTCTCATCTCTGATAAAACCTGTCTTTTCAGGGAAGGCACGCATGTCGCAGTGAAAATAGCAAGAAATACCAATTGGTCCTCTGAAGCCACTCGACGTGAAATACAAGTGCTGGAAGATTTAAAAGCATCAGACCCCAGCAATGCCTAGTAAGCACACACAGCTGACTGCGCTGTCTTCTGGCTTGGAGACTTCTTCAGCGCCGCCGCTTCCTGTAACACACAGTGTATGTAGGAGTGCTGCACAACTTGCTGTTGCAATGCATGTGTTTTCCTGCTTTTGCAGTCACTGTGTCCAGATGCTGGGATGGTTTGAGTACCACGGGCACGTCTGCATTGTTTTTGAGCTCCTGGGGCTGAGCACCTTTGACTTTATGAGAGAAAACAACTACCAGCCATTTAGCCTGGACGACATTAGACACATGGCCTATCAGATCTGCACCTCCGTCAACTGTAAGTATGTTCCTTCTTTGCTTTATTTGTTAAAGTTTGCTTGCAGAAGCCACTAACTGTATGATTTCTCTTGCAGTTTTGCATACAAAGAAGTTGACACATACAGATCTGAAGCCAGACAATATTGTCCTTGTGAGGTCTGACTATGTAGAAGAGTACAACCCCAAGCGGGTAAGCTGCTGTCCTCTTCCCCACCTCCCTCTTACTCAGCCATCCTCTGTGTTTATTTGGTCACTTGCCAAATAAACCTTTCGTTTCAGGGATGCCGTGAGCGCAGACTGAGAAAAGCAGACATCAGAATCGTGGACTTTGGGTGCGCCTACTATGATCATGAGTATCATGGCACTTTGGTGTCTTCCAGACCGTACAGAGCTCCCGAAGTCATCCTAGGTGAGTGGAAGGAGGTTTGCTTGGCTGATCTTTCACGTAGGAGATTTGCCTGCTATTGAGTGGAGCTAGAGCAGTGTTTGATGCCTTGCTTCAGCTGCCGAATGTGTGCAGCCTGGTCTAAACGTGAACAACCTGAATCTTTTCACAGAGCTTGGATGGTCACAGCCGTGTGATGTTTGGAGCATCGGATGTACTCTCCTGGAATACTACCTCGGAAAATTAGTATTTCTGGTAGGAAACTATGAACCTAAAGGAGTGCAGCACGTATAACATTCCCCAACACTCCCCAACAGCTAGTGAATGAACCAACAAGGGAAGGCGCCCTCCTGGACTTGCTGTTTGTCAATAAAGAAGGCCTGGTGGGTGGGGGATGTGACAGTAGGAGGATGCCTAGGACTAAATGACCAGGGGATAACAGGGTTTTCTGTTCTAGGCGAAGTGAAGTGGGTGCTAAGCAGGACAGGAGCATTAAATTTCCAGAGGGCAGACGTTGAACTCTTTAGAAGGCTTGTTGGCAACGTCTCATGGGAGACAGTACTTAAGAGCAAGGGAGCCCATGAGGGCTGGAAGCTCTTCAATAAGGAGATCCTAGCAGCTCAGGAGAAAGCCATCCCCGTGTTCCGGGGAAAAAGCCGGCAGGGGAAAAAAAACAGCTTGGTTGAACAGAGAGATCTTAAGTGACATTAAGAAGAAGAGGAACGTTTATAGTCTCTGGAAGAGGGGACAGGCCTCTTGGGTAGACTACTGGAGGGAAGTCAGGTTGTGTAGAGAAAAAATCAGAGGGGCTAAGGCTCAACGATGAACATGATGAACACTCATGATGAACAAAGGCTACAGAGAGGTGCGGACTGAGAGGAATGGTCTGGGCAAGAAAGGAAGCTGCATTTCTCTGTAATGCCAAGTTGAAGAGAACGGAAGGTGTAGGCACCCAGGAATGTTCTCAGCAGCAGATTTTGACAAGTTGCTTCCAGTAGACATTTCGGCAGTGACTTGAAAGGGAGAATTGTCCTCCGAATGTTTGGCCTTTACAAGGTACCTTACTACCAGATGTGGCTTCATCTATCACCACCAGCAAATACTACCTAAATACCCGAATCCTGTCCTCTTAACAGTATTGCTGAAGTTGAACTTGAAGTAGAAAGAAAAGAAACACCCACCAAGGCAAGGTGAAGGGGAAAAACTCCAGTAGCTTGTAACTTCTTTCAGCAAATAGAGAACATGAGCCTCTCTGTTTTCCCTTGATCAAGTTCAGCTTATCGGTTGCCGGGTACAGTCAAAGTGAAGTCAGGCTGGCACATGCTTCTTGACAGCTTCCACTCAACCAAGAATGAAAAATGCCTCTCTTGACTTCCTTCCAGGCCACTGACGACAAACTACACCTGGCGATGATGGAGCGATTGCTGGGGCCTTTGCCAGAGCAAGTGATAAACAGAGTTGTTTCACTAACGAAACAGAATTATTTCTCTAATGGCCGCTTAGCCTGGGATGAACACAATGCTGTTGGGCGATACTTCTTGAAGTTCCGTAAAGCCCTGAAGGTAAGATTACAGGGGGAAGATGCTCCTGAGCAGCGGAGCTCCAAGTGCAAGTCTAAGATTTGAAGCCTGTGGTTTTTCGTTATCTTCACAAAGGAATACATGGTGTGGCAAGATAGAGACCACAAGAACCTGTTTGACCTGATTGAAAAGATGCTGCAGTATGACCCAGCCAAGCGCGTTACTCTGGCAGAAGCACTGGAACATCCTTTCTTCATCCCGCTGAAGCAGGGAAATAGCACCTAGACTCCGAGAGCTGAGGTAGACAAGCTTCTCTGTCTGCCTGTTGAGAAACATAAACTATGTTAAGTGCCGTTTGTTTGTTTGTTTGCGTATGTTAGGCATTTAGTTATTGATGGTGAATTCAAATTCTTTTGTTGGAATAAAATTTATTTAAGAAAAAGATACTGATGAGCCCAGTTGTGTTTCTCCAGTGAAATAAAATCTTAGCACACTTTTCTCGTGGGGACGAGAGCACCCTCTACTCTACAGGCCTCCCAAGAGCCAGGAAGTATTATTTTAATTAGGGTTTATCTAAGTGTCATTGGAAGAGCAAAAGACCCAGGGCTGACATTTGCCCTTCAGCACGTGACTGATGGTTTTTTCCTGAGCAAGAAGTCAGATGCAGCCCTTGCTGTTAAGCGTGTGGATCTCTGTCTGTTAATTGATTGTTATTTATTTATTTATTTCTCTTTTTAAAGCAGTTATCTACTTATTTACTTACTGAGTGATGCTGTTATTTAATTCTTTTGTTGGAATATAACGTATTTAATAAAAAGAAACTGATGGTTCTGTTCTCTAGCCCCTTCACCAGCCTCGTCGCTCTTCTCTTGACTTGCTGGAAAGGGCTTTGGCCAATACATCCGCCAGCTCCTTCAATAGCCTAGGATGAATCCCATCTGGCCCCATAGACTTGTGGGTGTCCAGTTGGCCAAGCAGGGCTCTGGCCACCTCCTCTTGGACTATGGGAGTTCTGGAGCTCAATCAGGATAAGACTGCACCTGTGCACAAATTGAGTTCAGGGACAATTCATGAGGAAGACGACGGCTCCTTCATCCCTGAGATCCTTGGCCACGGCCATCAGAAGGCATTGCACAAGCACAGGACTGGAAAGATCTTTCTAGAACTAACTATAATATGAAGTGGGGAGGGTCATGAATATGTAGTAGGCATTTATGAACAGGTATGTCTTTACACTGTAACTATCTGCTTGTTAGACCATACGGTGTGTGAATTAGGAGGATGACCCCGTCGTGCCCACCAGTGAATAAATGCATACCTACTTTATAACCGTTAATTGAGTTATGGACTTTGATTCTGCAAAACAATTTGGCACCCGAGATGGGACATCCCTCTCTATTTGGCTGCAGGATTGGTGGGGAGTGGGATGTTCTAGGTGCCACTGGACCATTTCTCTGGAGAATCTCCCATCCCCACCTTGTCCCTGTGGGGAGAGAGACGGCTAATCAGTGGGCAGACAAGGTACATAACTTAGGGATACAGACGCCTGCAGGGGAGAGGCGGGAGATGAGTCTGTAAGCCTTGCATGGGACGCCACACGTGAAGATGAGGAGATCGATTGTTCTCCCCTGGAATCGTTGGGCCCAAAGACACATAGTGAGGTGAGCTGAGGGGTTCCTATAGCTTGCCAAGACCTTGTAAGGTGTCAGAAGTTGAGGAAATTCTTCCTGCTGGAATAGCTGGAGAACTTTTTTTGGATAGCTACCATTTGTTGGCAGTATTTCGTGCCTGTACCATGTATATTTTAACATCACTGAGAGCTCATTTTAAGTTCAGTCCATGGGACTTCAAGGAGATGATAAATGGGATTGGAGTAATAACTGTTGCATGTGCATATATTAAGCGTTGCTCCTGCCCAATACCATGTGTGGTTTGGATATTTATGACACCCAAGTCTTATGAGAAGCGGCGGAGAGAGCAGGAGTTGTTTAACCTGGAGAAGAGGAGGCTGAGGGGAGACCTTACTGCTCTCTACAACTACCTGAAGGGAGGTTGTGGAGAGGAGGGAGTTGGCCTCTTCTCCCAAATGACAGGGCACAGGACAAGAGGAAATGCCAGGGGAGGTTCAGGCTTGACATCAGGAAAAAATATTTCACAGAAAGTGTCATTGGGCCCTGGAACAGGCTGCCCAGGGAGGTGGTTGAGTCACTTTTCCTGAAGGTGTTTAAAAGACAGGTGGATGAGGTGCTGAGCGGCATGGGTTAGTGACTGAAGGGAATGGTTGAACTCGATGATTCAGTGGCTCCTTTCCAATCTAGTGATTCTGTAGTTCTATGACATCGGAAATCACGGATCCAATTTCACTGGTCGTGACCAACACTGTGTGAGTTGAGCTGGCTCTGATACGAATGGCTGTGTGTTTGAGACGCAGCATTGTTGTGAAGCAAGTGAGGAGTTCTGACTGTTGTGTGTTGTGGATTTGTTCTGTGCTCTGTGAATTGTCTCATGTATGATGGAGCACTGGAATTTGGCAGGAATTTAAAACTTTAGATACTAGTGGGGAGATAAGCAGGTGCACCGGGGTGGGCTCAAGCTGCTGACCTGTGCCACCAAGGAGCTTCAAGAACTATGCAGGTAAAACTAGACAGGTTAGCTTGCTCATTCTGAGAAGTGAGGGGTGCTGCCAGAGACAAAGCACTTGAAGCTTCAAACATTTATAAGACTTACAATTTTGTTTTGATTAATCTTAGAAATACATCTCTGGGACCTTTCAATCTCCAATCACAGAATCACAGAATCACAGAACAACCAGGTTGGAAGGGACCCATCGGATCTTCTAGTCCAACCATTCCTAGCTAACACTAAACCAAGTCCCTCAAGACCTCATCCACCCGTGCCTTAAACACCTCCAGGGAAGGTGAAGCAACCGCCTCCCTGGGCAGCCTATTCCAATGCCCAATGACCCTCTGTGTGAAAAACTTCCTCCTAATCTCCAGCCTAAATCTCCCCTGGAGGAGCTTGAGGCCCTTCCCTCTTGTCCTTTCCCCTGTCCCTTGGGAGAAGAGGCCAGCTCCCTCCTCTCCACAACCACCTTTCAGGTAGTTGTAGAGAGTAATGAGATCTCCTCTCAGCCTCCTCTTCTCCGGGCTAAACAACCCCAGCTCTCTCAGCTGCTCCTCATAGGTTCTGTTCTCCAGCCCCTTCACCAGCCTCGTCGCTCTTCTCTGGACTTGCTCCAGAACCTCAACATCCTTCTTGTGCTGAGGGACCCAGAACTGGACACAGGATTCAAGGAGCGGCCTCACCAGTGCTGAGTACAGAGGGAGAATCATCTCCCTGGACCTGCTGGTCACACCGTTTCTGATCCAAGCCAGGATGCCATTGGTCTTCTAGGCCACCTGGGCACACTGCTGGCTCATGTTCAGTCGGCTGTCGACCAACACCCCCAGGTCCCTCTCCTCCTGGCAGTTTTCCAGCCAGGCTTCTCCCAGTCTGTAGTTCTGCATAGGGTTGTTGTGCCCCAAGTGCAGGACCCGGCATTTGGCCGTGTTAAACCTCATGCCATTGGACACAGCCCAGCAGTCCAGCCTGTTTAGGTCCCTTTGCAGAGCCTCCCTACCCACCAGCAGATCGACACTTGCACACAGCTTTGTGTCATCTGCAAACTTGCTAAGGGTACCCTCAACGCCTTCAGCCAGGTCGTTGATGAAGACATTGAACAGGGCTGGACCTAGCACTGAGCCCTGGGGAACACCACTTGTAACAGGCCTCCAGTTGGACCTAACACCATTTACCACCACTCTCTGCGCCCGGACATCCAGCCTGTAGTTGCCCGGATCCTCCCTGCTACCCTTCTTGTAAATGGGCACTGCATCAGCCAGCCTCCAGTCCACAGGTACCTCCCCAGTCTTCCAGGACTGCTGGAAGATGATGGAAAGGGCTTTGGCCAATACATCCGCCAGCTCCTTCAAGAGCCTAGGATGAATCCCATCTGGCCCCATAGACTTGTGGGTGTCCAGTTGGCCAAGCAGGGCTCTGGCCACCTCCTCTTGGACCATGGGAGCCTCGTATTGCTCCTCTATTTCCGGGGTTTCTACACAGAGGGAACAGCTTTCTTTACAATTAAAGATCAAAGCAAAGAAGGCATTAAGTACCTCAGCCTTCTCCTCATCCCCTGTCGCCGTTGTTCCCTCTGTGTCCAAAAGGGACTGTATTGTCTCCCTTCTCCTCCTTTTATTGTTTATATATTTATAGAAAGATTTTTTTGTTATCTTTTACAGACTTAGCCAATCTGATCTCTAGTTGAGCCTTAGCCCTTCTGAGTTTTTCCCTACACAGCCTCACTTCCCTCCTGTAGTCCCCCCAAGAGGCCTGTCCCCTCTTCCAGAGCCTATAAATGCAAGATATATAGAATATTTTTCAGTATTTTTTATCTTTTCAGACAGAATAAGTTCAGTCTTTAGCGGAAGATTCAAGGGGGTTCTAAAGTCTTTTCTTTCTCTCTTGACTTTTTGGTAGGGGATGGGACCATTATTTTTTTCATAATCTATTGTAAATATTAGTGACAGTATATTCTGGGGCCTTCTTCCTCCCTCCTTCCCTCGCTCCCTCCCTCCCTCCCTCCCTCCCTCCCTCCCTCCCTTCCCTCCTTCCCAAAACCAAAACTGAACTTTATGAACTTAGTGCAACGTGATCCCTATAAATGTACTTTGAAGGGAGTTTTCCAGTAACATCTCTCAGACGGGATATTTAAAATCGAGAGCACAACCTAGAACAACATTTGGTGATAGTACTTGGGCCTTCTGATTGTCTTATCTCTGTTTATTGTTAATTATTTGCTAGGAGTCCTTTTCTTTTCAGACGAAGTTGTTGCCGTGTTGGGTGAAGGTACTTATGGAAAAGTAGTGGAATGCATCGATCACGAAGCGTAAGTCTTTTAATTCAGCACCTGTCGTTTTTCTTACTGAGACTCTCAGCGTGAGGTTCAGGAAGTGCCTTCTGATCCTGTCAGGCTTTCTCTTTGCTTCCTCACATGCCGCTCTCTGTATTTCTCTAAGGCCACCTCAGCTGCCAAACAAAAGTGTACGTTGGTTCATGCTGCTAAAAGCAGGCCCTAGACATGAGGGCTGTGCAGGGTTGGTGGATGAGGCTAAGTCTGTGTCTTCTGC
The DNA here is from genome assembly GCA_033558105.1 of Coccyzus lansbergi. Taxonomy (NCBI): domain Eukaryota; kingdom Metazoa; phylum Chordata; class Aves; order Cuculiformes; family Coccyzidae; genus Coccyzus; species Coccyzus lansbergi. Next base: position 723,404 of record JAUMJK010000468.1, read on the forward strand.
AGGCACAGCCCAGCCAGGTAGAGGTCAGGGTTGATGGGGAGAGGTGGCCTGGAGAGAGCGTTGGGTGCAGCTGCAGTCCCCACAATGGGCAGCCTTGGGGCCTGTGCCCCCCATCTCTGGATAAAGAGCAGTGTCTGACATCGTGTACCTTCCCTTAAAGCATCATCTGCAAGGAGGCAGCGCCATTTGGGTTCTAACAGAGTGGGCACTACAAATGAATAACAGACTTTGTGTTTGACTGCACTTTTGCTGTGTGCAAAATAATATGGAGGGGGGTTGTCTTCCCAGTCCCCTCAGAAGGCATTTGACACCTCAGTGACATTTTTACTACTCCTTGGAGGACTGAAGGCGGCTTCCCATTTCTGATTAAGGATCGTCTTAGGCTGTGAAGTGGGGAAGTTTCTCCAGCGGTAGCCCAGCATCCAGAGAAATGAAATGGAGGTGAAAGGGCCTTGAAGAACGATACAGTTCTTAAAAGGATCGAGTGTGTTTTCAAAACGTAAAGATGAAGTTTTAGTTGTGTTTGTGCATAGATGACTCTGCATTATATGAAGTCAGCGTGCCCTTTTCCCAGAAGGTTTCCAGCGTTAGGAACAAGGCCGTAGATGGGTGATAATTACCCAAGAGTCTGAGTTAAAAGTACTCATTGTTCTCATCTCTGATAAAACCTGTCTTTTCAGGGAAGGCACTCATGTCGCAGTAAAAATAGCAAGAAATACCAATTGGTCCTCTGAAGCCACTCGATGTGAAATACAAGTGCTGGAAGATTTAAAAGCATCAGACCCCAGCAATGCCTAGTAAACACACACAGCTGACTGCGCTGTCTTCTGGCTTGGAGACTTCTTCAGCGCCGCCGCTTCCTGTAACACACAGTGTATGTAGGAGTGCTGCACAACTTGCTGTTGCAATGCATGTGTTTTCCTGCTTTTGCAGTCACTGTGTCCAGATGCTGGGATGGTTTGAGTACCACGGGCACGTCTGCATTGTTTTTGAGCTCCTGGGGCTGAGCACCTTTGACTTTATGAGAGAAAACAACTACCAGCCATTTAGCCTGGACGACATTAGACACACGGCCTATCAGATCTGCACCTCCGTCAACTGTAAGTATGTTCCTTCTTTGCTTTATTTGTTAAAGTTTGCTTGCAGAAGCCACTAACTGTATGATTTCTCTTGCAGTTTTGCATACAAAGAAGTTGACACATACAGATCTGAAGCCAGACAATATTGTCCTTGTGAGGTCTGACTATGTAGAAGAGCACAACCCCAAGCGGGTAAGCTGCTGTCCTCTTCCCCACCTCCCTCTTACTCAGCCATCCTCTGTGTTTATTTGGTCACTTGCCAAATAAACCTTTCGTTTCAGGGATGCCGTGAGCGCAGACTGAGAAAAGCAGACATCAGAATCGTGGACTTTGGGTGCGCCTACTATGATCATGAGTATCATGGCACTTTGGTGTCTTCCAGACCGTACAGAGCTCCCGAAGTCATCCTAGGTGAGTGGAAGGAGGTTTGCTTGGCTGATCTTTCACGTAGGAGATTTGCCTGCTATTGAGTGGAGCTAGAGCAGTGTTTGATGCCTTGCTTCAGCTGCCGAATGTGTGCAGCCTGGTCTAAACGTGAACAACCTGAATCTTTTCACAGAGCTTGGATGGTCACAGCCGTGTGATGTTTGAAGCATAGGATGTACTCTCCTGGAATACTACCTCGGAGACTTAGTATTTCAGGTAGGGAACTACGAACCCAAAAGAGTGCAGCACATGTAACACTCCCCAACATGATGAACAAAGGCTATGGAGAGGTGCGGACTGAGAGGAATGGTCTGGGCAAGAAAGTAAGTTGCTTTTCTCTGTAATGCCAAGTTGAAGAGAACGGAAGGTGTAGGCACCAAGGAATGTTCTCAGCAGCAGATTTTGACAAGTGGCTTCCAGTAGACATTTCGGCAGTGACTTGAAAGGAAGAATCGTCCTCTGAATGTTTGGCATTTACAAGTTACCTTACTACCAGATGTGGCTTCAACTATCACCACCAGCAAATACTACCTAAATACCTAAATCCTGTCCTCTTAACAGTATTGCTGAAGTTGAACTTGAAGAAGAAAAGAAAAGAAACACCCACCAAGGCAAGGTGAAGGGGAAAAACTCCAGTAGCTTGCAACTTCTTTCAGCAAATAGAGAACATGAGCCTCTCTGTTTTCCCTTGATCAAGTTCAGCTTATCGGTTGCCGGGTACAGTCAAAGTGAAGTCAGGCTGGCACATGCTTCTTGACAACTTCCACTCAACCAAGAATGAAAAATGCCTCTCTTGACTTCCCTCCAGGCCATTGACGACAAACGACACCCGGCGATGATGGAGCGATGGGCCTTTGCCAGAGCAAGTGATAAACAGAGTTGTTTCACTAACGAAACAGAATTATTTCCTCTAATGGTCGCTTAGCCTGGGATGAACACAGTGCTGTTGGGCGATACTTCTTGAAGTTCCGTAAAGCCCTGAAGGTAAGATTACAGGGGGAAGATGCTTCTGAGCAGCGGAGCTCCAAGTGCAAGTCTAGGATTTGAAGCCTGTGGTTTTTCGTTATCTTCACAAAGGAATACATGGTGTGGCAAGATAGAGACCACAAGAACCTGTTTGACCTGATTGAAAAGATGCTGCAGTATGACCCAGCCAAGTGCGTTACTCTGGCAGAAGCACTGGAACATCCTTTCTTCCTCCCGCTGAAGCAGGAAAATAGCACCTAGACCCCGAGAGCTGAGGCAGAGTTGAGAAACGTAAACTATGTTAAGTGCCGTTTGCTTGTTTGCGTATGTTAGGCATTTAGTTATTGATGGTGAATTCAAATTCTTTTGTTGGAATAAAATTTATTTAAGAAAGGGATACTGATGAGCCCAGTTGTGTTTCTCCAGTAAAACAAGAGCGGAGCGTTTTTCTGAGCTTGCATGTGGACTCACAATGGCATGAGGTGGGGGTTAAAAACAAAGAAAGGCATGTGGGCACTGGCCCATTGTGACATCACTGCAGTGGATCCTGGTAACACTGTGTGGGGCAGGGGTAGGGGCAGAGCTGCTGGCGGAGGTCAGCAGGCAGGAGGCTCTAGGGGCTGAGCTGGGAAAAAGCTGTCCCTGAAGAAGAGTCACCGACGGGTCTTGCGCGGGAGAAGGAGAGAGCGAGGCAGCCTGGAGAACCTGCGGCTTGGCGTGCGCTACGGGCAACCTGTGTAGCACGTTGAGCTGGGAAAGATCCAGGACGCTCTTTGAGTGTGTCACACATCATTTCTGAGCCCAGGTAACACGCTCTCCTGCCCAAGGGGACGCCGACAGCCCAACAATCCCAAAGTCTTCCCAACATCCTTCTCTCTGAACTGCAGAGCTATGGGTTTGATGGGTGGAAAGTTTGGGGGATAAGGAATTGGTTGGATGGTCACATCCAGTAAGTAGCGGTCAACAGCTCGATGTCCAGATGGAGATCCGTGACAAGTGGGGTCCTTACTGGGACATTTGCTGTTTAATATCTTCATCAATGATAGAGACAAAGAGATGGAGGTCACCCCAAGCGAGTTTGCAGATGACGCTAAGCTGAGCGGTGCAGTTGTCACATCAGAAGGATGGGCTGTCGTCCCAAGGGTCCTAGAGAAGGTGGCAAAGTGGGACTATGCGAACCTCATGAGGTTCAACAAGGCCAAGGGCAAAGCCCTACACCTGGCTTGGGAGAACCTGTGCTTTCAGTGCACGCTGGGGGATGACGTGACTGAGAGCAGCTCTGCGGACAAGGACTTGGGGTTGCTGCTTGACGAGAAGCTCAACGTAATCAGGCAACGTGTGCTCACAGCCCAGGAGACCAACCATATCCTGGGCTGCATCAAAAGAAGCGTGGCCAGCAGGTCAAGGGAGGGGATTCTGCCCCTCTATTCCACTCTTGGAGTACTGTGTCCAGTTCTGGAATCGCCAACATAAGAAGGATATGGAACCTTTCGGATGGGTCCACAGGAGGGCCACAAAGACGATGCGAGGGCTGGAGCACCTCTGCTACGAGGACAGGCTGAGGGAGTTGGGCTCCTTCAGTCAGGAGAAGAGATGGCTCCGGGGAGACCTTGTAGTGGCCGTAGAGTACCGGACGGGGGCCTAGAGGAAAGCAATGGAGGGACTGTTTAGAAGGGCACATGGTGACAGGAGGGTGGGGAGTGGCTTTAAATTGGAAGGGGAAAGGTTTAGATTGAACACTAGGAAGAAATTTTTCCCTATGAGGGTGGTGAGGCTCAGGTTGCCCAGGGAAGCTGTGGCTGCCCCATCCCAGGAGGTGTTCAAGGCCAGGCTGGATGAGGCCTTGGGTGACAGGGGGTGGAACTGGATGGGCTTTGAGGTCCCTTCCAATCCAAACCATTGGATGTGTCTTGGTTACAGACGTGACATTCCGAGCAAACCAATTATCCTGACATGGATCAAAAAGGAAGTCTGGGTCCTGCAAGACGTGGCAGGGCTAAAAGGAGAACGACGGGATCACCAAGCGGTGCACCGGAGAGCAAACAGAGGAAAATGGATCTTGAATGTCGCAGCGGGTCTGAAAAGAGAAAGACATCAGCAAGCAGTGCGCTAACATCCCAGTGCAACAAATCAGATCTTGGAAGAAGCAAGATCGCTAAAAAGAGATCGAGATCCACAAGCAGTGCACGGGAGAGCAAGCGCTGTAAACTGGATCGTAGCGAGATGAGTGGTCATGAAAAGGAATTGGAGGCAAGGCCCAGTCTCGATGAGTATTTGCCGATGCGACCCATTCTAATGGAGAATTTCTTTATTTTGTGAAGATTAATTCTTATCGAGGCAGCTGTCATTGAGTGGAGGGGGGATAGGGAGTTCTGTCGATAACATTAGTAGTTTATTCCTTTGGCTGATATTAGTGGCTTATTCTTTTTTTTTTTTTTTTTTTTTTTTTCTGGGATTTGATTTTCTTGAGTGAAAATGTATAGTTTGCAGGTACACTTGTGGCAGCACAGAGGACAGTCTTGCTTCACTGGAGTGCCTGAAACACAGGCATCTCTCTTGTGCCTTCAGAATTTCCCCGATTACAGGCACTTTTTTCCAGCCCTCCTCAAAAATGCAAGTCTGGGCAATTAAAGTTGCTTTTAACTCGGTATTGCGGAAACAGAGAGGACATCACATCTGATTCTTACTTCTGTATAACATGTTTATTAAGACGTTCTAAGAATCGCTGAAAAATCTATAGAGTCAGATATGTATGACGTCTGCCTGCTAGCGGGGCAGTTTTTCTGGTCTTTGTTACATATTTAATGACTGAAAAATCTGCAGATAGGATTTTTAATGTAAGATCTTCAGCTGCGATGGCCTAAAGTAAATATGTATGCTGTGCGCTATGAACCAAACAATTCTATCGAATATTCAGACTAGTGATTTCATTTCAGTTACTTTAGAGGAGTATTTTAATGTGGACAAAAGGTGATTTTATACAGTAATATTGAAGCACATTCTGCCCTCTATCTCTGGAAGATACATCTAAAAAAATACCTTTGATGCATAGAAGAGAATTCTTAAATGCTTTTGCTTTAAACAAGAATGCCGGCACCAAAATGCTGAAGGAAAATTCATGGAACCAATCTTGCAAAAGGAAAATAATGACCTTGTAATTTTTCTGCTGCCTTCCCACTGGGAGTATCTCACCTGAAAATCTGTTCCTTGCCACCTTTCTGCCCTGGAACATAAACGATGTGCCCTGTGAAATGCCGGGGCCTGAACTGGAAATTGCTCCTGTCTACTGCCTTGGGCATGGGGCGTATCTGAGTGCCCAACCGCCTCCCTGCTGAATGCATTTTGTATTCTGAGCTGAATTGACTCGGGTTGGTTAATTGACTGGAGAATCCTGGTGCCATTTTAGGCGAGTCATCGAAGGAGCACAGCCAGGAGTGTGGAGGACGACGAGAAGGGTCACCTGATCTGTCGGAGAGGAGACATGCTAAATGCAAGATGTATAGAATATTTTTCAGTATTTTTTAACTTTTCAGATAGAATAAGTTCAGTCTTTAGCGGAAGATTCAAGGGGGTTCTAAAGCCTTTTCTTTCTCTCTTGACTTTTTGGTAGGGGATGGGACCATTATTTTTTTCATAATCTACTGTAAATACTAGTGACAGTATATTCTGGGGCCTTCTTCCTCCCTCCTTCCCTCCCTCCCTCCCTCCCTTCCCTCCTTCCCAAATCCAAAACTGAAGTTTATGAACTTAGCGCAATGTGATCCCTATAAATGTACTTTGAAGGGAGTTTTCCAGTAACATCTCTCAGGCGGGATATTTAAAATCGAGAGCGCAACCTAGAACAACATTTGGTGATAGTACTTGGGCCTTCTGATTGTCTTATCTCTGTTTATTGTTAATCATTTGCTAGGCTCTTTAATAGCTGAGTAACCCCACCAGTTGGGTGATTAGGAGTCCTTTTCTTTTCAGACGAAGTTGTTGCCGTGTTGGGTGAAGGTACTTACGGAAAAGTAGTGGAATGCATCGATCACGAAGCGTAAGTCTTTTAATTCTGCGCCTGTCTTTTTTCTTACTGAGACTCTCAGCGTGAGGTTCAGGAAGTGCCTTCTGATCCTGTCAGGTTTTCTCTTTGCTTCCTCACATGCCGCTCTCTGTATTTCTCTAAGGCCACCTCAGCTGCCAAACAAAAGTGTACGTTGGTTCATGCTGCTAAAAGCAGGCCCTAGACACAAGGGTTGTGCAGGGTTGGTGGATGAGGCGAAGGCTGCCTCTTCAGCAGAAGGTCAGGGCTGACGGGGAGAGGTAGCCTGGGGAGAGCGTGGGGTGCAGCTGCAGTCCCCACAGTGGGCAGCCTTGGGGCCTGTGCCACCCAGCTCTGGATAACGAGCAGTGTCTGACACTGTGTAGCTTCCTTCGAAGCCGCATCTGCAAGGAGGCAGCACCATCTGGGTTCTCAGTGTGCACTATAAATCAAACACATACCTTGTGCTTGATTGCACTTTTGTTGTGTGCAACAGAGTGTGGAAAGAAGTTGTCTTTCCAGTCCTCGTAGGAGGTATTTGACACCTCAGTGACATTTTTACTACTCCTTGGAGGACTGAAGGCGGCTTCCCATTTCTGATTAAGGATCGTCTTAGGCTGTGAAGTGGGGAAGTTTCTCCAGCGGTAGCCCAGCATCCAGAGAAATGAAATGGAGGTGAAAGGGCCTTGAAGAATGATACAGTTCTTAAAAGGATCGAGTGTGTTTTCAAAACGTAAAGATGAAGTTTTAGTTGTGTTTGTGCATAGATGACTCTGCATTATATGAAGTCAGCGTGCCCTTTTCCCAGAAGGTTTCCAGCGTTAGGAACAAGGCCGTAGATGGGTGATAATTACCCAAGAGTCTGAGTTAAAAGTACTCATTGTTCTCATCTCTGATAAAACCTGTCTTTTCAGGGAAGGCACGCATGTCGCAGTGAAAATAGCAAGAAATACCAATTGGTCCTCTGAAGCCACTCGACGTGAAATACAAGTGCTGGAAGATTTAAAAGCATCAGACCCCAGCAATGCCTAGTAAGCACACACAGCTGACTGCGCTGTCTTCTGGCTTGGAGACTTCTTCAGCGCCGCCGCTTTCTGTAACACGCAGTGTATGTAGGAGTGCTGCACAACTTGCTGTTGCAATGCATGTGTTTTCCTGCTTTTGCAGTCACTGTGTCCAGAAGCTGGGATGGTTTGAGTACCACGGGCACGTCTGCATTGTTTTTGAGCTCCTGGGGCTGAGCACCTTTGACTTTATGAGAGAAAACAACTACCAGCCATTTAGCCTGGACGACATTAGACACATGGCCTATCAGATCTGCACCTCCGTCAACTGTAAGTATGTTCCTTCTTTGCTTTATTTGTTAAAGTTTGCTTGCAGAAGCCACTAACTGTATGATTTCTCTTGCAGTTTTGCATACGAAGAAGTTGACACATACAGATCTGAAGCCAGACAATATTGTCCTTGTGAAGTCTGACTATGTAGAAGAGTACAACCCCAAGCGGGTAAGCTGCTGTCCTCTTCCCCACCTCCCTCTTACTCAGCCATCCTCTGTGTTTATTTGGTCACTTGCCAAATAAACCTTTCGTTTCAGGGATGCCGTGAGCGCAGACTGAGAAAAGCAGACATCAGAATCGTGGACTTTGGGTGCGCCTACTATGATCATGAGTATCATGGCACTTTGGTGTCTTCCAGACCGTACAGAGCTCCCGAAGTCATCCTAGGTGAGTGGAAGGAGGTTTGCTTGGCTGATCTTTCACGTAGGAGATTTGCCTGCTATTGAGTGGAGCTAGAGCAGTGTTTGATGCCTTGCTTCAGCTGCCGAATGTGTGCAGCCTGGTCTAAACGTGAACAACCTGAATCTTTTCACAGAGCTTGGATGGTCACAGCCGTGTGATGTTTGGAGCATCGGATGTACTCTCCTGGAATACTACCTCGGAAAATTAGTATTTCTGGTAGGAAACTATGAACCTAAAGGAGTGCAGCACGTATAACATTCCCCAACACTCCCCAACACCTAGTGAATGAACCAACAAGGGAAGGCGCCCTCCTGGACTTGCTGTTTGTCAATAAAGAAGGCCTGGTGGGTGGGGGATGTGACAGTAGGAGGATGCCTAGGACTAAATGACCAGGGGATAACAGGGTTTTCTGTTCTAGGCGAAGTGAAGTGGGTGCTAAGCAGGACAGGAGCATTAAATTTCCAGAGGGCAGACGTTGAACTCTTTAGAAGGCTGGTTGGCCACGTCTCATGGGAGACAGTACTTAAGAGCAAGGGAGCCCATGAGGGCTGGAAGCTCTTCAATAAGGAGATCCTAGCAGCTCAGTAGAAAGCCATCCCCGTGTTCCAGGGAAAAAGCCGGCAGGGGAAAAAAAACAGCTTGGTTGAACAGAGAGATCTTAAGTGACATTAAGAAGAAGAGGAACGTTTATAGTCTCTGGAAGAGGGGACAGGCCTCTTGGGTAGACTACTGGAGGGAAGTCAGGTTGTGTAGAGAAAAAATCAGAGGGGCTAAGGCTCAACGATGAACATGATGAACACTCATGATGAACAAAGGCTACAGAGAGGTGCGGACTGAGAGGAATGGTCTGGGCAAGAAAGGAAGCTGCATTTCTCTGTAATGCCAAGTTGAAGAGAACGGAAGGTGTAGGCACCCAGGAATGTTCTCAGCAGCAGATTTTGACAAGTTGCTTCCAGTAGACATTTCGGCAGTGACTTGAAAGGGAGAATTGTCCTCCGAATGTTTGGCCTTTACAAGGTACCTTACTACCAGATGTGGCTTCATCTTTCACCACCAGCAAATACTACCTAAATACCCGAATCCTGTCCTCTTAACAGTATTGCTGAAGTTGAACTTGAAGTAGAAAGAAAAGAAACACCCACCAAGGCAAGGTGAAGGGGAAAAACTCCAGTAGCTTGTAACTTCTTTCAGCAAATAGAGAACATGAGCCTCTCTGTTTTCCCTTGATCAAGTTCAGCTTATCGGTTGCCGGGTACAGTCAAAGTGAAGTCAGGCTGGCACATGCTTCTTGACAGCTTCCACTCAACCAAGAATGAAAAATGCCTCTCTTGACTTCCCTCCAGGCCACTGACGACAAACTACACCTGGCGATGATGGAGCGATTGCTGGGGCCTTTGCCAGAGCAAGTGATAAACAGAGTTGTTTCACTAACGAAACAGAATTATTTCTCTAATGGCCGCTTAGCCTGGGATGAACACAATGCTGTTGGGCGATACTTCTTGAAGTTCCGTAAAGCCCTGAAGGTAAGATTACAGGGGGAAGATGTTCCTGAGCAGCGGAGCTCCAAGTGCAAGTCTAAGATTTGAAGCCTGTGGTTTTTTGTTATCTTCACAAAGGAATACATGGTGTGGCAAGATAGAGACCACAAGAACCTGTTTGACCTGATTGAAAAGATGCTGCAGTATGACCCAGCCAAGCGCGTTACTCTGGCAGAAGCACTGGAACATCCTTTCTTCCTCCCGCTGAAGCAGGGAAATAGCACCTAGACTCCGAGAGCTGAGGTAGACAAGCTTCTCTGTCTGCCTGTTGAGAAACATAAACTATGTTAAGTGCCGTTTGTTTGTTTGTTTGCGTATGTTAGGCATTTAGTTATTGATGGTGAATTCAAATTCTTTTGTTGGAATAAAATTTATTTAAGAAAAAGATACTGATGAGCCCAGTTGTGTTTCTCCAGTGAAATAAAATCTTAGCACACTTTTCTCGTGGGGACGAGAGCACCCTCTACTCTACAGGCCTCCCAAGAGCCAGGAAGTATTATTTTAATTAGGGTTTATCTAAGTGTCATTGGAAGAGCAAAAGACCCAGGGCTGACATTTGCCCTTCAGCACGTGACTGATGGTTTTTTCCTGAGCAAGAAGTCAGATGCAGTCCTTGCTGTTAAGCGTGTGGATCTCTGTCTGTTAATTGATTGTTATTTATTTATTTATTTCTCTTTTTAAAGCAGTTATCTACTTATTTACTTACTAAGTGATGCTGTTATTTAATTCTTTTGTTGGAATGTAACGTATTTAATAAAAAGAAACTGATGGTTCTGTTCTCTAGCCCCTTCACCAGCCTCGTCGCTCTTCTCTGGACTTGCTGGAAAGGGCTTTGGCCAATACATCCGCCAGCTCCTTCAAGAGCCTAGGATGAATCCCATCTGGCCCCATAGACTTGTGGGTGTCCAGTTGGCCAAGCAGGGCTCTGGCCACCTCCTCTTGGACCATGGGAGTTCTGGAGCTCAATCAGGATAAGACTGCACCTGTGCACAAATTGAGTTCAGGGACAATTCATGAGGAAGACGACGGCTCCTTCATCCCTGAGATCCTTGGCCACGGCCATCAGAAGGCATTGCACAAGCACAGGACTGGAAAGATCTTTCTAGAACTAACTATAATATGAAGTGGGGAGGGTCATGAATATGTAGTAGGCATTTATGAACAGGTATGTCTTTACACTGTAACTATCTGCTTGTTAGACCATACGGTGTGTGAATTAGGAGGATGACCCCGTCGTGCCCACCAGTGAATAAATGCATACCTACTTTATAACCGTTAATTGAGTTATGGACTTTGATTCTGCAAAACAATTTGGCACCCGAGATGGGACATCCCTCTCTGTTTGGCTGCAGGATTGGTGGGGAGTGGGATGTTCTAGGTGCCACTGGACCATTTCTCTGGAGAATCTCCCATCCCCACCTTGTCCCTGTGGGGAGAGAGACGGCTAATCAGTGGGCAGACAAGGTACATAACTTAGGGATACAGACGCCTGCAGGGGAGAGGCGGGAGATGAGTCTGTAAGCCTTGCATGGGACGCCACACGTGAAGATGAGGAGATCGATTGCTCTCCCCTGGAATCGTTGGGCCCAAAGACACATAGTGAGGTGAGCTGAGGGGTTCCTATAGCTTGCCAAGACCTTGTAAGGTGTCAGAAGTTGAGGAAATTCTTCCTGCTGGAATAGCTGGAGAACTTTTTTTGGATAGCTACCATTTGTTGGCAGTATTTCGTGCCTGTACCATGTATATTTTAACATCACTGAGAGCTCATTTTAAGTTCAGTCCATGGGACTTCAAGGAGATGATAAATGGGATTGGAGTAATAACTGTTGCATGTGCATATATTAAGCGTTGCTCCTGCCCAATACCATGTGTGGTTTGGATATTTATGACACCCAAGTCTTATGAGAAGCGGCGGAGAGAGCAGGAGTTGTTTAACCTGGAGAAGAGGAGGCTGAGGGGAGACCTTACTGCTCTCTACAACTACCTGAAGGGAGGTTGTGGAGAGGAGGGAGTTGGCCTCTTCTCCCAAATGACAGGGCACAGGACAAGAGGAAATGCCAGGGGAGGTTCAGGCTTGACATCAGGAAAAAATATTTCACAGAAAGTGTCATTGGGCCCTGGAACAGGCTGCCCAGGGAGGTGGTTGAGTCACTTTTCCTGAAGGTGTTTAAAAGACAGGTGGATGAGGTGCTGAGCGGCATGGGTTAGTGACTGAAGGGAATGGTTGAACTCGATGATTCAGTGGCTCCTTTCCAATCTAGTGATTCTGTAGTTCTATGACATCGGAAATCACGGATCCAATTTCACTGGTCGTGACCAACACTGTGTGAGTTGAGCTGGCTCTGATACGAATGGCTGTGTGTTTGAGACGCAGCATTGTTGTGAAGCAAGTGAGGAGTTCTGACTGTTGTGTGTTGTGGATTTGTTCTGTGCTCTGTGAATTGTCTCATGTATGATGGAGCACTGGAATTTGGCAGGAATTTAAAACTTTAGATACTAGTGGGGAGATAAGCAGGTGCACCGGGGTGGGCTCAAGCTGCTGACCTGTGCCACCAAGGAGCTTCAAGAACTATGCAGGTAAAACTAGACAGGTTAGCTTGCTCATTCTGAGAAGTGAGGGGTGCTGCCAGAGACAAAGCACTTGAAGCTTCAAACATTTATAAGACTTATAATTTTGTTTTGATTAATCTTAGAAATACATCTCTGGGACCTTTCAATCTCCAATCACAGAATCACAGAATCACAGAACAACCAGGTTGGAAGGGACCCATCAGATCTTCTAGTCCAACCATTCCTAGCTAACACTAAACCAAGTCCCTCAAGACCTCATCCACCCGTGCCTTAAACACCTCCAGGGAAGGTGAAGCAACCGCCTCCCTGGGCAGCCTATTCCAATGCCCAATGACCCTCTGTGTGAAAAACTTCCTCCTAATCTCCAGCCTAAATCTCCCCTGGAGGAGCTTGAGGCCCTTCCCTCTTGTCCTTTCCCCTGTCACTTGGGAGAAAAGGCCAACTCCCTCCTCTCTACAACCTCCTTTCAGGTACTCGTAGAGAGTGATGAGGTCTCCTCTCAGCCTCCTCTTCTCCGGGCTAAACAACCCCAGCTCTCTCAGCCGCTCCTCATAGGTTCTGTTCTCCAGCCCCTTCACCAGCCTCGTCGCTCTTCTCTGGACTTGCTCCAGAACCTCAACATCCTTCTTGTGCTGAGGGACCCAGAACTGCACACAGGATTCAAGGAGTGGCCTCACCAGTGCTGAGTACAGAGGGAGAATCATCTCCCTGGACCTGCTGGTCACACCGTTTCTGATCCAAGCCAGGATGCCATTGGTCTTCTAGGCCACCTGGGCACACTGCTGGCTCATGTTCAGTCGGCTGTCGACCAACACCCCCAGGTCCCTCTCCTCCTGGCAGTTTTCCAGCCAGGCTTCTCCCACTCTGTAGTTCTGCATAGGGTTGTTGTGCCCCAAGTGCAGGACCCGGCATTTGGCCGTGTTAAACCTCATGCCATTGGACACAGCCCAGCAGTCCAGCCTGTTTAGGTCCCTTTGCAGAGCCTCCCTACCCACCAGCAGATCGACACTTGCACACAGCTTTGTGTCATCTGCAAACTTGCTAAGGGTACCCTCAACGCCTTCAGCCAGGTCGTTGATGAAGACATTGAACAGGGCTGGACCTAGCACTGAGCCCTGGGGAACACCACTTGTAACAGGTCTCCAGTTGGACCTAACACCATTTACCACCACTCTCTGCGCCCGGACATCCAGCCTGTAGTTGCCCGGATCCTCCCTGCTACCCTTCTTGTAAATGGGCACTGCATCAGCCAGCCTCCAGTCCACAGGTACCTCCCCAGTCTTCCAGGACTGCTGGAAGATGATGGAAAGGGCTTTGGCCAATACATCCGCCAGCTCCTTCAAGAGCCTAGGATGAATCCCATCTGGCCCCATAGACTTGTGGGTGTCCAGTTGGCCAAGCAGGGCTCTGGCCACCTCCTCTTGGACCATGGGAGCCTCGTATTGCTCCTCTATTTCCGGGGTTTCTACACAGAGGGAACAGCTTTCTTTACAATTAAAGATCAAAGCAAAGAAGGCATTAAGTACCTCAGCCTTCTCCTCATCCCCTGTCGCCGTTGTTCCCTCTGTGTCCAAAAGGGACTGTATTGTCTCCCTTCTCCTCCTTTTATTGTTTATATATTTATAGAAAGATTTTTTTGTTATCTTTTACAGACTTAGCCAATCTGACCTCTAGTTGAGCCTTAGCCCTTCTGAGTTTTTCCCTACACAGCCTCACTTCCCTCCTGTAGTCCCCCCAAGAGGCCTGTCCCCTCTTCCAGAGCCTATAAATGCAAGATATATAGAATATTTTTCAGTATTTTTTATCTTTTCAGACAGAATAAGTTCAGTCTTTAGCGGAAGATTCAAGGGGGTTCTAAAGTCTTTTCTTTCTCTCTTGACTTTTTGGTAGGGGATGGGACCATTATTTTTTTCATAATCTATTGTAAATATTAGTGACAGTATATTCTGGGGCCTTCTTCCTCCCTCCTTCCCTCCCTCCCTCCCTCCCTCCCTTCCCTCCTTCCCAAAACCAAAACTGAAGTTTATGAACTTAGTGCAACGTGATCCCTATAAATGTACTTTGAAGGGAGTTTTCCAGTAACATCTCTCAGGCGGGATATTTAAAATCGAGAGCGCAACCTAGAACAACATTTGGTGATAGTACTTGGGCCTTCTGATTGTCTTATCTCTGTTTATTGTTAATTATTTGCTAGGAGTCCTTTTCTTTTCAGACGAAGTTGTTGCCGTGTTGGGTCAAGGTACTTATGGAAAAGTAGTGGAATGCATCGATCACGAAGCGTAAGTCTTTTAATTCAGCACCTGTCATTTTTCTTACTGAGACTCTCAGCGTGAGGTTCAGGAAGTGCCTTCTGATCCTGTCAGGCTTTCTCTTTGCTTCCTCACATGCCGCTCTCTGTATTTCTCTAAGGCCACCTCAGCTGCCAAACAAAAGTGTACGTTGGTTCATGCTGCTAAAAGCAGGCCCTAGACATGAGGGCTGTGCAGGGTTGGTGGATGAGGCTAAGTCTGTGTCTTCTGCAGGCACAGCCCAGCCAGGTAGAGGTCAGGGTTGATGGGGAGAGGTGGCCTGGAGAGAGCGTTGGGTGCAGCTGCAGTCCCCACAATGGGCAGCCTTGGGGCCTGTGCCCCCCAGCTCTGGATAAAGAGCAGTGTCTGACATCGTGTACCTTCCCTTAAAGCATCATCTGCAAGGAGGCAGCGCCATTTGGGTTCTAACAGAGTGGGCACTACAAGTGAATAACAGACATTGTGTTTGACTGCACTTTTGCTGTGTGCAAAATAATATGGAGGGGGGTTGTCTTCCCAGTCCCCTCAGAAGGCATTTGACACCTCAGTGACATTTTTACTACTCCTTGGAGGACTGAAGGCGGCTTCCCATTTCTGATTAAGGATCGTCTTAGGCTGTGAAGTGGGGAAGTTTCTCCAGCGGTAGCCCAGCATCCAGAGAAATGAAATGGAGGTGAAAGGGCCTTGAAGAATGATACAGTTCTTAAAAGGATCGAGTGTGTTTCCAAAACGTAAAGATGAAGTTTTAGTTGTGTTTGTGCATAGATAACTCTGCATTATATGAAGTCAGCGTGCCCTTTTCCCAGAAGGTTTCCAGCGTTAGGAACAAGGCCGTAGATGGGTGATAATTACCCAAGAGTCTGAGTTAAAAGTACTCATTGTTCTCATCTCTGATAAAACCTGTCTTTTCAGGGAAGGCACTCATGTCGCAGTAAAAATAGCAAGAAATACCAATTGGTCCTCTGAAGCCACTCGACGTGAAATACAAGTGCTGGAAGATTTAAAAGCATCAGACCCCAGCAATGCCTAGTAAGCACACACAGCTGACTGCGCTGTCTTCTGGCTTGGAGACTTCTTCAGCGCCGCCGCTTCCTGTAACACGCAGTGTATATAGGAGTGCTGCACAACTTGCTGTTGCAATGCACGTGTTTTCCTGCTTTTGCAGTCACTGTGTCCAGATGCTGGGATGGTTTGAGTACCACGGGCACGTCTGCATTGTTTTTGAGCTCCTGGGGCTGAGCACCTTTGACTTTATGAGAGAAAACAACTACCAGCCATTTAGCCTGGACGACATTAGACACACGGCCTATCAGATCTGCACCTCCGTCAACTGTAAGTATGTTCCTTCTTTGCTTTATTTGTTAAAGTTTGCTTGCAGAAGCCACTAACTGTATGATTTCTCTTGCAGTTTTGCATACAAAGAAGTTGACACATACAGATCTGAAGCCAGACAATATTGTCCTTGTGAGGTCTGACTATGTAGAAGAGTACAACCCCAAGCGGGTAAGCTGCTGTCCTCTTCCCCACCTCCCTCTTACTCAGCCATCCTCTGTGTTTATTTGGTCACTTGCCAAATAAACCTTTCGTTTCAGGGATGCCGTGAGCGCAGACTGAGAAAAGCAGACATCAGAATCGTGGACTTTGGGTGCGCCTACTATGATCATGAGTATCATGGCACTTTGGTGTCTTCCAGACCGTACAGAGCTTCCGAAGTCATCCTAGGTGAGTGGAAGGAGGTTTGCTTGGCTGATCTTTCACGTAGGAGATTTGCCTGCTATTGAGTGGAGCTAGAGCAGTGTTTGATGCCTTGCTTCAGCTGCCGAATGTGTGCAGCCTGGTCTAAACGTGAACAACCTGAATCTTTTCACAGAGCTTGGATGGTCACAGCCGTGTGATGTTTGAAGCATAGGATGTACTCTCCTGGAATACTACCTCAAAGACTTAGTATTTCAGGTAGGGAACTACGAACCCAAAAGAGTGCAGCACATGTAACACTCCCCAACATGATGAACAAAGGCTATGGAGAGGTGCGGACTGAGAGGAATGGTCTGGGCAAGAAAGTAAGTTGCTTTTCTCTGTAATGCCAAGTTGAAGAGAACGGAAGGTGTAGGCACCAAGGAATGTTCTCAGCAGCAGATTTTGACAAGTTGCTTCCAGTAGACATTTCGGCAGTGACTTGAAAGGAAGAATCGTCCTCTGAATGTTTGGCATTTACAAGTTACCTTACTACCAGATGTGGCTTCAACTATCACCACCAGCAAATACTACCTAAATACCTAAATCCTGTCCTCTTATCAGTATTGCTGAAGTTGAACTTGAAGAAGAAAAGAAAAGAAACACCCACCAAGGCAAGGTGAAGGGGAAAAACTCCAGTAGCTTGTAACTTCTTTCAGCAAATAGAGAACATGAGCCTCTCTGTTTTCCCTTGATCAAGTTCAGCTTATCGGTTGCCGGGTACAGTCAAAGTGAAGTCAGGCTGGCACATGCTTCTTGACAACTTCCACTCAACCAAGAATGAAAAATGCCTCTCTTGACTTCCCTCCAGGCCATTGACGACAAACGACACCCGGCGATGATGGAGCGATGGGCCTTTGCCAGAGCAAGTGATAAACAGAGTTGTTTCACTAACGAAACAGAATTATTTCCTCTAATGGTCGCTTAGCCTGGGATGAACACAGTGCTGTTGGGCGATACTTCTTGAAGTTCCGTAAAGCCCTGAAGGTAAGATTACAGGGGGAAGATGCTTCTGAGCAGCGGAGCTCCAAGTGCAAGTCTAGGATTTGAAGCCTGTGGTTTTTCGTTATCTTCACAAAGGAATACATGGTGTGGCAAGATAGAGACCACAAGAACCTGTTTGACCTGATTGAAAAGATGCTGCAGTATGACCCAGCCAAGTGCGTTACTCTGGCAGAAGCACTGGAACATCCTTTCTTCCTCCCGCTGAAGCAGGAAAATAGCACCTAGACCCTGAGAGCTGAGGCAGAGTTGAGAAACGTAAACTATGTTAAGTGCTGTTTGCTTGTTTGCGTATGTTAGGCATTTAGTTATTGATGGTGAATTCAAATTCTTTTGTTGGAATAAAATTTATTTAAGAAAGGGATACTGATGAGCCCAGTTGTGTTTCTCCAGTAAAACAAGAGCGGAGCGTTTTTCTGAGCTTGCATGTGGACTCACAATGGCATGAGGTGGGGGTTAAAAACAAAGAAAGGCATGTGGGCACTGGCCCATTGTGACATCACTGCAGTGGATCCTGGTAACACTGTGTGGGGCAGGGGTAGGGGCAGAGCTGCTGGCGGAGGTCAGCAGGCAGGAGGCTCTAGGGGCTGAGCTGGGAAAAAGCTGTCCCTGAAGAAGAGTCACCGACGGGTCTTGCGCGGGAGAAGGAGAGAGCGAGGCAGCCTGGAGAACCTGCGGCTTGGCGTGCGCTACGGGCAACCTGTGTAGCACGTTGAGCTGGGAAAGATCCAGGACGCTCTTTGAGTGTGTCACACATCATTTCTGAGCCCAGGTAACACGCTCTCCTGCCCAAGGGGACGCCGACAGCCCAACAATCCCAAAGCCTTCCCAACATCCTTCTCTCTGAACTGCAGAGCTATGGGTTTGATGGGTGGAAAGTTTGGGGGATAAGGAATTGGTTGGATGGTCACATCCAGTAAGTAGCAGTCAACAGCTCGATGTCCAGATGGAGATCCGTGACAAGTGGGGTCCTTACTGGGACATTTGCTGTTTAATATCTTCATCAATGATAGAGACAAAGAGATGGAGGTCACCCCAAGCGAGTTTGCAGATGACGCTAAGCTGAGCGGTGCAGTTGTCACATCAGAAGGATGGGCTGTCGTCCCAAGGGTCCTAGAGAAGGTGGCAAAGTGGGACTATGCGAACCTCATGAGGTTCAACAAGGCCAAGGGCAAAGCCCTACACCTGGCTTGGGAGAACCTGTGCTTTCAGTGCACGCTGGGGGATGACGTGACTGAGAGCAGCTCTGCGGACAAGGACTTGGGGTTGCTGCTTGACGAGAAGCTCAACGTAATCAGGCAACGTGTGCTCACAGCCCAGGAGACCAACCATATCCTGGGCTGCATCAAAAGAAGCGTGGCCAGCAGGTCAAGGGAGGGGATTCTGCCCCTCTATTCCACTCTTGGAGTACTGTGTCCAGTTCTGGAATCGCCAACATAAGAAGGATATGGAACCTTTCGGATGGGTCCACAGGAGGGCCACAAAGACAATGCGAGGGCTGGAGCACCTCTGCTACGAGGACAGGCTGAGGGAGTTGGGCTCCTTCAGTCAGGAGAAGAGATGGCTCCGGGGAGACCTTGTAGTGGCCGTAGAGTACCGGACGGGGGCCTAGAGGAAAGCAATGGAGGGACTGTTTAGAAGGGCACATGGTGACAGGAGGGTGGGGAGTGGCTTTAAATTGGAAGGGGAAAGGTTTAGATTGAACACTAGGAAGAAATTTTTCCCTATGAGGGTGGTGAGGCTCAGGTTGCCCAGGGAAGCTGTGGCTGCCCCATCCCAGGAGGTGTTCAAGGCCAGGCTGGATGAGGCCTTGGGTGACAGGGGGTGGAACTGGATGGGCTTTGAGGTCCCTTCCAATCCAAACCATTGGATGTGTCTTGGTTACAGACGTGACATTCCGAGCAAACCAATTATCCTGACATGGATCAAAAAGGAAGTCTGGGTCCTGCAAGACGTGGCAGGGCTAAAAGGAGAACGACGGGATCACCAAGCGGTGCACCGGAGAGCAAACAGAGGAAAATGGATCTTGAATGTCGCAGCGGGTCTGAAAAGAGAAAGACATCAGCAAGCAGTGCGCTAACATCCCAGTGCAACAAATCAGATCTTGGAAGAAGCAAGATCGCTAAAAAGAGATCGAGATCCACAAGCAGTGCACGGGAGAGCAAGCGCTGTAAACTGGATCGTAGCGAGATGAGTGGTCATGAAAAGGAATTGGAGGCAAGGCCCAGTCTCTATGAGTATTTGCCGACGCGACCCATTCTAATGGAGAATTTCTTTATTTTGTGAAGATTAATTCTTATCGAGGCAGCTGTCATTGAGTGGAGGGGGGACAGGGAGTTCTGTCGATAACATTAGTAGTTTATTCCTTTGGCTGATATTAGTGGCTTATTCTTTTTTTTTTTTTTTTTTTTTCTGGGATTTGATTTTCTTGAGTGAAAATGTATAGTTTGCAGGTACACTTGTGGCAGCACAGAGGACAGTCTTGCTTCACTGGAGTGCCTGAAACACAGGCATCTCTCTTGTGCCTTCAGAATTTCCCTGATTACAGGCATTTTTTTCCAGCCCTCCTCAAAAATGCAAGTCTGGGCAATTAAAGTTGCTTTTAACTCGGTATTGCGGAAACAGAGAGGACATCACATCTGATTCTTACTTCTGTATAACATGTTTATTAAGACGTTCTAAGAATCGCTGAAAAATCTATAGAGTCAGATATGTATGACGTCTGCCTGCTAGTGGGGCAGTTTTTCTGGTCTTTGTTACATATTTAATGACTGAAAAATCTGCAGATAGGATTTTTAATGTAAGATCTTCAGCTGCGATGGCCTAAAGTAAATATGTATGCTGTGCGCTATGAACCAAACAATTCTATCGAATATTCAGACTAGTGATTTCATTTCAGTTACTTTAGAGGAGTATTTTAATGTGGACAAAAGGTGATTTTATACAGTAATATTGAAGCACATTCTGCCCTCTATCTCTGGAAGATACATCTAAAAAAATACCTTTGATGCATAGAAGAGAATTCTTAAATGCTTTTGCTTTAAACAAGAATGCCGGCACCAAAATGCTGAAGGAAAATTCATGGAACCAATCTTGCAAAAGGAAAATAATGACCTTGTAATTTTTCTGCTGCCTTCCCACTGGGAGTATCTCACCTGAAAATCTGTTCCTTGCCACCTTTCTGCCCTGGAACATAAACGATGTGCCCTGTGAAATGCCGGGGCCTGAACTGGAAATTGCTCCTGTCTACTGCCTTGGGCATGGGGCGTATCTGAGTGCCCAACCGCCTCCCTGCTGAATGCATTTTGTATTCTGAGCTGAATTGACTCGGGTTGGTTAATTGACTGGAGAATCCTGGTGCCATTTTAGGCGAGTCATCGAAGGAGCACAGCCAGGAGTGTGGAGGACGACGAGAAGGGTCACCTGATCTGTCGGAGAGGAGACATGCTAAATGCAAGATGTATAGAATATTTTTCAGTATTTTTTAACTTTTCAGATAGAATAAGTTCAGTCTTTAGCGGAAGATTCAAGGGGGTTCTAAAGCCTTTTCTTTCTCTCTTGACTTTTTGGTAGGGGATGGGACCATTATTTTTTTCATAATCTACTGTAAATACTAGTGACAGTATATTCTGGGGCCTTCTTCCTCCCTCCTTCCCTCCCTCCCTCCCTCCCTTCCCTCCTTCCCAAATCCAAAACTGAAGTTTATGAACTTAGCGCAATGTGATCCCTATAAATGTACTTTGAAGGGAGTTTTCCAGTAACATCTCTCAGACGGGATATTTAAAATCGAGAGCGCAACCTAGAACAACATTTGGTGATAGTACTTGGGCCTTCTGATTGTCTTATCTCTGTTTATTGTTAATCATTTGCTAGGCTCTTTAATAGCTGAGTAACCCCACCAGTTGGGTGATTAGGAGTCCTTTTCTTTTCAGACGAAGTTGTTGCCGTGTTGGGTGAAGGTACTTACGGAAAAGTAGTGGAATGCATCGATCACGAAGCGTAAGTCTTTTAATTCTGCGCCTGTCTTTTTTCTTACTGAGACTCTCAGCGTGAGGTTCAGGAAGTGCCTTCTGATCCTGTCAGGTTTTCTCTTTGCTTCCTCACATGCCGCTCTCTGTATTTCTCTAAGGCCACCTCAGCTGCCAAACAAAAGTGTACGTTGGTTCATGCTGCTAAAAGCAGGCCCTAGACACAAGGGTTGTGCAGGGTTGGTGGATGAGGCGAAGGCTGCCTCTTCAGCAGAAGGTCAGGGCTGACGGGGAGAGGTAGCCTGGGGAGAGCGTGGGGTGCAGCTGCAGTCCCCACAGTGGGCAGCCTTGGGGCCTGTGCCACCCAGCTCTGGATAACGAGCAGTGTCTGACACTGTGTAGCTTCCTTCGAAGCCGCATCTGCAAGGAGGCAGCACCATCTGGGTTCTCAGTGTGCACTATAAATCAAACACATACCTTGTGCTTGATTGCACTTTTGTTGTGTGCAACAGAGTGTGGAAAGAAGTTGTCTTTCCAGTCCTCGTAGGAGGTATTTGACACCTCAGTGACATTTTTACTACTCCTTGGAGGACTGAAGGCGGCTTCCCATTTCTGATTAAGGATCGTCTTAGGCTGTGAAGTGGGGAAGTTTCTCCAGCGGTAGCCCAGCATCCAGAGAAATGAAATGGAGGTGAAAGGGCCTTGAAGAATGATACAGTTCTTAAAAGGATCGAGTGTGTTTCCAAAACGTAAAGATGAAGTTTTAGTTGTGTTTGTGCATAGATGACTCTGCATTATATGAAGTCAGCGTGCCCTTTTTCCCAGAAGGTTTCCAGCGTTAGGAACAAGGCCGTAGATGGGTGATAATTACCCAAGAGTCTGAGTTAAAAGTACTCATTGTTCTCATCTCTGATAAAACCTGTCTTTTCAGGGACGGCACGCATGTCGCAGTGAAAATAGCAAGAAATACCAATTGGTCCTCTGAAGCCACTCGACGTGAAATACAAGTGCTGGAAGATTTAAAAGCATCAGACCCCAGCAATGCCTAGTAAGCACACACAGCTGACTGCGCTGTCTTCTGGCTTGGAGACTTCTTCAGCGCCGCCGCTTCCTGTAACACGCAGTGTATGTAGGAGTGCTGCACAACTTGCTGTTGCAATGCATGTGTTTTCCTGCTTTTGCAGTCACTGTGTCCAGATGCTGGGATGGTTTGAGTACCACGGGCACGTCTGCATTGTTTTTGAGCTCCTGGGGCTGAGCACCTTTGACTTTATGAGAGAAAACAACTACCAGCCATTTAGCCTGGACGACATTAGACACATGGCCTATCAGATCTGCACCTCCGTCAACTGTAAGTATGTTCCTTCTTTGCTTTATTTGTTAAAGTTTGCTTGCAGAAGCCACTAACTGTATGATTTCTCTTGCAGTTTTGCATACAAAGAAGTTGACACATACAGATCTGAAGCCAGACAATATTGTCCTTGTGAAGTCTGACTATGTAGAAGAGTACAACCCCAAGCGGGTAAGCTGCTGTCCTCTTCCCCACCTCCCTCTTACTCAGCCATCCTCTGTGTTTATTTGGTCACTTGCCAAATAAACCTTTCGTTTCAGGGATGCCGTGAGCGCAGACTGAGAAAAGCAGACATCAGAATCGTGGACTTTGGGTGCGCCTACTATGATCATGAGTATCATGGCACTTTGGTGTCTTCCAGACCGTACAGAGCTCCCGAAGTCATCCTAGGTGAGTGGAAGGAGGTTTGCTTGGCTGATCTTTCACGTAGGAGATTTGCCTGCTATTGAGTGGAGCTAGAGCAGTGTTTGATGCCTTGCTTCAGCTGCCGAATGTGTGCAGCCTGGTCTAAACGTGAACAACCTGAATCTTTTCACAGAGCTTGGATGGTCACAGCCGTGTGATGTTTGGAGCATCGGATGTACTCTCCTGGAATACTACCTCGGAAAATTAGTATTTCTGGTAGGAAACTATGAACCTAAAGGAGTGCAGCACGTATAACATTCCCCAACACTCCCCAACAGCTAGTGAATGAACCAACAAGGGAAGGCGCCCTCCTGGACTTGCTGTTTGTCAATAAAGAAGGCCTGGTGGGTGGGGGATGTGACAGTAGGAGGATGCCTAGGACTAAATGACCAGGGGATAACAGGGTTTTCTGTTCTAGGCGAAGTGAAGTGGGTGCTAAGCAGGACAGGAGCATTAAATTTCCAGAGGGCAGACGTTGAACTCTTTAGAAGGCTGGTTGGCAACGTCTCATGGGAGACAGTACTTAAGAGCAAGGGAGCCCATGAGGGCTGGAAGCTCTTCAATAAGGAGATCCTAGCAGCTCAGGAGAAAGCCATCCCCGTGTTCCGGGGAAAAAGCCGGCAGGGGAAAAAAAACAGCTTGGTTGAACAGAGAGATCTTAAGTGACATTAAGAAGAAGAGGAACGTTTATAGTCTCTGGAAGAGGGGACAGGCCTCTTGGGTAGACTACTGGAGGGAAGTCAGGTTGTGTAGAGAAAAAATCAGAGGGGCTAAGGCTCAACGATGAACATGATGAACACTCATGATGAACAAAGGCTACAGAGAGGTGCGGACTGAGAGGAATGGTCTGGGCAAGAAAGGAAGCTGCATTTCTCTGTAATGCCAAGTTGAAGAGAACGGAAGGTGTAGGCACCCAGGAATGTTCTCAGCAGCAGATTTTGACAAGTTGCTTCCAGTAGACATTTCGGCAGTGACTTGAAAGGGAGAATTGTCCTCCGAATGTTTGGCCTTTACAAGGTACCTTACTACCAGATGTGGCTTCATCTATCACCACCAGCAAATACTACCTAAATACCCGAATCCTGTCCTCTTAACAGTATTGCTGAAGTTGAACTTGAAGTAGAAAGAAAAGAAACACCCACCAAGGCAAGGTGAAGGGGAAAAACTCCAGTAGCTTGTAACTTCTTTCAGCAAATAGAGAACATGAGCCTCTCTGTTTTCCCTTGATCAAGTTCAGCTTATCGGTTGCCGGGTACAGTCAAAGTGAAGTCAGGCTGGCACATGCTTCTTGACAGCTTCCACTCAACCAAGAATGAAAAATGCCTCTCTTGACTTCCCTCCAGGCCACTGACGACAAACTACACCTGGCGATGATGGAGCGATTGCTGGGGCCTTTGCCAGAGCAAGTGATAAACAGAGTTGTTTCACTAACGAAACAGAATTATTTCTCTAATGGCCGCTTAGCCTGGGATGAACACAATGCTGTTGGGCGATACTTCTTGAAGTTCCGTAAAGCCCTGAAGGTAAGATTACAGGGGGAAGATGTTCCTGAGCAGCGGAGCTCCAAGTGCAAGTCTAAGATTTGAAGCCTGTGGTTTTTTGTTATCTTCACAAAGGAATACATGGTGTGGCAAGATAGAGACCACAAGAACCTGTTTGACCTGATTGAAAAGATGCTGCAGTATGACCCAGCCAAGCGCGTTACTCTGGCAGAAGCACTGGAACATCCTTTCTTCCTCCCGCTGAAGCAGGGAAATAGCACCTAGACTCCGAGAGCTGAGGTAGACAAGCTTCTCTGTCTGCCTGTTGAGAAACATAAACTATGTTAAGTGCCGTTTGTTTGTTTGTTTGCGTATGTTAGGCATTTAGTTATTGATGGTGAATTCAAATTCTTTTGTTGGAATAAAATTTATTTAAGAAAAAGATACTGATGAGCCCAGTTGTGTTTCTCCAGTGAAATAAAATCTTAGCACACTTTTCTCGTGGGGACGAGAGCACCCTCTACTCTACAGGCCTCCCAAGAGCCAGGAAGTATTATTTTAATTAGGGTTTATCTAAGTGTCATTGGAAGAGCAAAAGACCCAGGGCTGACATTTGCCCTTCAGCACGTGACTGATGGTTTTTTCCTGAGCAAGAAGTCAGATGCAGTCCTTGCTGTTAAGCGTGTGGATCTCTGTCTGTTAATTGATTGTTATTTATTTATTTATTTCTCTTTTTAAAGCAGTTATCTACTTATTTACTTACTGAGTGATGCTGTTATTTAATTCTTTTGTTGGAATGTAACGTATTTAATAAAAAGAAACTGATGGTTCTGTTCTCTAGCCCCTTCACCAGCCTCGTCGCTCTTCTCTGGACTTGCTGGAAAGGGCTTTGGCCAATACATCCGCCAGCTCCTTCAAGAGCCTAGGATGAATCCCATCTGGCCCCATAGACTTGTGGGTGTCCAGTTGGCCAAGCAGGGCTCTGGCCACCTCCTCTTGGACCATGGGAGCCTCGTATTGCTCCTCTATTTCCGGGGTTTCTACACAGAGGGAACAGCTTTCTTTACAATTAAAGATCAAAGCAAAGAAGGCATTAAGTACCTCAGCCTTCTCCTCATCCCCTGTCGCCGTTGTTCCCTCTGTGTCCAAAAGGGACTGTATTGTCTCCCTTCTCCTCCTTTTATTGTTTATATATTTATAGAAAGATTTTTTTGTTATCTTTTACAGACTTAGCCAATCTGATCTCTAGTTGAGCCTTAGCCCTTCTGAGTTTTTCCCTACACAGCCTCACTTCCCTCCTGTAGTCCCCCCAAGAGGCCTGTCCCCTCTTCCAGAGCTAATAAACATTCCTTTTTTTTCCTAATGTCACTCAAGATTTCTCTACTCAACCAAGCTTTTTTTTTCCCCTGCCCGCCTTTTTTCCAGAACACGGGGATGGCTTTCTCCTGAGCTGCTAGGATCTCCTTATTGAAGAGCTCCCAGCCCTCATGGGCTCCCTTGCCCCCAAGTACTGTCTCCCAGGAGACTTTGCCAACCAGCCTTCTAAAGAGTTCAAAGTCTGCCCTCTGGAAATTCAATGCCAATAATTACAACATGTAATAGTTCCAAGAAGTGGTAAAGAATATCCCTGGAGGTGTTCAAGGCCAGGCTCAATGGAGTCTTGGGCAGTTTGATCTAGGGGGAGGTGTCCCTGTCCATGGCAGGGGGGCTGGAACTAGATGATCTTTAAGGTCCCTTCCAAGCCAAACTGTGCTATGATGCTATGATGCTATGATGCTATGATGCTATGATATTATGACGCTATGATGCTATGAACATGTATCAGTTACCTGATTTAAGGAAACTGTAGTTGTGATATCAATGCATGTGATTTGGTGTAGAGATATCCCTCATGTGTCTGGATCTACGACAAAGCCATGTTCACTCTTTATCATTAGATGTTAAGGAGTTTGATTCTGGCAACAACGTCATGTACTGTAACTTAAAGCATGAAGAACAGCAAGTCTTTCGTTTATGGAAGTTGACTGAGAAATACAACTTTAAAATAGTTAACTTTTCATGTGAGCAGGAGAAAATAAGCATGGACACGTGAAATCTTACGGAATTTGGGGATGTCTGCGATTGTCTCAACGCAATGGCTGCTGGCAAGAAGCAGGCTGCAACAGCAAAGAGACGTGACTTTTTGAAGGAGAGTCCTGGCTAGCAGTGTTCTTTCTGAGACAACGGGTTTGACAGCCTTGCTTCCAGTGGGCTGCTGTACCTGCCCATAGAGCCTTATGCAGCACAATGGCCTTGCCAGTTAGTGATCTACTGGGGCTAACACACAGAGGAGTGGACAGCACACAGGCAAAGCTCTATGCAGATCGCAGATTACTGTCATCGTGAACATTCGTGTGCCTGCCATGCTACGGGACAACAAAAAAGCAACATAGCTAAGTTTTGGTGTGCATTCAGGTGCAGGCTGTGGGGATACAGGGGAGGCAGGGGCTGGTATGTTAGGGCTGCATGTAAAACCAAAGAAGGGAGAAGATACCGAGGGCAGATGGAAGTAGAAGAATTACAGTAATATTCTGTGGGAATGATACTGAAAATGCTGGCAAATAAACTCTCTAAGATTCGTTTTGGAGTTTTAGAAAGCAAGCATCATTTACCATGTCTGGGCAACGTGCGGGAGAGATGTCCATCAATCACATGCAACGAGACAAAGGCTGGTTACAGAACTTATGTCCATATGGATAAACTTTTGCAGAAATCTTATGCATATTCTATTACTTTCCAAGAACTACTTCTAGTGTTGTTATGAACTTCACAACAGTCCAATCTCTCGCTACTTCGGAGCTAGCTCCAGCTCTCTCCCTGACCTTCCATTTGAAATAGGGAGAGATGGCAAGCAGAGGCAATTGAGGAAGAAGAAACATCTGTTCAGCACAGATAACATTTCACACAAGACTTTATCACCTCCAAAGAATGAACAGTGTCTGGAAAAAGACTGTTTGAAAAAAACCCAACATCCTACCAGAGGGACATTCTAACTTTCAAAAAATACAATTACTTAGGTGAAACTTAACTTTACTTTAGCTTAAACCAAATTATTCAACTTTCTAGTAGCAACTGCTTGCATCAGGAAAAGCACACATGTTGCTCGAGGGTCATCCCTTGGCCTGAGTTACTGACAAGAGGTACATCAACTCCTCGTGACTGCCAAGCTGTGGAGTGTTATTGAGGAGGGGAAAAGCTGCCGCCCATGACCGATGTCCCTCCTCCCAGTGCCTTGACCCTGCAACTGGCCAGGCCACCTCTGTAAAGAGCCTCTGGAGGCACCCGGACCCTGCCTGTCTGTGAACCTCATGAGGTTAAACAAGATGAAGTACGGGGTCCTACGTCTGGGTTGAGGCAATGCCCAGTTTCAATACAGGAAATGAGGTGATTGAGAGCAGCCCTGCAGAGAAGGACTTGCGGGTGCTGGTCGATGAGAAACTTGACGTGAGCTGGCAATGTGTGCTCATAGCCCAGAAGGCCAAACATAACTTGGGCTGCATCAAAAGAAGCGTGGCCAGCAGGTCAAGGGAGGTAATGCTGTTCCTCTCTTGTGAGACATCACCTAGAGTACTGTGTCCAGTTCTTGAGTCCTCAAAATAAGAAGCCATGTGGAGCTATTGGAACAGGTCCACAAGAGGACTACAAAGATGATCAGGTGGCTGGAGCCATGAGGACAGACTGAGAAAGT
Organism: Coccyzus lansbergi; assembly: GCA_033558105.1. Taxonomy (NCBI): domain Eukaryota; kingdom Metazoa; phylum Chordata; class Aves; order Cuculiformes; family Coccyzidae; genus Coccyzus; species Coccyzus lansbergi. Next base: position 751,700 of record JAUMJK010000468.1, read on the forward strand.
TTGGCTTATTCAGCCCAGAGAATACTTCAAGGAGACCTTATAGGGACCTTCCAGTACCTGAAGGGGGCTATAGGAAAGCCAGGGAGGGCCTGTCCACAAAAGCTTGTAGTGATAGGATATGATGAACATGCATATGATTTAGGAGAGAAGTTAGAAAGAACATAGAGAAGGGCTTAGCTCACTACAATTGACAGTGTTTGCTAGTAAAGGCTTTGAAGACCCTAGATGCTGATAAGGGAGGAGCTCCTTTGTACACATTCATTGATAAGGGAAAGCTGGAATGTAAGCAACAGCAGAAAGCTGGCTGTATCCTGCTCTGCAGTTCTGGAGCTCAATCAGGATAAGACTGCACCTGTGCACAAATTGAGTTCAGGGACAATTCATGAGGAAGACGACGGCTCCTTCATCCCTGAGATCCTTGGCCACGGCCATCAGAAGGCATTGCACAAGCACAGGACTGGAAAGATCTTTCTAGAACTAACTATAATATGAAGTGGGGAGGGTCATGAATATGTAGTAGGCATTTATGAACAGGTATGTCTTTACACTGTAACTATCTGCTTGTTAGACCATACGGTGTGTGAATTAGGAGGATGACCCCGTCGTGCCCACCAGTGAATAAATGCATACCTACTTTATAACCGTTAATTGAGTTATGGACTTTGATTCTGCAAAACAATTTGGCACCCGAGATGGGACATCCCTCTCTATTTGGCTGCAGGATTGGTGGGGAGTGGGATGTTCTAGGTGCCACTGGACCATTTCTCTGGAGAATCTCCCATCCCCACCTCGTCCCTGTGGGGAGAGAGACGGCTAATCAGTGGGCAGACAAGGTACATAACTTAGGGATACAGACGCCTGCAGGGGAGAGGCGGGAGATGAGTCTGTAAGCCTTGCATGGGACGCCACACGTGAAGATGAGGAGATCGATTGTTCTCCCCTGGAATCGTTGGGCCCAAAGACACATAGTGAGGTGAGCTGAGGGGTTCCTATAGCTTGCCAAGACCTTGTAAGGTGTCAGAAGTTGAGGAAATTCTTCCTGCTGGAATAGCTGGAGAACTTTTTTTGGATAGCTACCATTTGTTGGCAGTATTTCGTGCCTGTACCATGTTTATTTTAACATCACTGAGAGCTCATTTTAAGTTCAGTCCATGGGACTTCAAGGAGATGATAAATGGGATTGGAGTAATAACTGTTGCATGTGCATATATTAAGCGTTGCTCCTGCCCAATACCATGTGTGGTTTGGATATTTATGACACCCAAGTCTTATGAGAAGCGGCGGAGAGAGCAGGAGTTGTTTAACCTGGAGAAGAGGAGGCTGAGGGGAGACCTTACTGCTCTCTACAACTACCTGAAGGGAGGTTGTGGAGAGGAGGGAGTTGGCCTCTTCTCCCAAATGACAGGGCACAGGACAAGAGGAAATGCCAGGGGAGGTTCAGGCTTGACATCAGGAAAAAATATTTCACAGAAAGTGTCATTGGGCCCTGGAACAGGCTGCCCAGGGAGGTGGTTGAGTCACTTTTCCTGAAGGTGTTTAAAAGACAGGTGGATGAGGTGCTGAGCGGCATGGGTTAGTGACTGAAGGGAATGGTTGAACTCGATGATTCAGTGGCTCCTTTCCAATCTAGTGATTCTGTAGTTCTATGACATCGGAAATCACGGATCCAATTTCACTGGTCGTGACCAACACTGTGTGAGTTGAGCTGGCTCTGATACGAATGGCTGTGTGTTTGAGACGCAGCATTGTTGTGAAGCAAGTGAGGAGTTCTGACTGTTGTGTGTTGTGGATTTGTTCTGTGCTCTGTGAATTGTCTCATGTATGATGGAGCACTGGAATTTGGCAGGAATTTAAAACTTTAGATACTAGTGGGGAGATAAGCAGGTGCACCGGGGTGGGCTCAAGCTGCTGACCTGTGCCACCAAGGAGCTTCAAGAACTATGCAGGTAAAACTAGACAGGTTAGCTTGCTCATTCTGAGAAGTGAGGGGTGCTGCCAGAGACAAAGCACTTGAAGCTTCAAACATTTATAAGACTTACAATTTTGTTTTGATTAATCTTAGAAATACATCTCTGGGACCTTTCAATCTCCAATCACAGAATCACAGAATCACAGAACAACCAGGTTGGAAGGGACCCATCGGATCTTCTAGTCCAACCATTCCTAGCTAACACTAAACCAAGTCCCTCAAGACCTCATCCACCCGTGCCTTAAACACCTCCAGGGAAGGTGACTCAACCACCTCCCTGGGCAGCCTATTCCAATGCCCAATGACCCTCTGTGTGAAAAACTTCCTCCTAATCTCCAGCCTAAATCTCCCCTGGAGGAGCTTGAGGCCCTTCCCTCTTGTCCTTTCCCCTGTCACTTGGGAGAAGAGGCCAGCTCCCTCCTCTCCACAACCACCTTTCAGGTAGTTGTAGAGAGTAATGAGATCTCCTCTCAGCCTCCTCTTCTCCGGGCTAAACAACCCCAGCTCTCTCAGCTGCTCCTCATAGGTTCTGTTCTCCAGCCCCTTCACCAGCCTCGTCGCTCTTCTCTGGACTTGCTCCAGAACCTCAACATCCTTCTTGTGCTGAGGGACCCAGAACTGGACACAGGATTCAAGGAGCGGCCTCACCAGTGCTGAGTACAGAGGGAGAATCATCTCCCTGGACCTGCTGGTCACACCGTTTCTGATCCAAGCCAGGATGCCATTGGTCTTCTAGGCCACCTGGGCACACTGCTGGCTCATGTTCAGTCGGCTGTCGACCAACACCCCCAGGTCCCTCTCCTCCTGGCAGTTTTCCAGCCAGGCTTCTCCCAGTCTGTAGTTCTGCATAGGGTTGTTGTGCCCCAAGTGCAGGACCCGGCATTTGGCCGTGTTAAACCTCATGCCACTGGACACAGCCCAGCAGTCCAGCCTGTTTAGGTCCCTTTGCAGAGCCTCCCTACCCACCAGCAGATCGACACTTGCACACAGCTTTGTGTCATCTGCAAACTTGCTAAGGGTACCCTCAACGCCTTCAGCCAGGTCGTTGATGAAGACATTGAACAGGGCTGGACCTGGCACTGAGCCCTGGGGAACACCACTTGTAACAGGCCTCCAGCTGGACTTAACACCATTTACCACCACTCTCTGCGCCCGGACATCCAGCCTGTAGTTGCCCGGATCCTCCCTGCTACCCTTCTTGTAAATGGGCACTGCATCAGCCAGCCTCCAGTCCACAGGTACCTCCCCAGTCTTCCAGGACTGCTGGAAGATGATGGAAAGGGCTTTGGCCAATACATCCACTAGCTACTTCAATAGCCTAGGATGAATCCCATCTGGCCCCATAGACTTGTGGGTGTCCAGTTGGCCAAGCGGGGCTCTGACCACCTCCTCTTGGACCATGGGAGCCTCGTATTGCTCCTCTATTTCCAGGGTTTCTACACAGAGGGAACAGCTTTCTTTACAATTAAAGATCAAAGCAAAGAAGGCATTAAGTACCTCAGCCTTCTCCTCATCCCCTGTCGCCGTTGTTCCCTCTGTGTCCAAAAGGGACTGTATTGTCTCCCTTCTCCTCCTTTTATTGTTTATATATTTATAGAAAGATTTTTTGTTATCTTTTACAGACTTAGCCAATCTGATCTCTAGTTGAGCCTTAGCCCTTCTGAGTTTTTCCCTACACAGCCTCACTTCCCTCCTGTAGTCCCCCCAAGAGGCCTGTCCCCTCTTCCAGAGCCTATAAATGCAAGATATATAGAATATTTTTCAGTATTTTTTATCTTTTCAGACAGAATAAGTTCAGTCTTTAGCGCAAGATTCAAGGGGGTTCTAAAGTCTTTTCTTTCTCTCTTGACTTTTTGGTAGGGGATGAGACCATTATTTTTTTCATAATCTATTGTAAATACTAGTGACAGTATATTCTGGGGCCTTCTTCCTCCCTCCTTCCCTCCCTCCCTCCCTCCCTCCTTCCCAAATCCAAAACTGAAGTTTATGAACTTAGTGCAATGTGATCCCTATAAATGTACTTTGAAAGGAGTTCTCCAGTAACATCTCTCAGGCGGGATATTTAAAATCGAGAGCACAACCTAGAACAACATTTGGTGATAGTACTTGGGCCTTCTGATTGTCTTATCTCTGTTTATTGTTAATTATTTGCTAGGAGTCCTTTTCTTTTCAGACGAAGTTGTTGCCGTGTTGGGTGAAGGTACTTATGGAAAAGTAGTGGAATGCATCGATCACGAAGCGTAAGTCTTTTAATTCAGCACCTGTCGTTTTTCTTACTGAGACTCTCAGCGTGAGGTTCAGGAAGTGCCTTCTGATCCTGTCAGGCTTTCTCTTTGCTTCCTCACATGCCGCTCTCTGTATTTCTCTAAGGCCACCTCAGCTGCCAAACAAAAGTGTACGTTGGTTCATGCTGCTAAAAGCAGGCCCTAGACATGAGGGCTGTGCAGGGTTGGTGGATGAGGCTAAGTCTGTGTCTTCTGCAGGCACAGCCCAGCCAGGTAGAGGTCAGGGTTGATGGGGAGAGGTGGCCTGGAGAGAGCGTTGGGTGCAGCTGCAGTCCCCACAATGGGCAGCCTTGGGGCCTGTGCCCCCCAGCTCTGGATAAAGAGCAGTGTCTGACATCGTGTACCTTCCCTTAAAGCATCATCTGCAAGGAGGCAGCGCCATTTGGGTTCTAACAGAGTGGGCACTACAAATGAATAACAGACTTTGTGTTTGACTGCACTTTTGCTGTGTGCAAAATAATATGGAGGGGGGTTGTCTTCCCAGTCCCCTCAGAAGGCATTTGACACCTCAGTGACATTTTTACTACTCCTTGGAGGACTGAAGGCGGCTTCCCATTTCTGATTAAGGATCGTCTTAGGCTGTGAAGTGGGGAAGTTTCTCCAGCGGTAGCCCAGCATCCAGAGAAATGAAATGGAGGTGAAAGGGCCTTGAAGAACGATACAGTTCTTAAAAGGATCGAGTGTGTTTTCAAAACGTAAAGATGAAGTTTTAGTTGTGTTTGTGCATAGATGACTCTGCATTATATGAAGTCAGCGTGCCCTTTTCCCAGAAGGTTTCCAGCGTTAGGAACAACACCTGGGCAGCCTATTCCAATACCCAATGACCCTCTGTGTGAAAAACTTCCTTCTAATCTCCAGCCTAAATCTCCCCTGGTGGAGCTTGAGGCCATTCCCTCTTGTCCTGTCCCCTGGCACTTCGGAGAAAAGGCCAGCTCCCTCCTCTCTACAACCTCCTTTCAGGTAGTTGTAGAGAGTAATGAGGTGTCTTCTCAGCCCCCTCTTCTCCGGGCTAAACAACCCCAGCTCTCTCAGCCACTCCTCATAGGTTCTGTTCTCCAGCCCCTTCATCAGCTTCATTGCTCTTCTCTGGACTCACTCTAGAGCCTCAACATCCTTCTTGTGGTGAGGGGCCCAGAACTGAACACAGTATTCAAGGAGCGGCCTCACCAGTGCTGAGTACAGAGGGAGAATCACCTCCCTGGACCTGCTGGTCACACCGTTTCTGATCCAAGCCAGGATGTCATTGGCCTTCTTGGCCACCTGGGCACACTGCTGGCTCATGTTCAGTCGGCTGTCGACCAACACCCCCAGGTCCACTAAGCCAGCAAACAGGTAGATTTTCCTGGGATTTGGGAATGAGAGACTGCAGAGAAGTAAAATTTTAAAGTAACTAGCAAAAAGGAAAGCCATGACGCTGGCACCATCACACATGGAGAGGAAAAGGAAGTAAATGGTACCATGTGTTTACCTGCCATAAAATCTCAAATTGTAAGTATTAAAAGAGATGGGTGGCTTGTTCTTACAACAAAAACATATGCCTTCGTGGCCCATCCTAAGCAAACAGAGGGGCTGGAATTAAGAGAAATCCTTAACAGCCCCTCGCACTCAACCCACTCCACGATCCCCTCTGGGGCGCTGCAGAGGGCACAGACCCTCCCGTGGGGGCAGGGCTGCCAGATGAGGTGGGGCTTCGCGGGGCCTAACGAGACGTAATAGCGGGGAACAGGGCTTCCGCACGGGGACGCAGTCTCGCGCGGGAGGGGGCGTGGCTTGGAGGGCGGAGGTTCGCGGGAATGGGTGGGGCGGAGGTGTCGCGCTCAGGCCGCGGGGGACGCGGCGCACCCGGAAGTGTCACGGGGGAACCGGAAGCGGCTGTGAAGGGGTGGGGTTCGCGCTTCCGCGACCAGGGTGGGTGCGCTGCTTGGCGGAGCCGCCCCGTGTGTCCCTACCCCGACCCCCACCCCCGAACCCCCTAAGCCATTCGGAGCCATGTCGCTGTTCCAGTCCGCCTTGGACTTCCTGGCGGGGCCAGGCTCCCTGGGTGCCGCCAGCCGCGACCAGAACGATTTCGTGGGGCAGACGGTGGAGATGGGCGACATGAAGTTGCGCATCAGGCGGGTCATCGCCGAGGGTAAGGGCGGGCGGCGCGGTCGGGACGGGGGAGGCCTCCCGGGCCCGAGGGCGCCTGTGGGTGAACGCTCCGTGGCTCTTTGGGAGGTTTAGAAGGAAAAGCGTCTTTTATCAGGCCGTGGCAGCCGGAGGGAGCGATGCCCATCCACAGTCCGCAGGACGGGAGCGGGGAGGGAAGATGTTTCCCATTTACGTCAATTTTCCCAGAAATTTTATGGGTATTCTATTACTTTACAAATTCTAATTTTAATGTTGCTATCAGTTTCATAATAGTCAAAACTCTTGCTAATTCAGAGCTGGCTCCAGCTCTGCCTGACCTTGCCTTTGAGATAGGAAAACACTGCAAACAGAGATGAGTATGGGAAACGTCTGTTCAGCACAAATCACACCACAAGACTTTATTATCTCCAAAGAATGGAAAGCATCAGAAAAACACTGAACAAAAATGTGCTATCAGAGGGACATTCTGCCTAGCTTTCAAGAAAATGCAGTCACTGAAATAAAATTTTACTTTAGCTTAAAACAAAAGTATTTGACTTCATAATAGCAACTGCTTGTGTCTGGGGCAGTGGGGTCAGCAGCTTCATGCGTCATGAGTGCCCGGAAGGGTGTGTTGTCTCTATGTCTGAGCTGTTTCAGGACCATGGGTGTTCAGAGTTTGATGCCATGGGAGGCGTGTGGCAAGGACCGAGTGTAGGATCAGTATTCACTGCTATTCACCTGCTCTGGGAATGCCCATGGAGAGCCAGTGTGTTGTATGGGAACTTCGTCACTTGCTGTATGAGTCACAGTACTTTGACCATGTAACATAACTCTCAAAGGAGTTTATTATCCACTAAAAACCTCATTAAAATACCATGTCATGTATCAATTTTTTTTTTGTTAAAATGATAGTGTATAATATGCCAAAGGTGCAAGTTTGCCCGTGTTAATTTGGGTTGTTTGGAGTACTGTGAAATGTAGGAAAACATGCTAACTTTAAACACAAATGTCAGGAGGCTGATCTCATTTTGCATATAGACTTCGCGGCTGTGCAACAACTAAATGTATTGCCAGGGCATGTCTGGGCATTTTTCAGCTTCAGTGAATTTTTGAGTAGGCATCTTGGCACAACACTTGCTAGTCTGTTTTAAAATACTTACTACTTTTGGTGTATGCAAATGACTTAGAAATGAGCAGAAAATGAGACCTTGTGCTTTTAGCAGAGGAATTACTTTGTTTCTTAAAGCAGAAGAGATGCTGAAACTTTGTCTCAAAAGACTGAAATATGAATTTGACCTTATTAATGCAGTTACATAATTTATTCACATTGTAGAAGTGGTTGATGTTTAGTTTAATTACTCTAAAGCTTTATTCAGAGCTCCTTTTCATTGAAGTTATTTTCTGTAGATGCTTCTTCTAATAATCTTGTACTGAAGTTGTTTTATGAATAGGTTTATTGGATTATTTTTATTCTTGCATATTTTTTTGTGACTGGCATGGGGGAATAATTTGATCATTCAAGAATTAACTACTGTAGTTACACTCATGAAAAATTGCTTATGCCAGAAGGATAGGAGATTGGTCTTCACCACTGTTTTGTTTTCTTAAGGGCAAGTAAGTTGATACTTTAAGGACTTTTGGCATATGATGTCAGACAAAACTTGGCAGTTCTTTAGGTACTTTTAAAACAGTACTGAAGTCCTATTTTGCCATCAGCCTTTCCTCACAGCTTTCTTACAAAAGATCCATTGAAATTTGAGTGAAAGGTGAGTATTCAACATCAAGTTGACTGCAAGGTGGTTGGTAAATGAAGTGACTGGTGTTACTGATACGGTGATGTTCCTTCCTGCTGGGGTGGCCAGGGGAGATTCCAGAGAACAACAAGGGAAAAGAAGAACAGGAAGCTACATTTGAGCTGGATCTGCTGTCTAATTCTTAGTTCTGATACAAGTATTTCACACTTTGCTTTGGCAGCAGCCTACTCTCTCCCAGGATCTGACACAGGCTTCCTAAAATGCCAGGGGAAAGATGCCAGATTAAATGATTTAAAGCAAGTAAGGACATCTTTAAGTCTAGTGTTCTTGAGAATTTGTCTGTAACCACTGCTTCATGTTCCACATTTGTCTCAGTGTTATGGTTTTATTCCATCTTGTTTTCTCTGTATTTCATTAACTGATATACAGCCTAACTACTTCCTTTTGCTAGAAAGTAAGACTTTGTAGCAGACTTAGCTCGGCTAGAACTACCTGAAGGGTATATTCAGTATAAGTACAATACAGAGGTCCCAGCGTCTCCTGCTGTCTTCAGACCTGAATTTGGAATGTTTTTGTCTTTATCATATAATTTATTTTGTTGCTGAAATTGAATTAAGTTTTGAGCTTTGAATCTGTGTTTGACACCTCCTGGTGTGTGCTTGCACAACTGTGGCTTATAGACATTCACTTCTGTGCTGAAATACAGAGTCCTTCTGTGCCAAATTCACCACTAGAAAGGCAATTGGCGCTTACTGAATTTAGATTTAAAATCCATGGTGAACTGTGTATGATACACCAAAGCAGACAGAAAGCCTTTTCTGTAATATCATACTTCTGCTTGCTTTATTGTTGGTGTGGATTAGTGTTATACAGTATCATATAGCAGCGTAAGTTCAGTTGTTCTTCCACTCTGCAGCTCTTTCCAGCTCTATAGTGTGCTGGTGTCTGTGTTGGTGCAAATATGTGTATATTTTGGAAGTTGTGGCAGTCCAGTGTAGTTCCCACTGGCTGGAAAAGGAGAAATGTAACTCCCATTTTTGAAGAAAGGAAGACCCTGGGAACTACAGGCTGGTCAGTCTCTTCCCTGTACCCAGCACAATCATGGAGCAGATCCTTGGGAAACTCTGCTGAGGCACATTGGAAATATGGAGGTGGTTGGTGACAGCCAGTGTGGCTTCACTAAGGGCAAGTTGTGCCTGATTAGTGTTGTGGCCTTCTATGGCAGGGTTACATTTGTGAATACCAGAAGAGCAATAAACATCTAAAAAGCCTTGTGTAAAGTATTTTAACACTGTTCCGCACGACATTTTTATCTCTAAATTGGAGAGAAACATATTTGACAGATCAGTCACTTGGTAGATAGGTTCTGGCTGTGTGGTTGCATTCAGTGGCACGATGTCCGAGTGGTGACAGTTGATTAGTGGAATTCAACAGGGGTCAGTACTGGGACCGTTGTTGTTTAATATCTTTGCAAAGACATGGATAGTGAGATTGAGGGCAAGTCTGCTGATAACACCAAGTGTGTGGTGTGGTTAACACTCTGGAGGGGAGGGATGTTAACAAGAGGGACCCTGACAATCTTGAGAGGTGGGTCTGTGAAAACCTCATGAAGTTCAACAATGCCAAGTGCAAGATCCTGTGCCTAGGTTGAGGCATTTTCAAGCACAGATACAGGCTGGGTAGAGAATGTATTGAGAGAAGCCCTGAAGAGAAGGACTTGGGAGTGCTGGTGGACAAGAAGTTCAGAATTAACCTGCAGTGTGCCCTTGCAAACCAGAAAGCTAACCATATCCTGGACTGCATCAAAAGAAGTGTGAACAGCAGGTCAAAGGAGGTGATTCTCTCCCTCTACTCCACTTTGAAACTACAGTTGGAGTTCTGCATTCAGTTATGGAATTCTCAGCACAGGAATGACATGGATCTACTAGAGTGAGGCCAGAGGAGGGCAGTGAAGGTGATTGGAGGACTGGAGAACCTCCTCTATGAGGAAAGACTGAGACAGTTGGGATTGTACAGACTAGAGAAGAGAACGCTCTGGGAAGACCTTATAGCAACCTTCTGGTACTTAAAGGAGCCTACAGGAAAGCTCAGGAGGGGCTTTTAATTGGGGAATATAGTGATAGGACAAAGGGTTAATAGTTTTTAACTGAAAAAAGGTAGATTTAGATTAGACATTAGGAAGAATTTTTTTACTGTAATAGTGGTGAGGCACTGGAACAAGTTGTTCAGAAAAGTCATGGAGCCCCATCGCTAATATTCAAGGTCAGTTTAGATGAAGCTTTGAGCAGCCTAATCTAGTGGAAGGTGGGTCTGCCTGGTCTATGAAGTATGTTCTGATCCAAACCACTGTATGATTCTATGAAATATATATTTGGCCCTGCTGTAAGCCTAGAAATTAGCTGCTGAAGTTTGTGTCAGTGTGTATCCCTGTTCATTTTGTAGAGGTGCCGTGCTAGTTGTAAGACTGGACTACCTGAAAATGTGGTAGGCTGCTTCAGGAAGCTGAGAGCAACTTGTGATGGAAAAGGAAATATGAGAAATTTCTTGATCTCCACCTGTATTGTAGAAACATTTGAACCTGATTACCGGGCTGTCATGGTGTTCATTGAGAGAAACTTCTGGTGCCAAAGATAGTCAGTGATTTGCAGAAATTCATTCCTCACTTCTGTGGCAGAAAATAATATGAGACCATTTTTTGAGAGCTGAATATAGGACTAGGAATTGCTTCAGCAGTGAAAAACTTGTCTCAGGTCAAGAGCCTGGATGAACATGTCCTTGTCCATGTCCTTTCTTTGCTGAGGGCTTCACCAATTAACACGGGACTCCAGCTGAGGTCTCAGGAGAGGAGAGCAGAGCAGAGGGGTGGAATCGCCTCCTTCGACCTGCTGGTCACACTTTTGATGCTGTCCAGGAAGAAAAATACTGGTTTAGCTCATAGCAAACCTCTTGTGAGGTAACTCTTCCACTCCAGCTGGGGAATCAAGATTCAAACTGACTTTCTACTCTTGTGTGATACAACTTCTGTGCATGTGCTGCTCAACAGGAATGTATCCAGGTTCTCTGCGGATACCCCCTGTCCTACATCTGTGGCTTTGGGGTTGTCGCTACACCTGCTGACAACCAAAGTTGGAGGCTGCAGTGGGTCTGGAGCTCAGCTCTCCGTGGATTTGGGGTAGCCTGGAGAAGAGGAGGCTGAGGGGGAAACCCTTATTTCTCACTACAACTACCTGAAAGGAGGTTGTGGAGAGAAGGGAAGTGGCCTCTTCTCCCAAGTGACAAGGGACAGGATGAGAGGGAATGACCTCAAGCTCCACCAGGGGAGGTTCAGGCTTGACATCAGGAAAAAATATTTCACAGAAAGGGTCATTGGGCACTGGAACAGGCTGCCCATGGAGGTGATAGAGTCACCTTCCCTGGAGGTGTTTAAGGGACAGATGGATGAGGTGCTGAGGGGCGTTATTTAGTGTTTGATAGGAATGGTTGGACTTGATGATCCTGTGGGTCTCTTCCAACCTGATGATTCTATGTAATGCGTATGATTTTCTATGCAATATATACACACACTGATAACCTCTACGGGGAAACACTAAGACAATTTTGCTGATACATAGACCTTCAGAAAACTGACTTAAAATCACACACAGATATTTGCCTGAGTGGAAATAATGAGTGGAAATGCCCCAAATAAAACTGCATTCTTTCTATACCCTTGGGAATGGAACAAAAGCAGTCCTACTTTTATTTCCTCATTTGCCTCAGTTGGGCCTACTTTACAGGTGTTTGTTCACAGAGGTGTGTTGATGTAGGGGTGTGACCTGTAACTGGCATGTCTCTGTTGACTGTGAAATCCTTGGTGTAGTTAGAGATAAAGAGGTGAAAATGTTTTGTTTTGTTAATATGTATACTGCAGACTATATAGGTCAGAGTTCTTGTGTAAACTGTTATGGCAAAGAAGAACTTTTGCTAGTGAAGTTGTCCCTATTCAGGGTGTATTAAAACTGCTTTAAGAGTAGTTCTACGCAGCCAGCATCAAACCCTAAATTAAACTGCTTTTAATATTTAAGCAGTGGGACTGACTTTGCATTTTGTGAAAGAATTGTTTTTGCCAATACTGAGTGTTTTTTTTTTTAAAGAGTAGATTCACAACTTAGTGTATATTCTTTGATATCTCAGAAAATCCATAGGTTTAAATTTGTGTACTAGAGAGTTGTGCTGACCTGAAGCCTCTAATTTTGTGAATTGTGGCATATATTTTCAAGATGTGTCTTGCAGGATTAGAATAAATCAGAGAAATATTTATCACGATGAATGTAAAGACTTTATTCTGTAGGGCCAGCAGTATTTTAATTGTGTAGAAAGCTTGTGCGACCTGTGTAGGACAAAGACCTGAAGGCAGTAGCTCTGTGGTACAGTGACTGGTGTTCACTGGTGTATAGGCATGCAAGTCACTGGGACAAGTGCGCTCTAGAACCTGGGGCATGCTTTTGGATGCCAGTAGGGTACTGAGTTGGAAGAGCAGTCAGAAACCATGGTTTCCTAGATTCAGTGGGAGGATATTTCCAGAAGAAGTGAAAGTGATATCAGGATCTTTAGAGGGGTGTAGAACTGTACTACATATGACGTTTTGATAAATTAATATAATTAGTGATTAAATAAACATATCAGAACTGCAACTTCTTTTCAGTGTTGTTTACTTTGTAGAAATTTGTACAGTGTTCTTGAGCAAATTGGTAGTATTTGAAATGGGTATTCTGACAACAGGAGTTGGAAGGAAAACAGTGCTGTAGGGAATGAGAAATCACTAGTAATAGTATCATCTTATTGGACTTGCATGCTTCAGTGCTTGAAAACGCCTTATGCTTTTAATAAGAACCCTGAAGCATGGAAGTTATTTTAAAAGTATGAGGAGGTATATATTTTAACATTTTCTTTCTTGGTTATTGCTATTTTTATAGGAAGCCTAATAATGTAAAACCAATAAGTTATTTAATTAAAATCATTGGGTAATATTGACTATACAGAACCTTGCCTTTTTAAGGACCTGCAGTTAAAAAAATTGCTTCATTGGAAACCTGCATATGCTGACTAATAAACTGCAATAAATTAACAAAGTTACTGTGTTTCCGACACATGTAAAAGGTACTGTTTTAGTGCCAGTGTGTAGTTTACCCATACTATTGGCAGTCCACTGCAAGATATGTATACCTCTTACTTAAATTTAGATGTTTTTCTATTAGCCCCGTTAGATTAAAACAAATAATTAACCTGAATATTGAAATTAAAACTGACTTAATGTACCTTCTTGTAGGTGGTTTTGCTTTTGTCTATGAAGCTCAAGATCTTGGAAGTGGCAAAGAGTATGCTTTAAAGGTAAAAACAATTTTCTTCACTATAGGTTTACATGAGTTTTTGTGCTTGATGTTTTAGCACAACAGTTAATTCTTGGTGTAGGCTACTGAACAAGTAATTTGTGAAAATCCAGAATGATAGTGGTAAAGTGTGCTCACAACAGTCATTTCTGTCCCTGTGCTTTGTAGTTGGATGCCAAAGATGGAGTTGCTTTATTAAGCACTACTGCTGTTTGTCTTTGTTTGGTTTAGAAATTCATGATGTTGTGCCAAGCTTTTTATTGCATGGGTAAAAATAATCTTTCCTAGTTACCTGAAGTGGAGTACAGGAATATTTTCAGTCCTGAGACACATATTTAGCCTAGTGGTTGGCCAGCTTTTGTACTTCCAGAGTAAACTTTGTAACTTCCATACTTCCATTCATTGATCAAACATTTAGCATGGAAGCTCTCAGAGACACTCTTTGGGTTTCTAGCTTTTTAATCACGTAACAGCAGAAAAACAGAAGAGTTATGGAAAGGATAATGATTCACCTTGTTGTATGTTGCTGCAGTAAAAGTCATGTTACTTGCTTTCAGCAGAAAATGACTCCTTTTTGTGTATGGTTGTTCTGTGGTTGTATCAGCATACAGACATCTGTCTTGGAGAGAAAGTGAAAAGGGTACTAGTTTGAGAGGTGGGAAAGGCAAAATGAATGGTGTTAAGCCATAGTAACTACTCGATTTCTTTTTTAATTTTCAAGCCACATCATACGGTAACAAAGAATGTGACCAAACCAATATAAGATGTGTTCAAAATGTCATCTAGGAGCAGTCTAATTTAAAAACAGCAGACAAAAAGGTGAACTGTCACCATACTTTCTCTGTTTTGTAAAACTAGTACTTTTGTAGCAAATGCTTGGATTGATTCTAGTCAAACGTTGAACTCCAAATCCAAGCAATACTGGAAATAAAAAAGGTTGATTTTGCTGTTGACCACTCAGGTACCATTGCAAAAGTTGGGTTACATGCTTTGGAGAAGTTTTGGTTGGAAGAGGCTTAAGATTATTCCTAAACACTTGAGGGAAGAATAATCTTTCCTAGTCGGTGCTCAGTTCTCTAAGCTAGGAGACTTTAGTGTTTGACACAATAAAAGCCTTTCAGAACAGTTACTTTGCAAGTGTCAAAGGTTACCGTTACTCAGTTTACCACTAAACTCAAACAATACAGTTAGCTGGAAAACTTGGTGCTATATTTAAGGCAGTATCTCACTTTATTTACATAACAGTTTAAGTTTTTGACTGTAGCTTATTCTTTGTGTTCTGGGGAAAAAAATGATACCTGTGCACTATTTTTCTGTAAATTTTAATAATTGTATCTTCTCAATTATTCTGACAGCGATTGTTGTCTAATGAAGAAGAAAAGAACAAAGCCATCATTCAGGAAGTTTGCTTTATGGTATCCTTTTCTGGAATGTTTTTAATGTTTTGATTTAATTACTTTATACCAAACATTTCTGAGAAACAGCTGATTTACAAATTCAGTTCTTTGCATGTCATGCTTTTCTAATGAAGATTGCTATTCTGAGGAGGGTCTAAGTTCCTGGTCTTTGATGAATCTGGCACCAGCATGCAGCAAGTTTAGTTCTTCAAACACTGTAGGAATTCAATGTGTGCAGATAACTTTTGTAACTCATGTAGAATTTGTCATGTGCATCTAGGAAGAAGTGGAGTTATTGTTCGGGCTTTCTTGCAGTCCTTTGAGACCTTTTGACTATTCAGGTGACGGATTTAAGTACATTTCAATTTTAAGTAGACTTCATTCACATGCACTGGTTTTACTGCTGTTTTGAGGATGACTCTGAATGTATCTTAATTTCTACCTCAGATGCATCTGGCTATTGAGAGTAATACTGAAAATTAGGAGAGGAGTTTCAGTAGAGTACATGCATCAGGAGCGAGAAACAGTAACTGTTTCTCAGTGTTGTTGCTGTCCTTTTTATCTTCAGTGATATTAAATAGTAGAATACAATATAATTTCAGAGTGTTTTCAGTACTTGGCTTTAGTGAACTCAGTATTTGCTTTCCAGCATCTGCTCTTAAGACCCTCAGTTTGTTTGAAGAGTCAGTGAGTAGCTGTGGTATACTGTTTTGTTTATCACTCCTTATTCAGCTTCATTTTGAGTTACAAGGCAAAACTACTGATCCTAAATTAAGCTACTCAAATATTTATTTCTTTTTACTATTACTGAAGTGTTTGGCAAAATCTGACGCTAAACACACTTTGCAAGAACACTTGTGGCCTACCACAGCACTATACATGTCTAGCTACTCTGGATACAACCTGCCAGGAATGAAAAACTGAATGGTTTTTTGGATGTTTTTTTCACAGGCTAATTAAAGCATATGCACAACACAAATGAGTATTAATGTTGCTGACTTGCCAAGCTATGGCTGTGAAGTGAAAATAATTCCTACAGGTCCAAGTAAAGTGTCGTGAAGAGATGCATAAGTATAAAACATATAGAATAGATTTGGGTTCATTGTAATTTGGTGGATCCAACTTTCTTGATTTGTTGTACTTCTTACGTCTTTGGTGTTATCTTTTCAGACTGATGAATGCATGCTGTAAGTAATGTGTGTGTTTGCTCATAGGCATGAGTCTCAACAGATAGGCATAGTGCAATGTAACTTGCACTGGCAGGAGTTGAGATGACTTGCATTTTACTTCTCTTAATGTAGTTTAAAAAACAAAATGTTGACTTTTTGAAATGGAAGTGAAACATGACAAAGGTTTTAGTATAATGAATTACTACTAATGATGGGAGCATACATTCCTGAATCTTTTAGAACTTTTATTTGTTTCAAACTTTATTTAATCACTTTACTATAAAACATAACACACTTAATATTTGCTTTGGAAAAGCTGATGTTGATACAACAGACCTTTCTTAATCATCCAGCTAGAGAAGCAACTCTCTGCTTAAAAGTCTCTCTGGTACCTGTGCTAATGCCTTGCAGTCCTTGTCAAGTAGTAGTAACCGGAGTTGTTATGAAATTCAGTTTTCTCAGAGCCTTAACCACAAGTTTTTTTTTTAATGTTTTGTTTTGACTGTTTATTATATTGCCTTAAGTGGCTTCCTGTGAAGTCTGGTTTTTTTCCAGCTAAGACATGGATTTCTCTATTCTGCTTAGAATTTTAACAGCCACTGAAATGTTCTGTGTGGTTTTAAGCTAACATTTCAAATGAGATATCTTTGAACTACTGTATGTGATAATGTCAAACTTGGCTGTCATCTTCCTTGAACATAGTATTTCCAGAAAAAACTTTCAGGTCATCCCAACATTGTCCAGTTCTGCTCTGCTGCATCTATAGGAAAAGAAGAATCAGACACAGGACAGGGAGAGTTCCTTTTGCTTACAGAGCTGTGTAAAGGTAAACATTTTCTTTTCCTAGCAGTACAAATTACTTCTGACAGCTGTTTGTACAGATTGTTTTACAGCTTAGAAATCCTCTTGAAGGTAACATAGCTCAGTGGAGGTAGAGTTCAGCCTCCTCTTTTATAGGAGAATGATTGTGTGTTTGAGCCTGCACTTCAGCCTCATATTAAATACGGGAAAATCATTAAGTCTTTTACTGATCAGAGGAAGAAAGGAGGAATAGTTTGTTAGAACACCATTTCCTTCATCACTGCAGTCAGTGTGGATTTGCCAATGGCAGAATAGCTATCTAATGTTACAACTTGACTGTAAATCTTACTTGATGAGAAAAGCTTTTGTCTGTTCAGGGCAAACTTTCAGAATCTATGGTATACTACGTGTGCTTATGTGAATTCCTTTGATTCCCTGCAGGGCAGCTGATGGAATTTTTAAAGAAAGTAGAATCCAAAGGACCCATCTCCTGTGACACAGTTTTGAAGATCTTTTATCAGACCTGCAGAGCAGTGCAGCATATGCATAAACAGAAGCCTCCGATTATCCATAGAGATTTAAAGGTGTGTTATAGTGTTAAAATGAAGAGTGAGTGTTTTAAACAGCAGAGGAGTCTGTCAGACTCAATCTCTGTTAAGGCTGTTGACCAAATACAGTGGATGCTCTTGAGCGTAGTGCTTACATGTATTGCCTTGCCATGGCTGCTGGGGGTTGTAGAATCATAGAATAACAAGGTTGGAAGAGACCCACTGGATCATTGAGTCCAACCATTCCTATCAAACACTAAACCATGTCCCTCAGCACCTCATCCACCCATGCCTTAAACACCTCCAGGGAAGGTGACTCAACCACCTCCCTGGATAGCCTGTTCCAGTCAGTGCCCAGTGATCCATTCTGTGAAAAACTTCCTCCTAATGTCTAGCCTGAATCTCCCCTGGTAGAGCTTGAGGCCATTCCCTCTCATCCTGTCCCTTGGCACTTGGCAGAAGAGACCAGCTCCCTCCTCTCTACAACCTCCCTTCAGGTAGTTGAAGAGAGTGATGAGGTCTCCTCTCAGCCCCCTCTTCTCCAGGCTAAACAACCCCAGCTCTCTCAGCTGTTCCTCATAGAGCCTGTTCTCCAGCCCCTTCACCAGCTTTGTTGCTTTTCTCTGGACTCCCTCCAGAGCCTCAACATCCTTCTTGTGGTGAGGGGCCCAGAACTGGACACAATATTCAAGGAGCGGCCTCACCAGTGCTGAGTACAGAGGGAGAATAACCTCCCTGGACCTGCTGGTCACACCGTTTCTGACACAAGCCAGGATGCCATTGGCCTTCTAGGCCACCTGGGCACACTGCTGGCTCACGTTCAGTCGGTTGTCAACCAACACCCCCAGGTCCTTCTCTTCCAGGCAGTTTTCCAGCCAGGCTTCTCCCAGTCTGTAGCTCTGCATAGGGTTGTTGTGCCCCAAGTGCAGGACCCAGCATTTGGCCGTGTTAAACCTCATGCCCTTGGACTCTGCCCAACAGTCCAGCCTGTTTAGGTCCCTTTGCAGAGCCTCCCTACCCTCCAGCAGATCCACACTTCCACACAGCTTTGTGTCATCTGCAAACTTGCTAAGGGAGTACTCGATGCCTTCATCCAGTTCATTGATGAAGACATTGAACAGGGCTGGACCCAGCACTGAGCCCTGGGGAATCCCACTTGTAACAGGTCTCCAGCTGGATTTAACACCATTTACCACCACTCTCTGGGCCTGGCCATCCAGCCAGTTTTCCACCCAGGAGAGTATGCACCTGCCCAGGCCAGAGGCTGACAGTTTCCGTAGCAGAATGCTGTGAAAAACTGTGTCAAAGGCTTTACTGAAGTCCAGGAAGACCACGTCTACAGCCTTTCCCTCATCCAGCAGCCGAGTCACTTTTTCATAGAAGGTGATCAGGTTAGTTTGGCAGGACCTCCCTCTGGTAAACCCATGTTGACTGGGCCCGATCACCCGGTTCTCTTGCATGTGCTTCATGATAGCACTCAAGATCCCCTGTTCCATGACTTTCCCTGGCACCAAGGTCAGACTGACTGGCCTGTAGTTCTCTGGATTCTTCCTGCGGCCCTTCTTGTAGATGCGCACAACATCAGCCAGTCTCCAGTCTAGTGGAAGCCCGCCTCCAGTCCAGTCATCACTGAAATACTTATATCTCTTCAAACAAGAACAGTTCCATGTGCTCGTGGTGTTGATTCTACTTACACTCTATTTGACAGTGTATTTGCATTAGCTGACAGAGAAGTACTGAATCATGGTTTGATGATTAAATTAGTCTTTATGTAGTTTGCATTTGGTGAAATAACCAGTTATGACTTCAGTTGCAGTTTTGGACTGAGCAGGTTTTCTAAATAGATAAAGCTTTGAAGAAGAGAAGGTAATGTTGGATTTTATGTGAAAGACTACATAGCCTTTGAGAGTGTGTAGTAAGTTTTGTTTAGAATAACTTGCATTGCATTTTAGGTCTTGTTTTTAACTTGAATTTTAAAATTTGGTAGGAATAATCCATATTAGATTTTTGTTGCTTCTGCTAACCTTTACCAGGATGCTACTGGGTTGTGCTGTAGAAAGTGTTGTCCCCTTAGAAACTGTGGAGTTTTGAAAGGACAGCTTCTGGGTATGAGTTTTGTATTTTGAAGGCGCAGGTTCACTGTTACATGTACACTATGCCTTGAATGGAGTCCTGATCAGTGACATTGTGCTGCGTGCTACAAATATATTTGAATCTAATAGAAGGAGGTGGTCTTCGTAAACGTAAACAAAATAAGAAAATATTCTTATTCCTGAAATAGTGTCTGAATTTCACACATTATTCCTGCTTGATGTGAATATAAGCTAAATATAAAAAAGGAAAATTTGTTCCTCTTCACTAAGCATATTCTTGATTACTTTGGAGAAAGAAAAACTATATGACTTTTAAAAATAAATTTATGCTAATTGTTTTTGACACTGTTGTGAAAACTTTAATGTTATGTGCTAGCGTCACCCCTTAATATACTTTCTAGAATGACATGTTTTGTTCTTCACTGAAGTTGCTATACATTAGCCCCAAGAAAAGCGGTAGAAAAGGTTCATCTCTTCTCTGAAAATATGGTAAAAAATATTTCTAAGTAAGTACAAGATTTCCTACATAGCCGGACAAGTTGAAGTAATGCTGTGATTCAAAGTCTTTTTTGTTGTCAAGTAACCTAAGCTTGTGGCAGAGAGAAAATATGGAAAAAAGCAGGAATTTGACCTTGTTTTCATGTTACAGGGGCTGCAAAGAAGAGTAAATGATAGTTGTGCTGCAACAGGCTGAGACCTCACTAAAATCAGGACCCAAACAGAGTTCAAGCTCTGCTTCCCTTTCTAGACGGCTGTCAGCAGCATAACTACTGTTGGTCAAGGTTTTGAGCCAACTTCAGATCAAATCTGAGATGTTATTGTAGTTTTGCGGGAGGAGTGTGTAGGTGGAGTATGTATAGAGTGGTGCCCTAGTAGTTTTTTCTCAATTATTTTGGTTAAAAGTATAATGATTCATGAACTCTTACAGTGCAGCTTAAAAACAGATTCACCTTCATAGAGGTGGCTTCCCCTATGCCCATGTGGTATTGTTCTGTTGCTTTATCAGTGTAGTGTATCCTTTGTTCTTGAACCTCTTTGGACAAAGCTTGCACTAAAATGGTGTACAACACTGTAAGAACCATTCTTGTTAGAGTTGCAAAAACTCTAAGCTTGTTAGAGGGTGATTCATATAATATCAACGTTTCTCTGATATATCAGTTGCCTGAATTTGATCTCTTCAGGATTTGCAGTGCACAACTAGTCTACATAACATAGGTCATAGAGCTTGTTAAAATCTGAATAATCAGCTGTAGTGTTTTACATTATTACATTATTTACAGCTGCACAAAACCCAGAACATACGCTAACGGGAACTTGATCTCTGACCTTACTGTGACAATTTTTAGTGTAGAAATTTAATTTGATGTTGAATACTAGCCTTCCTACTGTACCTGGAAATAAGCAAAGATTATCTAGCAGAAGTGAATTCAGGTTGCTCATTGAGATCAATATTGTAACTACCTATGTCTTCCTGATGGTTAGTCAAAATTAGGCTTATGGTGGAAGAAGTTGGAAGGGGCATGTGTAAGGGAGGCTGATAGGATGTTGTGAAAGGTGAGGTTTTAAAGAAAGTAGTTTAGAGATGATGTGATTTCAAAGGGAAAGAGAAGACAAACCTAATTTTCTGAAATGTGATATTGTAATGTTACTAATCTGAAATTTTATCCCTTTTCCTGACTTCAGATACAGGAATATTCTTTCTCAGCCCTTTTTTGGTTACACCACCACAGTACTTTGTCCCAGTATGCACTTTCCCCCTTAAATTTCTTCCGTTTCACTTCATAATCCAGGAAGGCTGGATTTTATGAAGTGGAAAAATGACAATGAGCTATTTAGGCAGTGTGTAGTCCTCAAATAGCCCGTTTATATCTCTGCGCAGGGTCATAGTCCCCCAGCAGCCTGCTTCTCTGCTTCCTGTTTTGTGCCTATAGCTGTCTTAACCTCTATTCCACTGCAATTAAGCTAACAGCATTCAGTTCTATGTGCAAAAGCATTGGGACTCCCAGATACTCCTTCTTCAAGCAGTCCTCTGAAGAACAGGCCTCTTCTTGGACCCTAATGAAGTGACTTTTTTTCTTGGAGTTTACTTCCTGCTCTTGAACATTTCCTGCTTGTAGTGCTTTTGAGTGCTTTCTTTTAAAAACTGGCTGTATTGCTACCATATACTTCTAACTACTGTCTGAAATCTTTTTGCTTTATATAAAAAACTGAATTATGTTTAAAAGCTTGTGTGTTAGTGTGCAGATAAATTATGTCTTTGATTTATAATTCTCCCTCTTTTTGAAGGTGGAAAACTTGCTTATTAGTAACCAAGGGACAATTAAACTTTGCGACTTCGGTAGTGCTACAACTATAGCTTATTATCCTGACTACAACTGGTCTGCACAGAAAAGAGCACTGGTTGAAGAAGAGGTGAGACTCTTTTAATGTGATTAATCTTAATACCAAAACGAGATTCATTTAGCGGTTACTCTTAATCTGATATTGACTTGGACTTCCAACAGTACTCAGAATTGCTTCAGTTGTAGTGTTGTTGCAAAAACTTTGAGTTTTTCATTTGTATTGCCAGAGTTCAAACACTGTCTATGGTTATAGTCATAGCATATATTCTGTAGCTGCATGTACAGATACTGCCTCAACTTGAGTAGTGTCCATTCTGCAGTCCGGTGCAAAAATAGAAGAGATATAGCTAGAGCTTTTCTAGTGGCACTTTTAATAGGAAGTCAAAAATCGGTTATGCCGAAGTGATTACCACCTTCTCATCTGTTTTGTTGAGTGATGTATAAGGAAATGTCAAGTCTACATAGTAGAATTTGAATAGGCAGTATTGCAGTGCCTCTAGGACTACAGTGACAGCACTAAGCGTGCAGTGTGTTTTTGCTAAGTGCATTTGGTCTTAGTTTACAGTTGAGAGTAATGCTTGTGAATGGAATGTAATACATCAACTAACTCAGATTTTTAAGGATAGAGAAATACAGTGACACTTAAAATTTATGTGTGTGACTTACATTGTCATTGGTTTCTGTAAACTTCTCCTGGAGCTTTGGAATCCAGCATCCGTGAAGAACTATCTGTTGGTTTCTGGAGAAGACAAAATTATGATGTATCACTGTCTTGTAAAGTTTATGCAAAAACATGACTGAAAAGGTCTTTTTGTGTATTCTTGGGAATATAACTCCTTGGGTTGGTCTGCATTGTAGTTGTATGTGATGAGCAAGTGAGAAATACACACTGGAGCATTAATTTGCTTCTTAGTTTATTGTTGATTTTGTGGTTTTCTGTCCACATTCGTTTTTGCCTCATGTAGAATAGTGATTTCACTTTGAACCTAGCAGTTTGGAAGAACTCTTGAATGTTATAGTGTTATTGAGAATACTGTCTTTATCTGGCCTTACATTGCAGGATCCAGTTGATAGGTTATGCCTTGACATGTATTTCTGAAATTAGTTTCGAAGTGACAATGCTATCCATTCTATATAGAGAGCTGTTTGCTTGGTTAGATGCCATTTGATCTTATTGATCAAGTTTCTGTTTCAAGAAATTCTGTCTTCTGCAGATCACAAGGAATACAACACCAATGTACAGGACACCAGAAATGATAGACTTGTATTCAAATTTTCCAATTGGTGAAAAACAGGACATTTGGGTAAGAAATTTTTCTCTTGCTGTATTATAGGTTATTATGTGACAGTGAAACTGATCTTACATTCTCAGTCTTAATTTGTGGGTTAAATAAGAGCACTGAAATAAACATAACAGTAGACTCTTACGTAAAAAAACCCCTTAATATTTAGATACACAGTTCATATTTAAAAACATGAGGTGTGCTCTGATGTTTTCCTCACAGATCTAGCCTGAATTCCATGTAAGAAACAGCACTGGATTTCTTATACACTCAGTAGAACTGTTGCCTAGTTGGAGCTTGCCATCATAAAGCCAGAGTACTTATAGTCCTTAGATTAAAATTCTTACTTTCATGCTCTGCCATGCATGTAATCCTGGGGCAACTTGTTGCTGAGTTTGAAACTGTTATGTCTCGGTATTGCATCTCGGTGAAATAGTGAGAGGTAGCAAGGATGGGGACAATGCAGAGATCATCCATGCTTTGTAGATGGTCAACATTCACTAAAAAAACCGTAGTCAGAATTAAAGATAAATATTAAATCCTCAGTTGTACCTTTTTCAGTTGTGTAATACTGCAACAGTGCTGAGGTACTGCCCAGTGATTTCATGCTTAGAGACTTAGTTTATTGCCTTTTTTTAGAGAGATGGGTGTCAGGCTGTTCAGCTGTTATCAGTATTGGCAAGTATGTTAAAAGACAAATTGGGAGGATGTAATACTGGTGCTTTAAAAAGTTTTATTTGGAATCTTGGGTCTTCATTCAGTTTTTTTAAAGTAGTTACAATATATTACAGAAATGTATTTGGTTTCTACAGCTGTTGGTGATTGTCTACAAACATGTGAAGAAATACCAGGAAAAATACATTTTTCTGACCATTTGGTCGCTTCACGTGTGTTAAATACTGGCAGTCTGTGTCAAGATTACATCCAGTTAAACACAAAGCTAGAAATGCATTTAACAAAAGCCTCACTGCAAAAGGCAGTTCTGGGTTGTTTTTTTTTTTGTTTAGAATAACTCTGTATTCATTAGTATTAACATGGTGTTTGTCTCCTGCTGTGTATTTGCAAGATCTATTCCATTTACTGTGCTTTCGTTGGAACGAGTTCTGTGTTTTTCCCTTTACACCCTGGGCTCTGTGAGAACATGTGAAGTATTTGGCTGTAGAATATGGTCCTGTCTCAGGAAGCATAACTAATCTCATAGTTTGTGGTTAGGATAAGCAGCTTTACAAGAAGCAGGTAGGGTAACACACATGGTTGCTGTTTGTGCACTTGTCACTGTGTGAGCTTAAAAGTAGAAAAGAAATAGAAATGCCTTGCTTAGAGCAGCAGTATAGATGAAGCTTTAGTTTTCAACTACATAAACTCCATGGTGGGAATGAGATTAGATATTAACTGTAAGATCAGAGGTTCTTAGGCTTGACCAACTGCTTTCTTTACATTTCCTAACCTAATCTAGTTATCTTCAGAAAATAAATGCTGAACCCAAATATCTTTAGTTGCATTTTTTTCTGAAAGAAAAAGATCAAGTTCAACCGTTTTCCTAAGTGTACTTTCCAGCCTAAATAATTCCATGATTCTATAAAGTATTTCTGCCTTTATCTGTGTGTAGGCTTTGGGCTGTATCCTGTACTTGCTGTGCTTTAGGCAACATCCATTTGAAGATGGAGCTAAACTTCGCATAGTCAATGGAAAATATATCATCCCACAAAATGACACTCGCTATTCTGTGTTTCATGATCTCATTCGTAAGTTCACAATGTTATTTAATTTGGTATTGCTATGGATTGGTCTGATTCCTGACATTCTTGTATTACTGATAATTAGATCTTTTTGACATGATGGTGAAAAAAGGTTAATTGCCATAACTTCTTGTTTTATTCAATTTTAATCCATTATCAAAACTTGGAACTTTTAAATGAAATTTTTGGTTTATTAGTGCTGTTGCCTGTCTAGCTCAAGATCTGAACTAGTGTTTTGATTTTTTTTATTTGGTTTAGAAATTCAATTTAAAAATTAGTAATTACTAAAAGCTAATTAACACTGACAGAAATGTGCCTCTAACCCCAGCAGTATTAGATATAAAGTTACTTCTGAGGTTTTTAATTAACAGATCCGAAAGTATATTCTTACCCCTAAGTGGTGAGTTTTTTCATGTATACCTATTATGAGAATGGTATTTGTATGTAAGTTTAACAGATGTTCCACTCTGTTCATATATTTGATTGTATATTGCACTGGAGTGTACTGAAGCATTTAATATTTAATTTAATTTAATCATATCTGCTGGAGAAAAGCTTCGAAGAGTTTGTTACATTGTCTGAATCTCCTTTTTCAGGCTCTACTTTGAAGGTGAATCCAGAGGAAAGATTGTCAATCACTGAACTTGTAAATCAACTGCAGGAAATCGCAGCAGCTAGGAATGTGAATCCTAAATCTCCCATCACAGAGGTAGAGATGTCTCGTAAGGAGCGTTACCAATTAGGTTTCCTTTTCCTGCCTTTTCTCCTCTCTCATCCAGTTAGTGCAAGTTCAATAACAGATGTCAGAGGAGGTCTCTTGTTCATTAGTTTTCTGAAAATTCCATACATAATTTGTTTTGAAGTTCAGTTGAATCAATCTGTATCACTTGTAGGATCTTTGAAAATATACCTTTTAAAGATTTGGTATCATTCTTTGGTGCTCTGTTTGAGAAATTGGAATTAATCATAATTAACTTGCACAGAAAAATCTAGTATACAAAGGCTCTGCCTATGCTAATTTAAAACCCACTTAGATGTCTTCTATTCAGTGCTTGGTTTGCACAGTATCACAAGTGAATCAGTTTGTTTATCTTAAATTCCTTGCTTTCTCCTGAGGATCAGTAACTGATGACTTGCTTATTCTTACCAAGTAAAAGTAATTTATGAAATGTATCATGTTGGCTATATTGGCAAGAAAGTACTCATAGTAAGTATTAATCTTTTCAGCTCTTGGAACAAAATGGAGGCTATGGAAACAATGCTCAGCCTCGGGCATCTGTGACCTCTGTTTCACAGGGCTCCAAGCCTGCAGGACAGCTAAACAATATGTACAATGCAGGTAAGTGCAGAAAGAGATTTCATTGTAATATAAAACCAGTTGCGTGTATTGCATGTGGAAAAAAAAAAGTCATTTGAGGATTTTAAATGTTTTGCATAAGTACTAGCTATTTCGCATTTACATCACTTTCTAAACTTGCTTTATTTTTCGCAGGATTAGGTTGTATGTTGATACATGCAAATGTGAATTTCTCAAGTTCATTGCTAACTAAGACAAAATTTGTTTTCCTGTGTGAAGTAATTGAAACTAAAATACGTTATTGGCCTGTAGAGGGGAAAGAGTTGAAATAAACAGACTACAACTTCGTGTAACTGGTGCATACAGTAAGCAATAAGTAAGAACAGTGATTGTAGAAAAAGTAGTCTTCAGGTTATGACAAATGAATAAAAATGGAATACTTAAAACCTAAAACTTTATTATTCAGTGGGGCAATGGTATTTGAAAGCATCTTATTTAAAGAGACTTTAAGAGGAATTTAAATTTAAACTGCTAACATACAGCAGTTCTGAGAAAATCAAGTGGAACTTTGTTATTTGTGGCAGAAATTAGGGAAATCAGAAAATAGCCTGAATCTGTGCACGGTATTGCATCTTTGGTGTAAGAAAGTGGTAGATGTCTTTGCTTCTCAAAAAGACCTATGTAAATCAGGTATGTTACAATTTAAGAAGACAGGCATTCTGTGGCTTTTGTTATAACTTCAATCAACAGGCTTGTTGGTGTCTAATGGTTGAAATAGTCTACTAAAGAAATGCAGAAGCAATTGCAGGAATTTTGACTGTGGACCACAGGAGTTCATTAATACTAAGAAGTCACTAACCTTGTTTGTATTTATTTGGGCCTGCAAAAAGCCTGTAAGGAAGAAATACTCCTGAAAGCATTTGTTGTCTGCCTCTTCCTCCTCCTCTCTCTGCTGCAAAAAGACTTTTGACAATCCTCATGGTAGTTTGAAGTGCATCTCCAAAAGGCTCATATGTGACAACCTTAAAGGGAAAAAGTAGCAACCTAAACTCAATTTTTTGTCTAACTCCAGTGAGTACTTTCAGAAAGAGCCATAGTTAGTACTGCCTCGAGCCTTACTAATCATGGAAGGATTTTGCAGGGGGGATTTCAGGAGGAAATTACCATAGGATGTTAATGGTGATGAGGAGTTGTGGTGCCATCTGAGGTAAAACAGTAGCTGGACTACCAGTACTAAATTCAGTAAGACGAAATACGAGGTCCAACGTGAAAAAAAGAGACTAACTCTATGACTCAGGAACCAAGAGTTGGGAGGGCAGAGGCTTGTTCTAACCTGTCACTGTGAGACTAGACTCACCTCAGTAGCTTCACTGTCTGTGAGTGGATGCAGTTCAAATAGATGTTTCCTTACCCTCAGTTGGAAAATGTTTGTAGGTACCCACAATGTTGGCTGTGCTTGTGAAGCAGTTTTTAGCTAGTAACACTGTCACTGTGCTGAGCACCCACCCTATTTGCCAGACCTGCTCCCTCTTCCCAAAGACCAAGTTGGTACTCAAAGGAACACATTTTTTGTCAGTAAAACAGCAAAAATGACAGAGATTATCAACAGCCTTTCATAAAATGATCTACGGAATTGCTTTGTTTACAGCATGGTATGCCGCTGTGTGTCAGCTCAGGAGGGAACTATTTTGATGGTGATCGTAGTTGATTGTCTTGCTAGATAAGTAGTCACAGGCACTGTCTTGTTTTTTTTGTTGGGCCTTGTTTGTTTCCAGATTGACACAATTAAAACTGATCTATCCGATCTGTAAAAACAGATAATTCCAGGGTTAATTCAGTCAAAAATACTGGCACTTAATATAGGAAAGAAAATGAGAAAGTTGGTAGCCTTATTTGCATATAATTTCTTATTAAAAGGCAATTTTTGTGCCCATGTTTTTATATATAATATGTGAATGTGGAATGCTTAAGTTTAGTTTAGAAGAGAATCAAGACAATATTTCATACTGTATTTGGTTTTATTTTCAGCTTGATATTTCTTGATTGGTATTACTTATTCTGAAATTGCCAATAAGGCAAAGTGTATTAATGTCCCAGGGAAACTTCTGAAATTGCGTGATATATATTGCAGTAGTGTTATGTATATATCAATTTCTGTCGAGTAATCCATCTTCCTAATAGGATTATAATCCTAAGGTTTTCTGGGCAGCTATTTTGAGAATGAGTACTTTGTTGTATGCAGTCATATGAATAAGGAAGTTTTGCTGGGATGTTGTGCTTAAAAAGTAAATTAATTATGCCAGCTGCTTTTGAAGCCCTGCTTTAAAATGTCTCTACGGGGGTGCTTAAGGATTTGCAGGATTTGCTAAAGATGAGCTGCAGTTTAGGAGAGTAACACTAAAAGATGGTATTTTGCTGCACTGGCAATATGAAATTAAAACTTTATGTTCAGAAATTTTTTACCTTGTTTTCTCTTAAATGCAGTTAATGGAACAATTTGTTAAGTAGCTTACTACTATCTCCTGACCACAGGTAGGACTAATTTTTGCATGGGTTATAGTTAAAGAGAACTTTAGAACTCTACACCTTACAGCAATATGTAACCTGTATGAGCACTCATTTTCAGCTTTGTAGGCAGCTTGCATTAGTGTGGAGCCTGTTCCAGGATATGACTTAAACTACCATTATTTTTATTCAACTACTCTAGGCCTGACCGTTGCGGAGTGTGACCAGACTTATGGAGGGTTCTTTGATATTCTGAGGGGTGGAACAGAACGATTTTTCACTAATATTAAGGATACATCTTCTAAAGTTATCCAGTCTGTGGCCAAGTGAGTAAAAAAGAAAAAAAAAATAATTACCCTTTCCTGGTAAGAGTTGTAAATGAAGTATCAGGAGCTTACTGCAGAAATAATAAAATTCTGCATGCTTTCCAGCATACTTCTCAGAGTTTGAGCTCTAGTAGTTGGCAGCTAGCCCTGAGACTTTATGAATAATATATTAATATAAAAGTTACTTTAGCAGTATTGTAATAGAAATGAGAACCTGAGGGGCAAAAGCCTGTCCATGAGTACTACTTTTGTCTGCTATATTTTAAATAGTGACAGCTTGGAGAGATGAACAGGTAAGGGCTAGAACAATGTCAAGAAGTATGGAAAACGACTGTAATGGTTCAGATTGCATGTGTTGAGTTAGTAGGCAGGACCTCCATGAATAAGAGAGGAAGACAAAATGATGAAGTGGTGAAAGGTACAGATATAAGGAATGGAGGTGAGAAGAAAAATTTCAGGGAAATAGCATATTATCTCTTCTGAACAGTTTAGTTTTCAGGGGGAATCCTGTGTCCTCAGGGCAAAGTTAGAGATCTGCACTGTTTATCTCCTTTGCCCTGCATTACATGTTTTGATGTATGTGTTCTCAGACACGGTGTGTAATTTTTTTTTTCCTTATCAGATTTTCAATTCCTCGCCAAATATTGCTGGTACCTCTGTATGATCACTATTAATCAGCCTGTACTATTCATACAGTTTAAACTCATAATAAAATTTTATGCAGTGTAAAAGTTTTTTTTAATTCTAGGTGGAACAGGTAGGTCGCTACTGAATACTGTGACTGAACTAGAGTCTCCTAAGGAATACTGAACCTTGTTCTTCACTGTAGGGTCTGTAGTCCTTTAATTGGGATGCTGTGCTATGGGTTGTGAAATGTATTGCTTGCAGCATGGTTTTCTGTCACTGAGTGTAATTTTTGTGGTGCTGCTCCAGAATGCTTGGAATGATGTGATAAGTTAGATCTGTAGATCTTGTACTTTTGTCGCCACTAAAAGTACATTTTGAGCTGTTTGCAGTTACATTACATCTGTTTAAACTTCCTGAGTGTGGCTTAGAAAGGATAGGTCCTCTGGTTTTTAAAGGTGGAAAAAACTGTGCAGCTTTGGTTTGTGCTCTAACCCTCAGGAGAAGTAGTCTACACTGTAGTATAAAACTTTACCCTGTAAAAACCACACTGACTCGAGAAAACAGGAAGTTGTACAAGGGGAAGGAACCATTGCATCATAAAAAGCAGTAACTTGTTAGCAGCTTAGCAGAACTGTTGGAGCTGCATACCTGCTTTCTATTTTCACAGAATCACAGAACAACCAGGTTGGAAGGGACCCATCGGGTCTTCTAGTCCGACCATTCCTATCTAACACTAAACCAAGTCCCTCAAGACCTCATCTACCCGTGCCTTAAACACCTCCAGGGAAGGTGACTCAACCACCTCCCTGGGCAGCCTATTCCAATGCCCAATGACCCTCTCGGTGAAAAACCTCCTCCTAATCTCCAGCCTAAATCTCCCCTGGTGGAGCTTGAGGCCATTCCCTCTTGTCCTGTCCCCTGTCACTTGGGAGAAGAGCCCAGCTCCCTCCTCTCTACAACCTCCTTTCAGGTACTTGTAGAGAGTAATGAGGTCTCCTCTCAGCCTCCTGTTCTCCAGGCTAAACAACCCCAGCTCTCTCAGCCGCTCCTCATAGGGTCTGTTCTCCAGACCCTTCACCAGCTTTGTTGCTCTTCTCTGGACTTGCTCCAGAGCCTCAACATCCTTCTTGTGGTGAGGGACCCAGAACTGGACACAATATTCAAGGAGCGGCCTCACCAGTGCTGAATACAGAGGGAGAATCACCTCCCTGGACCTGCTGGTCACACCGTTTCTGATACAAGCCAGGATGCCATTGGCCTTCTAGGCCACCTGGGCACACTGCTGGCTCATGTTCAGTCGACTGTCGACCAACACCCCCAGGTCCCTCTCCTCCTGGCAGTTTTCCAGCCAGGCTTCTCCCAGTCTGTAGCTCTGCATAGGGTTGTTGTGCCCCAAGTGCAGGACCCAGCATTTGGCCGTGTTAAACCTCATGCCGTTGGACACTGCCCAGCGGTCCAGCCTGTTTGGGTCCCTTTGCAAAGCCTCCCTACCCTCCAGCAGATCGACACTTGCACACAGCTTTGTGTCATCTGCAAACTTGCTAAAGGTACCCTCAATGCCCTTATCCAGGTCATTGATGAAGACATTGAACAGAGCTGGACCTAGCACTGAGCCCTGGGGAACCCCACTTGGCACTGGCCTCCAGCTGGACATAACGCCATTTATCACCACGCTCTGGGCCCGGCCATCCAGCCAGTTTTCTACCTAGGAGAGTGTGCGTCTGTCCAGGCCAGAGGCTGACAGTTTCCGTAGCAGAATGCTGTGAGAAACTGTGTCAAAGGCTTTACTGAAGTCCAGAAAGACCACATCCACAGCCTTTCCTTCATCCAGCAGCCGAGTGACTTTGTAATAGAAGGCGATCAGGTTGGTTTGGCAGGACCTGCCTCTGGTAAACCCATGTTGACTGGGCCTGATCACCTGGTTCTCTTGTAAGTGCTTCATGATAGCACTCAAGATCCCCTGTTCCATGACTTTCCCTGGCACTGAGGTCAGACTGACAGGCCTGTAGTTCCCCAGATCCTCCCTGCTACCCTTCTTGTAAATGGGAACTACATCAACCAGTCTCCAGTCCAGAGGTACCTCCCCAGTCTTCCAGGACTGCTGGAAGATGATGGAAAGGGGTTTGGCCAATACATCCGCCAGCTCCCTCAAAACCCTATTTTATTTCTTTTGTATGTGCTATCTCTTCTCTATGTCCTTGTAGCTGGTACTTTCTGTGAAACTGAACTTTTTCTTCCTTCCTCTTCACCCTTCTATCTGTTCCTTTTGCATAGCTCATTAAATGAAATTTACGTTTTGGTAAGACATGGAAGTATTCTACAGGTTCCTTGCCTTTGACAGCTTGACTATTTGTAAACTCAAAGAAATTTAGTTTCTTGTCTGAAATCCTAGCAGTTTTTCTTTAAGTCTTGCAGCATAGAAATAGGGTTTTTTGTGAGAGATAAGATTTAAATTCTTTTCTGCCTTTGACAAAGTTAAAACGCCCTGCTCTACCATGTCTGTGTTACTGTATTAGATCTTATGCTGATGCTGTTATTTTGATTGCAGACTACGTGCTTCTAAAGTACTCCAGCACTTCATTTTCTTGTGCTGTTGTCTCCAGATGACTTTCTAGATTGTTGAGCCTCTGTAAACCTGTTTGAAGAAGTTTCCTTCTCCTGCACTTGCGAGCAGTTTCTTTCTTGGAAGGTTGCTGAAAGTTTAATTACTTTTTTGAATTTCATGTTGTGTAATTTTTTGGTTTTCTTGTGGTGGATTAGGATTGTCTAAAATTGACTTTTTAATAGGGAATGGCTTCTGCTGTGCTTGCACTTCATTTTTACTTGTCTTATCTAACATGTGTTGCTTTTTCCTTGATGTGATTTCCTTTGGTTCCATAGTGAGTGTAGTGTGCAAGGAATAAAACAATAATTGTGCATCCAACGACATCTGCAGAACTCATCTGGCAGCTTCTAAAGTATAGGACAGTGAGTACTTGCTGTCTGAAAAGATGCTTTTCACATAACTTGCTCTTCACTCCAGTTGTTTGTTTAGTTTATGATGACTGCCCCAGCATAAATCCTGTATCTCTCTTATTTATATAGTTATTATGCTATGTCTAATTTGCTAGTTAGTGTTGTGTGGCTGAACTATATGGTTGGGACATCAGTTAGAATCTTTTTTTTTTCTTCTTCCACAAAAATGGCAAAGTATGTTTGATATTGAACTTGAGTCTTTGAAGTCCTGCACAGTGCCCCAAGGCAGGAACATTTATACCTTAAATTTGAATTTGTGTGGGACATAAGGGGTCTGCTGGAGCCCTGTAGTCTGTTTCAAACATTATCTGACATAACTTTACTTTGTGGTAGTGTTGAACCTATGTCAGGAATGGATATTTTAATGTCAGGAATTTAATGTAATTTTATGTCAGGAATGGTGATATTTTAATGTATGTCCTGTGGAACTTAATAAATGTCAAAGAGAAGCTCTTTACTCTTATATCTTACATGTATTAATTGCAGAACATCACATCTAAATGTTTACTAGAATAGAGTAGCTTGTGAATGTAGTAATTTGACCTAGTTTTGGTTTGTAACTAATAATTGGTGGGAGTCTTTTAATACCCAAACAAGCGTGTTCCAGCTGAAGGGGGATACTTCCACAGACTGGTGTATCGATTGACAGGGGATTGTCAGACAGTGTAGGTTAAGCTCCAAGCTTCATCATGAGGGGATCAATCTCTAGCAGATGTTTTGGGTTGAATAATAAGGGTTGGTGAGTTGTGTACATCACCTCTGTTGACCAAACCTATGAGGCTGTCAGATTTTTCTTTAAGGTCTACACTGACATAAACAAATCTTGTTTTTGTGGAGGACCTTCTGTGTTCAGCTGCCTTTTTGTTTTCTTGTGTTGTTCAAGCTAATTTGGTCATTTTGCTGGCAATTGAAATAATGGAGGGGAATGCACCAAGTGAGAACTAGTTACTTCATTGCTTATTTTCTAAGTAATATTTAATCAATATTGAAAGAGAAACTCTTTCCACTTGCAGTTAGCAAGTATTCTTTAGTGACCCTTTGTGCTGTAATTTTCATTTCTTGGTAAAGTCTGTCATGTTTATTTTTAATCTTAATTATGTTTAACAGTTCACTGAAATGGTAAAACACGAATTAATCTGAACAATACGTAATGTTATGCAGGACCTAAGGTAGTCCAAGGTTTTTTAGCATTTAAACATTCACTGTGCTGCTGGGAGTCCTGTCACTGGACTTGTGCATTCTGAAACAAGTTATGCTTTAACCAATCTGAAGTGTTAATTCTTTGTTTGCATCTGCTATAGGACATACTTGTTTCTGTCATTGTCATTCTTTGCCTTTGCAAATTTGTGTTGTGGCTGCAGCCCAATGCCATCAGGGATGTGAGACTACCTCTTCTACTGTTACATCTTTGGCTACCTTTCCAAAACACTTCATCCAACGTGAGGAGCAGACATTCTGAACAAACTGAAATGTCTCTTCCTAGTGCATTATTTTCTCACTACATTTAAGCACTTAAGCACTCTTGGTGTTGGAGTCTATCATCTCATTAGGTAGGCTTTCTCCTTCCTACCTATGTTTTTTTAAGTTGTGGACTCACTTACTTTACCTGCAGACAGACTTCTTGCCTACTGAATTCAGACTGTGGTGGAAGAGTTAGTGTTTTCAAGTGGGTTTCCCAGAAGTGGGTGTTTTATTCTCCCATAGCTGCCATTATCTTAATTCAAACTCTGATCTTGTGTTTATCCTAGTAAATAATGAAGTCTGAAAACCAAAACATGTGCTACAGGCTACTAGGAACAGGAGGGTGAATGAGGGTCATCTTGATTGTCTACTGGGCCACCTCACTTGAAGGTGTCACAATCTCCATTGCAGATTCAGGTCAGGAAGAAGCACTTTATAGCTACATGAGAGAACACAGAGCAACAGAGATTTCAGCCCTCTATTGATACAAACTGACTTTCTTTACAAAGAAAATAGTAGGACCCATGCATACTTAGATATGTGTGGCTTTGTGAAAGAACCTGATGACAGTGTCTGCATAGAGTGGAACTAAGTTCCAGCAGGTGTACCCATGTATGCCTGGTAATTCCTTTTGCAGCTTCAGCATGCCTTTGTTCAGCTCATCTGTATCTTGCTTGTGACGATGCTTCTTGAGATCTGCATCTACGCAGGTTACAGACAAGCTGCTGAAAAGTGTATATAAATCTTTTAAGTATCCAGTCTTCACTAGTATTGAAAGCAGTCTGTGAAACTTAAGATCAGTCTTATTTTGCTTTGTTAGAACAGTCTCTTTCACTGACGAGATCATGATATAGTGATCTAGGGAATAATTAGCTGCCTTTTGTTGCTAGTTTTCTTTGCTTCTAAGGTAATTTTGCTTCTGGTTTGGAGCTACATTAATGTTTAATTTCATGGAAATTTGTGTTGCACCAGGTAGTTGAATGATTATTTCAGGTTTTTTTTTGAAGGAAAGCCAAGTGGAAATAGATTGTCAATTTCCATGCTGCATTTCTTCTTGACTTTTAGGAAATGAAATGCAACAATAGTGATGCTTTGCTAATTAATAGATTAATTTTTTTAACTTTTATGAGTGTAGAGATGTCTAGTACAAGATTGAGTAGTGTTAGACCATCATTTAATGGAGATAATAGTTTGCATGCTGATGTATTTTCTGAATTTAGTTGTTAATTTTAATGTAATTGTTCTTATTTTTTCTGCAACTATGTTTTGTTTAATATTATTTATACTTCTCTAGATACATTGATAATGCAAACACAGTGAACAGTTTTTAAACATCTAATTAGAACTTCTGCTTTTATGGGGGTTTTTCTGCAAAATGAGAATTCATATCTTATTTGCTACATCTACCTCAAGACTTCTTGTGAAAAAGCCTTTAAGTAGAAAGTGACTGAATATTGATGTCGTACCAGACTACCCTCTTTAGCTTAATTAGAGCATTAAAAAGCACAGTGAATTTTCCATATGGATCCCAGATCAGAAGTCTTGATTTGTTTGCATTTTCTGCTTTTATCACCTGCCAGCAACATCACTATCTAAATGAAGTTTCTACTGTTAACATGAAAGGAAGGGCCTTAAGCCTGATATTTAGTGACAGGGTTATATCTTGAAATATGTAGGAGTGCTTACCATTATGAACAATATACATTTTTTTATACCTTCCTGCTGTTTAAAGCAATCTCAGTTACTGGTCTGACATGCAGAAAAAAAGAAAAGTACCTTGTGCTCAGTTCTTACTACTGAAATAGTTCTGAAGTCTTGAGAATAAAGTTCAGCAAATAGGTCACACTCAATTCAAGGATAAGGTTACATGTTTAGGGTATATGTGTTGGGTTTGCAGTTTTAGCAGCTGCATTTTAATTGCAACAGCAGAAACATTCTGAAGTGATTTTGGTTGTAACAGACATCTAAACATTTTTTCCTGCAAAACAGCAGGTGTGAGTTGGCAGTGCTCTGCTGCTGACATAACGGGCTTTGCTTTGTCAGTAATGTGTGTATGGTGAGATCTGTGCTCCAGATAAAGCCACATTTAATTTTAGACAAAAGTGAAAAGCAAAGCTAAACTGAGGGGTATTGCTAGTAAGATGTTAATATTGTAAAGTGTTTCTAAAGGAGTGGAGGACTATTGTTTCTTTTTTTTCTCTGAATAGCTCTGGTTTCAAGTTGCTACTTAAAATCAGTGTTATAGCATTGAAAAAATAATTGTTCTTTGTTCCCAGGCTATAGTATTAGGTGATTCTTTATGTTGGTATCAAAAGAAGTCGATATCATTAGAATTATCTGCATGTTTTCTTGCTTGAAGCTGATGTGTGTAAGCAAGAAACCATGTTTGATGCATCTCAGTCATAAAGCACTATACTCATTGCTAGTTTTAGTAAGAAATTATTCGCTCTGCATGTAGATTTCAGTCTTAGATGGTTTGGCTGCAGCAGTGCTACCACTTATGTGTGAAGGTTGTGTCATTCCAAAGGTGCAAATAATTTTGACATAGTGGTGATTTGGCCATTTTGTCTACCTCATTATGCAAGATTTTTTGATGCTAAGGTTTTTGTGCTTGTTATAGTGAGACTCCCAAGCTTCCTTGTGGTGCTTTCAGTTTCTGACATATTGGATTATTATCATTGTTAAGACACTGTTTATGCCATTCCACATAAGTACTGATTTCCTTAAATATGCACCATAGTATGGAGATGGTATTTTGATATTCTGGAGGTGATATGGTATTGGCTTATTTAAATTAGGGATGTCTAAAGCAGATTCTGTAGAGGTTTGTTCTTACTTTACCAGTCAGAAGTGCAGACCTATGTGATTCTGTTCAAGGCTTTGGGCCTCTGCTGTGTCTCTTGAGGTATTTTTCTCAGCTTTTTTGTCTTTCTTCATAGCATGTACCCTAGAAACAACAACAAAAAAATAATAGTGGTCATAAAATAGTAGATTATTGTCATAATGTGGGTAATTAGGCAGAGGTGAAGGGAATAGACTACATTTTTAAAAAAAAATCTCTGGATATTATTATTAAAAAAGAC
This sequence comes from Coccyzus lansbergi, assembly GCA_033558105.1. Lineage (NCBI taxonomy): Eukaryota > Metazoa > Chordata > Aves > Cuculiformes > Coccyzidae > Coccyzus > Coccyzus lansbergi. The sequence goes on from JAUMJK010000468.1 coordinate 788,875, forward strand.
TGCTCCTTAAAACTGCACAACTATGAGGAGTGATAATTTGGAGGAATGATGTAAATGAGGAAAGAGATTCAAATATCCTCTGTTCATACAGAATCCAGAAGTTGAGCAGCACAACCATCTGGGCCAGACAGTAACATGCCAGAGTTATGTAATTTAAAATATAATATTTCAAGAAATGGTCTTTAAGTATAATCATGTCCTCCATTAAAGATTTCAATGCATCCTTGATAGGCTTTCCCACTGACATATGCAGTGAACACTTGCTAGTAACAGCAGAGGCTAGAGAAATGAGTTAAACATTGAAAGCATCTGTACAAAATACCTAGAGATGGTTTTATTGAAGCTCATGTGAATAATTGTTCAAATACAATTTCTATTGAGAAAACCTTGACAGTTGACAAGCCTCAGATGGAAGAAATGAAATGTGGTGGTGGGTGTAGCTTGAGAGACTTGGGTTTTAGACATAAGGCTTGGATGCTTTTGTTTCCCAGTATTGACTCCTGTGTGTTTTGTTTCAGTTATGCAAAAGGAGACTTGGATATATCGTACATCACTTCCAGAATTGCTGGTATGATAGCTGCATGTGTTTTAAGAATGATTTCTGATTGCTATTAATACGTGGAAAGAGTGAATACTTCACCTGACGTTTGTTGTTCTGTCTTTAGTGATGTCCTTTCCAGCTGAAGGTGTAGAATCTGCCATCAAAAATAACATAGAAGATGTGCGGTTATGTCTAGACTCTAAACATCCTGGCCACTATGCTGTGTACAATCTGTCTCCGAGAACGTACAGACCTTCAAGATTCCATAACAGGGTGTGTATAGTTTTTGTCTATTTCTGTTAAATGTCTTCAACAAAATGTCTTCATTATACCTTCAGCTTTTCATTGTGACGTATGTTCAAGTAGTCTGCTCATTTGAAAAAAAAGTGATAAAAGAATGAGTATAAGCATAAGGTTAAAGAGTAACCCATTTTCTGCTTGTATTTGCTTTCAATCCAAATGTAACTGATTAAAGATTAATATTTAATCTTGCTGACTAAAGTCTGTTTCCTAAGCTGGTGGTATCTTTGAAAACATGTTACGATACCTTATGTGTTTCAGATTTAGATGGAGAATACTCAACATAATTAAAAAAAAAATTACTAAAATTGCAATCTTTCCTACAGTCAGAGGTTTTTCCTTTACTGAAGGTAGTACCTCTTTAACGACCGATGTTTACTGGACTTTATCCTTCTCCCACTACTTACTGTTCAATATAGCTCAGCCCTGACCGCTTGTTGCTACTACCTGAAATATTGTTATAGCTTAGTTGAGCTTCTGTTAGCCATTTTGACTATTTTTCTGGTACTAAAGTGAAGAAGTTTGCCTGCTTCAGCAACACAGTGGTGACGATAGCTTGCTAAGTGCTGTGATACTGGACATCGGTGTCTGCTCCTAAGTACAGTTGACGTGTCCTTTGAGGATCTCAACCATGGAGACTGTTACTGTGTTGTGAGTTGTCTAGCACTGGCCACGCTAGACCTCACCTGAAAAGTCTGTAGTGAACTTGCTCCTTCAGCACAGTACTGACTGCCCAGACAAGAGTCTAGAATCATTGTTACAGGAAGCCCCTTTGGGGCCTTATGCTACAGAGCCATCCTTAGCATTACTTCAGTTATCCAATTCACTTAAACTGTATTCTATTTAGTGTTTGTTGCTTCCTTCCCTTTGTAAACTTGTAGACTAAGTATTGTCACACCTGAAAAATGATTGCTCCCTCTTTAGGTTGAGGCAATCAACTTCTTTACCTGTCTCTAGTTCACTAGGATGGTTTAGGCGGAGGCTTTTCAGCATGGAAGGAAGCAAAATCTTTGCAAAATCAATGCTTTGTAGTGCTAGGTGGCTGGAAAGTCCACTGAGGCTGATGCAGTGAACTGATATATTCCTTATCCTACTAAGATATCAGTCTCTGTTTATGGAATGAAGAACTCTGTGACTGAGAAATTGTTTGCCCTGGGGTTATTTTTTTTTTTTTTGATTATGCAATGCCTGAGGTGCCTATACACAGATATTCGCGATGTATTGGTATTGGGAATAGTAATATGAACAAGGCTAATTCTACCAGTGGTCTGGAAGTCTTCTGATCTGCATTTATCTTTTTGACGTTCATTTTGTGGTATGATCTTTGTTTTGCTGGGAAGTAATAGTAGATGATTACTTGTTGTAACTCCTGCTTGGAATAGATTGTTCAGAGATGTTGCTCCATTTTTATAATGATGCAGAACATTTTGAGCTTAAATCATAGCTAAAGAAAAAGAAGTTGATGTTGTATGGTATATATCTTGCAATAAAGCTAGTTTTTCAGTAGACAGTAAATGGTATATCAGAAAAGAAGTCGGTTTTTCACTTGTTTTAACACACTTGCAATTTTAGGCTATTTTTGCATTTGTAGCTGTAATGCTGCAACACGATTCTCTCACTGCTTATTCTAACATTTGAGATGTACCGAAGCCCACATAGAATCCTGTGGTGAACAGTAGTATAAAGGACTTCTGTTTGTTCAGTGGTCACTTTGCATAAGCTTTCACTAACAAAAGAACTTTAATTTTAATCTCTTGCAAAGTGAGCTTTCTGAAACTACTCTTTTTAAAATTAAGATACTAGAATACAGTGAGAAGTTGTAGGAGACTATGTCAAACTGTTTCTATCAGCAATTTTTCCTGAATTTGGCACTCTCCTTGAGGATGTTTTGTGATAGCCAATCAGTTTGAGTAGCTCATCTCAGAGGAACCCTTATGTGGGTAAGAAAATATGGCTAAGGAAAATTTCCATCTTCCACACTCAGCAGTTGTGGTTCTGGTTAAAAAGAAACAGAAAAAACTTGCTTTGCAAGTGAATTCTTTGTTCCTGGCAGAACATCTGTACTCTTCAGGTGTTTCAAGTGCTCAAGAATTGGGTTTCATATACTGCAGTCTTACTGGACTGCTTAATTTAAGAATATAGTTTCTCAGCAGTGAGGCTGATTGTTTGGTAGTGGTTTTGTAGTACTAATTGCGGAAGGAATACTACTGAACTGTTGAGGCCCCTTGAATAAAGGACAAATATGAAAGTCAACAGAGCCCTCCTGGGGCTTGTTTGCCTACAAATATGTGCACAAATCAAATTGAAAACTGTTTTACTGTATTCCATTCTCTAAGGAAGTTTCAGATAGTAATTTGAGGTTTGATACTTCCAGTGAATGGAGTTTTATTGCACTTCATTATGTAAAATGCGGCATTTGGTGCATGCTGGTGATTAAGACCGGCCAGGTTGGGTGGTTCTTTAAGTAACCTGATCTAGTAGAAGGTGACCCTGTCTGTGGCTGGGGGGTTGGAACTAGATGATCTTTAAGGTCCCTTCCAACCCCTAACTATTCTATGATTCTATGATGATCATGAAATCTGGCTTAAAATATCTGAGACTAACCCTATAGCTCAGGAACCAAGAATAGGAGATGAGAGACATAGTTATAGAATGTGTTCTGACCTGTCCCAGTGAGATAAGGCTCAGTTTGATCTCTTCATGGAGTAAAAGCAGACACATGTTAAAATAGAGGTGTTTTCTGGACCTTGGCTGGAAAATGTCAAGGTATGCCAGCTGACAACACATTGCCTGTGAATCAGTTTTTAGCTAGCAGCAACATCACTGTGCTTGAGCACCCACCCTGTTTGCCAGACCTGGTTCCCTCTTCTCAAAGAGGGTTGATGCTCAATGGAGCCCATTTTTTGCCAGAACAGCAGAAATGACAGAGATGCTCAGCAACCTTTTATAAAAGGATCTGTGGAATTGTTTTGAATGTGTATTCAGCATTGTGTATGCAACTGTGTATCAATGCTGAAGGGAACTATTTTGAATGTTGTCATAGTTGATTTTCTTTATTTGTTAAATAAAAAGTTACAGCTATAGCCTTGTGGTTTTTTTGTCAAGCCTTATACATTGTGTGAGACTATTTTTCATGAGCATATTGCTTGACTTCTTCCTGAAGATAACATTAAAGTACAAAATTGACTCATGCGTATACAGCTTATGCTATCCAAATGTACGTGACTGTATAATCTTATTTCTCTACCTTTCTGTCTCTCCCATTGCAGGTTTGTGAATGTGGCTGGCCAGCAAGACGAGCACCAAATCTTCAGAATCTGTATAGCATATGCAAGAACATGCATTTATGGCTGAAGCAAGACCAGAAAAATGTTTGCATTGTGCACTGCCTTGTAAGAAATCGGTTTATGTCTGGAGTGCTTTGTCTAATCCAGCTTTAAATAAGGATGCTAGTGTCCACTCAGTTTGTGAACATCGCTGGCTTTCTGTACTGTGAGGCCTGAATGCAGTTCCATCCACCTGTGTCTTTAGGGAAGTTATTTACAAAAATTTTCTCCTTAGGCCAAGTACTTAAGATTAATACAGCTCTTGCTTATGTGCGTGTAGGATGGAGGCCAGTGCATAGGAGAGATTCAGGCAAAGTAGCCTTTGAGAGAAAATCTGCCCTGCTATCTCAGTGTCTGCTTTATTTCTTGTGCGTGTCTTCTGAATGCCATCTTGGGTGTACACTTCATTTCCCACTTAGAAGGTAATCCACATCTGCAGACTTGTGGAAGCTGACTATGAGACTCTTGGTGGAATTACACTTCTGCTGGCAACTTACTGCTGTGTAACTTCCACTATCCTCTAATGTGTCATTAACCTTGATGTAAACCAAAAGAAGAATAAACCTCTCAGTAAAGAGCTACCACATGTAAAATATGTCAGGGAGTGATACTGTTATGTTCAGGAGAATTACATGTGGATTTTTAACATTCTTATTTTCCTGTGCAGTAAAGAGAAACATGACAGTTGTTACAGTGCTTAGAATGCTGCTGGAAAGCATTCAAAATTAGTCCTTTGATCTAGTATAGTAGTCTATATGGAATATTGCTATCAGAATGTAAAAGAAAATTTGTTGATCTTACGAAGTGTACATCTAAACAGAGTTTTGTAAGGAAAAAAAAAAATCACTTAAATTGAGCTCCTGAAAACCAGTGTAATTTTCAGTGCTGCTGTGAGGCTAGGAATTTAATTCTATATTGAGAAGGTTCTTATATATCTCATTATCACATGTTTACTGGTCAAGTAACTAAGAAGCTGATGTTACAAAAACTGGTGCTAATTCATCACATCTTTCCTGGGATGTGTTGCCCTTAAGGTACCTAACTCTGTTCTTCCTTTGGTGTGAAGGAAGCCAGTATATACGTATGACTGCTCACCAAATGTAATGTGAAGAGCATACACCAGAACTACTGGAAATGAGTGCTAGCTGCAATATGTTTATTGTGTTCATCTAGCTAGAAATCTTTGTAGACTTAAAAGTAGGAAATTTAAGTTTAAAAGAATACTTTTTGTGGTACAGATAGAATGTTCTGGGATAACAAAACATAAGTTGTGTTTTTGTGAATGTGAAGCTGTTTCTACATGACAGGGATTCAGAACCAGAACTGATCTTCTAATCTTTACTGTAGACATTTGCAATAATGCTGTTAATTCTGAAATTTTTACATTGTGTTATAATTAGAGTGGTCCAGTTGAGAACAAGCAATTGAAAACTAGGTTTCCAGCCGCCATAGCTTTTCAGCTATGGTTAAGTCTTTCTGGACTGGCGATGACTGGGATCTGTTTTTAACTGACATCCTGTTTTGATGATATTTCAAGACTGTAGCACATATTCCATAGGCTGGAGTAACTCCTGCACATCTATAGTAACAATTTTGCTGTAATTACTTGGGACCATGCAGTTATGGTCATCCTTGAAAACTTGCACAGCTTTAAGGTGATATTGCAAGATCATCTTAGTGGAACTTGATAGCAAAGAGACTTGCAGCTGGGTATGTTGCAACTCTTAAAGCACGCTAAAGCATTCCTTTAATAGCTGTAGTTTGTCTGTGTGTAAATGAACCAAGTCAAGATGATTACACATTTGTAGTTTATTTTCGGAAGCTTACCTCTTTTCAAAATTGTTTAGACACAACTCTATCTAGCTTTCTGAGGCTTCTGAACAAGACTATGAAAATATAAGTTTTTCCAGTCGCTGTTGTTTTATTGCTGCTGTAATCAATTGCTTATGCCTGAGGAAATTTGTATTTGTTTATTTTTTTTTAGCTAAGGTCCAGTCATGCTTGTAAAATGTACAAAGAAAAAAAGAATTGAAATTCTTAGTCTCTTTTCTGTATGGAAGTGTTCTTTTGCTCCTATTCTGCAACTTAACAATCTTCTTCCTAAAGTGGGAATTTCTGTAATCAGATTTATTTACTAATGACTAGGATATTCTCTGTTATGAATAGTGTGTTTCTGTAGAGTGCTCTTTACAGTCTTGTAAATTCGTCTCCTGACTTAATGCCACAGTTGGAAAGGATTTGCTGTGACTCACTTGATTTCTTTGTACAATAATTTTTCTCTTCTCAGTGTGCTGCTTTAATTCTGAAGTGACTTTGTAATGCAAGTGTATATATGTCACTGCTTGTCACGCTGGTCAGTGTTGTTTCATTCTTCCTTGTATTCATTAATTTTTTGTCCCAAGTGTAGGCTGTCAGGGTAGGGACTGTGTTTTTGTTCCAGCTGTTTTACATTTAACTGAAAGGCAGGACTCACCCCATAGAATCATAGATCTGTTTGGTTTGGAAGTGACTTCTGGAAATCATTTGGCTTGTTAGTTACACCAGCAGTAATAATAATAATGAATTGCTGAACTGCTCTTTAAGGACTTGTTTCTTATGGTGCTGACAGACCTTCTCATTGATCTAAGGAATGGTTAGGATAGAAGCCTGGCTTTGGAGATGCCTGTTAAAACAAGCTGAGGAAAAACATTTCCTTCTTCCCCACTTCCACACTCATATACAAGATGACTACATAAAGATCTGTCCCATGTTGCTAGCAAAAAGATTTAAGAAGTTTTATTCTGCCAACTGTTATTTCTTCTGAATCATCAGTCTGTTATAATGTAGAGATGAATCTGGGATGTGTGTAGCTGTGATCTCTGTAGAAAGAGGTTCATTGTTTTAACTTCCTTTTAGTTTTGTGGCAAGGTATTAATCTCAGGCAGTTGTAGTCAGAAGACAAAATAGAGGTTTGCGCAGCTTAGTTCTTGTGACTGTTAGGATGTCTCTTGTAGCAGAAGTCCATGGTTACAAACCAAAATAGCACCGGACTGAGGTTTTGAGTAGTAGCCAGGAGGCAAAAATAGATATCAGTGATTATAAGGTAGTAAAGGTCAATTGAAAATTTCAAACAGTGTTAAGCTAAAGCAATTATTCAAGCTTGAGCAAGCAGATAATATGTAGTATCCTTTATAATTTGTGGAAATAAAGTGAAAACACATCACATTCAGATACAAATAACAATTTTATCACGTTAAGTAAGGAGGTAGTGTGTTCTTCACTAAATTCTGTAATGCTTTTTTCCACTTAGTTTAGTAACAAAGGTACAATTTTTTTTTTAGGATGGAAGAGCAGCATCTGCTGTTGTAGTTTGTTCTTTTCTGTGTTTCTGTCGCCTCTTCACTACTGCTGAAGCTGCAGTTTATATGTTCAGTATGAAGCGCTGTCCTCCTGGCATTTGGCCTTCTCATAAAAGGTAAGGTATCAGTCTCTTCTTAGGGTACTTTTGAAGCAAGTATTGCAGTTATGCTATGATTTTTACAGGATGCTTTTTAGGAAAATTATTCCAATGGTGTCTGCATTAGAACAGCAAAATACTCAAAAAGAGAGCTATATCATGAGTAAAGGAAGTGGTTCTGAATTTTGTGAGTCTTTAAGTTACTTGCGTTCTTGTAGAAAGCAAATCAAGTATGGCCTGTAGTGAAGAAATGCTAGGAATGAAGGCTGGTTATGCAGTGCTTTTGAATGCTTTCTTAAGTATAGAACACTCTTCCACATGTGTAACACTTGTTGCACGTTGACGAGCTTATTGGGATAGGTTTTACTGTATCAGAACATTGCAAGTTCTATGGGAAGACTGATAGTAATTTTTGTCAACTTTTTTTTTCTAGGTAAGAATGCCTTCTGATTTTTAACGGAGTGCATGCATGGGTGATTTTCATATACTTTGGCAAGTGTTTTAGAGTGGTTGATTTGATTTAATTTGAGAGGTCCTATAATGAAGTCTCAGTAGCAAGAGGCACTGGTACTAAGGATGTTTCCTATTAAAAGGATTAGATTTAGAAAAGTGAGAAGTAAGGATTAGTTATGTGTAAATGACAGATTATGCTATTGTGGAGATTTGCTTTGACTATATTTAATGTGTCCTTTACAAGATAACTTATATTAGTGAGGATAAATTTAAAGCCTTTAGGAAGCTTTGACTTACTAGCTTCAAAACTGCTGTGCAGCTTTGATCCATTACGTGTGACATACAAAATAAATAGTTCCCCTAGTTTGGCTTTTCTTTAAGGACTTTGGAACGAGTGGCTAGTTTGTTTTACAATGAATATATGTAAAGCAACAAGCCTAAGGCAACGTCTGGAGTTGTGTGGAACATGGGACACAGGTGCATATGAGTTCATGTCTAGTTCTGTATTCAGTTTTGTGGGTAGTATATTTTTCTGTTGTAATGCAGCCATGAGGATTTTGCACAGAATTGTGGTGTTGTGCTTAAATAGAGAAGCTGGCTAAGGTTCAAAAATATTTCTCTATGTTTCTATTCAATTTTTGTTTTATGAAATTCTGCCAGATTTGAAAATCCATTTCTTGGGCATTCTGCTAAGTATTCCCAGTGTTTTCTTGTTATAATTTGTCATGGCTCAGTGGCTGGATATGAACAGAAGTAATTCCATCTGTGTGCTTACCCCATTTTGGAATTTAGTGCTCTAAGTAAGTTAATTTTTTTTTGTGTTGACAGATACATTGAATACATGTGTGACATGATGGCTGAAGAACCCATTATTCCTCACAGCAAGCCCATCCTTATCAGATCAATTGTCATGACCCCAGTTCCTCTTTTCAGTAAGCAGCGTAATGGCTGCAGGCCTTTTTGTGAAGTATATGTGGGTGATGAGAGAGTAACCACTACCTCCCAGGAATATGACAAAATGAAGTAAGTACAGTTTATGATTTGCTCTGAAACAGCATATTTTATTTTTCTAGACTAACTTAAATATGAAACCCTAACTGGGAGGAAAAGGTGTGATTTTTCATGTGCTGAGTGAGCAGAAAGCTTTAAGATGTGAAACAGCTCCTCTGTCCACTCTTGTCTGATGTTGGAAGGTTAATAATGGGGAACGGACAACATGGTTATAGTAGCAACTTGGATCTATACCTGCAGTGGTGATGATATTGGTATGTCACAGTGGGCACTGGGAGGTAGAGGTGAGCAAGATCTCTTTCCACACTCTCCATGTTGTGTAAACAAGGAAGACTGATCCTTACTATATATATACTGAATTGAACATTGTGTCTCAGTCTTGGAAACAGTAAGGATTCCCCAGGCATGGAAGCCCCTGTACAGCTCTGATCTCTTGTAATTTAGCACAGGATTTGCAAGTGGTACTAGCAGTTCGTGATGTTGATAGTGACAGAGAACAGTTGAGTGAATACCAAAGTCCTTTCAGCTTTCCTATAAATCCAAGCCTCATAAGGAGTTTATTAGTTTGAAGAGAGCAGTAACAGAAATAGCTGTGGGGAGCTGTAGTGTTTTCTTCTCTTTTTGTCTACTACTGTCCCTCAATGGGAGCCCTGGCATATCACAGCAGTGCAGCTATGGTTTCTCTCTGCAGTCTTCTTTGGAACAGCTTTCGTCTTAATATCCTCTCTTGCATTTCCCAGAAGCTACTAAAAGAAATTTTTCCCATATTTGATTTGAGAACTATGGGTTTAAATATGTCAGTTGCTTTGATGTTAATTGTGTTATTTTTACAGCAGCTTCTAGGTTTTAATCATCTACAGCTAATTCCTTCTCTGTAATAAAAACTTGAAGCAGATTTTTATGGGTTGGTTTTTGTCGTGGTTTATCTCCACACGACTAAATTTTGGTAGCTAAAACCATGCAGTTGGATTCCCAAATCCCTCCCTCTCCTTTACCCATTTCCTGCCTGGGAAATAAGAGGAAGAAGGCTTGAGGGCTGGAAACTAAAACTACAGCTTTAATGAAATGATGATAATAACAATGAAGAAAAAAAAAAGGAAGTAATGAAATATATACAAATATGATATCACACCAGTTGCACGTGTACCCCACCCTTCAAGGACTATAGGTCACCACAAATGCTGTAGAGCGGACAAGAGGGAATGGGTCCACAGCTAGGAGGGAGCTGGATTCAGGAGTGCCCAGATCTAGGATTAGTTGTAGCTAAACACAGAAGGAACTTACTGGACGTCTGCCGCTGCAGAAGAGAGACTTTTGATTTCTCAATTTTTTACTGAGTATGGGATTGAATACTCTGCTGGTCAGTTTAAGGTCACTTGCCCTGTTTGCTCTGTCTCACAGCTGCAGTCCCTTTTTCACTATTTTGAGGATTGCCTTGGTTAAGTATAAGCATTGGCCTTTTTGCATATCAATACCCTGTGTTATCACTTCGTGAGAACACTGTCAAAAACATGTAGTTAGCTTTCAGAGAATGAAGTTAGTAACAGCAATGGGAGTTACTCACAAAACTGACTAATTTAGCTAGAACCACAACAGTATTGAAAGTCTTGGAGAAATAAAACAAGACATAAGGTAATACAGTTGTTTTAAAAAATAAAATTAACTGGATGTGTTTTCTTCAGGGAGTTCAAGATTGAAGATGGCAAAGCAGTAATTCCACTAGGTATAACAGTTCAGGGAGATGTTCTCATCGTAATCTATCATGCCAGGTCGACATTAGGAGGACGACTACAAGCCAAGGTAATGATGAATTTAATAGCTTGGAGGATTTGCTGCTTCTTGTTGTCAGTTTAGTATTATACTTGTATGTGTGCTACCAGTTACATGGCTTTATTTGCTGTTCTTGATTCAAAGAAATGTGTGAGGTTTCATGGACTTTGGAATTCATCCTTTTCAAGCTTAATAAGTATGTCCATTTTCTACATGTAGATGCTTAGGTAAGCATTTCTGGAACTCACTTCAGTAATGGTAGTTACTGTATTTGCATGGAAGACCTCTAGTCAGCTTTTTTGAGACAGTGATCATTGTCTCTTAAGTTACACAAGCCAAAACTTCTTAATTCTGTACATGCAAACTGCAACCAAAGGAGAATATTCAATAGAGAAATGAAATTCCAGGGATTGCCTGTACAAAGCAGACTAGAAAAATCTATGTGGTTGTGGAACCTATTTCTAGTGTTAGGTGTAGATTTTAGAGTCAATTTTCTTACTTTGTTCTTTGTTCTCCTGGGGAAAATGCATGTTTCATATTTTAATTTGTGAAATGTCTTGTATAGCAAAGGACTAAGAAAACAGATTTAATAGAATGGTCAGGTTTTCATATGTAGGTCAGAGTACAGGCAGACGGATTGGAGAAACTTTTCCCCAGTATGTCCATGCCTTAACTTTTAATGAGGAGGCCAGCACTGGACACAGGACTTCACACCTCTCAACCTGCTGGTAGTACTTTGCCTGTGACTTGAATTCTTATTACAGTGTTGAATAAATGCTAGTTTACAAGGAAAGCTGTCATAATTCAATTTTATTATATCATATTTAATTGACTGTTACTGGACTCTACCTGCTTTGTAGAATTGGCTATTCCACATGTGTTGTAACTAAAGCCAAGGAACAAATGCATGGTGAATTTGTTTGCTGTAATTTGAATTTTTGCAAGACCAGGAGCTACATGAATCTATAGTAGCATTTCCTGGATTCTCACATGCTGATCAGGCATGGGAAATTATGTTTTTTCCTGTCAGCAGAAGAAAAAGTTGGGAAAGTTGAATGGTTATAATGAATGGGTTTAGGAAAGTCCTCTAGTTCTGTCTGGGTTAAGTGTTTGATTTGAGAAGTTGCACAGGGGAAAATTTTGCATGTCTTATGAAGTGTCTTTTTAAATGAACTGCATTTCAGTCTGTTCTTAGCGGACTCATTTATATATGACATGTTACTAGATTAGTGTATTGCACAATTAGTTTTTCTGAGGGTATATTATTCATAAGAGTAATAAGGTTTGTAATAAGGATTATATAGTCTCAGCCTCCAGAAGATGGTCTAGAAAAATTTAAGACTTTGATATAGTTATGAGAGGTACCTAGTTCAATTTGTTTCTGGTACTAACAGATTTATTAAACTGTGTTTAAATATTTGAAGTTAAAGTATACACATAATTAAACTGAGATGGCAGCCAAACAAACAGCTTGAAATACTTTAATACTGAAAATCCTTTGCCTTGTATTAAAGGCAGAGCACTGCGTAATGTTGATGTGGATTTATGCAGTTTCCCTATATTTCCTGTTTTCAACAGATGGCTTCAATGAAGATGTTTCAGATTCAGTTCCACACGGGTTTTGTGCCCCGAAATGCCACCACAGTGAAATTTGCCAAGTATGTTGACAAACTTTTGTGGGAGCCTGGAAGGAGTTTTCTTTGAAATGGTTTAACCTGCCAAAGCAACAGATGGGTGTGGGGAGAAAATTCAGTAAGCGTAGGAAGGAGATGACTTTGATTGCAATAAGAAATTTCTTTCCTTTCCTCATGTCAAAACTGAAGGTTTTGTTCATAATGCAAAAAAATTACGTACCAGAATACCGCCTGTTTAAATATATTGAAAAAGTATACAAATACTGCATGTATTAGGCTTTATACTATTTGCTTTTAAACTCTGTCTTGGACTGCAGTGAATTTTGTCTGGTTAGCCATTAGTATCAAGAATCTACTTGTATGTATCTTTGCAGATATGATCTGGATGCCTGTGATATACAAGAAAAATATCCTGATTTATTTCAAGTCAATCTAGAAGTAGAGGTGGAGCCTAGAGATAGACCTAGCTGTGAACAGCCGCCGTGGGATAACATGAATATAAAAGGACTGAATCCCAAGATCCTTTTCTCCACCCGAGAAGAACAACAAGAGATTTTAACAAAATTTGGTAATGAGTCTCTTGAAAAACTAGAGAACATAATAAAGTTCCTAATGTACTTACTACTTGAGGCAGTTGTTTAATTTCTGACATTTCTTTAAGTAAAAGACATGTAAAAGGTGGGTTTTTTTGTAAATATCACTTAAAAATTTGCATTATGTCAAGGACTTTAGGTTGTCCTCTTGTACTGAATCCTTGTCTTACCTCCACTGCCATTATGTTTGCTTGCTTTGAAGCTATGAATATGCTGTTTGCAGGCATTCTACCAAATGGAATTGTCACAGCCAGGATTTCTAGACAAAGTGATTTGAAAGATCTATATTTTGCTGAACAGGTGCTATTAGCATTTTACTTTAAAATCATCTGAGCATGCCTCACAAATTATCCTAGTTGAAGTACTCATTTGAGGTCCGTCTTAGGAACAAGGAATGCTATGTTCCAGTTTCTCAGCTTTTACTAATTTTACTTGTACTGGCCTAGCAGACGTTTTATTTTTTTGAATGTTGCAGTTTCTGGATTTTAAAAACATGCCTTGAAGTTGAATTTATACTATTTCATTAATCATAATCTCTAATGTGTATTTTCTGAGGCAGACTATTTTTTTTCAACATCATTGTAAGTATGCAGGCAGAGGATTAAAAAGTGCTCTACTAGTGTGGTATTTGGATGTAGGCAAATAGTTTTCTTCCAGCCATTCATCCCATTATTTTAAAACAGTGGATGAACGCTTAATTTGGGGCACAACAACCCTGTGCAGTGCTACAGACTAGGAGAAGTCTATCTAGCAAGCTACCTGGAGGAGAGGGATGTGGGGATGTTGGTTGACAGCAACTGAACATGATCCAGCAGTGTGCCCAAGTGGCCAAGAAGGCATGACCAGCAGGTCCAGGGAGGTTATTCTCCCTCTGTACTTGGCACTGGTGAGACCGCTCCTTGAATCCTGTGTTCAGTTCTGGGCCCCTCACCACAAGAAGGATATTGAGGCTCTGGAGTGAGTTGAGAGAAGAGTGATAAAGCTGGTGAAGGGGCTGGAGAACAAGACTTATGAGGAGCAGCTGGGGTTGTTTAACCTGGAGGAGAGGAGGCTGAGAGGAGACCTCTCTAATTACCTAAAAGGAGGTTGTGGAGAGGAAGGACCTGGCCTCTTCTCTTGAGTGGCAGGGAACAGGACAAGAGGGAATGACCTCAAGCTCCACCAGGGGAGGTTCAGGGTGGACATTAGGAAAAACATTTTCACGGAAAGTGTCATTGAGGACTGTAACAGTCTGCTCATGGAGGTGGTTGATTCACCTTCCCTAGAGGTGTTTAAGTCACAGGTGGATGAGTTGCCGAGGGAAATGGTTTACTGTTTGATAGGAATGGTTGGACTCCGTGATCTGGTGGGTCTCTTCCAACTTGGTGATTTTATGATTCTATGAAGTCTCCTTTTTGGGAGGTGACATAACAGTCTTAACTCAACCCAACTCAGTCTTACACAAGAGCCATTTAATATCTGATCTTGGTAAAATGAGAAATGTAGGATCTAGTTAATCACAGCACAAAATGTATTATTTAATTCCTTTGAGATCTTTGTTAGCAACTCCACATTCTTTTTGGGCTGTGTGCTCTAAGGTTTTTTTCCTGTGGATACATTTGCTCTTTTCTGATTTTATGTATAATGTTGTAGATGTTGTACATAGCTGTTGTGTGTTTTAGGAGATGGTTGGTACAAATGAGGTGTTAATTGCGTATTCCTACAAAAGTAAACAGAATGCTTGAGTACTTTGCTGGGAGTTTGATTTAATTTAGTGTTATGGTTAAAAATAGAGTCCTACCAGCTTTTTCAGTTGAAACAGGTTAATAATGCTAATCTCACATGAGGGGTGAGGACAGGAACTAGCCTTTCTTCAAAGGCTAGTTTGTTACAGCAAACATCCTGTCTTGTTACAGCAGCCCATCTACACGTTAAATTCCACCTGCTATGATCAGGATTGAGTTTTATAAGTTTTTGTCTAAGACTCTGGCTTGAAATCTATCTTACAGGGAAACCAGAGCTGCCTAGACAGCCAGGTTCAACTGCACAATATGAAGCAGAAGCATCCCAGCTGGAGCAGTCATCAGAAAGTGCACCTGCCGAGACAGAGTCCCCACACAGCAGTAGTACCGACACAAATAACTTCTTTCATTCTCTGGACTGGAAAGGTATAGGTTTTCCTTGGAAGAAGCTGTTTGTTGTATGTTTGTCTTGTATGCTTTTCAATGGATTCTTAAACCTTCTTATGTAGCGAAAGTCACAAACAGTGAGAAGAAGCTGTTTAAATAGTGAGCTCTGCAGGTTAACAGGTGTTCATTCTGCTTCATTTGGATAAGCGCTAAGTAATGGTTTCTGGTATTGTGTATAACTTAAAGCTGAAGTAGATTTCTCCTTTTCTACAAAAATCTTAATCTTAAGAGTTTACAAGGAAGCCTTTGCACTCTAGCAGCCCCGCTTAGGCTGGCTGAGGAACAGAGGAAACAAAATAGACCAGCCAGTGGTGTCCATATCAGTGTCTAGAGACTAAGAAAAAGTAGCTTTATAGTGCATTTTTAAGTTCTTTTTCTGGGCTCTGCTTTGGCTAATGTGTCAGTAGCTGCTTATGCAGTCATTGAATGCTGTCACTGAGAGGAGCAGTGGTTACTGTGTGATCTGCTGCATCCTAAGTTGTACAATGTCCTGAGATAAACGTCCAAGTTGCTTTCATTTTAAAAAAAAAAAAGTGTAATACTTGCACCTGCAGAGTGGCAGGTATGACAGTGAGCCACCTCTTTGCCTACCCTGTACAAAGAAGTGGTAGGCAACAGTTCTTTTTTCATTAATTTTGTGAACTTTGATTAATAAAGCAATAATTTCATATAGTCTTACTGTGTCTGTCTTATCCAGTTGGCAAAAGAATCCTGATAATCTGAAACTGTTTTCTTTTTATTCAAGAAGGAAAAAGTCCAGAAAGTGGAATAGAGGACAGTTCATCTAAAAATGATTGTGTTCAGCAGTCTGATGACAGGGAGGAGAGTGATCCTTCAGATGAGGAATTCCCTACGTTTCCAGGTGAAGAAAGTGCAGTAATTGTTGATGAAAATAACTCTACTACCCCAGAAGGAGAGTTGCTTTTTGAAGCTCCATCTGCGTTATTACAAAAATCTCTTCCTGAGGAGAATGTAGACTTACTGGGATTAAACTCAGATGTATCACCAGAACAGAAACCACCTATCTCAGAAACAGACTCTTCATCAAGTAATGCAGACTTGTTGAACAATCTGTTTGTTGGTAATGCATCACGGATTTCAGAAGAGACCACTGGAGATCTTCTTGGACAAGGAACAGATTTCTTTTTCAGCAGTCAGCGTGCAGCTACCACTCAGGGTGCATCTTCAGCAGCAGCTATGTCTTCAGGTATGTAAATATAACAGTATTCTTTGGCTGGCCAACAGATAAAAATGTTCTTATGATTATGGTCTTATGATTAGATCTGTAGACTGAAGACATGTTGGTCTGTAGGAAAAGTCTCCAGAGAATAGGTGGTTGCTGCATGAAGGAGACAAATAGGTGTATATTATCCAGGTATTTTGTTACATTCCCTACCCTGCTAGCTTTAAACTCCATATACAGCTAAATATCAGATTTTGAATTTGAGGAAGATCAAGTCTTGTTAAAAAAAAAATCATTTCTTTTCCTTACAAATGTTACATGCTAGATGCTGTCCTAAATCCACATGTAGATAACTGCTTTCTTGCACTTTATGTAAAGCTACAGCATTAGATGTAGTACAGGGCTGTGCTGCTTAGGTCAATGTCTGTGTGGGGTTTTAGAGTATTAATCATAGACGAGGCCACTGGAAATCCTGTAGATTAGTGTTCAAACCAGTAGGATAGCTATACTGCTAAAATATGTTTTCCTGCGGGTTTTACTGAGGATGGCAGGTCTGTATCCTGAAAGAGAGAGTGTTTGCACTTCCATCTCTTTGGTATTTAAAACAAGGTGTTTTAATTTAGAGGTTCTGCTGGCTGGTTAACTCTTTGGCACATGACTAAACAGGCCATAGGAATTCTTTGCTTCAAGTTACAGTAGGATTTTCAGGAATGTTAGTCAAATAATTTGAGGGACTTCTAGAAGTTTTAACTTATTTACACAAAGATAATTCACTTGAACTAAAAGTTTTTACCCACATACAGCTGCACTGTTTCTGTAGAGCATTTAGATGATTTTGAAGTATTGATTTTTGTTACTGTGACCAAAGAGGAATCTCTTAGTTTACCCTTTTTACAGGAGTCTCTAAAAGAGAAGCCTTATTACTTTTATTCTGTAACTCTTCCTTTCTTGTATCTGCTCCATTAAATACTTGGGTAGTAGCCTTCTATGTATTTCATTTGAACTTTTAATTGAATAAGAAGATGACTGCAGATTTGAGAATATTTGGCCACTGCTGTATTTGAGGGTGCACATCAAACTTGTATTTGACGAGTATGGCAGTGCTGCAGTAAAATTGCTTGATAACAGTCTGGAGTTCAATGTTTTTGATGTGAGTCCTGTACAAAGTGTTCATCTCCTCAGGACATACTAGAGCGCTATGGCGGGATTATTTGTATTCTTCAGTTTTTGACTGAATCTGGCAGAAGTCCTTGGACTCTCGAGGGTTTAGACTCTAGGGGGCAGCAGAAACAGGAAGATTTTGAGTCATGATTCCAGCTGACTGTCACATGTTGCTGACTATAAATACTCTTCCAATTAGTTTTTTCTTTACTGTGATCAGTGGACACCAGCTTTGCTTCTGTTGATTTTTATTCTTGAGTTGATGCGCTTTCTGCCCCGGTCACCAATGCCGTCAAGTCAAAGTGGTAGTATGAATGTTTTATTTTCTTTTTGGTTGTTTAATAGTCTGTTTTGTTTAGATTTTTTTTGGATCTATGGTGTTCTTGAGTATTTAACAAATGTAATTCTTTGATCTGTATGCAAATGTCACTCAAATTTAAGCTATTTCTTATATAGTTAAAATAAACAATATTATTGAATATAAACAGCCTTGCTAAAGATCTGTCTTTGAAGACATAGCTGTTGGTATTGTGTATGGCTGAAATACTTTTTGTATCAACATGAAAGTACAGTTGTCTAGAGGAAGGGAGAGATGGTGATTCTTTGACAGAAAAAATTGTTAGGTTTCTGCAGTTACCAATGTGACCTACTTTTTGGTTTTGCCTCCAGAGGAGTAATGCTTTTTCAACTTTGTTTATCTTATGACAGATTTTAGAATAATTTTGTTTTCTGTTTCTTTTTTAGCTGATCCTTTTGACCCATTCACAATGTCATCAAGTTCAGAGAATCAAACTCTGTCTGGTCCAGACCTCTTTGAAGACTTTCTTAATCCAACCTCAAAATCTACTGCTAATGCTGTTCCTACCACACACAGTTTGTTTCCACCTTCTACCAGCTCAGATTTCTTAAATTTAGGTAAGCATGCTCCTGATATTCTTTTTGAACTGTTTTTGCTGCTCTGTGCCTTTGTCTTTCAACTAAGTCAAGGTGGATTAATGCCTTAATAGATCGGCTTGTTGTGACTGCTATTTTAATTAACTCTGTGTTCTGGTAATGCAGATACAAATACACCAGCAGAAAGGGCTTTCTGTGTAATGTCATACTAATGTTTATGATGCAAGAGGATTTCTAGCATTGCTAAACTTCTCTTAGGAGCTGGAGTTCCCTTTTAAAGCTCTTATAACAAGGTACACAAACACTTGTGAATTCACATTCTAGATGGCAGAATGCTTCTTTGATTGTGTTGAGATTTTAAAGATTTTCTGGAAGTCTTGGAAAAGAAATGAGCAAGTCAAATAATAGTACAGCTAGTTCTTAAAATGCAACCTGAGGTTAGCGTGGACCTTCTTGACCTGAATGCATTCTGGTAATATACTTATGGAGTACATTATGTAATACCCTAATCTTATTTGTTTCCTTTAACTTCTGTGATGTATTCTTGGTGAAGCCCTTTCCTCATGCATTTATTTTAAAAATCTCTTAATCCTTAAAGAAAAGCTTTGTGATAAATTCAGTCTTTCTCTGTGTCTACCCTAAGCTTTTTTATTTTGAAGGTGTTACTAACTATTGCTTCTAAGCATGTTCATTCATTAAAAAGAGTTGCAAAAATGGTAGAGTGAGAGAACCAGAAGTGTTGCTTTATAAACAGAACTTCCAAAGAAAGTAGTGGGCCTTCTCTGTAAGTTGTCACTTGTCAGTCTGTAAGAGCTCTTTCTCATTCCCACACCAATCCCCTGTTTTTGCCTGGCCTTTCCCTGTCTTTCAAGGACATTGGTCTCTGTACGATACATTCCTTTAGGAACTGACTGCTCCAGCCTGGGTCCCCCAGGGGCTGCAGCTCATGTTAGGAGCCTGCTGCTGTGTGTGCTCCTTTCCATGAGCTGTAACTTCATTCAGGGCATGTGCATCTTCATGAGATCCTTCACAGGCTGCATTGTGGATATTTGCTCCAGTATGGTCTTCTCCTTGGTCTGCAAGACAGTCTCTGATCTGGCACTCAGAGCACTTCCTCCCCTTTCTCTGCTCTCCTTGCTGACTGCAAGGCTGTTACTCACTTTTCTTGCTGTCTCCTTTCACAGCTGTTGTATTGTGTTTTTTGTCCTTTCATGCATACACCTTCCCAAAAGTGCTGCCTTCTTGGCTGAGGGGCTCTGCTGTGTCCTGCAGTGGTCTATTGGAGCTGACTGTGCAGCATGAAGCAGACCAGGCTTCTCCTCACAGAGGCCAGCCCTGCAGACCTCTGCTTAAAAATTTGAGGTAGTTAGGAACAGTGATATTGCATTCCTCACCCTAAGTCCAGGAGCTTTTTCCTCCCAGAGCTTATTGTATGTGGTGCCCCTCTTTATTGCACAGTCTGAGATCCTGAGTGCTTCTGGATGATCCAGTCTGAGTGTTGGGAATAAAAAATGGGGGTTTCCTATTTGAAACAAAGGAACCTCACCTTGTTACCTTCTCTACCAGGTAGTTAGGTGTTATATTGTAGCTGTGATTGATTCTGTTGAGAGGATCCCACTTGCTCCTTCCTTTGCAACATTTTTGTTTCCTCCTAAAATACAGGAGTATCTGTATGTATTAGTTGTGTAGTTGCCAGTTCTGTGCCACTTCTGGTTGCGATACTTATGCCCTGAGTGAGATTATCAAACATAAGATAATTTTTCTCTTCAGTAGATTTGATCAGTACTGATCTGTCGAATATCATCTTAGCCAATATCTGTCTTGCTCCAGAGACAGGGACCTACCGAGATTGTCAAGTTGACCTGCTCCAAACAAAATAAAGTAGAATAGGCTGCTAAGGACCATATCCTTGTTGATTTTTATTATTTCTGAGGATACAGACTCTACAACCTCTGTGAGCAACCTGTACCAGTATTTGCCTGCTCTTATAGAAAAATCTTCTGTTAAAATGGAGTTTCCTGTGTTTCTGTTTGGCCATTGTCTCTTGTCCTTCCACTGCGCAGCACTGAGGAGAGTCTAGCTCAGTTCCTCTACTTCTCCCCATGTAGTATTGATACACATTGATAAGATTGCCCACTCTCAGTTCTTCTCTTTGCCATGTTAAACAAAACAACCCTCAACATGTCCTCAGATTAGAGGAACTTTAATGGACTGAATTTTAGTTGCAAAAATGCATAAATGCAATTTATTTCTAAATGTTTACCTGCAGTGTCAAGGAGACCACCATCAGTGTTCAGCTATTAGTAATATTTGTACACATATAGAAGAAAATACTTTGATATCCCACTTCAGTGCTTATTGTTTTATGCTTACTGTTTCTGATTTTGGTTGATAATTTGCACTGTGTGTAATGCATTAGTGTACTACTATTTTGATGAGATTTCTGGAGGTTTTGTCATTGTAGGGAGAAGATACTTAAAATGTACTCTTCTTCTGTCTACTGTTCCACAGCGATTTCTCAATATTTCTCTGTTGCTGTGCACACTTTGAAAAGATACACAAGTGTAGGAATTGGCATAACATTTCATGCTTCTTTACATTTACCTTTCAGATGACAGCTTTTCTGTCTTTAGCTGAAATTAATTATGTATTTGAGCCTTTAGCATTCTATCTAGTCACAGGTATCTGTTATAGCAAGGAAGTTAGGAATATGACTATAATACTTTTAATGTGAATGAGTAAGTGAGAGTGAAAGGACGTGATAACTAGTAAAAAGAGAGGAAAGGGAAAGCGAGTGTTTGCTCTCAAATGACATTTGAAACAGTTTTGTTAAGAGCATGGAATGAAATGCAAACATGAAATCACTGATGCGAAAATGTTAAACTCACTAAAAATAAATTAGTAATGTCAGTATTCATTGAAAATAAGGTGCAATAAAGAGATGTGGTGAATCTACTGTCAGAGCAGTAGTAGGTATCTAGAATTAGATTTTAGTGATGGATAAGCTTTCTTTGGTAGTAAACAATTAATAAACCTCTATCCATTCCTGGAGAAAAGCTGTTTCAGTGAACACAAGTTTGAGAATTCTAAGTTTAGGTTTGTATTTCTTCATTTGGCTTGAAATTTAAAATCATAGGAGTTTTAAAATGTAACTTCAGTTCATAGGTAAGATAGCTGATAAAGAATATCGGGTCTGTTAAGGCATTATGTCCTGTAACGTGAAAATGTTGAGCAGTTACTGCTAAAATAGCAGTGTTTTAAAAAGGTAAAGTAGTTTTCTATGAAAAGCTACAGTAATTTGGTGGAGAAAGTAGTTAGGCAGGAAGGTAAGATGATTGTTCACTTCAGAATCCATATCCTGCTCTTAAGTGGCCCCACTTGGAAAAGTAAGCTAATTGTCAGTAGCTGGTGGAATATCCATTTTTCCTAAGGAGGTGTCTGTTCAGTGAGCATTTTTGAGAACTGAATTTGTTTGGATATGCATATGGCAGGTCATTTCTTATGCAAGTTGGATTAGAAATGTGTCTCCATCTGCGAGAATGAACTGATCTGATCAAAAGATAGCAGGAGACATGGAAGGTGATCAGACAAAACCTGACTGACCAGTATGATCTTCTCCTGAGTAGAAGTTAGTTTTTGTGATGACTGTGTTCTCAGTTTGGCTTTAGACAAGGTTAAAAAAAGTTGCATCGTACTAAACTAGCCTCTTGGTTCGCAGAAAATCCTGTTGTGCCTTGTGATTAAAGGATTTCCTGTAGAGATGACAAGTTAAATAAAGAAAATCTAATGTCAAGTTGTGTGTAGGATAATAGTAAAACGCAAATCTCTTATTTGGGGAAGCTGGAAAGTGTGATCTGATTACAGCCAACTTGTTCTTATGTCTTAGCTTGGTTTGAGCGGTGTTAGTAAAGAACTATACCTGACCTCCAGGAGGTTTCTGCTATATGGCTAAAGATTATAAATATGCATATTAAAGGAAAACTTAAGACACTAGCAGATATGGATCTACCTGACTATGATCTCAGTTGCTTCAGTGTTTGGCATATTTAGCTATGCTTTGTGTTTCAACCCTTTCTGTAGATATCCTGCTCCTTCACCCTAATGTGGCTGTTTGAGCATCAGTGCACCAGTTTACAAAAATGATGCATTCATCATGTGGTCTCATCACACCTCTTCTGAATATGTATAAGTCAGTATCATGTTGGTAATGCTGCTTCTTGATGTTAAAATCTGTTGTAATGCCCAGCTTGGATAGCTAGAAAGAATATAGCATAAGAAAAACAAATGGTTCCAGGAGGTGATTAATCTTACCTATTCAGTATATTTCACGTCCGTACTCCACTGCTTCAGGTTCTTCTCATAAAAATATAGTGGATTTATGTAAGCTTATACTATTCATAAGGGATTTACAGCTGTACATAGCATTAGGCTACTCCCTGCTTTCTTCAGGGTGGGGAAGGTAATGAACTTGACTGCTCTTAAACCAGCAGTTATAAAAAACCTGCTCTCTGTAGTGTGTTCTCAGTCTTTCAAATGCATTCAGCTGTAGCTTACTTCATTCTTATTTCTCTCTACTTGTTTTTGTCATAATTAATTCTGTAAGTGTAAATTTCCTCATGCCCCTGTGAAGAACTTGTAATAGCAGAGATCATAAGCCAATATTATTTCTGGCTTAAAAATCAATACTAATGTTAATTCAAAGCCCAGTTAATGGTTGAGAGTGTTACATGGTACTGCAAATTTCTGAAATGATGAAGACACTTTCAGATACTTTGGCATTTGTAGCTAGTGACAGTGCTGCATAGCAGAGATCTAGGGTCATGAGTAGTGAGGCAACTATATACTTTATCTCTGGTGGTTTCAGAGGCAGGGGAATCAGGCTTAAGTTTGGGAAAAGGGCTGAAAATTGAACTATACCTTTAGTTTTGACTAATTAATGCATCTTATTCTGATGTTTTCCTTCATATGCGGCACAGATGACTGCTGTAATGCAAGGTCTTGGCAGACATTTTTTTGTGAAGCATTTGATGTGTTCTCTTTGCAACTGTGAGATCTGAGTATAAACTAGTGGATTAAAGGTGATGGAGGGTTTTTCTTATTTTGCTTCAAAGAATTGCCTCAAATGACATCAAATAGCTTGTGTGATTTGATTTCAGTATTCAGAATGTAAAGCTGAGAAGTTGAGCAAAGTGAAAAGCTGCGATGTAGTAGATAAAACATCTAAGGTATTGAAATGTCACTGTTTTCATAGAGATGTTTGGGCTAGCTTTCCAAATCTAGGCGTTCAAACTGTCTTTTCAAACTGTCTTAGGGCACAGCTAAACATACAGGTTTTGCTAAAATATCACCCTGCCCCATAGCAATGGCTGTTTTCATAGCATTGAAGTGGTGATTACATTCAAAATCTGTCCTGCTTCCCTGTGAGTCTGTACAAGTTGAGCTCAAGTGGAATGCCTCAGACCTGGCATGGAGGTTTGAGTGTTGCTTACACGTGCTCTCATTCTGAAGATAGCTTACCTCTTACTGTATGTGAGTGTAAAAGAGAGGAATCATTTGCAGTCATCCGTGCTAGCAGTTATGACCCTGTGGTGGATGTGACACTTTCTAAAAGTTAGTGGAAGCATCATTGCATCCTTTTAAATGTGACTGTTTCATTCTGTTTTCAGTTGGCATAGTGGCTTTGCTTTGCACATAGAAAAGCAGCTTTTCTGTATGGAGCTAGTGATCCTAAATATTTACCCAGAAATTGCTCTTTTCTGTCTTGCATGAATTCATTCATGTATTCAGTCTAAAAGGGATCATAGTTTGTCAAGAGTTCCCTTTGTCCCATGAGGCCTAGAGTAGGCAAATGTGCAGTTAGAAGTGACCCAGCTTCACTTGTATAGCCTCCACGTTGTTGAGTGATACAAAGCAGCATTTCATAAAGCACTTCCGATTTGTGGTTACCTGCTGTATTCTCATAAATAGCAGTGTGCCGTGAAGCCATCAGATAGCTAAGTCCTTTTGCCTATGAGTCCTAAGCTGGTAAAGTCATGGCATTGCCTGAGCATGAAAATACCTTCTGAGTGAAGTTCCTGGGATATTTCAAATACAAATGAATTGAATTTCAAATACAAATGGAATTCCAGTGGTGTAAAGCCCTACTGAATCTTGTCGAATATTGCATGAATGTGGTATGGAGGAATTTAAACCAGGAATTTAAGTTTGACTGTGGCATCTGATGATGTGGTACACAGTTTGTTGGTATGGCAAAACATGCGTTATTGTGTTGGTTTTCTTAGAAGAAATATAAAAAGATTTTTTTTTTCTTCTTTAGGGAATTTGACACCAGAGCCACCTAAAATGTCATCTTCTACAAGCCAACCAGATCTCTTAGGTGGATGGGACTCTTGGGCAGATTCTTCAGCAACCAGCAATGTAACAACACCACAACTGAAACCTCTTTTTGAAGGTATTGTAAAAGTAAATTCTTCCATTAGACAGAATAATGAATTCTTCAGACTTATTATTTAATGATCTGTAACTTCCAAATGTGTCTTCGTGCCTTTCTGCTTTGTTGCTGAAAGGACTGCATGCTCTTGTGCTTAAATGCACCTCTAGTAAAGGCGCTTGTGTGTTTTTTCTGAGTAAATTCAAGGCAGAGGAACCAATTAGTTTCAGTTGTCTATAGTTATGGTGATTCTTGTCATGGTAAAAGATGTCATGGAGGAGAATGTTGTGAGGGTTTACACAAGGTGTTGTGCAAGTAGTACTTTTATTCATTCTCTTGGTTTCCAAATGCACCGAGTACATGGTACGTTTTCTTATTACACAGGTCAAGCTTTCACCACAGGGAGCCAGTCCAGTGTCTCTTCAGGTCTGTCTTTCAGCCAGGCTAAATCTCAGAACTTTGATCCTTTTGCTGATCTTGCTAATCTTGGATCTGGTCTTCCAGGTAAGATCTTTAAGTGGCTATATGTAATGCCTCTACAGTTTGATTTGCTTCTTGTGCCAAAAAACATGTAACTGATAGGTTGTATAAAGAAAGTGTTTTGTTTGAACTGCTAACAACCAGCTTGAGGCAGTTGCTGAAAGCCGACAAGTAACAAGAAAAGACTGAATCTTTACTGAGATTGGGTGAGTCATCCAGAATAGTACTTCAGAAGATAACAACACCTGTGATTTAGAAATGGTATAAATACTTAATGCTTTAGAATCTAGTTGAGAAAATAAGAGTAAGAAACCCAGGAGTTGCTGATTCAGTGACTGAGCATGAGGTTTCTCATCTAGCATTGACTGATACCATGCTGTGATGGAAATAAAATGAAAGGTGAATTAAATTCTGTTTGTGCACAGCTGTAGTGACAGCTGCTTTCCTTTTAATTCAGTACTTTTCTTTGAATTCAGTAGACATTCATGGCTCTGCTACTCCAATCTGTTGTGCTTGTAAGGTGAGCACAAATCAGGCAATGAAAACTACTTGGTTGGGAATGCTGTATAAACAGAAAAGAAATAATAGCCAAGGGTAGTGGATAGTAGTGTATTGGGATAGTGGTGGGATACCAGTAGTGTTTTGCGATAGCTGATGTTCTCACACTCCATTTCTAGGAATGAACATGTACTGTGAAGGATGAGTGTGGTGTCAAAGTTGCTGCTGATAGTGAGGCATTGGCTTGTTCTACAGGAAGAATTGGTTGGCCTTGAAGACTGAATTAGCACAGAATGCTTTGAAGAAGTAGTAGAGTTACATTATTTTTCAGTGTATGAGATCACGTGCTCTGACTAGTAACAGGGACTTTTCCTGTAAATTTTTCAAGTTACGAGTGACTGAAGACTGAGTTGACTATGCAGTGGGTGCTTTCATGGAAAAACAGTGCAATACTAGATGTTATTAGGTGCTGTATTGCGATACTAGGTTTTATCAGGTGTGGTATTTAAAGATACAGTGCATTAATTTATACATGGCCCTGGGGAGACATCCTTTTGTGTAAGCTGCTATAACTATGAGGAGCAGCTACAAGAGAAGGTTGTCAGGACAGCTGAGGTGTAGGCAGTCAGTTTTGAAGTAGCAAACTGAGTTTACGTTGCTGTGTGTACACATACAGGCTTGGGTGGGTTTTTTGTGTCTTTAGGATGAATAAAAAGGACAGAGAATAGAAACAGGAACAATTAGGTTCAAACTGGCTTGGAATTAGTTTGAGCTGAAAGTTAGTTTCTAATCAGCAGCAGCTGATTAGTAGCATATGTGGAGATGCAAATACTAATTCACTTTCCTCCAAGAAAAGATGGGATCTTAAGTGTGTCATTCAGGATCAAAGCATAAAGCTTCCTGGTTTTGAAGTGTCAGTATTTCATTCCTATTACACTTCACATGTGTAACCATATCCAACCACTAGTCTTGAATTCATGTTCTGTCATTTTTAGGGAATTCTTCCAAGATAAAGAGGTCTTTGTTTATATTAGGATGCTGTAACTGCATTATAAAATGTTTCTCTTAAAAAAAACCAAAACCCTTCAAGTATGTAAATAGATTTATTATGTGATTTATTCCTGTGAGTGGATATATATATCAGGTATACGCAATTTGCCAAGGGAACTGAGTTTCCAGGTATCTTTCTAGAGGAAGACAGTCAAGGGCAATTTAAGGGTGACTTGCTTTAGAATAAAAACTCATGTTTATTCTCATCAGTGAGACAAATCTGAATAATGAATTTAAACGGCTGGAGCTCTATTCTCCTCAAGTTGGTTATAATGAGTATTTTGGAATGGCAAAAAGTCTCTCTGTTTTTCCCAAAGTGAGTAGCAGATGAAGCTGCTAAGTAGTGGTATGTATGTTGGTTTAATGGTGGGAAATGAGATATTAAAAGTTGAGACAATATGGTGTTAGTAGACAGGGACCTATATCATATCAGGGTGACTACAACAGTGTTTCCTGCAGGCTTCAGTACTTTTTTTTTTTTTGCTTCTGTCCAACATTCCCTGCTAATGCTGCTGGAGAATAATCTTTAGAAGCTTTTATTTGAAAATAGTCTCATTATATTATGTGCCCTTTATTGTATAACTAGTATTTCGTATCTGTTAATACACAGAGAACTACAGTGAATTAGGAGGCAAAACGACGATTAGTGTTGAATTATTTTCTAGCCTCACAAAATCACTAGGTTGGAAAAGACCTTCAGGATTGAGTCCAACCACTCCTATCAACCACTAAACAGTGCCCCTTAGCACCTTGTCCACCTGTCTTTTAAAGACCTCCAGGGAAGGTGACTCAAGGTGACCTCCCTGGGCAGACTGTTCCAATGTCCAGTGACCCTTTCTGTAAAAAATTTTTTTCTGATGTCCAGCCTGAACCTCCCCTGGCAAAGCTTAAGGCCATTCTCCTTTGTCCTGACCCCTGTCACTTGGGAGAAGAGGCTAGCTTCCTCCTCTCTACAACCTTCTTCTACAACCTTCCACCCAGCTTAGTGTCATCTGCAAACTTCCCTTGATTGCCTTCAGTGCCTTCATCCAGGTCATTGATAAAGACATTGAACTGGGCTTGGCCATCCAAACAGTTTTCCACCCAGGAGAATGTGCCCCTGTCCAGGCCAGAGGCTGACAGTTTCCATAGCAGAATGCTGTGAGAAACTGTGTCAAAGGCTTTACTGAAGTCCAGGAAGACCACATCCACAGCCTTTCCCTCATCCAGCAGCCGAGTGACTTTGTCATAGAAGGTGATCAGGTTGGTTTGGCAGGACCTGCCTTTGGTAAACCCATGTTGACTGGGCCTGATCACCCGGTTCTCTTGCAAGTGCTTTATGATAGCACTCAAGATCACCTGTTCCATGACTTTCCCTGGCACTGAGGTCAGACTGACAAGCCTGTAGTTCCCTGGATCCTCCCTGCAACCCTTCTTGTAAATGGGCACAACATCAGCCAGCCTCCAGTCCAGTGGAACTTCCCCAGTCAGCCAGGACTGCTGGAAGCTGATGGAAGGGGGTTTGGCAAGCACTTCTGCCAGTTCCCTCAATACTCTTGGATAGATCCCATCTGGCCCCGTAGACCTGGATGTCTAGTTGGGCAAGCAAGTCCTTAACCACCTCCTCTTGGATCATGGGAGCTTTGTTCTGCTCCTCTAACTCCTGGGTTTGTACAGACAGGAAACATCTTTCTTTACAATTAAAGACTGAGGTAAAAAAGGCATGAAGTACCTCAGCCTTTTCTTCATCCTTTGTCACAGTTGTTCCATTTGCATCCAATAAGGACTGAGACATCTCTGACAAGGGACAATAGGGACTTTTTTTTCCTGTGAGTGGATATATAACAGGTCCCAATAAGTACTTACACATGATTGGTGAGAAGCAAATGCTTCTGTGGAAACTGACAATTGAAAGCTTTGAGTTGTGAAAGGCTGAAGACTTGCAGTAATGGGTCTAGCTCCAGCCATCTGAGTTACTTGTTGATGAGATTCTTGACTTCATCTTATGCTCACTTTTCTGTTAATGCTTTCTCTTGTGTAGGGATTTCACTGTGAACTATGTGGTTAAATGTCAAGACCAAACTGTCTTACTTGTATTAAGCAGGTTGACAGGTACTGAGCCGAAAAACTGATTCAGTATTTGTTATTAGGTTCTTCCAGTGGTGGACTCTCAAGTAGTGGCTTTGGTCAGAAGACTGTTCCATCTCAGAAGCTGCAAAGTCAGTGGCAGAAATCCACCAAACCACAAAGTACTTCATGGCAGTCTCAGACTAAATCCAGCACAGCAACTAAGCCAAATTACAATGTAAACATCAGTGTTATTGGAGGACGAGAGGAGAGAGGAGTCAGAACCCCAGGCTTTGGTAAGTTTTCTGAAGCTGTCACTTACAACAGGCCTACATGAAGTTAGTCAGATGTGCTGTTAGCTGCAGAAACTCTTGTACCTTCATCTCTGTATTTACATTTAGGTTCTACCTAGTAAAAAACAAAGCTTCTGCTAAGCTGTGCTAGAATGTCACAGAGACAATCTGACCTTGGCCCACATATTTGGAAGTTTGGGCATAAAATCTTGAACCTGAATTCACTAACCCACTTGGGTACTGGGTTTTTCTTAGCTGAAGAATAGTAGCTGGTCTTAAGACTGAGGTTAAACTTGCAGAAAATGGGGATGAGAGCAGGTGGAGTCATTCTTGGAACAAGTCCCTTAAGATGTTTGAACGGAACAGATGGATACAAGGATGGGCATGGTCTCTTCTACCTTGGCCTCTTTGAAAAATTTGTTTGCATGTTGGTACAAGGATTATACCTCACTTTAACTGGTGTGTAAGTGAACAGCAGATACTTATGTAAATTGAAATGGTTCTGTTGATCTGTATCTGGAAGGAGGTTGGCAGGATGGAGGTCCAGTAGGCATAATGTGGAGCAAGGGAAAGTCAGGAGAACAGGGAGAAAATTTCAGTTAGCATGGTGAAATGCTGAAATGGAGCAAAAAATGTTGATTCCTTATTCTTGAAAACACGTGGACCTCAACTGAACAAGGACCTGAGAAATTTATCTAGTTGTCTGTTTTGCATGGGGATTGGATTAGCTGAGATCCAGAGGCCTCTTCAGAATATAGTTATTCTATAGTTCTCTAAAATTTGATGCTTCTATAATGACTATTCAAGTTGGTATTTTATCTCTTAATCTGTGTAAGTTTCAACGTGCTTAAATGTTGATTGCATACTTTTGACTAGAGTATTGAGTACATGCTCATTTGAGAAACTGCTGTACAGCAGTTAGTTCCATTTTTCCACTACAAAGTAATTCTGTTTCTAAAATAATTAATAGATACCTGTACCCTTGAACCCACTCCCATTCTTTAAAAGGACATGCAGGTATTTAGACTTCATACATCTGTTCTGCTGGACTGAAAGCTTAGCAACATCCCCCTTTTATTCCTTGTTTTTGCTTAGTCTTGTGGCGTTATTTATCATGATACTTAGAAATGCCATGCAGGTGTATCTAGGTGTAATCTACTTCCCTCATTAGTGTATTCTCCTATGTAACTTTTTATTTAATGTTTTTCTCCTTTCATAGGTCAAAAGCCAAAAGTTTCAGAAAATGACTTTGAGGATCTGTTATCTAATCAAGGCTTTTCAGCTAAATCTGATAGAAAGGGGCCAAAGACTATTGCTGAGATGAGAAAACAAGAAATGTCTAAAGATATGGACCCCTTGAAACTAAAGGTTTGTTTAACAGCGGTTGTGATTTAGGTGGAAATCTAAGCTTACGCTTAGAACTGCTGGTAACAGAGGAGGCACAATGAATAGCAGAGCAAACTGATAAAGCAGAATGTTTTTATTTGTATTTGAGTCATATGACTGTAGAAAGTTAGCATTAACAAGAGTCACGTGGCAATGAAGCAGTAGTGACAATAGCATAAAAAGTGTGTGGGTGGAACACAAGGTCCTGTTTCTTTCAGCTCACCTTGGAGAATTTAAGGACCTGTTGCTTCTTAAGAGTCCATTTCTTGAAGCCAGGACTATTCTTTATCTTCAGTGTTCACAAAGTTTTCCTTAGAAAAGATGGATTTGGCTGATAATAGAAAATCACACTTAAATATCAGGCAGATGAGAATAACTGTCTTCCAGGTGACTAGTTAACCTACATTTACAGATTAACAAATGTTGCTGCTATCCTAAGAAATTGTTGAAAGATGCACTTCTGGAGATGGGATATAGAACTAGTCTGTGGGCTGTTACAGATGAACTGTCCAGACTGTTCTACATTACATATTAACATACTTGCAGTTTTGTAGTCCTTATAGTACTTAGAAAAGTTTGTAAAACAGCTTTGGAGAAATGTTGAAATTTGTTTTCTCAATGTCTTACCTGAAGAGAGTGTGCACAGCTTTCTTGCATATCTTCTAGCACAAATTGTCATAAGTGGAATTTTTATTTACCATGCTTATTTCTCATAGAGGGCGGAGATTTTGTTATTGCACAATGCAATGTCAATTAAGACAGTGCATCACTACCAGTGGCTTGAATATTCCGATTAAAGTCTCAGATAGCCAGTTAATCAATTCTCATGGAGATTTCTGAAAGAACACTTCAGTTTTGCATGCTTGCAGGTTACTTAAGTGAACATTAACTGTTAGTATAGGTGATCTGAAACTTTTGCAAAGATTGAATGAGATTTTTAATAAATTAATGTTATGCCCTGACATAGTGTTAGTGTAACTGTAACAGAATTTAAAATAATTACTCCTGTTAATTCTCTTGCCATTAATTTTACAAGGCTTTGTAATATGTAACTGTCTAAGTTCACTTGCAATGACTGAATTTCTGCAATAAGTTAATAACATTGAGTTGCTTCCTGTTGGCAGACTCAAAATATCAACTTCTGATGGCTAATTATCTGCCTGCTAGAAAGAAGAATGTAGTGAGACAGTTGAACTTGAGGGAGGATGAATGCAGCAGGACAGCCATGCCTGTGTTGTAATCTTGTCTTGTACAGAAGTGAAGGTTATACCTCTATATAGATTGAAGATGCTGGCAGTGCTACATTCAGTTCTATACATTTTGTTTTCCCCAGATTCTTGAATGGATTGAAGGAAAGGAGAGAAATATCAGAGCATTAATATCCACTCTTCATACAGTGCTTTGGGAAGGGGAAAATAAGTGGAAACCAGTCAGCATGGCAGACCTAGTAACTCCTGAACAAGTAAAGAAGTACTACAGGAAGGCGGTGCTTGTAGTTCATCCAGATAAGGTAGGTGTGTTCCTCTGATCTTTACTTTTGAAAGAATACAAATTATTTTTGCCACACTCTACTAGTCACTGATAGATGCAGCACATTTGCTTCTTGATCAGCACCCTAGCTACTCTTCATTCATGTTCTGTATTTCGTGTCCTACTGTATTCTGACACAGCACTAAATGCAACAAAAGTTAACAAATGAAAGATCCCCTGAAGGTTGTACTAAGCAGCAAAGTCAGTTATGCTGGGTTCTGACTAACTGCTGGTTATTTGAATCTGCTACACATCCACCAGCTGATACTTCAGGTCTTTCAGGACTATTATCCAAGTATATGAAGACTATTATAGCAAAGTGGGTGGGAAATATGTGCCAAACCTCCTTTACTGAACAACTTTACTAGGAACTAAAAAAAGTAAACTTTACCAGAGTAAACAAACAGATGAAAAATACTTGATGAATATGATATTCCAGTTGTCTCTGAAAAATCCTATCCTCCTGAAAAGTCCTATTTCTTCTTGTATACCTAGCAGAAAAACAAGACATTGTTTGTTCTTTTCTTCCTACCATCCTTTGCTGCTCTTGGCCATGTAGCTTCCTCCACCCTTGTGGTGGTTTTTTGGTGTTTTCTGTAAGCCCCTTAATGCATTAGTATCATAACATGGATCTTTTTGAGGGATTTTTCTGTGGTTTTTTCTTACCAGTTTAAGTCAAAACTTTCCCTTAAAAGATCTGTAAAGTACTGCACCTGGCAAAAGCCAAGCAGTAGGAGAAGAAGGATACTGGAGGGGTCTCTGGGCTTCCCTTTTGTGTTGGAAAGAACATATTATAATGACTCAAATGACTGTGTGTCTGCAAAATTATGTTCACGTAGTAGTCTGCAGTTCTTGACTAAGATAGCAAAAATTAAAGAGGTTAGGTCTCTCCTAAGTCATGTAATTCATAATATTTTTGTTCTTCTAATATGCTATGTTTGTTTTCAGGCTACGGGACAACCTTATGAGCAGTATGCCAAAATGATCTTCATGGAACTGAATGATGCATGGTCAGAGTTTGAAAACCAGGGATCAAAGTCCCTTTTCTAAAAATTCACCTTTTACAGAACACTTCCAAAAAAGGAGCTGAGCGTTGTTGTGACTTTATGGCACCTGGAGTTTGTGAAACTCTTGTCTGTGATTTCAGCACAGTTTCCAATCATGCACTTAAATGTGCATTACATACATGTGTTGAGTAAACATCTGCTCAGTACTTGAAGAAATCACAGTCTGGGAGTGTATTTTGTAAAACGTAGGATTCTAATGAAGGTCCATGATTTTGGGGATACTAGTATTTAATTATAAATCATTCCGATTTCCTTGACCTTTGCTTTATGTGCACCTACCCCAATTTGTCTGTTACTTTCAGTACTTCTGTGATTCAGTTTTGATGTTGGTGCCTGTTGCCTTATTCAGTGTGCTTTAGTTATTGGCAGTGAATTTGCTTTGCTTTTCTCAAACCTAAAGGTGTATATTTTCATCTGTATTTTAGGTAATCAATCTGATAATCATTCTGTAAATAATGTTTTCTGACAATAACTGCGTTCCTTACAATAAATTAACAGTTGTTTAGCCATAAAGGCCCCACACGTGGGAAAGTCAGTCAGGGTTGTTCGTGATTTTTAGGTATCTTTTACATATCATGAATCTAGAAACAAATCTTGACTTGAAGGTCTGCGTGTTCCTGCTGTTTTGTTATTTATTATGGACCTTTGGAAGACAGTACTCCAAACCGTGCTTATTTTCCTGGTTCTCTAAATGGTGTCCTTCGCGTCTGATTTCAGTGGAACATTCCTTCCACTGGTCTTCAGATACTCTGATAGAAATAAAGTTGTTCTGAAACTTGAAGTGTAAGCATAAAACATTCTACTGTTTTGACTTGTCTAAGTAAATATTACATTACTATTATCATCTGGAAAACATATGAGGTGTTTAACACATTTTTCTTCATGTCTGAACCTCTGTATTTTTGTTACACACTTGAGTTGTGTATGTGAAAACATGGAGTGTGTTGGTAGAATGTTGTACTTACGCTCACCTACCTCCCATGTACTGGTTAATGCAAGATGAGTAGAGATACAACTTGATAACAAAACTTGCCATGTTTTCTCATCCCCATTCAGAAGGAAGTTTTTCACTAATGTTGGGGTGAATGGGTGCAAATGACTTGTAGTACTGTGTAGTAAAAAAGTGCAGTTTTGGTATCAAGCTTGAAAATGTTGAAAATTGATATTGTGATATTAAAGCTTTGACAGCGTTTTCATTAAACAGTACATTTGGGTAGTTGAGGAGATATTTTAATAATCTTGCCACTTTATACATTTTACATGCTTAACTGAAAAGGCATCTGTACTATTATCAGAGGTAACTGTTCACCTAAACAGAAAACATGAGATTTTAAGATGACCTGCTAGTTGGATGAGGTTTTTCACTGCCATACCAGTCTAGGAGCTGATGAATTAGACTTGTGAATAAAGATTTGAATTTATAGTCTGTAAGCCCACATCTAACATGGTTGTACTGATAAAAGGTTTCGTGTATGTATTTTCACATGTATTCCATGATTGGGTTTTTTTAAGATGGAAGCCAGTATCAGTTATGGATCAGGAAGGTTATGTGTTACTCATAGTCGCAGTTCTATTTCTATTACTCCTTTGGAGCAGTCTTACATCTCAGTGGATTTTTTCTTAAGAACAGGTAACTTGCTACATGACTTAGAGTAAGAGAAACACTTTGTTAGTTCTTGATATGCATTGTCTGAGATGTGGTAGTTGAAGGCTGGTAGGATAGGTTTGTTAGAGAGCTGGATGGCTTTTTACAGTTCTAAGGCAAATGTTATCTAATAATTGGTTTAAAAAGACATACACATGTACATGATGGCTGACTGCACTCCTACATACAGCTGAGTGGTAAAAAATGCCAGGAAGTTGCACATACAGGCAAATTTGGAGAAAAGTATCTTTCTCTGCTTTGCATTTTTGGTAGCATTTTCTCAATAATGACTACATTTCTCATTTTATTTCTCCACTCTTCTTACAAAATTAACAATAGAGAAGAACCTTAGTGTGATTTTAAGTGAGTAGGGAAACATGAGTGCAAGTGTTTAGAACTGAAGATTTCTTCAAATTGATTCCCCATTTTAAAATTATGGATATCATGAATTTTGGCTGTGGATTTTTCCAAGAACTATTTGATAATCAAGGAGATTTCAGTCAGACTGACAGAGCCCTTCAACTTATTTTATGGCTTAATTAGCCTTGCTGAATCTTCTATCCTGCTCATTTCTATTTAGTTGAATTTTGGTTCTAAGAACCTGGGAGAGGCTTAATTTGGTAACCTGAGATCCTGACAAATATTTTTGCAGGGGTTTTTTTATGTAACTGTGTTATTTAGCTGTGTTGCTTACAAGAATGTATGTAAAGTTGGATTTCAGTGAGGCTCTGGAAGCAAACTTCAAAAATTCAAGTGATGAACATGAACAGAGTAAATTAGTTTTGTTTTCTTTAGAAGATGAAGCAGCGTGAGGACCACTAAAGATGTTTCATAGTGTAAAGGTTATATAATTTTTTTTAATTACAGTAGTCTGGGAGGATGGAAGGTAAAATAAATTTTATAGAGACATGTATTGAGGCATAATGGTGCTTTTGAAGGAGAGGATCATTTGGAAGTAGAAGTCCAGAGGTGCTCTTTGAGTTCATCTTAAAACAGTAATAAAAATTGGTAAAGAAAAAAGGGGAATGAGGGCTTTTCAACCTTTCTCACACTCTGTACTTCACTGTTAATTGGCTGACTGCTGTATGGGATAGAACTGCACTCAAACTGTTACATGCACATGGTGTTGCAGCTGTGTTCATAATGTCCACACACTGAAAAACTTCTAGAATAAGACTACAGAAAAATTGGTTCAGCTGAGGCTTGATTAGATACTGTGCATTTTCTCCAGGCTTGAAATGTCTATTTTCCATTCATTTTGCATGTTAAATTTTGAGATGTTGAAGTGAAATCACATCCTGAAAGCTAGACCTTCTGCTGCTTCTGACAGCAAAGCTTGAGGTTGAGATAACTGAATGTTGCAAACAGATTGTTGTGTCCACCAGAGTTCACACTTGACACTTTAAGTTTGATTGTGAAGCAGGTATTTGACTTTTGCAGCAAATCATGGTGCCTTTTGGCCTAAGTTTGTAGTTATTTGTCTGTCAGTGACAACTGACTTCTTTGCAGCCTGCCAGGATTCCCTTCTTAAAAGAGGGTAGCCTGACATGGCTGTTGCAAGAGCAATGAAAAACAATGCAGTATAGATTCAGGGAAGAGCAGAGAAGAAAACTTCCAGACTCAAACCTACATACCAAATGTTGTTTTCTGATTCTCTCTTCATTGATCTATTTGTACCTACCTCTGCTAAACCCAGGTCTAGTCTATTAGGAAGAGCCTGGTGTGTAGCCTGCTTTTCCAGCCCTTTCAGAAGTGCTACTGACTGGCTACAGTTTCTTTTTTTTATAATTTTTTTTTCCTTTTTTTTTTTTCTTTTTGGCAGAAGTTGCTATGAAGCAGGGTTTATAAAGTGATAAGGCAGACTTCCACTAGCTATTTCTTGATTAAGTTGATTAACTCGCATTACTGTTTGATCTGGAGAGTCAGGCAATGTAACTTTTAAAACAGAAGCTGTGAAGAAGTATTGGTGTGAGGAGTGTGTGTGGCTAGAACCTGCCAAATGGAGGGAAATGTGTTTTGACCATGTTGGAGGAAAACAGTTGGTGTCTTCAACCTTGGGCATGTCTGTGGTGTTCTGTAGTGCTGCCAGATTTCCTTGAAAATAACTGCAGGGAAGAGAGAGAAAATGAGCAGTTAAGCACATACACTCACATTAAGTCACGGCATTATGCTTAATTTTATTTGAGAGTAGTGGTTCCCAGATATCAAGCTTGGGTAGAAAAGTTCCTCTGCATTGTTACTTGGATAAAATTAATATAGTTTCCTCATCAATTATAGCTTCCTTCAGCAAGTACAGAATGGAAAAACTGCAATAGCGACCAAGTAAGTTTGCTTGCACCAGTGGCAGAGTCTTTGTCATTGCACCCATGAGGGTGACTCATGAAAAATGCCATTTTGCCTCCATTTTCTTGCTAACTGTAGAAAGTCCCTGCAATATTCTGCCCAGCACAGCTTAACAGTTCCTTCCTGAATACAGGCTGAGTCTCAAAGTTGCATGCACAGGATTAATATTTTGCATGTAGAAAGCAGAAGAAAGCAAAGTTCGAGTGTAACTGAAATCTTGGCTGCCCTTGGGACTGCTGGGCTGCATGCACAATTCCACAACCAAGAGCGAGAATGCAGTTTCCCCATCACGGTAGTATATTTGCGTAGTCATTAGCCATTGAATTGTCTGCTGCTTGAAGGAATACCTCAGTGGTTGCATAAGTGTGGAAACCTTGTTGCTCCTTAGCCGTTTCCTTAATTGCCGAACAATTGCAATGTAATGAGTGCTTTGTAAATAAGTTAAAATTGGTCTTTTGTAGTTGCCTGTGCTTTGAGTCAGTTGACAGGTGATTGACGGGCAAAAGCTGCAGAAGGAATGTAGTGTAGAAGGAATGTTCTTACTCCTTGAGTCTGCTTCTGCTGCAGAGTAGCTCTATCTGGATGCCAAGTGACAGCTGTCCTGTGGTTCTGGTTTTGATGACTATCTCACAGTGCTTGTTTGCTCTCTGTTTGGGTGGGCCTATTGTGTACTGCGGTTTAGACTGCATTAAGCTTCTGATATATGCTCCAAGAATACAGATTCAGCCATTTTTATGAAGCATACATGTTGTCATAGAAGCTTTTATTACCAAAAGAAAATTAAGAGGCATTGCCTTCCAAAACTCTTCAGTGGTATGTACTGTATATTTGCAATGTAGACTTCTAGAAGTGATTGTCATTTCTGATACGGATTAATTTCTTTTGACGTCCTTATTGTATTTACCTGTAGTTGCAATTGTATTTTCTATACTTAAGATTTTTCTGATTTGGAGTTTATGGAAGGACAAAACAGAGATTCAAGTCTTACTTTTTGCCATCTTTCAGGAAATGCAATGTACTGAGTAATGTTACTATTAGTGAAATTGAGATTATATCTGTATGTATACAAAGGGGATATAGTAAAATTAAACCTTGTTTCAAAGTAGATTTCATGTTTCGCACAATGTCCTTGAACAGAATATTTGCTTTGAAATGTATTACAGCTTAACCAGTAATCGATTAAAACAAACAAAATTAACTTAATTAACTTTGCATATTTGTTTCTTTAGCAAGGAAATTACTTGAATACCTGAAGCATCTCCCGTGCCTCTTTCAGAACAATACCAAACTGTTACATATGGCTCTCATTAGTATGTTGAGGTTGACTGAACCACTTAGAAACCAATTGTCTCTTCAGAAGTGAGTCTCTCCTCCTGATGGAAAGAAGTCCTTGCAGTCTGCTTTACGGCTTGGTAGCAGAATTTCTTAGCCTGCTATCTGTATTGGGCTTCTTGCACAGGACCTGGTGCAATGCGATGCCACCTTACCCACCCAGGGAGGGTCCTGGATGGATGCATGGTAGTGACCAAAGGAAAGAAGGAACAAGTAGACAAGACCGAGGCAGGAGGAGGAGCAACCTGTAGGGAGAGTGGGACATAACTATGCTTAAGGACTGCAGGTCTGGGGAATCTGAAGGGAAATGCTGGAGGCGGGGGAGTTACTGCTGGGACAATACTAACAGGGTGTCCAGAAGCATGTTTTGGCTTCATGCTCTCAAACAAGAATGAGGGAAGCAGGATCTTTTATAGTTGAGAACAAGTTCATGACATTGAGAAGAATTCTTTAAAAAATAAAAACAGTGTAGGATTACCACAGGGAAGTGCCCAAGGAGAAGGATGGAGAACAGGAAGGATGGGGAGAATGACCAGAGGAGAATAAGCAGGATAAGCGTGGGGCAGGGTATGAGAAGCTTTAGCAAGCTGAGGAATGAGCAAACAAAATTCTGTTTGGCCTTTCCCTTTGGTAATGATTTTCGTATTTTGCTTGCTACTTTTGAGCAGTCTGGGTTTATAAGAATGTTACAGTAAGATAGGTGTTTTAGCATTTTCTTAGCAAATAATCTTTCTCCCTATATCCCATGCAGAATATGCTGCTGCTTTTGCTGTTAATCTGTTTACTCTTAATGTGTAAAGCCGCTGAAAAATGTATTCATAACTACTTCCAGTCCTTTACTGCTGCAGCAAAGAAGGATTATGTTAGCAACTTGCATCTTTCTTTGCTGTGTACAAAGCCTCTGGGTACTCTGACATTTAATTAGAAGGACTGGGTTGTGAGTGCAATCCACAGCAGATGGAAATCCTACAGTGTCAAGCTGGTGGATCTCAGTAACTACACCAGGAAGGCAGAAAGTGTTACAGAGAAATAGCATAGCCCTAACTTCAGTAGCAAGCAGAGCAAACAAAATGGCAAGAGCAAGGGAGGGAGTAAAACAAAGGCAGAGGAAACACTGTCCAGAACACTGCATTGTGGGGTACAGGGCAGCCTGTAGCAATCTGCCAAAGCCTTCCAAGCCTGTACTGCAGGCACCTGAGGTACGTGCTGGAGCGCTGTGGAGGATATGATTTGCCCTGTGTCAACACTGCCTCTGTGAGAGTGAGAGGAGGACTTCTGGCTTATTTTTATCCTTTATAGCAGAACTAGGCAAAAAAGGACTGAAGAAGGGAAAATGGAGCATATAGGTGAAGATTGGAACTGGAAGAAACCCTTTCAGTACAAGCTGTGTAAGGGATTCCTCACCTAATCTGTAAGATAGTGCTGGCTCTCCTCCTGAAGTGGCTTCTGCTACCTCATCAATGGTCTGGGTACACACCAAATAAAGGCAGTGAATTTCTCTGATGTGTAGTGCTGCTCACAGGCCCAAGAATTAAACATCTGTTAAATCATGTTAAATATCTGAATTCAGGTGCTCAATTAAGTTCTGCTCTGGCAAGTTTCCTGTCTGAAGAAAGATGTCAGCAGCTTAAAAGAAAATTTCATCTACATTCATTTACTCTTATGGAAGAAGGTATAAAATTTTACTCAAGTAACAGCAGTTCACAAGGAGTTTGATACCAGTAAAACGTTAAAAGTTAAGTTTGAGTTTTACCTGAAGGAATATTTGGAAACTGCATCTTGTAATATGATCAAGCATCTTGTGCACAGTAAATGAAATCAGATGA
Organism: Coccyzus lansbergi; assembly: GCA_033558105.1. Classification (NCBI taxonomy): domain Eukaryota; kingdom Metazoa; phylum Chordata; class Aves; order Cuculiformes; family Coccyzidae; genus Coccyzus; species Coccyzus lansbergi. The sequence continues at coordinate 829,271 of JAUMJK010000468.1, forward strand.
GCTTCAACTTCTCATTCCGTTTCTGTCAAGTGTAATGTGTGTGCTTCAACTGAGAAATGATAAATGCATTTCTTCAATTTCAGTGCTATGCAAATAGAACTATAAGATCATTTCTGTTGCTGGGAAATCTGCATCTGCTGAAAGATCAATTGCTGTGATCCATGATGGTGTTTAGTACTTTTTGTTCTTTTAAATAGGTAGACTGAAAGCATTTACCATAAAAAGTACAATGTTTTCAGTTTACCTCTAGTTACTTCATCAACATCCTGCCTTAGCCTTTCCTGTAAATTGCTTATTGGCATCCTGTGTCCTTTGCCATGGAAATGTTTTATTGATAGCAGGCAATTTCTTCCTTCTTGTTCTGGGTTACATTTAGGATGACCTTTCTAGGTTTCAACATGCCACTCGATAATAGGTTATACTTTCTCCTGCCCTGTGGGTGCACAGAGTTGATTATACCATGATTGCTCAAGTTTGTTATTTCTTTGCATGCAATATGATTTCTTAGGAAGGCAGAAGCACACAACTGCAGAAGCTAAACAAAACTTATGCTGATGCAGTTATGAAATAGTGGAGGAAGCTGAAGCTCAAAACAACAGTTCAAGAGCAGACACTGGCCATGTGGGAGCTTTGCTGCTGCAGCTGGGAGAAGCTGCACTATGTGTCTAATTTTGTGGTAAGCTGCAGGTGCAGGGAATGCATCCTACCTAATTTTGCAGAGATATCTGAAATCAAGCAATGACAGGCTCAAGGCATGCCAAGACCTCAGTCTGTCATAGTTAATTAGTGTCATATAGTTTCAGGTCTGTTATGAGTATGGCTGAGCTATATGACTACACTTTCTGTGTTAGAAGAGGCAAGTCCAAGGCCTCCTAAAGCCTGAAATTTCAGCAATTCTTGTGTGCTAGCAATACATTTGAGCATACATCCACTTTCCCCTGTAAGGAATTTCCAAGAGTTAAGAGGAATGAAATCCTTCAACCAACCTACAATGCCATGGACATCGGTACTTCTAATTCTTTAGGCAGCTTCTATAAAGATCTCAGGTTTAGTATCTTGAGTATGGGTCCTACAGACCGGTGTCTGTCTTGACTGTGTCTGAGATAATGTTTGACCCTGTTTTACATGTCTGATTATTGATGGCCAAGCCAGTCACATTTGGAGTAATGAGTGTTTGTGAAAAAGCAGCTCAGTGTTTCTGATGAATGTGCACTGAGGCAGAGTTTTATTTTCAGTTGAGCAGCTTTCACAGAATTAGCTATTCATCCTCACTACAAATCCAGTGTTCAAGTCATCTGCAATAGTGGTGATTTTGCAATTTTTTTGGCTATACAGCATTTCTGGGAAGCTGAAGTGGTTCTTTTAGTGCTAAATGCTACAGTCATATCTCCACTTAGCTTTTTAGCTATATCTTGGGTTTCTGTGGTGAAGACCAGCCTGTGCAGCTGTGTACCTGGCTTGGGCAGATGAGCCTCCTTGGTGATGCTTACTATGCCCCCAGGCTAGGTGCAGGGGTGGGTCTTTGGGAGCCCATATGCCTTCATGGAGGAGAGCGGGGGATTTCTTTGGCATTAGGAACATGCTTTCTTCCTAGTGGGAGAGTTTAATAAGAAACTCGCGCTTTGTAGTTCTGCTTTCTGCTAAAAGGCAGAATAAATACTGAAGTGCATCTATCCAGCTGAGCTTTCTGAATAATCTTCTAATAAACAGCATAATAAATAAGTGAACTCAGTAGACCAGCTGTTTACATTGGTCCAGAATATATTTTTAGCAAATAACATATCAATTTGCCTTTCTTTCCTGCTTTTAGACATGCTGAGATGGACCTTTTGGCTTTATGGATGTGGAAAATGAGATGGTGTGAGCTGTTTCCTTCCTCTCTGCTTGTGACATGATTCATGTACTTCCTGGGATTAGGTACATGCTCTGCAGTGGGAGCTACTGCTGGCCAATTGAACCATGGTGCTTTGGGCAAGAAGCTTGCAGCTACAGAGACTGGTGGTTGTGGTGTGCTTGCTGGCAGAAATACTTCATTACGCAGAACTGATTCTGCTCCTGCTTCCGCAGACTCAACAATGAAATTTGACAAGAGAGCTGAGTCGGCATCACCGCAGGGAGGACTTTGCAGAATATGGCTCTAGGGCTTGCAGGGGCTGCAGCAGGAAGCAGGGCAGCTCTGGGATGGTGTGTACCTGGTGGGGACTTGGACCTCTGGCTCCAGGGCAGACATTGTGGAAACACGGCAAGTGACACTTGAGAATCTACACCCTGCTTACTGAAGGACCCTGTCCTAGCTCTACCTGCCTTGCATGGTCTGGGCGCCTAGAACAGGGTCTTGGTGCATTTCTTCTTGTGGCTTCAGGACAGATCAGACCTTGGGGTTTCTGAAAAGCTCTCTAGTACACTGAGATGGTGTGAAGCTGAAGTGTTAGGACAGCCCATGTGCAAACAGAGGTCTAATAGTTCAGCAACAGGGAAGGGATCTGCCCACGTCCAGTGGCTCATGTCATGCAATGTACTCCTCTGTGCTATAGGGCAGTAAGCAAGTAAAAGGAACTGTGTGCCCTCAGCCAGCCCTCTGGAGACACATGCTGTCCTGCTTCTGCTGCTTCCCCCGCCGTACCTCAAGCCTGGGTAGGAGACCAGGGGATCTAGCTCATTTGTGTGTAAACCTGTCAGATGTTGGAGAGGGAGGTGATCCCTGCTCCTCTTCCTGTCACAGCAGCTACAAAGCATGGGGTAATAGTCTCCTTATGGTCCAGAGTTGCACTTATGTCTTCTACACATCCTTTTGCAACAGATACACTGCTGCCTAATACAACAGCATAAGAGTGTCTTGCTCTTCAGCCCAGTTTTTCCTTGGCACTGCAGAAGGGTGGGTGATTCCCACAGGCTACCCTCCTGCTGTGCCATGGGCCACAGAACATTTTAAAGCTTCCCACCTGCCCCAGGAGCTGACTGGCAGGAGGGCCTGAGATTTTCAGGTCCGTGCCTGGCACTGAGGGTGCTTCGGCTCTAGAAGAGGTTTTTACTTTTGCACTTTGCTGTCCTGTGTCATGCCCAGATGCAAGGCTTGCTGGGTTGTAGATGATGCAGAGCCCTGTGGCAATAGACCCTGTCAGCTGTGGGGTCTGGATGGTGGGAGCTGTCTGACAAGCATCTCCTCTCTGTCATGTGCACAGCATGATCTGCGTCCTCCTCAATCACTCTTTTTATGCTGAGGTGCACAGACTTAATTTGCAAGCAGCCAGAGGTGGTGCATATGCGGAACATGTTGCATATGCATTGCCAGTTTTACTCCTTGGAAGGAGTGTCTGTGAAGTAAGATAAGCTGAATAGCATTACATTGGTATTGGTAGACAAAAGAATTGAAACTAAGGATACTTAATAACAACAACAACAAAAAAAGGGAAGTATAGAGTCTAAGATCAGATGGTTCATGAAATAATTAGTGTTTTCAAGTGTGTTTTAATTCCAGACAAAAGTGAAAATACAACAAGATTAACAGAAAATGATGGGTTATGCTTTTGGAACAAGGTACTTTAATTGAGTCAGATTGGCCCAGATGTTTCCTCCTACTCTCTGACTCAAATGATCCCCTATTCAGAGAGAAATGTTGTGGAAGAAACTGTACAAAGATGCAACAGGAAATTTTCCACAAGCAATGATTACCTTAAGGGGACTTCAGAAAGCTCTTTCTCCTCTAGTGAGGTTAATTCCATATGAAAATAGGAGCATTTGAAGAATGACTTAACAAGGTGTTGCTGCTGCTCATGCTTCAGTTTGCATTTTGATCCAAGAAAGACTTTGTAATATCTCCTGTTCCATCACACGGCTTTGACTTCAGGTTTCCTTTTGGTCATTTGCTCTTTTTTTTCCTGGTTGATGCAAGAGACCTCTCCATGTTTTGTCTTTCCTGATAAGTCTGACAAAAATGACTATTTTTCTTCTAACCATTCCTAGAGTTTCAGTTTGAAGTTGTACCTCAGAGGGATGGTTTTATAGGACTGTGACATCTGAGATATCAACCTAACCACAGATCTTTGAAGAGTATCTCATGCCATGAAGGTCTCCCTGCTTCCCTGCACATGCCTTTGAACCTGCTAAGGGACTATGCTTGTATGGGTAGGCGAGAAGTGTGCATGCACTCATATGCAGATATGTCTACGTGAAAAACTGGTAATTTAAGGCCGTAACATTAGCTGCCTATTAGGTGTTAAGGAGATATTGAGGCCATCATATGTGTAATGGCTCTGGGCATGAAGATTTGATTGATTTTTCTGCTCCAGGCTGTGGTGGTCAGATGCAAGGCTGTGTGGCAGTTGTCCTTGAACAGCTCTGAGTGTATAGCTTAGTACCCTGTTACTTGATCCTCCTCTTTGCTGCTCTTGTTCTTCCCTTGCTTAGCTTAATCTACTCCCAAATAAATAGCGCCTTCCAAATTACTTCTGCACTGGTTCCAGTTTTGCTACATCCATACCCAAGTTTGGTATTTCAGATATGGTTACCCATACAAACTCAGTCTCTTGTGCTATTTCTGGTGCAGTTCCAGTGTCACTGATGGCCTGTCAAAAGTTTTTCTCCCTTAATGTCCCCAAAGCTCCCCCCACTTTGAAATTCAATCACTACTCACTTTTCTGAAAATCCAGCCAGCCCTCATTGTGGCCTGGAAATTTCCATCTTCTTCCTCCAGTGAACTTTGTCCTGAAGAGCCCCCTTCAAGGCCATGACCTATCAGTTATCAGTAGTCTGTCTCCACCCCTTTTTGTCATAGCAGTGAGGGAGGAGATGTGGAAAGCAGCCACCCAAGTCATCTCTGCCATTGCCTTGCAGAGAGGGCAGAAAGGACAGAGAAGAAACTTGTGAGAAACAGACACAATAAGGCTGCCTTGTGACTAAGTTTTAATTGAAGCTCTTGTACTATACTGATGTCCCCAGTTCATTTTTTGAGACTCTGCTGGGGACTGGGTACAGCATTACCTCCCTCATGTACCCTCCCATTTGGATGGAGCATCCCAGGTAGGCTCCCTCTCATCCTCCTGGAGCTGGCACTGGAGCTGAGGTATTTCCCCACTATTATTGTGTCCCAGATGCTGGCCTTGTGCTGGGAGTGGTCAACACCTTCCAACCACCTTGCTGGGGCAACCTGCAGGAATCATAGAATCACCAGGTCAGAAAGACCCATAGAGTCCAACCATTCATACCAAATACTAAATCATGCCCCTCAGCAACTAATCCACCTGTCCCTTAAACACCTCCAGGGAAGGTGAGTCAACCACTTCCCTGGGCAGCCTCTGCCAGTGCCCAATGACTCTTTCTGTGAAAATGTTTTTCCTAATGTTCACCCTGAACCTCCGCTGGCGCAGCTTGAGGCCATTCCCTCTTGTCCTGTCCCCTGTCATTTGGGAGAAGAGGCCAGCTCCCTCCTCTCCACATCCTCCTTTCAGGTAGTTGTAGAGAGCAATGAGCTCCCTCAACCTCCTCTTCTCCAGGCTAAACAACTCCAGCTCTCTCAGCCGTTCCTCATAAGGCCTGTTCTCCGGTTTGGTTGCTCTTCTCTGGACTTGCTCCAGAGCCTCAACATCCTTCTTGTGCTGAGGGGCCCAGAACTGAACACAGTATTTGAGGTGTGGTCTCACCAGTTCCAAGTACAGAGGGAGAATAACCTTCCTGGACCTGCTGGTCACACTATTTCTGATACCATCAACCTTCTTGGCTACCTGGGCACACTGCTGGCTCATGTTCAGACAGCTGGGAAAGCAAAGTAACGGAATTTGGAGCTAAGCAAATCTTCTGAAGGAAACCTCCCACAATTGTAGATTAATTCTCTTCTTTCAAATGCTCTCAGAGTTAGGAAAAAAGACCTCTCCAACCTTTGGATGTCCAACCTCCGAAGTGCTCCATTGCCAGCTTCTGGGTTGGAGCTGTTACTACAGTACACCAAAAGGGAACTGATGGGCCTTGAATGATATGTGGATGGGCCTCTGCTTCTTCAGAGCTTCCCTAGGGGCCGTGTAAGCTTCCTCTATGAGATGCATCTCAATCCAGCTCATATGGGGAGAAGGGCAGGGAATTGTTGATGAGTATTACAGTAATTAACATTGATGAACAGCATTTCTGTCTACAGTGTGTGACCCTGCTCCTCTACCCAGGAACTGGTTCCTGCTAGAGGGTTTTACCCCTAGGCTGGTGGAGCAAAAGCCTCCAAGGAAACCCATTGCTTTCTTCTCCTCCTTGCTTGATGACAGTGTTTGATCCGGGGATTCAGATTTGCTTTACAGCCAAACAGGAGACACTTTCCTTTAGCCAACCCAAGGCAGCATGTTTCTCACCACATGCCGTTTGTTGCAGAATGGGAAGGGAGAAGGCACAAACACAGTGTCTGAAGTGATGCTTGAGTCATGGGAGGCTGCTACATCCATCGAGTTCTTCTTGGGAAGAGATTCTTTAAATGAGAGCAGTGGAGACCTGGACCACAGGGATGAATAAAATACCTGCCAGAGGCTCAGTCGTCTTCAACTTGGCAACTTTCTTCCAAGCTCCTGTTAAGCACTGCAGACAGTTGGTGTTCTGGTGCTTTCACAGGGAGAGGGGAGCTAATTGCAGATCAGAAATAGTCCAGAGCTGTACCAATGATTCTATGAGTCTATGATTCAATAGCATAATAGTCCCTGAGATGAACTGCTTTGTGGCTCATCATATAGGAAAAGCTTAAAGCTGTTAGCCAAGTGCTTAACTCTACTCTAGAGGCCTGTGGACTAATCAGTAGAGCCCCAGGGAGCAGAACTACTACTCATGTTTAGTTGTTCCAAGAAACACTGCAGGACAAACAGCTGTTTAAAAAAAAATATCAAACCAAAACGTAAGGAGGTAGTAACTCTTCAGCACCCCGTCACACTTGTTACCTAATAGCTTACAAAATCTCCTTTCTGCTGATGGGAATAGAAAAGCTTTGTTTCTGCCTCTATTCAGTAGGCTTCTGAGTAGCTGTTAGCTGCACAAAACCAAAAATTCACATTAATCTTGACTTAGGAAGACAGTACTGTATGCTATGCTTTCCCATTCTGAATACAGTTTTAATGCATTGCTGATTGGCAAACAGGCATTGGGAGGCAGGGCAAAGGCTTTTCATGTGTCCTCCGGCAGCACAGCAGCAGAAAAACACAAACCTGCCTTGAAATATGCCTTGGTAGCTGATTACCTGCAGCTCTCACTATCACAGGATGTCAGAGTGCTGGATATTCATTTAGGAAACTGATCTCCAAGGTAACCACGAGTCCTTCCTTAAGCTGCTAGTAAGCACTGAAGTGCATGAACTGCAACTCCTGAATGGAGGGAGCTCCCTGAGTACATGTTGGGATGAGGGAACATTGTTCCCTCGGCTCTGGCAATTCAAATGTAACATTACTGAGGATGTGGACAATTTCCCCCTTGTGAATGCATCACAAGTTTTATTTGGTTTTGTTTTGTTTTTCTTGGAAATACAGGGCAGTGGGAAGATGAGGCAAACCGCAGTGCTTTGTGAGACATAGTGGTTCCTCAGCAGACTCACGTGAGCTCTTGGAGTAGTGTAAAGGCTATTGTCACGTCTCTAGTTCGTGTTTGTGTTTGAGCACTTAGAGTATGAGATACCACTAGAGGAACTGAATCCTAATCAAACAAAGCAACTTTCAAAGAAAGAGTAACTGCTTGACAATTAATTTGGACACTTATTTTTGGTGCATCGAGGTGTTCAGGCACTTTGAACCCTGGCATTCATCAGTTCTCACCTCTTGGGAACCTTCTGTGGGATCCTATATGTATTTCAGAGAACTTTCAAATTAAAAGCCAGTTGCTAAACCAGGGAACTCTGAATATTTATTCAGCCTCACCTCTGCCTCTTTCAGTGCAGCAGTTCACCATCATGAATACCCCTTCTGCTGTCAAGACAGCAGGACCATGGCTCGGGACTGGGAGTTCTTCACAGAAACCTTGAAAGAGCAACAAAAATTCTTCAGTAGCCTTTAATTTCCAAAATATTTTTAGTTTTTTTTAATTAAATATATGATGGTCAACTCTTCCTATGCAAACAGGTGATCTTTGTTGCTGTCCCAGCCTGTCCTGGACATGCCTTCTCGCGTGGGACATGTGACAGATAAAGGCAGAAAAAAACTTTTTTAACAAAAAAAAATCACAAAGGTGAAGTCACTTTAATAACTGTCACCTGGTTACCAGATGTATTCAACATTAAACGAACAGAAGTCATCAATAAATTATGACTAGCTTTTGGCTTAGAAAGGAAATGCCTGCCTTGTTTCTGCATTACTTATGGAATCATAGAATGGTAGAATAGTTTGGGTCAGAAGGGACTTCAAAGATCATCTTGTTCCAACCCCCCTGCCAGGGGCAAGGACACCTGCCACTAGACCAGGCTGCCCAAGGCCCCATCCAACCTAGCCTTGAACACCTCCAGGGATGGGGCAGCCACAGCTTCCCTGGACAACCTGTGCCAGTACCTCACCCTCACAGCAAAAAATAATCTTCTTAATATCTAATCTAAATTTCCCCTCTTTCACCTTAAAGTGGTTACCCCTTGTCCTGTCACTGCATTCCCTCATAAAGAGCCCCTCCCTAGCTTTTCTACAGACCCCCTTTTAAGTACTGAAAAGCTGACAGTCTTCCCAAAACATTTACTTCTCTAGGCTGAACAACCCCAACTCTCTCAGCTCCAGTCATCTTCATGGCCTTCCTCTGGACTCATTCTGACAGATCCATGCCCTTTCTATGCTGAGGACTCCAGAACAGAATGCAGTACTCCACGTGAGGTTTTATGAGAGCACAGTAAAGGGGCAGAATCACCTGCCTCAACCTGCTAGTCACATTTCTTTTGATGCAACCCAGAATACAGTTGGCCTTCTGGTCTGCAAGCACACATTGTTGGCTCATATTGACCTACTTATCCATTAACCCCTCAAATTCTTCTCTTCAGGGCTGCTTCCAATCTGTTGTCCACTAAGCCTGTATTTGTGCTTGGGATTGCCCTGACCCAGGTGCAGGACCTTGCCCTCAGCCTTGTTGATATTCATGAGGCTCACGCGTGTCCATCTCTCAAGCCTGTCAAGGTCCCTCTGGAGTGCTTCCCTATCCTCTGGTGTGTAAACCACGCCACCTAGCTTGGTGTCATCAGCAAACTTGCTGAGGGTACCCTGAATCTCAATATCCGACAGAAATGTCAAGCAACACCAGTCTCAATCTAAAGGGATGTTCTTATTCCAAAGTCAGGTGTGGACCAGACTCTCTTAGGTCTAACGCCCCCAGAGAAGAAATTGGCTTTAAATGGATGATCAAAGGCTAGTGAACGGTAAGCATCAGTGGTGTCCTCAAGCTGTGCCCACTGCACCCTACCCCAAGAAGGGGACTGGGAGGGGAACCTGCGAGTGTGTCATCATGGGGTGCCTGTGCACATGCTATGAATTGTTATGGGGGTTTGCATGTGCCCTTTGGGGGGACCTTGCTGGGGCCAGGGTAAGCTCCTTGCAGATGAGAGGCTTTGCATCACCTGACTTGGAGTTGAGAGAGCTCCCTGAGAAAAACACCTTTGGCAGCAGCATCTGTGCCACCCAGCATCCCACTCTCATGGGGACTCAAAGCACCCAGAAGAAAACACACCATACATGGGAACCTCTCCCAGAAACATGTTTTGAAGGTTTTCTCCTTGGGAAAATCCTGCTGATAGAAGTCACTGCTCCTTCCTGTATGTCTCAAACCATCTTACTAAGAATGCCAATTGTTATAGGTCAAATGCTCCACAAAAAACATCAGAGAAATCAGCCTGGATATTCCGTCCAGCCACCCCTCACCAATCCAAACAGATCCTCTTCTAACAAAGGGCATCCTTTCTTCCTCCTTCTGTCCAGGTCTAACAGTAACTAGATTTGGAAGCCATGCTGTTTTAATAAGATAATCTATACTCCTGCCCTACTCCTAAAATTTCTGGCATTCGGAAAGGTCAGTAGTTTAGTTCCTAAAGGAAGTGAACATCTATTTCTGTTGTATCTGAAGAAGTGAATGAAAGACATGGTGATTTTTTTGGCAATCTAAATTGGGCCCTACCTCAGAATTTCTTGTTAGTCTATTTCCCCTGGCATACCTGCATTACATAGACTTTGCAGCTTCAGCAAGCAAAGATCTACCAGCAAAAGACATCTTTTGCCAGCTGGCATGCAGTATCTATTTTGTTTATGGTAACATACCCTTTAAAGAATATTGTTTTGTGAAAACAGAGTATGCAGTATGTATGTGACCAGCCAAACATTCTACATGGGGGGGGTCATGCTGTCCAGAGAGGCAGGTGCAAAAGACAGAACAATTGGAGTGTACAAGAAAGATCAGGCATGGGTTTGAGAACACTTGTGACCAGACTCACAGTTATGCCTTAGACAAGAAGCTGTAAGAAAATTTCCCCAAGAAAAAAAGGGGGTTCTGTCTGCAGATGAGGAGAATTACCGAGTGCTAGGAGGACACAGGAACTGCCTGCCCTGCCTGAAAAGTGCTATGAGCTGGAGGAAGTTCATTTACTATGCTTTTATTTCTGTTCCACTAATGATGTGTTTTCTCAAGATCAAGTTGTCTAGTGCCTCGTCTAACAAAAAGGTGCCCCCAGAAAGATTCAGGATATCTTCAGGGCTAGGCTATGGGCAATGTGGCCACAACAGAGCAATGGCCAAAATGTGTTTGTTCACACTGAGTGGAGAAATGGAGTTCACTCCAGCGGTAATGTTTGGATGATTTGTTTTGCTTTCCTTGTGCATGTCAAAGGGAAGGAGACCCTTCTTGTCAGGCAGGTTCATGAGGACATAGAGCATGTGCTGTTGTTTAAGCAGATTTCCCAGTCCCTGGTTTCTACCTGAGAACTGATTCTAGAGGCTAGCTCAAAAGAAGGCAGACTTTGCAAAGGAACTGAAACGTAACTGTATAATGCAATGAGTGAAGTATAATGAATGCAATATAAACATTAAACAAAATGAGGAGTGTGTGGTACAAATGCTATAAATATAAGAGGAGTGAATAGAATACTTGTACTGAACATTTTCAAAACTTGAAGATGTTAAAATGCCAGAGATGGGTAGCCAAACTTTGTCCAGACTTCTCATGCAGCCTAATTCTTTTACTCTTTTCACAAGAGCCACCCTGGTTCCCTATCTTATAGTAATTTTGAAATGCTAGAGAGAAAAAAACCAAACAAAACAAGTCTGATATATACTTCTATAGTTTCTTGTGAAGACCATGTTCCCTGGTTCTACTTTTTCTCTTTGATATAGTTTAGGCTGAAAATTTTAACATAATACTCATCATTCTTAGAAGAAATGTAAGGCCTCTGAAAGAAATGCAAAAATATATTGCCTTTGTTCTACTCCTACCTCTTATACACAGAACTCTGGGATAACAGCAGCCATTCTGTGTTGTGTTTGCACAACACCCAGCTCAGCAGATCTGATTCATCTCTGAGGTGTCTCTGTCCTGCTGAAATACCTGCAGACCTTCTCTGCGTTCTCCAGGCAGCCATGAGGCTTGCATTCCTGCAAGAGCCCAGACTGGATCTCTGACTAACTGAAGGCACTACGAGGTGCTTGGCTCCTGTACCCCCCTTTGCCCCACTCTGAAACAGTGCAACTGTCCTTCCAAGACATCTCTGCTCCAATTCCTATCAGCTGCATGAGCCTATTCCCACTCCTTGTACATGCAGCTACACAGTGGTGCTTGCTGTGTTCCATCTCTACACAGAGCAAGACACCAATGTACACACATGCGCCTTCTCTAAGAAGTGGACCATCTTCATTGCAGCAGTTCCACAAAGTGATAAAATAGTAGGGTTTCTAGGAGAATGTTGCTTTCATCAAAAAAAGAACCTGCCAGCTGCTGCCATTTCACTGCAGTCCTCAAACAAAATCTCAGGGAATAATTAGAAAATATTTTATTTAAATGGGGGAACACTGTGCTCTGGAGGCTTTATCAAATAAACTCCTGCTTGGTGGCATAATAAAATGGGAAAGTTTGAAAGCATTTCTCCCTTGGTTCTACGTCATACTGTTCCTTCCTTGATTTCCATGTAGTCTCTTGTTCCCTGCAAACTTAAAATGAAAAAAATTGTTTATTTTGAAAAATGTATAACAAATCTGCTACTTGAATATGGCTTTTGCATTAAGAGGTATGTTCGTGTTCCTGTTCAGGAGCAGTGATTAAGGCAGCAGTGTGAGCTAGTCAGTGCCTTACCCCAAGACTGACCTCATGCAGGCAATTGAAACTTGCCACAGAATAAAGTTCTACTCATTCTGAGAAAAGAAGTTCCTTGGTTAACTTTACTGCCTTTCTCTCATCCTATTTTCATGGCAACAGTCCCCAGATGGCACTGTTTGGCCATTTTATGTAGGTTTTTTTGTTTTCCCTTTTTTTTTCATAGGCAGTGTAGAGTCTTTGAAGAAATGCTATATGCTTCAATACGGAAGGAAGGGCACCTTCCTAGGAACCATGGCTTTGTAATGGGATTATTTCTTTGTGGTTTTGAAGCCTCCCTAGCAATGTTTCATAATGCTCTGTTCTCCCCACATCCTTTCCTTCAATGACAGATATTCTCCTCTCTCATCTCTGATTATTCTTCAAGAATTGGAGGCAGCAAGAGGCTGACAGCAAGATACTACCGTACCTGGATAGGGGGTATATCCTGAAGCACCACACGACCTAGTATCATTCATTGCAGCTCTAAATTTCCATATTTTACTCTCAAGGGGTTTTGTGTTTCTTTCCTCCCCCGCCTTCTTTTTCTGATGTCTTTTTCTTTACTTGACTGTTTTCATTGTTAACTCATACTTCAAATACTTTAAGAAAACCAAGACATCTTTTGATTCATTTTGCTCCAGATAAAGTTGCAGCTAATAAGAGACCTCTATGATTTAGGACTTGGAAAGGGGACATAGGACCAGATAAAACCGACATGATGGACAGCACTTACCACCTCTGTTCTTCGTTATCCAAATCAGTTGTTCCTCAGCATCCCAAACAGAATAACAGTACTGTCTTCCTCAAAGAATCATAGAATGGTTTGGGTTGGAAGGGACCTTAAAGATCATCCAGTTCCAAGCCCCCTGCCATGGACAGGGATACCTCTCACTAGATCAGGCTAACTAAGGCCCCATCCAACCTTACTCCTAGGGATGGGGCAGCCACAGCTTCCCTGGGCAACCTGTGCCAGTGTTTCACCACCCTCATTGAGAAGAAATTCCTCCTTATGTCTTGTCTATATCCCCTCCCTCCAATTTATAGGCATTTCCCCTAGTCCTATCACTATACACCTTTGTAAAAAGTCCCTCCCCAGCTCTCTTGCAGGTACCCTTAAGGCCCCTCATTTTGTTGTTTTAACATGACTTTACTGAAGAGATGTTTTCTTCCCTTCCTGTTTTCCTCACCACTTCTCTTATTAGATGAGGAATGTGATCCTCCCCACCCGAGAACAGGTTTCATTGCCACTATGTTTTTCTCCCCAGGACATTATTATCCCTGTTTGGTCTTAATTTAATATGTGTGTGTCTCTGCATATGTGTGTCTGTGTGAGAGAGAAACCTGTACATTTCTTCCAAACTTGACAAGGTCAGCTATGTCAGCATTTTATAGTGGTAGTTTAAATAAGCATCACTTTTCTGTAATCAGAATAGTGTTTGTTAAACCATATCCTTAGGATATTCAATACCATTTTGAGGAATATGCAAGAGTGGCTTTATCAGAGAGTGTGGTGATAAGATGAGGGGTAATGGTTTTAAGCTGAAAGAGATATAGATTAGGTATTAGGAAGATTTTTTTTTTTTTTTTTACTGTGACAGTGGTGAGACACTGGAACAGATTGCCCTGAACATTCGTGGAGCCCAATTCCTGGAGGCGTTCAAGGCCAGGTTATTTGGTTCGTTAGGCATCCTGGTCTAGCGGAAGGTGACCCTGTCTGTGTCGGGGGTTGGAACTGGATGATCTTTAAGGTCCCTTCCAACCCAAAACATTCTATGAAAATTGACTAGTGTAGAGGAAAGCCACTGCTTTTACATACAATGAGTGTGTAGCCTATCAGTTAAGTGAAGTTGTAACAAGAAAAAACGGCTTCCCAAGGTGATCTGACACTCTGATAGCACTATTGTGTAGTTAGAAATCCACAAAGACACATAGCAATTTTTTTTCTCTCCTGTTATTTCTCCATTCTTCAGTACCTGGCAATTTGAATGTATGTCAGGTCTCTGCTGTTTTTAAGCCATTGAAAAACATCAGAAAAGGTTATCAAAGACTGTCTACTGAAGTGTGAATCTCCTTCCTCTTTTCTGGTGCACTGCAAAATCTCCAGAGATTTGTAGTTGCTGAGTGACACAAAAGACAATGCAGAAACACTGTCATTGTAAACCCTGCTTCTCAAATCTGAGGCAGAATGGGGATTTCTGTACACAAACAGCAAAAAATATATTAAAAACACAATTTAAGAGCTTTATCCACTTAAAATAATCAGTTGCCTATCTTTGCACACACACATGCACAGTCTTCCTTCAGGTTCAGATGCATTGGAGACCATGATTGCAAAGTTTATGGGGTTGAATTGAGCCAGGAATAACTGAAGAAGATAACCTCTGATAGCCCCTGAGGTGGTGAGCTGTGGGAAGTCAGTCTGTTTTGTTTCGGTAGACTACAGAGTTGCTCCTTGCTGCAGTATGAAATCACTCGCTCTCAAAAGGGAAGCAAAGCTGCAGAGTAAGATCTAATCGAAGAAAGGGTCTGCTCGTTAGGTTCCCCTGGAGCCCTGCACTCAGAGCTTATACTGCTTAGTAGCAGTATCTCTGTCCTCCTTTCCCTACACAGGGTTGTAACAGAGATATAAACAGTCGCTCCTGCTTTTTTTTTTTTTTTTTTTTTTAAAAAAAAGCCCTGGCTTTAGAACTGCATTTGTGCTTCCATCCAGGCAGGTTCTCTGCAAGCTGCAAAAGCCCTACTGAGGATTTCTTGTGGTGCAGAAGTCCCCTTTTCATGTGTCCCTATGAGCAATGGCAATCAAAAATCACAGTGTTGAACTAGGAAATGTAGTTACATTCTTCCATGACATATGAATTTTCTGAAATAAACTTCCTGTGCAAGAAATCCTAGCCAAGTCTGGGGGTTTGGTTTTTTTTCAATCTTTCTAACTTCTTGTCCAACACACCCCTTGTCTGAGACCAAGTTTTCATTTTAAAATGAAGTAACTTTAAAATTCACCAGCAGTTACTGAATGCTGTCTTTGATTTACTTTAAGCCTAGATATTTATTACTAGCTAAACACCACATTTTGTATGTTAAAAAAAGCCAACAGATAGTGTAAGCACTTCTTGGTTTAGATACCAGCTTCTTTTCCAATGCCTCTTAGCACACAAATACTTATTTCCAGGATAGCAGTCTTTCATATGTTGCTTTTCACTGCTGGCAAATTCCATGCTGTACCAAGTTACCATCATAAAACTGCTCATCTTGATTCTCAGACATTATTCAACTGTTTAGCTTAAGAAAGAAGAAAATATGAAAGGCCAACTGGCATTAAGAATGCAGGCTGTTTGCCCATTTGCTAACTGAAGTGTGCACCTTGTTTGTCAACACTGATGCTGAATAAGCAAGCGATCACCAAGGGAGAAGCTGGACCCATACAAGGGTCCTTAGTATGATGTGTCAGTGGCTGCTGAGAGGTCAGAGAATGCTGTTTATTACTGTGCAGATATAGGAAAGAATGCGTCATGGGGAAATTGTTAAAAGCAAAACTGGTTCTGAGGGGGCAACAAGCAGTAACTTAGCTGTTTTAAGCTAGCTTCGGTGATGAATCACCATCATCAAAGTGTAGCATCAGTAGATTCTCAGAGGTTTTCAAGTGCTTATATTTTCAGAATAAATCTCGTCTAATGCCCTGTAGCTAGCACTTCTTGCTTTGATAGCTTTATCACCAATTAACAGGCTGCCCAGCGGATGCACCCATTTCATTCCCTGTGGGGAAAGAGTAGCTGCTCTTTGTGTGGGGCAGAGCTATTCTGCACTGTACCTGGGCAACTCCCTTCCATATCCCAAATCAAGTAGGGCTCCAAGACCATTGCTGTGGATGTTTTCTCAGCTTGCTTCAGCAAGAATGCTTTTTTTTCTGTGGAGTGAAGCTGAGAATCTGTTGTTGAGTGCCCTGGGATGGTGTAAAAGGTAGCAGAGGGAACTCAGCATGGTCAGAGGGAGCCAAGCCTGGTACAGTGTCACCCAATGGAAGCTGGTCCCTGGAACAGATGATCTCTATCACTGCATCTCAGTTACCTGCTTTGCTTCCAGAAGGGACATGGAACAAATCAAAATATGTGCAAGAGTAGACTGTCTGTGACCAGGACCCAGGAGATGGTTTCTTTGTCAGTATGGACATTCCTGAGCATGTTTTCTGGACAAGGAGACTCCTTGGGGATTTCATCCCTGTGTTCACATCTGCTCACTGCAGCTGGGATAAGAAAACAGTGATTTGCCAAGCAGAAAAGCAAAATCATCTAGTTTTTTACAGTTTCATTTCTTAAGATAGACGGACCTCTTGCTTCCCCTGCCATTGAGACACTTATGAAGTCTCACGGATTCCTAAGGTCTAATAAAACAGAAGTTTATTGCTTCCAGCCTTTCATAGGTCCACCCTACTTAATTCAGCCACATTTCCTCAAGTAATGCAGCACTGCTGCTTCTCTCCCGCGTTTCTTTGTGCTTGACAAGGGGATTAATAAATTAAGGTGGACCGATACTGACACATAGAGTCACTCTGTAGGTCCTATATGTAGAGGAAATCGCGCAGTGTCATTATGTCAGATCATAAGCTATTAAGCTTATCTTCACTTGTACACTCAAAGAGTTTCCTTGTCTGAGCTTTCTCTTAATTTCCAAAACAGCTTCTGGTGCATTCATCAAGAGAAACAAGGCTTAAGCAAGATCTCTCCCTTACTTCAGCTACTCTCAGTACCTATTTTCTCTAAGTATAGATGGAGAATGAGACCTGGGTCCCAGCAACAATGAAAATGGCTGAGCTTCTGGAAGATTTTAAAAAGTGTTTCTGATGTCAGAAAAAAAGGTGTTGGGACTATTTCGTGTCCATTTTAGTGATACTTGAAAGCTTTCAGTGAGCACAAGAATTACTGTAACTAAGAATAAAGAACAGTCAAGAAGATGAGATTTCTATGTAGTCCTTAAAAATGAGTTTCCATTCCTTGAATGCCTCTTCTTTTAGGACAGGCATATCACAGAATCACACAGAATCACAGAACAACCAGGTTGGAAGGGACCCATCGGATCTTCTAGTCCAACCATTCCTAGCTAACACTAAACCAAGTCCCTCAAGACTTCATCCACCCGTGCCTTAAACACCTCCAGGGAAGGTGAATCAACCACCTCCCTGGGCAGCCTGTTCCAATGCCCAATGACCCTCTGCGTGAAAAATCTCCTCCTAATCTCCAGCCTAAATCTACCCTGGCGGAGCTTGAGGCCATTCCCTCTTGTCCTGTCCCCTGTCACTTGGGAGAAGAGCCCAGCTCCCTCCTCTCTACAACCTCCTTTCAGGTACTTGTAGAGAGTAATGAGGTCTCCTCTCAGCCTCCTCTTCTCCAGGCTAAACAACCCCAGCTCTCTCAGCCGCTCCTCATAGGGTCTGTTCTCCAACCCCTTCACCAGCCTCGTCGCTCTTCTCTGGACTTGCTCCAGAGCCTCAACATCCTTCTTGTGGTGAAGGACCCAGAACTGCACACAGTATTCAAGGAGTGGCCTTACCAGTGCTGAGTACAGAGGGAGAATAACCTCCCTGGACCTGCTGGTCACAGCATTTCTGATACAAGCCAGAATGCCATTGGCCTTCTTGGCCACCTGGGCACACTGCTGGCTCATGTTCAGTCGGCTGTCGACCAACACCTCCATGTCCTTCTCCTCCTGGTAGTTTTCCAGCCAGGCTTCTCCCAGTCTGTAGTTCTGCATAGGGTTGTTGTGCCCCAAGTGCAGGACCCGGCATTTGGCCGTGTTAAACCTCATGCCGTTGGACACTGCCCAGCAGTCCAGCCTGTTTAGGTCCCTTTGCAGAGCCTCCCTACCCTCCAGCAGATCGACATTTCCACCCAGCTTAGTGTCATCTGCAAACTTGCTAAGGGTACCCTCAATGCCCTCATCCAGGTCATTGATGAAGACATTGAACAGGACTGGACCCAGCACTGAGCCCTGGGGAACCCCACTTGGCACTGGCCTCCAGCTGGAGTTAACACCATTTACCACCACTCTCTGGGCCCGGCCATCCAGCCAGTTTCCTACCCAGGAGAGTGTGCGCCTGTCCAGGCCAGAGGCTGACAGTTTCCGTAGCAGAATGCTGTGAGAAACTGTGTCAAAGGCTTTACTGAAGTCCAGAAAGACCACATCCACAGCCTTTCCCTCATCCAGCAGCCGAGTCACTTTGTCATAGAAGGCGATCAGGTTGGTTTGGCAAGACCTGCCTTTGGTAAACCCATGTTTACTGGGCCTGATCACCTGGTTCTCTTGTAAGTGCTTCATGATAGCACTCAAGATCACCTGTTCCATGACTTTCCCTGGCACTGAGGTCAGACTGACAGGCCTGTAGTTCCCCGGATCCTCCCTGTTACTCTTCTTGTAAATGGGCACTACATCAGCCAGCCTCCAGTCCACAGGTACCTCCCCAGTCTTCCAGGACTGCTGGAAGATGATGGAAAGGGCTTTGGCCAATACATCCGCCAGCTCCTTCAATACCCTAGGATGTATCCCATCTGGCCCCCTAGACTTGTGGGTGTCCAGGTGGCCAAGCAGGTCTCTGACCACCTCCTCTTGGACCATGGGAGCAAATGTCTTCCATTACCAACTCCATTTTAAATGCAGCAGGCTGAACTCTGAGCTTAATTATCAACACACCCAGAACACCAAAACCATACAATGTAGTAGTTACAACTAGCTTTTTTTGTTTGTTTGTTTTTACCTTCTATTTTGTGTAGGTTTTTACTTATAACAGGGATTAAGGTCAGTCCCAAATAGCTGTCTTGATACAACTCTACAAGGAAAAACTAATTATGACAAACCACATTTCTTTTTTTTCAAGCAAATTGACACAGGAATGTGGATGAAGGGGGCACCCTTCACCCACTGAAGCCATCTCTTTCCTATCATCTTATATGCTGTCTTCCATAAATATGTCACACTACATCTTGCCATTATTCAAGCTTCTTTGGCTGTTCCAAAAAGGTGACTTGCAATTGCTAGAAAGCTGCTAATTTCCACCTCAGCATACTAGTGAGCACTTCATGTCATCCAGCCTAGTTTCTCTCACTCCCAGCTGAGTTTCCATCCCTCTGCAGTGATGGATTTATAGAGGAGACCATTGGTTCCTTGTATCTTGGTCCCTTCTGACCATGCTGCATACCCCTAGATTATCACTTGTCACATCAGTCATCATTCCAATATTGCAGTGGTCAATGCTACACAGAGTTTTTCAAAGGAGGCCTCAGTAGGTCACTTGTGACTCTGAGTCTTTTAGTTCTCTACTGGCAATGCCTGTAGCTTCTCCATGGTTGTGCCCCACTAGTTGCCTGACCATCTTGTAAACAGCATGTTCTCATGTTTCATTTCTCGTACACCACCCTGATATATTTTCAGCTGATGGCAATGATTCTTGTTGCTGGTTAACAAGAGCATAACCCTAGCACTTTATGTTATTGAAATTCACACTGTATCATTGCTGCCATCCCCTTAAATAATCCAGTTTGGCACAATTCTTGTGAAAAAAAATTATTAGGGAAAAAAGTAAACAAAATATGACCAACAGGATATCACAGAGCAGTCCCATCTCTGCATGGACTAATATGGTCAGCACCTACCACCTCTGTTCTTCCATCTCCAAATCAGCTGTTCCTCAGCATCCCAGTTGGGGTTGTTCAGCCTGGAGAACAGAAGGCTCTGAGGAGATCTTATAGTGACCTTCCAGTATGTGAAAAAGCTACAAGAAAACTGGAGAAGGACTGTTTACAAAGGCTTGTAGTGACAGGATGAGTAGCAATGGCTATAAAAAAGACTGGAGGGGGGAAGATTTAGATGAGACATGAGAAGGAATTTCTTCACTGTGAGAGTGGTGAGGCACTGGCACAGGTTGTCCAGGGAAGCTGTGGCTGCCCCATCCCTGGAGGTGTTCAAGGCTAGGTTGGATGGGGCCTTGGGCAGCCTGGTCTAGTGGTAGGTGTCCCTGCCCCTGGCAGGGGAGTTGGAACAAGATGATCTTTGAAGTCCCTTCCGACCCAAATTACTCTATGATTTTATGATTCTACAAATAGGGAAAATGTGCTGCTCACAGGTAAAGCTAGGGAGTGGTCATGTATGCTGTAAAAAAAAAAATGCATCTTTCTAGCAGAGATAGGGCATGCAGAAACTGCCCTGGCAGAGACGAGCAGCAGTTCTGTTTGAGAGAAGAAAATTTTGTGGTTTGAGGATATCTTCTATTTGTAATGTCAGACCTTTTGACTTGTGCATAGGAATATCAGCGTGGACACTGCTTCACTTTGCAGAACATTCTTTTGGTTTCTAAAAATTTGTTTCTGCTTTCTTGTCTGTCGTGGCTTACCTGCCACAGCCTGTTGGCTTTCCAGGGAAATGGCCACGAGGTGACTGCCATTCAGTATCATTTAAGGATGAGGTGGGGTGGAGATCCTGCTTCCCATAAACATGCACGCTGATACACATGCACAGGCTGATCCAGTCCTGCCACTCATCTGCCCCTTGGGGCAACTTTAGAAAAAAACCCTCTCTGCCAGAAGAGTGCAGGCCTCAAAATGGTGCCTTAAAGAAATCATCTCCCACGCCTGCCAGTTTCTGGAGGGACCAATGGGCCCCATACAGGCAGCATCAGGCCTAGGGGCAGCAGGGTGGGATGGTGGGGGCGGCTGATTGGGCAAAGCCCTGTGGGTGGGGCGTCAGGGCGGGGCTTATGACAGGATAGGCGCTTCTGATTGGCTAGAGTCTCCGGGGGCGTTGGCTTATGAGCAGGTCGGATTTCTGATTGGGCGGAGCATACGGGGGCGGAGCTATGGTTGGGCGGGGCCTTGAGGCTGGGGCCACTGTGGGCGGGGCTTCCGAGTGCCGGAGATGGTGGTTGGGCGGGACCGCCGTGGGAGGGGCTTCTGATTGATCAGAGATCCTTTTTGGGCGGGGCCGCTGCTGATGGAGTTTATGAGTGGTGGGTGGGTCCTGATAGAGCGGGACCCACTGTGGGTGTGGCTTCTGATTGGTCGGTGCTTCTGGTTGGGGGGGCCATGTGGGCGGGAGCCGCCGTGGGCGAGGTTTCTGATTGGTCAGTGATCCTGGCTGGGCGGGGCTGCCGTTTGCGGGGGCTTATGAATGGTCTGAGGTCCTGGTTGGGCGAGGCGAGATAGGGCGTCCTCTGATTGGTCAGAGATCTCCGTAGGCGGGGCTTAAGCACTCACCGGGCTGCTGATTGGTCTGAGCGCCCACCCTCTCCGTCCTCATTGGTGGGCTCGCGGCGGCTTCCTCTGGACGGCGTTCCCCCCCCCCCCCAGCTCCCGCTCCCGCTCCCGACAGAGCGCGTCGCGGCGGCGGGCGCTATGCGGTTGCGCTCGGGGGCGTTCGCCTGCGCCTGCCTCCTCGTGGAGGCCCTGGGGGTCGCGCTGTTTCTCCGCGGCTTCTTCCCGGTGCCCGTGCGGTCCCTGCCGCGCAGGGAGGCCCGCGGGGACGCGCCCCCCGAACCGGCGCCGCCCGGCCCAGGTAACCGCGCCCCGGTTCACTCTGGGCCCCGCGGGGCAGGGCAGGGCAGGGCCGGGCCGAGCCCCCCGGCATCTCCACACCCGCCCGATCCGCCAAGAGTTAAGCCTCGGGCCTGCCGCCGTGAATTCCAGGCAAAAAAATGGAGTGAGAGTGGCAGAGTACTTCTTCGCTGTAGTTGTTTGGGTCGCGGTGTGACTGCGGAGTGTCACTGGGTGATGGGCTCCTGAGGGTAGGGCATTGCTTAGTAAGCCGTGACACGGAATGCTTTCGGCTGCTTTAGGTCTGGTGAAAAAAAGACTGTTTTCTTATTGCGTCTCTAAGAAGCAGTTTAGAACTCAATTAGTTTTAATGACGGGCTGAGAGAGCTGCAGTTTTTCAACGTGGAGAAGAGAAGGCTCTGAGAACTTATAGTGACTTCCCAGGACCTGAAGGGGCTACAGGGAAGCTGGGGAGGGACTATTAACAAAGGCTTGTAGTGATAGGACTAGGAGTAATGGGTATAAACTGGAGAGGGGCAGATTTAGACTAGACATACGGAGGAATTTCTTCACTGTGAGCGTGACGAGGCACTGGCACAGGTTGCCCAGGGAAGCTGTGGCTGCCCCATCCCTGGAGGTGTTCAGGGCCAGGTTGGAAGGAGCCTTGGGCAGCCTGTTCTTGTGGGATGTCCCTTTCCATGGCAGGGAGGTTGGAACTGGATGATCTTTAAGGTCCCTTCCAACCCAAACTATTCCGTAATTCTGTGGCTCTGATTCTGGTTGTAGTTATCAATCACTGCAAGCAGTATCTACTCACAGTCACAAAAAGGCTAAGAAATCAGCTGTTACACTTTTGGAGGGTGCTTTTTCCCATTGTTTTACTCCCAATTCCCTGAGTTATGCAGCTGTCATACCTGTATTCTTTAAGGGTAAATTGTTTGCATCAATTAATGCCATTTCAGTTGCAGTGCTTCAGGTGCTCATTGTTTGCGTTGTGTTTGAGAAGTGTTGTTTCTGTGATGCTTGCTATGGTGTGTGTCTTGTTGTCACTGTGGTGGGACTTTTAACACTTCAGGAGTGAGGAATGCAACTATGGTATAAGGGTCTCCTTCACAGTCTGGTTGAATTGCAAAATACACAGTATTGTCCAGTACTGCTTCCCTGACTCCGTGGTCTGTATGGATGCTGCTGTATTCCTTAGCTGAGATTGTGAAACCAAAGTTTTCAGGCATCATTTCTATGAAGAACTGGTAGAGGATGTTCTGCTATGTAGCTGTCTTACATGTCCAGTCACAAGTATTAAAGTAACGTGAAGAATGGGAACGCCTATTTGAAGTAGTGTTCTTCTCTAGTGTTCGGAACTTGTGGGATGAAACTTCACGTTTAGTGACAGGTGAATTGAGTGGTGTTTTGCTCTGGACATCTGCTTGTGGCTAATTTGGTGGAACAGGACTGTAACTGCCAAACTTTTCTTGTTATTACTAATTCTAAAGTACACGACATGCATTTGGGAGAAGCTTACTTGAATTGTGAGTAAGTGGAGGGAAACAAAGTACATGCAATATAGATTGTGGTGTGCTGGTATTAGTTAGGCAGAAACACTGAAAGACTCTCATCTGGTAATATATCTGAGTAGACACTGCTGAATAGAAAGTTGCTTTTTAGTTGGAGATTTCCAAGACTGTCAGAAAATGTAGATAGGCTGCAATGAGTGAAATGTTGCATTCACATGCGATTTAGCAGGAGACTAAATTTGAAGGAGACTGTTTGGGTGAGAGGGAAGTGTCAGACAGTTTGAAAAGGGTTTTGAAAGACTGTTTTGCGTTGAAGAGAGGGCTCTGCAAAGAGTTAAAAATTAGGTATGTCACTAGTAATCTTGGGTATAGGTAGGCAAAAATGGAGTGACAGTAGAAAAATACTTGTTTTCTGTAGTTCTTGGGTTACAGTTTGCTTGCAGAGTCTCCACTTGCTCTGGATCATAAGCTTTAAAGACAGAGCATTGCTTAGTAAAGTGTAATACAGAATGCTTTCAGCCAACTTTAGATCTGTTAAAAACATCATATTTCTTCAGTGCTTTTTAATTTCCTGGATGCTTCACATTGTGACCCCCGACTGCTGTTGGATCCCTTCTGTCTTCCCTGTGGGACAGAATCGTAGAGTCATATAATCACCTGGTTGGAAGAGACCCACCAGATCATCAAGTCCAACCATTCCTATCAGACACGAAACCATGTCCCTCAGTGCCTTGTCCACCCGTCCCTTAAATACCTCCAGGGAAAGTGATTCAACTACCTCCCTGGGCAGCCTCTGCCAGTGCCCAGTGACCTTTTCCATGAAAAATTTCTTTCCTATGTCCAACCTAAACCTCCCCTAGTGGAGCTTGAGGCCATTCCCTCTTGTCCTGTGCCCTGTCGCTTGGGAGAAGAGGCCAGCTCCCTCCTCTCCACAACACCTCTTTATTTAGGCATTGCACTTTAGGTGCATACCACCAGGAAGTTACTCAGCCACTAAATCCCTGTTTCTGATGCATGAGGAGGACGAAGAGCCAGATAGTGGCCAAGGAGCCTCCCCAGGACCCTCAGTGGGTCCCATCCCTGCAGCCTGAGGGCCAGGCCAGGCCGTGACCTCCTGACTCAGGGGAACTCCCACAGCTGGGATGACTAATAAAACCGTGTAGTTACTTGTATAATAGCGAATCCTTGCAGCATGTCACTGTAGTAAGTTTTGGTTTTCTTCACTGCTTAGTGAAGTTCAGCTTTAGTTAAAGTGTCTGTTTTCTAAATAACCATAATGGATAAATAAGCTTGCTGCACCCCAGGGACTGCACAGTATGTTGCTTTAGCTATCTTAGAATAGGTCTTTTCGAATGGTTGGTAACCCTAGTTCCGTTGTGCTTCTCAGTACTGATGAATAACACTGTAGAAGGCAGTCATGAGTAGGGTCTATGTTTTTATAATCTGAATATTTTTGGTGTTCAGCAAATTTTGTTTCCTGGAGCAAGTGGATAGGAGTAAATTATGAGGCAGATTTAACTAGCAGTACAGTACATCCAGTTGTCCCTTCTTGTTTTTCATTGAGAACCAAAATATGCCTGCAGAGTTCATAACTCAAGTCCTACAAACCCAACATTATTGTTTTAATTTGGGTTGCTGGCAAGTTGGCATTATATTGTTGTTGAGATTTCCTTCTTCATCCCTGCTGTGCCCCTCTTTGCAATTTCCTTATTTGGAAAAATCACCAACTGTAACAAGTCTGTGAATGTCAATTTATTGATAATTATCTGTGTATCTCAAAATAGTTTGATCTTCTCTTGTTTGACAGAACATTATCTATGTCCTTTCCAAAATGCATATAATTTTTTCCAAAATTCATATAATGCATGTGCTGAGCAGTTGATTCACCACGATGTTGTCTGGGTAGAGGTCTGTGGGCAGGATCCATTCAGCTTCCCTTTGGTCCTTCAGTGTGTTTTTCCAGGTAGGGAGATGGGAGTTGTAGAGGTTGGCCCAAGAGCTGCTGGTGTAAAAGCTCAACTTCACTTGTGGACCAAGCTCAATGCAAATGAAGAGTTGCTGTAGCCAAATTTAAGTCCATACAAGGGAAAGAGGTGTGCTTGGAAACATGACCCTGCCTACTACTTAATCCACATCAGCATTTTGCTGTGCCTGCTTGGAGTTGCATGTTCAGGGAGTTATGGAATTGGATTTTAACCCTGCAGCTCTCATCACTGAACTACCCTGGTGCACAGTCTCCTGCGTTGAAGGACACAAGTATGCACAAATCTCTTTAACTTCAAATTTCAGTGAAACAGTCTGTTTCTTTGTAGTTTTTTTGTTCTCCTATGATGGGATTATATTGAGAGCCATTGCTTGAGATATGTTCTAATGTGCAAAATCGAGTATTAGCACAGGTAAATATTGCATCTTTTTTCTAACTGAAGTTGTCTGTTCAGGTGAGAAGACAGCAGCTATCCCTTCTCATTCATTTTAATATTTTCCATTTTGAAGCTTTTCCTTAGTTCTTCCTGTTTCATACAGTGCATTCATTCACACTCTGTTTTCCTTTATAGATGCTGTTTTGGAGTTTTGTTGGTTTTGTAATCCCTGTGCTGGGTGGCCTGAAAACTCAGCTTCCTCTGGTTACTTCTCATGTTTGCTATTATTTGCAACTTCTGGCTTCTGAGTGAAAGTTAATAAACAAGTTGGAAGCATGCATTTCTGTAATGAAAAAGTTGTCCTTTAACTTCCATCTAACCATTATTAACATTAGTTGATGACTTTTATGTACTCTTTTTTTTGTTTGTTTTTTGTTGGTTTTTTTTTTTTTTAGGAACGGTTTCTAACTGGACCAACATTCCACTACCACTTTTCAAAAAAGTTGTCATTGTGCTGATAGATGCTTTGAGAGATGACTTTGTGTTTGGATCCAGAGGGAAGCAATTCATGCCGTATACTACAGAAATTGTTGAAAAGGGGGCATCCTACAGTTTCATTGCTGAAGCAAAGCCACCCACTGTGACTATGCCTCGAATTAAGGTAAGTGTTTTTTTTCCACTTACTGTAGTTTTTATTTGAGAGGGTTTTGAAGGCTGAATTGCATCGTATGCTCAGAGTTATATGCCCCTTTAGGGCAAGTTTGCTGTACTGTTGTAATTTCTGGCTGAAACTTGCTTTGCTGTAGTAGTGCATGAGACAGAGTCTCCATTTGTCTCAGAGGTGTTTACGTAGGAAAAGTTGGGTCGAGCACCTAAGGAAGGTAGAGAGGCAAGAGGGAGAGGTGTCAGCTTCTGCTGAAGATACTTTGCCTTCTTTTGTTAATTTATTTAGTAGCTCTGTGGTAGGAGGGTCTGTGAGAATCAGGTAAGGGCAGTTAAGCCCTAGTGCAGGCTTAAATTATAAGCATAGTCTTTCTTTTGTAGTCATGGGAAGGCAGTAGGCTCTCAGTCGTCAGATTTTCTAGTAGTCTTCTGTACAAGAATATTTTTGTTGGTTTTGTTATTGGTCTTATCTTTTGATAGAAAATCCAGTTTAGTGTAAATTTCTTTTGTTATAGGGATGTTTTTACAGAGCTTTAAATGAAAATCACATGAAGTTCCAGTTAACTAAAAGTCTGTGTCATGAAAATACTTTTCACCAAGACTTTTTAGTGGGTGGGTATCAGTGGTGTTCTTCACACTGAAGAAGCTGAGAGAGTGAGCCTTGGTAGGTCAGCTAGAAGGCCAGTGAGAGAATGCAGGAGAGGCAATCTGGTAACTCTTGACAGATTGCCAGAAGATTCTTAATAATTGTTTTAAATATGTTACCATTCTTATGTTAAGTCAGTCTACTTAGGCCTTCTAAATTGTCTTTTTGGTGATTTAGTGGCCAGTAAATGAAGTATGTTTCAACTGGCACACAAAGACGTTCTGCTGTCTGCTAATTAAGAAAGTGTTATTTTTACCTTTTTGTAAACAGTTATCATCTCTGCCATAGAGCTAATGTCTGTGTTGTGGCAGGTGGTGTAATGTGGCATAGCAGCTCATGTTCTTTATTATGTTCCTTTATTGAAAATATATAGTTTCTCTGCCCTCTGCTTCATTGCTTTCTCTTACCCTAGTACTTTTTTCTGAGCATTGGAAGCTTTTTGATTTTTGTTAACATGTCTCTTTTCTTGTTTTATGTAGGCTTTGATGACAGGTAGCATACCTGGTTTCATTGATGTTATTGTGAATCTCAACTCTCCAGCTCTATTGGATGACAATCTGATATGGCAGGCAAAAACAGCTGGGAAAAGAATAATATTTTATGGTGATGATACGTGGGTTAAATTGTTTCCAAAGCATTTTGTGGAATACGATGGAACAACATCCTTTTTTGTGTCAGACTTTACAGAGGTGAGAGGCTTTCTATAATCCCAAGTTAAATAATATTAGTAGAAAAACATAGTAGCACTTTATAGCGATTAAATATAAATCAGATGTGTATGTCTTTCCAGCACTGGCAATGCGGAGCTAAGCATTTCAGTCCATTATGTGTGTATGTGAAGTGTTTGGATGATATAGTAACAACCAATGTATTACTGTATAACTTCCCTGAACATTTAATATTTTCACAAAACTTGTGGTAGAAAGTTAGACCACTTGCTTTGTTCAAAAATTCCACTATCTGCATTTCCAGTTTGATGTTACATACTTTCTATAGTACCTTATTGCTTTTGTAGCTGCAATATGAGTAGTGTTTCAGCATGTTATCAAAGAGGAAGCACAGCAAGTAATGAAACAAACTTGTAAAAATTGTAAATGGTTCAGCAGTTTTAGTTCATATTTAGAACCTTTGTGATTTGTAAAACCTCAGGCCATTGACCTGCTGCTACTGATGTTAAGTGTTTTGTTGCCATGTTTGAGGAAATTACATAGATTTAATGTGAATTGGAAGACATATTTAATTGGTTACTGTAATAAGAATTGCAGAAGCTTCAGCATGGAGTGGAAAAATGCAAATGTTGCTGGGTCTGCAGTTATATTGCTCTCAGGCTCTGTATGCAGTCTTTTTATCCTTTCTGAGTATAGTCCATTAAACAAAGATTTTTTGTTGAGTGTTTTGATAGTTATGTCCCACAGGCAACAGAGCAGTGTTGCATGTGAAATTTTGTAAGGACTTTTAATATCCAGGGAGAAATATATATGCTACTACCAATAATATTGTCAGCCTAAGCAGAATAACATGTGAGTTAGCCCGCAAATAGCATTTGCCCAATAATTTTTCTTTCTGCTGTGTCATCAATTCACTTTCTCACAGCAAGCAGAGGCATTTTGCGTTTACACAGTAGCAAAAACTGAGTTGAAAGAAGAGCAAGAGTGTTTTCTCCCTGTGCTTCCGAACACCATAGAGAGACTTCTCTTTTGTATGTGCTTGTGAAGTAAGAAATCAGGAGTGTAAAGGACAAAAGCGACTGAAAATTTCTTGAAACAGTTTTAAGAAGTATCTGTGGAAATATAACTCCTTTTCTCTGTTTGTATGTGATCTGATGCCTGTAAGTAACAAGAGTGATATGGGATGGAGAATCTATTTTGTAAGACAGATTTTTTTTTTTGACTGACTAGCTTTGAACTAATCAATCTGATCTTTTTGTTTATTTTTTAAACATCGTGTCACAGTGATTCTCACCAGCTTCTACAGAATTTTCATGGTTAATCCAATCTAATTTAATTTTTCTATGTTTTTTAAAAGAGGGAAATTATTTTTACCTTTTAATTGTTTTCCCTTTTATTTCTGAGGTTGATGATAATGTTACCAGGCATTTGGATAGAGTGTTAAAGAGAGAAGACTGGGATCTCCTAATCCTTCATTACCTGGGGTTGGACCATATTGGACACATGACTGGGCCAAACAGCCCATTAGTAGGACCAAAACTTCGTGAAATGGACAATATCCTGAAGAAGATTCATATTTCTCTTCTTTCAAAAGTAATATAACTCCTTCTTGGATCAGTTAACTGTGGGATGGAATTGCATTGATATTATTTAAAATGCTTGCTTGTTTGTGGGTGGTAGCTTGTTTATTCTTAGACCAAAGCAGGTATTCTTCATGTTCATTTCCTTCCTTGGCCAGACCCCTTTTAACAGTATAGTGCAGCATTTATAAGGATTTACTGGCTGAGCTTAGTAACTTCCGTTAAAATCCTGTTCTGAACAGCTGTGGGAAGTAATTTCCCCATTGGTGTGCGAGGAGATAAATGCATACCAAAATTCTCTTATTGCTTATGAGTTAAAACAGAGGTTGATATGCTTTCTAGTAATAAAGTTCAACAGAAGGAATAATAGGCTGCAGTGATTAAGGCATGGACCCTGTCCATGAGGCTACAAATGAGATCACTTAATTAAGTGGATACAAAACCTTGTATAATGTTTTTGTATCCAGTCAGCAGCTACAGCAGTGAATTCCTACCTATAAGAATCCCATAGTTACAGTGATAGAATGCAACCCACTATTTACCACAGATGTGCCCCTTATGTTCATGGTTTTTTGTCTAATGCATTCTTTTCTTATTAACTCATGGGTCTTGGTAAAGATTCATAGAATCATAGAACAACCAGGTTGGAAGAGACCCATTGGATCATCGAGTCCAACCATCCCTATCAAACACTAAACCACGTCCCTCAGCACCTCATCCACCCGTACCTTAAACACCTCCAGGGAAGGTGAAGCAACCACCTCCCTGGGCAGCCTATTCCAATGCCCAATGACACTTTCTGTGTAAAACATCCTCCTAATCTCTAGCCTAAATCTCCCCTGGCGGAGCTTGAGGCCATTCCCTCTTGTCCTGTCCCCTGTCACTTGGGAGAAGAGCCCAGCTCCCTCCTCTCTACAACCTCCCTTCAGGTAGTTGTTGAGAGCAATGAAGTCTCCTCTCAGCCTCCTCTTCTCTAGGCTAAACACCCCCAGCTCTCTCAGCTGTTCCTCATAAGTCCTGTTCTCCAACCCCTTCACCAGCTTTGTTGCTCTTCTCTGGCCTTACTCTAGAGCCTCAACATCCTTCTTGTGCTGAGGGCCCAGAACTGAACACAGGATTCAAGGAGCGGTCTCACCAGTGCTGAGTCCAGAGGGAGAATAACCTCCCTGGACCTGCTGGTCACACCGTTTCTGACACAAGCCAGGATGCTGTTGGCCTTCTTGGCCACCTGGGCACACTACTGGCTCATGTTCAGTCAGCTGTCGACCAACAGCCCCAGGTCCCTCTCCTGGCAGTTTTCCAGCCAGGCTTCTCCCAGTCTGTAGCTCTGCATAGGGTTGTTTTGCCCCAAGTGCAGGACCCGGCATTTGGCTGTGTTAAACCTCATACTGTTGGACTCTGCCCAGTGGTCCAGCCTGTTTAGGTCCCTTTGCAGAGCCTCCCTGCCCTCCAGCTTCCACACAGCTTTGTGTCATCTGCAGACCTGCTAAGGGTACGCTCTATGCCCTCATCCAGGTCATGGATGAAGACATTGAACAGGGTTGGACCCAGCACTGAGCCCTGGGGAACACCAATTGTCACTGGCCTCCAGCTGGATTTAACACCGTTTACCACCACTCTCTGGGCCCGGCCACCCAACCAGTTTTCTACCCAGGAGAGTGTGCGTCTGTCCAGGCCAGAGGCTGACACTTTCCATAACAGAATGCTGTGAGAAACTGTGTCAAAGGCTTTACTGAAGTCCAGAAAGACCACATCCACAGCCTTTCCCTCATCCAGCAGCCGAGTTACTTTGTCATAGAAGGCGATCAGGTTAGTTTGGCAAGACCTGCCTTTTGTTAACCCATGTTGACTGGGCCTGATCACCTGGTTCTCTAGTAAGTGCTTCATGATAGCACTCAAGATCACCTTTTCCATGACTTTCCCTGGCACTGAGGTCTCAATGAACTAGCAAGCATGAGAACACCATCTACTTGCTCTGTGCTTGCTGCTAATATCATGGGTAGGTCAAGGCACCAGCTACTTCTCCCAGCATACATGCAACAGTGGAATCTTTCATGCCTCCAATAGGCATGTGCAGTTAACTGCTGTGATTTCAATAACTGTGAAAGTCTACCTGATTCTTAGATCTTGAAAAGATTCTAATGAAAACAGTGGCTATAAACAGCATTTTTCTTATGCTAAATGTAGCATGTAAATTACCAATTCTGAACGCAGTATTAGTTTGGGAAGTATAGGATGTCACTTACCTAAGTAGTTTGGATGTTTAAATACCATGTCCTAATTCCAAGTGGCCTGAAACTTTTTTTCTTCTTTGCTTTCGTCAACTGCAATTCAGAGTAGTTGCTCATAAAATTTCAATATTACTTTTGATGAAATGGATTCTATTGTCTGAAAAGAAGGGTTAAATGCTGCTTGTACAAGTTAGAATCTCAGGAATCTTGCAATGGGTTTGTTAGTATCTTGTGGTTTTACACTATATGCAAGCTTTTATCTCCAT
Organism: Coccyzus lansbergi; assembly: GCA_033558105.1. Classification (NCBI taxonomy): domain Eukaryota; kingdom Metazoa; phylum Chordata; class Aves; order Cuculiformes; family Coccyzidae; genus Coccyzus; species Coccyzus lansbergi. The sequence continues at coordinate 860,966 of JAUMJK010000468.1, forward strand.
TTTAGAATACAGAAATAATGAAAGCACTTGTCTCTTGGATACAATATGTACTGGTAATAACTAGAGATGACAAAAAGCTGCTCTGTTATGGAGTGAAATATTTATTTTCTGAGGGCTTTCACTGTTAAGTCAAAATGGTTGGACAGGCCTCACACTTCTGTTTGTCTTGAGAAAGATAAACATCATTTAACATCAGTCATCTTGGATTTCTACTCCAAAAGAACTTGCAGACAAGAGACTGTTAGAAATGGGATGGTCTCTTTGTATTACATTTCTATTATTGTAATATTTGTAATATTAATAGGTTAGTATTTTTGTTATATTAAGAAGTCAATTAAACAAGACATGGTTAGGGGAAATATTTCTATCTTAATTCTACTGCACCTGTACTTCTGATTTTCTTCCTGCAGTATGATGGCCTTAATTCTTTGGTCTGTTTCTTCTGAGTCTGTAAATGAGGTGGTTTTTTTAAAGCTTTGTTGTTGTTTTTATAACATAGTGACTAGTACATTAGATACCTGTATATGCCTTAACTACTGAAAGTGAATATTACTGTGTAACATTTGCAAAAAGCTCGTGTCCTGTTCCAGGTGTTGAGACAATTTTAAAAAGGAATTAATTTTGATTAATATGGTAAAACATTATACATACCCATAAATTTATTTCTGTGATTTGCAGGAAGGAGGAACTTCTCTGCCCAATTTGTTAGTTGTTTGTGGGGATCATGGGATGTCTGAAACAGGCAATCATGGTGGTTCTTCAGAAGGAGAAGTACACACACCATTGCTGTTTATCAGTTCTGCTTTCAAAAAGAGAAATGGTAAGAATCAAAGAAGCGGAATCTTTTTTTAGAACACATTACTATCGCTAATTTTTATTAGCTCTAGAATTCTTCCTTAAAAGTGCTCTGTTTTTTTTTTTCTATGTAAATCAGGGATGGCCCGTTCTTTGTGACCTAAAACTGGTTTTAGCTGGAGTTTGCATTGGTGTCATGCCAACTTAAACTTTCTAACCACCAGGAGAATTAGGTTTTTCTCAGATGATAACCTTCTGCACCTCTGTCCTACTTGAGAGTTGAGAGCTAAAGACATCTTTTGTCAGGATTCTAGGATCCTGGTGAATGGGTAGGATTGGAAGTAAAATCCTATTTGAAGTGAGCTTTAAGTTTTATCTTCCTTGGCCAGAGTATTTCTCTGGTCTCCATTCTTCCTCTCAGCCACAGTAGAGGAATGAGTGGCAGTGTCTCATGTTGACAATGGCCAAAAAGAATAATTTTTCTTGCAAGACGTTGAGAGTTGACAGCGGTGAAACCATGACTATTGATTCTGAAGTGTTAAGGAAGGAATATGGACTGTGAGTGTATTTCCTGTACTGGCCAGGCAGTTAATTTTAAATCATTAATGTGAGCTTATCTGTTTCTAAGTCTTATTTTCTACTTGCATGCTACTTAAGGTAGAAGGCAGGAAGGGAATGATGCTATAGAGAATCCTTAGTCTAATTTGTGGAGTCTAGCTTAATCTCTTTGAGTGAATTGGTGAAATGTATTTTTACCAGGAGTGAATATTTTCTTAAAAATAACAATTCCCTCTGTCTTTCATTCTGCCTCTTGCTCATTCCATCTTGAGTTCCTTGCTTATTAAGCCTGTTTGCAGAACCTTCTCTTGTTGATCTTGCTGGAGGTTTCTGCAACACAGTGAAAGTACATTTATCTACTGTTATTTATAAAGCTGTTATCTAGCTGCAATAGAAAGCATTGCTTGATGTCATTGGACTATTTTCAGATATAAAAACAAACAAAAAAGACAAGCTGACCAACTCTTTCAGGTGAGCTTTTGCTTTGTAAATTTTACTTGCATGTATTGATAACCAGGCCACATAAGAGTAGATGCCGCCAAGGCAATCTCTTAATCCTTAGGATTAGTGTCTGTTAGGTTTAAACTGAACATGCACTTCTTACACTACAGTGCAATATTCTATTCATTTGCATTTTGGGATAGAGCTTGTGAATTCTAATCTTACTTCTGTAAATATCCAGCATCTTGCTCTTCATTGCTCCGGAGATCGGAATTCTAGTGACTGCTCGTTATGATCCTACTGTAAACAAAATGTACTGTGATTTAATTTGGTAGGCCTCAAAATAGCAATCCTGTGGGTTTTGCATTTAGTATGCTGTCAGAATATTACTTGTATAGCTTTCCACAGAGATGTGTCACCTGTGATTGGTTAAATGCATGTGGTAGTTTCGCTTTTTTTAACTGGTTAATAACTTACCATTAAAGATGAAATCTGAAAACTGCTGACATACAGGTACTCATGCAGAGAGGCTTTGGGGATTATGGGTGACATTCTGTACAAGTATGGGATTAATCAGAGCTACATAAGAAATGAGAGAAGTTCTAATGCTCTTGAGGGGAGTCTTGAGAGGAATAAACACTGTGTATAGAATTCTTTCTGTACCGTACTTAAGTCAGAATAGTCAGTGCCTGCAGTAAGAAAGAGAAAAAAGTAGAAGCAAAATAGAAAAACACTGTTATGTAACTCGTAAAGCACAGAAAAGAAACAATTGTCATGACAGTCTTAAACAAAGGTAACTTAACATTAATGAAATCCATATTCCATGTAGATGTCTGTAGGACTGAAGGATAATGCTAATAAATGCAGTAATGTAATGGAATCCTTTAAAAATCTGAGTTTTCATACATGGAGCCATGGATTTAAGCCTCATCATTCTTTACCTGACCTCCAATTCTGTTTGCCTAGCAACCTGATATTAATTAAAGCTTTACCTTTGTCATTATATCAAGAATCTTCTAGAATGCTGTCAGCATTATTTTAGATTCTCATTCTTTGCTCATGCATTAAATTACTGTACTGCTTTCTATTCTTTCAGTGTAAAAGTTCTCAAACTCTTTCTGAATGTAGGCTGCAACATGATTTTAAGATGATCTCCTGCACCATCTCTTTTCTTATTTATACTTGTGTAACATTCGCTGTAACATTTGCATGTTGTTTGCAGTACTTACTAGGATTGAAGAGTGATACTTACTGAGAATAGAATAAATTTTGGTGTTACAACAGCAGAGGACAGCAGCTGAAAGGGATCACTTCAGTTCTCTGTAAATCACTTGAAATAGCTGATCTCATGCCAATGAAAAAAAAATTTGAAACAAACAAGATGTCAGCTGTCTCTGGAGAAATATAATAGGCCTGTTATTGACACTTTTTTCTTCTTTTTTTGTCTTTTCCTTTTTTTTTTACTGATTCTAGGTCCTCTGACTAAACCTGAACTAGTGCAACAGACTGATTTAGCTAGCACACTGGCAGTAGGTCTTGGTCTACCAATTTCAAGGAACAGTGTTGGTAGCCTTATATTGCCAGTTTTTGGAAGCAAGACAATGAGAGAGCAACTACGTTTTATGCACTTGAATGGGTTCCAGCTTAGCAAACTGCTACAAGAGAATACACCTGCATATGAAAAAGGTACATCAACTGAAAAAAAATTTCATATACAAAAGGGGATTGTTTATAACACTGTTAGGGCATTTAGGTTCAAGATTATATAGCATGTCATTACAAATTAGCCAAAATTAGTTATTCAGTTGAAAGCAGTATTCAGAGAAGTGATTGAGTTCGGTCTTTCCTGTAATGTACTCTGGCACGCTGCCTCTGATTTTTGTAATGGCTGGTACTACTTCTAGTAGGTGAAAGAGCAGAAATAATGATGGAAGAGTAATATTAGAGTAAAACTGCTGGTCTAGTTTAAATGTCATTGGTTTCATATCTGCTTTATATGAGGTGTCCTATACAGGGCACCGATTCTCTGATATTTGGTGGAGTAGGAAAATGGATAGAATATGCTAATTTAAATAAAAAGGTGGTTCAAGTTAAGCTGAGAAATAATTCAGAGCAATTTACTTTTTTCATTTTTATGTCTGAATTTACTTGGAGTGAGAATTTAAAATAACTGCAGAGTTGTTTATTAGAAATACATGCAGGTGTGCATATATGTGTGTGTGTATTTGGGGGAAAGAATAAAACCAAGCGGGGAAAAAAATAACCCAATCTACCAAAATATAATATTTTCTTGGGAAGTATGATACTTACATTGCATTTTGTAAGCAAGCTACTACAGTAACTTTTTAGTCAGTGGATGAAGGAGAATATTTTACTATGGACATTAGACAATGTTCTTATCTTAAAGTGACTGTGAAGCTTGAAGTCACTGTCACTTGATTTATAATCTATTGAATCATTAAACTAACTGGATGATAGTGCACAGTTGTGTTACATCTGTAAATAATTAAAGCGGATAGCAAGGCAATGTTTAGCAGCATGATCATTGTAGGTCAAGAATTAATTATCTTTCAACATTGTGGCTTCTAATCATAATTAAACGCTGTTCAAGGAGTCTGACAAAACAAATGCTGCTTATGCTCTGATATTTTGATACTTCATTCTGAAGAGATTTCCTCACTTAACTCATTTGTGTCAAGCTGGGAAACCTGTCATGTTGGTGCAGTTCAGAATATGACTCTGTTACTGAAATTTCTGACATAAAGATCCATCTGTCAGTGTTTCTACAAGCACTAGTGGAACAGACTGACTTTCTACCATGTTCTGGTTTGCATCTTCACTTTCATTTTATTTTCTGGGGGAACAGCTTAATGTCAACTTGTAGATTTCATCTGAGAAAAGATAACTGGATTCCTGAGGGCAGAATGTTAGAAATTTTAGTGCTACTTCCTTGTGACTGCAAACTGCTTTTAGAGGTGCTGTCTTACTGGAAAGGAGTTGGAGGGGCAAAGCATCTATCATGAACTTTTCTTCCTTTTAGTAATGGAGTGTCTCAGTAACGTGGAACTAGAATCAAGTAATGGTAGCCTTTTATTTTTGCAAGGTATTAATGTGACTTCTTCCCATAGCTGTAAACTTCTTAGAAGATCTTGTTTTTCTGAGAGGGTCCTAGATGTTCAAGGCTGTAGCTTAGTGCTTTGATCAGGATTATTAAGATTAGCAGGGAAAAGAGATATGCTGTTTGTTTAGTGTTATGTTTGATTGATGTGGATACTTTATGCCCTAGAGATACTAAAGAAAATATCAATAAGTTGGTGACTAATGCTGCTTATAATGTGAAAGCATTCATGTATGGCCCTTTATTTTGGGTGGCTTCTAAGGGAAAGTAAATAACATCTCACTCATCACACTATAGGCACATGCACATGTATGCGTATCTGTCACGACAGGGAAGGGATTATCTTGCAAAGAAGTCATTGTATTCAGTAATTGGTTTAATCTTTAAGAAGGATGCCCATTTTTAAAAATGATAAAACACTGGACCTTGGCAGCTACTGACCAGTCAGCCTCACCTCTTTGTCTGGTAGGATCATGGAGCAAATTCTCTTTGAAGACATGTGAAAACACATGGAAGACTGGGAGGTGATTAGAGATAGACAACATTGCTTCTCCAAAGGCAAATTTTTCTTGGCTAAACTGGCAGCCTTCTGTGGTGGAGTAACAACATCACTGAATAGGAGAAAAGCTGCAGATGTCATCTATCTCGACTTCTGTAAGGCCTTTGATATGGCTTTCATCAGCAGTCTTGCAGCTGTACTAGAGAGATGTATGCTTGGTGAATGGGTGGATAAGAAATTGGCTGTATGACCATGTAAATGGCTCAACATCCAAGTAGAAACCGGTAACAAGTACTGATCTAGTGAAAGATGACCCTGCCCGTGGTGTTGAGGGTGGATTAGATGGTCTTCAAAGGTACATTGCCTTCCAATCCACACCATTCTGTGATTCTATGTTGGGAAGGTGAGCATAGAGAGTTGCCCTTTATGTAACAGAGCAGTGCTTGGAGCTCTGTCTGGGAGTGGATGGTGAAACCATTGAAGACTTATAGGTCAGGATTAATGGACAGACCATCATGGGCCATGTTGTTATGGGTGTCTGCTACAGACAGTCTTTTGGGGAGGAATTAGTAGGCAAGATCCTCAGTCAATTTGAGGAAGCCCCGTGTTAATCTGTGGTTTTCATATGGTGCTCCTACCACATTGTTACAGTCCAGAGTAGAAAACTGGACCAAAAGGTGGACCAAAATGGGGCTCAGCTTCTGGTCTTACAGCACTGTGATCAGCATTCACCTCGAGGTCTGTTGCTAGTGATTAACCTTAGGGCGTGACACTGGGGCTGGTACTATTTAATGTCTTCATTAATGACCTGGACTATGAGACAAGAGTGCTCCCTCAGCAAGTCTCAACACGTTACAAAACTGAGAGGAGTTGTTGATAATGCTGCTATTCAGAGGCATGCCAATAGGTTGGAGAAATGGGCTAACAGGAACCTCTTAAAATTCAGCAGAGGAAAACACCGAATCCCACACTTGGGGATAAATAATTCCATGTGCCAGTGCTGATCAGGGGCTGACTGACTGGAAAACAGCTTAGTAGAGAAGGACAAGGGGTCCTGGAATATGCTGAGGTGAATATCTGCTAGCAATAGTCCCTTGTGGAAGGAAAGCCAACAGCTTCCAGGGTTGCATTAGGAGGAGAGTGATCAGCAGGTCAATTCTTACTTTTTCCTCCGCTGTGGTGAGGTCCTTGGGTTGGGTTTGATTCTGCACTTCCCAGTAGAAGACAGACATGGCTATAGCGTAGTGAGGGTACCAAAGTGCAGTGTACGTGATGAAGGGGTTGGGACATCTGTTATGCAAGAAGGGGCTGAGGGTGCTAGGCCTATTCAGCTTGGATAGGAGTAGATTCAGCTGGGATCTTATTGATCTGTATATTATGCAATGGGAGGGGATAAGGAAAGCTGAACCAGTCTGCTTCATGGTGCCCAGTGGACAGGAGACAGTGGACATAAATGAAATTTCCTGTATATCAATTTAAAGGAGAGTAAGAACAGTCAAACACTGGAATGAGTTGACCAGAGTGTTTGTGGAATCTCTGCATCTGGAGATATTCAAGATCTGAGCAGACACAGTTCTGAGCAATGTTCTCTAACTCACTCTGTTCTGAGCCTTTTGTTTTTATCAGCGGGCTACTTGGACACTTGAATTTCATAGTATCGTGGAATCATTAGGTTGGAAAACACCTTTGAAATCGTCAATTCCAACTGTAATTGTCCACCACTAAATCATATTCCAAGCACCTCATCTACCTGCTTTTTAAACACCTCCAGGGACGGTGACTAAACCACCTCCCCGAGCAGCCTGTTCCTCTGCTTGATAACCCTTGCTGTGAAGAAATTTTTCCTAACGTCTGGAAGACATTCCCTGATGCAGAAGTCCATTCTCTCTTGTCCTACCACCTGTCACTTGAGAGGAGAGGCCAGCACCCACCTTGTTACAACCATCTTCAGGTAGTTGTAGGGAGCAATAAAGTCTCCCCTCAGCCTCTTCTTCTCCAGGCTGAACAATCCCAATTACCTCAGCTGCTCCTCATAAGACTTAAGCTCCTGCCCCTTCACCAGCTTCATTGCTCTTTTCTGGATATGCTCAAGGACCTCAATATCTTTCTTGTAGTGAGGGGGCCAAAACTGAACACAGTGTTTGAGGTGTGGCCTTACTGGGAGATTTATATACTGAAACTGGAGAAGGTACTTTTACATTATCCATTCTTATCTAATATTTTTTAAATGATTGCTGCCGGTGACTGGAACTAAGTGGAACTGCTATCAAACAGATGTTTGGAAAGCATAGCTATTTGCTTGTGATAGTATTGGAGGGAGGCCAAATTCTGTAATGCTATGCAAGTAAACCATTGCCAGTTCTTAGGGAAACCTGTAACTGCACAAGCTTGCTTGGGGTTTTGCCTCAAGCTCAACTTATTTTGTGAGTATCTCATAAAGGAATGACTTGCAGGTGTTGTCTACAAGTTACCAAATTGCTTCTCCAATAATCCAGACTCTATGATCTGTCTCATTTTATACTTGATGCCTAAAAGTGTGTCACTGAACAATTACTACTGTGGTTATCAGAGGAAACTTGGTAGTTGTGGCTGTTTATTCCTTTCTACACAATCTTTAAGTCAAAGATATAAATATGGATTTGACTGAACAGTCATATTTTGTACCATGGGCATGGGTTGGTGGCCAGTAACATGGGAGGAGGTAGATGAGAGTGAAACAAGAGTGCCAGAAGGAATGAAGAGTGAAACTGGGCAAAAAGCATGAAAAGGTAGCAGAACAGGAGCAGATGATGTGGAAACAGTTAGTTTAAATTTCAAAATATAACTTGAACTTGTTTCAGCTCTGTTTAATGAAACAGTGTCATGTCAAGTCTTAATTTCATTAAAGCTCATTTTAGATGATCCTTCCAGGATTTCCTGAAATGTGTGAATATTTAATGCTTATTTCAAGTGCACTAAAAGAGGAAATTTATAGGGATTCACTGTTCAAAGAACTACAGTAGGAGAATGAAAGTCTTTTTGTATGTGCACTGGCACATATCTTGATATGGAAGTGTTTGCTACTGGCTGAATTGTACTACTAGCAGATACCTGCAAGACTCCTGCAAAGTAGGATCAGTCTTTTAGAATAGGAGCCCAGACTGGACATTGTAAGTTAAAAATTGCTGTCTAAAATTCTCATTTTAAATTCAGCCTGTAACAGAACATGAAGTAACTTGTAGTGGTAAGGGACATACAGATGGTAAGCACAGTTCTTTCATAACTGTACAGGAATTGTGAATAGAGATACTTCATTCATCTTCATTCACTTGAAATAACATTAAAATGTTTATGGATTTAAGAATGCGCTTTTGCTGGAAAGGCTTCATGAAGAACATACTGTTTTATTTCTAAGTCTGATACACTGTTACCACGAGTAAAAACTAGCCCTAGCATAAGTCTTTGTGACATCAAACTTAGTTCAGTCATTGCTTTAATCCTTGTAATCTGAAACTGTACAGCAAATCAGGTGGGTCTCTTCCAACCTGGTTGTTCTATGATTCTATGAAATGTTTGCCCTGAATTAACGCGGCGGGGGCAAGTGAACCTCACAAACAAATCAATATGATTTCAGATGAAATTCTTTATTAAGGGTTAACTCGCTGCTTATATAGACCAAGCAGGCCAAAACATCAGGTAAACACTGATTGGTCAGTTCTATCCTTGCCACCAGCCTTCTTTGGCAACCGCCCCACCCACATAAGCTTGCAAACTCCTGCCCCCATCCCTATGTTACTTCATTAACATAACATACAAAGTCATTCACCACTTTTCCGCCCCACCCTGCCACGGCACTTAAAGAAACAATTCCCAACACTGAATTTAGCTAAGAAGGCAAGAATTGCAAGAAAATAAACTGTAATGTCTGTTTTATATTGAAAAGCAGACTTACATGAGAACCTGAACCCACAGAATTCAATGCTTCCTTATTTATGAAATGTAAGACGTTTATTTAAAATTGCTTTCTTCAGGGACATAGACTAGGGTTAGTCTTGTACTTTTCTCCAGTTCTGCAAGCAGACCACAGTATTAATATGTTGTTAGTGTTCGCCTACAATCCTGTTTACACACATATTTGTGAGAAGACTTATTAAAAAATACATTTCTGCATACCTAGAGATAGACGACACGTGTGTGTCATGGAGGTTGTTTCCTTTCGCACCAGTTTTTCTTTATTATTTTTGTTCATTTGGTTTGGGGTTTTTTTACATTTTGGTTTTTGTTTTTGTTTATTTTTCTTCAAGTCAGAGTTTTTTTAGATTTAGAGAGGTTGTCATAAAATCGCCTCCTGCCACAAAAGCCTTACTTCCATAGGTTGGAGGGAGCATTGGGTTTTCTCTTTTTTTTCTGTCAAGCTAGACTGTGGGCCATCCTTGTTACACTGTAGTGAAATTACTAAGTTTCACTGATAAGGATTTCTTTGCACCAGCTTTGTAGTCCAAATGCCTAAGACCAAGTTGTGCACTTCACCTGTTATACTTTTATATTACTGCTTCAAAATCTAGTGTCCTGTGTGTTTAAATTTGTGTTACCAACTGTCTCTCGTTAGCCTTGCAGCAAAAAGGTTCTCTAATATGTATGTGTGCTGCTTAATGTTTCCTCCAGAGATCAGCTAATTGATGGCTTTCCATTTGGTTTGTACAATATGACCTGATAAATGAGTGATTCCAATGGAAAACATTACTTTTTTCAGGATTTAAAGCATTTGAATAACTTCGCCCTGGAAATCTTTTGTAAGAGTAAATGGGTGTTTTAATACATTTGTCAGTTTTGGAGGTCTTGACATCTTATCTGGTTTGGGATTAATTGCTTTCATTCTGAGTAAATGGCTCATTGTGGTTGTGGTGTGGGAAAGTAATGTAGCTTTCCTCGTGTGAAAAAAAAATTTACCCCCATAGCAATTTTTCTTATACTATACAAGCAAATATAAAAATCTGATCACATATAATCTTACTTTGTTCGTGGATCGTCTTGCTTCTTTGCTGTTCTTGCACCTCCCTTCTTCTTAGATTCTGGATATGAACATTTTAAGATAGCAGAAAAATCCCATGGCAATTGGATTAAACTGTATTTGGAGGGGAATGATTCGGAAATACTCTTAAATCTTGGCAAAAAGGTCTTGAAGCAATATTTGGAGGCCCTGAAGACTCTGAGTTCTTCACTAAGCAAACAAGTGGCACAGTACGACATGTATTCAATGATGGTGGGAACTGTGATCATTATGGAGGTATGAAAACACATCATTCTGTGAAAAAGTCCACAAACATAAACATTTCTCAGTTTTGACTACTTAACGTATACTGTGACTGGTCTTTAGAATTACTGAAGATTAAGTCTTAGAATTAGCTGACTTTATGCTTGCATGAGGCTAATGACTTTTTTAAAACCTAACGTACCTTTGAGAGATTTTGTTATCAGTTACTTATGTTTGCTGTAACTCATTACAGTAAATATGCAGATGTACTACAGTTAAGTTACCACTGTATTAGTTAACCTTCTACTTTTTGAGTAGCCTGATTGCATTAAATGAAATAAATCTAGGAAATGAACTCCTACCTGTTTATCCAACAGTGAGTGTAGCTGCTCACAACAGGCAGTACCTTGTGTGGGCAGTTTTCAAAATTTGAGGAATTGTTCTTTGTACTGATAGGTGTAGAGCCCTGAAATAAATACTGTCTGTAAGATGCTGGGTTGCCATTTTCATATCTTGTGTACGAATAAAGGTAAGATATCCCATATCTGGAATTTAAGTGGTTCTCTGCAATTGGTACCATGCCTGGACACTGAACTTTTATGTACTGAAGCTTACACTGATGTCTTGGATGACACAAGTGTCAACTTCTGTAAGAGTTGTTCCCATTGGTATTGGTAATAACTTACTTGAGTCAAAAAATCCAGTGTAGCTCTTCGTGGGGTGTTTTTTGATGAGTATGTACACTAGCAGGGTGATACAGATGACAACAGTGTAAATTTTTTGTATGTGTGAACTGTTGCTGTGTATTTTAGCTGACCTCAGTTCTTTAAATATTATTTTTCTATTTCTTATTAGGTTCTGCTGCTGCTTTTGCTCAGTGTTCCAAAAGCCTTGAGCAGCCGGGCAGAATTTGAAGTGCCCCTCTCCCCTCCACTATTCTCTCTGCTGTTTTACCTGATGTGTCTGATGCTGTGTGCGGTTCACGTCATTATATGCACATCGGCAGAAAGCTTATGCTATTTCTGCAGTATGTCCTGGCTAACAGCACTTGGAGTGATGATGCTGGTTTCAGCACTCATGTGTGGTATTTTTTCTGCCATTGGAAAGATCTTTGAGAATTCTAGTCTTCGACTGAAGGTGAGAGCATGCATTAATTACAGTTTAAAATGTTTTGCTATTTATGGCATACTTTCGGATGAAGCTTTGTAAAAGTTTTCTCTGCCTGTTTTTAAATAAATTGTTACTTCGTAATATAACTTGGATAATTCTAAATTATATTGGAAATGTGGTATATTCACTGTGACATGATACCAATCAATGTGATGAAGGTCATAGAAGTGCTTATTTTTACATTACTTTAAGAAGCAACCTAATTAGTGTAATATATTTTGCAGTTCATTTTATGAGACCAGAAACAGTTATGCTGGGTGCTAGTTTTATGCTGTTACACAATGAAGTTTCACAATTGCACTTTAATCAAGATGTATGATATTTTGCAACTACATCCACTGGGGATTATCTGTTCTTTTCCAGATACCATAGATGTAAATGCTCTGAGACACACAAGAAAATACTTTGCCAGTACCCTTTCTTATATTGATTTTCTTAATGCTTTTTTACAAATGGTTTCAAACGTAACAGAGGAGCAAAATTAATGTCTCTTCTACTTTTAAGCTTTTTTATTTTTTAAAAAAATACTTTTAAGTTTAAGATTGAGCATTTTGCAGTCTTTGATGTGCTCAGTAATGTTGTGCAAGTAGTTACCTTTAAAATACTTGATAAGTTTTAGTGTTGAATAAAATTCAGGTAATTCCAAGGAAAGAGAATTTGCAATATCCTGTTCTTCTTTCACTATGAAACTTAGTATGCCAAGAACTGTTAGTCACACCATAAAATCATCCTTTAGCTTTTTTTTTCTGATGCTCATTAGTCATATCTTTCAAAGGGCTCTGAAATTCAGTAACTTAAATGATCATTGTGCTCTTTTCAATGGTGCATCCTCCGTGCAGTACAGTCCTTTGTCAGTCTGGGATTCTTTGATTACATTTGGGGTTCTAGTGCCTTTTTTTAGTGTGTGACAGCTTGTGGCAAGTATATTGCTTCAAGATAAAAAACAAACTTTCTCACTTAAGGAAACATTTGATAACTGCTATATTTCCTATGATTCAAAATATTCACTACTCCTGAGTGTAGATTAATATTGCCCTCCGTGCAACCACGTGCTGTATTTTCTAAGCTTAATTATGGATTTGAATTTTAACTAACACTGTGGATTTTTATCATTCAAACTACCACAGAATCACCAAGTTTTAGGGACTGGAAGGGGTCTTTGGAGATCATCTAATCCAACAGCCCTGTTAAACCAGGTTAACCTTCAGCAGGTTGCTCAGGAACATATCCAGGTGGGTTTTGAATATCTCCAGAGAAGGAGACTCTACAACCTCCCTGGGCAGCCGGTTCTAGTGGTACATCCCACTCAATCACGTTCAGGTGGGACTTCATGCATTCCACTTTGTGCCCATCATTCCTTGGCTTGTCACTGGGCACTGTTGAGAAGAATCTCGCCCCATCCTCTTGACACACACCCTACAGTTACATGTAAGTATTGATAAGATCCCCTCTCAGTCGTCTTTTCTCCAGGCTAAACAGTCTGAGCTCACTTTGTGGCCCTCCGCTGGACTCTTTTCCAGTGGTTCCTTGTCTTTCTTAAACTCAGGAGCCCAGAACTGGATGCACTACTCTAGATGTGACCTCACTAGTGTGGTGTAGAGCGGGAGGATGACCTCCCTGCTTGCTACACTGTTAGTGCACCTGAGGATACCATTGACCTTCTAGGGCACATTGCTGGCTTATGGCTATCTTGTTGCCTTCCAGGACTTTCAGGCCCTTCTCTGCAGAGCTGCTTTCCAGTAGGTCAGCCCCTAACCTGTGCTGATGCATGTGGTTATTCCTCCCTATGTACAGGACTCCGCACTTGCCTTTACTGAACTTATATTTGTAAGTTCCTATACGCCTAACTCTTTATTCTGTCCAGTTCTTCCTAAACGGCAGCACAGCCTTGCAATGTAGCAGCCACTCCTCCCAGATTTGTATCATCAGAAGTCTGGCTTGAGGGTATGCTCTGCCCACTCATACAGGTCACTCATGAATGTGTTAAACAAGATTGGGCTCAGTACTGACCCCTGGGGAGCACCACTGGCCCCAGGCTTCCAACTAGACTTTACAGTGCTGTTGACAACCTTCTAAGTTCTGCCATCTGACCAGTTCTCAATCCACCTCACTGTCCACTCACCTAACTCACACTTCCTAATCTTGGGAGGATGTTATGTGAGACAGTGTCAAAAGCCTTGCTGAAGTTGAGGCAGACAACATCAATATTTTCCCCTCATTTACCCAGCCAGTTCTGCCATTGCAAAAGGCTATCAGGTTGGTCAAGCACGAATTTCCCTTGGTGATCCACATTGACCACTACTGATAACCTCCTTTTCCTCCAGCTGCGTAGAGATGACATCCAGAACGAGTTATTCCTTCACCTTTCCAGAGATGGAGGTGAGGCTGACTGCCCTGTATTTTCCTGGATCCGCCTTTTCTAAGACTGGAGCGATACTGGTTTTTCCCCAGTTCTCAGGCATCTCCTGTTCACCATGATATTTCAATGAAAATGGAGTGTGGCTTAGAAATAGCATCTGACAGCTTTCTTGGCATTTGTGACCTCATCACATTAGGGATTATGGATTTATGGCTGTCCAGTTTGCCTAGATGATCTTCAACCTGATCCTCCTCAACCAAGGGACAGTCTTTTCCAGACTTACTCTCTTTCCTCCAGTACCTGGGATTTTTGAGGGCTGGCCTTAACAGTAAAGAATGAAGCAAAGAAGGTGTTTAGCAACTCTGCATTCTCTGCATCCACATCACGAGGGCACCCTTCTCATTCAGCAGTGGGCCTATGTTTTCCCAGATTTTGCTGCTGTGGTACTTGAAGAAGGCCTTCCTGTTGTCCTTGACGTTGTTTGCCAGATTTAATTCCAAGTGGACCTTAGCCTTCCTTGTTCCATCCTTATATAGTCTGACAGCATTTCTATATTTCCACTAAGTGGCTAGTTCCATTTCCCACTTTATGTAAACTTCCTTCTTTCACTTGAGTTTTTCCAGAAGCTCCTTATTCATCTGTGCAGGCCTTCTGCTGCCTTTGCTCAGTTTCTTACTCCTAGGAATGTACGAATCTTGATTCTGGAGAAAGAAATGATTAAATATTGCCCAGCTATCTTGGCTCCCCTTACTTTCTAGAGCCCTAAATCATGGGATTGCTCCAAGTAAGCCTTTGAAGAGGCTAAAGTTACGTCTCCTGAAGGCCAGTTCTGTACTCCTGTTTGTTGTCCTGCTGCTTCCATGGGGGATCCTGAACTCTGCCATCTTGTGGTCGCTGCAGCTGAGGCTGCTCCCAGCTTTCACATCACCAATCAGACCTTTCTTTGTTAGTGCAAGGTCCAGCAACCCTCCTCTTCTCCTTGACTTTTCAACCACTTACATCAAGAAGTTATCATCTATGCTCTTCAGGAATCTCTGGGACTGTGTGGGCCTGGCTGTGTTGTCATTACAGCAAATATCTGGGTGGCTGAAGTCCCCCATGAGAACCAGGGTGGCAGGGCTGTAGAAGGCTTTCTTGACCTCTTCTTCCCGATCAGGTGTCCTGTAGAAGATGCCTACAGCAGTGTCCCCTACATTAGCCTACTCCTTGATTCTTACTCAGAAGGTCTCAACTTGTTCTTCATCCACATCTAGGCAGATCTCATTCCAGTTGCTCCCTCACATAAAGAGGAGCCCCATCACCTCACCTTTCTGGCCTGTTTTTTCTAAAAAACACATAGGCATCCACAACAGTGTTCTGGTCACACAAGCTGTCCCACCATGTCTCTATGATCACAGTGCAGTGGTAGCCCTATGAGTGCAAACCTGTTTATAATTTTTTTTCTGTCATTTCTGAATTTGTGTAGTTCCTTCTTGGAAATGTTATTTTTCTGTGGTAAGCATTGAAGTGAAAGTAATGCCCTTGAATGAGGAGTAATGCCCTTCTCTCCTGAAGATGGCTTTTCCCCCTTCCTTTTCAGTTTTCTTCAGTGTAATTAATTTCAGTGAAAGTGCTTAAAAAGAAGATAATTGATAGCACATGGTGTTTCATTCTTATGTCTTAAGCCTTATAAGGCTTAAGTGTGTCTGTTGATTATTTAGGTAGACTAAAATAGACTAGCAAGTCAGCTAACACATCATCTTAATGAAATCAGGGAAAGAAGTTTCGTCTCAGGTGTGGCAGCTGACAGAACAGTCTTTGTAAGCATAAATCGTGGTTTGAATTTGCTACTGACAATTGTTGTGTCAAAGTGGTGCTATTGTTTTGCTTCCAAAACTAGTGCTGCTTTTGTAGGTTTTTTTCAAAGGCACATAAAAGAAGGAAGTAAAATTAGCTAATATGAATGAAGAAGGTCCAGGGAGGTGATTCTCCCTCTGTATTCAGCACTGGTGAGTTCACTCCTTGAATACTGTGTCCAGTTCTGGGCCCCTCACCACAAGAAGGATGTTAAGGCTCTGGAGCAAGTCCAGAGAAGAGCAACGAGGCTGGTGAAGGGGCTGGAGAACAGATCCTATGAGGAACGGCTGAGAGAGCTGGGGTTGTTTAGCCTGGAGAAGAGGAGGCTGAGAGGAGACCTCATTGCTTTCTATAACTACCTGAAAGGAGGTTGTAGAGAGGAGGGAGCTGGCCTCTTCTCCCAGGTGACAGGGGACAGGACAAGAGGGAATGGCCTCAAGCTCCACCAGGAGAGAATTAGGCTGGAGATTAGGAGGAAGTTTTTCACACAGAGGGTCATTGGGCATTGGAATAGGCTGCCCAGGGAGGTGGTTGCTTCACCTTCCCTGGAGGTTTTTAAGGCACGGGTGGATGAGGTCTTGAGGGACTTGGTTTAGTGTTAGCTAGGAATGGTTGGACTAGAAGATCCAATGGGTCCCTTCCAACCTGGTTGTTCTGTGATTCTGTGAAATCTGCTGATTTGATATGTCTTGTATGGTTTGTAAATGCTAATGGTGTTTAGGGGCGTATTGGTCTTTAAATGCACTCAATTAACTTCTGCCATTTCTGAGGGCCTTTATTAACTTTCTTTGTTTTATTGTAAATGAGGTAGAAATTATTCTTAGAAAACCTAAAAGAATATGGTCTTGAAATAATAATTAATAATTTATTCTGTAGAAACACAACATTTACTTGCTGTGCAATGATAAACACAGCTATGGAAGAAAAGCTAATTCTTCATCATAATTATTACCAGTTTTTCTAATTTTAGGAAATAGTAGGAACCTAAAAATTATGACTGTCTAGACCTGTATAGAAGTTACAGATATTCAACTTCAGTATTATTGAGAGCAATAAGAATGGACTATAGCTTTATCGTTTAGGTTGATAGACTGAATTCCTTCAAGAGTATTTGTGTCCAGAAATCTTTGTTATATGGCTTGAGATGAGTTAATTTCCTTGTGACACCCACTACTGTAGGACTGACTTTATAGCCCAGGAAAAAAGCTTTCCTATTACCTCAAAGACTGGGATCTAGGAAGATGCAGCTATTCCATGGCTCTTACTAAATTCAGAGTAGGCTTTTACCAAGTATTGTTTGACAGTTTTGAGCATTTTGAGTTTGGCCTGAGTTTCATTCCCATCTATTGGGTGGGATGTTATCATAGGTTTCATTGCCATCTATTCTTGGCATGTTTTCATTCTTGTTGGTGATAGACAGCTGCTCGTGTGAAAAACTTCCTGCAGGTGGCTTATATATTTCTAATACAGCTGCTCTGTCAAGTAATCACAGCAGCAATTGTGAAATGTTTCCTACTATTCAAAACTCAAGTTGGATGGAAAGGCTTTTCTTATGAAAGGAATTAATTACTAGCTTCCTGATGGAGACAAATAAACAAACACTATAATTCACACACATTCATGTCCCACCTTCTGTCCCTTTCTCCAGTAGAATATGTAGACTTTGGAGGAGAGTCTACATATCTGTATATGGTGAGTGTTGATCTTGAAGGGACTTCTATGTCTGTGAGGACTGTTGAGACTATTACTTACTCTAAAATATCTCTGAATCCAAGTGCGTGACCTGTGTGTCTCCACAGTGCTAATCTGCTTGTGGGCTCCACTTCTGAAAGAGGTCTGGGGCACTGCTCTCTGATGGAGGAAGCAGAAACCCGAATCAGGATCTTGCCAGTTTAAAAAGCTGGAAGCCTTTTCTGAGTTCTAGCTGTACAATAAAATGGAGGTATTTTAAAAGTAATTAAGATAAGCTCTCCTGTTAAGGGCTTCAGAGCTCTTTTTTCTTCAAATTGTTTCCGTTCACATCTAAAGATTCTCTGAAGTGCTTCTCATTTGTAATGCTTTTTTTTCCACTGTGGCTGAATATAGAAACTGATTACCAAGTTCGTGAATTTTCTGAAGACCAGTGCAAGCAGTGTTAGCATCTGCCTTCTGACTGTTATTTATAGGATCCAATTTCTGTTTCTAGCCGCACCAGTCCCTTCTTTAAGGCTTTAAGTGGTTCTGCAACCCTTTACAAATTCCAGAAGGCCATCAAAATTTTTAACTTCTGTCCATAGCTTTACTATAATTGCTTGTTAGTTGGCTTAAGTATTATATTTACTACTAACAGTTGAATTTTTTCCTCATTTCTGATAGAAATCCAAACAAACAATTTTTTTGAAAATACAATACAAAAATTAAAGCTTGTTTAATACAGCTTTTGAGAATTTTCATTGAACAGAATTAGTGTTTTTTTATCATGTAAACAAAATTTTTCTTTTTCTGTTTCTCTCAAAATATCCTATTGTTTTTTCTGAAAAAAAAATTTCTCCTCTGTGTGAACAACAAAATGTTTTTATGAAATTTTATGTAAATTTTTCCTGCCATTTGTGGGAAAAAAAGAAGAGGTGAATGAGTAGTTTTCAAATGTGATCCCAGGCTGCTGTGAAAATATAAGAGCAAGTGTGGCCTGTAGGTCTCAGTCACAGGAGAGTTACCATCACTGGGACTCAATTCCTCAAATAACGGAGGGAAACAGAATGACAGTATTTAAATTTTGAGTGATGATAAGCATGGAAAATTGTTTTTCATCTGAAAAGTGGTTGTAAAATTCCTCAGGTATTAACCATGGATGGTTAATTTCTGTGCAAAAGAGCTTTACTGTCAATCATATAGAAACCACGTAACTGGAATTGGACCTAGAAGGAAAGAAAACATACATTTCATGGGCAGCAATGCATATATTTCATTGTTTATGTACTGGCAAGGTATGACAAAGAAATCAATTTCTGCAGTACCTAATTACTAATTCTGATACATCAAACCTCAAAGCTACCTTGTTCTGGTAGATTATATGCTTAAATTAAAAGTCTGGCACTTCCTAATTTCTAAACCAAAGATTCTGTATTGAGTTTGTTTACCAAGATATCAACATGATTCATACAAGTCTTTCAATGTCTGGAGTGCCTGCCAAGCCCAAATGGTTGGTGGTGTTCAGCAGCTAGCAAGACAGAACCATGAGTGTAGGACATAAATTTCTGTGCCTGTAAACTAGATCTAAAACCTAAGTACTTAAAATAATTCTAGGTAATGCTGTGTACAACACTGTAATGATGTCATTCCTATTAAAGCACAGTCGATACATAAAGGATTTAGAAAAACTTGTTGAAGCTATTTTCAGTATTTCTTACATTGTGAAGGCTTGGGAGATTATAATTTCTAGGATAATTTTTTATCTTATGTAGTGACTACTTCTGGTCTGAAATGTGGTTTATCAATAAATGCCATTGAACTTTAACCCGTTGAATTCAATACAGGGTAAATTCTTTGTCTCTTGATTGGAGTTGAGAGGATCAGACAAGCAGGCAAGAGATAGGGATTTCTGACACTGGGATGTTTCACACTTATGCCATTATTTTCATGAGGCTTTTCCATGTTCCCCACTGATAATGCATTGCTTCTTCAGTTTTTGTATCAGTGCTGACAGCAAGCAGGTACAGGAGAACAATCCTAAGAAACATTTTATGTTATATCTTATAAAGAAGATGATTAAATTTTATTGAAGTCTGGTTCTTTTACTTTGTTCATTTCAGATTCCTTTGGCTTTGCAAGCAGATGATGCTTATATACTCACTCGTTATTTAGTTAGCCAAGATCTTTAAGTTCAGCTTGTTGGAATTACTGGGATTTAAACTTTGTAGTTTAGTCATGTACTCTTCTTGTCTCAGCTTTGTGAATTTCATGGTCTCTGGTGTCTGCACAGATTATATCTCTACCTTGTCATTTTGTTTCAGAATGTAGCTCATGGCATTTAATTTCCAGGGTAGAGTATTAAGCAAAATGGAGTGGATTTTAGAGCACCAAAGAAATTTCAAATGCTAGTAAACTTAGATTAGGCTAATTTTTCAGATTATGACTATTCTCATGATGATTTTTTTAGTGTTTCCTCTCTTTCCCCATTAAGGTTGTATGTAACTTCATGGGAATTAATTTTTTTGTTGGTTTGTTTCTTTTTCATGGTTTTTTTTTTCAAATGAGGTGATATTGGTGTAATGTATTTCTTTGACAACACGATAAATCGAAGTGATATGAATAGGTGATAAATTCAACTATACCTCCTGCATTTTTTCACATACAACTTTTATAAAATCTTGATTTTGCAGAAGTTGTTTTCCTCAAAGTGATATTCCAGATAGTGTTAACTAGCTTCTTGCATGAAGTGTTCTTGTTGTCCTCTCCAAGATACATTAACTTGCTTAAGGAACAAAACCACATATGCTGCAGTCAGTAAATCTTAAATATAAGTAAGACTTTTATTTAAGATGCTGTGGGATATTTGTGGTGACCTGCTCTGTGTGTAAGTTTCTGTATTCTTCTAAAAATTATTTAAACAGTTCAGGAATTATAGTGCACTGTGCATATTTGAATGTGAGTATATTCTCTCTGAGATTTGTCTGTATAAATATTCAAGGTGGTTCTTTGAAGTTTGTACAGGTTTCATAGAGCTTGTAATGTAAGATGTAGGATGATAAAGTGTGCAGTTAAAGAAATAAACATGAAAGTAGTTTCAGAGGTCTTTGTTCTCAATTAAAAATGACGTGCAGTGGTGTTGATTTCACTTTTAAGTTATCAGGTTATCAAAATACCAGTTAAAGGTAAACTCTTTGATATGCTCTAATAGAGGAAAAATTAATGAGTAAATGGTAAATGATATTTGACAGTCTGTTTCCCAAAATGCTTCACAAGTGTATAACCCCATTTGTTAAAGTACGTTAAGAACACCGTGCTGGCTCCAGGGCTGCGGTGTTTGTCCTGCCTTGCTGCTGGAGCCCAGCTGTGCATGCCTGGCCTGGGCTGTCATCCCCAACTCTGGCTCAGACTTCAAGAAGTTAAACAGAGTTTCCTGTAATCAATGGCCTCTCACACTTAAATAAGCACACTGGGCCTGGCAGTTTCTGATGCAGCTTGGTGATCCATGTCCGGTTTTCCAGTTGCTGACACCTTGATCTCTCTTGCACTCTGATCCATCCAGCTGTCCTGGTGGCCTGTGGTCCTCATTCTGGTCTGTAACCTCACTCGCTGTGGTCACAGGCATTACAGGCATGTGGATCCAATGACCTGTGATCCGCTCAGGTCATTGGCATTTGCTTTTTCTTGCTGTGGTCTCAAATTGCTGGCACAGAGGCTTATCCCAGTTACTTACAGTGATATCTTACAGCATCTACAGGTGAGCCATGGAGTGCAGTTTCACAGAATAATAGTTAAGACAGTATTTAATAAGACGTGATAGAAGATAGTGGTCTGGCACAGGGCTCAGAGAAGTGTACTGACTGGCACCTGCTTATATATGACTCTAGGCCCTTTATCCTTCCTCCTCTCACTTTGTCCCCTTACTTCAGCCTGTTCCTGGCTTCTCCTTTACCCCACCTTTGACTCTTTCCCGAAGCATCACTTAATTAGTTTGCATAGATCCACAGACACCCTCGGATATCTATAATACTTAAGCTCTGTCACTTCCCCCTTTTCTGTTATGAAGTCCAGGATGATGTTCTTCAGAGCTATGCCTGTGGTTTCTTAATGACCTGTCAACTAATGACTAAAAATTTTTGATCATCTTTATCTTGCCATTATGGCAAGAACCAGATGCTCTCAGTCTTTTTAGCTGTGTCATTGAGGGAAGTGATGATGAGGCAATTCCAAGTAGCTGCTGTGAACAGGAAATCGAATTAATGAGGGCATTAGGCAAAGAATGTTATGGTTTTAGATGGGCAGAGTTTGTGGAGAAAATAATAGATGGGTAAGATTTAAAGTAGGTTTTATATGGAAAGACACATTTCAAGCTAAACAGGGTTAAAGGATACTATCAGTTTGTGTGTGAATAACTTCTGTTAATTTGAGTTGTGAAATCTGTCACTGTGCTGAGTTATGGGTAGCAAAGATTTAAGCTCTTAGAAAATTATGTGTTATCTATATCTCAAGTTTGATTTCTGCAGGATTTCTATTTTACTTCTACAGATATGCAATGGAGAGAGAGCTTGTTTCAAACATTCTGTCTCATGGTGGTAGGGAACCTTAAGTTGTACAGTTGCAATGATTATTCATAGAGCTGTTTCTTCCCTATAAACAGAATGTAATTCTAAAAAGTATATATTGCAATGCTTACTAAACAGGTTACATTAAAATAACTAGTTTATAATTTTGGGGGATTTATCAAGATAGAAATTTCGTGTCTTACTGTTTATTTTGTTTTCATAGAGGAAATTACTGTAAGCACAGTATGAATGCTTAAACAAGTGAAGTTTTTACACATTTTCTGCTCTACTTTTTGGTTTTTTTTGTTTGCAGAATCTAGTTATGTCCACTTCCGGCTGGTCAGAAGTAAATGTGCTGATTCTGGCTGGAACAGCTGGCCATGTATTGAGTTTGGGGGCAAGCAGTTTTATAGAAGAGGAGCATCAAACCTGGTATTTTCTTATCAATACACTTTGTTTGGCTCTGTGTCAGGAACTTTGCAGAAATAATTTTTTCCTGGAAGAGTGTGACCCTCAACATAACACCACTGTGAAACAAAATTTTGATAGTATCAAGGAAAGCTTTCAGTACAAGAATATAGACATTTCAACAGCAGATAATTCAAAATTGGGCAAGGACACCTCTGAGTACGTAAGAGGATCATACAAATGGATAAGCTTAGCAAGTCCATGGGTCATCCTTATTTGCTGTCGGCTACTTCGATCATTGAATCAGACAGGGGTCCAGTGGGCTCATCGTCCAGACTTCGGACATTGGTTGACCAGGTGGGTATCTCATTTATTGTCTAACTTTCTGTCTTATTTAAGAATGAATGTATGTTTCATTTGATGAAGTATGTATAAATTTCTGTAGAGTGTCTGTATTAAAGATGCAAAGTGGGTAGACAATGCAGCAGCATAAGGAATTTTTAACTGCTGTTTTATGCAGAATAGAATCATAGACTCACCAGGTTGGAAGAGACCCACCAGATCATCGAGTCCAAACATTCCTATCAAACACTAAACCATGTCCCTCAGGACCTCGTCTACCCGTGCCTTAAACACCTCCAGGGAAGGTGAATCGACCACCTCACTGGGCAGCCTATTCCAATGCCCAATGACCCTCTGTGTGAAAAACTTCCTCCTAATCTCCAGCCTAAATCTCCCCTGGCGGAGCTTGAGGCCATTCCCTCTTGTCCTGTCCCCTGTCACTTGGGAGAAAAGGCCAGCTCCCTCCTCTCTACAACCTCCCTTCAGGTAGTTGTAGAGAGCAATGAGATCTCCTCTCAGCCTCCTCTTCTCTAGGCTAAACAACCCCAGCTCTCTCAGTCACTCCTCATAAGGTCTGTTCTCCAGCCCCTTCACCAGCTTTGTTGCTCTTCTCTGGACTCGCTCCAGAACCTCAACATCCTTCTTGTGGTGAGGGGTCCAGAACTGAACACAGGATTCAAGGAGCGGTCTCACCAGTGCCGAGTACAGAGGGAAAATAACCTCCCTGGACCTGTTGGTCACACCATTTCTGATCCAAGCCAGGATGCCATTGGCCTTCTTGGCCACCTGGGCACACTACTGGCTCATGTTCAGTCGGCTGTCGACCAACACCCCCAGGTCCTTCTCCTCCTGGCAGCTTTCTAGACAGACTTCTCCCAGTCTGTAGTTCTGCATAGGGTTGTTGTGCCCCAGGTGCAGGACCTGCCTGTGTTAAACCTCATGCCATTAGACTCAGCCCAGTGGTCCAGGTTTAGGTCCCTTTGCAGAGCCTCCCTACCCTCCAGCAGATCAACACTTGCACACAGCTTTGTGTCATCTGCAAACTTGCTAAGGGTGCCCTCAATGCCTTCATCCAGGTCATTGATGAAGACATTGAACAGGGCTGGGCCCAGCACTGAGCCCTTGGGAACCCTACTTGTAACTGGCCTCCAGCTGGACTTAACACCATTTACCACCACTCTCTGGGCCCGGCCATCCAACCAGTTTTCTACCCAGGAGAGTGTGCGCCTGTCCAGGCCAGAGGCCGACAGTTTCCGTAGCAGAATGCTGTGAGAAACTGTGTCAAAGGCTTTACTGAAGTCCAGGAAAACCACATCCACAGTCTTTCCCTCCTCCAACAGCCGAGTCACTTTGTCATATAAAGCGATCAGGTTAGTTTGGCAAGACCTGCCTTGTGTGAACCTGTATTGGCTGGGCCCGATCACCCGGTTCTCTTGCAAGTGCTTCATGACAGCACTCAAGATCACCTGTTCCATGACTTTCCCTGGCGCTGAGGTCAGACTGACTGGCCTGTAGTTCCCCAGGTCTTCCCTGAGACCCTTCTTGTAGATGGGCACAATATCAGCCAGACTCCAGTCCAGTGGAACCTCCCCAGTCTTCCAGGACTGCTGGAAGATGATGGAAAGGGGTTTGGCCAATACATCCGCCAGCTCCTTCAACACCCCAGGGTGAATCCCATCTGGCCCCATTATCTTCTCCCCCCATTATCTTTCACAGACTTTGCTGACCTGATTTCTAGTTCAGCCTTGGCCCCTCTGATTTTTTTCCCTACACAACTTCAGTTTCCTCCTGTAGTCCACCCAAGAGGCCTGTCCCCTCTTCCACAGCCTATAAACATTCCTCTTCTTCCTAATGTCACTTGAGATCTCTCTACTCAACCAAGCTGTTTTTTTCACCTGCCAGCTTTTTTTTCTGGAACACGGGGATGGCTTTCTCCTGAGCTGCTAGGATCTCCTTTTTGAAATGCTCCCAGCCCTCATGGGCTACCTTGCCCTCAAGTACTGTCTCCCATTAGACTTTGCCAACCAGCCTTCTAAAGATTTTAAAGTCTACCCTCTGGAAATTAAATGCAACTGTCCTGGTAACTACCCTCTTCACTTCGCCTAGAACAGAAGTAATTCCTTGTGTACTATCAATAGTTTATAATCTTTGCCCTGCATCATGACTTATCCTGTGTAACTGGCCTTAATTAAATAGGGTCGTCAGTGGCAAAAAGTAAATATTTTCCATGTATAAGTCAACAGTGTCTGGTTTGGGAAATTAAAAATCGCTTAATAGAATTAAGCCCTTGAAATTAAGGCAAAAGGTTGCAAACTTTATGAAGTCGCAGGGGGAGATGTTGGATGCAATATTCTTCCTTGTAACAAGCACGTGATATGTGGGTAGAGAACTGAAGGAATTTTTCGTGTACAAGAAGGGTAATTTTACAAGAAAGGGAATATTTTACAATTTGAAGTATACTGAAGAAGGGCTTCTACTTGTTTTACTACCTTTTAGTATTGTGAAGAACTACACCCATTATTGAGTGATAAAAAGTACTTGATATTTGAACTACTTCTGTGCTTCAGCTGCTGGACAGGGAAGTAATACCTCATGACTGACTAGTCGGGGTTTTGCAGAAAGCAGATGAGGAAGGCTTGCTGTGTAAGATAGAGATTTCTTGCCAGTATCTTACAATATGTGGATGAAATGTTATTCAACACTCATTAATAGCTACATGAGCAAATGAACTAACATGAGACTTGTTACTTATTGGCAGCCTCACAAATAAAATACTAATTGCTGTGACAGGCGTGAATGCTGAAAGACATGAGTTATGAAGGAATTTATCACATAGCAATAGTTCTATACTAAAGTTTTCACCATGCATTCCTCTTGAGGAGAGGTGAGATATTGAGGAAGGAATGTCACATTCCCAGTGTTAAGTCCACATAGTTGAAGGCTCCGTCATTATAAGCTAAACCAGTATGTGAGCAGGTTTTGGTGTGATTTGATCTCTTCCAAAGATTCATTTGCTCAATAATTTCCTGAGCCAGATGTCTTCTTCAGACTGTCAGCTCTTTTCTTTTTGGTGTATGCTAGTGCCACAATCCATGAAACAAGGATATTCTTGCAGATCAATAATTGTGTTTGTTCCAGACATGTGATTTTGCTCTTGTTGTCCACCATGAATGTTTTCTGACACATTGGAAATATTAGCAGCCTGGTAGAAATTGTGTGTGTATACCTGGACTTACCTTTCAAAGATCCTGTCTTGGTGAAGCATGCTCCCACCTCTAATTTCCTGGTACTAGATATGGCTACAGAGCAGCAGAATGTGTTACAGACCTGGGCTGTAGGGACTCGGGGAGACAGCGCAGGTGAATGCTATTCTGCAGCTAGAGCAGGTGCTTCTAGAGCTTCCTGGTTTATAACAAAAAAAAGGCAGAGTAATCTGGAACAGATTGTTCAGGCCTTTGATCTCTAAGCATGGAGACTCTACAACTATTCTGGGAAACCTGTTTTCACTTCCACTCCTGAATTTTCCATATGTTTAAATAGAGTTTATTTTATTTCAGTTTGCGTCCATTGCCCTTTGTCCTTGTACTGGCTCCCACTGAGGAGAATACATCTTCATAATTTTTAACACACTCCACCTCCAATCAGGCTGGTTTCTTTTCATGAGGCTAAGGAGTTTCAGTGCTTTAAACTTCCATTATATAGCAGATGCTCCAATCCCATCATCATTTTCATAGTCCTTTACTAAACTCGCTCAAGTATGTTGTGTCTTTCTCTGTACCCATAGGTTAATGCATAACTGGACCTAGGACTGAGCAGAGGAAGCAAAACCTTCCTCAGCCTGATGGTAACTTTGTCCATAATGCAACCCCCAATGCTGTTGGTTATCTTTGCTGTAAGGGCTCATTTCTGGTTGATGATCAACTTGCTGTCCACCAGGATGGTCAGAGCCATCTCTGAAAAGATGGTCAGCCCCTATTGTGTCCTGTTGCGTGTGTCTGTCTGTTCCAAGGTACAGGACTTGCCTCTTGCCCCTTGTTGAACTTCATAAAGTTCCTGTTGGGCCATTTCTCCAGTCTGCTAAGTTGCCTTTGAATAGCAGTAGACCCATCTACTCTATCAACCACTTCTCATAGTGTTTTATTGCATGCTGCGGGGGAGATCTGCCTAATAGTCCATATCATTAATGAAGGTGTTAAACAGCATTGGCCTGTGTAAGGCCCTGAGGTTGATCACTAGAGACTGGCCTCCAGGTGGACGTTGTGCTGCTGATCACAGTCCTGTGATCTCATCCGCTGGTTTTCAGTCTGTCTCATTGTCCACCTTCCTAGCCTGGGCTGCATCAGTTTGCCTATGGGATGCTATGGAAGATGATTTTAAAAGAATGGTTAAAGCCAAGATCAACAACCTTGTCTACTCTCTGCTCTTCCACTGAGCTAGTAGTCATCCCTTTGAAGAAGTATGTCAGGTTAATGAAGTGTAAATTCTTCATGGAGCCATTTCAACCCGGTTATTAAAGCTGTCTGCCTCCGCTTTTAGTAGGGCTGAAATACAGCAGCTAGCTATAAAAACCAAAACGTCAGAATTTACTGGAGAAATTACTCCTATTCCTCCACCAAAATTATAACCTCACATTGGATATATTTACTGGGATCTTGAAGCAAGTGGAAGGGAAAAGGTACTATAGCTATATTCTTAGGCTACAACCGCTTGATGGACGGTAATGTATACTTAAAGGAGTTCTTGCATTACAAGGCAAGGTACCTGCTATCTTGCTCATCCCCTCACTGGCCTTGTATTTAACCAGCACAGCTGGTGCTTTGTCAGTATGGTAAATGAAATCATTGAGTAGATGTGGCTGGAAAAATAACCCTAAGACAGAGTGAGACACTCTTGGCTTTCAGATGAATCACTTCCCATGCTGATTTACCATCCAGCTTCACAGGCAAATGGGTTGGCTTAGTAACAGGAATGCAAGAAGGGAAGAGTGTACACCAGCACCGCTGATATTGAAATTCCTGTAGAAACAAAATGTGGAAGTAGCTGCATCCTTTGAAATGCTGTAGACATAAATGGTTGTGGGGTTTTTTTCCCCCTTTTTCTTTGACATTGTCAATCATTCCTTACAAAAATCTACTTTCCTTTCAAATCTGATTGAGGAGGAAGTGAGGATTTGCAAACTTCAATTTTTGTGGGCTTTAAAATGACTGTGGAACACAATGTTGTGTTGTGGAAGGCTAAGAGGATATGTTGTTGGGGCTGCATTCTTCTTTTCACCAGTCTAACCACTTCTGCTGTGTTTAGGGAGCAGGTGAAAGAACAGAGTCTTAGCAGCCCTGTCCCAGACTGGATTGGGCTGCAGTGGAGCTACATCCTGAATTAAATCACTAACAGTTTTTAGCTTAGCAGGGTAATACAATGTATGTCATCATGCTGTCATATGTGTCAGTTGTTTTGTAGGGTTGAAAGATTGCCCGCATAGCAGCATTTGAAGGTTCTGGACTTGAGTGATGGTGTGTAGGTAAGTTCTTGGGTCTGAAATGGATCACTGGACAGGCTTCAGAAAGATCAGTCAATGATACAATTAAATCTTTGGATATTGTGTGATTTGTAGAGTATCTGTGAAATCCTGTTTGGTAAGCATTCTTCTGTTTTCTGTGGTCAGAGTTTTTAATGTCTTTCTAGTTCTCCTTCACAAGTCATCAGGATGGTAGAGATGTCTGTTTCCTTATTGTTTTGATCAGGATTGAGGTGATGTGTTTTCCTTACAGCATACATTTAAAGTTGATTATAAGTTGAGTAGTATAAAGCATGTATTCCTCTTCCCAAAATGCATTGCTAGTCTGTAAGGTTTTTTGTTATTCTGTTTTTAGTATATGTTTAATTTGCATAGTTATGTCTTAATAGCTCATTTTTTACTAATAAGGAATTAGAGCACTACTTAGATCATGTTAAACCTTGTTAGTTGGAGTTAGAATAAATCTGCTTAGGCTTATTCTAACTGGTCTTCTGTTTTGTCTCCAAGACGCACAAACTACCCCCTTCCTCCTTCCTGGTATTGACCTTTTAGACATCTGTGCTCGTGCTCAGACTAATATTCTGCTTGTGTGAACAGTCCTTAAGGGGTTCAGCATTTGAGAGAAAGACTGTTGTGTGAGTTTGTGCATGGAAAAACGTAAGCTGCAAGACACAGAAAAGAAATCTACCTGTAGTGTGTGGGATTTGGCTACTAGGGATGCATTCAGCAGTGCTAAAGTAAGGAAAATATTCTTTGTTATTTACAGAGAGACTCTCTGAGTACTACTACAAAGAGAAAAAAACCAAAACCCACCCAAACAACTGTGGTGGGATAAATGGGAAAAGAAAATCAAACAGTAGATGAAGTGGAGCAAGTAGATGCAAGTTTACCTGGAAGCAGAGTTTTCATTTTAGTTAGTATTCAGTTAGCTTTATTTGATCTTGGTTAGAGCTGCTACATGGTTCACTGTGGAAGGGATGAAGCTGTCAGTGACAGGGTCAGCTTGAAGGGAAATCACTAGATAAAACAGTATGGGAAGTTGATAATATTACCTTGGAATAAAGTACTTAACCATCCCCAAATGTTCTTCCTCCTAAAGTTAGCATACCATGTGACCAGTGTATTCTATTGTATATAGTAGAGTAAAAGTAAACAGTTTAAAAAGGCTTTATACAAATAAAATATGAATCATGTGCACATTTATAATTCCTTACACTCCACTTGTATTTGCAGTAGTGAAGTGAGGTCACATCAATGGAAGGAAATATATTTGGTCTTCATTCTGATACAGGAAGTATGAAAATGTAGAGGCCACACCAAAGCTCTCTTTTTCCACCTTCCCCACTCCAAAATTTTCTCTCAGGAGACTGTTAGTTCTTCACTTTCAGTTTTGTAATTTGGGCAAACCCCACTACATTTTGTTTGAGATCAGAGTTATATGTTCATGCTTGTCTGACTGGACTCTCTGTTGAACAATTACAGTTGCTTTTGGAAAACACATGCTAATTTAATATGCACTTAGCTGCTTAACTGTAACAACCTTGGGTGAAAAATCTTGAAACTGTAGGTGGCTTGTACTGACCTGAGCTCACTTGCTATATATCCTTTTGTTGTTTCTTCAGCAAAGTCTATGAGCTGGAGAAGAGTTGTTTTTGCAACAGATTTACATGGTTCAAAAAAATCCAAACCAAAAATCAGAGGACTGTTATGAGATAACTTGGGCATGAGTTGAATATAAATGCCTGTGTTAGCACCATTAGTGACTTTGTTCCCGTGACTTTGAACAAAGCCTTGCTGTCCACTGAACCTTCTCTGAAAATTTACTTTCTTCTTAGGGAAGATAGAGTGTGATTTGGAATGTTTGCTGTAGGAAATTGCAGCTGTTGTTGAGTGTCTTGCTTGATACAAGACCAGCAATTACTTTTTACAGGTAGTAATGTTCTACTTTTTTAGGTAGAGACCAAAAACGATGATAATGTGCTGATATTTATACCTTATTTGCTAGATCTTGCTCTCATACAGTTAACAGCCAAGGAAAATACAACCTGAAAGCTTTTAAAATTTTTCTGCAAAGATTCATTTGAAAGCTGCAGTGGTTGCTAAATTAGTTCTTTATGCATTTATCTTAAGAGATGGTGTATGCACTTCACAGGTTGCTACAGCAATCCATTCACAGGCTCTACTGTTTCCTTCTTTAGGGGAAGACAAATACTGAGAAAAAAACATTAAGACTACATTTTCTCTACAATAGTGTTGTGGTTCTTACTACTGGCCTGCAGAGAGCAGTGCATCTCGTGGTAGTTAAGTTGTATGAAGTACTTCACTGGGTTTTGTAGGGAGAACATACAGTGCAGTTTTTCTGCCCTGTATCCTTTCTTTCTGACTTTCCAAGCACAGCAGCTGAGACTCCGGATTAGTCAAACTCTGGATAAAGCATATACTAAGGAAAAGGAAAGTAAATCTGCTTGAAGTACTATAATTCTGATTAAATCAAAGATAAAACTAGATTTTTGTGAGTGCAGTCAGAATTAATGCAGATAAAAGCTCACTGTCATCTTGCTAAAGTTAATGGTCTTTTATCATGTGCAAGATAGAAGAAAGAGCCCTGAACTCTCACTCTCTATGTGTTGTTCTTAACAGAAAGTCAATATAACAAAATAAATGGTTCTATGCCAGTTGAGATTCTGGCAGTATTAGTAATTCTTGGATTACAGTGAACTTTATGAAATCGCATAAGTAGCTGTGGTTTGGGTTGGATGCTGGCCTTTACCTTAACCTGTTACATTTTGCAGTGCTAATTGATATCACTTAGATTTAAATACATGACATTGGCAGCCTTCTAAATGAAATTCCCTTGATGCTGGAATGAGCGTTATCTATTTAGGATGCGGGTGAACAGACTGTATGTGTCATCTTCTTGGCAATGATACTTATTTTGTGTCTTTATCTCTTGTATGTATTGATCCAGTACAAAATGATGTACTTGCGAAAAGAAATGATATTGTGCTAATGTGTTTGTGTGTGTGTGTTTTAAATTATTTAGATATATTTCTGGTCATTTCAGCTAGGTGATGTTTTGTATGTCTAAAATTAAATCAAATATATGCACATATATTTAAAAAAATACAGTTCTGTAGCACAGAAATTTGTTTTGCTTTATGCTAGAAAATGAAATATTGTAGCATAAACAAAATGCACCGCTTCAAAATTTATCAGTTGCAAAAACCTAGTTAAAAATCATTGGACAATTTTCCACTATGTAATATGCAGTTTAGATTTATATAATTAATAGAATAACTAGCATATGGTGGAAGACAATAATTATACTTTTAAACATGTACTCTTAACAGAAATACTCATTGATGAAACTGCTTTTCTAAAGATACTGGAATGTTCTACCATACTTCTTGGAAAGTTTGTAATAGATATCAGTGCTGTGAATTATTTGGAAATACAGGGCTGTATCAAAAGTTCTGTCAAATGTGTTTAGCAGTAATTACAGCAGTTTGAAGAGGCTTTTTTTGTTTGTTTGTTTTTCCTAGCTCTGAACACAAACCTGAACTCTCCTTCCTGGCTGCAGTCTCACTACTTATGATCTTCTTTCTGGTTCAAAGAAAATGCTCCCTGGTTTCAAAAATTGCTATGGCACTTGGGCTTCTTGGAGTCTACAGTTATCGGGCAGCTATTGGAAATGTCTTATTTCCATGGCATCATGACAGTAAAGATATTTCAAAGTAAGTTAATCAAAAGGTATGTAAATATATCTCTAGAGAGGTGTTAAAACTTTTGGGTATCAGGGGATGATGTGGGAGAGGTTGTTATGTCTAGTCTGGAATCACATTCTCATGAATAAAACTATTTTGTAGGTGGCTAGCACTCAGTTCTTGTCATGTATGTGTAGTTTTGAGCCCCATGAAGTGTCTTTCAAGTGTGACAGATCAAAAGTCAGTCAGATAAAAATTAGTGTGAGAAAAGTCCAGTAATTATACCCTGTATATTATACCCTGCTACAAAGACCCCCTCCAAATGTGCAGTTTCCTTTTTACTGTATTTAGGAGAGAGCTGCCAAGCTGATTTAGCTACTTCCTGGTTTTGAAAGATGCTTAGGTGGTAATTGGGAGAGTTGCTTTTTGATGTCTTTCCTTTGGAAGTTAGTGTTCTGTAATGGGTGGCCTTTTGAAATGTAACCAAACAGTTCTTGACGTCTGGACTGTTCTGCATAATGCAGAATAAGGATTTTTTTATTGTGAATGTTAAGTTTTTTATAGAGCTAGTCTGTAACTGTAAAGGAGCTACAAGCTCTTTAACTGAGAGCTACTTTTAGAATGTAGCTAAGTGGCTTTAGTTTTCTTATGACTGTTTTATAGTTGTATTGTACCTGGCTTTGTGGCCTTAAGTTTTTCTAAATTTCGGAGAGCTACAGAAAACTTCCAGAGTCAGGTGGGACATTTGATGAAGAGGGAGGGGATCATGGAAAAGAAGTTGTAAAACAGTTATATTCTGGATGTATCTAACTTTCTCTCAGAGTCTTTTTGAGTTTGATATGGATAGAAATGGTGTCTGTTGGAGGTTCTTAATCAGGTACCAGAAATTGACACTATGTGCTGAAATGGAGAAAACCTTGTAGGAGTAGATCTTGGGACATGCAGAACAGATTTGCTAATGAGGCATGTTTAATAACAAATTCTCAAAGTATGTTTAGATATATTTACATGCATTCTATCTCTCCAAATATTGAAGACAATTGTAGTTGTATACCGTTGTTAAGTTAGTGTGTGCCAGCTCTGCTGGATGCAAAAGTAATTGTAATCTATATTTGATCTGCAGGATTTGGCAGTCTGTTTGAAATGAGTGATTTCTAAGTGTGATCTCTGGTTTTGGTTTATGTTTGAGGAAAACCCTATTTTACTCAAACTATTTACTTCAATAGTTCTGTAAATTTACTGTTTACAGAAGAATACTATCCTTGCAGTAAGAAGAATGGTATTGCAGTGGAGGACAGAACGTTAGGTACAGCAATTGAGCCGCAAATAAAATGCCATTAGAGAACTAATGGAGTATTCAAAGGCAAAGCATTTACTGATAACTTGTTCATTCTATAGTTAGCATATTGATTGCAATTATAACAGGAGAGTTACAGGCTTTTTGAGTTATTTCACCTTAAATAAGGTGCACATGTTGATTTCATCAGATTATGTTAAACATTTGTACATCTCTGATCATATACTGGTTTAAAAGTTACTCTCCAGTTTTGAAACTTTGCACTCTTTAGATGCTCTATGTAAGCTGTTTGGTGAAAGCTGGTAGGGTTAGCAAATGCAGATTATGAGCTTTTTGTTAGTTCTCTTTACTGGGAATAAAGAGGCCAATGAATTTGTAGGTTTAATGAACATAACAGTAGATGCTAATTACACTTCAATTTTTTGTGATGTGATTACTAAGGGATTTGAAAACTGTGTATAGGTGCAATGAAAAAATGTGCTACCATAAACCAGCACATCGGTGTACAGATACAGCTGTATAAAGTGAGTAAATGCCTGAAATATGCAGAAATTTCAGAGTGAAATTAGGATCTTCAAATACCATCACTATCTTGTTGGTTGGCTAAAAAGAAATACCTGTTAGCGTGAATGACTTGTGAAAAATCACTGAATATGAATATTGAAATGAAAATCACTGAATATGAAATGAAAAAGGGAATAGTAATTTTTAAGTCAATTTGATTCTTGAAATAATGTTGCCATATTGCTCTAAGGAGTATTTTTGAGGAAATTCATTATGCTACATAAATGGCATATTTATATGAATATACTTGTAGATCTAGACCTTGAATAGTAATAACAGACATTTATTTGAATTACATTGATTGACATATAAAATTGTATTTTAGGTTAGTTTTGATTTTAGCACAAACTCTTTTCTTTCTGTAGTTAATTTGGAGGTGTTGTAGTTTAAATAAGAGCCATTTTTATATATATTTTTTTTTATTTGAGAAAGCCCTCTTGCACCTCTTTGAAGGACTTTTTACCCTGTGAAATAAATATTAGTAAGTCACTCATCTTTAAGTTTTAGTAATTCTTAACACCTTTTTTTTTTCCCAATTTCCTTTTTAGGGGTATTACTGAAGCTCGTTTTGTTTATGTCTTTGTTCTTGGCATAGTCTTCACTGGCACTAAAGATTTACTAAAGTCACAGGTTATTTCTGCAGACACCAGCATGAAGAGTACAGGATTATGGGAAGTGTACAGTGGATTGGTTTTACTAGCAGCCCTTCTGTTTAGACCTCACAATTTACCAGTCTTGGTATTTTGTCTGCTGATTCAGACAGTGATGACAAACTATATCTGGAGACCTTTGAAATTTGATGCAGCACAGATTTCTGTCATGCACTACTGGTTTGGCCAAGCTTTCTTCTTTTTTCAGGTAAGCCTGCTACAGGAGTGGGAGGGGAAATGATTTTTGAAAGAAGTATTGTTCATTGTGAGTAAAATGCCAGCTGTCAGAGTGGAAGAGTTTACTGAGTCTGCCAAAGTGTTTAGCTTCTAACTGTATTATTAATTTTTTGTTTTCAAAATCAGGGAAAGATGCCTACCTTGTTAACTTATGCTCAATATAGATTTACAAAAGTGTTAAAAATATTGGAAACTTATACCAGAGGCAACTTTGGTCTGGTAGTGGGCCTCTTAAGGCCTCTAGTGAGGCCTTTCAGCTGAGTTGATTAATACTGATAAATTGCCTCTGATTCTTGAGGCATACAAGACCTTTGGCAGCATTGCAGTAGTTCTACATACAGTTTAATACTGAAGGTAAGTTCTGTGACAATGTAATGTACCTTATGAGAATCAGAACTAATTACCGTTTTGATTATATCAAATGATATCTTTGTTCCTAAGGAACCTTACTAATTTCAATAACATAGTTTTCTGCATTGCACATAAGTTTGCAATTCCACAAAAACTTTCCATATCATCGAAGCTGGAGAGGTTCTTTCCAATTTTAATAATGTTGGAAACTTAGTCTAGCGTGCTGTCATGAAGAGAGAGTTTGTTAAATTGGGAGTTGGGTTGTTTCTGGTTTAGGAGGAGTGGTTTTCTGATCTCTTGCAAAATTCCAAGGTGAGACCTGTGTGGACTTCAATTCTAAGGAATGACTGAGAATCTTAAAATTGTGGTCAAGCCTAGTTTACCTCATACTGTGTTTCTGATTCTGTTAGTACTGACTGAGGATTGCTTGAGTTAGCCCTGATTGTACATGTCGGGATACGAGATTGCTGATGGGGACAAAACTGTCACAATTCATACCTTCCTATCCAGTTTTCCTGCTCAGAGGATATATTTTGTGTCTGAAGGCCTTTTGTGTGTCTTGAATATTACTGTTCAGGAAGTAAGCTGTGCTTATGGCCTTCTGAGAGCAGCCATTATTGAGGCTGGCAAGAGCTGAAGGCAGGGCCTTCACAGTACTGAGGTACGAACGAAAAGGAGCTGCCAGAAGTTTAACAGTGGGTAGGCTGGCTAGAAAATCGTGGTTATGGGAAAGGGGCTGAGAAAGAATGGTTTTGGTGGTACAGTTGGCTGAGAATTTCAGAGATCCACCAAAGCGCAGAACAGTAGAGGCTGGAAGGTACCTCCGGAGATCATTCAGTCCACCTTTCCTGAATCTAGTAGCAGGTCAACCAGATCAGGTTTGTCTGGACTGTGTCCAGTCTGGTTTTGAGTATCTGAAAGGCTGAAGACTTTATAACGTCCTCAGGCAGTCAGTTCCAGTGCATGACCAACATCAGGCTTTTTCTGATGTTTAAACAGAACAAGTTGTATTACTGTTAGTGTGCATGGCTTTTCATCCTTATGGTAGTCTTTGGTGACTTGAGAAGGTCGGAGTCTGCCTATGTCTTCTTTACTCAGCCTCACTGGGTATTTATACACATTGCTACACCTCCCTGCTGACCTTTCTCCTTTTGAGAGTAAACAAACCCAAGTCTTCCAGATAGATGTTTCTACGACAGGTGCTTTATTCCCATCATTATCCTTGTGGTGCTCCAGTGGACTTTATCCACTACATCCATGACTTTCTCAGGATGCTCAGAATGGGACCCAGGACCCTAGATGTTGTCACTGCTTAGTAGAAGGACTGGAGCACCCCCTCAACCAGCTAGTGATGCTCTCCCTAATACAGTTGCAGGTACTGTTGGTCTTCAAACAAGATAGCTGGCTGATAGACAGCATGGTTTCCACCAAGATCCTATGTTCGTCTCTGTCAAGCTCTTTTGAATATGTCTAGGCTGTGACCTGACCAAGATTTGGCATTTCCTTTTGTTAAATTTCTTAAATTTCTTGTCAGCCCATTTCTCCAGCCTTTTGGGGTGCCCCTGAGTGGCAGCAGACCCATCTATGGTATCAGTCGCTCCTCTCTGTTTTGTGTTGTGTGCAGACTTGCTGAGGGAGGACTCTGACCTGTTGCTACAACATTATTGAAGATGTTAAACAGCATTGGGCTGTGTCAGGCCCTAAGATTGATCACTAGTGACTGGCCTCCAGGTGGACTTTGTGCTACTGTCGCAGTCCAGTGTTCTCATCAGCTGAGCTGATTTTCAGCCTACCTCACTGTCCACCCTCCTAGCCTGGACTGCATGAGTTTGCCTGTGAGATGCTATGGGAGATGGTGTTGAAAGCCTCTCTGTGAGGTGAAAGGGCTTGTAGACCCTGTATCTTCACAGGCCAATATGGTGTAATGGAACAGAAAACAAGGACTTTCTGAAATACTGTGCCTGCTGTGGAAGTGTAATTGGGCAGGTTAATTTTTGTGTCTTCTCTGATCTGAGTGCTGCAAAAAATTGAGGAACAACTTTTCTGGAAGACTTCCCGTGAACTTGGAAAATGTGTTCAGCTGCTTCAGAAATTAGCTGTTAGAGGCAGTCAAGAGCATGATACCATTTGACTGTGCTACATTAAGCTTCTTTTCTGTACTAAAAAGAAAACCAATCTGACAGCACATGTCAAGGTTTTTTAATGGTTTTGTACTGGTGTTAGTGGGAAGACAGAGATGTAAGATTTTTCTTTTTAATGGCTGTGTGTTCTTGCACTTTGAACTGTCCTTGCAATTATGGAGTTATTAGAAGACTGTAAGGATTGTTTTCCATTGTAATTGACTGCACATTGTGCTGTTGGACGTGTTGCATTTTCAGGCCCCATGACCTGTCTGGCAATTTTCACTTTTCTCCTGAATGTGTTTCATTTGGAGGTAATAGCTTCCAGCATGATACAGATTTCAGTGAACTTGGTAGTATTTTAAATACTGACTCAGACAAGACCAGTATATAGATATTGAATATAGATATGCTGTTGAATCAGAGCATCCAAAACTCAGAAAGTGGGATTTCTCCATTGCTTTATTGGTAAGCCAGATTGCTTGATTGGTCGTTGTGCATCTCCTGTCACTCTAAGTTTTGGACAATGAAAGGTGATAGTTACTTATAAAAACTTCCAGTAGAAGTGGGCTATGTTTTAACCCGGTAATGTTTCCCGTGCTAATTTATTATTAAGTTGAAGATATGAAGCAGAGCAGATCCAGATAAGAAAGTGCTATTTATGCCCCATCACGTGTATTGTAAACTCCAGTTTTGAAGAAGTTACTTTGCATTTAGAAATGGCTTAGCAAAAAAATTGACAAATCTTTACTGTTTAGTGCAAGACCCTTTAAAAAATGTAGCAATTTCAGAAGAACTTTCCAGCAGGCTTTTGCAGGTTTTTTTAGCTATCTGCTTGGAAAATCAAGGCATGTGCCTCTCAGCGTGCCCAAGACAGAACAAAATGACAAAAGAATTGTAATAAAACGGGATGGATTTTAGAAAGAACAGTTTTGACTGTGGTCTATTTCTCTGTTTTGTCTGTTTTTCTCTATCTCTGTTTTTCAATTTTTGTAAGATACTAGAAATGTTTCAAAAATAGATGAATCAATTGTGCTAATGGAAAGAGTACTTTTAGGAGTCAAGAGAGATGGAATTTTCCTCTATACCCCGCTCCTCAGAGAATAGGTCTTCAGTTCTCTTTTTAAAATACTGTAAGTACATTGACAGTAGGTGCCCTTTCTACAATGGAGATTAATAGTCTACCAAAGTACCACTCTTCAGATGTTAGCATTGTTCTTTTATTCTCTGGTGAGAAAAAAAAAAAAAAACGCTAAAAAAAAAAGTCCTGCAGATATGGAAAGAACCAAATTGAATAATACAAGGCTATGAGCTGGAGGTTTTCCCCTTCACAATTTAAAACATTAGCTGATGCGCAAAGTATTAGTGTAGAAGAGTAGACTGGTCAAGCTGGTAGCTCATAAGGTTACAGACACTATGAAGGTACCTCAAAATTTAATTAATGCTCTTTCTTCAATTGATACATTTCTCTCAATTTATTCTGAAAATAGGTTTTTCCTTTCTGGGACTGTAGGACTTCCAAGGATGGAAGAAACTTTTTCCAGAAAATGTTTAATTTCTTGCTCTTTGCATGTAAGTTTGTTCTTTGGGTAGCATTCTGATCTGCATTAACAGGGAAAATAAAAAAACCCTACAAAACTCACCTTGTAATTATTTTTCTTGGATGCTTGTAAGTTTCTCCTTTCCCTTTCTTTGAGTTCAGAGTTTGGAGAATGAATAACTTCTTGCAAGAGAAAAATTAAATGGTTTGTGTAGTTTAAAATCAGGATTGAAGCATTTTATTGATTTCTCAGTGACACATAATTAACTCGCAATTATATATTAATGGTGCTTAATTAACTAGAAGTCACTGAACTATAGATTCAGATCTGTCAGATATACAAGAAGTGAACACTCGCCAATTTCTGTGATTTTGATGATTTGAAAAAAGATCTAACACTCACTTCAAGACTCCCTCTACTCCCGAACACATAGAGGTAACTCCCCCTTCATGTGTAGTACAAACATTTCCTCATAGGAATGCAGGTTCCCCTCTTACCTCACACCTCTTGTGACACATGCAGGCACTTAGGCTTTAGGTATTTACATGTATCTGAAGAGTATCATAGATGAGTGACCTTGGGAGAAGCCATAGATGATTTCAGGTGGTTATGTATGATTTTCAGCTTTTCTTTACATGAATGACAAAAGTGGAACTCTGAAAGCACCCATACTTCTAATGATGTAGTTTTCTGGTTAAGTAGAAGATTTTAATTGTTTAAATGAAACATTTAAGATTATTTCTTTAGTTGTGAGAAAAACAGGGAGGACCTTTTGTGGTGACAGCTTGCAGGTCACTTCCTAACTTCTGTGCTTTCCAGTGAGGAGGCACCATTCTTACTGAGAAAATGGCAGGTGTTCCTGATATGGCAACTACTTGTCTTGGTCGTGACCATCAACAGTGAGGTATTACATTTTGCCTGACTATGGGAAAGGTTTTTGATTTCAGATGGTTATGTATGATTTTCAGCTTTTCTTTACATGAATGACAAAAGTGGAACTCTGAAAGCACCCATGCTTCTAATGATGTAGTTTTCTGGTTAAGTAGAAGATTTTAATTGTTTGAATCAAACATTTAAGATTATTTCTTTAGTTGTGAGAAAAACAGGGAGGACCTTTTGTGGTAACAGCTTGCAGGTCACTTCCTAACTTCTGTGCTTTCCAGTGAGGAGGCACCATTCTTACTGAGAAAATGGCAAGTGTTCCTGATATGGCAACTACCTGTCTTGGTCGTGGCCATCAACAGTGAGGTATTACATTTTGCCTGACTATGGGAAAGGTTTTTATTTCATACAAAATACCTATCATTTATTCTCAAATACTGAATAAATATTAAGGTAGTACAAATGGGCTTTTTATGCCGGAGAAGTCAACCCAGGTTCACAGCTTCAATATCGACCTCTGTTCATCCTGTCTTGGTTGAACAGCTAGTCATTAATTTCCTGCCTCTGGAGTGAATGACAGCTGTGCTTAAATGTTACGGGAGAGATGTGGCAGAAGCACAACTATGTTATAAAGCAAGATGTACATTGCTGGTGTAAATTTAAGTGTCCTCCTTGACTTACTTTCCTCCTCAAGTTTTGTGGTTACTGAAGTTGCTACTATTAAACTGTCTGGGTTCAGAGTGGTGCTAAATTTTTAATTTCCAGATAGGCCTAAAGATCTAGCATAGCATACAATGATCTCGGTAGGTTTATTGTTGAAATACAGAAATTGCAAAAGACTGAAATATGTTGTTGATGTAGGTCAGAATAAACAGTAAACTTAAATTGTCCTAGCTAAATTAGCAAGGAGGATTAAAATATAAATTCCTTCCATCTGAAAATAGAGGGTTTTGGAGAACCACTTTCTGCACATGTCCTGGTATGCTTACGAGGAGAATGAGACTTCTTGTCCATGTTGCTGAGTCTTTATTAAATCTTGGTAGGCAAGAGTGTATGTAATGACAAAAGTGGTATCTCTGTCTTACTAAGTGTGGAATGTAAGTGATGGTCTTTTGAATATGGTGGTGAGTAAAAATAGCCTTGTTCAGAATAGCATGTTTAATGCATAAGGCAGGGTTCTTTTAAAAAAAAAATTGTAGGTCCTTAAAGACTTTATGGAAGTATGAGGTCTGAAAACCAAGACTGTGCCTATAACTCTTTGTATTTAGCAAATTAAGAAAATCAACTATGATTACCTTCAAAATAGCTGCCTTCTAAGTTGATAAGCAGCTGCATATGATGCTGCCAACATTCAAAGAAATTCCGCAGATATTTTCTGAAAGGCTGTTGAGGATCTCTGTCATTTTGCTTTCGTGTTCTGCTGTCAAAAATGGGTTCTTTTGAGCAACAACCTCCTCTTTGGGAAGAGGGAGCTAGATCTGGCAAATATTAGCTAAAAACCACTTCACAGACTGGCTTACACTGACTTTTTCCAACCAAGGGTAGGAAAATGTCTCTGAACACACAACCACTTGCACTGAGTGAGGCGATAGTGTTGAGCCTTGTCTCACTGTGACATGTTTGGTAACCATCTCTTTGTATCTCTCCTCCCACTCTTGGTTCCTAAGATATAGGGTTGGTCTCTATTTTTTGGAATGGACTCACATATGTGAAAATCATAAGTGTACAGTGAAAACAATGTTTATAGGAACAGGTACTATTTTTCATTTTTAGTTGATGACAATGGGGGATAAAATGAAGTGCTTGGGTTTGGAAGCTACTATTTTGATCTCAAGTAGAAGTACAGAAAGACTCAAAATAAGTATAGGTTGAAAATAAGTATGGTTTACAGTCAGGGTTATACCTGTTTTTGCATTCTGCACTTAATCTGTGGCCCCTGAGTGCATCACCTGCCTAGGAGTTTACTTTAGCAGAGTTCAATGTCATGTCCTTCACTGAGATGACTTGTTGAGAGAAAAGGTAGAATGGAGTGCCTGACCCTCCTTCTATTTGAGAGCTGCTTTTCATCTGCTGCTTTACTGCCTGTGCTATGTCACAGAAGTGTTAGCAGTTGTGTTTGTACCTGCCTCATACCTTCCTGGTATGAACCTGGATCTGCTGTCTGGTCTTACTGGCCTAATCATGGACCTGCCTTGTCACTACACGCTTGCTGTTTGATCTCTGGACAGCATCTGGCCCTGATCAGTCTCTGGATCCAGTCCCAACCTGAATATACTGTTGAACATTCCCACTCTTCCTGACTTACTGCTCTCACTCACCTTGTTTTCACGCTGATTTCCCAGCTTATCTACCCTTGCAGAACCAGCTGGCCCATGCTGCTGTCTGACACTGTGAAACTAAAAGGCAAATTTATTAAACAATTATATAGGAAGGCTACGCATTAACTCATTTTTTCCCCATCCCTGTAGGAATATTTTTTTGAATAGTAAGCAGTGGAAAAGGTTGCTTGCGCAGATTGTGCTGTCATCATGTTTGGAGGTTTTCAGAGCTTGCCCAGATAAATCCTTTGTTATTTACTAGAACCTAAAATAGCGTAAAACTAGCATATTTTAGTAG
Source organism: Coccyzus lansbergi (assembly GCA_033558105.1). Lineage (NCBI taxonomy): Eukaryota > Metazoa > Chordata > Aves > Cuculiformes > Coccyzidae > Coccyzus > Coccyzus lansbergi. Next base: position 903,432 of record JAUMJK010000468.1, read on the forward strand.
TTAGGATTTTTGCTTTATTTATTTCTTTGTGTAAATTAATGAAGAGGAGCAAAATTAAAAATACTCCAGTATTGTCTAACAGAGGTGAAATTAATACATTTAGTCAGAATGCTACTTGTTTGTCAGAATATTTATTGCAGGCTTGAGGACCTTGTAATGTGTTTTTCAATGAGCTTGAAAGATTGATTTTTTTCTTGTAACTTCTGTTGTCCATATCGTATAACTCATCAATCACTTCCCAGAAGTATTGTTTACAAAGGCTTGTAGTGGTGGGATGAAGGGTAATGGTTATAAACTGGAAAGGGGCGGATTTAGACTAGACATAAGGAAGAATTTCTCCACAACAAGAGTGGTGAGACACTAGCACAGGTTTACCATGGAAGCTGTGGAAGCCAGGCTGGCACCTGGAGGTGTTCAAGGCCGGGTTGGATGGGTCCTTGGCTAGCCTGATCTAGCAGGAGGTGTCCCTGCTGTCTCACCCCGAGGGAGACAAAATAGGACCCAGAACTGCATTTAAACATTCAGTTTATTACCTATAATGTTACAATTCTAAGTCAAGAGTATAAGCTTAAGTCTAGACCGATATTAGCATCCTATAAGGGTTTGTGAGGGTCTATATGGCCTGTTTATAGTTTGGTGATAAAGTACCTATAGATGTTTCCACTAAGTTGCTGCAGGTAAAGTTTTGCAGATTCCCTGGTGCTCATAGGGATTAGTTCCGTGGTGTTATGTTGATGTCAGTGGAGGTCTTGGACCAACTGAGAGGGAGCTCCAATTAAGGTTTGCTCCTTGCGTTCCCTTATTGTCCCTTTTGGAGTAATATCATCTGGGGTATCAGTCAGCCTATCTCCTTATCTTCTTTGCAGTGGCGGGATGATAAGGGATGCAGTGGATTACTTCTTGTCAATGCAACCCCCACGCATGTGTAGAAATCCAGCAAACTCCAGGGTTGTAGATCAGGATGTTTCCATCATGAAAAACTTATAGTCTGAATCATCCAGGTACAACACATTTAGATTTCTATTCACAAATCTTATTAATACTTCTGTTTTGAGGATTGCCTGTGATTCTTTGTTCTGTGGCTTTGGTGTAATTCTGGGAGGGAATGATCCAGGGACAGTTTGGTCATCCTGATAGGCAAACCAGTGGCAGAGACATAGTGGCTAGCTAGTTCTCCCCGACTCATCCTTGCTAAACACATTGTCGACTTCGATGTGGCCACTGATGTGGAGTGGTCATCAGACCTCTATCTTGTTTCTCTCTCCACCCTGCACCTCAGCAAAACAGCATCCCTCTTCAAGTAGGGGAGGGATATGTCACCTGCCCATGGCACAGGGGTTGTAACTAGATAATCTTTAAGGTCCTTTCCAACTCAAACTCATGAGTCATGGAACAGGTGATCTTGAGTGCTATCATGAGGCATATTCAAGAGAACCGGGTGATCAGGCCCAGTCAACATGGGTTTACAAAAGGCAGGTCCTACCAAACTAACCTGATTGCCTTCTATGACAAAGTGACTTGGCTCCTGGACGAGGGAAAGGCTGTGGATGTATCTTCCTGGACTTCAGTAAAGCCTTTGACACAGTTTATCACAGCATTCTGCTTAGGGAACTGTCAGCCTCTGGCCTGGACAGACGCACACTCTCCTGGGTAGAAAACTGGTTGGTTGGCCAGGCCCAGAGAGTGGTGGTAAATGGTGTTAAATCCAGCTGGAGGCCAGTTACAAGTGGGGTTCCCCAAGGTTCAGTGCTGGGTCCAACCCTGTTCAATGTCTTCATCAATGACCATCCTTAGCAAGTTTGCAGATGACACTGAGCTTTGTGGAAGTGTCGATCTGGTGGAGGGTAGGGAGGCTCTGCAAAGGGACCTGGACAGGCTGGACCGCTGGGCAGAGTCCAGTGACATGAAGTGGAACAAGGCCAAATGCCGGGTCCTGCATTTGGGGCACAATAACCCTATGCAGAGCTACAGACTGGGAGAAGTCTGGTGGGAAAGCTGCCTGGATGAGAAGGACCTGGGGTTTGACAGATTCAGTCCAGGTGATTCATGAGGTTGACAGATTCAGTCCCAGGTGGCCAAGAAGGCCAATGGCATCCCGGCTTGTATCAGAAACGATGTGACCAGCAGATCTAGGGAGGTTATTCTCCCTCTGTACTCGGCACTGGTGAGACCGCTCCTTGAATCCTGTGTTCAGTTCTGGACCCCTAACCACAAGAAGGATGTTGAGGCTCTGCAGCGAGTCCAGAGAAGAGCAACAAAGCTGGTGAAGGGGCTGGAGAACAGGCCCTATGAGGAATGGCTGAGAGAGCTGGGGTTGTTTGGCTTGGAGAAGAGGAGGCTGAGAGGAGATCTCATTGCTCTCTACAACTACCTGAAAAGAAGTTGCGGAGAGGAGGGAGCTGGGCTCTTCTCCCAAGTGGCCTCAAGCTCCGCCAGGGTAGATTTAGGCTAGACATTAGGAAAAAAATTTTCACAGAAAGGGTCATTGGGCATTGGAACAGGCTACCCAGGGAGGTGGTTAATTCACCTTCCCTGGAGGTGTTCAAGGCCTGGGTGGACAAGGTCCTGAGGGACATGGTTTAGTGTTTGATAGGAATGTTTGGACTTGATGATCTGGTGGGTCTCTTCCAACCTGGTTGTTCTATGATTCTGTGATTCTGTGACTCTATATTTGTCATTGCTACTTGTCCATCAGATACAGTGATAAATATCATGGTTCTTCCTCTTAACCCCAACATCTCCTAAAAAGTGTGTGTTACTGTAAATATATCTTAAAATATTTTAGTTACCTTGGATAAAAGCCCATAAATGAACAAAAATGTTGTGAATTTATTTGTCTTGTGGGTTTTTTTTTTTGTTCACATTGTTGGAGCAGTGTATCTGCAGAAGAGGAGAAAGAAAATACAGTCTCAAAACTTTCAAGATGTTTTATGTGTTCTGGTATTTTTTGTCAGCGGAGGAGAACAGAGTAGTTTTGTATATTTTCAGAGCAATTTCTACCTCACTCATCTTGCTTTTATATAGAGGGGTGGACTGAGTAACATTTTGAAGTGGTTTGTAGCTTGTTCTGATTTCAAAGCACTGTAGAATAATTTACATTGTAGAGGACCTTAGAAGGCCCACATTTCAACCCCATTCTCAGGCAGTGTCAGTTGTGAGGTCAAACCAGATTTCTCAGAGTCCTGAAACCGCCAGAGATGGAGACTGCAGAATCTTTTTAGAATAATAGAATCATAGAACAACCAGGTTGCAAGGGACCCATCGGATCTTCTAGTCCAACCATTCCTGTCAAACACTAAACCAAGTCCCTCAATACCTCATCCACCCGTGCCTTAAACACCTCCAGGAATGGTGAATCAACCACCTCCCTGGGCAGCCTATTCCAATGCCCAATGACCCTCTGTGTGAAAAACTTCCTCCTAATCTCCAGCCTAATTCTCTCCTGGTGGAGCTTGAGGCCATTCCCTCTTGTCCTGTCCCCTGTCACTTGGGAGTAGAGGCCAGCTCCCTCCTCTCTACAACCTCCCTTCAGGTGGTTGGCCAGCCTTTTCCAATTACTTCATTTTTCTCACCTTAAATATTTGCTTCAAGTAATTTCCTCATTCTGTGCTTTTTTTGATAAAATTTCAGTAACTGGAAAGGCATATAATTTTGTGAACTGCTCAGTGGAGATGCAGTAATAGTCTGCTGTGTTAAGTCAGTCATTAAACAAGCCAGAAGTGTTTTGTCTTCCACCTCTGTACTTCTGTCAGTGAGAGTCATTGAGGTGCTGCAGGTAATGGCTCAAATTCAGTGATTCATGTGGTATTTGAATAGTTTTAAAAAAAATCATTGCGCCTTTAGTTTTAGATTGTTTACATTAGTGTCTGTGTAGGAGTTCTACTCCATTACGGTAGCAATTATGCCAGGTGATTTCTCTAGCCAGTGTTCTTATATTTGTGCTTTATTGATCTAGATCATGATGGATTATCATGGAATGCTTTCATGCAATAGTGCATTGTCTCCAGTTACTTTCTCCCCATACCACAATAAGCTATTGCACTGTTTGAGATTCTTGAATGATACTTTAAAATAAGAGTACACACTCTGAATTGTCAGTTATTTATGTATTGTGTAGGGTATTAGAAGTTATAAGCAATGGAAATCCAGTTAAAATATATTAATTAGTCTTAGAGACACCTCTGCATGGAGAAAAACTTGCTGCTCAGCAGGGCTCTTCAATAATAGCTGTGTAGCCATCCGTGAAGCTCAGTAGATTCCTGGTGAGAGTAGAATGTTTGGACACTTAACTGTGTGCATCCAAGTGCACAGCATCAGAGCTTTGTGTGCATCCAAGTGTGTGCATCCTTGCTTTCCTTGTTCTACGGCTACATTACTTTAAATAAAGCCGAAGACAACTGGAGCGAGCTCTGTGTGAAAAGAATCACAGGCAACTGGGAAGAAAGCGGAAAACACTGTTCCTCCTCCTAGATTCTTCCTCTGCCCTCACTACCTTCCAAATAGATAACATCTATTTGCCCCGTTGTGTAGGAGCAGTGACATGCACTCCAAGGTGCTGCATTTATTCTTGCTCCTTCTTACATGTAACAGGATGTAGAGTTGCCGTGAGATGCCGGGGATCAACCACGTGAAAGAGATCTTACAGTTCAACATGAGAATTGCATGTCTCAGCTTTTCTGCTCCAGGCACATTATACAGAGGAGAAGGAGGGGAGAGAAAATAAGTAGATGTGATAGGGAAAGACCTGTTGCTTTGACAGGGATTGTGGAAAAAGAGGGCCCATTCTCTCCATACCTGTCCCTGACAAACCTGTCCTTGTTGGGGAACAGCACCCTGTCCTGCTTTCTGAGTACTGCACTTGGCCTTTCTGCTCTTGCTGTGTCCTTGATCTATACCCTTTAAAAATGAGGAAAAGCCTTGTTTTACAATATTCTTTTCCTGTCTCGTCTTACAGGTTCTAGGGCACAGATGCGCTTTAGCTGCTTGTCATTAGTTATACTTTGCTCTGCTCTTGTCATTGCTGAATATTATGCTAAATGCATAAAAATTATTTATTAAACTGATGCTGTGTAACAATAATTTACTGCAGTGATGCATGGTGGAGGTCAAAATGAGGAAGACTGACAGTCACAAGTCAAATTTTCTTTGCTGCATGATGCCTTGCTGAAATCTGTGCTTTATTGCCCTTTCACAGCTTCGGGCTGCCCTTGTATTCCAGGAATATCTTCCTGGGAGGACTCAGAAGGACAGTGACTACTGATAATGAGCTCTGAATGGTTTTGTCAATATGGATGGCTTATTTTGCCTTTAGATTTTAGAGCTGTTTCATGAACAGGGGTTTTGCTGTCCCTGGTGCCTAGTTACTTATGTGCCTGAAAAGGCTACCTGTTTTTTGTGATTCCTCACTTGGGTAACTTGTGGTTTAAGAAGACTGCAGTCACTAAGGTGAGAGGAGATCAGGTCATAGGGCAATGGGGAGTCCCTACTCCTCATGTGCACTACTGGGACTCGGTCTGAGGCTATCAGTGTTGACAGCCCTTACTTTTGGATTGTTCTGAGATTCTGCTGGGGGCAAAGGAGAGTTTGGTGGCTGTTAGAATACTAGTACTGTAGAAACCAATCAGTTTCTCCAGGTGTGGTGGGAGTATGTGAGAGGTTTTGCATTAGATTGAGGAAATCGATCTGTGATGTGCTGAACTGGGGAATATTCTGTCTTAATCACAGGGTGTATTTGCTGCTTTAGGCATTTGAGTAAAGTAAATTGCTTGAGGATTTTCTGTGGAAAAAAAGTAGTTCAATCTTATATATCCCTTGTTTTTATATTTAGTGGTCTTAGTCACTGAAAAAGAAAACCAGGTAAACATGCAAGTCTTGGACAGGTCTTGATACTTTAATTGCTGTGCATGTTTTTCTAGGTTTTAAATGCCTTTTGTTGATCATTCAAGCTGTCTAGGCTGATTTTTTGTCTGGTTCGATGCAGTTCTTTGTGGCATAGAGACTTAGGAAGTAGAAACCTCTCTGAATTTGCCTGTCTTAATCCAGTTACATGCAGCAACTCGTGTCGTGAAGCAGGCAGGTGGGCGGTGTAGTCTTCCACTACAGCTCTCATTTAGAACTCTGTTGTCTCTTAAGGCCAATAAATATTTATTTCCTGGATTAATTTTAGGCAACAGACCTTAGGTTTGAACCGTAAGTAATAAAAAATGCATTTTTTCATTACTATGAAATCATTAAGTGCAGCTACTTGCTTCAAGTTCCCTTTTTTTTTTTTTGCAATGTAATTTATTAAACAACAGATGTGCCAATTTACAAGCAAAATAAGACAAGCAAAACACTACTATTTATGTCTTTGTTTCTCTGTAAATCCTAAATGGAAGCTCTTGTTTTGCAAGCTGCATTGTTGAGAATGGCTGTGTTGTAAAGCGTCCTAAAAAGTTAAGTCTTCACCTAGAGCAATAATTAGTATTGTTCTAATGCATTCTAAATGTTCAATTGGAAGTATTTGAATCTTTTTTATTCCTGTTCTCAGGGAAATTCAAATGGCATTGCTACTGTGGATGTTTCAGCAGGATTTGTGGGACTAGAGAGCTACGTGGAGATACCAGCTATCTTGCTTACAGCATTTGCAGCATATGCAGGACCTTTGCTCTGGGCTATTCATCTGCTGTGCTACTTGAGTTCTGAACTTAGCAGGTAATCGTGTTTTGAACTAAAGTAATGCTCCTTTATGTACTGCAGATATTTGTATGTTCCATATAGTGTAAGTCTTTTCAAACAAGTAGTTCTCTTCACATAATCTTTTAACTTGGAAGTTTATTTCCTGTTATGAAAATGCATGTTCTTTTTTGATATGAGTTTGTGTGACATTACTTTTCCAGTTTCATTTTCTCTGCAGAAGTTTTGTACTGGGTTATATGTATGTATGTTTTACCAATTTTGTTTCTTAATAAGTTGTCAACATGCTGTTCTAAATTACTTAAAAATTCATTACATTTTGTTGTAACAGCATGTCCCGCCTGGAACCTGTTAAGTAGGAGATCTGAGACTTTTTTAAAATAATAGAGCAGAATCACAGAATCACAGAACAACCAGGTTGGAAGGGACCCATCGGATCTTCTAGTCCAACCATTCCTAGCTAACACTAAACCAAGTCCCTCAAGACCTCATCCACCCGTGTCTTAAACACCTCCAGGGAAGGTGAAGCAACCACCTCCCTGGGCAGCCTATTCCAATGCCCAATGACCCTCTGCGTGAAAAACCTCCTCCTAATCTCCAGCCTAAATCTCCCCTGGCGGAGCTTGAGGCCATTCCCTCTCGTCCTGTCCCCTGTCACTTGGGAGAAGAGGCCAGCTCCCTCCTCTCCACAACCACCTTTCAGGTACTTGTAGAGAGTAATGAGGTCTCTCAGCCTCCTCCGCCTCTCCAGGCTAAACAACCCCAGCTCTCTCAGCCGCTCCTCATAGGGCCTGTTCTCCAGCCCCTTCACCAGCCTCATCGCTCTTCTCTGGACTCGCTCCAGAGCCTCAACATCCTTCTTGTGGTAAGGGGCCCAGAACTGGACACAATATTCAAGGAGCGGCCTCACCAGTGCTGAATACAGAGGGAGAATCACCTCCCTGGACCTGCTGGTCACACCGTTTCTGATACAAGCCAGAATGCCATTGGCCTTCTTGGCCACCTGGGCACACTGCTGGCTCATGTTCAGTCGGCTGTCGACCAACACCCCCAGGTCCCTCTCCTCCTGGCAGTTTTCCAGCCAGGCTTCTCCCAGTCTGTAGCTCTGCATAGGGTTGTTGTGCCCCAAGTGCAGGACCCGGCATTTGGCCGTGTTAAACCTCATGCCATTGGACATTGCCCAGCGGTCCAGCCTGTCCAGGTCCCCCTGCAAAGCCTCCCTACCCTCCAGCAGATCGACACTTGCACACAGCTTTGTGTCATCTGCAAACTTGCTAAGGGTACCCTCAATACCCTCATCCAGGTCATTGATGAAGACATTGAACAGGACTGGACCTAGCACTGAGCCCTGGGGAACACCACTTGTCACTGGCCTCCAGCTGGACTTAACACCATTTACCACCACTCTCTGGGCCCGGCCATCCAGCCAGTTTTCTACCCAGGAGAGTGTGCGTCTGTCCAGGCCAGAGGCTGACAGTTTCCGTAGCAGAATGCTGTGAGAAACTGTGTCAAAGGCTTTACTGAAGTCCAGAAAGACCACATCCACAGCCTTTCCTTCATCCAGCAGCCGAGTGACTTTGGCATAGAAGGCGATCAGGTTGGTTTGGCAGGACCTGCCTTTTGTAAACCCATGTTGACTGGGCCTGATCACCTGGTTCTCTTGTAAGTGCTTCATGATAGCACTCGAGAGCACCTGTTCCATGACGTTCCCTGGCACTGAGGTCAGACTGACAGGCCTGTAGTTCCCGGGATCCTCCCTGCTACCCTTCTTGTAAATGGGAACTACATCAGCCAGTCTCCAGTTCAGAGGTACCTCCCCAGTCTTCCAGGACTGCTGGAAGATGATGGAAAGGGGTTTGGCCAATACATCCACCAGCTCCCTCAAAACCCTAGGATGTATCCCATCTGGCCCCATGGACTTGTGGGTGTCCAGTTGGCCAAGCAGGGCTCTGACCTCCTCCTCATGGACTATGGGAGCCTCGTATTGCTCCTCTGTTTCCCGGGTGTCTACACAGAGGGAACAGCTTTCTTTACAATTAAAGACTGAGGCAAAGAAGGCATTAAGTACCTCAACCTTCTCCTCGTCTCCTGTCACTGCTGTTCCCTCTGAGTCCAAAAGGGACTGTATGGTCTCCCTTGTCTTCCTTTTACTGTTAATATACTTATAAAAAGATTTTTTATTGTCTTTTGCAGACTTAGCTAAACTGATCTCTAGCTCAGCCTTAGCCCCTCTGATTTTTTCCCTACATAGCCTCGCTTCCCTCCTGTAGTCCCTCCAAGAGGCCTGTCCCCACTTCCAGAGCCCATAAATCTTCCTTTTTTTTCTAATTTGACTCAAGATTTCCCTACTTAACCAACCTGGGTTTTTTCCCCTGCCGGCCTTTTTTCCAGAACACGGGGATGGCTTTCTCCTGAGCTGCCAGGATCTCCTTTTTGAAGAACTCCCAGCCCTCTTGGGCTCCCTTGCCCTCAAGTGCTGTCTCCCAGGAGACTTTGCCAACCAGCCTTCTAAACAGTTCAAAGTCTGCCCTCTGAAAATTTAGTGCTCCTGTCCTGCTTAGCACCCTCTTCACTTCACCTAGGACAGAAAACCCTATCATGTCATGATCACTAAGACCTAGGCAATCCCCTACTCTCACATCCCCCACAAGCCCCTCTCTGTTGACAAACAGCAAGTCCAGGAGGGCGCCTTCCCTCGTAGGTTCGTTGACCAGCTGTGCAAGGAAGTTGTCTTCCACGCACTCCAGGAACCTCCTAGACTGCTTCCTTTCTGCTGTGTTGTACTTCCAGCAGATATCAGGGAGATTGAAGTCTCCCACAAGGACAAGAGGCACTGACTTGGAGATTGACCCCAGCTGTTTATAGAAGAGCTCATCAGCTGCTTCTCCTTGGCTGGGTGGCCTGTAACAGACTCCCATCACAAAGTCTCCCTTGTTATGGGCTCCCTTGATCTTAACCCACAGGCACTCAATCTCCTCATCGCCACAGTCCATCTCGGAGGTGTCCAAGTCCTCCCTTACAAAGAGGGCTACTCCACCCCCTCTCCTACCCTTTCTATCCCTCCTGAAGAGTTTATACCCCACCATACCCGAACTCCAGTTTTAAGAGTCATCCCACCACGTTTCCGTGATGGCAACAACATCAAAGGCACCTTGCCCTACAACGGCTTCCAGCTCTTCCATCTTATTCCCCATGCTGCGTGCATTGGTGTAAATGCACTTCAGCTGAGTAGCTGAGCCTTCAGCCCTCCTAGAGGGGACTACTCCTCCTGGAGTAGTTGATGCCAGAATATCTATATCTCCCTTGTTGAGCGAGGCTGCATTCTCCCCCACTACCTGTATGGTGACGCGCTGGTGGTCCTCACCAGCACGCCCCCTCCTAAACTCCAGTGACCTACATCCAGGCACGCAGTTGTCTAGCCTGGACTGGATCCCCTCCCCCTTCACACCTAGTTTAAAGCTCGATTTATGAGCTTAGCTAGGTTTTTAGCAAGGGCCTCAAACTTCACTAATATACTATTCTTTGTATGCCTGTCCTTGTTTTGGTATGGTTGCATACAACATTCTGTAAATAAAACAGATTTATTTTATTGTATGTTACTGGTTATTTCAGTCATTTGTAGCTAAAATATTTGTACTTTGGAGTAATTTATGTAGCAGATGGATTAATATGAAAATGATTAGTACACTGGGAATTTTAAGAAGGCATTGTGTGGAAATACTCATGTAACCAAGGGTGAGCATGTAAAGTCCAGTTAGACTCTCTAATACCATATTTAGGTCATGGTCCAGGTCATTGAAACTGAGAGATGCAGTTAAAATAGAGGGAGGAGTTGTAAAGTCTGTATTGTATAATATAGAATCATAGAATCACCACGTTGGAAGAGACCCATTGGATCATCAAGTCCAACCATTCCCACCAGTCTCTAAACTATGTCCCCCAATACCTCATCTATGCGCACCTTAAACACCTCCAGGGAAGGCGAGTCAACCACCTCCCTGGGCAGACTGTTCCGTTGCCTAATCAGTGCACAAATGTAAAAATTTGATATGTCTTCACAGAAGTAGCATTGGACAGTGACTAAATTGTTAGCATCCCAGAGTCTTTTTTCTGTTTTGTGTGGAATTTAAATGTACACTTTAACAGGGAACAAAATGTTTGTTTGGCAGGTGGGATTTTAGGCAGAGATCCCCGGCTGAAGAAACCACATACAGTAGTGGAGGTTTTTGAGTCAAGAGGGACCTATTTAACAGGCTAAATTCTTGTGTGGTCAGTGTGTCCATTGCTCTGTATAAACAGGCACCTTTAACACGTAGAGTTATTATTCACCTTATTCACTTACTTGCCTGCCAGCTATATTGTTCTCTAAAAACATCTAGCTCTCTCTGCTGCAGTAGTATTATGTAGTTCAATGCTGGGCTGTTGCGTTGCTCTAGTAACGCAGTTTTTTGTGTAGATTGAGACTCACTGTAGAATGTTAACTTTTAGTCTGAGACCAGGTACCTTGTGGTCATCTTTGGTCTTGAATAGATTGATACAGTCTTAAGTACTGGTCTTTATGTGTAGTGAACGTTCTTTTCTCTGTTCATTCTGGTATTTTTTTGCTGCAGGAGGAATAGATGTGAGGTACACTAATTATTGATGTCTGGATTCATATAAACACAGAAACTTCTTTCTTGAATTTTCCTTAGTACCTGGCATCTTGATGTTAAACTTATTTTTAATTCTCTGTTCCTAATGCTTCTAAGATTAGTTATAGTTACTGTTTTACTTCATCAACACATCTTCCCAGCTCTTGACTTTTATTTGTTCTTTAAATTCTCTTGAAAATTAGTTATCATGTACATATAAAAAGGCCCCGTCTTTTGTTTTCCTGTAAATATGTGACCCATGACCCTAGGTGTTGCTTGCATTCTATTTATCTATTGTTTTTTTCCAATTCTTTTATTACTCTGCCATACTTTGTTTAAAAAGGTGCTAGACAGTTTCACTGGTCACATACAAGTTCCTATGTTGTTATTTTTTTAGCAGTCTCACTTTTCATTCTTCATTATTAGTATTGTTAATAATGGAGCTCTTTGCTTGTCCTTGGAGGACTCTGACCACAGTGGAGTAAACCACCTCAGTTTCATTCTCTGGGGAGGGAGAAGGAAAGAATAAGAGCTCCCATAATGTTTTTAAGGAGCTTAAGTTTTAATGTCATTAAAACACTAGACTACAGACTGTGATGAACACTGACATATAATGAAGATAAAATGGTATCTGATAGCATGTGCTTTGAAAACTCTTAAAATCTTTAAGGCTCTGCACTCGTTCAGTATTGTTTCAAATATTGTGCCTCTAGTTGTATTGGCTGTTGTTCTGATGTTTTGTTGGTTGAATTTTTGCAGATTAAAAGCTCAGCTAGTAGTGTTTCCAAGTACAGTGCTGGTTTAAACTGATCTCAGAAAGGTAGCTGTGACCTGTAATAACCACATCACTTAATGTAAGTAGATTCCATCAAATGGTTTGTGCCCATAGCCATTTTAAGGCTCATTAAGTCAACGGGTAAGATTGTTTCCTCTACAAAACAGTGAATAACTCTGTAGCTGCTGGGTCTTGTTTAAATTGGTATGTTACGGTGCTTAGAACTTGATTTGTACACTTCTTATTTAACTCTTCAGTTTTTGTACTGATGGCCAAATGGTTGTCTCATTACTTTGTGATTATTACTTGGAGCTAAAGCTGAAACTGCAGAAGGCAGAGGTCAGCTGCTTTATGTGTTTTCTTAAATCTATGGGAGACCGAGTGTTTTAGAAGACTACTGGAAGCTTTAGAATGTTCTTTTTATAAAGGCTTCTTAACTATTTTATAAGCAATATGATGTGGTCAGTGAAATTCAAACCCTTTCCTTGTTTATTTGGTCCTGAGTGCAAGATAAAGGTCTTTTCCCTGCTTCCTCCAGACAGGAAGGTCAAAAAAATGGGGCTGCTCTGGTTTTTTTGGAGTAAGCTGAGTGGATTCTGTTAGATCGCTTCAGGATGTCATCAGAATTCTTGACCCATCCTGCCACATTCTCAGCTGGATGGGTATGCCTGGAACTGCTCAGCAGTGTTTTAGTGCCTGACCTGCACCAACCTGCTCACTACGATGAGGGAAGCAGGGTAGGTTTGATTCTGTGTGTTTGCACGACAGTTTGGAGCAGCGGCAAAGCACTCTTCAAGAAAAAAGAGAAGTAGCAGGGAAAAGAGAAGAATTGTCTTACTTCAATGGAGTCCAGCAACAATTTACTCAGGAGATGTGGTCCGTGGTACAGAGTTTGCATGTGCACATGTGCATGTTGGCAGAGGTTATTTATAGAGTAGTTTGTCCCTTGTTAGCATGCAAGGAGTGGGTTATGTCTCTTGGACTGAAAAGTTCTCAAATTGGTGTAGATGTACCTGCATCGAAGTTCTTGAATTAGGTCTGGGGACTTTAGGAGTCACTGCCAGGTCAACAGACCCTTGCTAGAAACAACCTTTATGTGAACCCTTTGGGTGCATGTGTGCAGTCTGGAGTGCTACTGCCTCGGCACCAGGAGCCCTGCTGGAAATGTGTGAGGGTGTGGCTGGGGGGCAGCAGCGCTTGCTCCCACACCTTCTTCTCTTTCCAGTGCTGCAGCTGACAAGCTGCACCAAATTCCCAGTCACACACAGCTTTGCACCTATACAACGTTTAAGACAGACAAATTACAAATAAAGAAGTTGATCTTTACGTAGTTCCCTTCTTAGCAAAGTCCCTAGCATCCTGCAGCCTGATTTAGAGTGGTTGCACTTGAGGAAGTTAACCTGGACATGAGAGCCTGACTTCACTGCTGCCTTTGTTTATTCCAGCCACTTAGCAAACCCTGTGTAATTTATAGCTGCATGAGTTAGACTGGCTTACCAGAGCTTCTTACTGATTGCTTGGAAGCTGAGCTCCACTGGATCGGTGCTTCCTAGAGGCAAGTGTGAATGCATGTCCTTCTCTCTCTGTACTCTGCATTTATGAAAACACAGAATACCAGATGCTGTAGCCCAACCCTCCTATCCAAAGGAGAGTTGACCACAGAGGGAGCTCAGAAATGGATCCACAACCCCAGGTGTGATCTCACCACTGCTCAAAAGAAAGAAAAGATCACCTTTCTCAACTTACTGGCTCTGCTTTTCTCCCTGTAGCCCACAGTTGGATCAAGTGAACATTCTTTGCACATATTGAACTTTTACCTGTCAGGAACATCCTTCTTTAGTTCTCTGCCCAGCTGTTTTCCAGATGATCGTCCCCAAGCCTACCCTGTTGCATGGGTTTTTTCTTCCTCAGGTCCAGGGTTGGCATTTCCTTTTGTTAAATTTCTTAAGTTTCTTATCGGCCCATTTCTCCAACCTTTTGGGGTACCCCTGAGTGGCAGCAGACCCATCTATGGTATCAGTCGCTCCTCTCTGTTTTGTGTTGTGTGCAGACTTGCTGAGGGAGGACTCTGACCTCTTGCTACATCATTAGTGGAGATGTTAAACAGCATTGGGCTGTGTCAGGCCCTGAGGTTGATCACTAGTGACTGGCCTCCAGGTGGACTTTGTGCTACTGTCACAGTCCTGTGTTCTCATCAGCTGAGCTGATTTTCAGCCTACCTCACTGTCCACCCTCCTAGCCTGGGCTGCATGAGTTTGCCTGTGAGATGCTATGGGAGATGGTGTTGAAAGCCTCTCTGTGAGGTGAAAGGGCTTGTAGACCCTGTATCTTCAGGCCAATATGGTGTAATGGAACAGAAAACAAGGACTTTCTGAAATACTGTGCCTGCTGTGGAAGTGTAATTGGGCAGGTTAATTTTTGTGTCTTCTCTGATCTGAGTGCTGCAAAAAATTGAGGAACAACTTTTCTGGAAGACTTCCCGTGAACTTGGAAAATGTGTTCAGCTGCTTCAGAAATTAGCTGTTAGAGGCAGTCAAGAGCATGATACCATTTGACTGTGTTACATTAAGCTTCTTTTCTGTACTAAAAAGAAAACCAATCTGACAGCACATGTCAAGGTTTTTTAATGGTTTTGTACTGGTGTTAGTGGGAAGACAGAGATGTAAGATTTTTCTTTTTAATGGCTGGGTGTTCTTGCACTTTGAACTGTCCTTGCAATTATGGAGTTATTAGAAGACTGTAAGGACTGTTTTCCATTGTAATTGACTGCACATTGTGCTGTTGGACGTGTTGCATTTTCAGGCCCCATGACCTGTCTGGCAATTTTCACTTTTCTCCTGAATGTGTTTCATTTGGAGGTAATAGCATTAGATACATGTATACCCTGTATCTTCAGGTCAATATGGTGAAAAGGAATAATTCTGAGATTCTGAAATAATACATTTGCCATGGAAATGTGGTTGAAACTTAAACAATTTGCTTCCATCTGATCAAAGTATTCTTCTCATATGGAAAGGTAACTGTTTCTAAAATAATTAAGTGGCATGTGATAGACAGTCACATGGATATTACTGCCACTTTTAGTCCATCAGGCTCTCCTAAGAAACTTGGCAGCTTAAATGTGATGGGATTTTCACAGACAGAAATAGTAAAAAGAATTCTTCAGCTTCAGTCTCCATAGAAACTGTGCAATAACTCTTGAAACTATTTTTGAGATAGGGACTACTGGTTACTGATTCCTAAACTTGCCAAGTATTCTCTGTGTGACTTGCATAAATTTCAGAGAGCACTTGATTAATATAAAGTGAAGTTTTTATAGTGACCATCGCATTGCTCTTATATGAAGTACAATTTTGGATTTTGGGATCCTTATGACTAGGAAAAGGGCCATGTTGTTGGATAATCTGACATGTATTATTTGCACTCTCTGTGCAGTATGCTTCAGAAGGGTTCAGTTTTCAAGCTCCTACTCAAACAAATTTGTTGTGTGGGCGTTGTTCACAATTTTCTGCAATTACTACTCTTCAACTAGTCTTCATGATAGATTTCAGATTACTTACGCATAGGAATCTTGAGTTTAATTGATTTAATTTGTCAGGTATCAGAGTGAAGCGGTGGACATTTCCCTGCATTAGAAGGCTGCATGCTTATTGACACGTCTTCCTTAGCAATTTGAAGTTTTAACAGTATTTTCTTGTTTGCAAATGGTTTTCAAGTATTGAAAATGGATGTTATGCCCAACAGGCAGGTGTTAATGGTTGCAAAACTTCTGATGTTATGCCGTGATGTTGTTAATGTAGAATGCTAGCACAGCCAACTTAAATTTTGCTGTGAATTCTTTTATAATGCTGATCTAAACAGAATTAGGAAGAGATGCTGGCTAAAGGAGTTTCAGAAGCTTTTGCCTTCTTCAGCCTAATGTGTTTGATTAGTGGAGTCCCACATTCCCAATCCATGTTAATATCTTAATCCTTTTTCTTTCTGACATAAACTGGGCATGCAGTGAGGATTTCAATACACTTTTTCCTTCCTTTTGAGTGAGTCCCAGGTAGAAAGCACAGCCATCAAAATCAAAGGAACCATCCAAACAGGTTTTCCCTGAACCCTTCAGAATTTTACATAAGTAGTTTTAAATTCTTCTGGCTTCACTCCATTCTCTCTTCCTTAGTCTAATTATAGCTGAAAAAATACTTGCCACTAAAATTATACTGCTTCTGCATCTCTTCTGTTTGCCAGCAGTCCTATTCTCTGAATAAAAAAATAAAAAGGTACCTGCTTGTTCATTGATGCATTTGGAAATCTGGAAACTATTTGAAAAATTAGCATGGGGTTTTATTGCCTCAAGCTGGAAGAGGATTTTACTCGCTTATGTATATCTCCTGTCATTGCAGTGATGGCTGGAGATTTCACTTAGTCATCATTAATGCTCTGTGATGGATACCTCTTCATTATTTCTTTTGTCTTGCTGGTGAGACATTGACTTTTCCTGTGAGGTTTCCTTCAGGCAGCCATTAAAGGAAAAGTATTGAAAAGCATTTTCTTTGAAAAGTAAAAAAATATTTACTTTGAAAAGTAGTGAAAAGTAGTCCAGCAAAGTAGGGTTGCCTGCAGTTTGAAGGGACTTTTCTCTATTTGAAGCAACTTGTCATTTGTTTATAAGGCCATTTGAAAAATAAATGTCATTCCCTTGCTCTATGGACCAGCTATGCAGCTGTGTTTTAGGAGCTGAAACACTTTCTATGTAAATGCTAAGGAAAATTGTGTGTCCAGAATTTATAAATACACAGATTTGGAGTGGGATAGATTATTTTTGGTTTGTGTATACAGACTTAAGCATCTGCAGATTTGGAACTTAAAAGGTAATAACCTGGATTTTGGTAGAGTTGCCACATCAAACATGTTTGTTTTCTGGCAATGACTGATGACAGTAAATGAGAACTTGTGCTCCAGTCTGCTAGCTACTACTGCCCAGGTGCTTTGTAGAGTTGGCCACACAGCTTTTAAATGATCTTACTGGTGCCATGTACTGTCGTTGCTGTGAGATTGTTCTCATTGACAGAACTGTTGGTTTACATAAAGGACACTTTCAGTAAGCATGCCAGATATGCTTTTTAAGTAGTCTATCACTTTGTAGGTAATCTTGAATTTTCAATTAAAAAAAAAAGGAAGGTGTACTTGAAATTTATTTCTGCTGAAACTCTACTTGAAATTTTTCATGGTTACATTGTCTTTCTCCTGTGGTGTTGAGTCAGACTGGATATTTTTGCCTTAAACATTTTGTCCAGCAGGCAACAGTTCAGGACCAGGCACAAGGACCAGGGATGGCTTTCTCCTGCCATCCTACTCTCCCGCCCCCCCACTTCTCTCTCACGGAGCCAACCAGAAACAGAGCAGGGGTACACAACCTGCTTCTTACTGTACCTAGAGTACAGCTATGCAGCATTGCTTTGCTGCTCAAAAGGGAGTGGAATTTGACCTTTATTATGGTTGGAACCTCTGCACTATGAGATGATATTTTTCTGCAATCTTTTATTGCCAAATAGTTAAAAATGCTGCTACCTAATTGTTCAGTAAATCAAACAGCCTTCCTCTTGCGTATATCTTCTCTCATGGGCCTTCTGTCTGATGTGAGTTTTGCCCCTCTCTCTCATACTTTCCTTATCTCTCGTTCTTTTTCTTGCTCACTGTTTTCATTCTCTTGCGCTCCCTTGTCTCTCTTTCTGTGTCTTCTTACTCCTCCTTTCTTTGTCGTTCTTCCTCTCTTCATAGAATCATAGAATAACCAGGTTGGAAGAGACCCACTGGATCATTGAGTCCAACCATTCCTATCAAACACTAAACCATGCCCCTTAGCACCTCGTCCTCCTGTGCCTTAAACACCTCCAGGGAAGGTGAATCAACCACCACCCTGGGCAGCCTGTCTTGCATGGTATCTCACACAACTTCCCTTCTTGTTAGCATTTTAGATCTTGCTCATGCTTTGTCTTTTACTAGTGCCATTCCTCCCTCTCCTGCTGTCTCTCTTGCTATCCTTTTCTCTTTCTTTTCTTTATTTTGCTTTTGCTTTCTCATGGTTTTTTCCCCTCTTTCTTGTTGTCCTCAATTCCCCCTTCCTTCTCTCTTCCTTTGACTCCCACATCTCTCATCTCTGTGATTTTCCCTCTCCCTCACACACTTTCTCACTCAATGTCATGCAGTTTCTCTCTCACCTACCTGTCTCTCTCCATCTGTGCTTCGCCTGCATGTCACATGGTTTGCCTCTCTTGTGCTTTCCCCCCCTCACTTCTTCTCACTCTTTGCCATTGCCACTTCATGTACTTTCCTCTTTCACACACATATTCCTTCTGAATGTCCTGTGATTTGCCTCTCTGAAATGTATTTTTTGTCCTGGACATACAGTTTGCATTTTCTTTCTCACACATACTTGGCTTTCCCAGCATACTTTTGTTTCCCTTGTGCTTTACTTGTTCTGTTTTTCTCAGATGTTGTCTCTTGTTAACCTGCTTGTGCGTGCTTCTCCACTTTTCTCACACTTTTCCTTTCTTGCATGCTATTTCTCTTGAGCTCATGCTTTCAATCTTTTGCTAGTACTTTCCCCCTCTAGCTTGCTACCACCTTCTCTCTTGTTCTCTGTCCCTCTCCTACTTGCTAACCCTCATGCTTTCTCTCTCGCTGTATGTTTCTCTCTCTATCATATGCCCTTTCCCACTGTCTTGGATGTTCATACCCTTTCATTTGAATGTGCATGCCCTCTCCCCTGGGCACACTGTATCCCTCTCTTGCTTTCCATGTACTTCTTGTGTGCCTTCAGTCTCTTTGTTTGTTTTCTTTCTGTTGCATGTCCCTCTCTTTGTATGTCACTTTGCTTTTCTACTGTCCCCCTCTTGCATGTTCTCCCAGACACGCAGTTTTTCTCTCTCATGATTACCCTTTCTCTCTTGCTCCTACTGTCAGTTTTTCCCTGTTTTTATCCTCACTCTCTCTTACGCTGTGCCTCTCAATCTGTTGTTATCCTCCAAATTGCCTTCCCTTTCTCTTGTTTCCCCTCTCTCTTTTCCTGTTGCATTCCTTCCTCTTTTCCTCTTATTCCTATCTTATGTCTCTGCTTGTTTGCCCCCCATTTTTCTGTGTCTGTTCTGTCCTTTCCCCTTGTTTTTATTTTGTCTCAGACACATGTTTGCTCTGTTGGCTTCCCATTCTCACATGTCCCCTCCTCAACTGCATGATTTGCCTAGCTCTGCTGTCCTGTTTTCCTGCCATGGCAGCTGTCTAGGTATTTTGCTGCAGGCTGTGCCTGAGTTTTGGATAAGTATTGGACAGTAGCAGCAAGGTAACCTGTGGAAGATGCACCCAAATAAGTGAACTGCTCTCACCCCAGTGACAGAGCTTCAGGAAGAGGTGTCTGAGCTGAGGAGTTTCAGGGAGAAAGAGAAGGAGGCTGACTGGTGGAATCATGTGCTGCAGTTCCTGAGAGAGATGCACCAGGCAACTGCAGCAGAGGAGAAAAAGGACTCCCCAGCCTCCTCCCATCATCAGGTAGATGGAGGAAGCACAGGAGAGAGGGGATGATGGAAAAAGGTTGTTGCTTGGGGTGGCAGGAGAATCCGCTCTCTGTTTGCCTCACCTTTCCAGTTGCCTGTACACAACAAATGTGAGGCTCAGGAAGTGGATGGGCAGACAGCCGATGGTGTGGGCATAAGTCCTACTGAGATGCAAGGGCCATCTCAGCAATCAACCCGTCGCTTTTACCTCCGCTCATGTGAAGGCAAAAGGAAGTGTAGTTGTCATAGGTTACTCCTGTCTGAGGGGAAGAGAGGGTCAGGTTTCATTTATGCCATCTCTTTCACTGTTCCTCCCTACTCTTGCTGTCTATCCCCCTTACTCTTCCGTTCCCACTCTCCCTCCTTGTCTTCCCCATGCTGCCATCCTCCACTGTCCCTCACTCTCTCCTCCAACTGCAACTTCCTCTCTTTCCCTCCAAATACCCCTACTGCTTTCTCTGCTTCATCGTTCCTTTCATCCTCCCTGTCTTGTTCCTTGCACTTCTCTCATTCTCATTGTTCCTACATTTCTATCTCTTTTTCACTGTCTCTACATTTCTTTCAGCACATTGTCCCATTTCCCCTTTTTTTCTTACTTCCACTCATTTACATTTTTCGTATCTAATCTGTCATTCCTTTTTCTCTCATGTTCCCTCTGTTTTTGTTTTCTTGGACCCTGCCTCTACCACAAGTACTCTCCCTGTTTTGCATGTGCATTGTGTCTCTGGCATGCTTGTTGCCTCTACTGCATGGTTTTCTGTTGCACACTTCTTGCTTCCCTTTATTAAGCTTTACCTCCCTGCCTTACAAGCTTCTTGACTCATGTTCACCCTGTTGTACCCTTTCTGTCTCAGTTCCTGTCTCTCATACTATTATGTACACCTGGCATGCTTGAGCTCTCTCTCACACTTGCCCTCTCACGCTTTTATTCCCTCACTTCTGCAGCCTCTGTAACATTTGCCCTGTCTTGTGTGCTTTCACTCTCATATGCTGTCCCTCTCATTATGCATCCCATCTTATGTACTTCACCCTTCTTCTACCTTCTTTCCAGTGATTTCTTTCTCTTCTGCTTTCCCTCTCTTCAAGTGTGCTTCACTACTCCTTTATGTGTGCTTTCCTTCTGTCTTGTATGCATGCATGCATTTTCCCTCTCTTGCATGTGCCCCTCCTCCTGTGTGCACTCTACCTCTATTGCATGTTCTTTTCCTCTCACTTACTTGCATGGTTTACTTCTTCCATTGAGTTCTCCCTCACATTCCTTCTCTCTTGTGCATGTGCTTTTTCTTCTGCATCTCTCACATATACCCTCTCTCCCTTTTGTGCACTTTTCATCCTTCCCTGCCCCATGTAGTTTGTCTCGCTCATGCTTGTGCTTTCCTTCAGTTGTTCTTGTTTCCCCCTTCTCTCATGCCCTTTCCCTCTTTCTCTTACATACTTCCTTCTCTCACTTTCCTGCTTGCTTTCTCATGCTTTTCTTGCATGACTCCCTTTTCTAGTATGCTTTCCTTTCTCCTACTCTTTTGCATATTCTCTTCTTTGTCTCTTCTGCACCCGTTTCCATATGTAACCTTTCCCTCTCTGATTTTTTCCTTTTATTACGGGTTCTCTCACATGTTTTGTTTCTCTTCTCTATTTTACTGCCTTTAATGCTTTCCCTTTACTGCATGTAGTTCCTCTTTCTGTTGAAAAATCTCCCAGTCTCTCTTGCTTTTACTTTCTCTCCCTCCTGCACACTCTTTTCCTCCTCCTTTCGCTTACCCTTTCTCTTCATCCCCTCTCTTAATCCTGCTTTCTGTCCCTCTTTCTGCTTTTCCTCCCTCTCCTTTTCTTGCAGTTTCCTTTTGTGGAAGCTTTCAATTTCTAGCATGCTTTCCCTTTCATGCATGATTTTACTCTGCTGCATGTGCTTTTCATTTTGTCTATGGCAGTGTCCCTTGCTCTTTCTTGTACGCTGTTCTCTTGTGTATCAGTACACCTAGTCTCTCTTTCCCTCACACATTGTTGTCTACAGCTCCTCTCTCAAGTGTTCCCTCTCTTGCATGCATGCTTTTCTTCTTTCTCTGTTTTGTGTTTCCTCTCTTGGGCATGTGCTTGTCCCCTCTTGCACGCTTACCCCCTCTCAATCTCTTGCACTTTCCCCCTGTCTTGTTTGCACTTCCCCTTTCTTGGGCACACTTTCCCGCAGCCCTTTTTGCGTCCTAATGTCTTGTACGCTTTCCTTCTCACTTGTGCACTTTGCTGTTCTGTCACTTGCTTTCCCTCTTTTGCATGTACGTTCTGCCTCTAATTAACATTTTTTTCTTTTTTTTCTATATACTCCCTTTCTTGTATGTTTCATTCTGTCTTTGGCATGTTTTCTTTCTCTGTCTGATGTTTTTCATCTTTCTCTCAACACTTTCTCTTAGTTACATTTTCCTGATGTATCATGCATGTTCCCTCTGCCTCTTGTGCTCCTTCATTTTCTCATATGTGCTTTCCACTTGTTTGCTTGAGCTTTTCTTGTCTTTTCTGGGAATATTTCTCTCTTTATCACTCTCTTGAGCTCTCTTATTTAACATATGTTTCTCTTTTCTGTTTACTTTCCCTCTCAGTTACTTCTCTTCTTGATTGAACTTCCTTTCACGTAAAGTTTCCTTCCCTGTCTTATGGCTTTACCTCTATTCCACACATCTGTTCCTCTCTCTCAGACGTTCTTCACGCTCTTCAATTCTTTCTTTCTTCTTCTCAGGCTTTTCCTGTTTCTCATGCTTATCTCTTGCATGCTGTCTTGTATGCTTTTCCCATCTCCTGTGTACGCTCTGTCCCTACCTATCTTTCATTTGTCTGCTTTCCTTACAGATTCTCTGTAGTTTCCCTCTTGTGTACTCCTGTCCATAATATGGGGCATTTACAGTCTTACACATATACATTGTCCCTTATGTTTTCATGCACTTTTTTGTTTCTTACTTCTTGTATTCCCTCTGTTGTGCCCTTTTCCTCTTTCTGTCGTGCACATCAGGGCTTTCCTCCTCTCTTGTGCATGTTCTCTTGCATGCTGTACCTTCCTGTCCTTGGCTTTTTTTGTCTCTTTCATGCAGTTTGCCCTTTCATGCACTCTTGCGTGATTCAGTATCTCTCATGCTTTCCCACTTTGTTGTGTAGGCCTTTCCTTTCACACACTTTCCTTGTGTTATGGGTTAACCCCAGTCTGCAGCTAAGCTCCACACAGCCATTTACTTCCTCCCCTCCCAGTGGAGTGGAGGAGAGAATCAGAAAGGCAAATGTGAGAAAACTCATGGACTGAGGTAGAGAGAGGTTAGTGAGTTAAGCAAGGCGATGTGTGCAAGCAAATAAAAATAAGGAATTTATTCACTACTTTGCATAGGCAGGCAAATGTGTAGCCACTTCCCTGGAAAGCAGGGCCTCAGCATGCGCAGTGGTTGCTTGGGAAGACACACTGTAACAACAGATAACCCCTTTACCTCCTGGTTTTCCCCCAGCTGTTATTGCTTAGCACAACATATGGGATATCCTATTGAGTAGTTGGGGTGAGTTGTCTCATCTGTGTCCTCTCCCTATTTCTTGCATACCCTCATCCTACTTATTGGCAGTGTGTTAGCAGTGTTATTTTTCATGACAAATCCATGATGTAGCACCATGTAAGCTGCTGTGAAGAAAGTTTAACATAATCCCAACCAGACATAGTACGTGCTCTCTCTCATGCTTTAGCTCTCAGGGATTCTGATATGTGCCTCCCCTCTGCATGCTTTTTTCACACTTTTTTTTTTGCTTTCCTCATTACTCTTTTGCTCGTTCCTTCTTGCTCTCTCACTTTTCTTTGTCTTTTCCTTAAATTCTGGGGCTTCTCTTCCTTGCACGCAGTTTATGTCTTCTCATGTACTCTTACTCTTTCACTTGTGGCAGTTTCCCACTCACTGTCTCATACTTCCTAATTCTTTCTCTCACTTTTTCTCTGCCCCTCTTCTGTTTTCGATGTCTCCTTCATGCTTTTCCTTCAACATTCTTCCATTGTTCTCTACCATCTTTTCCTCTGTCTAACAATATGGCCTCTTTCTGTCATGTGTACACCTTCTCTCTCTTGCTTTCGGGCTTTTCCTCACACATGCCCTTTTGCTTTTGTATGCACTTCTGTCTCCTTCTCATATATGGTTTCGGGTTCTTGGACTTTCCATCTCTCACATGTTTTATCTTGTCTTTGCATATACCTTCCTTTTGTTGTGAGAATGCTGCAAAATGTTTCCTCTTACTCCCATTGCTTCTTTTCCTCTTTCGTGCACCAACACGCTCACTCTGTCTCACCATCTTTCCCTCTTACTTGTGGTTGCTCTCCTGCATGCCCCTCTCACTATGCACTTTTGTTCTTCCATGTTCCTTTTCCTCTCTTGTGTGCTTGGTCTCTCAATCCTTCTTGCTGTAATGCTTATCCAGTCTTTCCTGCTCTCACACCTTTTTCTTACTGTGTGCTCCTCGTCCCTCATGCATGCTTTTCCTCTCCCTTGCAGCTTCCCCTCTCTGTTTTACTGTCACCGTCTCATTCCTGCTCTCTTGCTTTTTCCCCTAGCTTAAGTTTTTCAGAATTCCCACTCTTTCGCATATGTTTCCGCTCTCATGCTTGCAGCTTTCTCTCTTGCATGATTTTTGTCTTGCATAGTTTCCCAATCTCATGTGCCTTCTTTGTTTCTCTTTCTCTTTTTGTGTACTTTTCACTCTGTCACTCTTTTCTTGTTGCTGTCCTTATGTCTTTAGTGGAGTCCTGAGCTTTGCCTCTCTTTTGCGTGCTTTAACTCCCCCTCCCACTTATGATGTCTCTTATGTCCCTGTCTCATGGGTCCCTTCTGCATTGCGTGCTTTCTTTGTCTTGCCCATTCATGTTTTCACATACTTGCTCTTTCTTGTGTGTTGTTATTCTCTTTTGCATGCTTCCTCCCCCCCCTTTTTTCTTTTGTGAGGGGGAGAGGGGAATGAAGGGGGAGGATATTTCCTGTCTGTTCACCCCTCATATGCTTCTTTCCTTCCTTCGATGTTTTTTCCTTCTCATGGTCTTGTGCTTTTCTTTTGCCTCTTGTGCTTTTCCTTTCTCACTGATTTGCTTTCTGTCTGTTCCTCCCCCAACTCCCACCCCACGTCTTCTCTCAAATATTTTCTTGCAGTCTTTCCTTTCTGTCTTGCTTGTGTTCTTTCACACAACCCATACCCTTTCTAGTGCTCTCTTTCTTGCTGCTTCCCCCCTCTAGCTTGTGGTTTCCATCTGTCTCTCAGTGACAGACCTTACTTCTTTCTGTCACATTTCCTTGTGTTTGTATGTGCACATCTTCTTAGGCATGTCTGCTCTTTCTTATATTTTATGCCCTACTTTCTCTTA
Organism: Coccyzus lansbergi; assembly: GCA_033558105.1. Lineage (NCBI taxonomy): Eukaryota > Metazoa > Chordata > Aves > Cuculiformes > Coccyzidae > Coccyzus > Coccyzus lansbergi. The sequence continues at coordinate 928,416 of JAUMJK010000468.1, forward strand.
TCCCTCTCATGCAGTTTTGCTGTCTGTCTGCCATATGTTTTCTCTCTCTCTGTTTTGGCCTTTATTGGTCTTGTGTATTTTCTCTCTCATGTGCAGATGTGCTTCCCTCCTCTGTCTTGGTTTCCCCCTTTTTCCCCGTGTTGAGCATTCTGTCCTTCTCTTGTGAACATCCAGTTGTTCCCTGTTGCTCTGTCACATGCTTTCCCTCTTTCTGTTGTCCTTTCCCCCTCTTCCCCTTATACACATATTCTTTTCTTGTTTTCATATGCATTCTCATTTTCTCATATGCTTTCCCTCTCGTTTTCATGGGCTCTTCCTTTCTTTGTGTCCCTTCTCTCTCTTACATACATCTCACCCTACTCCTTTGTGGTTTTCATAGAATCATAGAATAGAGTCATAGAACAGCCAGGTTGGAAGACACCCACCGGATCATCGAGTCCAACCATTCCTATCAAACACTAAACCATGCCCCTCAGGACCTCGTGTACCTGTGCCTACCTCCAGGGAAGGTGAATCAACCACCTCCCTGGGCAGCCTGTTCCAATGCCCAATGACCCTTTCTGTGAAAAACTTCCTCCTGATGTCTAACCTAAGTCTCCCCTGGCAGAGCTCGAGCTTCTTCCATGTATGCACACTTTCCCACTTGTATGTGTGTTTTGTTATTCTTTTTCCTGTGCTGCTCATTCTTTCCCTCAGTCTTTCACTATTTTCATCTTGCTCTCCTGTTCCTTTCTCTTTTTCCCCCTTTTCTTTGATCTCTTGAGCTTTTCATCTTTCTTATCTGCATATTCTTGTCATGCACTCTTTCCTCCTTGTTCTAATCACCCTCTCTTGTACATGCTTTTCCCCTTTCTTACATTCTCTCTCTTTCTTGTACTTTCCTTCTCATGCAGTTTCTTGGGTGTGTTTTTCCCCTCTCTTGTGTATTGTTACCCTCTCTTACATATCCTTTCCATTTTTTTTCACATGAATGTTTACCCTCTTCGTCACATGCTGTTCCTCTGTTCTACATGGTTCCCTGCTCTTGCACATGTACTTTCTCTTTTCTTCTTGATCTCTTGAGCTTTGTCTCTGTTTTCCCCCTCTAGTTTTCTCTGGCTCTCTACCCCTCTTGCTGGCATTCTGTCAATTTTCTTTTGTTCTTGCCCTCTTGCTTACTTTTCCATCTTTCCCTCTTTCAGTTGCTTTTCCCTCTCTTTCCTTTGTTTTCTCGCTTTCCCTGTTGTTTGCTGTCTTCACCTCTCTCTTTTCTATACACTACAAGCCTTTCATTTATCTTTCTTGCCATCTCACTCCCTTTCCCTCCTGTTCTTTGTTAATTCCCTTCACTTTTGCTTTCCCTCTCAGCTACTCTCTTTTGCCCATCTGCCTCTTATTGTCTTATATACCCACTTAGTTGCTCTCTTTCACTCTTCCCTTCTTCCTTAGCTGTCACTCTGTTAAGCTATTTTGTCCTCTCTACCTTTCCTTTTCTCTTGTTTTCTTTTTCAGTTTTGTTTGGCATTTTTCCTCTTTCATTTTTTCCTGTCTCAGCTCACTTCTTGCTCAGTGTCTTTCACTCTCTCTCTGCCTCAATTTCCCTCCTGGTTGCTTTATCTCACATCATCACATGGATGAAGGCATTAAATGCACCCTTAGCAAGTTTGCAGGCAACCCTAAGCTGGGTGGAAATGTCAATCTGCTGGAGGGTAGGGAGGCTCTGCAAAGGGATCTGAATAGGCTGGACGGCTGGGCTGAGACCAATGGCATGAGGTTCAACAAGGCCAAATGCCGGGTCCTGCACTTGGGGCACAACAACCCTGTGCAGAGCTACAGACTGGGAGAAGTTTGGCTAGAAAGCTGCCTGTTGAAGAAGGACCTGGGGGTGTTGGTTGACAGCTGACTGAACATGAGCCAGCAGTGTGCCCAGGTGGCCAAGAAGGCCAATGGCATCCTGGCTTGCATAAGAAACGGTGTGACCAGCAGGTCCAGGGAGGTTACTCTCCCTCTGTACTTGGCACTGGTGAGACTGCACCTTGAATCCTGTGTTCAGTTCTGTGCCCCTCACCACAAGAAGGATGTTGAGACTCTGGAGCAAGTCCAGGGAAGAGCAACAAAGCTGGTGAAGGGGCTAGAGAACAGACCTTATGAGAAACAGCTGAGAGAGCTGGGGTTGTTTAACCTGGAGAAGAGGAGGCTGAGAGGAGACCTCATTACTCTCTACAACTACCTGAAAGGAGGTTGTAGAGGGGAGGGAGCTGGCCTCTTCTCCCAAGTGACAGGGGACAGGACAAGAAGGAATGGCCTTAAGTTCCACCAGGGGAGATTTAGGCTAGACATTAGGTAAAAAAATTTCACAGAAAGGGTCATTGGGCATTGGAACAGGTTGCCCAGGGAGGTGGTTGATTCACCTTCCGTGGAGGTGTTTAAGGCATGGGTGGACAAGGTCCTGAGAGGTGTGATTTAGTATTTGATGGGAATGTTTGGACGCGATGATCCGGTGGGTCTCTTCCAACCTGGTTATTCTATGATTATCTCTCCTCTATGTTTCTTATTCTCTCTTGCTCCCTTTGTTTACCTTTCACTCTGTATCCCTTATGCTCACTTTCCCCATTATTTGTCTTTGTATTTCTTGCTGTCTTTCTCACTGATTTTATTTTACATCTATTTTTGACTTCCCACGTGATCCCTGCAACACTAGTCACTAGCCTCCCACGAGATACTTTGTATCACTGTTCACCGCCCTCTGGGCTTGGCCGCTAAGACAATTTTCAATTCTCACTGTCTGCTAGCTCACACTTATTAGCTTCTCTATGAGGATCTTATGAGAGATCCGAAGTCTTTTTGAAGTCTGGGTAAGCGCTTTTGACTGCCCTCTCCTCATCTACTAAGGCAACCATTTCGTTGTAGAACATTTTCAGGTGGGTCAAGTATAACTTCCCTTTGGTCAATGCATGCTGACCACTCCTAATCACCTTTTTGTCCTTCATGAGCCTGGAAATGGTTTCCAGGAATAATTGTTCCTTCTGAGAGAGCTAGATGAGGCTAACTGGACTGCTATTCCCTGGGTCTTTTTTGGAGACTGGAGTAACAGTTGCTTTCTTTCAGTTTTCAGGTGTCTTTCTCAATCCCCATGATTATTTAAAGACCTGATGTACCCTTGCAAAGACATCAAATAGCTCCCTCAGTACTCATGGCTGCATCCAATCTTGGCCCATGAGCTTACATATATCCAGTTTGCATAAGTGTTCTCTAACCTGATGTTCTTCCACCAGACTGTGTCTTCCTTGCTTTCTGCTTTCTCTGAGTCTGGATATGCTTAAATACCTGAGTAATGGTCTTATGAGCAAAGACCGAGGTGAAGAAGGTATTCATTACCTTAACATTTTCCACATTTTTTGTCATCAGGTTACCTGCTGCCTTTATCAGTAGCAAGGCATTTTTTTTCCCAGTCATTCTTTCCCATTCATGTACTTCCATATAAGGCCTTCTTGTTGCATTTTACAACCCTTTCCAGATTCAATTGTTAGTGAGTTTTGACTTCTCTTGGACAGTGTCTCTGTATTCCTTCTGTATTACGTGTACCTGCTTCTGGCTTCTCTGTGCTTCTTTTCACATTTCACTTTTGCCAGAAGGAAAAGGTTTCAAGTGCACTGCATCGAGGGCAGCTGATTTAACACATTAGAAACTGGTGAAGCTTCCTCAGACCCACAGCCCTGTGTCTCCTTTTGTTTTTAGCTTACAGGAGCATGCTCTCTGAAATTTCTGAGAGTTTCCACGAATCCCTGTATTTGTGCACCCTGTCACACCAGAAGCTTCAAAACAGGACCCAGAAACTGTTGTTCAAACTGCTTGCTCCCTTCCCCTCCCCCTCTCCCTCCCTGCCCCCATTCTCTTCTATTTCACTTGCACATACAGTTTCCTTCATGCACATTCTCCTTCTACATTTGTCTTTTCCTCTTTCTCACTATATCTCTTTTCTTTGTCTCTTTTTCTTTCACTCTTGTTCTCTCTCACTGTCACCATTCTCTCTCTATTTCTCTTTCCCTATTACTAGCTGTCTCCTTCTGTCTTTCATTCTTTCCTTCTCTTACTTTCTCTCTCTCCTTCTCCGTCACTTGTCCTCTCCTGCCTTTTCTGTCAGTTTTGTCTTCTACATTGTCCCCCCACTGTCCCTCTTTCTGTGTTCTTTCTTTCTCCGCTCCATTCTCCTTTCTTGGTTTGCTTCCCCTTACCATGCTGTCATTGCATAACATTGCCTTTCTGCCTGCCTTTCTGTGTGCCTCTTTTCTCTTCCCTCCTTTATCCTTTTCAATATTTCTCATCCTTCTCTTTCTCCTTTTAAATTTTACTTGCATTTTGTCAATCTCTTTATCTGTCTCTGTTTCTCTTTTGGCGTCTTTGAGTCTCTGTTCCTGATGTTCTCTAGCTCCCCACATCCACGTCTATCTTTTCCCTATCACTCTCTTGCCTCTCACCTGTTTTTCACTCCACACCCTTATCTCTCTCTCTCTCTCTCTCCTCTTTTCTCTTCTCTGCTTTCATACTCTTTTTACATAGTCCCCCGCCTTTGGTCTCTTCCCCATTTCCTTTCCTTTCTTTTCCTCCCTTTTTATGTGCCTGTTTCTGTCCAACATTTTGTCCAGCCTTTCATGGGAAAGAGGTCCTTGATGAGATCATCTAGCATCTTGTCCAGTTGTGTCTCAAAAATCTCCAGTCACAACCTCCACTTGTGACTGTGCCACGTTGCTGGGGAGATTGTTCAAGTGATTGATTGTTCTTACTGGAAAAAATATCTTATACTGAGATGAAACCTCTCCCAGGGCAGCTTATACCTGTTACTTCTTGTCTCCACCTTGTGGTGAAGAGAGCACCAATTTGTAGACACCTTTTGGGTACTGAAATACTGTGTTGAGGTCTCTCTGAGTCTAAGGACCTAACTCCTGTAGTCTTACCCTGTAGGGTGCACTCTCCAGTGTTTTGATCATCTCAGGCTCACCTTTGCACCCTCTCTTGTCTGTCTGTATTTTTTTTGAATTGTGGGGACCGGAACAGAACCCAGTATTCCAGGCCTGACAAGCACCGAGCAGAGAGATGATTGCATCTCTGCTTCTGCTACTGATGTACCTGTGGATGCAGCCCAGCATCTGATTCACTGTTGTTGCTGCAGCAGTGCTCTGCTGACTCATGGTCAGCTTGTCCACCAGCATGCCCAGATCTCTTCCTGCAAGACTTTTTCCCCCAGCCACACATATCCTAGCCTATACTGAGTCCTTTGGTTATTCTGTTCCAGGTGCAGGACTCTGCACTTGTATTTGATGAACTTCATACAGTTCTTGCTAGCCCAGTCTTACTGCCTGTTTAGGTCTGTCTGTAAGACAGTTCTCTTCTGGCATGTCTGCCTCGCCACCCAGTGTAGTATCATCAGCAAACTTGGTGACGGTCCTTTCTATGTTATCATACAGGTAATTTATGAAGATGTTGAACAACATGGCCCAGTATCAGTCCCCGAGGGGTCCTGCTTGTGACAGATTGCCAGCCTGAGTAAAATCAATTGATCACCACCCTCTGAATGTGGCCTTTTTGGCCAATTCCAACCCTTACTTGAATAATATCCTACCAATTACTTAAATAATACGTGCCTCACCTTTCTAGAAATGCCTGGTGACACTTCTCATGTGTCCATTATACTGGTATGTTCTAAACAGGTTAGTTTGAATTTAAATAACATAGGAGCTGTCTATCATAACTCTACTCAGAGCCTACCTGTCCGAACAATTGTTGGAGGCAATTTTTCTTTACATCTTTATCTAAGATGAGAAAGGTGGTTTGTTTACAGAGGTGGACAGGAAATTCTTCAGTTGCACCTTAACAGGGAATCAAGTTGTAAGTTTCCTTGTTATGCTCTGCATGTAGAATGCTTCAGGCTTTTTTTTTTTCTCCTAACTGCAGAAAGGCTAAGTGGATTTTGAAGGAGTACTTGCAGAAAGTTGACTAATGCTAGGCTTTAAAATAATTATGATTTGTGTATTTCTTCTTAGGATTTTTAATGATTTGGTCATATCTTGTTGCTCTAAAGTCTGGGTCAGTGTTAGTGGAATAAACTAATTTAATCTTGGTTTTCGTGGAAGTGAACAGACTAACACGTGCTAAGGATTTACATGAATGGAGCCTTATGGGAAAGCTTGAGGCAGCCATAATGGACAGGAACCAGTATGGTCTACCACAGAACTAGTGAGGAAAAACATATCAAGCAGAGCACGTGGGATTTCATTCAAATTCTGGAACTCAGTAGCCTCATATCCTGAGTCAGAGGTACCTGCTGAAAAGGAGTAGCTTTTTTGTGGTGAAGAAATCTAAAGATTACTTGACCATGTTGTCTATAGTACAGTTTAGCTATTTCTTTTTGCCTGTAATCCTGAAATAGACTTGGATGTTTGAACTTGTGAAGTGCTTTCTCATTTCTGTGAGAGAGGGTGAGGACTGAGCAAGTGGAAGCTGAAAAGGAGGAAGTTTCCAGTCCTTTATAAGGACTTCACCAGAAGATCTGTAATTGGTAAATAAGCACATGGAGGGGTTATATTGTATCTAGTGGACATCTTTCCCTTTAGGTTGCCAGGATTTTTAGAAGCCTTTACTGAAGGTACAGTTGATTCTTGTCCTGGCAGTTAAATGATGATAGCAGCCTCTCAGGGTGGCAGTTCAGACCTTCTGGGCCAAGGACAGCATAATTAGATTCTTGGAATCAAATATAAATCTTTGTTAGGTATCCAATATAGGGAGTTCCTTTAGAACTATTTTTATGAGCCAGACATGACTGAAGAAGGGAAAAAGGAATCTGATAATTGATATATGCCCTGTGTTTTAGATAGAGCTAGATAGAGCTCTGTTCAGAGCAGGTTAGCTAATGGTGTGTGCTAGTGAGAAGGGTTATCTCTGCTGAGTGACAGGAACCCCTTGTCTTTCTGAAGGGAAGCTTACAGCACAACTGATTATGCCAGCAGTTAAAATCACTGATATGATTCTATTTTTCCTGCTCTGGATGCTGAAATGAAGGTAACTGAACTTATTTAGGTTTTTATAGCCTTTTACAGCTAAGTCTTCATGAGAACCTGTAAATTATATTTAAGGATCACCTCCCCCAAGCTCAAGAGCAATGTTTCTCTATAAAGAAGATGTCAGGCAAAAATGCCAGGAGGCCTGCATGGATGAACAAGGATCTCCTTGACAAACTCTAAATACAAACAAGAGGTGTACAAAGGGTGGAAGCAAGGACCTGTAACCTGGGAGGAACACAAAGAAATTGTGCAAGCACCTAGGGATCAGGTTAGGAAAAAGTAAAACCTGATAAAATTCAGACTGTCCAGGGACATTGGGGGTGCAACAAGAAAAGCTTCTATAGCTATGCTAGTGACAAAAGGAAGACAAGGGAGAATGTGGCTCCTCTCTGGAAGGAAGCAGGAGATGTGGTTACCAAGGATATGGAGAAGGCTGGGGTACTCAGTGAACTTTTTGCCTCAGTTTTCTCTGGCAAGGGCTCAAGACACCACCAAAGTCACAGAAGGCAAAGGCACGGACTGCAAGAACAAAGAACCACCCACTGTGGGAGAAGATCTAAGGAACCTGAAGGTGTACCAGTCCATGGGATGTGATGAGATGAATCCATAGGTCCAAGAGGACTGGTAGATGAAGTTGCTAAGCTACTATCTGTCATATTTAAGAAGTTGTGACAGTCTAGTGAAGTTCCCACTTCCTGGAAAAGGGGAAACATAACTGCTATTCAAAAAAGAAGACCTGGGTAGTTACAGGCTGGTCAGACTCCCCTCTGTGCCCAGGAGGATCATGGAGCAGATACTCCTGGAAACTCTGATGAGACACATGGAAAATAAGAAGGTGATTAGTGTCTGACTTCATGGCTTTATTAAAGGTAAATCATGCCTGATTAATTTGATGGACTGCAATGGGGCTACAGTGATAGTTGATAAGGGAAGAGTAACCAACATCATCTACCTAGACTTGTACAAGGCATTCAACATTGTCCCTTACAGCATTCTTGTCTCTAGATTGGAAGCACATGGATTTGATGGATGGACCACTCTATAGATAAGAAATTGGCTGGGTGGTCATACTCAAAGGGTTGTGGGAGGTCAGTGGTGAGTAGTGTTCCTTAGGGGTCAATACTGGGACTGGTGTTATTTAACATCTTTGTTGGAGACGTAGGCAGTGAGATTGAGGGCACCCTCAGCAAGTTTACTGATGACACCAAGCTGTGTGGTGCATGCAGGTTGAGAGAGGTGATTCTCTTCCCTCTACTCTGCTGCCATGAAACCTCATGTGGAATACTGTGTTCAGTTTTGGTGTCCTCAGCCCAGGAAGGACATGGATCTGATAGAGCAAGTCCAGAGGAAGGCCACAAAGAGGGAAGGAAGCTTCCTCCAGTGGAAGGCTGGAGCACCTCCCATAGGAAGACAGAGAGTTGGGCTTGTTTAACTTAGAGAAGGTTCTGGGTAGACCTTAAGTCTTCCAGTGCTTAAAGAGAGCCTGTAGGAAAGGTGGAGAGGGCCCTACAGTCCACTGTAGGAACAGGACGAGGGGAAAAGGTTTTAAGCTGAAAGAGAGTAGATTCAGATTATATATTAGGAAGAAATTCTTTACTGTGAGGGTGGTGAGGCACTGGAACAGGTTGCCCAGAGAAGTCATGGAGCCTCATTCCTGGAGGTGTCCAAGGCCAGGCTGGATGAGGCTTTGAGCAGCCTGATCTAGTGGGAGACGTCACCCCTGGCTGGGGGCAGGGGGGTGAGGTAGCGGGGGTGTTGAACTAGATGGTCTTTAAGGTCCCTTCCAACTCAAACCATTCTGTGGTTCTGTAAGCCTTCTAGAGTCCCCTGTAACACTACCACATACACTTGACTTTACCTAGGTAGTTTTAGTTTCTCAGCCTTTCTTACTGGGGAAGAGAATGCACAGAAAAATCAGTGGTTATCCCAAGTTTCTGGAAAAATTTTCCCCCATTCCTGGAAAAATTACAGCCCTAGGGTTCTCCTTGATCACACGCCTGCATATTTTTAAAAAGTTTATTTAATTTGATGGGTTAGCATCAGGGTTGGAACACCACAGTATATTTTCAGATTCTTTGTGGAAGCAGTTGTAAGGGTGTCTGTGCAGGTTTTTTGCTTGATTTTTAAACTATAAAACTTGTGCCATGACCAACCAAGTATTCTGTGTAGCTGGGAGACGTGCTTTCACAATAAGAGTTGGTTTTCCTTCATGTTTTCAGCAATCAGGATTTTGGAGATCAGAAAAAGGCAGAAAACCTATTAATAGCACAATTTCTTGGCTATGTTTTTTATGTCTTAAATATTCAATTAAAAGAAAGGATTTTTGTTGAAAGCCAAGATGCACTCTGGACTATACTTAACATTTGCAGTTGTAATATGGCATGTTCAGCAATGTGAATCTGTAGTGTTCTTTTGTCTCCAAAGGCATTCTTTTTTCTGGATCTAGCAATCTTCAGCACCAATCTCACATGAAGTTTGGAAATGTTTTGTCTTTAACACATTCAGATTTGTCATTAAAGCCCCAGAAGCTAACTTGCTAAATGAGCTCAGTATTAGAGGCTAGGTACTTTTTTTTAATGCTGTGTTATGCAGAGGCCTGACTAATGTGCTGGTTCTGCTAGAACATGGAGGTAGCGTGTACAGTTTATGTTCCTCTATGCTCTTCTCCTTTTTGTATAAAAGAATAACATTCATTACTACAGAGTCAGTTCAATATGAAGTAGGGAGAGGTTGTGCTTTACGTGTCCTGTAATCTGTTATTTTCACTGAAACAACGCTTGAGACACTGCAAGGTTATAGTATCATAGAATGATCAGGGTTTGAAAAAACCTCTAAGATCACCAAGTCTGACCATTACTTAGTACACCACCACCATGCCTGCTATTCATTACTAGCTGATCCAGCTCATAAGTGGAAGGATACATGGGTGGCATGCCACAACCAGCTTTCTATGCTACCTAGCGACTTTTTTGGGAGTAATTTGAGAACCAAAAGAACTACCTGGATTGTCTTGGTCATGTTATCAGCAGAAACCTGATCCCTGGCTGCATCTTTGTCACCCAGCAAAGCCCTGTACCCTCCTATGGTCACTCTCTGTGTGTAGAATGAACAGAATGAGCACACTAAGTCATTATTCGTAGCTATTCAGCAAATAGGGGGTCTGACAGAAGCAAGAACTAAAAATGGTGCTGTGATCAAAGAATTAAATTGTTACTTTAGCATCAAATTAGCCAAGTAGGTCGAACTGCTCATGCTTAGTCATTCCAGTGCTGTTTCTGCAACAACACAGGTGGGAGCTTTTATATCAGCTCCAAAATAAAGCAAATTATCCTGCTATTGAACCCCACTAACAATTTAGGTGTGGATACTGTGTGCTTCTGTTGCTCTCACTCAGTGGCAGTGCTGCATTATGCTGTGCATTTGTCCAAGATTTCTCTCTGCAGGTAGGTGTCTGTTTTGTTGAAAGATGAGGCAAGTGCTAAGACCTTTTGGAAGTAAAGGTATTATCTAAGCAGGAAACAGTTCATTATTTCTACTGTATCAGAATAGGAAAATAATGTACCATTTGCTTACTGACTTGGGGATTCTTTGCTAGTATTCATAACGCAAAAATGCAGAATTTAAATGTTATTAGTAAAGGTTACTGTGTGTTCTCATTACAGTATAAAGTGCTAGTATCTAAAACATTATGTCTCCCTAATTTTTAAGCCAAAGAAGTTAATGCTAAGAGATTCAATTCAAAGTAATCTTCCAGCTAGTTTCTTCATAGTTAAAGTAGCCATTTTTTAAAATTTTAACACTATTGATTTGTGATTAAGAGCTTTCTCAAAATGGGGCACTAAATTTGTGTGGTAAGTGAGCACAAACTAGGGAAGAAGATAGGAGATAAAATTTAAAATGGAGGGCTCTTGATATATAACTTGGGGACTACCTTGATGGTGTATCAAGTGCATTTTTTTTTAAAAAGTGGTTAAAAATTGCTTTTTTGCCTGTCTGCCTTAAGCCCCATTTCCTCTGTTTATTTAGTTGTATTGTCTGACTACTACAAATCTTTCTTTTATTCACATCAGCATGAAAACAGTTAAGATTGAGTGGACTGCAGCATGTTTAATCCTTGTGAACAAAATCAGTTATTAAGCATAAGGCTGGTTATTAACACAAACTCTCCAATGACTGATAGTTTTGCAGAAGCTGGGAGCAGCCCAGTTCACTCCCAGGTTGCTGTTTCCTTGGCTAAGCAGTGAGGGAAATACTTTCCTGTGAACTGAATGTGTATTTTACAATTGTCCATACCTGCTGTTCTTAGCTGATCTCTCAACTCTACTTTCATGACCTATTCTTCTTTCCACTGCAAGCCTTGGAAATTTTGCTTCTGACTTAGCTAGAAGACAGGACTGTATACAAATTATTCTGATTTAAAGAATAATAAGTTTAATGATTTATCCAAAATACTGCATTCTGTAGCTTACTTAGTCATAAGTGACTAATTTACATCTTACAGAAGTGCTAGCCTTTTTAAATTTTTATTACTTGGTTCAAGATCAGAATTAAAAACTGGGAGGAGCAGAATAAATTCTCAGATCAGGATTTCAGTGTAAATAATTCCTGCTTTTTGCCAGTTTGTTCTCGTGGGAATTGATGTGAGGTATTTTGATGGAGAAAGAAAATGTTCTGCTTGTTGTTAAAGTAAAATACCTTTATTCCTTCCTTTTGTCTGAACAAGTGAGCATCTGAATTTGGTGTGAATTAGTCTCAGCAGACTTGGTTTGGGGAAAGCAGGCACATGCCAGCCCAGTATCCTTGGCTGGGAGTTGACATCTCAGGGTGGGGAGAACAATCAAAGTGCTGAAAAACCCTTTCACTTCCATTTTCAGCTGACTTCTATCACCCACCAGAATATCTCAATTAGCAGATTTAGACCATGTAGGTTACCTATGCAGCAGTGAAGTAGGCCCAGCTGAGATAAGCTACTGTGTAAGGAATGCCATGCTTATGTAAGCCTAGAATATGATGGGTATTCTCAGGAGTATGTTATGTTACCTAGCTTTCCAAAGTTTCCCAACAGCACAATTTTTACGTTACTTTGTGTAATGTTACTGGCTATAGATAGCAGTGTACTGTGGCAAGTTTTATGCCCTTCACAAAGGGAGCAAACTCCATCTGATTATCGATTGTATTGTTTGGTTAAATTTATGAAGAGTACTGAAGTCTTTCTTCTTCTTACCATCCAGATTTTATAGAAAGGCACTGGAAGACCAACAAGGCATGAAGCTATGTTTAAACTGCTTAATGGAGACTTTAACGATAGAATAAAGTCGATTAAAGCACAGAACCTTCTAAGTTTGTAGTAAACTACTGGGTGCCTTTGTTGAGGTGACAATTCCTATGCTTATGTTTAACATACTTACACATTATAGGATATATAGAGGTGACAAGGACAAGCTTTGCTAGTTACATTATTGCATCAATTATGAGTTTTCCAACACAAAATGGAGAACTGTGAATGTTCTGTGTGTTGTGAAGTAATGCTAAAGAGTGGGGGAACTCATTACTAAGTTTACCTAAGAATGAACTCTTCTGTTTTTGTTACCAGGAATTCAGCGGCAGTGGGTCACGGCTGTTTCTGCTATGCTTTGATGCGTTCAATTCCAGTTGCCATCTACATTGTTTTGGTAACAGGTCTGCGTTACCACCTGTTCATATGGAGCGTCTTCTCGCCAAAACTGCTTTATGAGGGAGTGCATGTATTTATCACAGCTGCCATCTGCTTGTTCTTCACAGCCATGGATCAGAACCGCTCTCACAACATGCAAGATTGAAAACAAGTGTGTAGAACACAGTTCTGCATTGCGCTATCTGGTGTGTCACAAATGGAAGAAGGAAAATAATGACTTCAAATTTTTGTGCAGAATTTGAAGAGTAACCTTGTGTATTCTAGCAAAGGCCCTGTCCTGTTTTTAAAACTGACTTTCCTTTAAAAATACTGAATTGAAATAAACTTTTAAAATGGATAACTTCTGTTCTGTAGCTGTCATTATAGCAGTCTCTGAATAACAGAATGAAAATATTACATGATATGAATTTAAAAATGTACATCTTAATATAAACACAGGCCAGTATCTCATGGGCACTGAAAAAAATTTTTGCACGTATGATTTTTTTACCTTCTTAGGCTACAGAATCTTAAAAATATAGAGGATTTCTTGGTGCTGCTCACAAGCTCTTATATTCATTAGCTTGGGTCAGGCTTTTGTTTTGTTTCTAGTGCGTGTATTGAAGTTATTATTAAATTATCAAATCATTATATAAATAACTCAGGTAAAAGATTTTTTGTTTGTTTTGCATAGCCACCATTTCTGTTTTAAGGTGATGATTTCTTTGTAAGATGAGTGCAATCACTGTAATGGATTTTGATCTGCACTTCAGGCACTGGGTAAGAAACTCTTAATGGACTAACAAAATAATGCATCTTTTATGGGGTTCATTCACTGCTAAAATGCTGTTCTTCTTTTTATTAACATATAGCTCTTATATCAGGTTGTTGGCTGATGTACTGAATATTTGATCATGTGTTCCGCACTAGGATAGAGAGTTATAAGCCATGAGCAGGAAAATACTTTAACAGGATAAGTTACCAGCAGAATAAAGGTTGTGTTTGCATCACCTTCCCCCTAATACCCGACTAGCCACCTCATTAGAACGGGCTATAATTAATTACCAAAAATGTTGTTTTCCTTTTTTCCATAAAGTAGATACATGTTGCTGATTATCATGATTATTAATAGTCTACGTATGAGGGTTTTGGCTCTTATTTTTCTCTATGCTAGCACCCAATAGGGTTTAATCTAAATATATTAGAGATTTAGCAAAAGAGAAACATACAGAGAACTCAAACTTTTGTTAAAAATCTGAAACCAAAAGGCTTTTAAGACTTAAGTGGTTGTCAACGAATTTGTTAGGATCATAGATAGGCTTCTCATCTCATTTCAGATAGAGCAAATTGTAAAAAATAGGCCTTTAGGTTTTATACTTTAGTTTTAGGTCATCTTGATCACTAATAATGAGAATTTTTTTTCAGCTGTAAAACAATAAAGTACCCTGGCAACATATTTGCCTGGAGAAGAGACTACTGGATCTTAATGTCATTCACTGTGACCTGATGGAAGTTTGAAAATTAAGTATATTTAATAAATTGTTTTTCACTGCAAATTATGGAATATTTAAAATAGTGTGTGTTTGTGAATGTTGTACACATTTATAATTTTCATCATTCTCAGTATTTTTCTGGTTGCCTGTTGCCTAGCAACCATACAAGGATTAATGACATCTTCTCTTTTTGCTTATTTGGTTAATTCCTAAGCAATCCTCCCTAGCATACGTACGGAATATGTTTAGAAGAGGTTTGATTTGGAAAAAAAGTGTGCTGTTAAAGAGACAGAAGAGGCTGGGGGGAAGTTGCTTCTGAGGTACAGAATCCTAAACCAATATGAGATGGCATTTCGAAGGTCTTTAGTTCCTTTGTTGTGTTATGTTTTGCTTCTAGGGTAGTTCCTTAGACTACACTATTTCATAAAATGTCAAAGTATTGCCTATGTTTTAAGACACTATTTCTTCAGATTACTTAGTTAAGTAATCAGTGTCTCCTTTCTCATCTGAAGTTGAAACATGTTGAGATTGGATCCAGGAGAATAGGTCTTCAAGACTGGGAAGGGAAGGAAGGAGGAGAACTTAGGCTGCATATCTGGCTTCAGTTAACACAAAAATGTGGGTGATACCTCAAGTTTTGACACATGGTGTATTTTTTCCTTTAGCATTTTCACTGCTGGTCAGAGCCAGATTCAACCTGTTACAATGGTTTTATGCCACCCTCTACTAGATTTGACTACATTACTACCAGTCAGTGTGGCTCACTGCCACCTGAAGATTGTGATCTATGTCCTGTATCACAGGATCACAGAACAACCAGGTTGGAAGGGACCCATCGGATCTTCTAGTCTAACCATTCCTAGCTAACACTAAACCAAGTCCCTCAATACCTCATCCACCCGTCCCTTAAACACCTCCAGGGAAGGTGACTCAACCACCTCCCTGGGCAGCCTATTCCAAGGCTGAATGGTCCAGAGTGTCATGGAGTTCTGGTTAAAATAAATTAAAAAAAAAAAAAAAAAAATCAACAAACCCGAACAAACACCAAACCAGGTATTAAACTGCTTCAGTTTGCAATGTCTTCCAGGAGAAGCGTTGCTTGGGTTGACTAACCCAGTGAACTCACACCAGGGACAGTTGTTGAAATGCTTAGTGAATTATTAGATTGTTGTCTAAATAAGTGACTATAAATGAGTGACTGATTAGGTTAGTGTAGATCTTCAGCATGTCTGCGTTCATCTGACCCTCTCCAGACATTTGTGTTAACCATGAATAATCTTATATCACGGAAGTTTATGGTGAATAGTGCCTTGTTTTGGCCTGAGAATGAGAAAGCATCAAAGAGCCGTTTTGGCTGTGGTCAGCTTCTGAGAGAGAGGACGTGGAGGTGATAAAGGTGGGCTCTACTCATAAGGGAAAAGACACAGTCCCAAAGGTAAGAAGTGCAAGCTGCAATATGGAATTTCGCCAGGAGGTCAGAGGAGCCTCTTCTCCTTTGGATATTTATACTCTGGAATGGGGCCTAGACCTCCACCCTTGGATTTCTTACCCTCTTGGAGTAGGCTCTTGTGGGCTGGAGGTTGCATTGGGTGAGTTCCAGAGGTCTCTTCCAGGCAACATTTGTCAAGGATCTGTGCTTTCATTATATTTAAAGTTGACTGCCATTTTTTACTGGTCATTTCCCAGGCTGCTTGCTGAAGTCAAAGGGCTTGTCATTGATTTCATAATAAAAAGTTGAAAAATTAAACCAATACGGAATGAAACAACTGTGTCACTTTTTTTTTTTTTTAAGAAGTAAATGCAGCAGCTGAAAACTTGTTAATTTTGGGTTTATTTTATGTAACCATATACTTCTGAGTTGGATACAAGCATCACTGGAAGAAGAGGTCTAATGCTGTCTGCTTTTAGCCAGTGTCATCAGTACCTTTAGCTTGAGGGTTCCCTGATGTGATGAGGAAAGGTCCTATTTTTCCATTGCTCCTGTTGTGATTCAGATTATTCCCCAAAATATTTAGCTTGCGTATCGGATCTCAAATGAAAGTTGTGCTCTTGCTGGATACATTTGGTAGGACACATACACAGAGGTGACTTGATTTCTGAAGTTGTTTTTCTGTCTTAAGGCTAAGAACTCAGCAT
This sequence comes from Coccyzus lansbergi, assembly GCA_033558105.1. Classification (NCBI taxonomy): domain Eukaryota; kingdom Metazoa; phylum Chordata; class Aves; order Cuculiformes; family Coccyzidae; genus Coccyzus; species Coccyzus lansbergi. Next base: position 944,735 of record JAUMJK010000468.1, read on the forward strand.
GTGAACATTAATCTCTGCTTAAGGTGTAACTCAAGTTCACTCTGTAGCTCAAAGCACACACTTTTTGAATCAAATTGTGAAATTAAAAATGAGAGTGGTAGCCACTAGAGATGAGTGTCAGCATGATGCTTGGTCTCAGAACTTTCATCACCTGTGATTTTTTATGCTTCTGATTTTACTGCTGCTGTGTGTTATATTTGGTGACACCTACTGCGAAGACCATTCACAATGCAGAGCATGACACAGCACAGCTCACATGGCTAATGTACACCCAGTACTGCATGGCTAGTGTATTAGTCACTGACCAGAAGACATGAGATATAAAGCACCTAGAATCTCCTGAAGACGTTAACCTGGGAGGTGATAATATCTGATGAGATGGGAAGAGTTGAGCTGAACTTTTCCTCACACAAAAAAATGAAAGCTGCTCAAAGAGCTCTGTCTTTGGAGGCTGTTGGACTTCCCAGGGGGTCAAAATAGTCCTGCCTGTTCCCAAGACTTTTGTTGAGCTGCAAAAGGTGTTTCTGTAGGCTGAACCTCTGAAAAAGCTGAGTCTGGCTGCAGAAATGTCACTGGAGAGTGATATATGGTCTGCGGTTGTTTAGATTTGCTGTTTTGTCACCAGCTGTGTACAGTAGTGGCTGAGCAATTAGTTTGTAGATCCTTTGGGTGACTGGGCTAGGTAGGACGGGGCCTTGGGCAGCCTGGTCTAGCAGGAGGTGTCCCTGCCCACTGCTGAGGGGTTGGAACTGGGTGATCTTTAAGGTCCCTTCAAACGCCAACTATTCTATGATTCTGTGAAAACTCGTGGCTGAATCATACCTAGGGCCATGGAAACCAACATCTTATTCTCTAAAAGTAGACTTTATAAGGGAAAGTGACAAGCAAATCTAGTATCTGCAATTCTACCTCAGTCCCTGCACGTAGTACTTATTACAATTGGCTATAAACTACCAGATGTACTTGACGGATCAAAAATGCAAGACATGAAGACAGAATGGAATGTGTTGTGGGTGAATTTGTTTTGAAGAAAGGTTTAAAAAGAGACCAATGTGACTTCTGCAGGTCTCTTGACTGTGCATGAACTCCCTCTGCTTTTTACTGCTCAGGACTTTTGGCAGTGGCAACTGAAATCCTAGTTCCTCCAGAAAATCTGTGTTGGAGATGCCTTGACCATGGAAGAAGGTCCTTTTCAGAGCTGGGGCACAGGAGACAGCTGCTGAGAACAGACAGAGGCCCATTAGAGAGGTTTTTGCTGTCTGCAGCGTTACCGGTGTGTGTGTGTGTGAGTATGTGAACAACTCCTTTTCAGTATAAGTTTTGACAGAAGGTGTTCTGTGTTTTCTGTTTAGTCTTGCTAGGCAGTATGCCGCAGCAAAGGAATCCCAGGCTTCTTGCTTTCCTATAAACTTCCTGAGCTAGCCCCTGGGGATATGCTGCAGGAGGTAAACACACGCGTACGCTGAGACCACAGCACAGTGTTTCATGTAGGCACTTGCACTGATGTGCCAGCATGTGTTAAATCCCTCAGTGAAAGCAGCATGGGACACAACTTTGGTTTACAAAGCAAAGCCTGATGTGTGAAGCGTGTTAAAAATGAATACATGGAGAACTACTCACATCTCACTGGCCTATCTGGCCTCCTGAAAGGATGCCCCTGCAGGGTAGTTGGGCACTGTGTACTCTTCAGGTCTGGGGAGAGGGGATGGGAAGGGGGCTCCTTTCTTATGCTTTCAATATGGGGCCGAGATGATTCCTCAATGGGAAGAACAGGGACAGTAGAACTGTGGTGATGGAGGTACAGGGGCAAAATAGGGAAGGACTTCGTGGAGGCAGCTAGAAGGAATTTTCATGTTGCAAAATAGTTTCTGTAAGGTGGGAGAGTGCTGTAAATCCCATCTGCCCTAGTAACACATAGAGCATCTCCAAGTGAGCCAAACTGAAGCCATTTTATGAGAAATCAGGATACAAAACCTTACAAAATCAAGGGAGTTGTCTGACTGGAATTGATAGTTCACTGACACATAAACTCAAAATAGCTGACTTCCAGTGCACTTTCATCTCCATGTCCTAGTCAGAGGAAGGCTCTGACTAGGTGGGGAGAAAGGTGATGTAAGGAAACAAAATTTGTGTAAGCTGTTTCTACAAAACCTGGACTACAGTTGAGGCCTTAACACAACATGAGGTCCTATATCTCTGTGCTAAGCATCAGCAATATATCATAGACAAGGATCCCGGGGCATATCCCCACTAAATTCTGGGTGGTCAGTACTTAATATTCAGTCCACATAAAAGCAACTGTCTGATGAGTCTGTACAGGTAAGCTTTTAGGCTTCCTAGCTCAGACTATGGTCAACACTTGTGGCTCTGCCTCACCATCCTCTTGGGCTCTGGATGGCTCTTTTGGCTCCAGAGAAGAGATGCTGGGCAGAAATGACACCCTTTCCACCTTTCTCTGCACTGCTGCGTCTGTTGATATGTGTGAGACCAGATGCACTAGACTCTCACCTCAACAGAGATGTAGCCCAGACTGCCATACAGCCTTCTCGAGGCATGGACTGTTAGTGGGGGTAAATGCCTTTTCCCCTTCACTAAGTGGTGTGGGAACATGCCTGAGGGCTGCCTGAAACCAGAAGGAACACAGAGCATTCTCCTACTTTGCAGATCAGTAATGACACACAGTTAAAGATAGGTCAGTCTTTTGTTTTGTGTCCCCTGGAAAAGCAACAGTGCCTGCTCATTTGCCATACGGTGAGTTTGGCAGGGTCAACATGATGACAACAACTATATTATGTGCTACAGCATGGTCAGCAGACAGGTATAGCACAAACAAGCTATTTAAAGCCTGGAAATTCTGATAAAATACTACATGATTAGCAAAGTAATTTTAATGCATTTGCAACAAATGTGCTCATTTGCATGAAGAATGCAGTGAACATAGATTAGTTGAAACAAAAGCTCAGCGATTGGGTAGTTTTCCTCTTTGATGTAACCATTATAATTATTATAGTTTGTATTTTTATACGTGATAGTTTGAAAATGTCTTAGCTGAATACAGAGCAAGTGTAATTTCTCCAAAAGTCTTTCACCTGTTGCTCATGATGCTTAACTCAAATTGTCAGCTTCTTTTCATCAGATCAATTAGATTTCCTTACATCCTTACATGTGACGCCCCACCCAAGACCCTTCAAAGATACTGTTTGCCTCAAACACTCTTTTTAATGTTATTACTTAATGACCTTGCTCCATTCCCACTGAAATCAAGGGAAATTTGCTCAAACTGCCAAGAGATCCTAGAATTGCAAATCATTTCCAGTTACCATCACTGAATTCTTTTGCTTGCTTGATGCTGTATTGTTTAAAATACCTTAAGCACTCTTAGAAAATAAAGGCCAAATCAGTTTAATTCTGCATTTGAAATGTCAGTGTCATGCTGCTTTTATGTAGGCATATGCATATTGAGTATTATTTTCTGAGTGTAATTGCCTTAAGTGCTGTTGATCGTGCAAAGAGTATGATGCATTCTCTGACTCAAGGGTCTGAGAAACAAAGATCTAAATCCTGCAAATGCTTAAACATGTGGAGAAAGCCCTCTCAAGGGATTACACAGACATCTAGCTACTCTTGCGTTCAAGGCTGGTGTGCAAATTTAGTAGACTAAAACCATCAGAAGCACACAGCATCTCATCTCTGGTCATTGGAGGGTCATTGGAGGGAGAGACTGGGCAGTATAGAAGGACAGATGAGAACAGGAGTAGGCAGGAGAACAGTGGTATGGAGCATTTGGAATCAGAGGGAAGCAGCCAGATGGGGTGTAAAAAACACCAGGAAGACAGGTGAACAGAGGGGAAAAAGGTAAAACTGGAAAATGTGTGAATATTGGGTCAGGCCACAATCCTTCAACTTACTAGTGGTAACATGAAAAAATTGGGCTGAAGTCTGTTTCAAAATGTTTGTAGAGGGCTTGTTGACTAGCTTTGCTCCACTCTATTCCTGAATTCAAATATCAAAAAAATAAAGAGCGGTTTGGAATGTTAAGACTGGACAGAATGAGCAGTGCTGGAAAAAGACCAGTTTGAAGACCAGTAGCATTTGTAAGAGCTGCCAATTCAAACTGTCTGCATTTACTTAGCACCCTCCCTCTCCATTTAGAGAAAAATTCATCCTGTTCTACATTGCACAATCTCTCATGAACAGCATCTTGCATTGCAAACTTTGTGTGCTGAGATCTCATAATCCGTAGTGGTTTCTGTTACCTGTTAATCTTTAGCCTGGTTTGCTGACTGGCCAGCACTTTGTGGAATCCTGTCACAATAGCCCTTACAGCTGCAGACAAGTTTAGAGCACTGTATCTTGATGTAGTGGAGGTATTAAAACAGTACGAGAAAGATGAGGACCTGTTCATGCTTGTTCAGAGGAGGACCACAACAATAATGAGAGGTATGGAACACCACTTCTGTAAAGAAAAGCTGAGAAATTTTTGGTTGTTTAGCCTGGAGAAGAGAAGGCCTATCAGTACTCAAAGAGAACCAATAAGAAGATTGAACAAGCTTCTTAGTAAGGCCTGTAGTGACAAGGTAATGGTTCAAAACCAAAGGAGGTTAGATTAAGACTCAAGAGAAGGAAGAAATTTTTCATGATGAAGGTGGTGAAACATTGGAACAGGTTGCCCAGAGAGGTTGTAGATGCCCCATCCTTGAAAACGTTCAAGTTCAGGTTGGATGGGGCTCTGAGCAACCTGATCTAGTTGAAGATGTCCCTGCTTACTGCAGGGAGGTTGGACTAGATGACCTTTAGAAGTCCCTTCCAACTCAAACCTTCTGTGATTCTATAAAAAAACAGAAAATCATTGGGATACCTGTAAATGTGATACACATATATCTATAGGCACCCTGAACATTGGTAGAGTAGAGAATAATTTCCTTTTTCATCTGTGAAAGTTTAACAAAACACTTGCTTACGGCTCTTCCTTCACTGAGTCACTGGCTCCCTGAAGGTATCATCTGCAGAAAGGCCCTCTCACAGCTTGTAAATGAAGGAGGGACGTTTGTTTTATGAAGGACAGAGCCAAAGTTCTTGAGAGTGGCTGGGAAATTTTTGTCTTAAGGAGAGTGTTTCACTGGTGAAATTAAAACCACAGCAATCTATGAATAAGTATTATATCTGCGAAATCCCTTCTTTTCTAGACATGCCCTCACACAGGATCATGCAAGGCCATTGCAAGTGGAAGGTAGCATGTGTGTTTGGTTTTTTGCCAATTTCTTTGGTAACCTTTCTACTTCACATGCATCTTCTCTCTCCTGCTATATCTACTGCAGCTTCTGAGTCCCTGCGAGACTTAGCTGCACGGAAGCCAGCTTATGAGAACTTTGCTGTATTGTGACTCTTTCAGGGTGGCTCTCACAAGCTTGTCCACGTCTTTCTGAGAATATGTATTCTCATGTCCTGTATTTCACAGAATCACAGAACAACCAGGTTGGAAGGGACCCATCGGATCTTCTAGTCCAACCATTCCTAGCTAACACTAAACCAAGACCCTCAAGACTTCATCCACCCGTGCCTTAAACACCTCCAGGGAAGGTGACTCAACCACCTCCCTGGGCAGCCTGTTCCAATGCCCAATGACCCTCTGCGTGAAAAACCTCCTCCTAATCTCCAGCCTAAATCTCCCCTGGTGGAGCTTGAGGCCATTCCCTCTTGTCCTGTCCCCTGTCACTTGGGAGAAGAGGCCAGCTCCCTCCTCTCCACAACCACCTTTCAGGTACTTGTAGAGAGTAATGAGGTCTCCTCTCAGCCTCCTCTTCTCCAGGCTAAACAACCCCAGCTCTCTCAGCCGCTCCTCATAGGGTCTGTTCTCCAGCCCCTTCACCAGCCTCGTTGCTCTTCTCTGGATTTTCTCCAGAGCCTCAACATCCTTCTTGTGCTGAGGGGCCCAGAACTGGACGCGATATTCAAGGAGCGGCCTCACCAGTGCTGAATACAGAGGGAGAATCACCTCCCTGGACCTGCTGGTCACACCATTTCTGATACAAGCCAGGATGCCATTGGCCTTCTTGGCCACCTGGGCACACTGCTGGCTCATGTTCAGTCGGCTGTCGACCAACACCCCCAGGTCCCTCTCCTCCTGGCAGTGTTCCAGCCAGGCTTCTCCCAGTCTGTAGCTCTGCATAGGCTTGTTGTGCCCCAAGTGCAGGACCAGGCATTTGGCCGTGTTAAACCTCATGCCGTTGGACATTGCCCAGCGGTCCAGCCTGTCCAGGTCCCCCTGCAAAGCCTCCCTACCCTCCAGCAGATCGACACTTGCACACAGCTTTGTGTCATCTGCAAACTTGCTAAGGGTACCCTCAATGCCCTCATCCAGGTCATTGATGAAGACATTGAACAGGACTAGACCCAGCACTGAGCCCTGGGGAACACCACTTGTCACTAGCCTCCAGCTGGACTTAACACCATTTACCACCACTCTCTGGGCCCGGCCATCCAGCCAGTTTTCTACCCAGGAGAGTGTGCGTCTGTCCAGGCCAGAGGCTGACAGTTTCCGTAGCAGAATGCTGTGAGAAACTGTGTCAAAGGCTTTACTGAAGTCCAGAAAGACCACATCCACTGCCTTTCCTTCATCCAGCAGCCGAGTGACTTTGTCATAGAAGGCGATCAGGTTGGTTTGGCAGGACCTGCCTCTGGTAAACCCATGTTGACTGGGCCTGATCACCCGGTTCTCTTGTAAGTGCTTCATGATAGCACTCAAGATCACCTGTTCCATGACTTTCCCTGGCACTGAGGTCAGACTGACTGGCCTGTAGTTCCCGGGATCCTCCCTGCTACCCTTCTTGTAAATGGGAATGTAAATTTCACCTAGCTATGTTGAAAGAAACCTAGCTAGGTTTCAAGACGGGGAAAGGCTCTTCTATGTAGTAGTCTTGTACCTCTACCTCCACATATTGATATATGCACTGCAGGTTTCCCAGGTACTTAAGTGCTGGTATGGGAGATTTTACTTTTTCAGAGTGTGAAGTTTTGGCACAGGTGGGTTGTGAGGGAAGACAGAAACCTCATATCTATGATGCTGGACACTAGCACTGCCTAAAGGTCCCTGTTGCTTCTGTCTCATGATGATCTGTCCCTGGGGACTCACATGGAGCTGCGCAATTCAGCTTAAACTTGGCAGGTAAGTCATGGGAACTTCTGGGACATGGTGAGAAGATCAGCCTCTGTAGACATGGATGGCCAAGGTCAGCTAGTTTCAGTACATATACTGGTACAGCTGCACTGTCAGTGTATGAGGGGGAGTAGCTGCAGCATGTGCTGGAGCCAGGTGTAAAACACTGCCCTGAGTCAGTGAGGTCTCTCTGCTGGCTGATTTCAGTGAGTTGTCCCCTTGTCCTTGAAAGTGGTCGCATGCTGATACACAACACAACGCCGATATACAACACTAAATCAGGTCCCGAGCCTCTGGCCTCCTTTCTTACAAAGGCTGCTTCAGTGTCTGAGCAGCACAAGCTTCCTGCATGGAGCATGTGCTGAGATGTCTTCTGGTGAGTTGAACCACAAACTGAAAACCAGCCATTATGTCTGGTTGTCTGCTATTTATTGCTATTAATGTACTTGATACAATTTGGCAGCAGTGATTGGAATTAATTGGGGATTTGCAGGCTGTGAGATGTAGCTTTCTCTTGAGATTGTGTCTTTAAGGATTAGCTGCTATTTAAAGCAGCAGTGTATGGACTTGCACAATAGTTTTGTGCTCTGTCTATCCAGCTGTTCTGGAGAAAGAAGTGGTGCCTGTGGGTACAAGCTTGAAATTCAGTGCTCTGCTGCTCTGCCTTGGCTACCCCAGCCCTGGTGAGATTGATCTCACTGAGCTTCTAGTATTAAGGTGTAGGCTTTCAAGTTCTCTTCTATACTGAGCTCTGCGTTGCGACAGTTAATGTTGCACTGGAAACCTATGTAGCCTTCATCTTTTCAGGAAGGGACTGTTGCTACTTGACAGCCACTTCTTGGGGGCTAAAACAACTGCTATTCCTGGTTTGCTTCTTGACACAGGCAATTCAATCTGCTGCTTCCACTTGCAGAGTTCATTCTCTGCCCCCGGGGGTGCTGGGAATTAAGCAGCTGAAAAACAATTTAGAAAAACGACCTGTGAAAAGGGGGCAGAAGAGTTTGTAGAGTCGTTCTGTGACATGGTGAGCTGCTATGTGAGACGAGATGTCCCCCAAGCTATTCAGAGCAGAAGCAAATGCCTATAGCTCAAGACCTGGGCACACCATGCAGGGGCTGCTGTCTTCCTGGCCCAGCCCAGCAGCACCATGGGCAGGAGAGTCTGTGGCAGCAGCACATCCGAAGAGGATGTGCCACGTTTCTCTGCCCGCTAGAGCGTTTAAGCACATGATTCATACCTGCCATACCTTGATGCCCATACATATTTTTTTAACAGACTTTTTGACTTGGGTGGACACAGAGAGGGTAACTGGAATCACAGCAGTCTGTGGGGAGAACCTGGAGTCTGGAAATCACCTGCTGAAGGGCAGGTGCTTAAAAATGAATGTAGAGGCTGAGATCTGCAGCCTGACTTCCAAATCAGGGAAGAACACGGCATATCCCACAGGTTTTAATAGCAACTATTTGGAAACAAAACAACAAAACTACCCAACAGATTTGTCATCTGTGTGGCTGATATCAAGTTTTCTCCTTCTTTTTATGTTCAGGTCCACATCTTCCTCTTTTCTTTTTTACTACAAAGAAAGTTCTGCATGTTTTGTAGTGGGAGCTTAAAGGAGGATCCAGAACGAAAGATAGAGTAGGGGCACTGAGTCTTCTGATCTTGATGTTGCAAATGTACTTATGTGGGATGCTGCAGCCCAACATGAGGTCCGTGAGAAGGCTGTGTTTGACAATGTTGGGCTTGAACATGCGCTAGAAGGAGCCTGACCAGCAGTACTCTGCTCAGAAACCATAGATCTATTTCCCCTGGCAGCTGCTGGAGTGAGCCTTCTACCAACTCCTGTATATACTAATTTTTTGACTGTCCCTGTAAGCTGTTGTTTAGAAACTTGACGATGTTTCTAAAATACTTAGATAACAATCAGCATTCAGCCCATACCTTCCTATTTTCAAACTAGGAATTTTTAACTGGACAGAAGTGAGGTTCTCTGATGAGAAGAGATGGCAGCTAGAACAGTCCTGGTGACTGATATTGCATTTGCAAGTTACTATAGAAAACTTTTCAATCCAGAAATATTTTAGCTGGCACTTGTTTAAATTGGATTCTCTTAAAATAGCATGAGTTATTTTAGAAGCCTTTTCTGCCTTTAGCTTCTTGGTACCTATTAGGAAATATTAAGCATGCATTCACTTTTCTAAAATGAATAATGGAGATCTCAGAGCAATCAGGTTTGTGTGGGATGCTTAAAGTGTTAACATATTTGAAAGGATTATTTCCAAATTAAGATACATAGAGTTGGAAGTGATCATTATGTGATTTCTGCAGTTGAAAGACATGGTGTAGGAAATACAGAGACCTGGCAGCGCGTATGTGTTCTGAATTAGGATTAAGTGTTTGTGTGTGCACTCTCTCAGCCTGTTGCTATAGCATTATTAATATCCTTCCATATATAATTGATTTAAAGGCTATTCACTGTAAGAGGCAGTTTCTGTGATCTGAGAACTTCACATGGATCTACTAATCCCAGCCAATTTAAATAATTTAAATAATTTAAATAATGTTATTTGTTATTGTATTTTGAAGGGATGTTTTATTGTTTTGGTTTTTTTGTACATAGAAAGAAATTTTCTTTTCAATGGGAAAATAACTACTGCCAGAACAGCAGAGAAATAATTTTTTTCCTACATCTTCATTTTGTTTGGACAGGCATGTACGAGAGAAACTGTGTAGTGCTGGAGCTTCCATCAATGGTGACCTTGGATATCTTGCCACCCCTTGGGACTCTCATGATTTTGGAAGCTTTAAAATTTGCTTCTATCTGGAAACTCCAGGTAGTTTTAGGATCCCTGACTGATCTGGGACAGGAGCTCTGGGTAGCCACTTCAGTGACGTCTTCAGGCTTTGAGACAATTTTCAACCTGCAGTCACGAGGACATGGCAATTACATTACCCTGTGGAAAGCAGAATGTGAATCTGCAGGTGGGATGGGAACGTCACTGGGGAACTGGCAGATAAAGCAGCTGGTAACTCCCTGCCTTCCCCCAGGGCAAGACCACAATGCAGAGAAGATTGCAGGCCCTGCACATCAGACTAGCATAGGAAGGTAAGGTGAAGATCAGCAGGTAGGCAGGAGACAGTTGTTTTACAGGCTGGAGCAGCAGAAGTTTTCAAGAATATTTTTTGCAAGCTTCTGGGGAGTGGTCGGAAAAGAAAGAAGTATTGCAGGGTAGGGACAACCTGTAGGGGACATAAAACTGGTGCCTATTTTCCCCTTTCCTCCTCACCCCCCCAAAGAGAAAGAAGACATGCAGGTAGCACCTCTTTAGCTGAGACAAGGAAGACCAAGGACACAAGAAGGATGGGCAAGGCATGCATGAAGTCAAACACTAGCTTTGGTAGCACATATAATTGGGCTGCCTGTGCTGTTACCACTGAAGTTGGCCTGCAGAAAAAATCCAGTATCTCAAACTGACTGAGGTGGATGGACTTCTGACTCTTATGCTTGGGACTATCACAAACATATTCCATGGCAGATGACTCTCATGTCCTCTGGATCCCATACACTGCCTGTGTGACCCCAAAACAAGATGAATTTCTTGGGTGGAGGTCTATAGGGTGATCATGGGGAGCTACCTTTAGCAAAAGGCACCCAAGAGTTTTTGCCTGTCTAGAGAGAATTATTGAAAAGTATCTTGTCAGAAGTGCACAGGTTTCCTCCAAGAGGGACTTAAATTGCATTAAATCATTGCCACCAGTATGGGATCAGAGTCTGGGAGTGAAACAGACAAAGCTTAGCCTTGGGCTGATAATATGGCTTTGCCTACTGCAGTGTTGAAGTACTACTTCACTGCTGTTGCTACATCTGGCTATATTAATGTTATATAAGACCTTGCACAAAAACTCAGAAGGGTTTTCCTTTTTAGCTCAATGGCCAAAGTTTCTTTGTTATCCCAAGGATTAACTCTACTACTCAGACAGCTATGTAGTTTTCTTTCCTAGCTATGGAAATGAGCTGATGCTGTCTCTAAGACACTGTATGACTTCTTGAATGAAAAGGGAAAGAAAAAAGATTCTCTGTGAGCTGCTCTGCTGCACTACTCAGTAACACGTGATATTTTTTCACAGCAAACCCCTTCTCCCTAGGAGGGAATTTTCAGTTCTTAGAGAAATACCTGCTCCTCCAAAGAAGATGTTTTCTGCTTGCAGGGTAAAAGCTTTACAAATAAGTTGTGCTCAACATTTCCGCCTTTGGTGGTAGGTAAAATTGTACTGCATGCATGATATGAGTTGGTTTTATACCTATTTTTTCCTCTTTCTTAACACATTCCACTGAGCTAACGAAAAGGGACTATTATTACACAAAGGTAATTACCACAGGTCTGCCTCTGTCACAAATATTTCAGACTAGAGGCTATGCACCTGGGCAATGTTGCTGCTGCGTGTGTTCCTCCAGTGGACCCTCAGCTGTTTGTGCCAACTTTGTGTTTTGGAGCAAAACACATTTACTGTTTTCCAGGTTTCTCTTGGGGTTTGGACTGCGGGGAGCCTGGCTGCAGCTCTCGTGATTTCCTTTCGTTTTCTTTACTTCTACCATTTCCCATGGTGGCACTATTCTCTCCCCATGGGCTTGCTCATGTCCATACTCCCACAGCAGGCAGGGAAGAGCAACCAAGTGCTGGTACAAAGTGAGCCTCAGGGGACACTTGCAGCTTCCTTTTATTGACTCCAGAGGCCTCTCTTGAGTTTGCAAACCCAATGGCTTTGGACTGGATAAATGCAAATCCTTCCCTGACAAACACACTGGAGACTGCATGGCTCAGGGCTTGAATTAGCAGAAAAAGTTTCAGTAACTCCATTGACTTTGAAGGAGCCATAGAAAGACAGGCTGATCGTCAAAGCTAGGAAAATTATAGAGTGAGTACCTGAGCAAGAGAGGGTGATGTGAGAGAGAAAGGATCACTCTTTTCTCCGTCATATGGAACTCTGTAATAAAAGCCTGAAAGACTTTTTTTCTTTTGAGGTAAGGAAACCTGGTTTTATAATGTGCAATTAGGAGATTCAGTTCTGATGGGATAGGCCTGCTCAGGGCTCATAAAGCTGTTACTCTTCCATAACTTCCAGGTATACAATCTTTCCTGGAAATAATGTTTGGCATTAATCTGCTGTATGTATGTGTTGAACATTTTGCACATGATACAGAAAGGGTCCTGTGATCAGGATGCCAGGGGTATATTGCACAGGTTTGTCTGTCCTGGGACTTCCAGTGTGCAGTGAGCTGGATGTGCATGTGCTTAAATTCTGTCTTGGAAAACGCTCCATGGGGAGAAACATGGCAGACCTGTTTTGTGGGAAGATGTGTGAGACAATAAATAAAGAACTTTCATGGTTAGCAGGCTGTTGAAAATCTCTGCGTGGCAAAGCAAGGGAGATTATCTTCCCTCTGAGGTTAAGATGCCCCTTTTGCAGATGAAGTATATAAACATAAGTGAAGGAATGATTGATTGAATCACACACCACCCAGTTCTATTATCCAGTCTCAGACTATGACCAGTGACAAGCACTCTACTGGACAAGCATAATATAGGAGATAATATTTGGTGACAGTTTGGCAATTCACCTAAAATCCTGGTCTTGACACCTCTAACAGCTAAGTGCTGGTTTGGGGGTAGGATGTTGGGACTTTGCACAATGGCTTTCATTCTGTGATGTGGAATTAGTGATTTTCTGATCATCATTCTATGACTGTTCTTACATCTCCCAGCTGCCCCTTCTTGGGAGAGGTCCCTGTCATCTGTTCTCACTCAGGCGATTTGTGTCTTCCTTGGCTCCACCAGCTGCCTCTGTTCCCTCTGCCTGTTTACAGCCACCACTGGGCACTAGACAACACGTCTCCTTGTGTGAGCACAACCGCTTTCCACCTGCTTCCCCAGCTCTTAACTTCTGATCTCCATAGCATGGAACCTCAAATATATTCTTGCTACTTCTAGCTGTGGCTTTCTTTGCTGACCTTTGAGAAGTGATTAACCTCTGAATCCAAGTTGCTGGATAACTTCTTCCAACAGCCTGAAAACTCTGTGTATTCTGTTCTGTAAATCAAGTGCTTTATTAGATCCACTGCAGTAGAAAATGCAAAGTAGAACAGAACATATACTTATTTTAGACACAGTAGTAGCAAAATTAAGAAGGGAAATATCTTTGACTTACTGGAGGAAGTAATTTAGGAAGAAAATTGAATGGTTAATTAGGGAAAATTGTCTCAATCTAATATGTTAAGACTAATTTAAATGCTCCAGTCTCTTCCATGTAAGGAAAAAAATCTCTTTTAATAGCTTGGATTATGATCCAGGGACATAAGTTTAACAGTAGCAACAAATAAGTTTTCCATCTGGATATATCGTTAAAGTGGCACCTAAAATGTTGCAACAGAGATGTATATAGTGGTGGGGTTGGTTTTTTTATTATTATTTTTAGGAGATGGAAGGCTAGGGACAGTAAGAAAACAAGGAAAGAGATTTATGAAGCTTTTTAGTTTTTAATGTACAGTATAGGGGCTAGAAACCTTGAGAGCAAAAGCCATACCTGTATGATATCTGAATTTGAAACTATCAAAAGAAACGCTTAATCTCTTGACAAGATCTCATGATTTGTGGGGACATCAGTAAAAATGATTCCTTTTCACAGTAGGTGTCTTGCTGCAAATTCCCCAAACATTTCGTTTGGCTTCAACTAAGAAATTTTAAAATGTTTCAGGTTAATTACCTACCCTTCATTCATTCAGTGTTTCACCTAGACTCCCATTTCTTAAACTAGGAGATTGGGAGTAACATTTGACATCTTTCACAAAGAATTCTGGTTTTGACCTGTGGAGGACCTAAAGTTTTGCAGTCTGTGCTGCCTGTGAGGGAGTAGTAGACTGTCAGTTTGCAAATATAGCATTGCTGTAAAGGCATGGCCAAGGTGCGAGATGTGACATGCTTGTCCCATTACCAGCAGGTTCCAGTCTTCTTTTCCTTGGTTGGGGTTGTCTGTCTTTTTCTGGTTACTTCCTTTACTTTCTAACAAAATTGTTTTCTAGCTGAAAACAATCCTGCCCCAGCACACCAGGCATATGATTGCTTCCGTTCAGGAGAAACTTTGGTGAAATTTCACTTATTTTCCAATGAGAAGATGACATTACTCTTTCTTTCTTTCTTTTTTTTTTTTTTTCTTTTTTTCTACCCTGTGTGTCCTGTTTTCTCTGCTGCCCAGGTTGTCCAGCCTGATGCAAATGAGGCAGTATATTAGAGAAACAAGGACAAAGTAGGATCTGGAAGTGAACTGTGACAATTACCATCTCTACCCCTGCAAGAGAGCTTCACTAGCATTTGTTAACTGTCTGCAGTGTGCATTTTCATGTACAACAACATGAAACATCTGGACACCAGATTTTTGGTCCTTGCTTCCATTTAGCTTCATTCTCTTGAGAACAAAAACAAACCAGCCAACAGCTCCTCCCTCATGCAGAAAACCCTTTCCTTCCAAAATAGGTAAAAAACCCTTGCATAGTTACATATTTAGTATGAGTCTGGGCACTGCTCTGTGTATGACCATTAGACTGTGCATGAGGGAAACTCCAGAAAATTGCTTTAATGAGGCAGTACTGTAGAGCCCACTCATGTGTCGCCTTGTATTTTCTCTTCAAAGTTGGTAACCTACTAAACTACTCTAAGTTGCAGCTCTACCCTTGCTCCTCAGGGAAGGATGAATGCCATTTAGTCACTGGGTAGGTATCACATATCTCATGACAGTATCTGAAATTGCCTAATGAGAAGTTGTAGGATATTTTTTCCCCTTGAGAGATACATTTTGAATGTAATTATGCATCTCCTGTATCAGGGATGCTTTGCTTCAGGTACTGTAATTTCTGCTTCTCACTGCATTTTTCGCAAAGGACAGAATTGACTATGTTAGTCTAGAATAAATATGCAGTGATACGTATTTTCAGTAGAATAATTCCATTATGACAATGTTACTACAATAAACTTGTCATTTTTTTTTATTTTGCATAGTACAGTTCTGACAGCATTGTGTTATGGAAAATATTAGGAGAATGGATTAATCTCTGTAGAATAGGTCAGCACTCCAGCTCTTATATAAGCATGATGTGACAGCTTTGGGCCCAGAATACAAATGGCTCCTGAAGGTATCTCTCTCTCCTTACAAATTTTAATGTTAGGAACTCTAATAACAGTGAAATGCCATAATGACTCCTTTGTTCCACTCTGGCACAAATCTGGTGAGCACAGCACGTACTGAGCTGATGACTGAATTCCCAAATGTTCATTAGCATTTAGCCCACAACTTTTGTAAGCAGGATGAAAATATGCATTCACCTTAAATTGCCAAAAGGAGTTATGAGAATAATCAGCAAGTCCAGTGCTACATGTATGGTTTCAGACATAGATCAATTTTTGGTCTCAACAGAGGCTTGAAAGGAACAATCTCTAAGTGAGTTACTCAGTAAACAAACTAATGCCCATGACTTTTGTGTCTTTCCATGGAACAGCCAATCCTAGCCAAAGAATTTTATCTGGACACATCACTGGAGTTTTCTAGTATCATGGATGTTGTGTTTACAAATCCAGTTAAAGAGTTTTGGAAGGGACAACGTAGTAGCACATGGGGCAAAAAATGAAAATAAGCCACATTCTGATCACATTTGCATTAACTTCAATGTGGAGCAAATCTGAGACTTTAAGCAAAATTAGTTCATGTACAGCAACTATAAATAATACCTGAGTTTGCCCCAACCTGCCACACACCTCAGTCCACTCTCATCAGCCTCCCCCTCCAATGCTCAGGCAGCATGCTAGCCTGATGTTTTCCTAGCTGCAGTGAGACTGTTGCTGTGTGTGGGCTAATGCTCCATGGTGTCTGTTTCCTATGTGGCTTTGCAGAGCTTGGAAACCACTGGCTCAGATGCCTACACCCAACCTAGGTTCCTGACAGCTGTCACCATCAGAAGGCTTGGTAGCAACAAAGCACTCAAAATGATGGATTCATGTATCCTCTGCCTGCATCTGTCACGTCCTAAACATGCCAGCAAGTATCCTCATGGGGAAAGGGAACTTTCAGGGATGGGATGCAGCTGCAGAAGCAAGGGAAGACAGCAAAGGCTGAAATGGCATGGCAGAGACGTGGTAGGGAGGCTGGGTATGAAATACAGGGGCAGAGAACAGCAGGTCAGAGGAGCTGGGGAAGGAAAGAGGCAGACAGCTGTTAAAGTGGCTTGAATTAGTGTGGAGAGCTTCCAGTGAACAGGCCGAAGAGAGAGAGGGAAATCTCTCCTGCTATTTTTAGACAAGCAGCTGAATTACTCAACTTCCCTGCCCGCGGGGGTTGGGTGGTAATGGAAGCCTCCCTCTGAGCATCTGCTGAGCACGAGCAGGGGTGTGCTTTGCCTGCAAGTACAATTGATTTCCAACCACTTCATGATGGCATATGCCGTGGTGCAGACCACCCCTAAGCTGATGTTCAGGAAAATGAAAATGCTAAGGGATCTGGCCATGCATGGGAATGTGCATGCTGCTGATTCTCCCAGGGGACTAGGGTACATCAAGGGCTGCGAGTGGCCCTCTTCGTTCAGCTGCTGGGAGACCCCTAGTATGTCTGGGCAGAAGTGTGTCCCATCCTGCAGGCAAGGTCTCTATCAACATTGTGTGAAGCAGCTTGTCTCCATTTTAGGACTTGGTGCCTTCCCTGTGTCTATGAGCTTGCACAACGCATAATTTTGGGTATCTTTGGTAAATCCTTAGCTATCTAGGGAGATTATCTTCCTAACTTTTCAGCACCTTGTGTTTTTCTAGAGGGAAATTCAGTGTGGCTAAATTAGACTCCTGCCTTGCGTTTTGCTTTGGAAGACTCTTTATCTCCATCTAATTATTGCAGAATATATGCTTCCAGCTCACATTCTTAAGTTAGGTTATGCTGTACACATAGTATTGATTTTCCCTGGTCCATGTCCAGGACCTAACACCATAAATTTCTGGGCTTGTGGGTAGGCACCATTTGAGAAACATAGATCAAGGATGTGTATAGCTGAGCATATAGGTTGGAGAATGATGTGTAAGGCTGAGGGTAATAAAGGAAAAGAGAGGATCAGAACAGTGCTGACATCAGTGTTACTCACACTGCCAGGGTTTCCTCCTCCAGAGGGAAATCTAGGTGATGTATTCTCAGGATCCAGTTTCATCAATGGTGGTCTGTGGGGAAGTACAAAAAAATCAGTTCATTTCACGGTCCTTTTTTTTAACTAGCATTTTTATTTTTACTGTTGCCTTTTTTCCTGTCACCACAATCTTGAAGATGGTGTTTGAAGAATAAATGGATGAACTGACATTACCTTTTTGTCCTCCATAGATCTATGAAGTGAAGATGAAATGTAGCAGTTACTTCACCAGGATCATATCTTGTATGCAGAACATGCCCATCAGGATAACAGTTTGTGGGGGTTTTTCTTTTAAATTTTGAGCTAGTATCCAAAAAGCGTTAGTGCAAGAGGAAAACAAAGGATCACGTTCTTTAGTCTGCCTATTGAGATAATCCCTCACAGCTCAGCTTGAGGCTAGTGAAAACCTGGGTTTTTTTAGGGCTGCGTGGTATGCCAAATGCAGGCAACAGCATAGTTTGCCACACTTGCTGGTGGTGCCCTGGGAAAAGGCAGAGCTGATTCATCCCCTGCAGACTAAGAGTGGTGTGAATAAGGTGGCCACAACCTTAGAGGGACAAAGCCTAATAAAAAAAGGTCCTATCAATATCACAGCTCCCCTGTGGCCACAAACCAAACCATCTTGACCTATTGTATCTGCTGTTCTTGCTTAGTTTACACTTATGGGTATGTATGGCTTATGGTAAGGAGAACAAAGTCTCTGAGAAGGAGCTGGCTAGAGGGAAGAAGGCTGGGCTGGTACTGAATTACAGGCAGCAGTGATCCTGTGGGCACCTTGCCTCTCTTCCACTTCTGCATGGAAATGAAAAACTCTGGTAAAGATTAGTCTATGTCTGTTCTGAAATTGGTTTAGGCACTTTAAAGATAGTGTGTGCTAGGGTCTTTGGGTCACTAGCTTGTGCTAGTTTCTCTCTGATATGCAGGAGATAGGAATTTGTCTGATGTGTCTGGTTAACAGTGACATGGGTTTGGTGAATACTTTCCTGTCCCAGATGCCTTGCAGAAGCAAGGTATTAATGATACAGTGCTTTCTCATCTGTGGTCTCATCCTTTGGTTTCCCTCAGCTCCTCATGTCTTTGTCTCAGCACAGACAGTATGTGAGAACCATATGATTTTCCTCAGCTTCTGCATCAGATGCTTGTGACATGGGATTCTGCTGGTGGTACCTCCTCCTCCAAAGCATAACAGCTGCACAGCTCCCTCTAAGTTTGCTCAGAGTAGAACTGTGGGTTGTTTGAGCAGAGAGTCAGGTCAGAAGTCAGGCAGGCAGGATGTAATGAGTAGGGACACACTTGGGCGATTTCTGGGATACTTCCTGGGCACTTCTTGCTATGTTTCCCCCAAATAATTTGCACGTGGACCTCGAAGTCATACCTCCCCTCATGCTTCTGTTACTACCCTGGCTTGCTGATCTGGACATAAAAAAATAGAAGGTTATTAGGAAAGGAGGAAAGCTTGGATGCAAAGAAATTGCCTTTCTGTGCATAAGCCCAGTCTTTACAGGAGCTACATGAAAACTCAGTTCAGGCAGACTTGTGTTTTCAATAACTCTGTCAGGTTAAATTTGGGCAATTTAGTCTAGTTACTGCTCTGGGCCTTTCAGCTGATGAATGTACTACTAGAGTCTGATGTGAACATGAGTGCAGTGGGTTCCTTGCTAGCTCCAGACGAGGAAAACTGGCACCCCATGTTCTCTGCTGAGCTTGACTGGAACATGATCTTCCTGTACCAGCTGACTTTTATCATGGAGAGACACTGGCTTCAGGTGGTATCTCACTGCTCAAGACCTGTTGAAGGTGTGAACTAGAACTCTCTTCCTTTCTGCACAGAGGCAAACCAGCCTGCTCGATCTGGAACACCAGAGAGAGTTCAGTCAGTGCTATGACCAACAGTTAATGACTAGGCAAAAGCTGAGCATACAGCATACTACTGCAACCCACTTCTGCTCTGCAGTCTTGTCCCTGTGCTCCAGTGCTATCCCATGGTGCAATTCTTCTGCAGGGTATGTTGCTGGAAAAGGAGAAACATGTGCTCTCCTGTCACAGGTATTCATCAAAGGAAAAAAGATGCTCAAGTATCAGGCAGTTGACTTCTCTGCCCTGCCATAGAAAAATGGTCCCTATTTACCTCAGGCTGGTCTTGGGAAGTCCAAGGAAGTTAAATTCTTCTGGAAGGGAGCCTGAAAATTAATTTTCAGCAGGGGTGCCAGATCTGAGAAGAGAATGCTCCTGACTAAATGCCTGGAGATCTGCTCATAGGCATTCAAGATAGGGCTATGGTAGCCTTTAGTGCAATGGAGGAATATGAAGGAGTTTTTTTTACATAGCTGATACAATGATTTTAATATTGCTGAGATTTTAGTAGTCCTGTGATGTGATAGGACACTGACGGCAGGCATCTTTTTGTCATTGTTTAAGCTGACATGACAAAGTATTCTTCGTACCTGACCTCAGCTAGATCTGATAGTGGTGTGTAGCTGCTGTTCTGGTTTGCAGCTTTCTCCATTGTGCAGTTTCTGCAGATAATATCTATAGCGTGATTTGAACATGAGGTATTTGAGGTATTGGTGGTACTGCAATTTCCAGGAAGCTAAAAGGTACATGAACAAGACTTCAGTGATGATGCATGTTTGAGTCTTGGCTCCATTTGGAAATCCAAAAGATGAAATCATCTTCTTCAAATTTTGCTGGCAGAGGAAACAGTTGTTTCTGGAGCACTTTCCCTTTTCTGGCATTACTTCACAATACCAGCCAATTTAGCCTTTCCCTTCCTGCTTCAGGCTGGCTGTTCCCCAGAGCTGATTTCTGCCCATACTCATAGGCAGCACGTGGGTCTCGGTATTTCATGAGAAGAAATTCAGCTCTTTGGTTTCATCTCAAGCACTAATTCTCTACACATATTTTGAGGTGCATGGTAGCAGAGGAGTGTGTCTAAGAGGCTAGAATGTCCTGTGGATGTAACCTGCAAATGCTGCTGTGTTATATAAGTATAGAAGGCCTGCTCTTGGTATAAGAATTTGATCACAGCCTTAAACACATAGCTGCTTCTCCTAGCAGGGTCAGACTAAACTGCTGACATGCTCAACAGCTTCAGTTCAATAAGGCTTAATGTCCGTAAGTTTAATGTTATCTTGCCTATGCCAACCCTAGGCAATACCCATGTTTTTTGAGTAATTCAGGTGTGGGAAGATTTTACAGAGAACAAGGCCTGGATGCTGTGAGACTGCTTGATACTGAGCAACTCTAAGGAGACCTTGAAGCAGAGAGCTGAAAGATAAACACAGGCCAGCTGGGAGGAACCCAGCAGCTAGTTCGGTGGGAACGAGTACCACCTGAAAGGAAAGCAATGGACATGAACTGTCAACATAGCTAACTTTAGTATAACTTGGTTTCTTGGCATGCATGGTAGCTTAGCCAATAATATGTTGGCAATAGCCTTATGGACAGCTACCTTTAGCCAATAGTACACTGTAGTCACCCTCATGGGCACACAGTTATGTAACGGTGGGGGATATATAGAAAGGGGGCTAAGCTGAATAAACTACTACTTGCTCACTGATCAGATTGATCTCTGCCTCTGCTTCGCGACATTCAGGGATAAAGCAAACAAAGCCAAAAGGAGAGGAGGCAAGAGGAAATGCTGATAGCAGTTACTATTCCATTCAGGCAGCTGAGAGTGTGTTATTATCCCTTGCACAGTATCCAGGGGAACCTCAGGAGCTCCCTAGCAACAATGCAGCAGGAAAAGGAAGCGTCTTAATTTCTGGAGCATGTGTGTTTGTGTAGGGCTGCTGGCCCATGGGCTCTATCTGTCCTGAATTTAAGGGAATGGAAAGATGCTACCTCCTTCCACATTAGTGCCAGGCAGCAAAAATGGGAAAGGCTACAATTTCTACAATAGAGTAGGAGGAAAAAGAGCAGCCATGTTCTAAGGAACCATTTCTACAACCGAGTAAGAGAAAAAGAGCAGCCATGTTCTAAAGAACCATAAGGTTGCTCCATGAGGAAATAATTTTCCAGTCACTGGCTGAGATAAATGACCAGTCAGTATCTTAAAGAGCAGAGCTGTTTTGACCTCCCTAACCCCATTACTTTTGTAAAAAATTTCAAGTTTCTTCCCCCCTTTTCTGTCTTCATTTAATCATCCCATCATCTGATGTTTCCTTGTTTCTGAGGATGAATCTTGCCATTGCTTCTCTTACTGTTCTAATTGGATCATTATGAATCATTATGGAAAAATGGGAAACTATACCCTCTCTCTTACATCAGAATTGGCTTCATAAAGGATTCCTGATTTCCTTGATGGTAAAGCTTTCAAGAAAAAATGCAACCCTCTGCAACAAGCAGGTACTAAGTTTCTTTAGGAAGTGAAAGACCACCAACAATGGAGACAAATGGCTCCATGTGTAAATGTCACCTTATAAATTTGATTTCAGATTTTTAATTTTGAAATTGTGCTTAGGAATGTCCTTCCTTTATTGTATAGGCTGTCATTGCATTTTTAATTTCCTCTGCAACAGGGATTTGTTCACCTGATGCAGTTAGCCTGAAAAGTACCATGGCAAGGTGTGTTTCGCACTTGTTCAACTTCAGATGACAGCAGTATCCAAGAGTTGGTTGTGACATTCCTTTTCTTCAAGCTCTGCACTTAGTTTCACTTGGCTGGACTGTCACTGGGAAGGAGTTTCATAGCTGGTCCCAGGCTCATGGAATAGGTAACTTCCTTTTGTTACTCTCCGGGGTCTAACTTCTAGATGTCTTGTTTGGGTAAGAGCTGAAGACACGTGGAGCAGCATTTGCTTTTCTCCTTGGGGAATATATGAGGCACTTTATTCAAAACGCCATGTTTTTTTCCTAGACCCTTCTGACAATTGGAAAGGGGTGGAGCACTCTCATGCAATGACTTACCCTGTCTTGTCATGAAGAGTTTCTTTGACTAGAGGAGGTATGGGCATAGCTGGGTAGTTTCACTGCCTCTAGAGTGCTCTGGATAAAGGGAAATAAAATTTGCATTGTACTGCAGATATGTTGTCATGCTCTATCCCTCCTTTATTCAACTCTGCTGTGGGAATATTTGTGCTATACCACTTTCCATATCAGCAAGATAAAATTTTGACAGCTTTGTGGACATCCAGCCCTGTGTCTGGTCATTTGGGGATGAATCTGTGTCCCCCTACATTTTTGTGCTATTGCAGCATTTGCAACCATGATGAGCTGAGCAGAACTTGGGCTGGTGATTCATTACTGGAAGTGTTGAGCATACAAATGACAGGGTACAATCAGCAGTGGAGCTTATTTTTTGTCTTTCTGTTCTACTTTGCTTCAGCAGCAGGAACGTTTATAAGACCAGCCTGCAAGCCTCTGCAGTCCTGACGGCCTGCTTCCCAACAACGTAGCTCTATAGACTCCTTTGACATGCACATGCAGTGAAAGGAGTCTTGTATTTACTGACTGTGAAGTGCTACTGGCACCTAAGCACCTACACACCTGTGCTAAGCACCTCTTCTCCTGATGGTCTCTTTTATGAGTTATAAAAGTGAGCATTTCAAACAAACACCAGAAAAAAAAGGACATATACATCTCATTGATTTTCTCATATAAATCAGTGTGCAGTGAAGAACCCCTATTATTTGTGTGCTTCTACCTACTTGTTGATGGCCACAATCCAAATTAGATGTTCTTTTCCAGTACATCTGATTGTCAATAAGTGGCAGCTTGACTGAGCTGCAGTGAAAGGGTTTTCTGCATATAACAAAAAAAGAGTTGCTGAAGTTGGCTGACTCCTGGACTGTGTAGGATATATTCCAACTTTTTTTTTTTTTTTTTTTTTTTTTTTTTAAAATGCACTCAAAATTTCCCATAAGGCTTTTGGGAAAGCTGACAGTCAGCACTTTACATGCTCTGCTTTCCCTCTGGTAAAAAGAGATAGTTGTTATAATACCCTTGACTGCAGTAGGTTTATTTCCCTTTTTCCTCATCAGAGAGGTCAGAATTAGGACTTGACATTTATCCACTTCTGGTAGAAAGGTCAATGCTGACTGAAAGGCCAGTGTAGGTGGAAGGGGACAATTTCAGTGAAGAACACAAAAAGATCAAGGTACCAACCTTGTTGCTAAGAAGTCTGCTGTTAGTGTTGAAGCAGCCAGCAGAATTCAGTGGTACCCTGAAACCAGTGAGTAGTGACGTGGTAGACCAGCAACACAAACATTTTTGGTTCCTTCTCAGGAAGGATTTATTGAGCTCCTTAGGGAAGCAGCAGAACCAGGCTATTACGCTGAAATAGCCTGTTGTCTCTCTGCATTTGTTATTTGTGTTGAGGTTCTAGTGGTATTTCTAAGTTGAAGTGGGTAAATGTTTGTTCTGGAGATGCACTTTGATGTCCATCTCCTCTGAGCAATGCAGTTATTCATAGAAATGAGGAAATTTAGCAGGCAATAGCTCAGGAAACCTGCTCTTTCCTATTTGGAGCCCTAATTAGAGCAATTAATCACTGCTGCTGCTACCATCTAAGCTTCCAGGCTAGAATATATTGTCCTCTCTTGTCAGAGCAGATATGTAAAAATGGTTTCCTTTTACCTGACACTTTGCCAGTAGAGCTTTTATCAGTGTCTGCCTCCTACCAGCTTCTATCTTGCCTGAGAGCTGGAGCTGAAAATGCAAAGAACAAACTGATGTGACTGTTCCAAAAGAAAGAAGAGGTGTGAAATTTTATGAGATTGGCTTCTACACTGTTAGCGTGGGTTTTATTTGAATTTCTCCACTTGAACACTCTTTCTTGGGAATTTCTAGTCTGTTTTCATTTTGCTGTGTGAAAGACGATCATCTTTTTCTGGAATTAGCTGGACATACCCACTGTAGAGAGGGGTATTCTTTCCACTCGATGCAATTAAAACTTCTCTTCCAACCTACCTATCAAAGTTCTTCCACTGTGTTCCCAAAGTAGGGTGATGATAAGGTTGCCTCTGTGTGTTTTAACTCCATCTCTGACCTTTGAATGATCCATCAGTGCTTAATTTAACTGGTGAAGCACACAATTTTCACTCCACTCATCCTACTTACCTGTGTATGACTATACATCAACCATGGAGCTATAGGAGCTGGCAATCACAACACAGTGTCACGGCCGTCTTTGTCTCCAGTTACATAGCTCTTTAAATTAGGGACATCAGTGCTTTAGTCTCTCTTCCGCGTGGTCTTGCAATGCTGATAACTTCTCCAGGGAAGAAAGGCATTTCTTGTGGTATTGAATGTCTTACTAGCCTTAACAGTTAGGCAAGAAACTGAAGATCACTACTACCCCCTTCTTGCCTCTTTTCCTTGTGAGACCCATGCAGAAGTGTGGTGGTACCTTCCTATCCATAGACCTCCAGGTTTCACTGCAGCTGGCCGTAGAGTGAAACTGGGGAAGAGTTAGGTGTGGCTCCATCATGCTGGAAGTGCCTGCACATCTACTGAGATTTGATGAGTTGGGCTGTTCTTCTGCTCTGCTGCAGCACTAAACAGAACAGGTGAGCTTGTCTCACCAGTGGCAGTGACCTGGCTAATGAAGATGGCCATCTGTGCACAACCAGCATACACAGTTCAGCCACAAGGCTCCCAATGTCTAGCTATGAACACAAGGCGTACTGAACTGCAAGTCACCCAGAAATTGGAAGCATTTCCAGCTGCATATGTGTAAGGCAAGACAAAATTCCCGTTACTGTTAGGCTTTGCTGCACATTAAGAACACTATGACAGCAGAATTGACAGTAGAATTGTGAAATATCCACTTCCCTTTGGTGTAAACACCTTCTGCTGCTGCTTCCTTATCAGTCAGCTACAAAACCCTCTTAAAAATAGTTCTCTGGATCCGAGATGTTAATGCTAATGTTTGTTTTTTTGCTGCTCTTGATGAAAAAATAATGAACTATGAATGAATGAACAGTTCTTCCCTGTTTCTACCTTTTTTCTTTTCATGCTTGGATGCCAAGATGCATTTACTGGAACAGGGCCAGCATTGCTTTTTGACTTTTGATAAATTGGTTCAGAAAAACTCCCAACAGGAATCCTCTTTCTTAGAGTTCTGGATCTTGCCAACCTTAAGAAGACAGGAACTGCCACAGTCTTCATCAAAGGACAGCGAAAAGCATCATAAAGTGCTTGTAATTTGCCAGACATAGGACACAGGCAAACATTTTTCATGTCTTGTTGCTCATTTCTATTTATTGCTACACAAGCTGATTGAATAATTCAGTACATCATTGGCGGATTCTTCCCTTGAGCACAGAGGCAGTAGGGAGCATGCACTTTGGCATCCTGAGTCTGTGTGCGTGCTTTTCCTTTGGAGAAGTTGCTAGGAGGTCAGGAGAATGCAAACTGTACCCAAAATGGACCTTAGCAGCTCTATTGTGAAGGTCCACAATTTCATCACTTACATTTTCTTCAGGGCTGCATAAAGACAGTCCTCTCCCCATCACACTTGACTTTGGCATTTTGTTTTTGTGAATGTGACACAGGAGCAGTTCCCCACAAGCAGCCTAAGCCTCTCCACACACAACACCACTGTGTAACAAGTCCGGGAGACTTGGTATTGTAACAGCAACATGTATCACAGGACAGAATTTCACCTGGGCTGCAAAATGCCTTACTTTTTCTCCACACAGTCACAGAGCAGTGCTATAATGCATGCATTTTCAGCAGTTCAGAAGCTCCCCGCACATACCCAGCAGGTGCTGGTTTAGTGGTGTCACAAGAGAAAGCTGCTTGTTTCCAGTGTTAAAACAAGACAGTGTGTGGTCCACTGCATATGGGAGCATCCAGCACAATGGACTAAACAGTGGGTCAGGTAAGCCTGGATGATTATGGTGCTTTTCAATATTTTCTGGTAGCTCTCCAAGGGCTTTACTGAAGAGGAAATATCTCTGCCAGCCATACGTATTTCTGTGCAGCTATCTGCTCCCACTTTGTTGAGAGAGGCACCCTTCTGTTCCATTCAGTATAACAAACCATATTTCTTAACAAGAGTTTCACAAAAAAAGCTCTATCAGAATTTCTTTCCTTTTGATTTACAGCAATGGACGAGTCACAAAGCAGTATATAATTACTCTCAGTCTCCCACTCTCATTTTGGTGGAAGTATTTTTTTCAGTTACTAATAATTTTGGCTGATCAGGTCAGGAGGTGCAGCTCCTGAAATTAGCATGGCTCTTGACTATGCATCATGATATTTTGGATACGTTGAGTGGTTTTCAACGTTTACATTTCCATTTCCTCTGTTTTCATGAGAGTCTAATTTAGATGATCTGCACATGCTTGTAGTTTCTGGTCATTCAGTGCAAGCATGAGATTCTTTTGGTAGGACTATTCCATGTTTCTAGGAGCCATTTGACCACAAGCTAGTGAGATGAGCCTCTACTCAGACCCACCACTGACCATCCCTTTTGAATACCTTTATGACGACATTAATTTTTTTAATTACATATGCCTAGAGACTGTATGTGGCTCATTCAAAATTTGTGACTGCCTGGTTGCCTGTGATTGGATTTTACAGAAGCTTTCCCTTCCCTAGTAAAACTTCATGCTGTTACCTCTTTCATTTGTGAGGAAATGCCAAAATTTGTGTATTGTCATATAAAGCCCCACCAGTGCCACGTGCCAAGTTCCTTATACGACCTCTACAGCAAGTGGTGGCACTCAGTTCTTTGTAGGGCAGTGCTACTTGATCTCCCTAAATTTAATAATTTAAATGCTTGGAGATTTCACTGAGCTTTAATTTAAAATGCAGAACTGGGAGAAAAAGCAAATTTTGAAAGAACTTTCTCCAAACCCAAGTCTTAGATTTCCAAAAATACATCCCTGGAAAAGAATCCTTTTATATATTATAGGTATTCTTCCATCCCCACTTCCATTGTCTGAATATAAAACCAAAGAATGCTTTGGAATATTTAGTCCTCGGAACCCATTAAGGGGATCACGATGAGCCTTCTCTCCACCCACTCTTTGCTTCATCCTCTGCTAACAATGGTCACAGAGAAGACCAAATGGTGAGTATGCTTGTGGTATTTAGTAGGTGTTTAATCCCTCAGTGCTGTAATGAAACAAATGATTCACTGCCAGAGACCACAAATTGAACTTCCTAACATCCTCATTAGACAGAAACATACAAGCAGGAGAAAAAAGTGAAACACTAGGAATCTCTGCTAGGCTGTATTGCTACTGGGATACATTTACTGGATAGTTTCACTCAGGACATGGAATTTTCCATGATCTGGTGATGAGTCAGAGCCATTTTGTATACATTTTTCACTATGTTTCCTTCCATAAAGCTTATGGAGGACTTCCAGATATCTAAAACTCATTGAGTGAGGGAATAACAGTCTGCAATGTGATCTCAACTCCTCCCTCAGGATAAACTCATTTAAGTTCTAGGCAGCTGGGTCTGAAGAAGGAATGAGAGGACTTCAGGACCTTTCTTCCCTCTGCAAAGGAAAATATGCTCAAATACGCATCCCTTAGGAATTTTGCAGCTTCTTAAATGATTTGATCTTTAGGCTCAGATTATCTAAGATGGCATCAGGTTGATATACCCATAAGCTTCAGCAGAACTTCATCAAGTGGGCGAAACACTTGATGGAAAGTACATAGAACAGCTAACCAGTGGAAAGTAAGGCAGTTTTCCAAATGAAATTTTGAGAAAACAAATTTGTGGATTTCACTTTTAGCTATTCTGGGAAAGAATCTCAGGATGAGTATTGCAGTGGAAAGGGTATACAAACTCCCTGCACCCAGCTTAACTCTCAGCTTTCTAGTTGCTTTATTTGGGCAGTGTCTCCTTTAAGGCAGGACATGCTGTACACAGGATTGTTGCAACATGTAATTGAAGATTTCCCCCCCACCCCCTCCCCACCCCCGCACTGTATTAGCCTGTGGCTTTTCCAGGGACCATCGTTTTATCTGCTAAACTGTTATTAGATCCTCTTTTACTCAGGAACTCACATAAATGTACAAGCCAATAAGTACTGAGAGAAAATAAAAAAAAAAAAATTAAAAACCAGTGACCATGAGGAATTCAAACTCACTCACCCTTATCATTTTAATTGGAAATATGAACCTGAGACATAACTTTAGCACACTTAAAGAGTGCAATAGTATGAAAGTAACAGATCTAGATTTTTACCAGTGTAACTTATCTAAAATATTGGAACTTCCTGTAATTAAGAAGTATCTAACTAACAAAAACAGCTTGGAAGCTGTAGAATAGTAGAAGCTGGAATTTTATGTCAGGGTTCCACTTTTACAAGTTGTAAGACCCTGAAAAATACATTTTTGTAATGAAAGGAGTAATTAGATCCCTAATTTTTCTTGTACTATTACATATCCATCTAAAAAATTTAAGAATATGAAATGAAGAGCATTAGGCTTTTCTTACAGGATATGCTGTGCTTTAAAACATATTTTATTGATCCTAAAATTACAAGATCAATTACTGACATTTTCTTGAGGATCAATCTTGGATTAAATGGCAAAATGAAGAATAGGTTTTCATATGAACTATGTCCAAAAGCAGAAACAGACTGTCGTTCTCATGTGACCATTCAAAAACCTTTTCTGATGATTAAACAGTATGTCTGAAATATATCTAAGTTATATCAGCCACCATAGCGCTTTTTGGTGAACCAAAGAAGTCCTACAGTGAAATCAAACTTTTGAGTAAAATCTGTACTATGTTAATACAATTTCCCTCTCACATATTTTTTTCCTGGTTTTAGATTCACGTATATTCTATCTGTCAATTACAATGCAAACTATAAGTAACAGATTTAAGCAAAGATGTTGGAGTACGAAAATAATTCATGTGAATTGCTAATAGGCTGGTGGGAATACATTTTTCCACATAAAGGCGAATCCTGTCGCGTCAAAGAGAGAAGACTTGATTTTTCCATCATTTCGTCCCTTGACTAGATGCTATTACCTGCAAAAGGGACAGGAAAGCAGGGAGCAATCTGCTACCAGACCAATATGCCACTGAGACCAGAACAGCAGTATTGTGTCTATTCTTCCCTCCCTTTGAACACATGCAAGTAAAGCTGTAAGCAAATTAAGACAACAGACTGTGGGACAAAATGCAGTCTTGTCATTACTTCAGCTAAGCAAAACAGAGATGTGATACCAAGTACACAATGTTTCTCTTCTGTTATCCCTGGTTTTGCTGCTTAAGGCAAGAGCCTTCCAGTTAACATCCTCCAGTGACATGAATCAATCAGGCTTGCATTTGCCTGATTGGAATGTGACGGGGAGTGGAAAATAGAAGGACAGTATGAGTCCTCTCAGGTAATTAACCTACGCTCCAACGCTTCCCACACCAGCCTATTTTCAATTTCAGCACAGTATAGTTTATACACTCTATTATTGCTCAGAAAATAGAGTGATGATTCAGGTTTACTAAAAATGGCTTCACAATCCTGCAATCATGGTTGTGAAGCTTCATCTTGTATTCTGCATTTATAAGTTTCTTCTCACTGAGAAATAAATAGGTGTGCTGTTTTATCAGAAAAGTTAGTCACCAGATACCTGAAACACTTGTATACTGTCTTTAAGAAAACATGGCTTGTTTGGTCGATTTGCCTGCCAATTTTTTGTTTGGTGGTTTTTTTTTTTTTTTTTTTTTTTTTTTAAGATAATGTGTAGGTGACCTCCCTTAATACAGCTATCCATACAAATAATAAATGATAAACAATGTGCCACTGCTGCATCCTGTGATGCCAGAAGATCAATATTACTTTAAAGATTCAGAGTAGGTGTTACATATCATTTGTGCCCAGACCCACTGAAGTCAATGAAATGACGCCTACTGGCTTCTGTGGGAGTCCAACTTGGACATAATTCTGGCAATCTGTGCACCACAAAATTAAACTATTACAGGGGATAAAAGCCCAAATGAAGAAAAGTAGAAATTCAGGAACTCAAACTGAGCCACAAGTAACTACCCTAATTCAATGGTAATCTGAACGGACTTAAACAAAACACAAATGCACTTATACACACACACACACACACGCATACACACACACATAGAAGTCATGAATTGAACAATCTAAATTTTCATTGTTTAAAATTGCTTACATTTAAACAATTGAATATAATACGTAGCTTTCTTGACTTTCCATTTATTTCCCTGAGCACTGATCTTTGGAACATCTGGAGTTTCAGAACTGACTAGTTCATAATTCCTAAAATAGTTATCCTAAGTAAAGTACTGTCTTTTTATGTCAAAAATCAATTCCTTAAATAAAACTAGGATATAACTTCCATGAATTACAATGTTTATAGCCAATTTTTTTATTTTTAAAAGCCAACAACCATTATTATACTTCACTTCTGTATTTAGGCACCTAGCTGGTCTGATTTTCAAAATCATCCTGCAGCCTAAGCTTCTCCCATAGTACAGAGGCTATGTACTCTCATGAACTGGTCTAACTGGAGACCTACAAAAGGATTTGCCTCCTTGCTTTGGTTACTCATTTGGCAAAACCTTGGCTGTGCAAGCAATATGGTATCTTTCAGGTTTGATTTTGTGCCTATGTTAGTATCATAGGTAAAGAATACACAACTTTCCAGTCACGTCTTCGTAAGAGACTAAGGAAGTGCACCTGCAGAGAGCCAGTATAAACCCAATCTTAAGTACTGGAGTGGGACTTGCCTAGGGCATATGTTTCAGGCTGGCATTCCACACAGAGAAATCTGCCGGCCAAAAGAAGCTGTATTTTAAATTTCTGCTATTTAGAACCGCTTGGAAAACTGGCAACTGCTTTTAACTGTCTTCTCTAGATTAGAGCTTTAATTATGAGCTTCACAGACATCAGTTTGCAATTGTAAGACTTCTAAGGCATTCTGCATTTCACATTATACAAAGTATGCAAGTCAAAACATTTCAGAAAACAAAACAGTGCAAAGAGATTTGAATATTTTTAGTCTAAAATCTTTCCAATTCTAAGGCTGTAAATTACGTCAGTCTCTCTGCAGCTAAAAGTTTAATAATAATTTTCTGTTGAAACAGAAATACACTATAACTTTGCAACCTCTTAACCCCCTCTCTTTCTCTCTGGGTAGCTGATATACTGGCATTAAGCAGCAGACTCCCAAACACAGTATCAACAGAAAGGTTATTTTGTAATACTTCACCTCCCTACACTGTAACCGGGGGAAGGTGAACTGAACCAAAAGCAATCCCAAGAGTTGCTTGTTGGTTCTTTACCTAACATGAAATTGTCTTCGCCTGTTCTCAAATAGCGTAATAAAATATGCCATACCCACTTCTCTTTAGGTCTTTCTTACATTATCTGGTACTAGCATTCCACAGCAGAATCCCAAAGGAGGATTTAGCAGTTTTTCTCTTTCCAAAAAAGTGTTTCAAACATGTCTAAGTTCAGAAAGAGTTAACATCGTACAATCCTAGTATTCCTTCTTCCCCCTCCCACGCTTCCAGGAATTAAAAGTGGCCTTCTTTTTTTAAAAAACAAAAATTTTTTTAAACAAAAAAGAAAACTCTTGATTTGTAATAGGAGTATAAAGACTGTTTTGAAAACACATTTGGAAGATGTCTTCCAAGATGGTTTATCTCTTTTTTTTTCCCTTTAAAACTGTGACCACTGCACCAGTTAAGGCTGTTTTACTATATATATATACATATTTCAAATAAAACTTTAATATTCAAGCTTACCAGATTGATGAATTCTAACAGGTAAAATGGAACTCTTTACAGGTAGACTATGTAGTAGTACAAAATAGAATTAAACCCTTCACCTGTGTAAAACAAAAAGAAATTCTGCCTTGCATTGAAAACACAGGACCTGTTTACAAAAAGGAATGTATGACACTTGGACTTCCTTTTAACTGCCATATCCTAGCAACATCTCAGTTGTTTTAGTAAAGGAACTAATCATCGATTTTAAACTGCAGTGAATTTACCAAACATTTTCACTATAGACTTCTGAAAGCTTTTACAGTAATAAGTTATCAACAAAAGCAGGCACGTTAGTGTACAAAAACGTTGGTTTTTTTTTTTTTTCCTGTTTCTTTTTCAAAGTGCAGGTTTTTTTTCTCAATGTGCATCTTACAAGACCAACGAATGTTTTAACTCACTATTTCGTAAAACAGAACTCAATTCTCCCGAGGAGTAGTGTAAACGTTAAAGATCCCCAATACACCTCTAGTAAACGTGACACAAATGTCTCTGCGTTGTTTAGAAATTTTAGCTCTTCAGGAGGTAAAGAAGCTTGATGACACCTTTGCCTTACACTGGCTGGTTATCATAAATGGGTAACTGTACTGCTAAAGCTGGAGACTGATGAATCACTTGAAGGGAACTAAACTTGGCTACGGAGGAGAGGCGGCAGGAGGAACCAACCCTTAGGCATATTCCAGTGCAGCCTTTGGAAAATTCAGCCAACAACCGACGAATGGACGAACAGACGGACAGAGGGTGGTTGTGAGAGAGGGAAGGTGGGGGAGGAAAGGAAAGGGAAAGCTGGGAGAGAGGGAGAATCTTCAGGGAGAGAAGGAGGAGAAGCTTCATGGAAAGAGGGAGGGGAAGCTTCAAGGAGAGAGGGAGAAGCTTCATAGGGTAAGGGAGAAGGCGGCTCAGGGAGAGAGGGAGAAGAGGCTTCAGGGAGAGAGGGAGAAGATCCTTCAGGGAGAGAAGGAGGAGAACATCAGAGGAGAGAGGGAAGAGAAGGTGCAGGGAGAGAGGGAGGAGCAGGTTCAGGGAGAGAGAGATAAGGTTCAGGGAGAGAGGGAGAAGGTGGCTCAGGAAGAGGAGTAGAAGGTTCAGGGAGAGAGGGAGGAGCAGGTTCAGGGAGAGAGAGAGAAGGTTCAGGGAGAGAGGGAGAAGGTGGCTCAGGAAGAGGAGTAGAAGGTTCAGGGAGAGAGGGAGGAGAATGTTCAGGGAGAGAGGGAGAAGGTTCAGGGAGAGAGGGAGAAGGTGGCTCAGGAAGAGGAGTAGAAGGTTCAGGGAGAGAGGGAGGAGAATGTTCAGGGAGAGAGGGAGAAGGTTCAGGGAGAGAGGGAGAAGGTGGCTCAGGAAGAGGAGTAGAAGGTTCAGGGAGAGAGGGAGGAGAATGTTCAGGGAGAGAGAGAAGAGAAGGTTCAAGGAGAAAGGGAGAAGAAGGCTCTGGGAGAGAAGGAGTAGAAGGTTCAGGGAGAAAGAGAGGAGATGCTTCAGGGTGAGAGGGAGGAGAAGGCTGGTCAGGGGCAGAGGTGCCGCCGCGCCGGTCTGTCCCGTGGGGCGGTCGGCGCTAGGTGCCGTGCACGTAGGGCTCCCCGGGGTAGATTTCCTCGTAGGCGGGGGGCTGCTCGCTGGGCAGCGGGTAGCAGTAGGGGTAAGAGGCGTTGAGCTCGGGGTCCATGGGCGAGTAGCCGGGCAGCTCGACGGAGGGATGTCCGCCGCAGTGCACCTCCACGCCGGCCTCGTCGAAGACGTGGAAGACGCCCACGTTGATGTAGGAGACGGCTTGGAAGGGGCAATCCCCGGGGTCGACCTCGGGCTCCCCGCCCGAGAAGAGGGAGCCCTGGCTGCGCCGCGGCGCCCGCCGCCCGCCGGGGCCGCCCCGCCGCCTCCGCCGCCTGCCGCCGCCCGCCGCCGGGGCCGCCCTCCGCCGCCGCCGCCGCCGCCCGCGCTGCTGCGAGGCTTTGTAGTTCTTGACGAGGAGCAGGTTGAGCAGGCCGAGGAGGCACTCGAGCGCGTTGAAGACGGTGGAGAGCACCAAGCCGCGCTGGTAGTCCCGCAGCTTCTGGCAGCGCAGCGCCGCGGCGGAGCCGTCGGGGCCGGCGCGGGGGCGCCCCGCGGGGCCGGGCTGCAGCAGGCAGTAGTGCGAGTACTTCCTCTCCACCAGCGAGACGGTGTCGCCGTCGATGACGGCTCCGGCGAAGGCGCTCAGCACGCCCAGCATGAACACCAGCACCCCCAGCAAGAGGAAGTTCTGCCGACCCCCGGGGGGCGCCTTCTCCGCCGCCCCCGACGGCGCGGACGCCGCGGTCGCAGCAGCCGCCGCCGCCGCCGCCGCCGCCTCCCCGGCGCCCCCGCCGCCCGCGGGCTCCGCGTCCCCCGGCCCGGCCGGCACCGGGGCCGCCGCCGCCGCCACCGGAGCGTCGTCGGGAGGGCGGCAGCAGAGCAGCGCGGCGGCGAGCAGCGAGAGGCCGGCGGCCAGCAGCAGCCCCGAGTAGAAGGCGCCGGCGGCGGTGCCCAGGCGGAACGGCTCGCCCTTCAGCTCCGAGCCCAGCGAGAAGCACTTGAGGCCCACGGCGGCGGCGCTGAGCGCGCAGGCGAGCAGGAGGCAGCTGGAGAGCGCGGCGCAGGCTCCCCGCACGCTCCACTTCATCCTCCGCGCCGCCGCCGCCGCCGCCTCCGCCCCGCCGCCCGCATCATCCTCCTCCCGACGCCCCCCCCGGCCCCGCGGCGGCGGCGGCGGCGCGGGGCGGCGCGGCCATGCGAGCGCGGCGCTCCCCGACGGGGCTCGGCTCCGCTCCGCACGGCAGCAGCCGCCGGCCGCAGTGGGCCGGGCGCGCCGAGCGCTCACGCTCCCCCCGCCCCACCGACGCCTCCTCGTCCCCGCCCGCCCGCTCTTATCGCGGCGGCTGCGGGGAGGCGATTAATTATGGATGGGAGAGGAGGGGGAGGAAAGTGTTGGGTGG
Source organism: Coccyzus lansbergi (assembly GCA_033558105.1). Lineage (NCBI taxonomy): Eukaryota > Metazoa > Chordata > Aves > Cuculiformes > Coccyzidae > Coccyzus > Coccyzus lansbergi. The sequence goes on from JAUMJK010000468.1 coordinate 979,767, forward strand.
GGTGGGGGGTGGAGGAGGAGGGAGGCGGTGGGACCCCCGGGGCGACCGCCTCGCCCTCCCGCCGCGAGGCTGCGGTGAGGGGCGCCCCGCGGGGTCGGCGCTTCCCCCCTCTCCCCTCCCGCCCCCGGCTCGGTCCCGATGCGGTGTGGGCCGCCGCTAGTCTCCGCGCCGGCGTCCTCTCCGGCTTCATTACGTTTTATCGCTGGCTGTCGCAGAAGGACGCCGTCCCTGTCGCTGCGCGGCGCCGCCGCCGCCGGCGCGGATCCCCCGCACCCGCGGGGACCCCGGTCCCCGGCACGATCCTCCGCCCCCCGCGCCGTGCTCCGAGCCATCCCTCCTCCTCCTCCTCCTCCCAGCCGCCCCGTTCTGTGCTCTACGCTCCGGCTCTGGGATCGCTCCCCGCCGGCCGATCCGCCCGCGGTGGCGCCGCCGGGACGCCCCGTCCTGGATGGGGACCCGGTGCGGGCGCCTGTGCCGGGGCAGCGCTCCCCCTCGCCCGTCCCTTTGCCTTCAGGGAGGCTGTGGCCTCCGGCTCCCCCATTTTCCCCTTCTGCCGTGCGCAGCCTTGCTGGATATTTTTAGCCCGCGCTGCTGATTAGCATTCAGGGGAGCGAGCGAGGGAGAGGATGGCATCTTCCAAGCCGTTTTATCTTCCAGCAGGGCCAAACGCACACGTTGGAGGCGGGAGACGGGTATGTGGGGTGCGATCCGGTGTGCTTATCCGGCGATGCGACCTTTCTTGCCCTGTCCCTCCGGGACAGGACCTACGGACACCTCCCGCGTCTCGCTGCAGTCTCAGCCGGGCTGGGCGGTGAGCACAGGGCTCTGCCTCGGGAGCTGCTCCTTCCCGAGAGAGGTTTCTGGGTCCTGCATGGGGTCCCTTGGTGGGACGTTGCCCTACCTGGACAACAACCCGCTCTGGGTCCAAAGTGTCGGGGGCTCCGGCTGGACAGTGCATCCTGCCCTTTGGGACTATGCAGACAAGAGACTTTTCATTGAATCATAGAATCGTTGGTTTTGGAAGGGACCTTGAAGATCATCCAGTTCCAGCCCCCCTCCCATGGACAGGGACACCTCCCACCGGATCAGGCTGCCCAAGGCCTCATGCAGCCTGGCCTTGAACACCTCCAGGGATGGGGCAGCCACAGCTTCCCTGGGCAGCCTGTGCCAGTGCCTCTCCACCTTCACGGTAAAGAAGTTCCTTCTTATGTTTAGTCCAAATCTGCTCCTCTCCAGTTTATACCCATTGCCCTGACTCCTATCACTACAAGCCTTTGTGAACAGTTCCTCCCCAGCTTTCTTGTAGCCCCCTTTAGCTGCTTGAAAGTCATTATAAGGTCCCCTCGGAGCCTTCTCCAGACTGAACAAGCCCAACTCTTTCAGCCTTGCCCTTGTATGGGAGGTGCTCCAACCCTCTGATCATCTTTGTAGCCCTTCTTTGGATTCGTTCCAACAGCTCCATGTCCTTCTCATGTTGAGGATTCCAGTTTTGCCCCCTCCCTCCTATTATCAAAGGACCCAAGGAGCACAGTGACAATCATGATAATCCAGGGCTGGCTGACCTTTTCCCACCCCGTTTCCTTGCTGGGTCTTAGCGTTGGCCATGGGGATTGGAACAACCTTCTTGTGCCTCTCCAGGACACGGGAGGTGAGGTGGTGGGGAGGAGATGCCACTCACAGTCATCATCAGCTATTCCCCTCCCGAGCCTGTACCAGGAAGACTGCAGTGTGTGGGGCTGCTGATCTGTGGCCATGTGAAGATTTTGCTGTAGGATCTGTAACTTTGTCTCCAAGTGCCTGGACTGCTGGGGAAGACCTTCAGATGTCTTTTGAAGAACTTGCTCTCTGTCTTTATGACTCCTAAAAAGTAAATGCATAAAGGGCACACAGCATTTTACAAAGTACAGCACCCAGGTCTCTGCTGAACTCCAGACATTGCCTTGGAAAGCACTTATGAACTCAAAATCCAGCTGCTGAACCAGTGAGCCCCAGGAGGCACACTGTGTGTGTTGATGTGGAGACAAAGGAGCTGTAGCTAGTGGGAAGTAAACTTACTTACGTGGGAATTTGTATAATTTTGTTGCTACTGTCAAATGCTTGTTATGAATAGTGAGAATACTCACTTAACAGTAAATCAACACAGAATCACAGAATCACAGAACAACCAGGTTGGAAGGGACCCATCGGATCTTCTAGTCCAACCATTCCTAGCTAACACTAAACCATGTCCCTCAAGACCTCATCCACCCGTGTCTTAAACACCTCCAGGGAAGGTGACTCAACCACCTCCCTGGGCAGCCTCTTGACACTGCCCAATGACCCTCTGTGTGAAAAACCTCCTCCTAATCTCCAGCCTAAATCTACCCTGGCGGAGCTTGAGGCCATTCCCTCTCGTCCTGTCCCCTGTCACTTGGGAGAAGAGCCCAGCTCCCTCCTCCCCACAACCACCTTTCAGGTACTTGTAGAGAGTAATGAGGTCTCCTCTCAGCCTCCTCTTCTCCAGGCTAAACAACCCCAGCTCTCTCAGCCGCTCCTCATAGGGTCTGTTCTCCAGCCCCTTCACCAGCCTCGTTGCTCTTCTCTGGACTTGCTCCAGAGCCTCAACATCCTTCTTGTGCTGAGGGGCCCAGAACTGGACACAATATTCAAGGAGTGGCCTCACCAGTGCTGAATACAGAGGGAGAATCACCTCTCTGGACCTCCTGGTCACACCGTTTCTGACACAAGCCAGAATGCCATTGGCCTTCTTGGCCACCTGGGTACACTGCTGGCTCATGTTCAGTCGGCTGTCGACCAACACCCCCAGGTCCCTCTCCTCCTGGCAGTTTTCCAGCCAGGCTTCTCCCAGTCTGTAGCTCTGCATAGGCTTGTTGTGCCCCAAGTGCAGGACCCGGCATTTGGCCGTGTTAAACCTCATGCCGTTGGACATTGCCCAGCGGTCCAGCCTGTCCAGGTCCCCCTGCAAAGCCTCCCTACCCTCCAGCAGACCGACACTTGCACACAGCTTTGTGTCATCTGCAAACTTGCTAAGGGTACCCTCAATGCCCTCATCCAGGTCATTGATGAAGACATTGAACAGGACTAGACCCAGCACTGAGCCCTGGGGAACACCACTTGTCACTGGCCTCCAGCTGGACTTAATTTACCATCACTCTCTGGGCCCGGCCATCCAGTCATTTTTCTACCCAGGAGAGTGTGCGCCTGTCCAGGCCAGAGGCTGACAGTTTCTGTAGCAGAATGCTGTGAGAAACTGTGTCAAAGGCTTTACTGAAGTCCAGAAAGACCACATCCACAGCCTTTCCTTCATCTAGCAGCCGAGTGACTTTGTCATAGAAGGCATTCAGGTTGGTTTGGCAGGACCTGCTTCTGGTAAATCCATGTTGACTGGGCCTGATCACCCGGTTCTCTTGCATGTGCTTCATGATAGCACTCAAGATCACCTGTTCCATGACTTTCCCTGGCACTGAGGTCAGACTGACTGGCCTGTAGTTCCTGGGATCCTCCCTGCTACCCTTCTTGTAAATGGGAACTACATCAGCCAGTCTCCAGTCCAGAGGTACCTCCCCAGTCTTCCAGGACTGCTGAAAGAAGATGGAAAGGGTTTTGGCCAATACATCTGCCAGCTCCCTCAAAACCCTAGGATGTATCCCATCTGGCCCCATGGACTTGTGGGTGTCCAGTTGGCCAAGCAGGGCTCTGACCACCTCCTCTTGGACTATGGGAGCCTCATATTGCTCCTCTGTTTCCCGGGTATCTACACAGAGGGAACAGCTTTCTTTACAATTAAAGACTGAGGCAAAGAAGGCATTAAGTACCTCAGCCTTCTCCTCGTCCCCTGTCACTGCTGTTCCCTCTGAGTCCAAAAGGGACTGTATGGTCTCCCTTGTCCTTTTACTGTTAAAATTTTGTGTGAACACAAAATTAGGAAGGGGTCTCAGCCTTTGTGTATCAATATATTAATGAGCCTTTAACTGGCAATAATTAAGGTAGGCCAAGGAAACCTTACATGGGGGACAGATTGTGACTTTGTTGTTCTAATTGTTTCCTGGTGTTTCTTTCCTTCTTCCTCTTTTGGCAGCTGCTGGAAGTGAGAAGCAAAGCTTCTCCAGTATGGCTCTTCACATGATCCTACATCTGCCTCAGCTGTTCTGACTTCCTCATCTTGAATGACATCTTCTAAGGGAAGGATCCTTTCCTGCCTTCCCTAAAAGCTGTACATTGTGAGGCCAAGTTGACGCACAAGTCTGAAATGTAATTAGGTGATTCCGCTTACACCTTTTTATTCCTTCTATGGTGCAATTTGCTTGTGTTAATCTTTTCCAAATTTTACTGTTTCTTCTTCGTGTGACTCTCAGGCTTCCAAACACCATGTTCACTATACAGGGATGAAGTTAACTCTAACAAGACGATTCCCCGTGCTCTATTTACTATTCATGAGCCTCTCATGTTTCAATGTCAGTGTCTGACTTAGCATAATTTTTCATATGGTTACTAGCAACTTTGCACTGTGTCACATTTTCAGTAAGAAGAGAAACGCACACCCACAGAGTAAGGTCATGGGCTTCTCCTGTCTTTGGACAAAATGTCTGAAAACACAGTGATGATATTACATTTATAGTAGAAGACACAAGACTATAAAATATTCTATCACATCTACATCTTATATTGAACAATTTGTTGATGGCTGAATTTGAATTACTGTAAAAAAATGACTAAACTGCCAGCCTAAATGAAGGTCATTTAAGATTTCCCTGGGTCCCAAAGAGCACTGCTGTTCACCTCAGCCGTAGCTGATATCCCCTTCAGATCAAGGCTAGAATGCCTGTCTGCACCTTCACAGCTGATCGTCGGCCAGGTCGGCCCAGTGAAAAAAAGAGTATCCGCAAGAAAAGATGACAGAATTGGAAGCCCCTTGGCCATATTAGTCCATCAACTAAATCAGCCACAGCTGGTAACTTGGTCTGTCAGCATCAGTTAAGAGCAAAGTCAGGACCTGGTGGAACGGTGCTACAACTGCTGACTATGAAGTACGGTAGATACCACATGTTTTGAGTTTCTGGATGTTAGCTTATCTTCAAGCTTTGTTAGTCACAATTTCCTTTTTAATTACCCAGATCAAAATTTATCACATTTGTTTTCAAGGGTTATTTTAATGGTCTTCAGAATAGATGCATAAAGTTTTATGGGGTATCACCGCTGGAATATATGTTCCCCGTGCCTGCTTCATGCCCATAGATTGAGCTTTCTGTATCTTACAGGAGAAATCATTTATGGTCAGATCTTACCTCTAAAGGGGATAGGGAGCTTTGGTCCAAGGTTTTCTTTAGCTCACAAGGAAGATGAGGGTCTGCACTTGCTGGATGCTTGTTGGGAGTGGGCATTGACACGACCAGTGATGCAGGCTGTGAGCATGTAGCTGGAGATTTACAGTGAGGTGCAGATCAACCTCTCACATTTTTGTGGTGACTCAGTGGCACAAAGGACGACAGAGCTGTTAATTATTGGCTCTCCAGGCTGGAAGCTAAACTGTGTGCTTGTAAAATAGATGGTGATCCTCAGCTTATGCCGTCAAAGCGCAAAACATTGCATTATTTTATTGTCTGCCTCTCCCACACTGCATTTATGGTAAGATGTATGTGTTGTTATTTCTATGCCAGCTTGATAAATGGATGTCATAGCTTTGACTATTCAGTCATGATGGCTGTGTCACCTCCCATAACTTATTCTGTTGCCTACTACTTCATTTTTTTTTCTGTTTCTATAGGGGACATTATGGAATATAAAATCTTTTTAAAAAAATTCCTTTGCACACAGTTACGAAGAATACATTAGAAATTGGAAAGTTGAACCACTGCAGATGGGACCTATCATGTTTCTTTCTGCGCCACCTTCTCCTCCATAGGCAAGGTCTGCTGAGATGTTTCTGTGTGCTTGAGGCCTACTACTCCCCTACTTTCACAGTATTTGACATGGAAGACTCATTTCTGCAGAGAGTTTATAGAAAAACACATTAAGGGAAAACATACGGGGAAAGGTCCTACATCAGGCTACAAGTTTGGAGATAAGTGGTGGCTGGACTCTAGTGAAAAAACCCAACATCTAGAGATGCTGCTTCAATGGGTGGCATTTAAAATAGGAAACAGAAAGGCTGGGATGAAAACGTAAGATAGAGAAAGGAAACCCTGTGCTTGAAGCTGGAGGTTCGTAGTTAGCTTGCAAGTTGTTAGTCCTGGGAGCCTTGTATTAAGGGAAGAATAGTTTGAGAAATTAACACAACAGGGTAAGTTTGCAGTGTAAGATCATGGGAAAATTGAAGTTGGAAGGGACCTTGGGAGGTGTCCGATCTGATGTTCTCAAAACAGGGACATCTCTGGGACCAGACTTCAGGGCCCAGGACTTTGTTCAGTCCATCTCTCTGTATCAGCAGCATTTAACTGTGTTTGAGTAATCTTAGCACTTCAACCAGTTTTTCAGAATTTGTTTATTTCTTGGCTGTATTCTTTTGTCTTGGCTTTAAGTGACACTAGGACATCTAAAAAGATTTCTTCAGAGCCTTGTGAAGAGTCTTTTTTACCATTTTTGTTTAAATGCTCCTGGGTCTGAGTGAAAAAGAGTGGTTTCTCTGTGCAGTAGGATTTAATCTTTTCAGTCAAGTGGTAATTATGTCAGGAACATTCTTTGTTTACAGGGCTATAGAACAGGGCACAGGATATTCTGAGGAGAGGTCAGATGTTTTCTATGGCATTTTAAAAAACAGTTATTTGATTTTATTTTATAAATTATATAAACAGGGCCATCTTTCTTTTGCTTGTTTCACAGAATTGTTCAATTATGAACAATTTGCAGAAAATGTACCTGATGCTTTCCTGACTGCCATCCTAATGGTGGGACCTGGATGGTATTTTATTGTGTGTGTTCTAGGAAACTGCTCAGTTAATGATAAAAGATTGCTCGACACTTTGCCAGCAAAAAGGACCTCAATATACTTCTCTTTGGGCTCTATTTTGAAGAGTGTTTCAGTTTAGTCTGCGTAGTTGGTGTACTAGCTTATCCTTGAAAACAGTGCTGTGTGAAAGCTTAAGGCTGACGCATCCCTTAGCTTCCAGTGAGGCTTTCAGCACAGGACCTTAGCAGCAATCATAAACTTTGCCTTCTCCTGAATGATTAATGTGCTACAGAAAGATGGCAGAAATTCTGAGAGGTCAGCCATCCCTGTTCTGTCTTCAGGGGGAGGGGAGCTAACTTCCTCACTTGGGTGTTTATCTGAGTGTCCTGTCATTTGATGTTCCACACAGTAGAGCCGGGACAAAGAACCTGTTTTCCTCTGAGGAGAGAAAAGGTAGTGTCCCAGGTGAGTTGAGATGGATCAGATGGAATCTTTCTTGTTCAGTTATTGAATGAAGTGTCTTCTCAGTCTCATGTACCCAGACCCAAATTTAGGTACTGGGCTTGACACAGGGATCTTGAAAATCACATTAATGCTACTTTATCATAGACAAGTCTATCCACTGAATATGCCTTACTTCTGAATTTTAAAGTTTTCCATCCAGTTAAATTGTATATTGTCTAATGACTTTTTTTCTGTGTCAAAATTATAACCTACTCTTGAAGGAGTATCTGAAAGTCATCTTTTAGTGAGTTCCCAGCTAAACCCTTGTCCCGTTTTGATTTAGCTTCAACAACCTTTAATTTTCTAGGGAAATTGCAAGGCAAGTGTGTAAGGGGAGACCAGATACCCGCTCAAGGCAGTGTTATACTAGGAAAGTATATCTTGGGATCTCCTCTTATCGAGATAATATGGGAATCATTCTCTGTGAGACTGGCCTGTAGCAAAAAAAGATGTGGTGGGAAAGGGCAGCTCACTTGAATCATGACTTCTTCCTTTATTTGCATGTTGAGGAAAGGAATAATGTGGTTTAATTCTTGAAACCAAAGGCCGCAGTGAGCTCTGCGTCATGGTGGGGGATTTCTCCTACACAGATCTACAGCCTGGGAGGTACATACCTGCTGCCTGACCTATCAGCATGGCAAGTTGTGGTTCCTGCTCCAGCTTGGTAACAAAAATGCTGCCTTAGCTGCTTGTCATACCTTGTCCCTCTGAGACGTCTCTGTCCCCAGCTCAGCTGCTTGTCTCTTCTTTCCCTAGTATGTTATTGCAAACGATCTTCATTAAAGTGCATCCCTTTTCATGTCAATCATGATAACTTTGAGGTGTAGTTTAGTGAGTGGTGAGTTATGAAGCCAGCAGAGCTCAAGAAACAGCAGTTAGCCGGGCAGGGGATGCACGGTCCTTCTCGCTCATGACAGCAGCTACTGGAGGTAGCTGACTGTCCAAAAAGGTGAGGTTACTTGAAGATACAGTACTGCCCTTGGCTTTTCTTCTTGGCTACTTCTCAGCCTCCTGCCCAGCTACCAGTATCCTCAAGGTGAGCCACCTCTGGAGTGCTGTATGCTGGCCCAGCCAGCGTAGCTCTAGTAGCCCTGCTGCTCCATGTGTGCATTGCAGAGCTGACTTCAGCGTAGTGTTTAATTCACCTCCTCCTGGAGCTGCATTCCTTACTCCCTTGAGGTGATGGTATTGCAGCCTGCCAAATATTGCCTCCCTCTAAGCAAGCGTCTTCCTTATTTTTCAGCTCTTGTACCTGTTTCCACCAGCTTAACGATTAACTTCTCACATAATGCTATTTCACATACATCACTGAAATCTGGGGGGAGAGACTGGCAGTAATACCACCAAAAGGAGAGTGAAATGTTCAGACTCAGAGAGGTCCGTACTGCTATTTCTGCCTCCTTATTTTAAAATTTGTAATTTATTTTTCTCCCCTTGCAACTTGCTCTGGTGTAATCTGTAATCTTGGTATAATCTAAATAGTGTGCCCAGGCTTCTTACTGTGTTTCAGAAGTGGCGCATGTATGTTTAAATTTGTGTTTCTCCAGCACATTCCAGATTTTTATTACATGATGATTAACTTCACCCTGCAGGTTTGCGTCTTCTGGTGCCTCTGTAACACTAGGTTGGAGCTGTCCATGCATCATGATTTCAGTCTGTGAAGCTTTCCAAATTTAGGCTCCAGTTTGAGTGGGACAGATTCCTTGTCTTCAGTGCTTTCATTTCCATGGGCTGCCCCGCCTTTGCTCTAGACTTGGTGCAATCTTTATGGAAAGTAGGCATCAATGTGGAATGCTCCAAATTACTTTTTTTCTTACCCCCGCTCTTTTTTATGCTTACTGCCTAGCACCTGAAAATTTTACTTCTTTGTATTCCTAATTCCCTAACTGTCAAGCTCTTTTTCTTGTTAATCTTCTGTGCAGTGCAGCTCTGCTTCACTCTTGGTAACTCTCACTTTGCTCTCCAACTCATGACCATATTTGTGGATGAGGTTTTCTTCCATTCTTGCTCTTCTGTTTTCATGTTTTCTGTTTTCACCCTCTTCTTTTCATCAAAAATTGCTTCTGGCTTATTTCCAGTAGTGTTGTCTTCAGGATTTTTATTTTTACTCTGGTGACAGATCTTCTTTTTCTTTGTTCTAATAGAGTCATGTCTCGTGTAAATCTGCCCCTCCCTGTTTTAGGGGTGGATTTCTAATTCTCTCCCTTATCATTCTTTTGTGTTTCTGTATAGTTTTTCCTTCATACAGCCTCTCTTTCTACCTCTTTCTCCTGTTAGACCACTTCTTCTTTCTTCCTAGCCATTCCATCTGTTTCTCCTGCCTAATTCTTCTCCTCATTATCTGGGTGCAAACAGTACCTCAACTCTAGTTTTATCCTACTAGTGGGAGTCTTCTGCATCTGTTTTGCCCAGTGCATTGATCAGAGCTAAAGGTCTGTCTTGCTCTGTATGTCTGTGTTCATCTTCTTATTCCCTTTCTTTTCTGCTTATGACTGTGTATTCCTACTTGAATTTAAGATGCTTGTCACAAGGATTGTTTTTTTACAAGGAAACTGTAAAGGATGCTCAGCATGCCTCACAGTTCTCATCTGTTGTTGGTGTCTGCAATTTTTTCAGGTCTTCCCATCACTGTCATGATTTCAGACTTTTCTTTCCTGCCTTCATCTTCAAAAGTGTGGAAGAACCTCCCACTGCACTTACAACTTATTGTTTTCTGTTTGCTGGATCCATTAATTCCTGCCCATTGACGATCTAAATTCCTCACTCAGTTGTCAAGCTAACATATATTTTTTCCCTCCAATTACTGTCTCATAGTGGTACCTCATGTCCCAGAACCTCTTTTGTGGCTTGCCTTTGAGAAGAGAAAAGTGTGAAAACCAAGTTAAAGTCTCGACTTCTTTTGTTTGTATTAACACCGGGCTATTACTGTCTGTCTTATGCCAGAGCTCCGGATATCAGTATATGGCAAAACCTTTTAGCTATATGTTGTCAAACCCTTAGGAAATAGCAAATCCAATCTTTTTTTTCTATTACTTGAAGGACCTTCAAGCTGTTTATATCTATCCTTGGTGAAAATGTGATATTAAACTTGGAAATCGAATGGGTAAAGCAGCTCCTTGGATTTGAGTTCTTTCTCTCAACCTAATCCTACTTTCAAAAGTGTCTGTGTTGCGAGTGAACTATTCTTGCAGTCATTTGGTAGACGGTGGTCTTCTCTGATAGCAGTAACCCTGAATAAAGTTGCAGGTTTCCAAACTGGAATGCTGTACAGGAACTTCTCTTTTCTTGGGCAGGAGGAAAACTGGCTGCAGTCTTCAGGATCACAGCCAGAGAAGACTAGTTGAAATGAGTACACTGACTCAGAGAAGGAATGGTTTTAAGTGCGTGAAACCCAGCATGAAACCCATTTCCTATTGAAGTAACAGGTGCTTGAGCACTTAAACATATGAGATGTTGGTACCACACCAATATAGACTGTTTTAAGGGGCTTTAAAGTAGCCTCTAGCTCTTACTAACTCTTGAGGAGGTGCTGAGCTCATTTGTATCAAACAAGCTCTCAAGGCACAGCAAGGTCAGATGAAAATCCCGAATAGACTCGTTTATCTCCAGATTTACTTGGGGTGTAGGCTGATTTCCCCTCCTCCTTGTGCTAAATCATAATCCTATTCAGTATCACATCATTACCATTTTCGGAAACAGTGTCTTTGGGTAATGGGTTTTATGGCTTATTTTCCTTGCCCTCCCTAACAACCACTGCCTGGGACAGCTTCCTTGGTAGTCATAGACTAGATGGCTGTCCTCAAACACGTTGTTTTACTGATGCAACACGTCAGACTGTGATTTTGTGGGGCATCTGGACCTGACCATCAGGTCCGCAGTTGTATCTCCCTTAGAAACCTGCAGCAGGATTGATTCATTGACAGAAACAGACCTCCTCTGCCCTTTTGATCTCACCAGCAGTGACATTTTTTGTGAGGCTCTGAGGACTGCAGATTGCAGAGTGCCTTTATGTGAAAAGGGTTTGTGCCTGTGCAGGGACAGCTAGGTGATCAGGTGTGTGTACTCTCTGTGGGACGCAGTTGGGGAGAGGAAAGTGGCAAGTGTCTTCCAGTGAGTGATTGTAGAGGGAGAAAGGACCAGTGCAACACCTCACACATGCTGTCAGAAGGATGGTGTGAGCAGTTGCTGAGCTGGCGCTGTCCACTTTTGCTTTCATGTGTATCTAATGTGTTTTTTTCTTTAAATATTCATCATAGTGCTCCATATTATATCTGCTGTTTGTAGCTATTAAACATACTTGTTTTGAGATGACTCTGCAATATGGCACATACATAATTAGGTATAATTAACTCCAGTTAACCATATTAAGTTTTGCAACGCTTGTCCTGCCATGTTCTGAAGCTGACTCTGATAGGTTTCCTGACTAACAAATGTGCATTACCAGGTCCAAGTTATATAAACCCATCCTTATACAAGGTATTTCCTTATTCATTTAACCGTTGTACCTTTGAATTAAATAATTTGTTGTTTGGTATTCTGACTAATTAACTTGCAGCCTGAAGGACTCTTTACCTCTAAGTGCAGGATCCTCATTGTGTATCTTTGGTGCTCTTCACATGACATTTCTGGAGAGCTGCTGATCATGATAGCAGTGTCTTAATATGTAGTTTACAAATTCTATTCCTTGTCAAAGCTAGTTAGATGAGACCATGCTATATTTGAAAAAGGCTCAAGGGCTATGTATGATAAATAACAGTTCGCCTTGCTTATTTAAACACTAAGCCAAAATTTTGACTTTTATTCTTTTCAAAGGTTTTGTTCGTCTTCCCCTACTTTTACCTTTTAGTATTAATTTTGTTGTTGCTTTTGTTGCTCTTGTTGGAAAGTACTCGGAATAGTCCTGAATTGAGAAGTTATATAAAACAGGCGATTGATTGAAAGGCAAATGCAGTATGGCAGTAAAGGAAAGACAGTAATGCAGTTTATGTGTGAGGAGCATACTGTGGTGTATTGCAGCACATGCTGCTGATCAGCACCCCACATCTCTGATGGAAGAATCAGCATTTTCCTTTGCAGATCAGTCTAGCATTTTAAGGTGGCTCTTGGTCCTCCAGACACTGACTAACACATTTATTAATACATTGTCTCCTAAAGAACAGCTGGAAAGAGCAAGGCTGCTTGTGTATACTGTAAAGTCGACCCTGTGTCCAGTTCACAAAAACCAAGAAGTGCAGGCCAGAACTGCTGATGATGACACAAAAAGTTGTGTCAGTTGACCTCCATACAAAACAGTTTCTTGATGTCTATGAAACAGTTCATCGCTCCCCAGTTTTTCAAGACTGCATGGATATTAATTAGCTTCAGGTTATAATCAAGCTGTCTCTGATTTTAGTGGGTCTTGGATCAGACAGGACTTAGCGTTTATATGGTTTTCATTACAGTGTTAATTAACTTAACATGCAGATTCAGCTATGAAGCTCAGAGATTTCATTTAGATTTTATAATTGAATTGAGGAAACATGGCAGTAAATGCAGATGGGAAGTTAACGTGCAATTAATATTGACCCAGGACTGCTCATATGTATGACTCTTGTCTCTGAAGACTCAATAGGAAACCCAATACGTTAAATATTGATTTTGTACCATGAGGTTTTCAAACAACCCCAGTGCTCACCTAGCTGTATTCTTCCTGAAGTCCAGGCTGTGTGAAACCTTGATGTCTGCAAACGCCAGCACTGAAAGTCAGAAAATCCTGTCACTTGGTGATGCTAGCAGCAGTCCTACATCCTACAACTTTTTTTCTCTAAAACATTGAAACAACAGATAGGCAGAATTTGCCTCTGTGTGGTTATGCGTGTGTGAGGGCAGATAGGGAATTGTTTTTGTGGTTTTAAAGGAACATAATTTAAAGCCATTAATAAACAGCTTGTGGAAAGCTTGGAGAATGAAGTGCTCTTATCACAGCAGTTGGTATGTCTTTGCCTGGCCTGAAAGTGCCAATGCAGTGGTGGAAAGGGTGGGTCAGTTTCTGTGCTGACCTTGTCCTTGGCACAGCCTGCAGACTGAAAGTTAGGCTGACTACTGTACAATGTGTTGATAATAGCCTACTGAAGTCACCATCTGTTTTACAGAAGTGCCTCAAAGTGGCACTGGGATTTGTACTAAGTACTACGTTATTAAAGAAATTAATAACCTGTTGCCTTACCTACTGGCAAGATTTCTAGTCACAGGTTTAGGGTAAAACCTTCTGACTGGGGGTTTACTGGAGGACACATAGCTTGACAGGGTATGGAGGTAATTTTAAGTGTCTAATAACAGATTTGGCACATATCTCTTAAGGATTGTTCAGGTAAATCTGGACCTCTTGAGGCGCCTCTTTAGCCTGCTTTTCTGAGGTCTTGACACATACTGTACTTTTTTATTATAGCTGGTGTTTGATATCTCAAAGCCTGAAAAATCACTGCTCTGCTGTGGGCCTGGTATGGATGGAAGACCCAACCACAGGCATCCTCATGCCTCTGAGATGGCCTGTCACCTGGAAACCTTCACACGCTGCTTAGTGTGGCACTTTGGGGAGACTGTGCGAGAAGATGCAAGACTTTGCATCATGCAGCACTTGAAACTTGAAGTTTAAAAGCTCTATAATTACTGAAGTATGTTGGCTCCAAATGTTACTAATAGCTTAGGCAGAGAGGCAGAAAAAACAAAGCTCCTGAAATAGCTGCTGGGTTTAAATTGGAGGTAATGGGAATTGTGCAGACTGTGTGTTCTTCAGATTCACCGTTCAGCAAGAGGAAGACAGTTTGGAAGAATGTTTGTGTCTTGCAAATTGCAGGGGTTCATTAAGCTGAAAGATGTCATTAGTGTCATCGGACAGCAAAATTCATCTATTTAAAAACAGAATGCACAGACAGTGTTAAAAGCATTTAAACTGTCAAAAGGGACAGAAACGAATTGCAGAGGTAGACTACTAAATTGCATGTTCAAGGCACAAATGCATGGGCAGACTTGGGAACAGCTCTAGACTGGCTTTTCTAGAACAAGACTTGGATGCTTGACTGCTGCTTCATGTTTCCTTTCTGGCTCACATGCAACTCCTTTGGGTGCCTTGGGAAGCTCTGTGTCACAGACAAAATATGTGGCACAATGCACCTAGTACACTATGAATACAGAAAGATAAGTGCCTGTGCTCTGCTGTTAGCAAAGGGTGTCTCTCCCATGGCTCCCTTTGTTGGAAGTAGTCTCACTTCATATCTTTGCACTTGAAAGTTTGTTCTGGTACATGAATGAATGTATCACCAATATATGAACCCTCATTCCTCCTTACCCATTCATTTTAACTCAGGTAAAGGATATAGGGCATTGGAAGACAGCAGAAAGTGTATACCTGAGCAATTGTTCAACGTCAAAGCAGGGGTCCCACAAGCCTCACCCTTTTCACATAGTATTAAGTTTTCAGAAAAGAGGAAAATCATGTGATCACTTCCTCTACTAATCCCTAACTCACTTTTGAAGACAAGCTGAAAACATCAGCATTTGGAGCAAAGTGATGCCTGAGTCTGCAGCTTATTGCAATTTTCAGTGCATTGTCTCTCCGTGTGAAGAGCTGAAAAGCTAGGCTGGGACAAACAGCCCTGAATTGCTACTCCAGCTTCTCCTGGAAAAGCTTCACATTTGACTATGAAGGGAGAAGCTCTGTGGGGAACTGCCTTCAAACATTGACCTCAAACTGTTTTTCACTAGACGTAAAAGAAAATACTCAGTTGCCTAGAATAATTTTTGGTGGCATGGTTTGTAGCAAGTGTGCACACTGTAGCTACTTCACCTGCTTCAGGGCTTCTGACTGTGTTATGTGTAGTGACTCAGAGAGTTTTCTCTTGGAGGAACATAAAAATTCATTTGCAGTCCGTCAACTTACGTAAAAGTTTGAACTATTTTTGTTCAAGAGCATTGCTGTACATTTTTAGACTAGCTCAACTTCATGCGCATTTTGTTTGCCAAATCCACTACTTTACTACATCCAGTGAGAGGATATCAAAATCCCTCTGAAGCTTTTAGGGTCTGCAGTGGTGCAGAATGCTCTGTGCATCCAAATCTCAGGGGGAAACTTGCTACTTTGTGCATGGCATAATTCCCACTTCCTAAAAGTTACCAAAAATATGTCTAAGTTGAGAAAAAAGTCTAAGTTGAGAGGCACTGCTCAGATTTAGAATATATTAAAATAGGCTAGAGTAGATCCATATGGATTGCAGTCATTAAAACCCTCATGATGGGACTATATTCAGTCTTATTTTTGCTATTATACAGAACTAATCTGTATATAACTGTGCCTTTTCTTGTTTATCCTCTGCCCATGCTCATACCGTTTTGTATTTCGCTATACTTTGATTCTTGGGTCTGTTTTGTCAGATCCTTAAATAGTCACCTTTGTGTCCGTTCTCATAAAAACTCCTAAACCAAATTCTGTCTCTCTGAATCCATCTGCCAGGCCTCTGGAGGTGCTTATTTCATTTAGGCTGCTGGATGCTCGAAGTATTTCCTCTTTCTTTTTTTTCCTTTCCTTAACCTCTGTTCTTAAAGTGCAAGATTCTGACTACAGGAGGCATCCTGTGTTGGTAAGGAGCTTCTCACATACAGGTATTTTTATTTGTGACTTAACTTGCTCTGAAGGAAAATGAGAATGCCTGAACTGTCTAGGATTTTGGTTTTTACATTTTTTCTTACACTGGAATTATTACTAGATGCCATGTAAAACTGTTTTACAAATGTTAGGATTTTTATGAACGTTTGCTTCTCCCTGCTGTGTCCCAGGACACTTTGAAAATGAGAGTTTTTTTGAAGAGTTTTATCCTACTGTGATTATTTATATGCATCAAATTGCAGTAAACGTAAAAAAAATTCCTCATTGGCAATGTATTCTGCAGAAGTCAAATAATTTCGCCTGTTGCTGTGTCAGGGACACCATGAACTTTAAGTAGTGGAGAGAAAAAAACATTTCAAAGAACAGAACTCAGGATTAACATCATGCAGTCTAATAGAAGTCTTGAAATTAGGCCTTTCATCATACTATATTTATTGTTTTAATTTACTTTGAAGGTGTTCAGTATTGGTGCATGAGGTATTAATGTCCTTACATGCTACATGCATGCTCAGAAGATAAAAGGATTAAATGAGTACCTGAACCAGACCATGGGCCTGAATGAGGTTAGATATAAAGTGACACTAAATGGCTTCCAGGTGGGACTCCCTACATGCTGGAACATACTTGGCTCTAGAAAGGTGTGTGCTCAAAAAGAGAGTCAACCTGTGGCTTCACTTTGAGAATCTTTGTTGCAGAGTTTAGAGCAGCCTTTTGGATATACACCTTTATGTTGGAAGAATGCCCCCATAACTTGTGTGGCTGGAAGAAGGTGGCTTGCAGTTGGTTTTTGCTCCCCATGTCTCCATCTGGGCTGAACAGAGCTCTGGGGTCGATTAAATTCTGAGTCTGGGTTTCCTAATAGTAAAGTCCTTGTGGATAACAGCAGGTACTGCTGCTAAACTGAAGGTCTGTCTTCTCCTAGCTCTGTCATGGCTGCAGGGAAGTCGACAGCTTCCTCTGTTGGTGTTCTGCACCTGGTAAATACCATCCTCCCACACTGGTACTGCTACAGATGAGAAGGTGGGATGTGTCTGTCAGGGTAATTTTAGGAAGAAGGAAGGGGAATGAAGGAAACCAGTTACGGCATTGACAGGGTAAGAAGGCACTAGTCACCAGTGGCTTGTGGCACTGATGAGGGTGGCACAGTAGCTAATCCAGCAAAACTGCTATGACTAGTTTGGATGTTAGTCACACATTACTTAGTGTCTTGTTCCCATGCTGCTGATGCTGACCAGCAGTCAGCAGCAGAGATTCAGCATCTGCATGTAGATGAAGAAAGCGCACAGTTTTCTGCAGGTTGGCATTGATCCACAGGGCAAATAGAGGCTGGTTGTGTGATTTCTTTCTACCTTGCAGGAAGGTTATAGGGTGGCTGCTGGCCTGATGATGCTTTTGTTTGACACTCATGAGAGTTGTGTTTGTCCCACAGTAGAAGGTCTGTTTATGTCCTTTTAGTGTGTCCATCACTGCAGTATCAGATCTATGTGATGAGCAAAGAACAGGGCTAATATCTGCTGCATGTGGATCTTCCCTTCCCCTGACTCCAGATGGGGAGATTTCTGGTGGTTTATTAAACAGCTGATGTCCTATGTTCTGTTTCCTCTCCAGTAAACTCTATCAGTGGAGACAGAGTTTATAAAAGAGACAGCACCTTTTTCCCCTGTTGTTTGTCTCACACTGTGCCTACTTGTAAGTATTTAGCATTTACAGGCTCTACAGTTATGTTGTTATTTCCTTTAGATGACATCCCACATTCACACAAATGTCAAAACCTCACACTTGCTCCCTCCGTGTTGCAAGAGCTTTCCTGCCTTAGTAACAATGATGTATGGAGCAGTGATATCTCCCAAACTACTTTTCCTGAAAGGCTGGGGTAGATGAGGGAACCTATGAAGCAGAACAGGCATCCTCCAAGAACACTGTCAATTTTGTTTCCCTTTCAGTAAAAGGATACACTAGTGACCCTGTGAATCTGGGTTCTTTTTTTATCCATTTTACTTATTCACACAGGTGCTGTGATAGCAGTCTCTGAGTTAAACCCTTTGTTTCATGAATGTTCTCAACTTCTAGTGGAAATGCTGTCCCTTTGGAGGCCACTGAAAATATGGAAGAATTATACTAGGATTTTTTTCATTTATTCTGTCGGTCCTTTTTGCTTAGACCCCGTGTCTGTGTCACATGTGTTACAGTTCATGTGGTGTTCAGCACAGGTTAGAGCTGCAGTGCTGGGCACTGGCCAGGGAAAGACATCTGCATGAGTGATGTGTTATGACCTTTTCCATGTCACATTTTGTTCTCTAGTGGGAATACAAGTAGCATTAGGAACTGAAATAAGAGGTGAACAAGGGGTATGATTAAAGTAGGGGAAAAAAACCGCAAACTGTACTGAGGTGAGTTGAGGATGTTGAAAGGGGATGAGGTGAGGAAAGCTAAGAAATATTTCCACTGAGAGAGACAGGTACCTGATTTAGTATTTAGTGGTGAACAAAGGGTGCTGGAAAACTGTCTTTCTACAGGTTCCTGGGCTCAGTGCTAGTCTGTCCATTTCTGTTCTGAGTAAACTGCTTACTAGATCTGCTTTTCCAGGCTCATGAAGGTACTCAGGAGCTGTTGCTGGTCAGAGAGATGGTGGGGGTCTGGTCCTGGTGCTGCAGGTGCCTTGCAGAATGCCTTGATGTCTGTACTGAACTCTTAGCTGCAGATAGGTCTTTTTCAATTTGGAAACTTAGAAGAAAATGGAGATATCCCCTACATCTCCTGCCTCGTGTCTAAGGATTCCTCGCTCTGTATTCAAAAGCAGACCAGTCTTGCCAGAAGGGAAGGCAGGTGGCTGTATTCTCCAGATTAGACCCAAGAAACAGGCAGAGATCAGCTGAAGAGCTGTTTGGAAATGCAGGCTGTGATAAGGATTTGCACCAGTGGGTGCATCTACAAAAGAGAAATGGGATCACCATGGGATCACTATCCAGAAGATGAAATAAAAATAAGGGTACATTGAGAGAAGTGAGCAAAAAGGTTGGAACAAGCAAACCTGCCACAGGGCAGATCCCTGGTGCAGTTCTCAGGTCTCTGTTCATTGTAGAGAGGAGCACACTGGAGATGTGAATTTTTGTATCCACACTCTCCACTCAGTTTTTTTTAAATTACACTGTTAAGGCCAAGGAATTGTGGGGTGGGCACATTTATTCTTCATTGGCTTCACTCTGAGTCTCTGTAGCAGGAAGTGCCAGAGGATGTGAACTTCTGGGTATTTATTGAGGTGCCAGCCTGCTACCTGCCTGTTTTGGGTCGAAAAGTACTGTTGCTTTGCTGGTACAACCCCTAAGCTGGTAACATCTACCAACTACTCTAAAGGGCGTTGGGTTTTGTCTCCCTGTGCAGGACAAGATCATGAAAACAAAGGGAAAACACACCTCTCAAACAGAAAAGGCAGGGGGCTTAAGAGAAGTGTCTGCTTTTGGACAACAGAGCTTTAAGACAGCAGAGCTTTTGGTAGAATTACATGACGTGACTCTAGGCAAAGGCAATTGGTGTGAAAGAATAGACAATCTTGCCCACTGAAGTGACAGGGCCTGATCAACAGACCTGAAACAAAACAGGAGACCCAAGGATGATGTGCATTGCATTGCTACGTATACTGTTTAATGTGTAACTTCTCATACTGCAATAATCAGTGGAATTGTGGTGTACTACACTTAATACAGTGAGTGTGAGAAGATGCATCATAGTTCCATTATCAGTAGAACTGGGCAGTGCTACTTTAATTGTGGTTTCTTTAGTGTGCATGGGATGTGAGGGGGATCATCGTGGAAATGGGTGACAGCCCCTGGGCCATCAGCACCTTGACTGACCAATCAGCATGAGCGCCAACACTGTGTAAAAGGAGAAAAACTGTGCAGGAATGCTGTGCCTCAACAGCACCCTTAGTTCAAAGATAAGATACTCCATGGTTCCTTTGATCTTTTTTCTTGGGCTCTGGCCATGGTCCAAATGGGAGGACAATGGAGCAGCTAAGATCAGAGATTCTGTGTTTTTAGAATGATGTAAGTTGTTTATTTAGCAATATGAAAACTGGACACTCCTGCAGGTACTTTGGAGTCCTCATCTATGAGCATATGTGTAGTACCTCCCAGTTGTCATAGGAAAGCTCTCCTAAATCCCTGCTGCGATTAGGGTCTTTCCAGCAACTGTAGATCTGGATGATGATAATAGGATAGTTGGTGACAAATCTTTCTTATTCACTATACTTATTTTCTTGTAGTAATGATTAGTAGCATTGCCTTTAAAGCTGTTACTGTTAGCTTGTGGTTAGTCACTACTAATCAGTTGTTAACATTCTTGTTTTAATAAGTTGAGTAAAACTTGATTTCTCATAGTGTTCAGGAGTTTGGGATTTTAATGCTCACTGCATTCTGTGGTTTGTATTCTGTGGTAAAACACCCACCCATTTGGGAAGCCCTGACAAGGACATGTTATCATGAACCCAACTTATTTTTTCCTGCCTAGCACCTTCCAATTATATCTCACTTGATGTATTTTTTTAATGATGAACTTCACTTTCCAGTCAAGGTAATATTCACATTTTCTTTGATTTGAGAGACTGATTTTAGGGAAACCCTCCCTCCCTTCTCTTCACAGACTGTTTTATCAATTTGGGAACTACCTATGATCCAAACAAACAACTTTCACTCATTGTTATGGACAGACATCTGTACTTATAAAAGCTGGGAAAAATTTCTCTGTCCTTGTCCTAAAATTGCAATGGACCTGGTGGGTGGAGGGAAGCAGGCACAGGAAGAGCAGGGGGCAGCAACAGTCACTTTCCTTGCAGGGCCATGTCTCCAGGGCAAGACTTATGAGGCAGGGAGCAATTCTCCTCACATTTCAAGAGGAGTATGTGTGAACTTCCCACACAGTGAGGACTACAGAGCTGTCTGGTTTTTTGGTACTCTCTGTGCTTTGATAGCTTTTGTGCAGATTTAGAGCTGCATTTGTGTAACTTTTTGTTTGTTTGTTTGTTTTCCCATCCAATTCCCTGCAGTGTACTGGTAGAGAGGGGTTATGCTTTGTTTATTCATTTGTTTATTTTAGTGGAAGAAGGGGATAAGAAACGTATTGGTTTATTGCTACCTGGGGTCCCTTTCCCAGTAGATTGTGGTCATTTTTGAATATCACGCTCTTTGGTTACACAGTTTCCGAACACTGGCATCATTGTGGAGCACCACCAGAAGATTGTCTTCCCACGCTAGAGCAACCTGATTACTTGGGCTTGTAAATGCCATCGATTTCACCATTGTGACACCTAGAAAGGTTATTTCCCCCAAAGTTCCATGGGAAATAAGACAGGAGAAGATTAAATCTGTGTTCATCTTTGTATTACTAGGTCGCTGTATAATCAATTAGATTTCTCCTAGGTGTGGCCCTTACTCTGTTTGTTTTGGTTTTGACTTACATAAAACCTTGTATCACATCAATCAGTCTCACTTATGGTGCTAAGTAGATTTTTGTGCCTTCAGGCTTCAGATTTTTTCAGACACATGAGAAAAATCCCGCTACTTCTAGATTTGCCATGAAATTAAGGGTTGTAGAAATGAAGTGAATATTACACTTTAGTTCTGAAAGGAGTGATTGGGAATAACTATGCTGAATCTGGCTGCTCTGACTGAAATACTGCTCTGTGCAAGGGCACTCAGGATGGACATGATAAATCAGAAATCCAGCCTGTAGTCACTTTGTGTGGGATGCTGGTGTTCACACTGCATTCATATCCATGGACAGCATTGGTATGAAAACCACTTGCCAGCTAATAAGCACGTTGGAGCACTGTGTATGAAAGACGGGTTACTGCTTTGTGGTGGCTTTACCCTCTGATGTGTTACTCCCCTAGTTACTGCCTTGCCATTTAAAGCATTAGAAAATGCCAGGTTATCTGTACTGGAGTGAGAAGATTAAGGTGGAAAATGCTCTGGGGAATGGACAAATCACTGTGGAATATGTTTGCCAATGGGTTTTCTCAGGTGCTGCATGGGATTCGAGACATGTTTTTCATGAAGTTGTGCCTTTTTCTGAAAATCCTGAGGACTCACAGAGCTACAACCACTGAATGGACAGTTTCTTTCTTCCTAGTGTTGTTGTAACTGTGATGTTCTGAGAACACAAGGCAAGATTTTGGGTGTGAATGCCAAGTTGTACTGAACTAGCCAGTTTAATGGATAAAGCAAAGTGCATGGGTGGATACTACACAAGCTTTCAGATGCATGTTTTTTCTTCAGGTCCAGTCTAGATATTTATTTTTTCCGAGCGTGCTTGGTAACAGCTGTTCCAGCTCTCTTCTGCAATTTTTTGGTTTTGCCTGACTTTTGACCCTTTTTTTGAGGAGCTGGGGTTTTTTTTTATATTTTTATTTTCAGAAAGCTGTAGTATAGGCAAGAGTCTAAGTTCACATCAGGCAGCTGCAACTCTTAACTGCATGTATGCACACAAGATATTTGTGACAGAAGTGTCACTAAGTTTCATGGACAGTCATTCTTCTCGGTGGCTGAATCATTTTTCAAACTATACTTGAAAACGTACTTATGTGATTGCTCTGCTTTCTTGAGCAGGCCTCTGCAATTTTATGTAGATGAGTTTTCTGCTTTTCAGTAGGAGGCACATGAGATGAAATCTGATGGCTTTTATTTAGGTATTTGTATGCAGCTCTGGTGTTTCATTTTGAAAAAAAATACCCCAGATTATTTTTATACAGAAAAAGGCATGTTGTTCATTTAAGTGACTGCAGTGATTCTGCCAGCTCAGACACTAAGACTTCTTTAATAATACTGAATGTTTTCCAGAGGACAGCATAAAGTGACAACATTTACTTCAAGTAGCAGAACTGAAGTTGTGAAGCTGGCCATATTTTTAACCTGAGTTAGTGCACTCTAATCCAACCACCACTTAGCTAGTTACATCTGGGTCTGTCTTTGTTTTAATATAATTTGTAGTAAAAAAGCAAAACTAGATTAGTAAGTCAGTAGAGGAGTTATAAATTTCATAATGAAATAAGTGATAAGAGTCTAGCACTTCTTCCTAATGTGCACTATGGATCTCTAAGCAGCTACCCTGGGTAGCAGAGGAGAGATATAAATGGTTGATCTGAAGACTTCAGTGTAGAAAGAGGTCATCAGTGGAGTCAGACAAGAACTTCTGCTTTTAAGCATGTTTTTAACCGTTATGGCAAAGGAAGTGAATAGCGAGGGGAAAAGTTTGCTGATACTACTAACTTTGTTCGGAGTTTTAAAGATAAAGACTGTATCAAAGAAGGATCTCATGAAACTGTGTGGAGAATAATTAGTCAGCTAAAATTCTGTGTAGGCAAATGTTAAGGAACACATGTGGGAAGGACAACTCTAGCCATACACATGAAGGGCTCTGAGTTGACTGTTTCTATAGAGGTATGAGATCTCTGGTTTGCAGTGGAGCTATGGAAATGTGAGTTGAATGGACAGTAGCAGTACTCAAATAAGCATGGACACAGAACAACATAGCACTGGATAATACTAGGAATGGAGCAGGAAACCAAATAAAGAATACAGCTATTGCAATGCACAATTCCAGAGTGCTCCTTTGGCAGTCCCTTGCATGCACAGTCCTGATTGGTGATAGATTACTTAAGTGGAAGAGACTTACTAGCCTTCTCTAGATCATCTGATCCAATTGCCTGACCACATAGAAGCTGACCAAAAATTAAAACAAGTTATTGAGGACATTGTCCAGATGCCTCTTAAACATTGATAGGCATGGGGCTTCAACCACCTCTGTAGGAAGTCTACTCCAGTGTTTGACCACCCTCTTGATAAACACATGAATCCGTATGTCATGTCTGAATGTCCTCTGACACTGCTTTGGACCATTCCCATATGTCTTGTCACTGAATACGATAGAGAAGATCGTAATATCTTATCTCTCCCCTTCCTCTCCTCAGGAAGCTATAGAGAACAGAGCGATCTTTAGTTGCTCCTCATAGGACATGCCTTCAATCCCTCTCTCTAGCTTTGTTACCCTTCTTTGAATACATACATGTGCCCTAACAGTTTTCATAAATTGTGAGGCCGAGAACTGCACACAGTGTTCAAGGTGAGGCCACACCACTGCTAAATACAGTGGGATAATCACTGGTTTTGACTGCCTGGTTATGCTGTGTTTGATGAACCCCAGGATGCGGTTTGTCGTCTTGGCTCCCAGGGCACAATGCTGACTCATATGGAGGCTGGTGTCAACACACAGATCCCTTTTTACAGGGCTTGTCTCCAACCACTCCTCTGCCAATTTATACTTGTGTTCTCCAGCATTACTCTGTCCCAGGGACAAAATCTGGCTTCTTTTTGTTGTTGATGTTGTTGCTGTTGTTAAATTTCATGCCATTGAAGTCTAGCCAGATCTTACAGGGTTTAGGGTCAAAGATGCAAAGGTACAGACTGTGATGATGTGGAGGAAATAAGGACTAGCCTCTACTTGGTTGCATTCTTCAGAGTTGAAAACCTGCATATTATATAAAGGTCTATTAAATGATAAACAACATATAGGAAAAACAAAGGAAAACTCACTTTTCAGGTCCAAAGGCTAGGGGCCTTGCAATAATACTAACTAGTAGTGGCCCAGACCAAACAGGAACATTTCTCTGAGGAGCTCACAGTTGTGGAAGTCTTTGGCACAGTGTGCTGTGCATACTGTAAGTCTTAAAAAACACCTGGGCAAAAGCCATGGGAGAAAGGCCCACTGAAGACTATATACCACTCTGACTTGGGAACCTACTGGAATATCACATCCTGCTTGACAACTTCATATGCTTGTGGTCACAGCTGATGGTGGTATTCAATCCATGTGTTTATTCTTCAGTTAGAAATAATGTTCATACTGAATGTACATATGAGTAGTTACTTTCCCCTCCTCTTTTTCTTGACAGAGAAAATAGTAATTTCTGGCTGCTTTAGCATCTCCAGATACAAACAACTGGGATGGTGTTGGTCTTCTTGGAGCTCCACTGGCAGACCAAGTGCCTTTGTGCACTGTACTGCTCCAACTGGTCCTGTCCTTTGTGGACCTCTCAGGTTAATTTTGTGACCATCTAATGCAAGGTAGACATCAAAAGCTCTGGGAAAAATCCAGTTAAATAAGTATTTCATATTTGTAGTTCATTCATTTCAGTAAAAATGAAACATTTCATACTATTATGTCAGCTTTTCCTCCAAAGGAGGTTGCTGACAAAATGAAGACTCTGGTCAAAAGGTGCTCTTGTCCATTTTTCTTTTAAACCTAGGTCCATCCTGTTGGTGTTTTTCATTCACCTTACAAGCACAAATGGCACCTATTCACAGGACTGAAACATGTGTCATGTGGAAGATCCTTGTGCCACGAGTGCTGGTGTTCTGGGACTGTGCTGTGCGTTGTGGTGAAAACTGATTTCAGATTCCTTGTCCCAGTGCAACCAACTCCTGCTTTTCCCACACTGCTCGTCTTAGAATGGAAATGGAAAGTTTTACTGTCTGAAACGCACAACATAGACTCAGTGAAGCACAATACTGAGAGATACTCAAAGTTCCTCCAGACCTTTTGTGTGCCACTGGTGAATACCTAGGAGAAAGGAAGGTATAGAGTGAGCTTTCTTAGCATAGTCCACAACTCCTGGCACAGAATCTTCCTGAGCCTAGGGAATCCCTGAAATTAGAAGCTGGATTTTATTCCATGGATTCTCCTGACTTCCCCAGAAGATTTGCCTTCCTGCTAGCCAAACTGGTGCCACACTTTGAGTTTGTCCTCAGCCCAGGAAGAACAAAAGCAAGACTGGAGCACTTCTCAACTACATGGCATCTGACAGTGTATCGGCCTCTGTTTATTTGGTAAAATGTGTGTTGCTACCTGTTTGTCCCTCTATGCCTGCAAGGAACTCTTTCTTCTGTTACTGGGTGGTGGGGCAATGAAACATCCTAGAGCTTCCCATCCCAGAGTACGCCTGGGGAGAAGGACTGTGCTCTTGCTTTGAACCATGTCAGCATGGCAAGGCATCCTAGTGGAACTCACTCTCTTGATGTGCTTGTGGATGCACTGAATAGTGGCAGGGAGGTGGTGGAAGCAATAACAAAATGTCATGCATACTTATCTGTGCTGAAAAAACGAGTTAAAAACCTTAACAGTGGAGAGACAAAAGCAAACACACACACACACACACACACACACACACACACACACACACACACACACACACACACACACACACACACTCAGAAGAAAACAATAAAAGAAGGTTGTGTGTTGGATGAACAGCAAGAGCTATCTGCCACTCAGAAACTTTGCTTGGAGGGTCAATGTGTCACAGGAGATCAAGGCCACTGCCCTGGAAAAGGTTTGAAAGTACTTCAGGGGAGGCTAAGTATTTTTTACACTGAGTCATCATACAGTGCTGCAGGAATAGCTAACACTGCTTGAGTGTAGTGCAAACTTCCTATTTTCTGCCCACTAATAAATATTCCCTGGTATTGCATGGATAAACTTCATGCAAAGCCCCATATCATGTCATCTTTCTCATACTGACAGATCAGTTCTGCTGTTATTGAATTAGCACTAAGAGAATTATTTTCTTCCAAATTCTTCTTCCTTAAAAAGATTCCAAAAAAGCTTGGGAATGATATGGAAATAGTTGGCTATAAATATAAAAGGTTTCAAATGCCTTATTTTTCTCAACATAAACTATAATATTTTTATTCGGAGTGGGTATGCATGTGTTACAATGATGACAACTCCGTTAATACATTATTACATTTGAGAATAAAAGAAACAAGGACAAAAATCAGAAGACTGTGAACAGCTTTTAAGAAGAGGGCAAATAACAAATGCATTGCAGATTTTCTTTTAACTTTCCTATCTGATGCATTCTCTTGAAGCATAAAAAGTTAAGAACAATACGTGGGGGAATTTTAAATTGGGCTTTGCAGAAAGGAAAAGAAGACTCTCAGTAATTTAAAGGGACCTCATATCAACAGAAGAGGAGAAGGCTGAGGTACTTAACAACTTTTTTTTGCCTCAGTCTTTACACATAACCACTCTCCTCACCCCTCCTGAGTCATGGGAGAGCAAGATGGTTACCAGGGGGGTAAAGCCCCTCTCACTGTAGAGGAGAATCAGGTTTGTGACCAACTGAGGAACCTGAACATCTATGGGACCTAATGAGATGCATCCGAGAGTCCTGAGGGAATTGTCAGATATGCTTGCCAGGCCACTCTCCACGATATTTGAAAAGTCATGGCAATCGGGAGAAGTCCCTGGTGACTGGAAGAAGGGTAACATTGTGCCCATTTTAAAAAGGATAGAAAAGATGACCCTGGGAACTACTGGCCTGTCAGCCTCACCTCTGTGCCTGGGAAGATCATGGAATACATCCTTCTAGAAGCTATGCTAAAGCACACGGAGGACATGGAGGTGATTAATGGCAGCCAGTATGGCTTCAACAGGGGGCAAATCCTGTATGATCAACTTAATGGATTTCCATGATAGGGTAACTACATCAGTGGACACAGAAAATCAAAGGATGAAATATATCTGGACTTCTGTAAACCTTTTGACATGGATCCCCACAACATCCTTCTTTCTAAATTAGAGAGATATGGATTTGATGGTTGGATGGTATGGTGGATACAAAATTGGTTGGTCATATTCAGAGATTAGTGGTCAATGGCTTGATGTCCAGATGGAGATCCATGACAAGTAGTGTCCCTCAGGGATCCATACTGGGACCAATGTTGTTTAATAACTTCATCAATGCTAAAGACAATGAGATTTAGTGCACTATCAGCAAGTTTGCAGATGACACCAAGCTGAGTGGTGTAGTTGCCACACTGGAAGGATGGGATGTCATCCAGAGGGACCTGGACAGGCTGGAGAAGTGGGCCTGTGTGAACATCATGAGGTTCAACAAGGCCAGGTGCAAGGTCCTGCACCTGGTTCAGTGCAATCCGTGGCTTTAGTACAGGATAGGGGATGATGTGGTTTAGAGCAGCCCTGAGGAGAAGGACATGGTGTTGCTGACTGATGAGGAACTCCACACGAGCCAGCAGAGTGCTCGAAGCCCAGAAGTCAAATCATATCCTGGGCTGCATCAAAAGAAGCATGGCCAGCAGGACGAGGAAGGTGATTCTGCACCTCTACTCCTTTCTTGTGAGAGCTAAACTGGAGTAATGTGTCCAGTTCTGGAATCCTCAATGTAAGAAGGATATGGAACTGTTGGAATGGGTCCAGTAAAACACTGCAAAGTTGATCAGAGGGCTGGAGCACCTCCTACATAAGGACAAGCTGTGAGAGTTGACGTTGTTCAGCCTGGAGAAGAGAAGGCTCTGAAGAAATCTTCTGGTATGTGAAGGGGCTACAAGAAAGTTGGAGAGGGACTGTTTACAAAGGCTTTTAGTAATAGGACAAGGGGATTGTCTGTAAACTGGAGAGGGGCAGATTTAGACTAGACACTAGGAAGAATTTCTTCACCATGAGAGTGGTGAGGCACTGGCACATGTTGCCCAGGGAAGCTGTGGCTGCCCCATCCCTGGAGGTGTTCAAGGCCTGGTTGGATATGGCCTTGGGCAGTCTGGGACGGTGGGAGGAGTCCCTGCCCATGGCAGGGGGCTTGGAACTGGATGATCTTTAAGGTCCCTTCCAAACCAAACTTTTCTATGATTCCATAATTCTATGATTCTATGACATAGTTTAGTTTGCCATTTTTAATGCATTAGAAATTGCATATGGATAGTAATACATCCTTAGATTTTTATCCATAAATGTATTTGTACTCCAGTCTAATGTGAGTTCCTCTGACAATATGAGAGACCATTTATACTTCTAATATGAGTACCTAATTAGTGTGAAAAATTTACTTTGCTTTGTTTTGTATCTTGCTAGAGAGACTAATGTACAAGCTGTGAACTGAATTGAAGAAATACTTGGAGCAGCAGACTGTTCTGGTTTTGGATTTTGTTGTGGTTTTTTTTTAAAAAAACCTGCAATAAAAAGTAGAATTCTGTGCCTAAACCCAGCAGTTTCACCCCCTTCTGAATTATTTTTTACTTTGTAACCTTTGCAACACCTTTTGCTAGAGCTATAGCTATAGAGTAGTTTAGGTTGGAAGGCTGGAAGAGATCTCCACAGATCTTAATCCAACACTTGCTCAAAGAGGGTCTACTTGGATTAGATTGCTCAAGGCAATTGCCTAGTTAAGTCTAAACCACCTCCAAGATGAAGATTAGACAATACCTCTGCTAAACCTGCGTCAGTATTTAACCACCTTCATGGCAAAACTCTTTCCTAGTACGTAAACAAAACTTCCCAGTTTCTATGTTGTGTTGGTTGCTTCTTGTCCTCTAACTGTACATGTCTGAGAAGTGTCTGATTTTATACTCTCTTCATACTTTGATCAGGTGGTTGTAGCGAACAAAAAGGTGTCCCTTTCCCTTTCTCTTCTGTTCTTCCTTCCTCAGCCTCTCCTTGTACATCATATACTCCTGACCATCCTAGTGGTCTCCAGTGGACTTCATCTAGTATATCAATGGCCTTTTCATAGAATCATAGAATCATAGAACAACCAGGTTGGAAGGGACCCATTGGATCTTCTAGTCCAACCATTCCTATCTAACACTAAACCAAGTCCCTCAAGACCTCATCCACCCGTGTCTTAAACACCTCCAGGGAAGGTGAATCAACCACCTCCCTGGGCAGTCTATTCCAATGCCCAATGACCCTTTCTGTGAAAAACTTCCTCCTAATCTCCAGCCTAAATCTCCCCTGGCGGATCTTGAGGCCATTCCCTCTTGTCCTATCTCCTGTCACTTGGGAGAAGAGGCCAGCTCCCTCCTCTCTACAACCTCCCTTCAGGTAGTTGTAGAGAGTAATGAGGTCTCCTCTCAGCCTCCTCTTCTCCAGGCTAAACAACCCCAGCTCTCTCAGCCGCTCCTCATAGGGTCTGTTCTCCAGCCCCTTCACCACCCTCATCGCTCTTCTCTGGACTCTCTCCAGAGCCTCAACATCCTTCTTGTGGTGAGGGGCCCACAACTGAACACAGGATTCAAGGAGCGGCCTCACCAGTGCTGAGTACAGAGGGAGAAGAACCTCCCTGGACCTGCTGGTCACACTGTTTCTGATCCAAGCCAGGAAGCCATTGGCCTTCTTGGCCACCTGGGCACACTGCTGGCTCATGTTCAGTTGGCTGTCGACCAACACCTCCAGGTCCCTCTCCTCCTGGCAGTTTTCCAGCCAGGCTTCTCCCAATCTGTAACTCTGCATAGGGTTGTTGTGCCCCAAGTGCAGGACCCGGCATTTGGCCATGTTAAACCCCATGTCATTGGACACTGCCCAGTGGTCCAGCCTGTTTAGGTCCCTTTGCAGAGCCTCCCTACCCTCCAGCAGATCGACACTTGCACACAGCTTTGTGTCATCTGCAAACTTGCTAAGGGTAGCCTCAATGCCCTCATCCAGGTCGTTGATGAAGACGTTGAACAGGACTGGACCTAGCACTGAGCCCTGGGGTACACCACTTGTCACTGGCCTCCAGCTGGACTTAATTTACCACCACTCTCTGGGCCCGGCCATCCAGTCATTTTTCTACCCAGGAGAGTGTGCGTCTGTCCAGGCCAGAGGCTGACAGTTTCCGTAGCAGAATGCTGTGAGAAACTGTGTCAAAGGCTTTACTGAAGTCCAGAAAGACCACATCCACAGCCTTTCCTTCATCCAGCAGCCGAGTGACTTTGTCATAGAAGGCGATCAGGTTGGTTTGGCAGCACCTGCCTCTGGTAAACCCATGTTGACTGGGCCTGATCACCCGGTTCTCTTGTAAGTGCTTCATGATAGCACTCAAGATCACCTGTTCCATGACTTTCCCTGGCACTGAGGTCAGACTGACAGGCCTGTAGTTCCCAGGATCCTCCCTGTGACTCTTCTTGTAAATGGGAACTGCATCAGGCAGCCTCCAGTCCAGAGGTACCTCCCCAGTCTTCCAGGACTGCTGGAAGATGATGGAAAGGGTTTTGGCCAATACATCTGCCAGCTCCCTCAAAACCCTAGGATGAATCCCATCTGGCCCTATAGACTTGTGGGTGTCCAGTTGGCCAAGCAGGGCTCTGACCTCCTCCTCTTGGACTATGGGAGCTTCGTATTGCTCCTTTATTTCCGGGGTTTCTATACAGAGGGAACAGCTTTCTTTACAATTAAAGACTGAGGCAAAGAAGGCATTAAGTACCTCAGCCTTCTCCTCGTCCCCTGTCACCGTTGTTCCCTCTGTGTCCAAGAGGGACTGTATGGTCTCCCTTGTCCTCCTTTTATTGTTTATATATTTATAGAAAGATTTTTTGTTATCTTTTACAGACTTAGCCAATCTGATCTCTAGTTGAGCCTTAGCCCCCCTGATTTTTTCCCTACACATCCTCACTTCCCTCCTGTAGTCCATCCAAAAGGCCTGTCCCCTCTTCCAGAGCCTATGAATATTCCTTTTTTTCCTACTGTCACTCAAGATTTCTCTACTCAACCAAGCTGTTTTTTTCCCCTGCTGGCATATTTTTTCCAGAACATGGGGATGGCTTTCTCCTGAGCTGCTAGGATCTCCTTTTTGAAGAGCTCCCAGCCCTCCCCTTGCCCTTAAGTACTGTCTCCCAGGAGACTTTGCCAACCAGCCTTCTAAACAGTTCAAAGTCTGCCCTCTGGAAATTTAATGCTACTGTCTTGCTTACCACCCTCTTCACTTCACCTAGGACAGAAAACCCTATCATCTCATGATCACTAAGACCTAGGCGACCCCCTACTACCACATCCCCCACAAGCCCCTCTCTGTTGACAAAGAGCAGGTTCAGGAGTGCACCTTCCCTTGTTGGTTCATTCACCAGCTGTGCAAGGAAGTTGTCTTCCACGTACTCCAGGAACCTCCTAGACTGCTTCCTTTCTGCTGTGTTGTACTCCCAGCAGATATCAGGGAGATTCAAGTCTCCCACAAGGACAAGAGGCATTGTCTTGGAGATTGACCCCAGCTGTTTAAAGAAGAGCTCATCAGCTGCTTCTCCTTGGCTGGGTGGCCTGTAACAGACTCCCATCACAAAATCTACCTTTTTATGGGCTGCCTTGATTTTAACCTACAGGCACTCAATCTCCTCATCGCCACAGTCCATCTCAGAGGTGTCCAAGTCCTCCCTTACAAAGAGGGCTACTCCACCTCCTCTTCTACCCTTTCTATCCTTCCCGAAGAGTTTATATCCCACCATATCTGTACTCCAGTTATATGAGTCATCCCACCACATTTCTGTGATGGCAACGACATCATAGGCTTCTTGCCCTAAAGCGGCTTCCAGCTCTTCCAACTTATCCCCCATGCTACGTGCATTGGTGTAAATGCACTTTAGCTGAGTAGTTGAGCCTTCAGCCCTCTTAGAGGGGACAGTGCTTGTTCTCAATTGCCTTTTCGTATGGAGGAGACCGGAACTGTACACAACACTGAAGATGCAGTATTGCAAGTGCCAAATAGAGGGTGAGGATTACTCTACAGGACTCGTCAGCTATGTAGGTACCCATACAACTCTGGATGAAGTTAGCCTTTTTTGTTGCAAGGACACACTGCTGATTCATGCTTGACTTGCTGTCCATGAGGACCCTGAGGCTTTTTCAGCAGCTCTGCTCCTCTGGCAGTAAGCCCCAGTCCATATTTTTTTCATGTTGTTATTCCATCCCAGAAGTAAGATTGAATTTTCCTCATTTGGACTTAACAGGTTTCCTGTAGCCAATTTCTCCAGGTCCCTCTGGAGAGTAGCTTTTTCCTCCAGTGAATTGACTGGTCTTCCCAATTTAGTGTGATCCGAAAATCTGCTGAGAGAAGATATCATCTTATCACTCTAGTCAGTGAAGAAGACATTAAACAGTCTTTATGCAAGTCTCTGTCCCTATGGAGTGTCGCTGGTTACTGGTTACTAACTGCACAGCTGTTTTCTGCCCACTGTATTATCCACTTATCCAGTCCATACCTCATCAGTTTGGTGGTAAGTCAGCCATAGGAGGCTGTGTCAAAGGCAGTATAAATTTGAAGTATGCAACATCCACTTCCTTGTCCATGGCACTGGTCTTCTCGCAACAGAAAATTATGAGGAGAAACAACCTTGAGGAATTGTCTAACAAAAGTAAATCTTCCAGGAACAATGCCAGCTGCATGGGACTCCAGGTGACTGACAGTCTCGTTTAGAAACAGACAGTGTCCCTGTTGAAGGTGTACTGTATTGGTAGCATAACCCACGTTCTCCAAGCACCAGTGGTAGAAGGATCTCTCCTAGAAGAGCCAACATCTGTTCTTCTACACAACATTTTCTGCCTCATGTTCTAGAGATGAGATCTGTCTCTTCAGTGTACTTACTGGGTGCAGTATGGTTACAGGAGGTTGTCCACTGTCGGCTCTCATTTTTGGCAGTTAGTTTGAATTCTGCAACCTTATGTGCCAAAGAAACCCGTAGGTCCAGTCTCAAGAGAAACTTTCCATCTTCTGTCTCAGCATGCCAAGCAAGGAAAGATGTTACTTCCACCTTTCTTGTCCAGTTTCCTTCTGAAGTTCTCATATATGTTCCAGTTATTAACTGCAGCTGTTGTGCCAGACAGGTTAAGGAACAGATTGTGTTATAATGAGGTATAAGGAGGGGCATAACACACATGAGTGTTTTAAAAACTGCTGGTTGACTGTAAGCTGTCATAATTTCAATTATGTATCAAACACTTGCAGCTCTGAGGA
The DNA here is from genome assembly GCA_033558105.1 of Coccyzus lansbergi. Classification (NCBI taxonomy): domain Eukaryota; kingdom Metazoa; phylum Chordata; class Aves; order Cuculiformes; family Coccyzidae; genus Coccyzus; species Coccyzus lansbergi. The sequence goes on from JAUMJK010000468.1 coordinate 1,013,565, forward strand.
CTGTAGTCACAAATCCTGAGAGGCAGACAATTTCATTTAGCTGCTGACTTGTAAGGATGGAAGTCTACCTAGGGTCTTTATAACCTAGTATCTTGAATCCAACAGGCATCAGAAATTAGTACTTAGAGAAGTAACATCTGGCAACTGCATATTGGCATGCACACAGACGCTAGAGCAGTGCTGCACCACCGGAAATGTCTGTTTGTCTGAAGCTTGGCAGCTGCATGACACACCACTTGCATTTATATCACTGTGCTTAATTATTCGGGTGAACTGTGGACTTTTGCAGTCACATCTCTTGACCTGACGCAATACAGTAACCAAAAGTGGTCCTACCACCTTCATTAGCTTACAGTTAATAAAAAAGCCTACAACACACCCTCTCTCTCAATAATGTCTTGGGAATTTTTGGTATGTCTTTTGCTTGGGTCAATGAGAATGTGGTTTTATTTAAACAGCTATGATTGACGAAATCACAGTTTGTAGCCACAGTGGCTTTGTAGAAGCATGTGAAATGGTCTACCACATGATATTGGTGCTATGGGGAGCAGGGATCATAGTGGCCCACAAGATCTCTCAGAAAATCATGAGAATCACCTGGGCCAGAAAGTATGATAAATGAAACTATATAATTTGATTGGTTAGGTAGAGAGTAACTCACTGAGTGAAACCTTCATAACTGCATTATCAGCTGTAAAGTGGAGCATTTACTGGAAGTACAAGCAGATGCTTTAAGAAATTTTATGATGTCAACAAAAAGGGGGAGTTTAAAAAGGAGCTTTGAGGAAAAAATGATTAAATATATTCCTTGAAGCTAATCGAGAGTTTGTAGACAGGAAGACAAAGTTTACATGGAAGAGTTCTCTGGAGAAGGGAGATCTGTAAGCAGTTCCACATTCATAATTCATGGGAACTAATCAAGGCTTATACTTGGAAGAACAGTCTATGCAAAATATTCAAGGAAACAGTTCTTCTCAGGGATATTGAGGAGATATGTCAGGTTTTACTTGCACACCAAAGCTCTCCTCAATCTTTGACATTTTATGGAGAGTCAGCTGCTGATGTCAGTATGGAAGAAAAGATGATATAGGTACAAAATTCCTTTTTCACAAAGAAAAAAAGAAGAAATGGTATTCTGTTGTTTTATTAAACATTTGCTCAAACCTAGTAGAGCACATTTGTAAAGCTTATAAGATACAGTTACGAAAGCAAATGAAGATACCAGTTAGATGTTGAAAAGAATACTATTAATACAGAACTCTACAGCCAGAGCTTTCAAATTTTAAAACCTTCTGTTTTGCACACTTTACTGGCCAAAAGTCTGTGTTACAAAGCACATGCAGGCTGTCTGCACTGTATTCTGTCTACAAGATCATAGCCACCTGGAATGAACCGTAGAATATCATTACTGTTACCTTAACTGTGGAAAAGGAGAGTTATAAAGGGGTTAATAAAATATGCAAAATTATTAAAGATGACAAGGCTGAACTATTCCAGTGCATATATTTTAGGAAATCATTTGACAATGGAGAAATTCAGAGGTATGCTCTTACTAGGCATACTTAGTGTTGTGTTTTGTGTGATAGCCTGATATGCCTTTACAAATCAGGTGTGCTGAGTCTGCTGAACAGAAGCTTTGAAATACTTTTCTGGGTTTCTTAAAATCCTCACCCGATCAACCTTGAAGAGCCACTTATCTATATGCGTGGATAAGAGCTCATTCTGCTCTGCTTTTCTTATTGTGACATTATTTAAAGCTATGAAAAAGGATGTAAAAAAGATATAAAGTTTTACCTTTCATATTTGTTTTCTACCTGTTGTAGATGATCACCTGCATGGTATAGAAAGGAGCTTGATCTTCCCTGATGGAGTTTCAATCATTTTACTGTATAATTGTTCAGTGCCATTTCCTGTTATATTGTCTGGATTGACATGGGCTGGTATTTCAATGTCACCTTGATAACAATGAATATTTGCACAAAATGTTTTGCGTAAGTGATTTAGGCATTGCTCTTCTATCATCTCTTCGCAATATAATTTTGTGTTCTCCTAGAGGAGAAAAATATTCTAGCTCTTGTTTTTATCTGTAGACTAAAATAAATAACTAGAATTATTCAGAAGAAATAAATTATTAATGTCCAATGCATTGTCCCACTTTTCTTTGTCTTGAGGAGATGTTTACATTTTGCGTGCCTCTAGATGAATTGATAGATTTTTCTGGGGTTTTTTAGTTGGTGTTTTCTATGAGGAAAAATTATAGTGTTGACAACTAGAGACTATTATAAAATATAGCTGCTGTAGTCAAGAAGTGTGTGTTTTCTCTGGGATGAAATTAAATGTCTCCCTTATTCCCCATAGAGGAGGGAGTGAACATAAGCAAAATGTAAGTAATTTTTTCTTCTGGGTACTATACAAAAGTTGAATCAAATTGGCTCTGGAGCTGAATTCTACTTGTCTAATAGGTTATGTTGTGGGTTTTTTTCCCCTTCTATGGGTTTGTGTTTTAATAAATTCCTGATGAGAAAGGGGTATAAAACACTTCCCTGAAGAAATATTTTCTTGAAGGACTACCGCTTTTACCAGATCTGAAAGCTTGGATTCTTATGGAGATTAATAGTGTCATAAAAGAACTGTACTTCCATACCAAATGTTGGTACAATACATGCAATCTACAAATGGACTTTTACAAGATAATGATTTATATATAGCAAAAAAAGGGGGTTGATATAAAATATAGATTAGAATGGAAGGGATAATAAATTTTTAAGTGATTTTTGTAAAGTTCATTTCTGGAATACAATTCAGCATTTCCCATGTGATGATCCATGGTCTATGAGCTCATCCATTTCCACTCTATTTGTTGGAAAACTTACCAGTCACTCAGTGTGATTTAACCCCTGGTATCAGAAGTTATAAGCGTGTCTAATTAGCATGTGCACAGTATGTACATATAAATACAATTTCCCTTGCCGTACTAAAAAGATCTGAAGAAGATTTTTCTATAACTAGTGTTGGAAAATGGTCAATAATCTTTCTTCTGCTTTGAGAATCAAGTAATCTGACTAACAATTGGCATCTGAGAACTGGATCAATAATGGAAGGAGATTATGTGTGGTGGATTTTCATGAAATGCCCAGCTACTTTAGGCACAGCAGGAGGAGGAAAAGGAATAAAGGTCAGTTTTAACCTCTACTTCCTGAAAGTACTGGAATTTTGAATTTGAGCCACAAAAAATAATGAAAAAGAAAAAATTTTGATGTGTTTACAGATTGACATGTAGTTCCCTGGTTTTATTTTTGTGTTTGGGTATTTTTACTGTGACTGACTTTCTGTGTGAGATTTCACTTCAAATAAACTTTTCCATACTATGCCCATAATACCCATTATCTGCAGGATAATCTTGTGCTTTGGAAACACTTGTGGCTCTGCCTTTTTGCAGAGATAAGAAGTGGTCCTTAGTGATTTGGGTCAATTTTATTACCTCATAGTTCCTTTAAATGTATTTCTGTTTGCTGTTTTTTCTAAGAAAATTCTAGCATGAATTGGCTCTAATCTGTACAATTTGAACATGAGTACTTTAAGCTAAATTATTTAAAATTCAGTGCACCAATATGGATCTTCATAATTTGGAATTGTCTCCCCTGCAATGCGTCTTGTAATTTCAGCATCCAGCTGTTTTTCAACAATGGCTGAATTTTGTGCTTATACTTAACATCATCCTCTATATTATTTTAATTCAAAATTCCCAATGTCAATTACTTTCAAACCTTACTGAGATCACTTTTTTTGAAAGTGCTAATTCTTATGTAGTTCTTTTGAACAAACTAACTCATAGTTCAATATTTTATGCACACACTACCAAATGGTTGAAGATTTCAAAAATCACTTTTTCATGTCTAAAAAGGGTTTATATCTGATTTCTTTCTGTTTCTGATCCTCAAGGTATAAACTTACATTTTAGGCAGCAATTTTATGGAACTATTTCGTATTGCCACTCAGTGATGATGAACTCATTGGTTCATAGAATCATAAAGTTTGGAAAACTCCTCTAAAACTGCCAGCGCAACACCACTGTGCCTACTAAACCATGCAATGAAGTGCCATGTCTACATGTTAAATATCTCCAGGGAAAGATACTCCACCAGTTTCCTGGGTAACCTGTTCCAATGCTTGAACACTTGGTAAAAAAATTTTTTCCTAATATCCAATCTAAGCCTCTCCTGGTGTAACTTCAGGCCGTTTCCTCTTGTCCTATCACTTGTTACTTGGGAAAAGAGACCAACACTCACCTCTCTACCTCCTTTCAGGTAGCTGTAGAAAGTGATAAGGTCTCCCCTCAGCCTCCTCTTCTCCAGACAAAACAGTTCCAGTTCCCTCAGCTGCCTCATAAAAGACTTGTTCTCCAGAGCCACTAAAAAGTATTCGGACTGCCACTGTTTTAGAAAACTGGAAAATAACATCTTCATTGGCAAAACAAACTCTGAGTCCTTGCAGAGAGAGACATATCATGCATTGTGTCCACTGCAATGAACAATGTATTGTCATTGCAGAAATGACTCTTTTTGTTTCTGGAGATTTCATTTGTTGGCTAAATCATAAAGCAGTGGCCCAGGACATCCACATGTAATGGCCTATTTGTTCACAGATGTGTCTCTGACTTCCTGAATGTGTGCTATTTTATGTCACAGTGATTGTAGGGTTAATTTAGTCTGATCCTTTTCAGATTGACTGACTATTCTTATCATGCATTCGTGAATTTATATAATATGATTAACCCTCCCCTCCAAATGGAAATGATAGAGTGAATGATGAGTGGTTCATGTAGTTCACCACAGCTGTGTAATCAGTTGATTTTTAAATAAAATCTAAATCATATTAGGTATAAGCTCAGTCTCCCTCCTGACTACAAAGGGGAAAAGCAAATTGTAAGCAGATAATTTTGGCTGCCCCATATATCAGAAAGTATTAGCTTTCCTTTCTTGGCTTATTTATCATCACAGAGTCTGCATTACAAAGGAGATGGAGAGAGGAAGGTGGTCTGTGGTGTCTGCTGAGGTCTGGGCTGTCATCTCCTGCCTGAGTTCTTCAGTGTCTAACAAGGGTCAAGCTTATATTGTATTTTCCTCTTTAGTGAGGTACTGATAGGATCTCTTCCTACTATCTTTCTCATATTTCTGAAACTTCATAGAAATTGTAATTTTTGCCATCCTTTGTCTGCTGTCAAGTGTTATTGAAATTGATTGAATGTAGATTTTAGTTTTTCAGGTGTAGAACGAGGAGAATGTCATCAGAGAAGAAAACTGTGATCATGTATGCTGGATTTTAAGATGTCATTAGAAATGCAGCTAGGTTTAAAAATATAAAAAGTTCATTACATTTGCCAGTCCCTCAGGATCTGCCAGTCTTTTAAATGTCACTTCAGACAACAATTTCGTTATAAGGAAATGTGGAAGTATATTTTATTCAATAAATGTAAGACTTTGTTGTTTTGGGTTTATTTTGGGTTAGTTCTTTAGGGTTATTTGTTAGTGAAAAAATGAAAAGGAATAGATGATTGCTCTGAGTTTAACCCTGGCAAATCACCAAGATACTTCACTTACTAAAAATTTAGCTGTTCCTACGATATGTGTTCTGTGCTATCAGTTGGCAACATCAACAGTTTCTCATGGTTTAAAGGTCAGGTTTATTATTTGGGCAGCAAGAACTGCATTTTGCAGAATGTCATGATAATTATAAGTTTTCTTGCACCAACTAGAAGAACTTTCTACTGAATTTCCATTCTCTAGAAATAAATATATTGATAAGGAAACAACAGATTTCTAGTGATACAAAAAATTATTAAAGACAGTAAATTAAAATCTTAAATGAAAAACTTAACACAATGAGAAAATGCAACTTGATACTAAGAAATAAAAATTATCTGGAAGACATTCAGGTTTCCAAATCTAAGGCATTCTCATTCTGTAGGTAATAGGGGTTTGCAAGTAACTGATGCAACATGCACATCTTAGTTTATTGATGTGTAATAGTAGCAGTGTGTGGGATGTATCCCAGGTATATTGATAGGAAGTGTGAAAGATTATTGTTCATTAACTTTTTGCAGGGCACTTAACTAAGTATTTTAATCTGTGATGTAATACTTGCTCTCCTTTCACTTTGTTGCAGGATGGCACAGCCTTCCTTCAGGAGCCACATCTTTAAGATACAATTCTAAGAGCTAATAGAATGCATCTGTATCTGTTCAGGTGTTGGCAAAACCAGATAGACTGAGCAATGGATCAGGCAGTAATCCTGGGGCTTCTGAGCAGTCATGCAGAAGCTGTTTTCTCATAAGCTTAAGATTCTGCCGGATGTTTTTCCCTTGTTGTGACAAAAGAAATACTGTCAATCTGAATTCTTGAAATACACTGATTTAAACTGTTCAAGTTGCTGATTATTCATGGTTTGGTAAAATGTGTTCAGTGTAAGAAAAAAAATATTGGATGAATTTTACGCACTTTTATTCATACTCATGAGGCCATGAAGAGGACAGGTCTGGTCCTCTGTGTGCTATTATGAGGCAGTCTGTTGCACTACCATGGGCCTTCCATAACGGTTAGTAGACAATGGCAGACAGTGCTGTTCTTCTTTGAATGCTCACACATAATACAAATTAGTAGGAGTCCAGTGGCCTAGGAACTACACTGGAACTGAATAGGTGTGGTTTTCATTCCTGTCTTTGCTGTACATTGTCTATATGACCTTCAATGGGGTTTGGTTTCTTTTATATGGAGATGAAAGCCAAACTTGAGATCTTTCTCCATCAGTGCAGAGGCTAGCTGACTCTAGGTGTGTTCTGCAAGACAGAAAATAGCAGGACCTTCCCATTTACAAATTCAGGACTGCTATGATTTTGCACTTTTGAGTGTCTCCTCACTGCTCGTCACATGTGACTGCTCACCTCCTTGCAATGGAGGGGTCTGGTAGAGCTGCATAGGTGGGTAAATCTTGTTCTTGACAGCAGACATGCAAAGAGTAGTGCTAAAGGTAGCCTTAGCTGGCCAAGGAATTAAAATAGTTGACCTATTTCCAATCACAGATGTGTCATTAGGGAATGGAGTGGGGAAGGGGCACACAGTCTAGCAGAACTTCTATGTACTTACTTGTGGAAGAAAATGAAAAAAAAAAGTACAACAGATAGAACAGAAGGCAGACCAAATCCCCAATGACTTATTCTTCTTCATGCTAAGTGGTTACATGTGTTTTATTGCTAATCATCCAGCTGAAACTTTCAGGGAAATTTTGGTGGGGTGCCGTGGGACTGCTGACTCAGTGCAGCTCTTGCAGCCTATTCAACAGAAACATCTGGTACAGCTCTGATTTACACTTGTTAGAAGAGGGAAAAGCAGGTGCATCTACTACCGCATTGAGGAGCTGTAAAAAGGAGGTACCTTCTCCCACACTCTCCCTCATCAAGGTAACTGTACTGTGGCTTACACTTCAGAAGCCTCATACTGTATCTCAGCACATAAATGTTACGCATCCCTCAATCAACTGACAATAAGAAAGCACTTTTCACTTCTTACACAGGATAATTTATATCACTGATGAAAGATTTGTCTGTTCAGTCTAAGTGCTCTGTTTTCAACTGGTGGAATGAATTTAAACTGATTTAGGTTTGGTGGACTGATTTAGCTGAATGGAAAAAGATCTCAGAATGAAATAGAAATATCCACCCAACAGCAAAATGACTGGTATAAATGGTTTCTCCCGTAAAAGGAGCTTGCCCTAACAGATCCTCTTAATAGAACTATTAAGTACTGATCTATTTGGCATACCACAATCCATAAAGATGAGAAAGAGGCATGATGTGAGTCTGCCCTTCTGGTGTTGGTGCTGAAGAAGGTTGAAGACCTGTTCTGCATTGGGTATAAGCATATTATATTGTCCTGGTTTTTAGCTTCTTAGGCACCCATGCAGCCATCCATGAGAAGCGTCAGGAGATATTCCAATCAGGAATGTTCCTTTTATGTCATTGTGGCACAAATTTGAAGTGTAGTAACTGCAGTGAGGTAGACAGTTTGGCTTAAACACTGGAGTTCGTATCTCCAGGATTAGCTGGCATAGTTTCTTTGAAATTACTAGAGTTAACAATGACATTGTTGGCATAATTACCAAATGGAGCTCTAATCTGTTATCAGTCAGATTTGGTCTGTCATGTGGACTTGCAGCAAAGTAGGTCAATAGCTGAATTAGGAAGTGTTACCAGCAGATCAAGAAAGGTGATTCTTCTACTCAGCTCAGCATTTGTGACACACCTACAGTGCTAGCTCCAGTTCTGGGCCCCCCAGTGCAAGAGACATGGATGTACTGGAAAGAATCCAACAATGGACCACAAAGAGGATGGAGATGTTGGAGTATCTGATGTAAGAGATTGAGACAGTTGGAACTGGTTACCTTGCAGAGGAGAAGGGTCAGGGGGAATCCTATCACTATGTGTCTTTGTATCTCTGGCTGGGAAGGAATAAAAACCTGCGATTCTATTTTGTGTATCATTTTGCCATAAAAGACTCTGTGTGTTAAATTCCATGTACAGTTTTCATATATTTTACAGTTACATCTGCTGGGATTAACCCTGCATCTTGTACTTCATTAACAGTGCTTTGTGCAATGGCTGAGTTGTATAGAATCTTCCAAAGTTGCTTCAGTGTGCAGTAGCAGGAAACACGATTAACATTGTAACTAAGTTTAGGTTTACCTTCCCAATAAGATATAATTTCTGTTCTCCAAAATGAAAATATCAGTAGACTAAAGCTGGTGACAACAGCAGACACAGGTCCAGTCTGTGATGTGTGTGGTGGAAGACAGACTAAAGTATCCATTTAAAAACTGGAATGCCAAGGAATTCAGCCAAGGCTACTCTGTGGTTTGGAAACATAAGTTAACCTGAACCTCAGGACAGTGTTTGTTATCTCGCAAAGGCCTTGATGAAAGCTTTTGAAGCCTTTTGAGCTGGGAAGGCTATTCTAATTTTTTAAATCTATATGAGTGATCCTTAAGCTGCTGAGGCATCCCAGTGCAAGGCTTTACTGATGCAGCTTCTTTAAAATGCTATCTATGCAAAAATACTTCCACCACAAAATAATAGCTATGTTTAAAAGAAAAGGTAAAAAAAAGAGTCTGAATGTTTTATGGCAATGGCAGAGTGCTGGGTATGGACTTGCAGAATTATGATGTTGTGAGAAAACATTTTGACTGCTGGGATCCACCAGGTCCTCACTGAGCCAGTGATCCTTTGTGTTTGCTGGTGCTTGCTGTATTCCTGTTTGCCTCTTGACTGCTGTTTTCTCACTTCAGTGTATTCACTCTCTGAGAACATTAAGTGTGCTTTGGAACACAGCTATTATTTTATTACAAATCACTTAGTCCAAACCACAACGAACCAACAGGCTGTAAAAGCAAGGGTGACTTTTTGTTCATGTGTGTGACGAAATCTCTTACCTGAAAATTGACCTTGTCACCTATTGTTCTTCTCCCTTCCAGTTCAGTAACCACAATTTCTGTCAATTACCAGGCAATAGAACATATGACTGTGGCTTAATTAGGGAATGAAAAAACACAACTTTTCCTTCCTGAATCCAACAATTTGACTGCAGCATTCGAAAGACTTTTGTGTATGTCTTGCTCCATGGTTCAGTGTGGTTGAAATGGTGGTGCTTATTCTCTCAGTTCACAGAGAGGGCATTGGCAAAACCTTCCCACCCTGAGGGTCTAACACTGTATACCTAACATTATAATATAAGAGGTGCAGATGAGTGAGGTCTGTCAGGTTGCTACCTTTGGAGTATGCCCTCAGCAGCAGGGGGGCTAGGGCGACACTGGCCCTGCAAATGTCCAGGTCTTGAGCCTCACTGTAACCAGGCTCAATCTTCTATACACACATGACTTAAGGATAATAGGACTGAGAGATACTTCATTTTGGAAGAGACCTCACCTTTGTCTAGTCAGGTCTTGAAAAACTCCAGGGACTGAGACTGCACATCCTCTTTGGGCCTCAGCTCCACTACTGAGATGTCCAGGCAGGGAAAAGCATCTGCTTATACCTCGTCTGAAGCTCTCTTGTACTTCTTTTCTCATTGTTCCTCATCTTCCCAAGAAACACCTGATCCATTGTCTTTGATCCCTTCCCCATAGGTACAGTGGTATTGTCAGGCTGAGGTATATTGACTGCTTGAGGTATATTGCTTGACTTGCAATTTAGTGTCAGATGAAAATTTGACAAGAGTCTGCTTTGTTACCTATTCTAGCTCACTAATTAAAGTGTTTTTCCCTGCCTCCCCAAATAAATTTTTACCTTAATTATGCTAAATCAGGCTAGCCAAGCTACCCTAGGAAGTTCTCTTTCACCCTGAGTTTTACCCCACAATTACCTGGGGAGTGAGAAAAATACTTTATCTTATTTGGTTCTAAATTTCAAACTTAATTTCACTGAATGTTCTTTCCATCTCCTCTCCTGAGAGAAGCAAGATAGCACCCTACTGATTTATTTTCTCTGTTCATTTTTAACATACCTTTTCCCACCCTGCCTCCCCTCGCCTTACTAAGGGAATCTAATCTTGTTAGTGTCTTGAATCTTTCATTTAATTCTTCCAGCATTCTCTGGAAGATGGGATAACACCTCCAGTGTCCAACCAAGGACAATTGATAGCTGCTCTTTTTAGAAGAAGGTGTCTGGAAGTGGCTGGGCTACAGTCTATGAAGAATCCCAAGGACAGCATGTCTGTTTGGGATTTCTGATATACTAAGACTAACACAGTCTGTGTGGTATGATCAGCTATTTGGGCAACCATAGCAGTCTATCAGGGAGGCAGAGACAGGTGTTTGCTGTGAAGTGGTGAAGAATGCCTCCATGAAATTGGTATCAGTAAGTCAGGCTCTCACCTGCCATAACTCAGCACAACTCTAGTGAAGTTAAAGTACTTCTGTGCTGAGCTGCAGCAGATGAAGCTCTCCCTGCTATTTGTTCGTTTGTTTGTTTGTCACCACTGAGATGAAAGACTTGCTCCTGTGACATACCAGTAGTCTAGCAGAGATGAAAGATGTGTAGCAAATGAAGTCCAAGCTGTGTATAGGAATGGGAGTATGAATGTAGCGGCATGCAATAATGTACTAAACAAAACTTAAAAATATAGTGTGGAGAGCAGTGAGAAGGGAGGAAGGAGTGAGAAATATGAAGGAAGAAAGGAGAGAAGGAGAAAGGAGGAAGGAAGGAAAGCAATTTTGGGTTCCTTTACACAAATGCCTTTCTACTTGATGCAGCATTTAGCAACCCATGGCTCTTAAATGAGCAATTCACCTGTCTGATTGTACTACCTCATGTGTTTAGTAGCTGATGTTCCTGTACAAGGAGCTCCTATGCAAGGAAGCACAGCCCTTTTATGTGGATGATGTTTATGGCTGGTCCAGCGTAAAGCAAGGATGTGAAGAGTAATGAGGATAGGGAAATGGCATCATGTGGATATTGCAAAATCTGAAAAAATGAAAGGAGTAACAGTTACATTGGAATAGGGAAAATATAAAGTACTCTGAAATGGGGTATACCACGCACACATTCTCTGTGGGTGAGAACAATGTGGGAAGTACGGAGCTAGAGGAATGAGCAAGGCACTCTTGTCAAAGCTGAATTTGCAATGACTGTGCTATATTCCCTGCACTGCCTGAGATAAAGCATTTGGAAAGGGGGGAAAGCAGGCACTCTCTGTACCTACTCTAGTTCAACCGCTGCGTTCAAAGCTTGGTGACTAACTTCTGCAAGTTAAGGAGACATAGAAAGTAACAGCCATGTGATGAGAGTCTATGTGGCCTGGTCAGTGTGGAACCTATGAAATTAAGAAGGCTAAGAGCCTTGCAAAGTACAGGGGTGTGGTTGCAGCTTGTCTGTCTTCAAGAGAGAAGTAAGAGGAGCCTGTGGCTGAGTTACAGACTTCAGGTTTACCACAGATAACTTTGAGCTCATTAATTTTCTGCATTTATTGTAGAGAGCACTACATTGTGTGTTCATATGCAGCCTGCTAAAGCCCTGCTCAACTTTCAAAAGGAAAAACTGATCCATAAATAAAAATAACTCCTTAGAGGTGGAGTATAGAATGAAGACAGAAAAAAATAAAACAAAGAAATTCTGAACCTTATAGGACAATGAAAGCACCCTCAAGTCTTGAGTTTTGCAAGGAATTGCAGTGGATGATGTCGTATGTCTTGTCATTGCTTAATCTGTATAGCTCATTAGCAAAAGCAGGCACAGTATAAAATCTCTGCTTGTTGTTTCAATCTGGGAAACAGAGACGGTGGCAAATTTGTCAGAAGAATTTATGAGGCTGAGCAACATGGAGTCTGTGAGGAATCCAGCAATTGCACTAACCTACGCGTGTGAGTGCATTTGAGAGCTGCCCAGTCATTTTGGGTAGGGATAAAGTCAATTTTGGGTACTACAGACTACAGGTATGGCTGGACTCAGTGATCCGATGGGTGTCTTCCAACCTGGTTGTTCTATGAATCTATGATTCTACAGGGACTGCTTTTGCAAGAGCTGGAGATTGTTTCTGATCTGGCATTCTTCTACCAAGAGAGAAGTGTGGTAGTTTGGCATAGAGTAGGAATAGTGTTGCTGTCTTGGTACTGTTTCTTTCACATTCCTCAAGTGCTTCTTGTACTGTATTATGAGAAACAAAATTTGTTGGCAGACTGCTGTTCTTGTGGCATCACTGTGCAAAAGATGTTTAACTGATTGTTTCTTTCTGCAAAACTCATTTTAACCACTTTGCGTTAGAATTTTGCTATATATTCATGTATGCAATATCTCATCTTGGGCATGAAGTTTAACAAAGTCAAATGCTGGGTCCTGCACCTGAGGCACAACAACCCTAAGCAGTGTTACAGACTGGGAGAAGCCTGGTTGGAAAGCTGCCCAGAGGAGAAGGACCTGGGAGTGTTTGTCGACAGCTGACTGAACATGAGCCAGCAGTGTGCCCAGGTGGCCAAGAAGGCCAGTGGCAACTTGGCCTGTATCAGAAATGGTGTGACCATGGTGTCACAAAGCTGGTGAAGGGGCTGGAGGACAAGTCTTATGAGGAATGACTGAGAGAGCTTGGGTGGTTTAGCCTGCAGAAGAGGAGGCTAAGGGGAGACTTCATTGCTCTCTAAAACTACCTGAAGGGAGGTTGCGGAGAGGAGGGAGCTGGCCTCTTCTCCCAAGTCACAGGGGACAGGACAAGAGGGAACAGCCTCAAGCTCCATCAGGGGAGGTTCAGGCTCAACATAAGAAAAAAAAATCTTCACTGAAAGGGTCATTAGGCAATGGGACTGTCTGCCCAGGGAGGTGGTTGTACTCGCCTTCCCTGGAGGTATTTAAGGTGTGGGTGGATGAAGAACCGAGGGGCATGGTTTAGAGATTGGCGGGAATGGTTGGACTTGATGATTCAGTGGATGTCCTCCAACCTGGTGATCCTATGATTCTATGATTCAATACTAAGTCAAGTTCTTACCCAAGCACACGTTTTACTGTGTGTTTGAAGATAAGACTCCTGCCCTTGCTCAAGTCATTAAAACTGCTTGGGTCGTTAGTTTAAATATATGTGGTCATACACATGACTAGCAATGTTGCTTAGTGACTATGCAAAAATACTTCTTCCTAGGTAGATTGTCCACAAAACTCAAAACAGGGGGCTCTGTCTGTAAAACTCATGTTGTTAGAAAATCTCTTCACCTTCAGCTTAGTCTGATGAAATCTGTGCCATCTATCCAGACGAAGCCTGGAAATGTTTTCCTTCCTTTTTCAGATCACTGGGTTTTGTGTGTGCCACAGAGACTTTATATCACAGAATCATTTAGGAAAAGATCTTGAAGATCATCAAATCCAACCATAAACCTATGATTTTAGTGTATTTATACGCATGCATTGGCAGATGGGATAAGTCTTAGGATTTAATTTGCTCCTAATTTAGAATTAATTTGGCATGGGTGTAAAAATCAACTTTTTTTCACTTACTGTCTATTCACTGTGATTGTTCTTTAGAAGCTTAAAAATAGAAGAACTGTACACTTGGCAAGTGGTCAACATTCCTGTGGTTTGAGACACGTTGCCATCAGATTTGGCTGCAAATTTTATCTTTATTTTCCAAAAAGAGGGTATACTCTTAGGCCATATCTACAGAGGTGAAGACCACCAGCCATCCTGTTAAGTGCCTATGCAGGGCTGTGAAGTGTTTATTAGTGTGACTTCCCCCACATGGTTGTTGCCAGGATGGAACTGGAGGGGGAAGGCTGTTGTTTTGAGGAGATATTTGTGTCACCTACAGTCTCCTTTGTGTGATCTGCTCTAGATGGAGCAGGAGGTCATGAAAGAAGAGTGGCCAGAGAAGTAAACTTCAGGCTCTTTTAAAGAAGGCATACTTGTTTTTACCTAGTGGCAATCCTGTTACTTGAGCTAAATGATTGACCTGTGGAAAAACCACACTGCTCCTGACTCCTGATCACTCATGCTCCACTCACTAGGCTAATCACACACAATTCACAGGGATTATTAGCTGCATCACTTTCCCCAACTGCCAGTAACAACTATCTGAAACTTGCCTTGGTAGATACAGTAGATATGAACATTTAATTTAAAATGACAATTTTAAGGTTTCAAAGAAGTTCACATGCTTTGCAATGCTTTAAAGATCTCTCAATGCAATCTTTTATATGTGCTTAAAACCTGCCTCTGCCACTACTCAAATATATTTATAGGCTACTGGTGGGCTGCCTATGAAAATTCTCATCCTACATTTTTTCCTTCAGGTTGGTGAATGCTTCTGCATTTCATGAAGGTTAATGCTACAAAGAGGAAGAGGCAGCTGCTCAGGATAGGATTGTAAATGACTGCTAACGCTCTTAATCTGTGATCTCAATAATGTGTTTGCTGCATGCTGTTGAAGCACAATTCTGTATCACTCAGGCAGAATCAAAGGCTTGTTTCACTTTCTTTGATCCTTGTAGTATATCCGCCTATTTTTCCTTTGAATCACTCCCACAAATTATCTAAAAAAGAATAGGCTTAGTTCCCCCTATTTTCCTGCTCCCCTCTTCCCAGTGTGCAAGCATGCCCAAGATTAATCACTGCATGATTGTATTCTTATTGCTTGTATTCTTCTGTTGGCTCTCCCTTTCTACTCAATTCATGTTCACTTGCCAATCAACCTTAACATTTGGGACCAGTTTCTTTGCTAGGGAGCATTAACCTTAAGCAAGATTTTCAGCGGCAGTTTAGGGGACACCTGAGAGCCCGTGTCATAGTCCTTGAGGACAAGCTCAGTGTAGCTTTGCAGGTTCAGCATCTCATAATTTGCCTTACAAAAATGAGCCCTGCTTTAGGCTCCTGGATACGTTGTGGCTTTGAACTTGTGTCTGTGGTGAGAGAAGAGTTTGCCTGTCTTTATAACTGTGTACAGAGGGTCAAAGGACAGTGGGGCTCTGATTGTCAAGGGCAATGTTGGGTGTCAGGGCTATGGTTATACTGCGGTCTCATGTAATAGTGAGGTGAGGGCAGGAAGGGAGCCAAGGTATGCCAGCATATGGTAGGTGAGGTAAGGATTTGACAGAGTGATTTTGGGCTTCAAGCTTATGCTTAATTTTCTGCAGACACGCTGCTGTGGTTGCACACCCCCAAAGAGGAGAGTTGTGTGTTTAGCATGGGGAGCAGGTCACATTTTTCAAAGGATTGAAACAAACATACCCTAACTTTCGAATCAAATGGCTAGACATTCACGGCTGACCCTGTAGACTTGTTCCTCAACTTCCCTCTCTGAAAATGAACTACTTGGGTTGAAGCTCTCAGAGGGACCCAAGCGTGCTAAGAGCCTAAAGCAGGTGGGCACTGTTCCCATGCCTTCCTTCAACCCTTCCAGTTGCAGGGCTGAAACACACAGCTCTGAGCAGCAGGAGGAGCCTGTGGAGTACAATTCTAACTGCTTTAAGTGGTGCGAATGTTACAGGGACACCCTACTGGTGATCTTTCCTGTTTCTCAGTGACCTTGTTACTGGCTCAGCCTGTCTGTGAGCATGTTGTAACCTCTCTCTGTTCTTTGAGCTCTCTCGTCTTTGGATTTAATTTCAAATTAATGGCCTAGTTATTCACACTACATGCCTGTTTGACTAATTAAGAACATAGCCCTATTTCTGTAACAGATACAGATACACTTGCAAAATTTGGGGGCTGTGGGTTACAGATCTTTGCAGTCCTAGAGTCTGCCATGCAGCTATTTGCGCAACAGCAGTTGTGTGCCATGTAAACTAATTCCTATAGACATAGTGGTACAAAACAGTTACTAGGAGTTGCAGTGGCTGCTGCATGTTTCCATATTCAGAATTTTCTCCTAGGGCATTTAAAGAAGTCATGCCTGTGTGTAGTTTTGACATGTAAGCCCTATATATCGTCCCTCATGGTTTCTATGGAGGGACAACCACCTCTGCCATTTATTTGTATTCCAGACATGTCTCACTCCACCATGAGTATGTAAGACTGGTTAAATCGAAGTTCTGTTTTTGCACAGGGGAATGTCTTGCAGGAGAGTGAGCAGTATCTGATTTTGGAAATTGGCGCTGGGGCTGGCTTAATATAAGGAAGAGCTGAGATGTAACACTGGTTTACTTTGTGTTGCACAACCAACACCCTAATTTGTTGTTACAGAAAAATGAGACATGCACAATGATTGTTTCTTTCATTGCTAAGATACTGCAATGAAAAGCTAGTCTGAAAATATACTTACTTCAAAGAACTCCCAGCCCAAAATGTGCATTTGCAGAGCTTGAAAGTTAGTCAGCTTAACTAACATTTTGGCAGTAAATAGTAGCACTTCTGTTTACAGGGACAATGACCAGAGAATGTAATACTGAATGTTGCAGTTCTGATGTGCTGTACACATCTGACCTCCACTTCCATTGCTAGTTTGATTAGCCCATAGTGATAATAAGGGAGTTCTTGCTGTGTCAGTGAGCATAAGGATGCTATAGGATGTTCAGTCCCTGCGGTTTTCAAAGTTGCTTAGTATCCCCGAGTCCCCGTCCTTGCAGAGCTGTGTGGAGCCATAATACCTAGCCAGCATCCCTGCTATTAGGAGGGGCAAGGCTTCCTGGTGGGAGCTGTAGCCTTTTTTCTCTCCTTGCTCCTCACGTTCTGGCTATCACTGCTTTGTGCACCTATATTCAGTCGTCCCTGCTGCATCGCTCCATTCTTTTGTGGTTCTGGGCCTTGTAATTGCAGAGCACTGGCCTCCCAGTACTGCAGTTTGGCTTGCTACTTTTCCCTGCCCTTGTCAGTTTAGGATGTGTCTGAGCCACTCAATTTACTGTTCTGGTTTATGTGTTTTATATTATTGTTTGTTTTTGTGCTGCAGAGCTCATAGTGCTTCAAGACCCTTTTGTGGGTTTATTCAGCACTTAAGCTCCTAATTCATAACTGTAATGCCTTTTAGCCACGAGCAACCATGTTACACCAGAGCCTCAACCAGTATCACATCTGGATTTTCTGTGGAGGAGTAGCCTTCTCTGTTTCCCGGAAGGCAGGGATGCTACTATACCTTTGCTCTGTGGCCGTTTCCAGCAGAGGAACGCAGGGCATAGGAAGAATGCAGTGCTCCATTCTTCCTGAGCTGCTGTGCCCTCTGCAGCATCCCACAGAACTGGCTAGCTGAGTGAGGAAAGCTATTTTTGCCTTCCTCTGCAGCACACGCTGTCTCTAGGAGGTGCTGGGCACAGTCCTCCCACTGCTCCACCCTGCCCAGTGTATGATTTTCTCAAATAGGTACAATGCTTAGAGGTACAGTTCTTAATGCCTAATTCTTATTCTGAGAATACTTTCTTGCTCCTTGTTGGAAAGATGATTAATACTGTGTTGCCCAACCAGTCACACTATCCCCAGTAGAGCTATAAATAAATACCACCCAGCAGCTGCATACAGCAAGCTCTATTTTATTATTTTCCATTCATAATATAAAATATGAGAAACAACTGCCATTTAGAGGAGAGGCTGAGTAACAACTGTAGCTTAGTAGGCATCTCACTCCTTCATTCTCCATCATGCAGGGGGCAAAATCCCCCATACTAGTTTTTATGTGAGTTTTATCGTTCTCTAGTTGTGGTGGTTGTTTGTCCACCTAGTTGGCTGGGACAAGCGATTAAGCGTGTGGTGCGCTTTATATGACCCTAAGTAGGCACACTTCTCCTGTTCAAAATCAGGTGAAAACTCTCCACCAGAACTTGCTTTGTTGAGTGGAAAATAGGTTTCTTAGCCAAAATGCAAACAACTGTGATGGTTGCCATGGTATCGTAATTTCTTCTGAAGCAGAAGTTCCTTCTGATGTTGGATGAGAGGTTTTGGTTCAAAAAAAAAAAGACAAAATATTTTAAAAATACCGAGGTTTTGGATATTAAAAACATCACAGGAAGACTGAAGCCCTTTGCATGAATGGTTTTCACTGACATTTTACTAATTTATTTAAGATTTGGATTTTTTTCATTTTAAAAAAAGTAAATAATGAGAAGTATTAAACCCCGAGATTTAGAGATTCCTACCTGAAAGTAATTTTCAGCTGGCTTTATTTTGTATCCTGCCTGAGCTCTTCACTTCTGAGTCATACTGGAGGATGAGTTGATGGGAGGAGGAATGCAGCAGAAGGAAGGGGCTAGTGTCTCCCATGTGGGATGGGGTGGATGAGATGAGGAAGTGGAGCAGATGCGTTCCTCCAGAGTGGGTGTGGGCTGGGCTCTGGTTGTGCCTCCAGGTCTCTGTAGACAATGGGGACATGAACCTGCCAGAGAGCTGCCTTATGATGTCTCAGGTGGCTGTACACTGTGCACAGGCCTATAAGTTACCAGCCCATCAGTGGGACTGTAAAACCTTGTAGGGGAAAAGCAGTTACTTATTGTAAGTGTGGCTCAGGGACTCAGGAATGTCTTTCACTGCTGTCAAATGAACACTTCCAATTAGGTGAGTTTTGTTTTCATAAAGCTGCTAGCTTTCTGAAATGTATTAGGAAAAATATCTACCATTGCAGTATTATTCACCAAAACCTAGTTTTCATCAAACACAGTGCACAATATACTTGCAGAAACTACATGATTTGTTGGAAAATGCTCAAGGTACTCAAGGTACTGTTTCATAGTATTTGCTTCTGTGTTCATAGAATCATAGAATCATGGAATCACCAGGTTGGAAGAGACCCACTGGATCATCAAGTCCAACCATTCCTTTCAAACACTAAACCATGTCCCTCAGGACCTCGTCTACCCGTGCCTTAAATACCTTCAGGGAAGATGAATCAACCACCTCCCTGGGTAGCCTCTAACAGTGCCCAATGACCCTTTCCATGAAAAACTTCCTCCTAATGTCTAGCCTAAATCTCTCCTAGCGGAGCTTGAGGCCATTCCCTCTTGTCCTGTCCCCTGGCACTTGGGAGAAGAGGTCAGCTCCCTTCTCTCTACAACCTCCTTTCAGGTAGTTGTAGAGAGCAATGAGGTCTCCCCTCAGCCTCCTGTTCTCCAGGCTAAACAACCCCAGCTCTCTCAGCCTTACTCATAAGGCCTGTTCTCCAGCCCCTTCACCAGCCTCGTTGCTCTTCTCTGGACTCACTCCAGAGCCTCAACATCCTTCTTGTGGTGAGAACTGCACACAGTATTCAAGGAGTGGTCTCACCAGTGCAGACTACAGAGGGAGAATAACCTCCCTGCACCTACTGATCACACTGTTTCTGATCCAAGCCAGGAAGCCATTGGCCTTCTTGGCCACTTGGGCACACTGTTAGCTCATGTTCAGTCAGCTGTCGACCAACACCCCCAGGTCCTTCTCCTCCTGGCAGCTTTCTAGACAGACTTCTCCCAGTCTGTAGCTCTGCATAGGGTTGTTGTGCCCTAGGGGCAGAACTCGGCATTTGGCCTTGTTAAACTTCATGCCATTGGTCTCAGCCCAGCAGTCCAGCCTGTTTAGATCCGTTTTTAGAGCCTCCCTACCCTCCAGCAGATCGACACTTGCACTTGCACACAGCTTTGTGTCATCTGCAAACTGGCTAAGGGTACACTCAATGCCTTCATCCAGGTCACTGATAAAGACATTGAACAGGGCTGGACCCAGCACTGAGCCCTGGGGAACCCCACTTGTAACTGGTCTCCTGCTGGATTTAACACCATTTACTACCACTATCTGGACCCGGCCATCCAACCAGTTTTCCACCCAGGAGAGTGTGTACCTGTCCAGGCCAGAGGCTGACAGTTTC
Source organism: Coccyzus lansbergi (assembly GCA_033558105.1). Lineage (NCBI taxonomy): Eukaryota > Metazoa > Chordata > Aves > Cuculiformes > Coccyzidae > Coccyzus > Coccyzus lansbergi. Next base: position 1,033,847 of record JAUMJK010000468.1, read on the forward strand.
CGTAGCAGAATGCTGTGAGAAACTGTGTCAAAGGCTTTGCTGAAGTCCAGGAAGACCACATCCACAGCCTTTCCCTCATCCAGCGGCCGAGTCACTTTGTCATATAAAGTGATCAGGTTTGTTTGGCAAGACCTGCCTTTCGCGAACCCCTGTTGACTGGGCCTGATCACCCAGTTCTCTTGTAAGTGCTTCATGATAGCACTCAAGATCACCTGTTCCATGACGTTCCCTGGCACTGAGGTCAGACTGACAGGCCTGTAGTTCCCTGGATCCTCCCTGTGACCCTTCTTGTAGATGGGCACAACATCAGCCAGACTCCAGTCCAGTGGAACCTCCCCAGTCTTCCAGGACTCTTGGAAGATGATCAAAAGGTGTTTGGTCAGTACATCCGCCAGCTCCTTCAATACCCTTGGGTGAATCCTGTCTGGCCCCATAGACTTGTGGGTGTCGAGTTGGGCAAGCAAGGCTCTGACTACCTCCTCTTGGATCATGGGAGCCTCCTCTAGTTCCGGGGTTTCTACATAGAGGGAACAACTTTCTTTACAATTAAAGACTGAGGCAAAGAAGGCATTAAGGACCTCAGCCTTCTCCTCATCCCCTGTCACCGTTTTCCCTCTGCGTCTTTATAGAAAGATTTTTTGTTATCTTTCACAGACTTTGCCAACCTGATTTCTAGTTGAGCCTTAGCCCCTCTGATTTTTTCCCTACACATCCTCACTTCCCTCCTGTAGCCCACCCAAGAGACCTGTCCCCTCTTCCAGAGCCTATAAACATTCCTCTTCTTCTTAATGTCACTCAAGATCTCTCTGCTCAACCAAGCTGTTTTTTTCCCCTGCTGGCATATTTTTTCCAGAACATGGGGATGGCTTTCTCCTGAGCTGCTAGGATCTCCTTTTTGAAGAGCTCCTAGCCCTCCCCTTGCCCTTAAGTACTGTCTCCCAGTAGACTTTGCCAACCAGCCTTCTGAAGAGTGCAAAGTCTGCCCTCTGGAAATTTAATGCTACTGTCCTGCTAACCACCCTCTTCACTTCACCTAGAACAGAAAACCCTATCATCTCATGATTGCTTTGTCCTAGATGTTCTCCTACTGCCACATCCCCGACAAGGCCTTCTCTATTCACATGCAGCAAGTCCAGGAGTGCACCTTCCCTCGTTGATTCATTTACCAGCAATACAAGGAATTTGTATTCTAGTACCCCACAACCAGGCTCGCTCTTGCCTAGCCTGGACTTAATCCCCTCCCCCTTCACATCTAGTTTAAAGCTCGATTTATGAGCTTAGCTAAGTTTTTAGCAAGGGCCTTAGCCCTGCTAGGAGACCCACATGCCCCAACCTTCATGACCGTGTCAGGGGGTACACGAACCACCCTGTGATCAAAGAAGCCAAAGTCCCTTTCCACATACCAGGTTCAGAGCCAGGCATTAATTGAGTTCTTTTTTGTAACTTTCGGGTCTGCTCCATTTAGCCTAGGGATGGAGCAGAACACTACCTGTGCCCCAGAGCCCTCCATGGTCTTCCCAATGGCCGCATAGTCCGTTTAAATGTCTTTAGCCTTTCTGTTTACTAGACCATCATAACCAGTCTGGACTACTATCAGACGGTAGTAGTCTGTCTCATGGAACAGGGAAGGGAGTTTCCTAGCTACTTCCTTCTGGTAAGCAGCAGAACTCTCTGTGGAGCAGGTCAGGTCTGCAAATGGGTCCCTCTGTTCCATTGAGGAGGGAGTCCCCTACAACAATCACCCTCCTCGTCTTCTTAATGGAGGATGTTGTTATTTTTTAAAGAGGATTGTGTGGCCTGGGGAAAGATTCTAGGCTATGGTGGCCATCGATGTCAGGATTAGGTTCCTTCTAGAGCACCTGGTACTTGTTCGCCAGGGTGATCCGAGATTTTGTTGACTGCTTGAGGGGAGCAGGCTTCCTTCTTCTTCATAATACAAAATCCTATAGTCTCAAAGAAATGAAATCCCCCCCGACCCCTCACACACAATTTTTTTTTTAATGATCTGTTTGTATGATACTTTTTCAAGCTCACTGAAGTGCTTGCTGAATAATTAACTGAAAGGACCAGTGGAGATGCACTTTCTTAGAAATCAGCCTATGGTAAGTCCTTATAAGATTGTAGTCTTTATGGTTTTGTTGTAGGGTATCAAATGCAGAACCAATAAAAACATTGTTGAAGAAATAAGTTAGAATCAAGATAAGGATTTGCAAAAAGAAAGAGAGAGAAAGAGTTTGATCTTTCAAAAGCCTTTAGATGATGACCATATAATCTACTGCTAAATCCTCATTGCTACAAACTCCTTGCTAGTTTTTGACGAAAAAGGATCCTTTTTTAACAGAATGCCAAGTAAACTGTAAAGGAGTCATGAACAAAACCTGGAAACTTTAGGAAAACATGAGAAGATGGGCCTGCTAAGAAATATCCTAATGACTCAAAGATCACTTATTAAGCTCTTTGGATCCATATTCTGAGACTGAAAAGGATGAAGGTTATTAGTTAGACAACTTGACTATGTCTCATGGTTATGACTGTCTTTTCAGCTTTGTAAGACCTTGATAAAACTCATAGGCTTGGGGTTGGACGGAAGGGGGATTTCTCTCTCATGTACTCTGGTTTTCCTCTCTTTGCTCTCAAAATGTGAAGTACTAGAAGTTTACTCTCAGTTTCACAGACTTTAGAAACTGCTGCTGCTGAGGACTCTGCCAAGCCCTTTGGAAGGCCTTTGCTTTTGCAGGGGTTAGTGGCTTTAAAGCATTGCTCTGTTGTCATGCAGCAAGTAATCTCCTCATATTATTGTTCTCAGTCAACATTTATCCTGGTACTGTTGTGAAGATTGCTATGCTGATACTTCACGCTGCAGCTCCAGTCTTCAAGGTGGAAGGTGCAAGATCATCTCCAGGTGGTCCATCCAAAGAACCTGATACAACAAGCCCTACTGCTTTCAAAACTTTAGCTGCATCTTGTGCTTGAACTGATGGCCCTTTTTGTGAGATTTCTGCTTCATCTTGTCTTGTAAACGGCACCTAACAGAAGAAGAGGCATGGTGCTGCATAGAGATTTTCTGCCTTATCATCAGGAGAGAGACCTTGCCCACATGGACACAAGAAAGTGTCTCCAGTCATTGTTAAGGAACTCTTACCGTCTCTGTGGCTGCAATGTGAAAAGTCCCTGCATTTGTGATGAGACTGGTCTTCTTTAGAGTGAAGATATTTTCATCTTGACTTTATTTTTCTTCTGCAGTTGACAAGTTGCTCAACTGAAGAAAAGAAATATAATAATCCTTGATGAGTACTAAATAATATTTATTTGTAAATGGGTCAAAGCCAGCAACAGTAGTGCGGCCACTTGGAGACTACTCTGAAGGGATGTCCAGCTGGGTTTGAAGTTTACTTAAACTGTTAGATCAATCTACCAAATTGATTTCCCCACATGACAGAAAATAAGTCCTATGCCCACTCTGTTCCCTGGTCATTTATGTCATTTTTGTGGGTTGTCCACAATCCTTCATCAAGGGGCTCCTTTTTCTAGAAGGCAGAGTAGAGAGATCTTCCTTTAACAGATATCTAGGAAAACGTGTAACTGGAAAAACTTGTGAAATAGGAAAAACAACAGCACAAACCAAGTACTAACTCATTTGGCTGACGATTTCTGCTAATCAAACATGCATTCTGAAAACATTCTCAAATGCAGGTCCACATGTTTGGGTTTTTTTTGTCAGGCCACATTTAGAATTAAAAATACAAGTGCAGCAGAGGAAAATTTTGTGTGGATCTGCTCTGTTTTTTTTTAAGGGGCAGACAGAGACCACAATAAGAAACCTCATCTAACCCACTGGAAATTCATGTGATTTTTTTTTCTTCTGAGGCCATGAGACCTTTGTATATGCTCAAGGATGTCTGGCTAAATTGTTGTCCCAGGCAAGACAGTAGTATTTGTCACTTGTAGAAAAATGCATCAGCTGGGTGTTTCACACACTTGTTGCTGGAGGTTGCATGATCTTCCTCCTTTGAAGGCAGGGACAAAGATGCAGATACTGTCCTTTCTTTGGATGCTGATTTAATTCAAATAGGAGTAGAATCAGGAGCAGGGTTGGACCGAGCACTTGTGCTAATAGCAGCGTTGTGTATAACAGGGGAATGAGCAACAAGTGCAGAAGTATGCAGATCAAGCCTTCAAGTATTTTTCTGACTACTTTCCCTTGTGGTCCAGCCTGGTCCTGTACAGGGACACATATATTTTACTACTGGTGTTAATTACTAGATGAGATGCAGGTCAGGGTTTTTAGCAACCTGAATGTTTTACTTAATTTCACTGCTAATCACCAGATGTTCTTAAATGATTCATTGTTTTATTTCCTCCTTCTCTCTGGTCCATATACTTATTGTAGAGGTGTGTGAGTGAATATTGCATGTATCATTGTAGACCCTGTTTCCTATTCAGTCTACTATACCTCTCAGTGTTGGCTCCTGCATTTCAGCTCTAGAGTACTACTGTATTTATCCTTGGCTGTAAGAAGTAAAGCAATTAAAATTTTTATCCTCTTAAAACCTACATATTGCAGGTGTGGTACACATTCTTAAGCATTAGAAATCACTGGACGTTTAGCTGCTTAATGCTTAAAAGCATGGACCGCACACAGACAATTTATTTCTTAAGTGAAGATTTGGATCAAATAATACATTAGAAACAAAAGACTCTCACCTTCTGTGTATTTTTTTTTGAAACTGATGATCTCCCTTGATACTATATTTTAAGAATTTTGAAGCAAAACTGCTCAGTCTGGAGGATCATAGCTTTGTACTTGATCTCAGACCATGCATTATTGATTTCCAGTATGTGAAAAATATCTAAAATGCCTGCAATAAAAGTGCAAAGGATAAAAATGCTTTCACTTCTTTTGAAATTAAAATAAATTTTACATGCATTATGTTGCAGGGAGTTGAAATTTGTTAAGTGGGTTAAGTAGTGGGAGGAATATTACAGAATTTTTTTGCATTCAATTGTAAGGTTAGTACAAAAATAATATAGTTAATATAGAAATAAAATACCAAAACCCACTAATGCAATCAAACTGTTAATTGCAGAGAAATAGGTAAAGCAAAGTTTAGGTCTGACCTATAACATCCATGTCCTGTAAATCCCTGACTGTGACTCTATCTTTAAGTGATGAATCACAAGTTTCACTGCAGGTAATAATGATAATAATCTTATCTTTAATTCCCAATTTAAGTGTCTTTTGCAGCCTTAATCCCAGACTGACAGATGATGGCACAAGTTTTTTACTTGTGTGCCACTTGTGTGCCACGACTGAGCTACCATTCTAGGACCAGGGAGGAAACAATCACTATATTTTTCCTTGTTGTCCTTCACTCTGGAGAGGAGAAGCTGTAGGGGGTCAGCAAGCAGATTTCAGGCTTGGGCTTTATCTCACCAGTATGTGACTACAGCATCATGCAGTCTCTGAGCTACCTGTTCAGCCTGTCTTTGCAGCTGAGGGTAGTGGGAGGGAGCGTGGTTCATCCTTGAGGTGGGAAGAGTCACTTTTCTTTGTGGGCTGCCATGGAGGACCAAGCAACAGCCTTACATGTCTACCTACCCTTGGGCAGCATATCCAGCATCTCGGCTCAATGCTCTTGCTCTGAGTTGTTGCTTGTAAAGCCCAGCTGCCCTGTATCTTGCTGAAAAAGCCATGGTTGCATGGCACTACTTCTCAGGCAAGAGCTGTCATTCCCTCAGGCATGCATACATGTGTCCTTGGATCTGTGGTGTTTCCCCAGAGACTTGTATAGGCTCTTTAATCTGGAAAGGTTTGTAGTTCTGGAAGAATATAGGCTTTTATGTGTTTGCTTGTTTTCTTAAGAGCAACCCTGTTTTTCTTCTTTTTCTTCACAGACAGTTCCAGTTGGTGTAGCTGTTGCACAGTGTAGGATGTTGCCCCTCCATCCTGGACTTTTTCTGAATAGAGTTCCCAGGGGAACTAAACTTCTTACTGTCTGAGCAATGTTATAGGCAACTTTCTAAAATACATCAGAGCCTATTTTCCTCCTCCTTTTCCTCCTACTCCCTCAGAGTGCTGTATCATGCACATTCCCAGTCAAATTTTTCCTTACCTTTGTTAAGACCTCTTTGTTTTGCAGGTTTATATACCAATGGGATCAGTAATGATGGGACATCTTTGATTCCATTTCAGTTACATGCAGAATCCTTTCATAGACCTCCCAAAAATCAGACACAAGTTGAAGCTTCTCCTATTTACTACTTTACTCCTAGATTCTGCTGCCAGCTCTGCCTGATACAAGAGAAATTCTGTACTCTGGATTTTCCACCCTCACAATATTTACTGGCAGTCTCTCTCTCTCGTGAATATAGATAGCAGCCTGTCTAAGGAACAGCTGAGCTTCCTTTGGGGTGTCTCCATGCCCCTGGCACTAAAAATGCCATCCTCATTATTGCGTATTTTGTAGGGATTTTTAATACACACGCTACTGAAAAACAGCTAGCAGAAATATTCAATTAGCAGAAGGTAAACACTTACTCCCTTGCCCCAGTGTTGACCATCTGTTCTCTCTGTTAAATACAGAACTTAATCAGATACAACTGGATTTTTTCCCATTATTTTCTTTCTGTTATTCTCTTTAACAAAGAATAGAAAAACCTTTTTCTAACTGATCCTGGTCTGACTTCTGAGCTTATTCACCAATTTTTGTGAAGAATCCTCACAATTTGCAACAGGATCCAAGAATGCCCCTGGTTTTCCCAGGGCTACTGAATGGTTTGATTGGAATTGTATTGTACTGGGTTCTAAGGATGCAAGATTAATCTGTCTCTCTTTGGTTTTCTTCCATGGGTTTTGCTTTATTTTGTTTGGTTTTATATTGTTGAGGGCTTTTTCCTGAAGACAAACCTCACGTTGCCCCCTCTTGACTGTTTCCACCAGTGTAAGGCACTTGTTAGACTAGATTAGTAATAGTACTACTGCTACTACAAGCAGTAGTACTACTAGCAGTAGAAGTTGCCAATGTTTTGCTTTACTTAGTGAAGGAATAAGGTGGATGTTTTCTGTAGAATAAATTTCTTGGTAGTTGCTCTTTTAAGAAAAAAGTGACATCAAACTATGTTGCACCTTACTTTCTTGTTTCCCAGAAGCAGCTAATAGAAAGGAGCCATTGGCTTGTAAAATTAAAATAAATAAAGAAAATAAAACTGTCTATGCTATCAGGTAACTAATTTTCTATGAAACTCTATTTTCCTTGTCTTGATACAGTGCACTTTCTTTAGCTTTGGGGACTTGTGACTATGGAAAATAACAAGATCATACATAGATTAGCATAATAGCAATTGCAACAATAGTGTTTTTTAATAGATCATTTAGTAGTGCTTTGATGTTTTTAACAGTCCCTAATGGTGCATCATTAGTAGTTATTCTCTAAGTACTCAGATTTGAGATCTTAAAAAGAAAAAGAAGTTACTGTCGTTACACATAAGGCTCCTATTTATCCCTATCACAGATCCAGGCTTCTACCTCACCTTCTAGTTCTTCTGAATAAATAATAGCCTCTGACATAATGCAGCACCAGGCAGGTTAGAAATAGCATCTAGCCAGTGAGAGAGGCTAAGCTACAACAGCTTGTCAGCTGAAATGAAGCTGAGAACTGCTAGGGGTGTGGTCAGTTTTTCACTCAGTTGCTGCCACAAGATCTAATCAGAATGTTATTTATTTGAAAAATTACCTCAGAGATGCTTGCTGAAGATGTTCTTGTAATCAGAGAAAAAGAGATCTGAGACTCTAAGTCCCCAGTAGACTGGACTCTGCAGATGCATCCAGGGTCTTGGGTCTCAATTTACTGAGGCATGAGTCTAGGGACAGAAGGGAACTACACTGCTTTTTCTGCAGCAGACACAGAGCTTTTTGGTACTAATGCTTGGTTTTTACACACACATAACCAGCATTTTCACAATGTCTTCTCCTGATTCCAGAACAGAATTTGTCTCCCTGAGCTGTTTGCAAGGTGGTCAGAAATACCATTTACTGAGAATATTTATTGATACAAGACCTGTTATCCTCTAGGACAAGGGATCACATAATTCCATCTCTAATGGAATGAGACCAGCTGATAGGCACAGGCTACACAGTGCTGTGTGCGGAGAGGCCTCCAAGGGATGTCCTGTCCTTCTGTGTGATGGGAAGTCCTTCTGGAAGAGAAGTGGTCACACTGGCACAGCATACACCCAAATTAATTAGGACTTGCTGAGAAGGGCAAGGGAATCACTAGGACAATCACTGGCACAGCGATGTCTTTGCCCTTTTCTGCCACTGTCTCAGACAGAACTGGTCAGCTCTAGCTCTGTGGTAGTGCATCTCAAGGAACCACCATCATGTAAGCCATAGGCCCTGCAAGTTCCCCATAATCTCTGTAAAGGTGATTTGGAGATGAATTTCACCTTTTAGGACAAACTTCAGACATTATTCAGGATTAAATACTATGATATTGCAGGATCACAGCCAGGGTTATGATTTTACTCTAATCCATGCTCCAGCTATATGGGCTCTGGTGGTCCTAGCTGAAAGCCTTTGAGCTAATTTTTTCATGACACAGGCATGTGTAACAAAGATGTTGCTTTGGTCAGTAGCAGTGACCCTGCGTGTGTCTGATGTGGAACAACAGTTTATGCTCTTGTCTTTTGTGAGCAGAAGTAACCCATTTTCTTAACATGGATGAAGGTGTTGAGATAATAGGCTTTAAAAGTATGAACAAACACAACAGGTCAGTTCCTCATGGCATTTAGATAGGCTCTCAGTCGTGTGCAGAACCTCTTTCCCTTGCTTTGCTCTGTGTAAACTGCCTTTTTGTGCAGTGATACAACAGCTGCCATGCAGAGTCTGTAAGAGCCACACTAAAGTATTAATCACAGTTTGCTCTTGTCAGAATCGTGAAGGCTCACATATGCGGAGATGCAAAGTCTAGAGATAAGAAATTAGTAAAACCCAGTTGCTAGGAAAGGGATCTTGGGAATGTGAATTTTAGTGGTGAGCCAAAGCTACTGGAAAGTTAGTAATTTCCAAGAAAAGCAGAGAAAAATGGTTATGGTTTTTAATTACTTACATGATCTCTCAAAAACTCATGTGCCAGTGTCCTTTCATTATGCGCTTGGGTATGAACTTTCATGAAATATCTCCATACCCCTCAAAGAACTGAGTGTCAAGCTTAAAGTCAGCTGAGAGTTCAGATGAGTAATGTCAGGCAAATCATAAGACTCAATGCAGAATCCTCTGAGAACATGAATTTTCTATACTAGGAAGGTTAAAATTTAGATTTAAAAATCATACATACATATTTTATGTTTGTTTCATCACCAAAATGTGTCTCCACAGCAGCAATCAAACCCTTGGGAGATATATCTGTGAGTCAATGTTGGGAATCATTTAAAGAAAAAGCCTCCAAATGTAATATTTATATCTTCACAGACTATCTTTAGGTGCCATTTGTCATGTTCTTGCACAGTATCTCCCAAACCTTTTCTTTCTGAAACAGCGATATTCCACACCTCACTCTTAAACTTTGGGTAAACATAGAAAGCTCCTAAAATAATTTTCATTCATTTCATAGAGCAATATGCCAGTAAAATTAAGTTATGCTGCTTATCTTATGCCTCCTCAAAAATGTTTTGCAATAGCTCGTTCTTGTCAGCTGCAATGTGCTTGCAAAGACATTAGGTTGCCAACCCTGTTGTTTTCTGTGAGATGAACTGATGAGTGCGCCCCAGTCAGGATTTGGTGCATGTAGAAATGATGTCTCCCTGCACCACAACATCTCTGTAGGGCAGCAGAGAATGTGAACGAAACAACAGAGAGAGTGAGTGAGAGTCTGAAATCATGATACTGAGTCTGGGAAGGAAAAGAGAGACACAGTGATGAAATGCAGAACAGACATATGGGAGAGGGTGTGTAGCTGTGTGTGTCAGGGAATAGTGTGGCATTTTTTGGAGTGAAGGGAGGAAAAGCACATGCAATAGTTCTGCATGGAAAGTATATTCCTGCTAGGGGATGAGAGGGGAAAGGGTAAAATAAGTTTAAGAACCATACAGGACTGGATATCTACATGGGAGAAAGCTGTTAATGAGTATATGGTGATCTTAATAAAAGATATTTGCTGGTATAAATCCAGGATGTTTTGTGTAAGAGTCTTTCTTAATGGCAATAGGTGAAGGCTGGAAGGTGAAGATAGAATAGAAGATAAAAAACGGATGGGAAGGGGAGGAAAATAGGCAACACTGTGTGAGTTATTTCAAGGGATAAAAAAGTTAAACAGGAAGAACCCTATCATCAGAAGAAATTTCATGCTTAGCTGGACCAAGTCAGTTTTGGGCAAATAAGACTAATAAGTTCTTACATGGGAGTGGTAAAATGTTAATAACACAGGCAGAAATGGTAAATGTATCTCCATTTTCTGTGCTTGGAAGAAGTATAATGAAATACTGCCTACTCTGTTAGAAATCAAGGGTAAATCAACAGGGAGTTTCAATCAGCAGTCCAAGTAATTTTTTCCCATGGTCTCAAGAGAAGGAAAGATGCAGATCCTCCCTCATTGAAACAGAAAATATCTTATTAATAGTATAAAACAATTCTGAAATATCTGAAGACTAGAAGCTAGCTATTAATAGGTAAACAAGATGACCTAGAAAATTACAGAACGGTCGACCTGACATCACTCTTGAGAAAAATAATGGAAAAATTGATACAGGATTCAGTTATTAGAGAGATAAAGGGTGGGAATATAATTAATGTCAGCCAACATAATTTTATGCAAAACAAGTTTTGTCAAACAGAATTTATTTCACTCCTTCAGGTATAGATTTGTTTGATGAAGACAGCTATGGAGGTATAAAATGCTTTGTAATTGTTTTGATCTTATACCATTATCTTTCTGATACAAACTATCTGACACTGAAATGTGTAGGCACTAATGATTGGCTACCATAACTATGGATAGTTTCAGTGTGTTCTATAAAATTTGCTATTGAGCCTGTCATGTATCTTCCCCAGCATCTGAATCAAAGTATAAACCCAGAGAAACATACTGTTGAATCAGTGTTAGGTACAATGGCTGCAAAACCAAGGACAAAATTTGCTGTACAAATGGAGTAATCAGGATTATTCAACAGGCCATCTGAAGACAAATGGTTTGGTACTGTTCAGTGCAGGGCTGTGCATGCATGGACAGGGAATGGTGGATTGATGTACAGAGTATAGGAGTGAAGCCTGGAAAGTACTTCACAGAATCACAGAATCACAGAACAACCAGGTTGGAAGGGACCCATCGGATCTTCTAGTCCAACCATTCCTAGCTAACACTAAACCAAGTCCCTCAAGACCTCATCCACCCGTGTCTTAAACACCTCCAGGGAAGGTGACTCAACCACCTCCCTGGGCAGCCTATTCCAATGACCAATGACCCTCTGCGTGAAAAACCTCCTCCTAATCTCCAGCCTAAACCTCCCCTGGCGGAGCTTGAGGCCATTCCCTCTCATCCTGTCCCCTGTCACTTGGGAGAAGAGGTCAGCTCCCTCCTCCCCACAACCACCTTTCAGGTACTTGTAGAGAGTAATGAGGTCTCCTCTCAGCCTCCTCTTCTCCAGGCTAAACAACCCCAGCTCTCTCAGCCGCTCCTCATAGGGTCTGTTCTCCAGCCCCTTCACCAGCCTCGTTGCTCTTCTCTGGACTTGCTCCAGAGTCTCAACATCCTTCTTGTGGTAAGGGGCCCAGAACTGGACACAATATTCAAGGAACAGCCTCACCAGTGCTGAATACAGAGGGAGAATCACCTCCCTGGCCCTGCTGGTCACACCGTTTCTGATACAAACCAGTATGCCATTGGCTTTCTTGGCCACCTGGACACACTGCTGGCTCATGTTCAGTCGGCTGTCAACCAACACCCCCAGGTCCCTCTCCTCCTGGTAGTGTTCCAGCCAGGCTTCTCCCAGTCTGTAGCTCTGCATAGGGTTGTTGTGCCCCAAGTGCAGGACCAGGCATTTGGCCGTGTTAAACCTCATGCCGTTGGACATTGCCCAGCGATCCAGCCTGTCCAGGTCCCTTTGCAGAGCCTCCCTACCCTCCAGCAGATCGACACTTCCACACAGCTTTGTGTCATCTGCAAACTTGCTAAGGGTACCCTCAATGCCCTCATCCAGGTCATTGATGAAGACATTGAACAGGACTGGACCTAGCACTGAGCCCTGGGGAACACCACTTGTCACTGGCCTCCAGCTGGACTTAACACCATTTACCACCACTCTCTGGGCCCGGCCATCCAGCCAGTTTTCTACCCAGGAGAGTGTGCGTCTGTCCAGGCCAGAGGCTGACAGTTTCCGCAGCAGAATGCGGAAGACCAGAGAGGATAAAGCAACTGAAATGTGAACGTGTAGTTGATGCAACAGCAGATGGATCTGATATCGTGTTTGGAGTTATATGCAATTGAGAAATGAAGACTAGAAATATGATGCTGAAAATTTAGTACAGGAATACATAATTTTTCCATGTCCTCAGGAAATACTGCAGGAAAAAGATAAGGTGTTGGATTCAGGGAGGAGGGAAGAGAGAGGCAAAAACTTTCTTGAAATGCTGAAATTAGGTCTTTCATTTGTTGCAATGTTTGGAAATGTTCAAATTATCTGCAGGTATGACTTTCAGAAAGACTGAGCTCTCATGGGTTGCTTTTACAGGTCCTCATTCAGAAAGTGTGACCTTACTTCATTATAGAATAGTTCCTTCTAAAGGAAGCAAAGCTTAATTGAAGTCCCTTTCACTTGGAATCCCAATTTCCAAAAGGAATGCTACATTAAGCATTAATTCAGATCATCTTGTCCCATAGTCCATGGGCAAGTAAGCTTGAAAATCATTCAAAAGACATCACTTCTCTAATATTAGAGCACAAGTACTAGAAGGGTGTTTTTTGGCATAGAAAGGAAAGGCATACAGGGAACAAATGGTTAGAAATCAGGTTGGAATTTCAGGCTGGAAGAGATATATATATGTTTTTAACAACATTGGAAGAAAACTGTGAAGTAAATTGAGTCTCTTGTGATGTCTTTGAGTGAAGATGAAGCTTTTCTAGAAGCAATGATAAGGGTCAGAATAGTGGAGGGGGGTGGGGGGCTAAGTAAGAGCTTAATTGTGAAATATTAAACAACTCGAGCTATGCAGGAAATCCTGATACAGCATCTGAGCATGTTTAGTCTTAACCATGGTAACTAAAGAGAAACTCAAACAAACCATATAAGAAGCAGAAACACTAAGACCCCCAGTCAGAGGTAGTGCTGAAATAGATGCCATAACAGGTAAAGCCATGCTTTTGCTTACATGAGGGAAACTGGAGTCAAGCAAGGGTATCTGGCTGTCCTTCTTCTGCTCAATCACAATTTGACGTGTGACATGGCCCATGGCTTTGAGACCCATCATAAGGTTTGTGTTTATCAGTCTCCTTTGAGGGCTTCATGTCTACCTTGAGGGAAAAGAAAGATCTTTACCTACTTGGTCATTCCTGAATCTTAGCAAAAGCAGGACTGGGGAAGCCTGAAATACCATAGAAACTGCTCAGTCCTTGTCCTCACACAATACCTATCACTCTGCACTAGTCTTTATAGTTGCTAGTTTATGTCCTAGTGTGGTTAAGGGTGCATAGATATTTTAAAGTCTAGTATCTGCACTGTTGTTTCCCTTTGGTACTGGACTGTAGCCTGTTACAGAAAGGATTTTCAGTACATATTTGAAAACATGCTTTCTATTTTTCTCAGCAGCCCTGAAAAAAACCAAGAAACTTTTAACAAGTTCACAAAATGTAGAATGCTGAGAGTAGTTCCTTCTGTCAACTTAATGTAATGTTAAACAACTGTCTTTAGTTTTCCCTCATGTTATTCCCTTTGCCTTTGTCCCTTAGGTACTAGTGACTCAGAGTGGAAGCTTTATAAAATATGAAGAAGAACATGCAAAGTCTCTCAGAGAATAAACAGTACTATTTCATGACAAAACAGCAGATTGACAATTACTGAGCAACAGCATGATATATAGAAGATACAGAAACCCTAAAAAAGAAATTGACGTGATTGTGAGACTCCCACACAAATGGAGAGAACAAGAAAATCACAGGTACGACTCAGTTAAACTCTCCTCAACCTTGCTGCTTACAGATAACATGCCCAAGGAAAGGGAATGTTTTTAGGTAGAATTTAATGACGTTGGTTCCATCTTCTTCAGACTAGCAGTTTTTTGCTTGTGGGAGCAGAAAATACGTAGTTTAACACCTAACTTCCCAAAGTCTCAGGGAAGTTTATCTTCTGTGTAAATACCCACAGCAGAAATGCTTAGGTATCCAAACACAGTGTCTGGCACTTGCCATCTTCACTAAGATCTCTGTTGCTTGCTGGTACATAGTGCTCTGTCCTCTCCTTAACATGCTCCTTGTGTCTCAGGCTGATTTTTTTTGTCTTGTTGTCCTCTTCAGTCCTTCTTCCTCTGAATGTTTGTGGGACTTGCACCTCTCTCTGCCCCCTGTCAGCACAGATTTATGTTTAACCAAGGTGTGGGTTTTCATTTTGCCAGTAACTCTCCTATGTCGCCCTGTTGAATCAGCTGTTTAGTGTTCTACTTCCCCCCAAGTACTGCTCCATGGAGGAAAGAAAGCATTTCGTTTTTTCTTTCTGACATATCCTTGTGTTATCAAATGCAACATGGCCAAAATGGAATTCCAGATATTGCTCTGTAAGACAATTCCCTTTCCCTCTGGATGTCGGGGGATGGCAGCAGTGTGGTGTCTAATTCAGTGGCCTCAGAGAAGAATGTTATACAAACCCCCTCAAACTCCAAGCCCCAAAACAGGCAGGTGTGAGATCTTGATACACGGAAAACTCCTTAAAATATGGTTTTATCTGTTTTTTTTCCATTCTGCCTCTCTGGTATAGTAAGCAGGACAGCTTCTCACTGCTCTCTGTTCTGGTAGGTTCACCTATTCTGGGGCTGGACTTGTCTGTCCCCCTTTAATACTCTGTTCATTTCACAAAGCACTGCACCCATTCTCTATAGCTGCCCTTTTAACTGTCTGTCCTGTTTTTCCTGTGATTCCACATCTGTGGGCTCACACCTCATGACAATAAGGCTGGGGTAAAGCAAAGAGTTGATGCCTCTTCCTAACATGACAACACATTTAACAGCAGATCAGTTCTCTCTTTGCAATGGAGAAGGCAATTATTGTACTGTACTCAGCACTGATGAGGTCTCTTTGTAGGAAATCAGAAACCAACTGAGGAGTCCAGAAGAGGATAAAAAAGCATTAAAGGTGAGAAAGTCTGCAATTAGAAAATGTTGAAAGAATTCAATTTCCTGAGAGGATAGGATGAAATAACATGTCTTTGGCGTGTCTTCCTCTGCCTTAAAAAATATTGCTAAAGAGGTCAGTGAATAATTAACTATTTCTGGGCCCTGAAGGGGTGAGGATGGTAGCCTTCAGTGAGGGAAAACTGTCTTCACCCTCCTCATCACCACTCTGCTTTTTTTGCTGATGTGCAACCTGGTGTTGCAGAAGGACACCCATTTCCAGTGTTAGATTCTTGGATAACCTTTTGCTGCAGAACAGGTCAAGTTTTTGCCCTGTCTACAATGAGCAGTCACTGAAATAATAGATGTAACCCTGCAACATGAATCACTGGGCAATGTGTAACCAAGCCTGACAGAGGAGCAACACCTTTCTGTCATGCCTCACTGTGACAGTGTCATAGAGGCTGCTTTGTGGGCTTGAGTATCCAAAAAGGTAGTGGTAAAGTAGGATTGTTTTCTGACCATGTCTGGATCACTTGGACTGAATCCGGTCACACAAAGTGGCAAAACTTTTGGATTTCCACTCATATGTAAATTTAGTGAATACAATTTATGCTTCAGTTTATTTGGAAAATCACCTTTTTTTTTCTGAAACAGTGCCTGTTTCACAATTAAGGCATATTTCCCGTGTTCCATAACATGAACACCTAAAGAGCATTTTGACAGAGCTGACACTGGTCTAGACCCATAAAGATGCCCTGATCTCACACTTACTCTCTGCTGGTAGCCTGCTCCATCACAACACCCCTAAGCAAACTTCTGTGATTTGCCTGGGTGACTCTTTTTGAAGTCTCAGCACAGCTCACCCTGCTCTGACGCAAATAAGAATGACGAAATCTGCTTTCTTCAACTGCAGAAAGAATCCTCCTGAGCTTGTTAATAGGTTCCTGGAATAAACAGCCAGGGTAGGAGGATAGAATTCAGCTTCACTGAGGAGTCTTGCCTTTGGATATTTTCTGCAGAAGCCCCTTCTTTAATTGGATGAGGTTATGAATTTTTAGAAATTACATGCCAATTACACAGCCAGTTAATCTGTCACTTCTTTTCTCATGACATTGTTAAAAGCTCATTTGGGTGTGGTTATGCACAGTTCTTGAAGATGCTCTCTGTGTGTTATTTGCATTAACATCGACTTCTCCACAGCTGTGGAGAATGCAGGTACTGCTTCTAGTCTGCTCTAACATCAGCAAGAAAGAGTCCTGCTCATATCTGCTTACCTATTTCTGCAACTCCAGAGTCCTGACAACTTCCTGCCATGTGTAAAGCAGATGCCACTGTCCCATGTGTCACGTTATGTCATACGTTGAAATGAAGCACCTTTACATAACTCCATGCAAGGGGAAGGAGCATTAATATCTGAGACAGAGAAAGCGAGAGAGCACTGACCTTCTGCTGCATTCATTATCAGTAAGACTGAAAGAGCTGTTGATGATCACATTGTGGCTGGTGCATGGCCCCATGCTAGCTATACAAGGATTGTTTTGTTGCACCCTGCCTTCCTCTGATCACTCTTGAAATTGAAAGTAATAGAGAAAGCACAATGACCTCTCTAGGCCAGCAGCATTCCTGGTAAAATTAGCTCAATTTTTAGATTTCAGCAGGAGGGATGCTGAAACCGACCTTAAGCACAAAATAGGACTCGTTGCATCCAGGATCAAGTTGCCCAATGTCTTTTGGTCAAAGTATCCAGTCTTCTGTCCTCTACCTTCACCCATATAAAATGGATACTGTATGGAGGAATTTGTAACTCTGCTTTTTACCCTCCCCTTACATATCCCCTCTGCATCCTGCAAGGGTGAAAGGGGTGGTTAGGGAGAGAGGGAGCTGCTTGTTTGATTAAATCCTCCTTTGCTGATGGCAAACAGAGCGTAAATCTTTGAGTGCAGATAACTTCTGTGGAAAAAGTCTGGTAAATGTTTCCATATGATTTCATATATTCTCATCATACATTATTAGAGGCAAGTGCAAGAAAACCGCAGGCATTTTCCTTTGCTCCTAAGAGGCATAGGTTAAAGGATTAGCTTTTGAAAGTGCCTCTGAGAAGTAATGACTGTTCCTGGTATGAATGTGGTAAACTATAATTAAGGTATTTGGGGAATTGGAAGAGGTTTTGAGAACAATGGCTTATACTTTTACATTACTTAAGAATATAGCCTCTGTATAATTAAAAGTAAGTACTTAACTGCTGTTATTCTCTTCCTGTCAATGAAAGCTATTGTTTGTTTAGAAGAGAAAAAAAGCAGGGGCTGAGAGCTGCGCACATTATTACAAAACAAAAAGACAAATTAGAGAAAGTATGTTTGCTAATAAGCAAGATATTGAGTGATGTACAACAGTAAACAACCTCAGCTCTCCTTCCATGAGGAAAGGTACTGGTAATAGGTTGTCTTTGAATGCTATTGGTGAGAGCAGGGAATGGGGAACACACTTTTGTCCCTAGGATGAAATACTATGAGTCCTCAGTTGTACTCAGAGTTTCTCATGGGAACTCCTGGGACTAATTACTCACAAGCTACTGTATTTGCATATATGATTGTGTGGTACAGAAGGCATTTCTCCCACTAGCAACCATCTTGCATGTGTTTCATCTATGTGCAGGAAGATTTCATTGGAGTGTTTTGGATAGGACTCTACCCAATAGCACAGCTTTTCTGCAAGAACAGCTGCTGCATTTAAAGCCAGAAGTGAGACACCAACCTCTCCCACCTTCCCAGCAACTATGCTCCGTGGTGGCACTTGGACTGCTGGTGTTCTGCTGAAATGTGTCCTTTGCTGTCTTACAGGTGATGGGAGCACCAGATGCCCTGGGAAAATTTTGCTTATCCTTCTTCCTTTGTCTGCTAAGGAGATAAGAGGAGGAAGAAATACAATCAAATACATGTAGGGACATATAGAGTCATTGTCCTTTTAAGTATAATTAACAGTGGATTGAAAGTGGATTTTGAAAGTAAATGTTCTAAGAAGGCAGCTATCTTCTAACTGAATGGCTTCTCCTGCTCTATGACTGAGTAACAACATTTTGTGAGACCTGAAAGGCATGAAAAGCAAATACCCGTCTCTGGCATATTTTTCTCCATGATATGTCTACCAGTCACTCTGAGGAGCCTAGTTGGATAGTGAACGACATGCTTTATACTGCACATTCTGGTAAGGAATGCCACATTCACGTAGGACTTTAACATCCAAGAGGAAGTTCAGTGAGCACTGGAGGTTGAATCCAGGTCTGGCTGAAGGCCAGAAGGATGTGTGCCACTGGCTTTTGAAATAATAGGCAGGGGTATGCAGATCTCTGAAGGATGAAACCTAAGTCGATGACCTAGCTATGTTATCCTACAGTTAGTGACCAATACATATTTCCAAAGTGGTTAGAATTATTACTCTTTCTCTTCTGTGTCTTACATGTAACAATTCATTTGCAGGAGATGAAGCATTTTGTATGCATCAATGCCAAGTTGTTTATGACTGAACTAAAAGTGTGTCTTTGTCAGGAACCTTAGCTATCTTCCATCAAATGCAGGCTCAGCTGTGCTGAATATCAAAGGTCATGATCTTTGTGGCAGTTTTTTGCTTTTTCATGAAAGGTCCTTTACTATAGCAGCTCAAACCTCTTCTCATGCTCCAGCTTTCTCCTGCTGGTGTGTGAAGACACCAGGGATGGCATTGAGCCAGTGAGCTGTCTTTGGCTCTTCCAGCCTGACTGTGAGGCTCTTTTCTATAAGAAGGACTCACCTCCTGGGGACCCAAGGGATTACACAGGTGAAAAAAAAAGAGAAGGCCTGTTCTTACTTCAGTTAGAGAGCATTGGCTAATGACTGTTTCCCTCCCTTGCTGGGCTGACAGCATGCTTTTCAGCTACCAGTCTTCATCAGCTGCTGAGTATAGGACTTACACCTCACAGAACATATTTCTAGCAACTGAGTGGATTTAGAAGGCAGGATGGGATCCAACACAACTCACCTTTCTTCAGAGTACAATTTCAGCAGCTGGATTGGGATTGTTCATGACTATTATAAATTTGAAATTTAGAAATATATTTTCCTTATCCAAATGCAATTAGTGAACCAAAAACAGAGGGTCAAATTATTAAGTAGTAAGTACTCAGATATGCTTCTTTCTAATACTTCAAGTCACATCGCTAGAAGAACTCCATTTAGCTTTGAAGTGCTGAATAAGCCACTGGTATCCTCCCACTCTTCCTAATCTTATCCCTACCTTCCTTTTCAACCCCCTTCCTGTCTTCCTCCATCTCTTTGTGAGAAGCATAACTCTATCAAATTTCAGAAGTAAAAGTAGATGCAGAATTTGCACTGCCCTTGTGTTCACCACCTCCCTTTTCCCTATCATGGACATCTGTGTCAGGTTAAATGAAGAAAATGAGTGGAGAACTGCCTTCCTAAATATGGTCTGTAGTGTAGGAGAATCTGAGGCTGAGTTTCTGGTGAGCCAGGTAGTCTGCCTGTATTTGGCAGTTGTCTTTTCTGTCTATGGGAACTGTGAAGCAAATATTTTGGCTATTTTTGTGTGTCAGGGAAGAAGTTGTTTCCTACTGTGGTGCTCTGCCTATCTCTGAGGTTGCACAGAAAAGTAAGAAGAGAGTGCAATGGGAGATAAGTGATCTCTGCCACCTAAGAAAAGAGTGTGCTCTCTAGGCAGCAGCAATTTTGGAGAGTAATTTCCTGGCTATTGGGCATGGGTGTAGACCAAGGATGATAATTTCAGCCATTCATCAGATTATAGCATGGCTATATGATTTGGAGAGCATACAGATTCATTGTGAGAGACGGAAAGGGAAGTTTTCCCTCCCATCTTGTCTGTCCTTGTCTTACTGAGAAGTATTTTTCCAGACTGACAGGGAGCATCAGTGTCTTCACCAGTAGCTGCAAAAGCTGAGGGCAGTACCAGAGGAATATGACAACCCCCCTTTCCTCAAACTTGCATACTGGCCATGGTGTTTGGTATATTTAGTATGTTATGTCACAAATCCCTTTGTTTTCCAAAAAGACTGGGCTGCTAACAACAGTTTGCCGTGTGCCTGTTTTCTGTGAACCTCCCTGCCTTAACTAGTTTGTATTGGTTTGCCAGTTTTTGGACAATGTAACAGGGGGTGCCGTGTTCCTAAGGATACAAAACATGGACAAACCATTCCTTTTGCCAACTGCCTGTGCAATAGTTTATTCACAGCACAGTTGCACCAGCTGGCTTTAGAGCTGGTCGACATTCAAGGCTAGTGATCTCCTTCAGGTCTGAAAGAAAATGTACTAGGTGCATCTCCCATCTTAGGAAGTAATGACCTTGACATGCCTTGGCAATTATACTTTCCATGGTGGAATGACTGTACCTCTTCCCTGCAGTAGAGAATGTTTTTACAACCCCTAAAGATATGTAAATGGTATGGGATGCTCAGACAACAGAGTCTCTCCCCTCTGTAAGGCTTTCACTAGTTTTGTGATCCTTTCCTTTCCATTCATCCTGGGCTCTTGTAAAAGTCTTTAGTTTGGCACAAGAATTAGTTTAAAGAGAAAAATAGCCACTGAATACTTCTCACCTTCACCATGAGTGGAAAATTTAGGCTATCTTGGTACTATAGATAATTTTTCTGTGGTTTCTGTTGCCTGGAACTGGTCAAGAGTGAAAAACCAGCACATTTCTTCTTAACTCGTTTTCACATCATAGTTATTCACCTCTCCAAAGCACCGCAAATCTTCACAAAGTTGCATGTTTAGCAATAGATAGTACAAGCCTGCTGCTGTTAGCTGGTACTACACAGAGATCCCTGGAGAAAAACAGAATAATTTTTACTCTTTAGGTCTTTATTCAATGGACACCTTTTGTACTCCGTTTACTACTTCTATGAATAGCTCAAATGTGGAAGTACCATGCAGGATAAGGCCGTGAGAGTTAAGCAGCTTGTGTCTAGAACATTCTTCATAAGTATCACTAGTGTTGCAGCTTGTTTAGACAAGATAAAAATAAAGCTAAATTTGCAATGGGTGTTTTAGTCTCTTCAGTGTGGTTTTCAAGATCCACCTTCTGCTACAGAAGTTTTGTGCATCCAGCTTTATTGTGAAGTACATACACTTTACTCAGGGATAAAAAGTGATGTAACCACTACCAAGGAAAGATGCTGCAATACCTCCTTTGAGGACTTTTACTTGTTTTGTATTTTTTTAACTTTTCCTGGAACATACGGTAGTATATTATCATGCTGTTTTTCCAGAATGGCTAAAATGCTATTAGAAGTTAAGGAAACATCTTCTCTTCTAGTATTTTTGTCAGAAGCACATTGTTAGTTTTCCTTTATCTTAGGGCAGAGGTAGTAAATACTAGCAAAAAAGGAGTGAAGAAATAATGCAGATTTGGATTGTGTTTGTGCCGTGTTTCTTTTGGAAAGAGTGCTGAAATTTGTCAATAGTGCATCTCTGAATAACACATATTTTTACTAGTTGTCAGGAAAAATATTTGGTGAAAAAAAATTCATAAAAATTGAATATATATATGCAAAAGATATTTTTTACAGTAATAGCTATGGTCTAAGAAGAATCTGTGAAAGCTCTCTCAGGGTTCTTTTTAGTTTTACCAAACTCAGTCTGCATCAAAATTGGCATCAATAATTTTTCACTTCATCATAATCATCATTCTAATAAAGTCAGCACTTTGGGTAGAAATTTTGATTAAAATTTTCTTTCTCAAAGTAACAAGACCTGTTTTTAGCAATTTTCCTATCATACACTGAGAGACATCTCATTTCCCCAAGAAGCATTCAGCCTCTTGCAAAGGCATACATCATTATCCATTTAAAGTAGTGGGCTTTCTTGGTCAGTGTGTACCTCAACGTATCTTCACTGAGATACTCTTGGGGTATCTGAGTCTCTGCTCTTCCCTGTCTCCAGTTGTGCATTTGTGCTGTTATGGAACATGAAAGCGTGAACACCTGGTCACCGTTCCACCACAGATTCTTAAGGATCATATAAGAACTGAGAGCTATAGTACCTTTTTAGTCCTATTAGGAGTTCTTGCTGAGACATAGACTTGCTGACTTTGCATCCAGACATGTGCCTGCCGTCCTCCTTGAATGGCCCCAAACCTCTCAGTGCATGAATCCTGCTTTCCACAGCCATCAAAGCTGGAGGTGTAACTAAAGACCTGACTGAGCAGCATACATGGTCTGAGGCTGATCATGGTTTTATGGTTACAGACCCTGTGGCAACTTGGGTTAGGCAGAGTGTTCATAAAAGTGAGCTCATCTCTACTAATACCCTGTCATCAAACCCTGAAAGATGTGTGGAAGATATTGCATGTTACTGTGTGTGTAGACATCTGTGAAGTGTTTCATCTCTTGAGGGAGAGAGGTTGTGCTATTTTTTTTTTTTAATTACTTTTTGTTCCTCTTCCTCTACATAATCTGAGCTACTGTAGTGTCACGTAAACCATATCTGTGTTATGGGGAGGAGGTATGCAAAGGTATCTAGTTTGTAAGCATGATTTGTTAATGGTCATACAGCATAAAATTTGACAAGAAATGGGAAAAGTAATCAAGCACATGTAGCTGCACAGACCGTAACAAGCAGGAAGTAACAGAGACAACAGTAATGAAGTCAAGAAAGCTAGTAACTCACTAGCTGGTAGGCAGTAGGCACTCAAAGCCTTGGATAAGGTCAGCCAGAAGAGATAGGAAGGGAAGAAATGAGGTTACCATGGGTCTCAAGAGAAAGAGAAAACTTGCTGTGGGATGTTTTTGGGTGTTACAGGATTGTGTAAAACCTATTATGAATTTTTTCAAGGTGACTGTGGGAATACATGTTACTTCTCATGGGATAGTAAAGGGAAGGACCAAACACAGGAAGGGGGTAAATATGGTGGTTGTCTATTACCAGGTGTTCCAAGCAAATCCACCACCAAAGAAGGCATCTGGGACAACTCTTTGTTACAATCAGATTACAGAGGTGCTATCTGTGAAATGTTGATTATATAACTTATTTTCCCAACATTACAATTTTTCATAAAGTGGGAATGAAAGGCAGCAGCATAGTTCCAATGCCAGTAAATGCTAGTTGTGTGAAAGTTCCAGGAGAGACAGAGCAACTCTTCTAACTATACCCTTTTTCACTTATTTAGTTACAAGAATTATTATATAGCTATTCTTACAAGAATGTTGCCAAAGGAAAAAAAACATAGGCTCTGAAGTTCTCCTAAAATGCATATAGAGTGCCATTTAATACTTTTGCATATTGACCATACAGTTCTCTTTCATGGATCAGCAGTATCATAAATGATATCTGTCCTACTGAAAATGAAGTAACAAGTTATTTGAATGCATTCATTTGTACCATTCGCTCACAATGACAAATTATACAAAATTCTGGTGAGACCAGAATCTGTTAGAGAAAAACAACTATAGAAAAGCATGAATTACCATGGGGTAAAAGTGTGTTGTTTGAGGTGAGATGAACTCATGAGCTAATGTAAAGCCAAAATCTGATCCCATCACTAACAGCTTTTTGTTCTCTGTACACAAACAGCCTGTCATGTTAGGTAACTGAAATCCACTGATCTTCTTCCCTTATCTGGAGAGACCTGACAATATACTTGCTGTCTTTTTGTCTTCTGTCTACCTGTTTTGGTGGAGATAAAGAGGAATGAATCTGTGGGTCCATTTGCAGATGCCTTTACCAGATCCTATAGGTTAATGGTTTGAGGGATTGGTGTTCCTCTGGAGTCAGTGCCAGAGGCAACGTTTTCATCAGTGATGTGGATGATGGGATGAAGTGCATGTTACGTGTTTTGTGAGTGACAAATTGTGGATGACAACACATCATTGATACACTGGAGGGCAGGATTGCCATTCCAAGAACTTTGTAATCTGGAGAAATAAACTGACAGGACCTCAAGAAGTTCAGCAAATGAGAATATGAAGTTCCACACATGGCATGGAATAACAACAAGATACAACAAAGACTAGGGGCCAACTGTGTAGGGAAGACCTTTGAAAAAAACAAATCCAATGGTGGAAAATCGTCTGATATGAAATAGCAGTGTGACCTTGTAGCAATTAGGGATAACCACATATTGGGCTGCATTATGAAGAGTGTAGTGAGCAAATGGAGGCAAGTAAGTATTCCCCTGAACTCACCACATATGAAGCCTCATATGGAATACCCTGTAAAATTTTGCCTTCTTCGGAGCAAGTGAAATATTGAAAAGCTAGAGTGAGTTCAGCAGAATCTAGAAGACTGGGGGAGGTTGGCAGAGAACATGGTATCTATGGAAGAAGATGGATTTCTTTAGCCTAGAAGAGAAAATGTTAAGAAGGGATCAAATTTGATGGGTTTTGGTTGACATCCAGCTGCATATGAGCTGGCAGTGTGTCTAGGTGGCCAAGGTCAGTAGCATCCTGCTTTATGTCAGAAATCGTGTGGCCATCAGGACTAGGGAATTGATTAGTCTCTTATACATGGCAGTGGTGAGGCTGGACCATGAATACTGTGTTCAGTTTCGGGGCACTCAGTACAAGAAAGACATTGAGGTGCTGAAGTGTGCCCAGAGAAGGGCAACAAAGCTGATGAAGGGTCTGGAGTACAAGTGTCATGAGGAGCAGCTGAGGGAACTGATAGTGTGTAGTCTGGAGAAAGGAGTCTGAGGGGAGACATTATTGCTCTCTACCACTACCTGAAAGGAGATTATAGTGAGGTGGGTGTCACTCTCTTTTCCCAAGAAGTAAGTGATAAGACAAGAGGAAATGGCCTCAAGTTGTGCCAGAGGGCAATTAGATTGGATACTGGGAAAAACTTCTTTAGTGAAAAGGCTGTCAAAAAGCAGAGGGGACTAGTTGCACTAAGGGAAATTTCTGACTGAACTGTGAAAAAAAATTCTTCATCTGAAAGCACTATTACCCTGGCACAGGGACCAGAGGACTGAGGACAATCCAATTACAATTTTCTATACCTATCTGGACAAGGTACTGAGCAGTCTGATATGACACTGAAAATGGCCCAACTTTTGCCAGAGTGTTGCAATGAAGACCTCCAGAGGCCTCTTCCAACGTAAGTTATCCTGTGATTCTCTGAGGATTTGACATGTATCATTTCTTAATAGTTGACAGATTCATATCATCATTGTACTGCAGCTGCATGGCTTTTCCAGAATGCTCACAGTTACAGTTAGGGGTCTTCTACACAGCTTGTGTGTCCTCTGATGGCAGTTGTGCTATGTGCATTAGAAGGTGCTGGAGGAAATATTCATACAGTACCAGCAGACTCGCTGAGTGACAAGGACTTATTGCAGTTAGCAAAATACACTCTGTATTATAGAAATCCTAAGAGACTTTCTGTCTCCTGAAAGAGCACCTAGGCACATGATGGCTTGACATGATTTCTTACTGGGGATCCAACTGTGACTAAAATGTAGTCTTGTAAAACATTTTTGCTGTTTAAAAAAATTTTAAAATTGCCGTTGATTCATTCCTGGAAGTAAGTCTGCATAGTATTCTGGAAGATACATAGTCCCTTACTCTGTGCTATGAGCCAAATCCACTGTAGAAGTTGTGTTACTGTTGCTAGGTGGCTAGATAACATCTACCCAGGGAAGAGTTACCTGATAGCCACAGGATGCTAACTTAGCCCCAGCATGACCATGATACATTTTCAGGCTTTCACTCAGTACAGAAAGCTGCAAATCAGTCTCTTTGGGTTTGGAACAAACATTCAAACTTTCTCTGAGATAAGATGTGGTAGGAAAGGAAGACGGAATCATGTAATAAAAATGGGTTTTACCCATAAAAAAATTTCTTTTTTCTTGACTTTGCTTTCCTAATGTCTTTGTTTCTTTCTCATATGCATCAAGTTATTCTTAATGAACAGGAAAGTGGTCTGAATCACAAAGATCAAATTCAGTAATGAAAGAGAAATCAAATGCACAACTGTAACAAAAGAATAAGGAATCACACAAAAGCACTACAGAAAAGGATGAGGATATATCAGGGCCTTGGGTTAAGTTAATTAAAAGATACTGTTGTGAAAAAACAAATTTTGTTCTTGAATTTATTATGAGGAGCATAGTCTGCGACACAACAGAGATAACTCTTCCAAGTTTAAGGTTTGTAAGGCTGCATTACAGTAACTTCTGAAGTTAGAGGAATATTTGTCAGGGGTGTTTAGATGTTGCTTGAAATGCCATGGGTCTTGGTCTTCTTGTGGTTGTGTTACTGTATGTATTACATTCCCAAGGTAGTTCTGTAAAAGTAGAAATACCCATCGGCCTCTTCCTAAGACCAATGTTATGGATTTAAGCATATTAAAATTTCTATCAGCAGATACATTTGCCAATTCAAATTTGTTTTCCCATTAACCCATAGCAAAAGTATGTAAGAAGTCATGCTAGGTGTAGAAAGCATCTGGGAATAAGACAGTCATCTGTGGATCAAGAAAAAAAAAGTGAAAAGAAGAAGAAATTCCAGCCTGGTTGAGCTTGTACTTACACAAAAAGAATTAACAGCACCTTTTGGAGTGTCAAGACTGACAAGAAGCTTTACCACACAATTTGACTGGATCTATAGACAGCAAAATGTAGGTGTAAATGAGACCTGAAGAGTAGAAATGCAGGAGTAAGGAATGATAACAATGGCTTTTTACTTGTTCCCTTAAGTAAGCTGTATTTTTCTTGTGCTGAGATCTTAACCTGTTCATATCAGCCCTGTTTGTAACACAATGCTTTTCTATAACATAATGTAATGTTAATGTAACTTAACATGACATAATGTAATGTAACCTAACACCATAAGCCCCTCATCGTATGAAATACTAACTTGTTTTTCTAATGCATGATTAGAAAACACTTTTTCCTAAGTATTTTTTTCTTATTCCTCTGTACATCTTAAAAATACAGTATTTCTTCTCAGTTTTTCACACTATATTACTTGTTAATTTCTAACCTCAGCTGCTGTAGGATCCACCCACCCAAACTCACCCAATTGTTTGTCATCTCCCCATCCCACCATATGCAGGTCACATCATTCATGGCACCAAATCCTTGCTCATCATATTTCAGTTACTTGTATTTTCCTTTCAATATGTAGTTTATTAGCACGTTGTGGATAGTTCTACTTCCTCCTTTGTGCACATGACCCCTACTTAACCACATTTCAGGCTTCAAAGTTACAAGCAAAACATTTGTTGGATAATGAGAGAGCACCATGGTGTGGTACAGCATTAATCTTCATTTCTGAGATCCAGGTGTGCATGTATGGTGATGAATGCACAGTCCTCCTATTAGTAGCTTCTGAAATGTAGTCATTACTGTCTGGAATACTGATCTAAAAGCTAATGAACCTTTCCAGGGCATTATCTCAATTATGTATTGCAGGTCATGTTTACATATTGACGGAGAAAGTTCATCAGTGAACTCAGAGGTCCAACAGTTTCTGGATGCTGAGATTTTGGAGCATGTTGGACCCTATACTTTACAACTACAAGAAACTGAACTTGTTGGGAAATGCAGAGCTGTCTACAAGTGCTAAGAGGATGAAAACTGATCCCAAAATGTATGGCATTTCCAGGACAGATACAGCAGGAACAGGATAAAGGAAAGCATATTAGTGACCTCCTAAAATTTGCAGCAGGTATATATTACAGGTCAGTCTGTAGCTTTTTCTGCTTCTGGATAGATTGTACTATTTTAGAAAAGGAGAGAGGAAATGAGGGCAGAGCTGCCCACTCATATGATGCAGCAGGAAGGGCGTCAGTAAGTGGCAGCTGTTTGCTGCACAGATGCATGTCTGTGGTATTAGACAGAGGTCTGTAAGTGCAGCCAGCAGGAGACTCAGGTGTACTGACACTTATCTTTTATCTGCAGTGACAGAGAGTCTTGCAGTGGATTTTGTCCATTGTACTTGGTGAGTATAATAATATTTTTGCTGGAAAGCAGAGCAGAAAGCCACATAACTTCTTCCATTTCACTCTCTTATTCTGCTTGGCAGTCTGACCCAAGCCATGTGTCCCACTTGTTCATGCTTGCAGAGCACCAGAATCTCTCCCAGGATGTCTTTCCTAGCTTGCTGGGAACAACCATGCAGAGGCATAGCAGTCAGGGCTGCTCACCAGGACCACATTTTAGCTGAATGCCAGCTGCTTGCAGAAGCTTTGCTCACAAACATGCAAGGGTGAGACCCCAAGGATCAGAAATAAAAGTAATATACTAACACGTGTTAAAGACGGGGATCCAGGGAACTATGGCCCCACCAGCCTGGCCCTTGTGCCAGGGATGGTTATGAAGCAGGTCATATTGAAGACCATCATGCAGCTCTTAAACATGTGCAGAGAAAAGTAACAAAGTTGTTGAAGGGTCTGGTGCACAAGTGTTATGAGGAGCATCTGAGGGGACTGGAGTTGTTCAGTTTGGAGAAAAGGTGGCTGACCTTATTGCTCTCTACAGCTACTTGAAAGGATGTTGTAGAGAGGCAGTTGTGTTTTTGTCTCTTCTCTCAAGTAATGTGTGTTACATTGAGGTAAATGGCCCTAGGTTTTGCCAGGGGACATTTAAACTTGATATTTGGAAATTTTCTTCACTGATAAGGTTGTCAAACACTGGAACAGGCTGCTCAGAGAAGAAGTTGAGTCATCATCCCTGGAGGTCTTTAAAAGATGTACAGGTGTACATAACTGAACTAAATGATTTTTAGTGAATTCTTTGAGAAAAGAAAAGACACATTTTGTAGTCTTCCTGAGTAATTTAAAGTGACAGAATCCATTGAGATACAGCAGCATTTTAATAGGCATAATATCCTGAAAAATATATCCTCATCAGGACCCTGTGATGGAAAAAGAGATGCAAAAATTCTGCGAGGCTTTGTAATATCAGCACATTCTGTTCTGCCTTTTCAGAAATACGTCAACCATCAGTGAAATAAGAGTGCAGTAGGTGAGAAGCCTAATTTGATCAGGTATGGAGAGTTTTCTTCTGAAATTTCTCCTACAGCAAAATTCCGTTTATATCTCAACCTGCTAGAAGATAGAGAAGGAAGGGAGATTTTCTACCCATTCCTGGTGTTATACCCAAATTAGAGATTACAAACAATTTATATATTTACTGAAAACAACAGCTGAAGCAAGTGCTGCTCATGGGGAAACAACATGATGTTTTACCAAAGGGAACCGTGAAATATAGTACTTGACAGTCTCAGAAGCACTCTAATATGGTAAAGAAACAAAACTAGTTAATAAGTAATGTTAGGTTATGCAAAGAGTAAGGCATAAATGCCTTTTCAGTTTGAAGAACTTGGAGAAGAATTCAGTACAAACAACAGACAATGCAGCTGTACCTGCCATGAAGGACACTGAAAGGCGCTTCTGCTCTTGCTTCCTACAAAGGCAACAACATTTCCAGCATTGCTGCAGTGAAAAATGACTGAGTAGGTCAGTATTCTGCCTTTGGATGTGGAGGTTAAAGTACTTGGCAGATGCATCTCTGTTTGGTAACTGGCAATAACACAGGCAGGCAGGCCATGAACAGCATGAACTGTTAGCTGTTGTTCATGCTAATAGTACCAGCTGCTTTGTGCACACAAGGAATTTATCAAGAACAGTTATCAGGTTATCAGAGGTAGTAGCTTGCAATTAACATCATAAGGACCTTAAATGTAATGCATTGTAATGCAAACTTAGATTGATAATACTACTATGCAGCCTCTCCTCCACCCATGGGTCCACTGTTTAGCCCCTCTGTTCATGGATCCCTGCTGACCTTTAACTCCCACCATATTTCTCAGTTCTGGAAAGCATGCCAGTCTTCCTGACTCAGCAGAGGTATATCTGAGTGAATGTTTTTTGGCACTCTCTTGGGCTAAAAGTAAACATTGGGTGTAGTCAAATCAAGAGTTTCTAAGAACTCCATCTTTTTTGTAAGTGCACTTTCCCCCCTAGAATCTTCAGGAAAGTAATGATTACATGACAGATACTTGATGTCAGTTTAGTGAGGACTACATATTGTATCTGTGTGCCTCACATTTGTCTTTTACTTCCTTCATCCTAACTTGGCTTAGCGGATCAGTACACAATTAAGATGGCTGTGTCTCTTCATGGAAATTTTCATCACGGTAAGGTTTTCTTCTGTGAACTATACCTTCCCTCTTGGGAAACTTTTCTATATCTTCAAAATGGAAGCATTTTCAAGTTTGCCTACCTTGTATGAAGAAGAAGCATCAACATTATCTCAGGTCCAGAGATGTCGTGCGGGTGTGTTAGCATAGTGATCTATTTGAGGCCAAATAGTTTTACCAAAAAAACTGCATGGAAAAAACAATGTGAAACACCAGACTAAGGTATCCTTTATACTTCTGTTATCTCAGGTTTCTTGTATGCTGCTGCACTGGCTCCATAAACTCATGCTTGCCTGAGTTTGGTGAGAACTGGGTCAGACTAGTACTACCAGTCCGAAAAATTTCATTGCGATCTTTGGTGTTTGGGGGTGTGTTTTTGAAGCTTCCCCAGGAAGGATGAGATGGAAGGCTGCTGCCTCACAAATCTGCCCTCATTCAAAATCTATTGCCCTTTGTAGCTGCCTGTAAGATGGAGCCAAGCCAAATGGCTGCTCTTCTCCACGTGTATCCTGAAGTGAAGCATCCGTTTTCAGCTGTGTTGAAGGGATGCCCATGGGTAAAAAAAGCAACTGGTCTGACTCTGAAGAGGGTGAGGTGCTGTGGGGAACCTGGTATGGAAAATCAACAGGATGCAAGGAATACTGCCAGGAAGAGGCATGACAGAAAGACAACGGTTTGAACTTGGAAGAAGGGCTGAGTGCAGCAGGGCAAGTTATTGGGTCTCTACCCAGAAAGGAAGGACAGAAAGATGGCATTACCATTCTTATCAGCTAACTGAAACTCAGAAGGGATAGGCTGAGAATAGTTAAAGTGGTTAAAGTGATGTAAGTAGCCCCTTCACTGCCCAGATTTTTAAGAAAGGGGCAGAAATCTGGTGGAAGGAATTCACAAGGACATGGCAACAAGGCATGCCTTCCTTGGAAGCTGGATCGTCCTCTGTGGCAGAGACTCAGGCAAGATGGGAAGCCTGAAGGATGTAGAAGAAATCCTGGCTCTCACAAAATTGGGATGTATAAGGTAAGAAGAAACAAAATGTCTATTGTTCTGTTCGGGAAATCATAATTGAAAGATACAAAACAGTAAGTTTGAAGTTGAGATAAATATAAATCATATGCTTTGAAAGTATAGAAATAAGAGATTAAAATTACCCACAGACCGTAATTATAACTCTTGGCCTCTGTTCAAATCAACGTGTTTCCAACAAGTAGAAAAGTATCAGCTGTTGTAAAAACATGGTTCTAATGTTACATAAAAAGAGTTAAGCAGTTCATAGATGTCTTAGCAGAAAATTGATTTAATAATTTGATACATAAGATATTTCTTATGGTAGATATAACTGTTAATTTTATTTCTGTTCTTTTTGTACTGGAGAGAAATTTGAAGATGGAGTGAAAATAAAGAGGAAAGGGTAACAGTGAATAGGAAGGATTCTTGTTCCTGTAGCCTGGGAAGGTAAGTAGAAAAGTGGCAGTACTGAGGATACCACAAAAATTATCTTGGTGAGAGCAGTGTTTCTGTATCCTTGTACCCTCTCCCCTTGCTTGAGAGGCAGGCAACATCCTGTGTATGGACCAAACTACCTTTCATGCTCCTGCAGGAAATCCTGGGTTTCCTCCTCTGTTTTGGATTGTATTGTCAGATCCCCACAGCAGTGCACAGCTGCCAAAAGGATCAGGCATGCTAATATTTACTATGTAGATCAGAGTAAAATCACCCTACAGGTTGCATGAAAAGCAAGCATTTAGGTGCTCATACAGACCAGCCTTCTCACAGCATGCCTTCTGTTTGAACACAACTTCGCAGTCAGTGTAGAATGTGATCATGTAGATATGCAAAATGTAGATTATCCACTTACACATCATCCATTATCTGTGTTCAGTGAGGGTAAAGGAGAAAAAAAATCTGATGATACCAGCAGATTGTGTTTCAGGCATTTTTTTTGAGAGTGAAATGACTTGTCAAAATTCTGATGTGAGAAGTGATTTGGAGATAAATTTCCATAGTCTGTTCAAACCATGTTACTATCACAGTTCATTTGTTATTTGCATGAAGAACACACATGTCTTAGGTGCAAATATTGAACATGCAGAGTTACTACTCCGTAGAGACTGTCATCCTGCATAACTCTAATCCAAATCCACTTTAACTTTGTTGCAGCGCTAGACACAATGTTGAGATGTAGTGGTTAACCTGAATTCTACTTACAAGGGTTTATGAAGTTATCAATGTTTCTGACACATTTATACTAATAAAACAAGCTGGTTTGGCTGGACAATTGCTCAGCGCCTTGCTAGCTACAATTCCATTTTTCTTAACACTCTTATTGTTATGTTTCCTATCTATTCTGTAAGTGTGTTTAATATGTCTTGATAGAGTTGTTCTTGGTTTTACATTAACATTGATTTGGATATTACAGAATCCCTGTTTTGAAGCTGGTTTTCATGGCACACCTGTATCACTATTTTTATCACTGAATTACAAAATAAATGTTTTCTTGGATGAGGTTCTTCTTTCTAACGTTATGTGTCTCCTAGAGAAAAAGGGGCGGTTGTCTGATCTTAAACAGAAAAGATAGTCACAGAAAGATTGACAGGAACAATCTGAAAGGCCCATGAAATATTTTTAGGTCAGTGTTTTTATGACTATGATGATGTTGGCACTTCCTAGATTTGTACCCATTCATCTATTGGTCTTTCATTTTCCAGTTTTGATTTTATGACAGCTAGAGAGAGTTAGATGTGTCTTTTGGACTATTAAAAGGAAGGGAAAAATCAATATTTCAGCATTCAATTATGATTGTATACTTAGAACCACCTTTGCTCCTTTGCCCTGGTTTTCTACTCTTGAGGCACAGACTAGATTTTTAAGCAGAAGACAAAATACATCTTTCCTGTCACAGGAAATATGTCACATAACATTTCTGATGTGCAATTTTATTGTTGCACATGTGGGTTTTTCCCTCCCTTAGCAAATGTTTAGAATCACATCTTAGAATCACTAGGTTGGAAAAGACCCATTGGATCATTGAGTCCAAACATTCCTATCAAACCATGCCTCTCAGCGCCTCATCCACCCATCTTTTAAATACCTCCAGGGAAGGTGACTCAACCACCTCCCTGGGCAGCCTCTGACAGTGCCCAATGACTCTTTCTGTGAAAAATGTTTTCCTAATCTCCAGCCTGAAACTCCCCTGGTGGAGTTTGAGGCCATTCCCTCTTGTCCTGTCCCCTGGCACTTGGGAGAAGAGGCCAGCTCCCTCCTCTCTACAACCTCCTTTCAGGCATTTGTAGAGAGCAATGAGGTCTCCCCTCAGCCTCCTGTTCTCCAGGCTAAACAACCCCAGCTCTCTCAACTGTTCCTCATAAGGCCTGTTCTCCAGCCCCTTCACCAACTTTGTTGCTCTTCTCTGGACTCGCTCCAGAGCCTCAACATCCTTCTTGCGGTGAGGGGCCCAGAGCTGAACACAGTATTCAAAGAGTGGTCTCACCAGTGTTGAGTACAGAGGGAGAATAACCTCCCTGCACCTGCTGGTCATGCTGTTTCGAATAAAAGCCAAGATGCCAGTGGCCTTCTTGGCCACTTGGGCACACTGCTGGCTTATGTTCATTCGGTTGTCAAGCGACACCCCCAGGTCTTTCTTCTCCAGGCAGCTTTCTAGGCAGACTTATAGTCTGTAGCACTGCAGACCTAGTCTGTAGCACTGCAATTGCTACTGCAATTGCACCAGTGTTGTCTCATTTCAGTCCTATAGCTCCTAATAAGAATGTGAACTCTCTAGAGCTCTGTGCTGGGATAGGGTCAAGAAACATCTGGGAAAATGTTCTGCTCTTTAACTCTTGTGCTTCTAGGCATTACTGCAGTACAATAAAAGAAGACAGGTTCCAGAGTTTCATCACTGCTGGGAATGCTAGAAATCTTCCTGCCCCAAGTCCCTTAATCCCATTGAAAAGAGGCTAGATATGATTTTCTGGCAGTCACAGCACAATTAGAAGACAGTGTGAGTGTTACGACCTTTCATTTTGCTAGCTTGAAACTCCAATGGCATTTGGAGCTCCTCATGTAAGTGGTTTAATTATTTCTTGCCATGTATTTATAGCCAGATAATTATTAACAGTGTTTTATTTATGTGGATTGCCTAAGTGGAAAGGAGTCTTGTGCACATGATTGTTGGAGGGACATGAAACAGCCACCTGAATACTCTCATGTAGTCAGCTTGAGCACAAAGACCTTTGTCCCTGTGTTTGTGTACCAGCTGGGAGGAAACAACTCAGCATATGACTGTGTGGCAGGAGCAGGCAGCAAAGCACTTTAAAGGTCTACCTGGCTTAAATAGTTCCAAAGTAAGGATCGTTTTACCTGCAGTACAGCCACACCAGAGCCATTCATAAACCATTGGCTTGAAGACAAATAGGCAAATGCGGAAACAGAGTCAAGAAGTGATCCAGGAAGCATGCCTTTTGGGTTGGACTTGTTTACAAGTCAACTTTCCAGGGTTTAATTATTCTCTAAGTACTAATGTGTTTATGTGGGTACAAGATTTCCTCTCTACTAGCCTACAAACCCCTCACTATACGGCCAGTTTCCTTCAGTTGCATTGCATCTTGTCCTGATTGTTCCCTTGTACGGTCAATGATACCATATTTAGTCTTTCTTTGCACAAGGAGGTGGTGACCAAAAGATGATGCCATTGCACCTCTAAAAACAGGGACTGGATATGCTTTGATATCACAGAATCATAGAATTCCTAGGTTGGAAAAGACCTTTAAGATCATCAGTTCCAACTGTACCTGTCCACTACTAAATCATATCCATAAGCACTTAATCTACCCATCTTTTAAATACCTCCAGGGATGGTGACTAAACCACCCACCTGGGCAGCCTCTGCAAGTGCCTTAGAACTGTTTCAATGAAGACTTTCCCTAATGCCCAATCTGAGCCTTCCCTGCTGCAGCTTGAGGCCACTTTTTCTCATCCCGTCACTTGAGTGAAGAGACCAGAACCCGCCTCTCTACAACCTTCTTTCAGGTAGTTGGAGGGAGTGATAAAGTCTTTCCTCAATCTCCTCTTCTCAGAGGTAAACAGTTCCCTCAGCTACCCCTCCAGCCGCTTCATCAGTTTTGTTGCCCTTCTCTGGACACGCTCCAGGACCTCAACTTTCTTGTGGTGAGGGGCCCAGAATTGAACACAGTATTCAAGGTGCAGACTCATCAGTGCTGAATATAGGAGCAGAATCACCTCCCAGAACCTGCTGGTTGTGTGATGCCATTGGCCTTCCTGGCACCTGGGCACACTGCTCTCACTGGCAGCCAGCACCTCCAGGCCCTTCTCTGCCAGGCAGCTTTCCAGCCACTCTTCCCCAAGCCTGTAGCACTGCACAGGGTTGTTTTGTCCCAAATACAAGACAACAACCAGTAGTCCTGAGCAGTGTTGGCAGACAAAAAAACTCAAATGCCCTTTGTGGCATTTTCTTGCAAAAATATATGTAGGACAAAGACACTAGTGACACTTTGAAGGAAAGAAAATGGTGTAGGGGAGAGTAAATGCATAAGATCACTGTGAAGTTCCTCCAAGGAAAAGGGAGAAATGTATGAGAACATCAAGTCACATGCAGGCAGTGTGAATATCCCCATCTATCTGTCACAGGATGGATCTCTATCATGTTGCAGCAATAATATTACTTTGGAAGTCACATCATGGAAAGTGAGGTAGTTGTATGTAAGCAATACTATGAGACTTCTGCACCTCTGTAAGAGACAAATGATACAAAGGAAAAGCAAAAAAGTTGGTTTGCTCTAGGGAAAAAACCTTAGGAGGCTGAAGGGTTTGGGAAAGTGGTGTGTATGCCTTGGCATTATCACATGGGCGTTTCCTCCAACTGCTGAGACATCTACCACCACTGTCTCACTAGGCCTGCAAGCAACTGTTATTCCCCAGAGGCACATTGCTTTCCCTCATCCTGGTAGCCTGGGTTGTGTTTGGAGGTAACAGGCCTATGGGTGCAAAGTAGGTGGATCTTTGTGCCACCTTCCTCTGCAAATTGCAAGGCCACCCTTTGCATCCCATATGTCTCTAATGCTTCTGGTGTTGGGATGCTTGTGCTCTCTGGAGCTTCGTCCCATGGTATCTGACTGTGACCTTTAATATGTCAAGAATTTGAGACATTGTCATACAAGCCCTCTATTTTTCATAAAAGTAAGGACCACAAAAAGAAAAAATAAGACAGAGAGAAGCTTCCAGTAAGTCCTTACTTTGCAATCATTACCCTTTTCTTCACCCGTGCTATGATTGTTTCCATGGAGACTAAAGAAAATTGGTGGCCATGAGTATGCATTCTGCTGGTTCCTGTTTCCACAGAAACATATACATTAGATTGCCAAAAACGAAGTTACTGTTGCCCAGCTAAACTCACCAAGTGGGTGGCTCAGGAATAACAAGTTCCCTTCCAATTTTGTGCTCAGATAATCACAAAGAGTCTGAAAACAGCTCATGATGACCCTTTTGTGGGTGCAGCATGCTAACTTCAAGACAGCCCAAGGAGCTTTGCTGGCTAGAGGATGGGGCTAGCAAACCAAAGACATCATATGCTCCAATGTAGAAAACATCTGTGCTGTTATATGGTTAGTTAATTAATGCTGCTTGATTAGTTTGTGCCATCGTTGGTAGGCTGTGAGAAGGCAGCTTCACATGCATACATGACATAACATGTGCTGTTGTGAAGGGCATCCAGTATAAAGTGTATAAGGATTTTCTAGAGACACATGCTTGTTCTCACCAGAATCTGGGGGCAGCTGCTCCATTATTGTTACTACAGATTCCCTTGGATGACCAAGCAAATAATCTGCTTAGATGATTTGTATTTGTTTCTTCAAGAAGCTTTTCCTGTCTACCTTATGTACAATTGCTCAGGTTATCTTGCTGCTTGGTACAAAACCAGCCTGAATTTAGGAAGGATACAGTTGGCTGTTCTGAACTTCAAGTTGGATAATTACGGAATACACTACAGTGTAGAACATTGTCAGAAATAGTGTTCATTTAGATGTCAGAAAAAATAATGTTTGAGTTCAATTCTTATCAATCTTTGTACAAATTGCTTTATATGTAAAAGATAGCTAGTAGAAATGTTGGTTCCCTGTGTGGCTATAAATATATGACATTTCCTATGTTTTGGTTTATAAGGCTTCTGTCACTGACATTTGTGATTCTGCCTAGAAGATACAGATTTTTGGTTGTAGTTATTCTACTCTTTAGACAAACTCTAAGAATAATATTCCTGGCTTAGCAGGTCACTGGAGAAGAGCTTGAGAAATGATACCCAGTCCAGCTGACATTGCCTTTAAGTGGGGTATCACAGTAATTTCATGTTGATCCAACTGCATTTCTTTAAGAATTAAAAAATGAATTTAATATGACTTTAGAGATATTGTTTTAGAATACTGTATTGTTATTAAAATCCAGATTAAAAACCGTTGTGAGATAAAAATTTTATCGTGTGTCTGATCCTTGCCTTCAAAACTCTGTTTTTTTATTCATTCCAAAGAAGACCAAACATAAAGGCCAGAAGATATCCAGCCCAGCCTGCTGCAGTGGAGATGATATGCTTTCATCTATTACTGCTCAATGTAGGATCATAACCTTTCAGAATAAGCTTCCCTGCCAAGAAGATATTCTTTCTGAATTTGAAGCGAAAAAAGAATCCACTGCTTTCAGTAATGGCTTGACCTAATGGTTAATAATCCTTGCTGTAACAAATTGCTCCTTGTTTCTAATTTGTCTGGCATTAACTCCCAGCCAGTGAGTTTGTGCGTGTCTTTTTTGTCCACGTTAAAAATTCCTGTAATATTTGTGGTTTTGTCTCTGTGAATCTGTCTGTACTCTGTAATCAAGTCACCCCTCTATCTTCTGGATATTTTTTTTTGTGTGTGTGTGATAAGATAGGCAGCCCTGGTTTCTTGAATTATTTACACAATAAGGCTGTCCTCAAGTCTCAATTTCTTTTCTCACTGTCTCTTCAAGTTATTTTTAGCACCTCTTCTAAGTGTAGGGCAATCTATTTTTAACATCTCTTTAAAAGCATAGACATCTGAACAATTCATGAGATTCTGATATCGAACGTTTCAATGCTGTTCAAAGAGCTGGAAGGATGTCAGTGTTAAATCCTATTCCTCCATTCATGCACCTGGAAACCCATTTACTTGTTTATATCATCATATTGTAATTTTGTCTGTTTTGAGTACTAAAACTTTTTGCCTCCTTTCAGCATACAATTCTGCTAATGTGGCTTAAGGCCTTTGAACTTGTCAGTGCTACCTGTTTACATCAGACAACACATTATGCCTTTTAATTTGTAGATCTAATTCATTTCATGCAGCCTTGTTAATTTTCCCAGTTTTACCAGAAATTATGATTGTCTGGACATGGGACATACCCACAGAGTTGCTCTTTTGCTCTCACTGTAGTTCTGACCTGGTCTGGCTGACCAGATGCTGCCTGTCACAGTCTGTCTCCAAAGACTTGGTCCTCCTCAAAATATAAGGTCAGGCAAAGAAGTTAAAATGTGTTTGATACGTGTGCCAAGTACTAAGGAGTTGTACAACTCCAATGCAGCTAACTGGAAATGCTCTTCACACTGGAGTGGCTATGTTCTCTGGAACCATTACTCATTTATTTGCCTTCACATGTTCTACTCTGTGCAGCCTTTCATCTCTTGCAAAGAACATTTATTTCTTTAAAAGATATTAATTTCAAATAGGTGTATTCTATTTTTGACACATCCATTTCATAACATTAGAATAGCACCCTGCAGTGCTGGGTGTGTTCTTCCTTCCTTGGTTTGTTTGCTTATTTATTTATTTAAATTTTTTGTTTCTAATATCTGTGACTGATTGGCATCTTCCCTCAGCATGAATCAGCAGAGGAACTGATTTCTCAAGTCATCTGTGTCTTCCATGTGTCAGCTGGCAGCTGTACACCAACAGGGGTGGAACACAGCAGTTTGTTGCAAATTGCTCCGGAACCTCTGCTGATGAGAGGTTCAGGCATCGCCCTTGCACCCTGAGGATGCTGTGGAGCTGAGTGGAAGAGGTAACTGAAGACACTGTTCTCTACCTCACATGCCCCTGAACACAACCCTATCTTCAGGACTGAAAATGGATTCAGTTGCCTCATGCTAGAATGACGGGTGCCCAGCAGGGCAGGCAACCTTGGTACATGGGTACAGAGTGGAGTTCATGTGCTCTAGACCCTAGTGTAAATGGGATATGGTGCACAGCTGTCACAAAACAGAAATGGTCTGCTGAGGGCTGGCTCTGCCCACCCTTCCCACATCATTCCATGTCTGCAGCTCCAGCAGTTGCAAGGAGGAGTATGGAAAGGCTCAATTTGCCAGTAACTTTTTTCAGAAGAAAAATAACTCTTTCCTTCCTGTATCTCTGCAATGAATAGCAAAATACTTCACCTGATGGTTACTGCAGATGGAAGTTTGAAGGTGAGAACTAGACTTGTGAAATAAGCATTGTTTTCCTTGCCTTTCCCAGGTGGGTTTATTGCTATCTTTCTAGTAACTGTGTGAACAAAATACTGGACTAATCAGCTCCAGCAGCTGGACAAATAATTTAAAAAAATCATGTTAAATAACTTATTACAAATCTACTGTCTGTTTTTACTGAGTTACTCATTGTTTTCTGGTGCTTCTCCTTCGCTTGTAGGGTGCTACGTGGTAACAGGTTGACATGAGCAGCAAGTTGTCCACAGTCCTGCATCGGGCAAGACAGTGGGAGATTCGCAGTCAAGAGGGGGCAGTCACTGTGTTAGAGATAGGAACCTCCTGCTTGATGAGTCTTTGCTAATTTGGAAGGAGAATATCTGGAAAGGACAAACAGGCATCAGGTGAAACAACAATTCATGACAGCCTTTGATATAACTCTTGTTCATAGGATAGCAGATTTATCTTTGAGTGGGAGAGAAACAAATTATGGTGAGCAGACCAGAGCATGTTTGTCACACAGAGCCTTCACTTTGGCCTGTTTCAGGCTGTCTCCCTTGTTGGTTGTGCTGTTGGGCACAAGGCTCACTTCAGGGCTACATAATTAAGTCTGCAAACAGCTCTGTCCTTCTGCCAGGAGGCCAAGCAAAATGCTAATTCATGAGATAACCATGGAGCACTATTACAAGCTCCAAATTCTCTATTGTATCATTCACTATCCAGCCCCTATCCAGTCAACAAATTTTGTTGCTTCACCAGCCTTCATCTTTGCATGCTGGCAAGTACTTGACAAGGATACAATAAACCTGTGTTGCTTTCAGATCCCTCTGCTCTGATAGTTGCCTGCTGTTAGTGGTTTTTACCTTCCCTGCTCCAGTGCGGGATGGTGTTTTTAGCACTAGCCCACCCTCATGGGCAATTTAGTATGCAGGATAGCAAATTGAACACTGAGATATTTAGGCACTGCAACACCGTCTTTGCCAAATCCATGACAGCTTCCAGTGGGCAGTGGTTGTTGGGGATTTCTCAGCTGGGATCACTCTTGTGTGTGCTTTTACAGTAAAGTGTGATACACGACACATACAATACTGAGCACTCTGTACCCAAGCAGGCATTACTAAATAAACCAGGCCTCCGAATAAAAGAAGTTGGATGTAGGAGTGCTGTAATTGTGTCAAGAGAGAGTGGTGGCACATTTACAACCCTCCACCTCACAGACCATGGATGAGAAGCTACTCTGTCTGTTACTCAAGGTCTCTGTTCCCTGCAGTTGGTGGGAAGGAGAAAGAAAATCAGGAGCAAACCTGGTACAAGCTTGGTCCCTTAGCTTAATGTTTATGTGAGGGATGTTCTAGATAGATACATTGCCAAGCAGCACGGTATCTCTGGCATAAATTAATGACAGTCACCCTACTTATTTTACATAGGAGAAT
Organism: Coccyzus lansbergi; assembly: GCA_033558105.1. Classification (NCBI taxonomy): domain Eukaryota; kingdom Metazoa; phylum Chordata; class Aves; order Cuculiformes; family Coccyzidae; genus Coccyzus; species Coccyzus lansbergi. The sequence continues at coordinate 1,075,219 of JAUMJK010000468.1, forward strand.
TTACAGTTATTGTGAAACTTCCCAGGAGACACTGTTATATATAGGCTTAAGTTCTTTTTAGTGTAGAAGCAGGGTATGACCCTCAAAAGAACACTTTTATTTTTAAACTTTTTATTTAGCGACTTTCCTGAAATATAGCTGCAGTTTTCCTGGTTCTAGAATTCTCAGGGGTTTTTTTCTGTGTTTACCATCAATTTTGAGGAATTAGGTACTATAGTTTTGGGTTGTAATTTGTAAGAAGTTTTCCTGCTCTGTGAGGAATATATTAATATCCTCACAGAAAGAAAATGAGATATGGATCATTACAAAAAACTCTGTACCTTTGATTTCTTTCCTTTACATATTTGTCCTGCAAATCTTTGACATGTCCTGCCTCCCAGTAGAGAGGCTCCTGTAACAATTACTAAATGATACATGATAGTCATTGCTTGAGTTACTTCATGCGCTCACTAGCAAGTAAATACTTTCCTGCTTCCTAGCAAATATGCCTATTGATTATACAGACTGACAAACAGGAGATGAGTTCAGAGGCTAATAGCTTATGAGAATGGATTTTTCTCAAGGCACCAGATATCGATCAATGTTTGCTAAAGAGGTGGTTAATGAAATATGTATGTGCTTCCGTAACAGCAGAGGAAATAAAAATATTTTAGTTTATAGGAAGCCAGTGTCATATTAAAGAGGCTGTGATACCTCTTTGCTGAACACACTTGTGGGATAGGCATATTTCCAATGGTGACTAAAATGGATTGAGTACTTGTGAAAACCAGGCTGAGAGGAACACTGTGACATAGGACAGGGGAGGAGAATTCAATTCTTGACAACTGAAGTACCAAGAAAAAGGAAGGATAGGAAGCAAAGAACATTATTCTTATAACAGGCAGCTGAAGGACTAATCAGCTACAGCAGCAAAGGAGCTTCTTTTCTCATCTATAGCAGCAGACGAGTTCTCTTTTCTCATTTATGCAGTGCGTTTGCATCAGTATACACAGACTGGGACCTTTATAACCAGCCTTTCTGAAAAAGTCTGCTTACTTTTAACGAATCTTTCTGCGAGTGCATTTCTTGGCCAATTTTTATATATCCAGGTTTGCCCAAGAGATGCTGGCTCCCTGAAGGACCTGTGAGATTGTATCCAGAGCTGCAGTGAGGGTTAAGCCCAGCTGGTTGACAAAGCAGAGGCAGTGAGAACCACAGATAGGTGGTAGGGAGTAATCCTTTCTTATGCAGGAGTGTAAAGGATATTCTGATCAGGCTTACAAAGAGAAGGTTTCCTGCCAGAAGGAAGGGGCTGCTGAGAAAGCTAGAGGCAGAAGACCTAGATGACATCTCACAAAGGCAGCCTCTCTCTGTAGCATCTGTCCTTTCTGGTTGAGGAAGCACACTGGCAGCTCACAGTTGCTCCCTTTGATCCCATCAAGGTGGTAAACAGCATTCTATGGTCCTCATATGCCTTTGTAGCAGCATGTTAACCACAGTGATGTCTTCTTTCTTAGCTGGAGCTTTCAGCTGATATAGACAGTTCCCAGAAAAGGTGCTGTATACTACATGTTTGAAGTAAGGATACTGGCTGAGAAATCTGTTCCAGCCTCACGGCAGGGGGTTGAACTGTTATCTGGCCTTGCAGACAGCAAATACTGCCACATTGCCTGGTACTACTCACATTGTGAACAGCTCTTTGGAAAATGTTGTGGTAGTTGTGTATAAAGTGGGGTGTTGAGGTTTCTATTTTAGATCTAACTTTGCTCCTTAATAACAAATTAGCCAACAAACAGATTAACCATGCATAGAACTCTCCAGGCTGAATTGCATTTATTCAGTCATTTAGCATAGTTGAGCCTGTAGCTTTCTGGGCCACTTTTGTGTATGGTAGACATGGCAGACAAATCTAGCAGATTTAAGGGGAAGCAGCAGTTGTAAATTGGGCACAATTAACAATAAGAATGGAAAAATACTTCTTGAAGGAAAAATCCTGTTCAGAGAGGAAATATGTGTGAAAGCGAGTACCCATTACTTACCAGGGGAAGGTTTAGGACTATAATGTTTTAAGCTTGAGAAAACCCATTCATTAGAGATGGCAGAATTTTAAAAACACAGCCTATCCTGTTAATCATGTACCTGTTCTCTTGCAGATCTAGGTTTCATGATCTACCACTGGACACAGTTTTTCCACAGTCTGTCATGATTCCAGGCTGTTAAAAGAATGCAGTGCTGAAGACTGGGAATTAAGAAAGAGCCTGGGCTGTGAAGCAGGCACACCAGAGATCATAACAGGATATCTGGCAAGACTGGAGAAAGAATTTTTGTACTACTCATTCATCTATTACCTAGGTAATTAGGTCTGGGTTTAAGAAAAGATAAGAATCCTGTCATTCTCTTTCAGTATTTGTCAGGAAGCAGAAGTATGGCAATCAATGCAACAGCTCTTTTCTGAAGGCTGGCAGTAGCTTCTTTTCTGAAGGCTGGCAGTAGCTCTGCAGCCAAAGACCATGGGGTAGCTAAACTTGACTCCTTATTCCTGTGCTGAATAGTGGCATGTCTGTGCCATCTGATCACAGCAGGAACCTCCACCCCGGATCTCCTCCCTCACAGTTACAAATGCAGAAGCTTGCAGTTAAACCACCCAGCAGAGTTCCGGAATTTTCTACAGCATTCAGACAGTTCTTGCTTATAGAAAACTGCTAATGCAAAGTTTATTGATTTTAACTAGATAAGCAGAGCTAACCTCTGGAATGTGATTCAGCATTCCCCATCCCAAGAGAAATGATTTCTTCAGATGAGTGTCTTATCACCAATATTTTCAGGGCTATGTACCAGTTCCTCAAATCTGCCTGACCTTGAAACCTTAAATGTGCTGGTCCCAGATGCAGCACTACCTGGCTCAGAAATGCCTCTTTGCTCTAGTGTGTACATATGTATGTGCGTATGTACATATACATATGTCTGATGGGGTGTGTATGTATATACACAGATTTATATATAGGTATATATGTATATATAAGAGTGCACACACATACACACACACACATATATATAAATTCCTTGCAGAGGGCCTGGGATGAACAACTATTAAAACACAAATAAAAGTGACAGAGTAAACAGGCAATGGGTCCATACTGTATAGCAGGACTGGACTATGACTTTGACAATTTCTTGTCCATGTCACTGCCCTTGGGACTTACCAGCACCACTCATCCTGTGTTACTTGATGGGGCAAAGGGGCCTACAGGTTATTCCTTGGAATTTGATTTCTTCTCAAGTATTTCATTCCCTTTTCCTGCCTAGCATCTTCTGTGCCTGAGCAACCCTGAGAAGGGTGGCATTGCATAGTACTGATGGGAAGTCTTGCACCACCAACCACCACTCAGACTAGCTTCAAAATGAGGCTGATTCCATGTGCATGACAACAGCAGCAGTAGAAGAGAAGATAAGAGTTATTGTTAAAGAAATTCACTGAAGAAATTAGAAAAAAGGATTGCTCACACCCTGCATCCTGCATTAGAGCAGCTGAGTCTCCTCTCTCCTTAAACTCCCAGCTTCTGGAAGATAGAATTGTAGAATCACCAGGTTGGAAGAGACCCATTAGATCACTGAGTCCAATCATTCCTATCAGTCACTAAACCATGCCCCTCAGTGCCTCATCCACACATCTTTTAAATACCTCCAGGGAAGGTGACTCAACCACCTCCCTGGGCAGCCTATTCCAGTACCCAATGACTCTTTCTGTGAAAAATGTTTTCCTAATCTCCAGCCTGAAACTCCCCTGGTGGAGTTTGAGGCCATTCCCTCTTGTCCTGTCCCCTGGCACTTGGGAGAAGAGGCCAGCTCCCTCCTCTCCAAAACCTCCCTTCAGGTAGCTGTAGAGAGCAATGAGGTCTCCCCTCAGCCTCTTCTTCTCCAGGCTAAATAACCCCAGCTCTCTCAGCCATTCCTCATAAGGCCTGTTCTCCAGCCCCTTCACCAGCTTTGTTGCTCTTCTCTGGACTCGTTCCAGAGTCTCAACATCCTTCTTGTGGTGAGGGGCCCAGAACTGAACACAGGGTTCAAGGAGCGGCCTCACCAGTGCTGAGTACAGAGGGAGAATAACCTCTCTGCACCTGCTGGTCATGCTGATTCTGATATATGCCAAGATGCCATTGGCCTTTTTGGCCACCTGGACACACTGCTGGCTCATGTTCATTCGGTTGTCAAGCAACACCCCCAGGTCTTTCTTCTCCAGGCAGCTTCCTAGACAGACTTCTCCCAGTCTGTAGCTCTGCATAGGGTTGTTGTGCCCTAGGGGCAGGACCCAACACTTGGTCTTGTTAAACCTCATCCCATTGGTCTCTGCCCAGTGGTCCAGCCTGTTCAGATCCCACTGTAGACCCTCCCTACCCTCCACCAGACCCATACCTCCACCCAGCTTAGTGTCATCTGCAAACTTGCTAAGGGTACACTCGATGCCTTCATCCAGGTCACTGATAAAGATATTGAACAGGGCTGGACCCAGCACTGAGCCCTGGGGAACCCCACTTGTAACTAGTTTCCAGCTGGATTTAATGCCATTTACCACTACCCTCTGGGCCCAGCCATCCAACCAGTTTTCCACCCAAAAGGCCTGTCCCCTCTTCCAGAACCTATAAATATTCCTTTTTTTCCTACTGTCACTCAAGATTTCTCTACTTAACCAAGCTGTTTTTTTCCCTTGCCGGACTTTTTTCCAGAACATGGGGATGGCTTTCTTCTGAGCTGCTAGGATCTCCTTTTTGAAGAGCTCCCAGCCCTCATGGGCTCCCTCGCCCTTAAGTACTGTCTCCCAGGAGACTTTGCCAACCAGCCTTATAAACAGTTCAAAGTCTGCCCTCTGAAAATTTAATGCTACTGTCTTGCTTACCACCCTCTTCACTTCACCTAGAACAGAAAACCCTATCATCTCATGATCACTAAGGCGACCCCCTACTGTCACATCTCCCACAAAGCCCTCTCTGTTGACAAACAGCAGGTCCAGGAGGGCACCTTCCCTCGTTGGTTCATTCACCAGCTGTGCAAGGAAGTTGTCTTCCACGTACTCCAGGAACCTCCTAGACTGCTTCCTTTCTGCTGTATTGTACTTCCAGCAGATATCAAGGAGATTGAAGTCTCCCACAAGGACAAGAGACATTGATTTGGAGATTAACCCCAGCTGTTTAAAGAAGAGCTCATCAGCTGCTTCTCCTTGGCTGGGTGGCCTGTAACAGCCTCCCATCACAAAATCTAGCTTCTTAGGGGCTCCTCTGATTTTAACCCACAGGCACTCAATATCCTTATTGCCACAATCCATCTCAATGGTGTCCAAGTCCTCTCTTACAAAGAGGGCTACCCCACCTCGTCTCCTTCCCTTTCTGTCCTGCCTGAAGAATTTGTACCCCACCATAGCTGTACTTCAGTTATATGAGTCATCCCACCATGTTTCCGTGATGGCAAAGACATCATAGCCTCCTTGCCTTTACAACAGCTTCCAGCTCTTCCGTCTTATTACCCATGCTGCACACATTGGTGTAAATGCACTTCAGCTGAGCTGCTGAGCCTTGGGCCCTGTTAGAGGGAACAGAGTTGGTTCCCAATTGCCTGATAACTAGAGTAGCTAGCACCAGAGTGCCCGTATCTCCCTTACCATCCCCAAGTGTGTTCACCCTCTTTTTCTGTGTGGTGATGTACATATTTATCTTTGTGCAATGCACAGGGTTCATGAAACAGTAATGTTCTCATGTGAATACTTCAGTTATTCTGTTAGATTACAACTGCAATGATTTTTGTTCTCCAGGGTCGTATTACTATGCCTGCTCCTGTGATTGCAGATGGTACTTGGTCCAGTTCTGTTTTTCTTCATGATTCTGGGCAATGGCTTTCTGCAAGAATTAGTGATATGGTTGTCTCTGTTTCCTAATTTCTGCATGAATTAGTACCTGACTTTCATTGATCAATTCCTTGGCTCCTTTTACAAAATCAGATCTTACTTGGTGTCAGCTCCAGCACCAGAAAAGGTGATTGATAGCTGACACAGCTTCTCATTTCTGCTTTCAGCAGTCATGGCCTTGACAGAGACATTGGGTCTGCATGACTTTTGGCAAAGTTGTTTGTTGGGTAAGATAAATTCAGCCTTAATATCTCCTGTGGTGTACATGAAGAGTAATTTTCAGCAGTATGAAGGCCGCTCTCATCTCTGTCCCCATTGCTGATTGCATGCTGTGTTCATGGCTGAGCTCTGGATCTGCTAGTTTCCATGCTACTTTAGCTGACAGTTTATACAGACATTATTGCTTTTAGCATTGTGTATCTTCCAAGACCTGGCAGATGTCTATTGCTTTTTTGCAAGCACAAATCCATCTCCTTTAATAACCTCTTTCTCAGCCTTTTGTCAGTCATATGGAACACAATTTTGCTTCTAAGCATATCATTTTCAGTAATCTTAAACTGTTGCTGCTGCCTTTCTGACTCAGTTCAGCTGTAAACTTGTCAATTCCATTTGCTCCAGTGTGATGAGGCCAAAATTGGTGCTGCTCAAATGCAATGTTTGTTTTAGGGTTACAAAGTTTCCTAAATATTTTTAGTGTCCAGCAAAATACATTTGTCTTCTTACTGTTGTGCTGATAATGTGTGTTGATAAACTTCAGAAACTTCCTCACCCACTGTGTGGAAAAAACAATTGTTGCTTGAAAATCTTGTATTTTACTTACCTGGAAGGTTTTTATCACTTGGATGAAAGCGTTGATCTCCTTTCTCCATTTTTCTGCTGCCACCCAAGGACTGTAGTGGATGTCTGGATAGTTTGAGATGCACTGCTTTACTGCTTTACCATTGTATAAAACTGGTTTTATGCCTTCTGCCCTCTCTCCCTGTTTTTTCTTTTTAAACCAAATATTGGATTCACATGGGACATTGTATAAATACTGTCAGTATGATAATAATATACAAAATAAATCTGGTTTTATTACTCTACTAAGCTTTAACTAACGCTTCCTCAGTCTGTGACTGAAGAGTAACATCCCTTTTTTGGCTCTGGTCATAATCCCCCTCTCCTTCCTAATCCATGTTTAGTATTTGCCTACAAACTAAGAACAACAGGCTGTCCTGTCATCTCTGTGCAACTGCACACAGGACAACTGTGATTAAAAACCTCCATCAGAGCACCCAGCTGTAAGTATCTTATAGCCTGTAGGGAGCAGGGTGAGAACACAGTTGAGCACAGTTTGGTGGTGGTTCAGTCCAAGCTAGGGCTGCTTAAGCAAATCTGCTGGGGAGCAACATGCAATTCCACTGCAGAGTGACACTGACCTTTCCTTTTGCAGGACGCAGGGGGAGAAGCAGAGCATAACCATATCCTCACCTGCTTTTCAGCTGTGGAGGAAGTGAGTGGCAGCAGCAAAGTATTGCACCTTGACTGATTCTTGAGGCAATTCTGCCAGGGAGACTTGGGTGGAAATACCAAATCCAGAGTGTATGCAGAAGGTGCAAAAAGCACAATTAGCAGTTGCAAACTAGAAGTGCAAGTGTCTTTGGGCTGGCAGAGAGGAAGGGCAAATGTCAACTTTAGAAGATAAATTAAGTGCCATTACTCAGGTTTGCACACATACTTTGTTGATAGCAAACCACAGATCCTGTTCTACTTCTGTATCATTGATGTAATCAGCTGTAGATGTAAGAAAATCCAGACAAAGGCTTTTAACAGTAAAAGAGCTCTTGTTCTGTACTGGATCTTACTGTATTTTGAAGAAATTTAGTTGAATGAGCTGAGTAGTGAAGAATAAATATTGTGGGAAGCAGAGGTGCATATTCCCCTTTTTGAAAAAATCATGCCCAGGGAGCGGTCCTGTTTTCCCAGTGAGTTTGTCTTTATGTCTCCACAGCTGTGAGAGCTTCACCTGAGGCCAGCAGCAATGTGAAGAGCATGGTGCAATGCTCTCAGCATGGCCAGACTGGCACTGGAGTGCCTGGTGCTACTCTTCTGTGGTTGTTGTCTTCATCCTTTGCTGCCTCACTGAATTGGGCTAGCTCCAAAAAGCATGGCAGCCATAGGGCAAAACCTTGGCAGCAGTGGTTGCATTCAGCTACCACTGACTCTCACTCATGCCTGGGGCACTGTCCCGGCAATGGACAGGACCAGCTCCATCAGCCACATCATCCCTATGGCAAGATCTTTTGTGAGGATGCTTCCAGTGCTATGCAATCCTACCTCCCCAAGCAGAAACACTACTGCAGTGCTTTTTATGTGTTGGCAAAGGCCTTACATGGGTGGAATCCCAGCTGTTAGGTTTTTCTTTTAAGTGCATATAGGCAGCCCTGCCACAGCCTGTGAATAAGCATTGTGGCAAAACCAAATGACCTGGAGGAAATGCTGTGCTAATAGATCATGCTGGAATAGCACCCATGCCCTGGCTGTTTCACTGTTTTGTGCAAGTTGTGAACTTGAATTAAGTCTGTTACTGGTTCTATCCTCCTCCTTTTTGCATCTCCCTATGTCTTCCTCAAGGATATACCATGTGCACATATAAACTATTACCCTCATGTTATAGAGGTTTTCTGCAGAAATAAAGGTGGATATTGGACAGTACAGGAGTGATGGTGGGATAATACCTTTCAAACCATTTAGATCTCTAAGAAAGACTTCTGGATGCAATTTCCAATGATGTATTTTTTAATAGTGACCTTAGTGATCATCTGAGGAAATTAAAATTAGTAGGAGGTTAGTGACCTGTGCATACGGATCTGCTCTTTTTTTTCTGTTTGCGATTCAGCTCCTGTTTTCTAGTTTCGTTACTATCCTGTGTGTGTTTGCTTTTAATTTTTTATTGATCTTAAACACAACTGAGCCTCTCCCTTCTTTCTGAATTGGTAGAGAAAAAAACATAGAGGGAAAACAACTTAACAGCAAACATCCTTGAATCTAAGTAATTAAACAGCACCCAGTGCAACACCATTCATGTAACATGAGGTGACAGGTCTGTGAAATGATTTGGGATCTGTCTACACAAGGAGCAGATGCTCACTTTCTCTGCCTGAGTTCAGAACTCCTGGGGAGGCACAAAGACTGGTAGCCTAGATTCATGGTGGTGTGGACATAGCAGCAAGGCTTTGGGCTCAGACCTGTCTCTTAACCAGACAACTCAGCGTACAGACAGGTATCAGTTGCCTCTACCAAGTCACTTGCAGAGCATTGTTTCTAGTTTTCTCTTTGCACAAGAGGTGCCCCATTCCCTTATTACAAACCACTACTGATTGAAATCTGAGGCAAACTTTGTCATCTTTGGGATTGTCCTTGCTGCCCATTTCCCCTCCCCATATACCTTCCATTGTGGTGAAGAAGTTGATGATGGGGGAGGGTAGTGTGGGGACATATTGTATAAACTTAATCTGCATTCATGTTGTTAGTGGTTACCTTCTGAAGTCTGATATTACCACACCCATTCTCCATTGGCTGACACCTGTACACTTGTAGTGGAAGGCTTTATAGCATTGTCAGTTTAGTCATATAGTCCACTTGGAATGTACCTAGATTTTTCATTGTAAAAGGGAGTTTCAGCTCGCTCTATGAGTCAGAAATGCCTGTGTTCCCAGGAACAGACAGCAGGAGTCTCCTGTGTCACAATGCTTTTTCCTGAAAGACCCATCAAACATCAGCATATCATCTTCAACTGAGTGGATGGAATTAAGATCAGCTGTGGCATAACTCTGAGTGGTCCTTCAGAAGTGACTCTGAATTAAATAAGACAAACACTAGGCTCTGCAGATATTGGAAATACCTGTGGACACACAGAGGAGGGGTAGATGGAAAGAATGGTAGATGTACAAGTGGGATAGGCATATACTAACCCTTTAGATCCTTGAGCTAGGAGATAGAAGCACCTTCAGCAGAAACACTGACTTAGCCAGAAAAAATATTTTACTGGAACACTTCAGTTTCCTTGCCCACCTTTTCCATAAATATATCTTCTGTTCATCGCAGTGTTCAAGTGCAAGGAATATCCAACCTTATACAGAAACCCAAGCCACAGGTGAACTTGAGAAGTCCAGTCAATGTGTTGAATGCCTGCGGTTGAATTCCTGCCTGAGTCTTGCCTGTGGATCACCCCACAGACTTCAGTTTGTTGGTATGGCAAGAGGTCAAGGTATGACACAGCTAAGCTCACTTGTAGCAGCTTGTTCAATCAAAGGATTTCTTGCTGTAATGTTCAGCAGGAAGCCACATACTAGTGGTGAACCTCCCACTTACTGTCACATGGCATTCTGACTGGCATTTTCTGCCTCTGGTGGACAGTGTAGAATACTGATGTTGAACATATTCACATTATTTAAGTTGCTTTAGTTTCTGTTCATCTCCCTTCTATCAAGTAATTCATCACTAGAAAACAAGACATTTTCTTTTTACTTTTTGAACAACAAACATACAAGTATATACTCTTCTAATTCTGTGTTCCTCCATCACATTACTCTGCTGTTGCTTCTGTTCCTACTTTATTAAAAAGCCATTAAATTACTTTAATCTAGTCACCTGAACTGCTTCCTTTCTCTAGAACTTCATTTACTAGGCTTCCTACCTCTGGATGTATGGAAGGAACCATTGGGTTTCTAAGCGTCAATACATTCTGAGTGGAAGAGCTCTGATTCTCCACAGGCAGTTTTTTCAGGTTCTGTTTGACTCCTGTAGGATGCTTGAAAATGAGGAGAAAAGAGTCACCGTTCAAGGCTTTAAACTTTGTTGTGTAGGTCTAATGACTGGTCTATTGTGCTGGTTAACCTTATGCTACAGGGAACATCTCATGACATGGTATCCTTTGCACAATGCCTCTTTTTGTGTGCAATGGATATGAAGCTGAGGAAGACCTTTGTGGTCCAACTAGTCTCCTGCTTTCTGTAGTTAGTTGCAAAAGCAAGGAAATTGTTGGAGTACCTTTCATTATTTTCCCCAGTGTTTTGTGAGCCAACCAGCATGGCTGCTACCCTAGACATTCTTACTGAAGATACTCTAAGCCTTGCCGCTAAATTTCAGGGTCTGTGAGCTGAGTGAAATGCATGCTGAAGCCACATAAATATCACTGTTACCAAAATCAGTTTTCAGTGGATTCAGGCTGTTAAACTACATTTAAACCATGATATTAGCACAATTTTTCCATCAAATTTTTCTATTGAAGTTGCACTCTAAGTCACACTAGTATCCACCAATTTATTGCACTTTTTCTGTTCATATGGTTCAATATGGCAGAAAACAAAAATATTTTGTAAGTCTAAAATAGTCTTAAAGCTTAGTCACATAATGAATATTAGTCCATTAAATTGTACTAACAGTTATACTGCAAATTATATACAGGATTTTTTCCAACTTATATCTGATTTCACCTTTTATGGTGACTTGCATGTATTGAATGCCTATTCCTTGCTCTCTTTAATCTGAGGCTTGCTTTACTCAGATTTGCAGGTTACATTCATCTCCTGACCTTAGTGAGTTTCGTAGGACCTGATATAGCTCTGGTTTTCTTCCTATTAATATTTTTCATGCTACCTTCCCATGCCTGTGCATCTCTATGCTGTTTCTTTTAATTCTAGGATGATAGGTACTTACACAGAATAACTACTTGTTATTTCTATCTATCTTTCAAAAGCAGAAATGATATTTGGGTCCCTGTCCCTGTAAAGCTTGTATGGTTCAGGTACCCAGCTACCATTTATGTTTGATAATATTCTTACTTATCAATGTAGTTCCCCGAGACCTCATTTAAAGGAACAATGTGGCTATTTTTTTCATAACAGAAATATCTTTCCTTTATTTTATTATAGCAACACTGTATAAAGCATCCTGAATACCTCTGGCTTTAGTGCTATTTTAAACTCATTCAGTTGTCTTTTATTCATTGATATATCTGCTTTTTAAAACTAAGTGTTCTTTTCTAGCTACTGAAAAAAACCCTTAAACTCAAAGTTACTTCATTTTGGACAGAAAAACTGTTCTAGTTGGTTTCATCTCATTTTTCCCTTTCTTTCTCCAATAACTCTCCTGAAACAGACTGCTTTTTTTCCTCTTTAAAATAATTGTGCTATTGTATTACAAAGATTCACGCTTAGGATATTGTACTTACGGGAGGTCCATATTTGCACAAAACAGGGGGTTTGCCTCTTCCACTTTAAAAAAGTGTCTTTTCTACTACAAGAAAAATTGTTTTAATAGAAAGAAATGCTGAAGCTTATATAAGACTAAGCATTGTTAGTCTGCTTTTTAATTAAGTTCTCTTTAGCTGAGCTAGAAAAGTACAAGCAGCAATGTAAGATGATTTTCCTGAAGATGGAAGAGGAAGGCAACAGGAGATGTTCAGTACAAGAAAAGGCAGGGAGAAGAGCTTCAGTTAGGATTCAGTAGCTGTTTCCAAGGAAAAGAAACAGTGCAAGAAATGCACAGAAAACCACTAGCTGGTCTGTTCAGCTGGGCAAGACAAAATTCATGTTCAGAGTTGCATCAGCCAGAAACATCTGCAACTGTGGGCAGTACTGATTGGAGACCTTACTATTTTAGACATAAAGTGCCATTTGCTGAAGTATCTCAATCCTGGTTTCTTCCTTAGGCATAGGTTATTTGTCTGGGTTGGTGGGAAGATACAGTTTTAATTTTTTGTTGTGTTAAGCCCTGATGTATTTGTTCTTACAGTTACCTTCTGTTAGAAAACCTCCGGAAAAAGTGTGAGCAGTGTTTCCTGAGACTGCACATTCCCTTGGGAGAAATGGGCCAGACACTCAAATGTCTTTTATTTCTCTGTAGCTTTAGCTATGGCTACAGTGGCTTTTGAGCTCAGACCGATGACATGAGCTGCTTGGAAGGTTATGTTCTCCATGGGTTTTAGGTATTCTGCCATGAATGGATATGGCAGATGGAATGTGCCTGCTTCAGTTTTTATGAGTTTTTTAATGGTTTGGGTTGGTTAGTTTTTTCCACATCCTCTGTAAGATGAATGAAAATGTTCTTTTACTCTCATTGGTTGCAAAGAAAGCTGACATGATCACTTACTATGTTTGAGGTCTGCATGCACATTAGTAATGCAGTAAATAATATCTGAGTATAAGACAAAACATTGGCACAATTTTTTAAAGACAAACTATTCAAATAGACTGGATGCTCCCCTCAGTGGCACTTTATAAATAGTTTATCCCTTTTGAAGTTTAAGAAGACCATATCAAGAGCTGCTAAATATCCTTGATTTCTCTGCTTTTAAGTAAAAGTGCATATGGTTGCACATCAATCATTCATAAAGCTCTGATTAATGTGAAGTTTAAGTTAGTAAGCATCAGAGGGAAGCACTGTGTTTTAAATCACCCTTTCTTCAGATAGCAGAGTTCAGCAGTGCCTTGAAGGCTATGCTGTCTGTTTGGAAAACCAGATATTCTCTTCTTTCATTTTGCTGTGATTCATGATCAATGTCAGTTGTTTGCAAACTATACAGCAATGTGAAATGAAGCAAATGAAAATGCAGAAGTTGCACAAGTCCTCTGTTGGAGGTGAAGGAGGATCTGGGCTGGTGAACGGGTTGCTTTGTGCAGCCCAGATGTCCTGGCTGCTCTGGGTGAGTTCTTCACAGCCAGCTCCAGTTCACACTGAATCCAGGAGCAGTCTTGCCGTGACTGGAGTAGAAGTCACTCTGGGAGCTGTGCCAGAGCTGCATGCCCCAGTGGCATGGCTCAGTGTCTCAGAGATCATCAACTGCAGAGGTGTAACTCTACCAGCAAAGCTGGAAGTACCTCCTTGGAAGGGTTTAAAATAGCTGATAGAAATGTTAAAGCATAGCTATGATGAGATCTCTTCTTTGAAGTGATCCAGCCCTTAAATTCACTGTTGTCTCAGCAATGAAGGAAAAATGCTAGATTTACATTTGAACAGTCTCAGGATTATTATTGTACAGCAGGGGAAGGGGCACAATGCCACAGGAATTAGTGCAACAGTCTTGAATATCAAATAACCTGCTTGCTCCCAGGGGAAGAAGAGCCCTGCAGAGGCAAACCTGAAGCTGGAAGGCTACTCAGTGGGTTTACTGCCTTATTCTTGCACTGCCTGCTCATGCTCCTCTGCAGTGAGGTAGAGGCTCCTCTGACAACCCGGAGAGAGATGGGCCTGGGGGGTGGATGTTGGCAGGAGAAGTGTGCAGTATGCACTGAGTAGTTCTTCATAGTGGAGAGGCTTTTAGAGACAAGAAACCTCTTAAAAGATAATGAAAGATGAATTTGCAACATCATCTTAAGCTTTGCAACACATTGGTTTAGTTTTTGATAGGAATGGTTGGAGTTGATGGTCAGGTGGGTCTCTTCCAACCTGATTATTCTATGATTCTAAAGAGATCTTGATTGTTCCTCATGATCCTGACACAGAATGTCTGTGTTGAGAAGGGTGGAGGAAGGCAGTTTGGGAAAGGTGGACCCCATGCTGGGGGTACAGTCTTCAGTGTTTTCAAGACTCATGCATGACTAAGCTACACAAAGAAGATCGAGCAGGGCTGAGCATTTGTCCTGACCCTTGTTGTTTTTAAAAGTCACCTCTGCAGAAAGAGTTTTCATTCTGGTGAACTCATTGGTTATGCTGAGAAGCTGTTGTACTATGAAACAGATTAAGAACATTTACATTTTCTGTAAAAGTGAATTCTTTCTTTGTATAGAAGTGTCAAGGTTGACAGAAGGACTGATTGCTGCTGGGAAATGGATAATTTATCATTTTAACCTGTAATAAAGTATTAAGCAGGTGAATTTGCAGTAACCTTAACTCTGCTCCCTGATGCATATGGATTATGATTTAGTCTATAATAACATTATCAGTATTAGTCAGATAATACACTATGCTACCATATGTTCTGCAAATATATTCTGACCATTTGATGTAGTTATCTCTTGATTTATCTCCCTCCCTACCTCAAATCATCTTTTGTCTCTACCCTACTTTCTGTAATTATTTGACTTTTGATTCTCTCTTCTGAGATGTAGCACTCTGCTCAGGAGCACAGTGCTTTACTGTCCAAGGAAACACAGGGTAGGGCTTGTGGATATTTTAGGTTTTATTCAGGGTGGAGAGTTTAAATGCTCTGCTGGAGGCATAAAGGTGGAGTCACCATTGTAGTGGCTAGGTACTGATTGCTGTTGCTGACTGACTGGGAAGTGTGTTCATAGTAAACTTCCTGCCCTGCGTGAAGTAACAGGCAAAGGGGCAAAGGCTGCTTATCTCCCCCATGTCCTCATTGCATCAGCCCCCCTTTCTCTTCCCCTCCCTCTCTTCAATGCAAAGGGCAGGGCTACTAGACAGCAGTTTCTTTCTTGATCATCATGGTGGTGATGCCCAAGAAACACCCTGTTTTTCTTGTTTATGTATACTGTTCCCTCTCCCCTTCCCTCTGGATAGTCTGTGAGATCAGGGATGGCCCACAGACCCTCTGGGAGCCAGAGGACTTTCTTCTGGTCCATGGCTTTACTTCATGTGTGGGTGGATAAAGAGTGGGGAAGGGAGCACTGTACACACCCTAGTTGCAGGGTTTGTCAGGAGTGGTGATAGCTCATCAGCTACTCTGAAAACCTCAGTACTTGCAAAATTAGGCTTGGACTAAAGATAAAATCTAACACAGAAGAGTCAATAAGGCTGTGGTGTCTACTCCATGGAGGTTGAGAGGCAGTGTCCCTGGGGGTCTTCTCTTGAGATTTTCTGCTAATGCTTGGAATACTAGCACATAGAACCATAGAATCACCAGGTTGGAAAAGACTTCTTGCAGCGCTGAGTCCAACCATTTCTATCTGCCACTTAACCATGTCGCTGAGCACCTTGTCTAGCCCTCTTTTGAATACCTCCAGGGAAGGTGACTCAACCACCTCCCTGAGCACCTTGTACCAATGACCGATGACCTCTTCTGCCAAAAAACTTTTCTGATATCTAGTCTTAACTTCCCCTGGTGCCGCTTGAAGCTACTCCCCCTTGTCCTGTCCCCTGTCACTTGGAAGAAGAGGCCAGCTCCCTCCTCTCTAAAACCTCCATTCAGGTGGTTACAGAATGCAATGAGATCTCCCCTCAACCTCCTCTTCTCCAGGCTAAACAGCCCCAGATCTCTCAGCCACTCCTTGTAAAACTTGTTCTCCAACCCCTTCAGCAGCTTTGTCGCTCTTCTCTGGACTCACTCCAGAACCTCAACATCCTTCTTGTGGTGAGGGACCCAGAACTGAACACAGTAATTGAGGTACGGTCTCACCAGTGCTGAGTACAGGGGCAGAATTGGCTTCACCAGAGAAAGAAGCTTTCTTATGAAGACTTTCACAGAGGCCCTCAGTAGACAGCAGACCTCCCTGTGCACTGGGTCGCGTCAGCAGGTAGGGCCCTCTGTTCTCTTCAGAAGGGAATTCCCCAAGACAATCATTATCCTCTCCTTTTCCTCAGAGGTTGTTTTGATGGTCATTTGAGGATGGCGCAGTCTAGGGAATGTTTATAGGCTGCAGGACTAATCCTCCTTCTCTATGGAGTTAGATTCCACTTGCAGCACTTCGTGTCTATTCTGCAAGATAACCTGGGATTTTGTTGTCTGAACGAGGACAACAGTCTTTCCACACCAGACAGGAACTTGCTGCTATTCTCCATCTTTTTTCTCCTCAGTCTTGCATTTAATGGATGGGGAGTTCTTAACTCTGCCTGCCTGGACTGCCTGCTTAATTTGTGAAAGGGAGCATAGGTTGTTGCTCCACTGGTCTACCTCCTTCTCACATTCCCTAACAGTCCTCAGTCTAGTTACTTCCTCCCTCAGCTCTGACACCATGTGGAGGAGTTCCCCCACACGAGCACAGCTTCACAAGTGAAGTCCTTACCAATGGTGTGAGTCAGTGTGAGAGGGGGACACTGCCTGCAGCCCAGTGTCTGGGTGGCTGCACGTGCCCACTGAAGCTCTGTCTGGGTGGCTGCATCAGACCTGGTTGGTGCAGGACCTGGAGCAGCCTGAATTTTGTGCTGGGTGGCCACCATGGTCCTTGGTCCCTTCTGACCGACCTCCAGACCCTCTATGCTCATCTTCCCTGCCCACTTGAACAGCTGCTCAAACTCCCTGTTTTTCTAACATGCCCCCCGCTTTTCTAACACACACTGTTCCTGTTCACAGCATTCCCTAGGGGCCACTTAAACATGATTGAACATGATTAGCTATGCAGTCACATGAGGAGTTAATGTACTGCTTTCCACCTGGGAACACATCATGGAGTCACACATACATTTCCCCTTCTGCCCCTCCCCAGACACATCTAGCTGTGATTTGTAATACATTAATGTAGCCTGGAAATGGGGAGGGGAGGAAGGGTCTCTTGGATGCATCCCATCTGGCCCCATAGACTTGTAAGTGTCTAATTGGGCAACCAAGTCTCCAACCACCTCAAGAGTGATCTTGAGACTTGTCTCAGTTGTTTGTAGAACAGCTCATCAGCTGCTTCTTCTTAGCTTCACTTCCTATTTGGCCATCATTGAAGTAAACATTCGCTCACAATCTCCTATACAGACATGAGAGCTATTCTGTTCCCTAGGTTCAGCTCTTGTCTTGATGCCTTTTTAGACACAGGGTTAGAGTTGTTGAAGCTGCAGGTGGGGAGCTGCCTTTTTGTCCAGACAGGAGGCTGCTACATGGAAAAGCCACAGTGAAGTCACGGTGTCCCTGCACCAGGACAAGGTAGAGTCAGGAGCTGGTTGATCACTGCAACAAGCTTGAAAATCTTTGCTCCATCAAAGAAGCTGTTAGAATTATGCTCAACTTAAGAATACATATGGGACAGGAACAGGATTCAGGTGAAAAACATACTCATGCCTCTAGGTTTGGATATCACTGTGTATATGTTACCCTTTCCAGGATTAATCCATTGGTGTCAGAACTAAGGCTTCCGTTCTTTCAGAGTCCCAGTCCTACAAGATACTAAGGGCACTGAGAGCTGTGGGCATAGGTTCATAAATCATTGCCATGCATAGAGTAGAACCACCCTCTCCTCTCCAATATTGCCTGTCTATGCCGTGGTCTGCATGTATCACAATTGAGAGACTCCTTTGCTGTAATGAGCCTCCAGAATATGTAATTTCTTCCCGGATTCCACGCCAGGACTGAGGTGAACTTGGACCTTGATAGCTCCTAATCTACTGCTGATCTTTATTTCCTGATTGTGTATTTTTAAGCTTGAATCTTGATGACAGAGAACAGGGAACCAGGTGTTAGGAAATGATAATAATGCAGTTGTAAGTGTCCAAAAGAGGATAAGTATTTACAGAGAGCACTGAGTCACAGTCTGAAGATTTAGGTGTATTGTATGCTGCCATGAACTACACAACTAACATAAACACAGGGCTTGTTCAGGTATCTGCTACAGAAGTACACCATGATTCTAATTAAGTTTAAAGAACAGCAGCAAAACTCCTTGACATTTCCTACAGGCAGCAGTGTTCCCAGAAAACATGCTTCTCTGCTGCAATCACATTTATGTTTTTAGAATCACATTTATGTTAGAGTCCATTCATTGTCCTTGGAAATAGCTTGGGGCGAGAGGAAGGGTAGAGCTGGCAGTGGTGTGTCAACAGCCATAATGTCCACACCAATGCCTACATCATGATTGTACCTCGTCTCTGCTCCCCAAGTAAAATGAGAAATTGCTAAAAGTCCAGACCAGCCTAAAAAAGCCAGACTTGTTCAACTGTTGAAAAGGATCTATAGCCTGGTTAGAAACAAACCCTTTGCTTTCCTGCACTGTTTAGGAGAAGACAGCAGAGAAAGCTGAAGATGAGGGCGCTAAGAGATCAACAGTATGCTGAAAGGCAAGGCTTGCAAGGCATTGCTCTCCTAGGAAAAATTTCAGTACTGAAAGAGACTCTGCTCTGTCCCCAGGAGAGATGTATGTCTAAAAGAAAACTGAGATCCATAAGGTTTTCCGCATTTTCACACTGTGCTTGAGGGTAACCTGTTCCTATAGCTCTGCTGGTTACTTTTTTAACTTTTTCTTTCTCTTCTTTAGTCTCTAATAATAAGAGTGGCACAGGAAGACCTTTATGTTACTGTCTTCTTTTATGATGTGTAACATTCAGCTGCAAATGTCAAAGTATGATAGAAGGAGGACAGAGGAGAGTGGAAGGAAGACCAGCATGGAGTCCAGACAGTAATAGCAATGGGGAGAAGTATTACAAGAAAGGCGATGCCAAAGCACAGCTAACAATGAGGCTATGAAATTCAAAAGTCTTGTGGAGTGAAGGGTACACTGACAAGAAACTTCAGTGTGCTGCTAGGAATGATTAAGAACTATCCCCAACCCTCCCCACACCCAGCAGTGACACTTTTGAAGGACACCAGGGAAAAAGGCTGTGCAGAGGCAGTGAGGAAAACATTTACTAGTGCCAAATCTGATGATGGAAATTACCGTTCTTTAGTGGAAGGTATGTGCAGCCATTGGCATGTTCTGTGGCCTTCCCCATCATCTGTCTGGAGAGGAATTGTTCCTCATAGATAAAGGGACATGTGCTCTAAGCAGAGGAATGCAGCAGAAGATTTTGGGAAAGGAGACAAGAGAAGAAATTTATATCTTCCAGGGGTCTTTGGAATTAAACTCTATATCCTCTGGCCTGGTATGGTGAACACTCTTCTGGGTAGAAAACTGGCTGGATGGCCGGGCCCAGAGAGTGGTGGTAAATGGAGTTAATTCCAACTGGAGACCAGTTACAAGTGGGGTTCCCCAGGGCTCACTGCTGGGTCCAGCACTGTTCACTGTCTACCAATTACCTGGATGAGGGCACTGAATGCACCCTAAGTAAGTTTGCAGATGATTTTTCACAGAAAGAGTCACTGGACACTGGAACAGGCTGCCCAGGGAGGTGGTTGAGTCACCTCCCTACCCTCCACCCAATCCATGCTTCCAACTAGCTTAGTGTCGTCTGCAAACTTGTTAAGGGTGCACTCAAAGCCTTCATCCAGGTCACTGATAAAGACATTGAACAGGGTTGGACCCAGCACTGAGTCCTGGGGAACCCCACTTGTGACTGGTCTCCAGCTGGATTTAATGCCATTTACCACCACTCTCTAGGCCCGGCCATCCAACCAGTTTTCCGCCAGGCAGAGTGTGCACCTGTCCAGTCCAGAGGATGATAGTTCCTGAAGCAGAGGTATTGCCCAGCTGTGTTTTTAGTAATTATTATTTTTAGTACCTGAGAGTATCTAAGATAAATGATCCACTCTTTTAGGCACTGCTGACATCTGTTTTAAGAGACAGTCCATTCACCAGGTAATCAGGCAAAGGCTGAGAGGAAAAGGCAGATGCAAAGTACTAAAGTGCAATTTTTAAGAAACTGGGCAGAAATTGAAATAATTTCCATGTTTAAACATTTGAGATTTTGTGGATCTTGTTCCATTCAAACAAGAAGGCATGTTAATTTCATAGCCAGCAAATACTGGGGGACCATCTCCCACAAGTCCTGAGAAATACCCTTCCCAACTCTGATGAGCACAGCAGGCATACCTTCCACCTCCACTAAGCTTTTTATCAAAACCAGCCTTCTTTCACTTTCCTGGTGCTGTATATTTTGAATGGAGGCTTTTCCAAGCATGTAGCATACACATTTTAACGTGGGCAAGTGTATTGTGTTGCATGCCAAATGTCTGTAGCACTTCAGCTTGAACTTTCATAGAAAATTTACTTCAGAACAGAACTGAACATGAGTAGAGAAAAAAATCAGGAGGGCCATGGATTAACTAGAAATCAGAGTGACAAAGTCTGTGAAAGATAACAAAAAATCTTTCTGTAAATATATAAATAATAAAAGGAGAACTAGGGAGACCATACAGTCCCTATTGGATGCAGAAGGGACAACAGGGACAGGGGATGAGGAAAAGGCTGAGGTACTTAATACCTTCTTTGCCTCAGTCTTTACTTGTAAAGAAAGTTGTTCTCTCTGTGTACAAACCCAGGAGCTAGAGAAGCAAAATGAGTCTCCCGTAATCCAAGATGAGGTGGTTAGAGCCTTGCTTGCCCAACTAGACACCCACAAGTCTATGGGGATGGATGGGATTCATCCAAGGGTATTGAAGGAGCATGCAGATATGCTTGACAGACCCCTTTCCATCATCTTCCAACAGTCCTGGAAGACTGGGGAGGTTCCACTGAACTGGAGGCTGGCTGATGTAGTGCCCATCTACAAGAAGGGTCGCAGGGAGGATCCGGGGAACTACAGACCAGTCAGTCTGACCTTGGTGCCAGAGAAAGTCATGGAACAGGTGATCTTGAGTGCTATCATGAAGCATATGCAAGAGAACTGTGTGATCAGGCCCAGTCAACACAGGTTTACAAAAGGGCAGGTCTTATCAAATTAACCTGATCGCTTTATATGACAAAGTGACTAGGCTGCTGGATGAGGGGAAGGCTGTGGATGTATGTTCCTGGACTTCAGCAAAGCCTTTGACACCGTTTCTCACAGCATTCTGCTATGGAAACTGTCGGCCTCTGGCCTGGACAGGTGCACACTCTGCCGGGTGGAAAACTGGTTGGATGGCCGATCCTAGAGAGTGGTAATAAATGGCATTAAATCCAGCTGGAGACCAGTTACAAGTGGGGTTCCCCAGGACTCAATGCTAGGTCCAGCCCTGTTCAATGTCTTTATCAGTGACCTGGATGAAGGTATCGAGTGTACCCTTAGCAAGTTTGCAAACGACACTAAGCTGGGTGGAGGCTCTACAGAGGGACCTCTGGGCAGAGTCCAATGGCATGTTGTTTAACAAGACCAAGTGCTAGGTCCTGACCTTGGGGCATAACAACCCTATGCAGAGCTACAGACTAGGAGAAGTCTGTCTAGAAAGCTGCCTGGAGGAGAGGGACCTGGGGTTGTTGGTTGACAATGACTGAACATGAGCCAGCAGTGTGCTCAGGTGGCCAAAAAGGCCAATGGCATCTTGGCTTGTATCAGAAACGGTGTGATCAGCAGGTCCAGGGAGGTTATTCTCCCTCTGTAGTCTGCACTGGTGAGACCACTCCTTGAATACTGTGTTCAGTTCTGGGCCCCTCACCACAAGAAGGATGTTGAGGCTCTGGAGAGAGTCCCGAGAAGAGCGACAAAGCTAGTGAAGGGACTGGAGAACAGGCCTTATGAGGAACAGCTGAGAGAGCTGGGGGTGTTTAGCCTGGAGAAGAGGAGGCTGAGAGGAGACCTCATTGCTTTCTATAACTACCAGAAAGGAGGTTTTAGAGAGGAGGGAGCTGGTCTCTTCTGCCAAGTGCCAGGGGACAGGACAAGAGGGAATGACCTCAAGCTCCGACAGGGGAGATTTAGGCTGGATATTAGAAAAAAAATTTCACGGAAAGGGTCATTGGACACTGTTAGAGGTTGCCCAGGGAGGTGGTTGATTCACCTTCCCTGGAGGTGTTTAAGGCACAGGTGGATGAGGCGCTGAGGGACACGGTTTAGTGTTTGATAGGAATGGTGGGACTCCATGATCCAGTGGGTCTCTTCCAACCTGGGTATCCTATGATTCTATGAAAAACATTGCTGCACATAGGTGCCTTCAAGCCCCGACCAGGTAAAGGTCAGGGTGGGAATAAGGTCTCTGTAGAAGAGGCACAGTCTCGTCCATACCTCAAACCTTTTAGCGAGCTGAGGAAATGCCTCAGACCTTATAGAGGAGATCCTCCAGTGGTTATGCAAATTATCCCTTTCAGTCTCATTTGCATAACTGAGGAGCTACTTGGAGGATTGTATGTTTGCTGAACTGTTGAACTGATAACTGCTTTTCAAAGTCATGCTGTTTGCTTGCAAGGATATTAGACTGTGCTATTTTTAATTCCTTAAATACCACATGTTGTACAAAAACCTCTCAAAATCCGTATTTATTTACCATAGCAGGTAGCCTCTTGGACTGCAGTCAGTGAAGAGTGTACTAGTATAGAGAAAGATTCATTAACTTTAGTAAAGAGCCAGAAAGCCCTTTTACTTGCAGTCATGCACATATTTTGTCAGAAGCTAGATATTGATACTTTTCCTAACACAGGCAAATGAACTGTCAATATTTTATTAAGCAGTCTGTTTGAGGAGTGTGGGCAAATTGTGTTCTTCAATGTACTTTAAAATCCTGCTTTCCAAAAGCAGAAGTAAGAATAAAGGATTTGTTTAGTCATCAATATTTCCATGAAGGAAGGAATAAATCATTATGTTAAGGGAATTAAATAGCTTTAGCAATAATAATAATAGTAATAGTAAGAATAAGCTCGAGCAAATCTTGGCCATGTTACAGTTAGAAAGTGATTGTAACAGGAGTTTAGCTTGTTTACTAGTTGAAACAAGCAACAAATCAAGTATTGTGTATCTTAAAGAAACTTATCTATGACTGGTGCTCCAAGCCACTAATGCAGGGTTGGCTGTAGTAGAAACAAAGAACAGACCTGAGGTCATCAAGAGGACACAACGATAAAAGAGATAAGGTAAAGACAGAGTTTTCTCAAGATACAGAGAAACTGTGATGTGCAGTACCAGAGTGGTCTATAAACTATACCTGGAATTTATATGAATATGTATGTTTTAACCAGTATTTCCTAGAATCTAACCAGTATTTCCTGGAATCTATATGAATATATATGCTTAACCAGTATAAAAGTCATGTAACCAGCCTCAATACTTGGACACTTTAGGTGGAAATATTCCCTGTGTACCCTGATGTCATCACATTAAAGAATACCTGCATAATAATCAAATTGGCATTGATTATTGAGTGTAGCTTTTTCACAGCATCACTCATTAAGTAAGATAATGAGACTATATAACACAATAAAGTGCAAGCATGCAACTCAGAGTTTAGCTTTCTAGGAGGATTTTGGAACTCAAGTGGTTGATTTTTCTGGTTCAGCACTGAAAATATAGAGAACATAATGTTTTGTATCGTCATCAGTTTGTGCTACTGCTTCTTTGCCTTTTTAGATACAGAAATGCTTTTTGATAACTTAACCTGACAGTGCTTCCTGAAAGGAGAACAGCAGAGCTTTCAGACTTAGGCTGGCAACTCCAAGGCAGCTGTAGTCAGAGTGAAAGCTTTGTGTAGCTGGAGATGCTGGACACTAGCACTTCAGATCTAAGTATTTATTATTTCAGTTAAACAAAAGCTGTTGAATGATATATGACAGCTGTTGTGTGACAATATAGGGAATGTGGGTTTAGTTCCCCTGCTATCAAATGGAAAGATGTCACAACTACATGATACATGTAAAGTCATTCTGCCAATTCAAGCTTATCCCAATCAGTTTTCCAGGTTGCTTTTTTAATGTCAGAAGGATTCTTGATTGTCTCCTCTCACAGCTAGAGTGAGTTGATACCATATGTTCCAACCAGCACATCAAATTTTACATTTGATTAGTCTGGCAGTGATCTGGTGTGGGACATGGGGGTCTGTGGTCTTGATTGCTTTCTGCCTGGGAACTGAAATATTAAACACATAACCAAAAATTCCAAGATTATCTAAACCATGAGCAATCCCTCTGAATTGGAAAAAAAAAACCCAAGAAATGTCAGATTCATCAGCAATCAGTCCATGAGCTGGTATGAACTGGCCTATGTATCTACAATGTCCAGTGCCCTATTCAAAAATTGATGACTGAGCTGAAACCATATATTTCCCTAAACATGCCGGGGATAGGTGTTCAGCATGTGACCCTTGGGAGATGTAACTTGGTCTCACTTAGCTGATGGCAAGAAGAAAAACCTTCTATAAGCAACTGCACATAAGAACTCCCTTATTCTCTTTTGGATCATTGTCCAAGAGAGAAAATCCGCCAGATAGATATGACTCAAAGCATGAAGGCATCAGTTTACAGCAAGGATGCTGCTTCGTGGAACTGAAATTCGTATTACTTATACAAGAGGCAACATTCCTGATGAGTCAGTCATCAGGGAACAGGAATTGCTCTCTGTAGCTGAAGTCTTTTTATTCCACTCTTCACAAAAGGAAGAAAAAAAAATCCATTTTTTTATAAATGTACTAGTGCTGCCATTTTAGCACTCAGTTATAAACTAGCCTTTGAACTAGATGCATTAATTCAGTGAACAAATGCATTTTACTCTGATATTTGGTATGTTTAGATTAATTAGATCCTCCTTATTTTAGAGCATGAATTTCTTTACGCTAGCTAATGCAATAAAGTCTATTGATTAACTGAAATCACTTATCAAATATATAAATGGTTGACAAGAGCCACTTAGTATTTCCTGAGAAGAAAATGCAATTCAGCATTTTCACGTGACTTCTATTAGTGTCTTCATTAAACATTCATGTCATTTTCTTTTCTTTCCCTTACTTATCTAATAAATAAAACATTAGGGTCATTAACTGCTAAGAGTTAAGTTGTTAAAGTGCTATAAGATATGCCCAGCAAATTGTTGGTTTCTGAGGTATTGGTTTTTTGTAGTCCCTGGTATTTTTGAAGTCCCTTGAAACTCCAAATCCAATCATATCTGCAACAGAAGAAAGGTAATTGAAACATTAGGCACAGCTCAGTCACAGAGCGAATGAACAAGCAAAACATAGGCAAGCATACTGTGACATTCTACAAAGGAGGGTATATTGTTTTAGGTGTGGGGGGAAAGATTTTACTGTTAGAATAGAAAAACCCCATTGCAGCTAGAGTTCATAATCTTATTCGGAGAGTGGGAATGGAAG
This sequence comes from Coccyzus lansbergi, assembly GCA_033558105.1. NCBI lineage: Eukaryota > Metazoa > Chordata > Aves > Cuculiformes > Coccyzidae > Coccyzus > Coccyzus lansbergi. The sequence goes on from JAUMJK010000468.1 coordinate 1,100,874, forward strand.
TTGTATTTTCCCTGTTAGTGGCACAAACATGCTGCAATGAAACAGCATAAGTAGTTTGGCAGGTAGACAGCTGGGGTTTGTGGGAGATTTGAAATCCACAGCTCACAGTTCTTCCTGGTTTAGAGAAATCTGGAAATGTAAATCCTCTCCTTAGATTATCATTGTTTTTTAAAAACATATTTATTTCAGTTCATGCTTAGCTTGTGCAAAGCATTTGAAGATCTTAAAAGAAGTATAGTTCCCACATGAAGAAGCAAATGGGTATGTCAACACACATTAGAAAGAAAGTAAAAGAAGTAGTTTCCACACAGGTTATCTTGAGTCATTGTAAGAAGTGCTGCTGTACTATTTAGGAGGCCCATGCTGTGAGAGAGAGTAAACTCTTTGTAGGTAAGCCTGGACAAAAGAAGCCCTGGGCTACCTTTATCACAGACTTGTAAATAGGTGAGTAAGGCAGGATTAGGCAATGGAGACTCAGACATATTGTGTAAGTAAAAGAAGAAGAAGGGGCTCTGGATGTTGCTCCAGGAACATGGAGTGAGATGGTAGTTAGGGACACAGTCAAAGGAACAGATGTGCAGAGGTAAATGCTTTTGGCACAGGCCAGCAGACAAGGAGAGGAGGATGGACTGTAGGAGAAAACAAAAATAGGATATATTGGTCACTGAAGGAAGATTTAATGAGATTGTAATAAAAAAAAAGTACTAGTAAATGGTGTAGTTTCCAGACAGAGGGACTAGCTGCCTACTGTCTGCTTCCAGCAGATGAAACCCTGATCCACCTATTAACTCTGGTATGGTCCCAACTGTAGTTTAGCAGGATGACTTCTAGTCTCATCTCCAGCCTCACATGGGGTATTGTTAGCTCAGAGGAGGCTGCACAACAGATACATATAGGAAAGAAAGGCATTTTGGCTTACAGGTCTGTCTTGGGCCAATGATTGTCACTTGAAGTTGTCCAGGTAACACAGAACAGCAGTAAAGCTGAAGTGACTGGAACAGCCTCTTGGCATGGAATTGTCATGAACTCCTTACAGGAGTTGAAATTCCCCAGAGACCTCATTACTGAATGAGAAAATATCAGTTTTTATAATTGCTTTCCATTTAGAGGCCATTCTGCCTTTGAAGCTGCACACTCTATATGTCAAATGAACCTCACATTTGTATTTACTTTTTGAACATTGCAGAAAACATAGTTTCAGTACTCACATGAAGGCTGTAAGCAGCTGTCAACAACTCACGTGTCTTTTGGAAACAATCTAGCAGATGGATCCCAACCTCACCTGACTTTGGGGGCCAACAGAAAAGTGACAGAAATATTGTTTCTTCAGGCAGATTTTTTGTGACTAAGTCTGTCACTTCGGGACATTATATTTCTAAATTAGTCTCTAGAATGTACCTCAGCAACTTCTGCGCAGGAATTTTGTTTCCATCCCTCCAGTGCTATTAGGCCCATGCAGTGCGGTTTGTAGAGTGCTCCCAGTTCTCTGGCCTCTGTATTTCACTGTCCTGCTTTCTGCTCTGAATACCATCTGCCCTGGTAAATGGCATGTACAGCAGTAGCACATTACAAAGCTTGTGCAGAAAAGTCTGCCCTCCCTGGGCATTCTCAGGTTTAAAGAATGCTGTTTCACTTCTTATGTTCTGGGGAAGATATCCCACATAAAACCCCAGATAATTGTTAGGTAGACTGGTTATGTTGCTAAAAAGAGGAGAATGACCTCTTCACTTCTCTGTCACTGTGCTGATGTTTATAGGAAAAATATTGTCCCTAGCTACGGGCCTTGTCACAACAAAATGTTTCTAAGAGCCTATAGGTCATTCAACTTACAGGGTCCCATTTTTTCTTACAATACAGGTATAAAAATATTTTTAATTTGTTGAAGCTACAGTCCCCTTTTTACTCCAGTTCACCTGTAGCTGACTATATATGGCTTGAGCAAAAGATCTCATTGGAAGGGGCTTGACTTACTCCATGCAGAAAATCCTTCTGTTTAAGGGGCAGGATTCCCTGCAGCTGAACATTTTTCACCAGTCTTTAGTCAGGTATGAGTCAGCTGTTGCATGAAGTCAGCAGGAGCCTTTCAGCAACTCCAAATAGCTGCTGGATCAGTTGCTTCTTGAGTGTGCTGAACAGCAGGGAGCAAGAAGACTTTTGCTGCTTGTGGTGGCTGTAGCCAGACAATGAAAGCTGACTTTTACAGTGTACTACCCTCTCTGCCTTGAACACTCTTTTTGTGGAAAACTACACTGGGCGCCTCCTTTTCAGAAAGTACTAGGTACATTTTACTCAGCATGTCTCGATAGCAAAGATGTTCTGCTGCAGTGGAGTTTGGAGCCACACGCAACAGAGCAAGCTGGGTGGGAGGTGGGTGGGAGGAATGTAGTCAGGTGTGGGTGAAAAGGGATGTAACAATGCTGCTCCCAAAGCTCTCAGAGGAACAGAATGCCCAAGGCATAATTCCCTTTTCTGCTGTTTGCTGACACTTTTGTGAGGTATATTGTGCAAGCAGCATTTCAGAGAAGATCTCTGACTGTGATTAGCAATTTCTAACATCCCTAGCCTGTCATCATTAAAGGTTGCAACCTACCTTTTTAATGAAGGCTTTTTCATCAGTTATAAATATTCAGCAATGACTAAATATGTAGAAATGATTTCTTATTCTTACAAAAAATATCCATCTTTGCACTTCTTCTGAATAAATTATTGCATGTGGGAACTGTAGGGATCTTGTGCCAGATCTCTATCACCATGGCTGCTGAACTACAGAGCTGAGTTGAACACTGTCATGTACATAAATAAGCTTCACAAGCAAAATTTGACTAGTGTGACGAAATACTACTTGAAGGATACAGCCTGATAAAACAGAGATGATCCCACTGGAATGAGGGACATGGTCTCCCAAAGCATGTCACACTTTGACTGCATGTCTTGAAGCTATTGTAATGTAGGTGGAGTAAACCTTTGGCCCACACAGAAAATAGGCATATCTCCCACTTGTGAACCACACTGCAGTTTCTACATTCACTTGGGAAGGGTTGTAGGAATGGTTTCCATAGGAACCTTGGAGAAATGAACAAAAAACACCTGGAACCCAGCTACATAGCTTTAATGAGGCACAAGATGCAGACTACTGGCACTGGCCAGATCCTTTGAAGGACATGCCACTGCTGCAACATGGGAAGGCATTTGAGGGCAGCACTACAGTCTTCAATTTGGCTGGGATATGCACCCTGTGATTGGAGATGCAGTCATAGCAGTGCACACCGCCCAGACATCCAGAGGCATCCATGAACCTGGAGCACTCTACACAACCTTTCAGAGGCCTGGTTCACGGTGCAGTGATGGGAGTGTTGATCACCTCCTGAAGATTTGCTCTGCTTGGGTATACAAAATTCAGCTGTGTGCAATCCAAGTGTATAATTCCATATTCATGCTCTTTGTTCCTCTTTCTTCTCCAAAAACGTAACTGCAGCTGCCCCTTTTCACTCACTCTGCTCTCCTTTGACAGACAAAGGTGAAAGGTGATCATATCACTCTCACTCTGTTCCCCTGCATCAAGCAAACAAGCTTTTGCCTCTCGTAACCTTAAAGGCCCAAAGACACACACTGCCAGTGTTGACTGAGAGTGACCTGTGGAATAACTCCACAACTCAAAAGAGTTGTAAAGTAGGTATGTTCTTATTCAGTGCCAAAGTGGCACTGGGGATATTTCCACCAAAAATGTGCATGTGCACACACATTCCTCCCCCCCCCCCCCCCCCCCCTCCGCCGTGGTAACTTGTCTTGACTTTATACAGCAAAGTGTTACATATTCATGATGATGAAAAAAAACCTATACATATTCATAACCTTTCCCTGCTCTTTATTATAATGAGCTTCGAGAAGCTTCTTCTGTACTGGCACAGGCGCAGTGCCTCCTGGTGGTCGTGGGCTGGGATCTCAGGGATGAAGAAAGATGTCTTCATTGTGAATTTTAGTAACCTCATTCCTTATGCATACTCCCTGGGTCTTTGGTGATCCTCCCAAACCCAAGGCCATTCCCAACCAGTTTGAGTTGCTTCAGGCAGCAAATTTAGCTCCTTATCAGGGCCTGGAGCCTCCTTATTAGGAGCTTCTCTGACAACAGGTGCAGGGCTTGTCCTTGCACTATTTCAACTTACGTAACTGTTATTCTATTCAACCTTAAATGTTAAGATATTAATATAAATTGTTAGTCCTCCCTCTACCCCCTAGCCCCATATCAATCTCCCCTTCTCTAGAAAGTTAGTAAATTCTTTTACTCTATATCAATGCCTTCTATATTACTCCATTCATTTCCAGGTTCTTTATAAGATTTTTACTTGTTTCAATTTGTTGTTGGACCTGATGAGCAGATATCAGAGGCCTCATTTGTTACATCATTCTCCAATCTAAAACATGTAGCACTATGGAAAGTGTGTTACTAATCAAGGATAGAATTAGGAGAACAATAATAGGGTGACACAACTTATTCAGGATATCCATAGCAGTAGGAGACCATCCAAAAAGCACATCCCACCATTTATGTTCTCCATCCTTTTCCATTCTTTTTAGCAGTTCTTTTATTTTATCTACATTGTGATGAACCATTATCAAACTTCCTTGCCCATTGTTTTTGATATCCTGTAGTAGCAGAATTAAAACTTGTTACTGTAATAATTTATTTGTTAAAGTTAAGTTTATCCCAATGGGGACACACACCAATACATGGATTAATGTATAATTAATTTTAAAAATCTGATGGGCTGTAACTGGAGATGAATAATTAAAGTCACATCTAGTGATTTCAGTAAAATTACAAACACAAATATTCAGGTGATTCCTAGTGTCTACTTCCACATCCTCTACAGATATAGAACTACAAGCCATTATCAAACATACACAACCCTTACCAGTGTACATTAACATCATTTTAGGGTCAACATTTGGACAAACCTCAAAATGGTAAACTTTCTGGTCAGTGTCAAGACAAATATCTTGTGCACTGATGGTGTTACTCTCATGAATGAACCCTTGTTGTTCTCTCACAATGCAGGATTCTAGGTCTACTGGTTGCCATTCATTTTCCACTTTTTGGGCTCACGTCCTATGTTCCAAAGCATAGAGTATTATTGCATTGTAATTTAATCTTAATGCCAAAACAGGATCAATCACCTATATTGAAGTATTGCAAATGGTTAGCACAAAAGTGGTAACTGTGTTTGTAGTGGGATCATAGGTAAAGTTTACCATACTCCACTAGGACTGGAATTTCTTTTCAGCATCAGTAGCACTGTCCCACATTATTTTCCAGATTTCAGTGGGAAAAAACCCCTTCTTTGCCTTCTCTTATGATTGATGCAGTCAACAATCACGTCCACAACTGAGCCTGGATGCAGCTAGGAGCCAAAGAGATGTTACTCTGGAGCCCACAAAATGTGTTTACAATCAATTAATGATCTTCTATGTTTATTTTTTTCCCCAATTTGGTAACATTTTTGACAATAGCCACTGATTAATTTCTAAAGCCAATAGAGAAGATCATAAAGGCTTGTAATTTTGACAAACTGGTAGTGGTAGTAGCCAAGCTGTTCATTAGAATATCTGAGTCAATGCTATTCAGAACCCCCAATCCTGTTCCTGCAACACTGGTCAGGTCTCTTTGTCGTCTCTGAAAAGGTGGTCCATCCTTCGTAAGAGGTTCGTAAAAAAAGGAGAACATGCTGGTTGAATTTCTGAGATGTTGTTTCGCATCAGCAACAGAACCTGTTTAAGAGACCATTCCAGGTTAAACAGTGTTTGCTGTTGGCCTGGGTTTGAGCTTGAGTGCTGGCTTAGGTTGTGTGGTAGATGTAGGTTATGTGACTGTTTTAACAGGCCTTCTTATGGCATATATTTTAAATCTGAATGAGAGTCTAATAGTAGCATAGGTCCAGAGACAAACTACTTCCACAGTCTGTACTGAAGTAAAATTATACCAACAATCCAAATTACTGAGAATACAGGTCTTTGTGCTCTTATCTGTAGGATTAGTTGAGATAGTTATTTGGGAAGCTGGTTTATGAAATTTTCCTTCAGGTCTAAAATGGTAAACCAGGTTAGTTCAGGTGTCAATACAGTCAATAGAGTATATGGATTTGCCACCACTGGATAGAGGTCTTCAATTGATTTATTTCACAGAATCACAGAACAACCAGGTTGGAAGGGACCCATCGGATCTTCTAGTCCAACCATTCCTATCTAACACTAAACCAAGTCCCTCAAGACCTCATCCACCTGTGCCTTAAACACCTCCAGGGAAGGTGAATCAACCACCTCCCTGGGCAGCCTATTCCAATGCCCAATGACCCTTTCTGTGAAAAACCTCCTCCTAATCTCTAGCCTAAATCTCCCCTGGCGGATCTTGAGGCCATTCCCTCTTGTCCTGTCCCCTGTCACTTGGGAGAAGAGGCCAGCTCTCTCCTCTCTACAACCTCCTTTCAGGTACTTGTAGAGAGTCCATAAGTCCTGAAGCCCTTGGTATGATCCATTTGGATTATGGACAGATAATACGAGAGTGTTAAAATCAGACTCACATTCCTTTAGTAATCCCAATTGTAATTATTTTTCCGCTATTGGTTGAATTCTTTTACTATCTTCCCTCTTCAGGGCATATGGTTTAATTCTTACTGGCTGTAGTTGTTCTTTGATTTGACCTCAACAGGTGGAGCATCCTTTGCTTTGCTTTCCCAGCCCATACTGCAGGGTATGGTTCATGATTTCTTCACCTGGTTCATAATTTCTTCATCGACCTTTCCTCCCATGGGAACACTAGCTAGAGATAAGCTCATTATCTCTATTTATTGTTGATCATTTACCTCCACAGTAATTTCTCCTTTTTCAAATTTAATCACAGCCTCCAGTTGTTCTAATAAAACTCTCCCCAAGAGTGCCTTTGGGGAATTAGGCATGTACAGGAATTTGTTTCCCCAGTTTGTATTTCAGAGGTTTGTAAAAACACGCCTTTTTGCTTTGGCCAGTTGATCCCTTTACCATGATGTAGACATTTCTCAGGGGTATCAAAGCTTAGTTTAAAATGGAATGTGTTGGCCCAGTGTCAATTAAAAATTGTACCTTCTTTTGCTCTTTCCCTAGCTTCATTATAACCAGAGGATGCACTATGATGCATTCCACAGGTCTCCATCAGTCCTTTTTCTATCTGTACTTTCTGATTACCCTGCTCTCTTTCATTTCTTTTTCGCCTTTCCAGACATTTATCTTTCCAATGACCATATCTTCTACATATGCACACTGATCGTTGCCCAGTCGAGGCAGTCCTTTTCTGAGACTTCTTTCTTCCTCTTCCCTACCAAACGTTACCACCCTTCTTCTCTCCACACCTTATGCAACAGTACTTCCAGGTTCCTACCTTCTGTGGAACACAGCTTTTTGAGCTTACACCTGATATCCCCTGCTGAGTGACCCAAGAACAAAGAAACTAGTTGTTGTCTTCCTACCTCTGACCCAGGATCCAGCTGTGTGTTGCAGTGAATTTTGTCCCCTAATGAATGCAGGAATTCAGATAGTGACTTAAAAGGAGGTCGCTTAACTGTGTATAATACTCACCAGTTTATTGTTTTGGGAATGGATCTCTCCGTCCCTTTTAGAATCCACTCTTGATATGCTTGCAATCTTTCTTTATGTGCATTCCCGTTCACATCCCACTTTGGATCTTGAAGAGGAAAATAATAACATCCACCCCATCTTGTTTATAGTAATCTTTGGGCAAATCCCCTGCAATCTTTAAGACTATTTTTTTCTCTGTTTCTGTCAAACACTCCCATAATAATTGTAGACTCCACCAATTGGGGTCGTGCTGTTTTATAATAAACGAGAACGTGATAGCCTAATGTGAGGAAGACACTTTTGTCAGGGACCATTTTGAGAACCCTGGGCTCAAACTTGGTTTGACACAGATTCAAGATTGCTGTGAGGCAAATAAAGTTGCATCCCCATGACGCAATCAGAAACATGAGAATAAGAGGGAACTTTTCTTTATTGAGGAAGGAACATAACCATGGTGTTAGAACATTTCAGTAAACATGGAAAAGGGAAACAGAAGATGAAAGAGAGAAAACAGAAAGAGTTGTCTTCTGTGATCCAAGGTGTGATGGAAGGATGGTGGAGTTGAAAGAGAGAAGCTGAACTGGCCAGTTTTTGTCTGTCCCGGCTCTCAGTAGTCCTACAATTAGATAGAGAGTGATTATCACATTCTTATAGACCTATTAGGAGATTCTGGAAAAGGGTTTGGTGATTGACAACCCTTATAAAACTTCTCCTTTTTTTGTTTATCAGATACTCAATAAGCAATTAGGGTTGCTTCCCAGTGGGAATTCAGGGCTGCAGAAAGGACAAAGGCCTGCCCTCCAGCAGGACTTTTTATCATCAGCTTCCCTTCCTCCGTTTTCACATATTAGAGTGGGGTATCAAAGCTGTCACAAGACAATCCTCCACCTCTAGCAGAAATTGTTTCTTATCAGCACCTCCACTTAGACATCATCTTCCATTCAGTTACCAGTTTCTTCGGGCATTATTGTTGGGTCTGTGTTGGAGGTGTGACGATGACCCATCTTAAGTTGAGAAAAACTTTCTTATCAGTTCTTTATAACCTTTAGGTGTATGATTTCAATGGAGTACATGAGGTTCATAAGACTCAGTCTGCAAACAGATAGATTGAATCCCACCCTCTACTTAGCCCTGCACTACTTATGACATTGGAGTCCCCAGGGATATGTTTCCCATTCTGCAGTTCTTGACTACAAAATGGCAAAAAGACATTCCTTTCCATTTATAATTATATGTTTTGCATTGCAGCTTCTATTTTAAATTAGCTGTATACTGCTACAAAATGCAGTCACTAAGGTTAATATGGTCCGGCAGCTTCCAGTGACTTTCAAGGCAGGGTAATGTACTGCATCTAAAAGCAGTAGCAGCATTATAGTGGACTGAGGGGAAAGAAAATTTGCTGTATTTAAAGGCTTCAGAAAGAGATGAAGACCTTGTGGAATGCATGCAATAGTCAGTATGGAGACATTTGTAAGGCATAATTAATGTCTCCCTTGTAAACAGAAATTCAGAAGGATGAATAGTCAAATAACATGGTGTGTTGAGAAACAGTAATACTTTTCAGAGCTGACATAGAATTCATAGCAAACTATCTAGGATGCCTAAGAAATTATTTATGAAGGTGAATTTCTGGAATTTGTTTATCTACCTGAAGTTCTCCGAATGTGATATAAACCAGGAGTCTACTATGAAGTTAATATTTATTATGCAGATTGGTCTCAAAAAAGAGACCAAAATTTTCTGGCTCTTATTTTTTGAGCATCAGGGAAGTAAAGTTGTTTTAAACTCCCAGTCCTAATTTTTAAGATGATAAAAGTATAGAATAGTTAGGTTTGGAAGGGAACTTAAGGATCATCTAGTATGTAAATAATTCATGTAAATTTTTCCATCCCTTTTCAGTGTAATGTAACTTTCCAAAGGATGTTAAGAGGGTGGTGATGAACTACAGTTAATGAAACAGTGATGTTGGTGGTCATATCCATCGAGGAAATGGATCAGTAGGAGGTATATTTTGCTGAGATTAGAAAGTAACTAGCTTTTCATGAAAGCTGTGTTTCTCTAGGTCCTACAAAAGCCTGTAAATGTAAACTGGAACTGATGAAAATTGCCCTGATAAAATCACAGAATCTGTCCCTGTAGACCTTTCTGCAAAAGCCTACAGATTGGGTTGAACTATACCTGAGGTGAAGATAGTTCATGCAAGCCAGAAATAGAGAACTCCCTGTTCTTTCCTATTTTACTCTCTGCTAGATTGCTCTGTTTGATGAAATCTTATTAAAAGCCCTTAGTTTGTTGAAGGTTCTTTAAGGAGAAAGCATTTAATTTACTGAGATGAGTTAGCTTGAGAAGTTCTTTGCAGGAGATATATAAGAAATTATACGTATAGTCTCAGTAGTCCTTTAAGTTTTGGGAAGACGTTTCTTTTAATCTGGCTAGCACTGGTGACATTACAGGACCTTGGCTTGTTTATTTGTCCCTATACTTCCTCACTTTGCTTACAATAAAAATCTCAGTGGGAAAAGTGATTACTTGGGCATGGGCGAATTTCTACAGGATACTGAATCTAGAAGAACTTCCAGCCTAATGACTGACAAAAGCAGTCGTGCTGTCAAAGTGACTGTTTCAGTCCTGTTGCCCACTCTGATGCCCTGACATTACTGTTCATGCACATGTAGCAAGTCACCCTTCCTTGCTTTCTGTGGTTTCCTCTAGCAGGAGCTACATGACTTGTCCTGGATGCATGCCTAAATTTGAGGCTCATCATTATGTGACAAGATGATTCTGCCTAGCATATATCCTGATACGGAAGTATTTTTAAGGGATCCTAGGTACCTGAAATTTTTCAAGGGGAAAGGTATTTAAAAGCCCTTGTACACACCGGATGACAAATGTTTCAGGCAATCTAACATACTTGAAATTTCCCACTGAATGCACAGTGCAGCACCTTTTTTCCATGGTATTCTGGAGCAGTATTTTGAGATTCTAGAAAAAAAGATTTTGCATGTAATATATTTTTGGATATTATTTATAAGTTGCATTGATATATACACATTAGACCAGAAGGTAGTTCTAGCAGTTACTGCCTTCTGTTAACACAGAGAATCATAAGAAGGATATATCAATTAAAATGAAGAAGGGGAAACCAAAAACACTCTGGTTAGATGGCAAGGAGTAGGAATATATTCATACCAAAAATACTGTTTAAGAAATTGAAATCTAGCCCTTGTAATGCTAATGGAGTGGAAACTAATCTTCTTCTTATATCTTACCAGCTGGAGTGAAAGTGGGACAAAAGGAAATTTGAAGAGCAAGTAGCCAAGGATACTAAGGGCAATAACAATTTATTTGAAGTATATCAGAAATACGTAGCTGGCAAGACAGTCAGTGTTTTTACTAGACCATTAGACTGTGAAATGGTCAGTCGTGTTACAGGAACACTAAATAATAATTTTACCTCTACTTTTAAGGTAAAAGTTATTGTAAAATAAGTATTCTGTTTTTATTTTTTCTTACACCTATAGATAGGCAAGTAAAGGACTCAAAAATCTCTAAGTAAAAAAAAAAATCTCTAAGTAAAAAAAATCTCTAAATAGTAATACATTACTAAAATGAGATTATTGGCGCAGGAGTTAGATATACAAAAAAATAGGCAGCTGGCTGTAGCTCACCTGTAGCTGTAGCAGTACCAGAAGGTGTTAGAAGGCATCAGAATTGCATAATCCAAGCAAACAAGACAGAAGCAACGTTGTGATCTTCTGAAGCAGAGAAAGAGAAAGCTGCTTGCCACTGCAGGAAGTCGGCAGCAGACAGGCAGAAGATGTGGGGCGGATGACTTCTGGGCCCCTTAAACAACCATACTCTTACTGAGGATTTGGGTCTGCCTCATCCACTGCGTGCCCAACCCTGCCACCACCTCCCTGTGCTGTAAGCTGGGATGGCAGACCCTCTTCTCCCTGAAATTCCTTCTTGAAAACAAATATATCTTCTGAAAATTCCCTTCCTCTTGCGCTTACCTGAGTACTCCTAAAGAGCCCCACAAATTCAGATTTGAGGCTTTCAAATGTGGGAATCACCACTGGACTGATTTTTTGAATGCCTGACAAATTCTAACATAAGCGAGGTCTTGAGAGTTCCTGGATATTCAAGGTTGCTGAAATATTTGGGGTAATTAAATAAATAGAGGGAAGTGGCTGCTCTGCTCTGCTTTTCTTGCTTTCAGCCTTCTATGTCATACATCTTGTCATTTCAAGCCATTAATAAAAGTGTGGTCTTTTCTCTCTCAAAACACAGCAGTGATGAACAGTGCACGTGCTTGTTAAGGATGCCTGACATCCTTTGAATTGAACAGTGTGCTGTTTCATACTAGGAGGAACATGATGCTGGGCTAGGGAGCAAGGGGGCTAACAATCAATGATATTATAGCTTTAACATTTAAGGTTGAATAGAATAACAAGTATTTAGCACTAAGTTTTTAGCAACTATTTAGCTCAAGGACAAGCCCTGTGCCTGTTAGCAGAGACGTTCCTGATAACACACCTCCAGCCCCTGATAAGGAGCAAGACTTGCTGTCTGAAGCAACTCTAACTGGTCAAGAATGACTTTGGGGTTGGGAGGATCACCAAGGCTTTCTTCATCTCTGAGATCCCAGTCCACAACCACCAGGAGGCACATAACTCCTATTGAGTTGTAGAGTTTGTTTCCGCAAAACAAAGGAAAATGAAAACACTAAAGAAAGAATCAAAAAGCATATGGAAGTGCTTGTGATAAAGGGCAGAAAGGGTCTTGTCCTTTGAAGGAGATAGCACACCACAGCGAAAAGCACTGATATTTATTCTGTATTTTAGAAGGCTTTGATCAGTGCTATTAGAGCAGTAGAGGTGAGGTCCAAGGGTCTTGTTGTAGATTTAAAGTGGTTAAAAATAGGAAACAAAGGGCAGACAACACCAACCAGTTTTCAGCACAAAAAGCAGTTGATAGCAAAGTGCTCCAGAGGAGAGACACTAGGGCAGGCGTGGCTCAGCATGTCTTGTAATGACTGAGAAAACCAAGGGGACTAGTTTCAGGTAAATTTCCTGAAAATACAGAACGATTAAGATTCGTGAGGCCTGGGAAACAATACAAGAAACATCAAAAAGCCCCTAGCAACACTGATTATTGGAGAACTCATTGCTAGTTGAAATTCAGTTTAGGGAAGCACATTGCAAATTAACAGTGCACAATGAAAGGAACAAGTCAAACAACCTGAACATACTGAAATGTTCTGAAGCTAGTCACAACCACTGTTTCTGCTCTAGGAGAAAAGAGGAAATAGTTTTCACTGCAGACAGTCCATATTGCAGAAGCAGGAAAAACAATGAATGACCTGTATCAGGCATGTCAGGAACAGAATAACAAACAACCTAAAAATTCAGACACAAATTACATAAGATCATCTTCATCTTGAAGCCTTCACTGGCATCTGTACAATTCACATTGCTGAAGCCATAAAAAGGAGGGGTGCAGTTAAAGTATGATAGACACAGGAGAAATAGAAGGAGGATTGCCTTCTTCAAGAAATTTTAAGTTTGATGGTTATAAGACCACCTCTTCTTCTCCGTGTGATAGAAATAAAATAAATAAAGTAAAAACCACAGACATCGGGAGCACCAGAAAGTCCTGCTCTAGCAGTCTCTTGCATTGACTTTGACTGACCAGAAGGTCTCAGAGCTGCATCCCCATCTTGTGTGATCTTGGGGCAGTGAGCACAATTGCTGCCCAGGTTGTCCTACCACCCATCTCCCACAGCAAGAAAGAGGTCTTCTTTGCAGGTCTCAGAGTAGCATTCAACAGCTGAGAACTTGTCTGCCAAAGCACAGTTGCAAGTCTCCTACACTTCAGATATCAGCACACCTTTGCTTTGCACTGCCTTTCCACAGGGCCTGCATGACCCGAGTAACAGTTCAGCCAAGTAACTGCTTCTCCACAGTGAGCTGGTACACTTGGAAAAGGCTAGTTTCATGTTGATGACAGAAGGATGCCATTTCGAGTCCCTCTTTGCAAAATTCCTTGCCTCTGCCTGACACAGATGGATGTAATCATTAAAAACGTCCAGTGTGAGCCCAGTTGCTACATCATCTTGTCTGGGTTTTTCACAGTCCTGACCAATAAAAGTAAGGAATTTTCTCCTTATTGATGCCTTTCTACACCTCCTTGCTAAACAGTTTACTCAGATCTGTGTTGTCAGGTTGCTACTCTCATTAGTCCATTCACAGTGGACCATGGAAGCAGTCTGACAGGGAAGGATGGTCTGAAATGGTTTCAGTGTTCCTCAAAAAGCTCTCTTGGTCCTTTGTGGCGATGGGAGTCCATGCAGGAAATCTATCTCCTAACTTCTGCTTTCGTTCACACCAGGGTCTTTTTGGTTCAGCTCACAGACCACACATATCACTGAGTTCCCTCTTTCATGGTAACCATTCCAATGAAGTAACATGGTCTCAGCTGGGTATCACCTTTCAGAGCTGTGTAAAAGTCTTGAGGTAAATATTTCAAGTGGTTTATATTTTTAGTGTTAAATAATCCTAATTAAGTTTGATTCACTTGCTAAATGTATTCAAAATATTTTGAGTGTATTATTAAGATCCCTTGGCAGTGAACATGCCAATGAAGGTATTTTATGGACAGCATGCTTTAGCATGGGAAGGCAGGCTGTCATACTAGAAAGTCTATTTGATTTACCAAATCAGTTCCATGTATTGCATCCCAACCCCCTACACGCACCCAACAGATTAAAAATATCAATGTCAAAGCGAAAAGCTGGGATCTTAGAGAGGATGCATAATACAATTGGCTGAATAAATTTTTAAACCATGTAGGTGGAATGTTACTGACTGGGTGGCTGGCTTTCTTGTCACAAACTTTAGTGTTAATCACTATAGCTGTAAACAAATCATGTTGGTGTTATTCTGCCTTGCTTGTTATCTTGTGGGAAGAAAGGTTGTGAGGACCTTTAGATGAGAATCAAAGACCCAAAAATAAAAGAAGGGAATTGATATAATATGTGGAATATTTTGAAACTTCACGAAGTGGAATATTTCAAAGCAGAATATTTTGATTTAAGCCAAAGTACAGTTAAGTTTTGTCTACACAATTCTGTTTTTTTGAAAGTTAGATATAATATCCCTCTGATAGCATGTTTTCTTTAATCAGTGTTTTCCAGACATTGTTTATTCTTTGAAGATCGTCATGACTTCTGTGAAGTATGATCTGTGCTGAACAGATGTCTCTTCTTCTGTAATCACCTCTCTTTGCAGTATTTTCTATCCTAAAGCCAAGGTCAAGCAGAGAGTTGGAGCCAACCGTAAGTGAGCAAGAGTTATGACTGTTGTGAAGTTTCATAATATTAAAATCAGACCTTGGAAAGTAATAGAATATGCGTAAGTTTTCTGGGAAATTTTATACATATGCATGTAAGCAGGAAATATATTCTGTAATCAGCTTTTGTCTCATTGCACATGATTGATGGACCTCACTCCCTTGTGTTGCCCAGGTCCAATAAAGGATGCTTGCTTTCTGAAACTCCAAAATGAGTCTTAGGGGGTTTTCTTTGCAGCATTTTCAGCAACAATTTTAACAGTGTCCTACCTGCAAAAATCAGACTGAACATCAGAGGATTCATAAAAAGCATGTTAATCCCAAAAGAGACATACATAATCTTCTGTGGATTGTTTTAGGACAAATTTCCTAGGAAACTCATTTGTGCCACAGTCCCAGAGCTATGCACCTGACACAGCGGACTTCTTAGTCTGAGGAAACATCCCCCCCATCGCCATCTCTGCTGTGAACCTATCACTTTCTGCGTGTTGCCACAAAGCTTGCTATGCTGTGACTAATCCGTCCGAATGCTGCGGACCATGGTCTTGACCTTCCAATAAGAATATGTCTCTTTAATGCAATACCCCAAATTTCTTTCAAAGTTGTAGCCGATGTGGAATTTGCACTCATTCAGCTTGAAGCTATCTGTACTGACGCACCTACCACTGCATTTACCTGAATGATATTAGGTAGTCAACATCACTCCAGCCTTCCCAATACATAAAAAACCTGAAAGATCTGGCAGGTTCCTCCATAGAAACAGTGTTCATTCACTTCTATGACCATCTTGGTTACTTCACTGGGAAAAGGTCAAGTGGTTTTCTTTCTTCATTTTGGGAATTGCAAATGTGGGTAGAGAGGGCAGAGCTTTTCATTTCTATATGTACCATTAGCTGCACCTCCTGCAGTCAGTTAGGACTGGCTATGCCTTGTTTATATTCCTGCCTGGGGGCTTTTGTACACAGAGCTGAGGGTTTCTACTATACGGCTGCACTATACTACTGCATCTGAATCCAGATATAAGTTCTGTAATATTTGGGAAAAGCAAATGCCCCAAAGATGTAAATTTCCCATTCCTTACCTGCAGGTTTGTCCCTGCATCACAGTGTGCATTTCCGTTCAACAGCTTTCCTTATCTCCTCTCACTACTTCCTCTGAACTAATTAAAAGCAAGCAGTCCTTTTTGTGGTGTCACAGAAACTGCATAGCAAATGAGCTGAACCATGAAAGAATAAGCCATTATCAGAGTTGGTTGCAGCATAGCCAAACACTTTAACTTTTTCCAGCAAAGGGCATTTTTGTTAATAAGTATTAAAATCAGATAGTTATCATAGTTCTGTCAAGCAGTTATAATGATGACCTCTGATCTGTATGGCAGTGACTGTCTCAGACTGTGACATGGTTTTGACCTCAGTGAATAGGTTATACAAGGGCATAAAAAAAGACTTTCACTGTCACCAGAAAATCCCTTGGCTCTCGCAGAATGGCAGTGCTGAGTATATCAGAGTCAGTCATAACTACAGAAAATCCCACAATGGCTGAGAAACTGCCTCTCTAACATGTTAAATAACCAATGACAAAACAAAAGCCAAATGAGCTAGGAATTTCTTTATCAGTTTGTACACAGGTTACTAATCAAGTGGATACAGTGCTTGTAAGAGAAACTGTGTTATCTCTGAGAAAAAAATTAAGGAGCTGCTGGGAGAATCATATATACAATGTAGGAAGTCAGCTTCTAGGCTAATTGAGGGTTATTTGTATTTCTTTTTTCCCTCCCTACCTGCAGTGCCATTTTGAGTTGCAGAGTTCAAGTGCAGATAAACACTGTTTTGGAAGCATAAAACAGGAAGTCGTTTGTCCTTAGCTAAAGACCATGAAACCTCCTGGTTCATTTGCTTTCTCTTGCTCCAAATAAATTACAAATAGCTAGTAGTTTGTTTCCTATTTGGTATTTAATAACCCTGTGTGGAAGATGTGCTCTGGCATGACAGGGAATCCTTTGGTTGAGATACCTGCTCAGAAGAAGGATTGCCTTACTCACACTACCTGGGGTCACAGCTCCACTCCCAGAGATCCCCAGCAATGTATTACACAACACCTGTGATACAAAACAACATAGTAATCTCCTGCATTTCTTGCTTGCAAAACAAGCTGTATTGAAGGCAAAACAAGACAAATCAAAACTGATAGATGTGGACAAGTCTATTAGTAGTTTTCAGTTCGATCTTGGGACTTGGTTCATTTTGGGAGCTTTAATCCTTTTCTAGGAACACTAATACTGCTGTCAGAAAGAACCCTAATGGCCTGAGGGGTTCTTCAATCAACATTTCTTCTTTTGGAGTAAGAAGGATAAGTGGCAAGCCCTGATGATGTGGCACCTTAAGAAAGGATTTTTATAGTGATAAGGAAGGAGCAGAATGTATGACACGACTGTTTAGATCTGCATTTGAGACTTAAAAAAGGAATCCATATGGAGGAAAGACAAGCAAATCTGTCTTCTTGGGACTATAAACATGGGCTTAAATATATTACCCCCGTGTGAGCCTGAATAGTACTTCTTATAAAATAGTATCAATCAAGGTGAGAATCTTTTGTCTAATTCTGATTCTGTCTGAAAGTCAGTTGTACTGATTTACTAACAAACCAAAATTACTTAAACTACCAAGGATGCAAAACTAGTCCCTTGTCCAAAAAATCAGATTTATTTTATCCTTACTCTACACATGTTCATCATCCAAACTTACTTTGTTCTTGAGGAATAAGGAGTTATTATAGTAGTGATGAATGCAATATGATCACACTGCTAGGGGAGACTTGATGGTGTCACAGTCAGGCTTAAACATAGTAACATAGTTCTGGAGATGATCATCAAGAGCATGGGGGCAAAGGCAGTGCTTCTTCTGTTCTTCCAGTGAGAAGGAAGGGTTTATGGAGGGTTGGATGGATCTTGTAGGTCAAACTGTGAAGTTGGTGTTGGCAACAGGTTATGATCAGGACTGAGGACTGCTTAGAAGAAACACAATCTTCCCGACTATGAAGGGTAGAAGTATCTGCCAACAGGATGATTAACCTGATAAGGACAGCTTTAGACAACAGGAGAAGGAAACAATGACTCCCCAGGTAAGTGAGGAAATAGTAGGCGACACTGGCCAGCAAATGATCCAGAGTGATGTGGACAGGAGAGAACTTCTGATCAGTAAAACAGCATGGAAGTATGGTCAACTCCAGGTTATGTGTACAGACAATGAACTGCCTACCCAGCAGCATGTTGGGTAAAGTTCTCACATCTCTTCTCAGAAGTCAGCACAAATGTATGTATCCCTACGCATCCACATGGGTAAAAATAGGAGCAGTAAGTCAGTATGTAGCTGCAGGGCCGTAATCTCATTGAGATTATGGAGACATGGAGGAATAGCTCACACAAGTCAGGTGCCGCAATACATGCATACATGTTTTTTTAATACAGTATACAGAGAAAACAGGCAGGGAAGACAAAGAATGGGAGTCATCCTGTATGAGAGAGAGAAGCTGGCATGCATAGACCTTTACCTGAAGATGGATCAGGAGCCGGCAGAGAGATGATGTTGTAGTAGGTGTGTGCTACCTACCAGGTCAGGAGGAGATCACAGAATCATAGAATCATAGAATAGTTAGGACTGGAAGGGACCTTAAAGATCAGCTAGTGCCAACCCTACTGCCATGGGCAGGGACATCCCACTGTATCAGGTTACCCAGGGCTCCGTCCAACCTGACCTTAAAAACCTCCAGGGATGGGGTATCCACAACCTCTCTTGGTAACATTTTCCAGTGTCTCACTACTCTCATGGTGAAGAAATTATTCTTAATGTCTTCTAAATCTGCCACTCTCTAGTTTATACCTGTTCCCCCTCGTCCTATCACCACAAGCCTTTAAGCCGCTAAGTTGGTCGTACGGGATTTGTCCCTGGTGAAACCATACTAGCTGCTGTTAGTCACTTCTATGTCCTCCATGTGCTTTAGTATAGCTTTTAGGAAGGTCTGTTCCACGATCATCTCACGCACAGAGATGAGGCTGAGAGATTAGTAGTTCCCAGGGTTATCTTTTCTGCCCTTTTTAAAAATGGGCAAAATGTTAATCCTTCTTTGAGTCACTGGAGATTCTGATTGCCATGACTTTTCAAATACCATGGAGAGTAGCTTGGCAACCACATCTGCCAAGTCCCTCAGGACTCTGGGATGCATCTCATCAGGTCCCATAGACTTATATATGTTTAGGTTCTTCAGGTGGTCATGAACCTGATCCTCCTCTGCAGTGAGAGGAGGTTTATCCCCCTGGTCACTATCTTGTTTTCCCATAACCCGGGAGGGAAGAGGAGAGCAGTGATTGGTGAAGACTGAGGCAAAAATGTTGTTTAGTACCTCAGCTTTCTCCTTGTCTGTTGATACCTGATCACCATTTCCAGCCATGAGTGGGGTTACGTTCTCTTTGATCTTCCTCTTCAGGTTGATGTACCTGTAGAAGCCCTTCTTGTTGGTGTTCACTTCCCTTGCCAAATTCAGCTCCAGCTGTACTTTGGCTTTCCTGACCTCATCCCCATATAACTAGGAAGCATCCCTCTACATTACCAATCCCTGCTTGCACTGTCTGTGCAGTTCCCTCTTTTCTCTTTAGTTTAATCAGCAGGTCTCGGTACAACCATGCTCATCTCTTCCCTTCCCTGCCTGATTTTCTACACACAGGGACTGAGCACTCTTGCACTTTATATTGAAAGCATCCTTGAATATTTTCCAACTCTGTTCTCCTCCCTTGTCTCATATGACCTCGTCCTAGGGGATCCTACCAAGTAATTCCTTGAAGACCTAGAAGTCTGCTTTCCTGAAATGTTAGTGTCCTGTCTATGTTCCTTCCCTGTTCCATATCCCTCTGGACCTTGAACTCCATCAGCGCATGATCACTGCAGCCAAGACTACCTCCAATACTTAAATCACTGATGAATTTGCTTGTATTGGTGACCATCAGGTCCAGTATTGCACCTCCTCATGTGGGTGTCTTTATCAGTTGCACTAAGAAATCATCTTCAATTCACTCCAAGAGTATCCTGGACTGCCTCCAGCTTGTCAGGTTACTTTTCCAGCATATTTCAGGGTGGTTGAAGTACCTGAGTAGGATGCGAGCTTGAGATCATGAAGCCTTCTGTAACTGAAGGAAGAAGGCTTCATTGGTCACTTCTGCTTGATCGTGTGGCCTGTAGCATACATTGACCACAAGGTTTCTTTTGGTTCTATTGTGGTAGTTTTAACCTATAAGCTCTCAACCTGTTCGTGGCTCTTCAAATTCTATCCCCTTTCTGAGATAGAGGGCAATGCCTCCACCCTTGCTTCCCAGTCTGTCCCTTCTGAACAACCTGTAGCCACTGATAGCCACACATGGTCATGGGATTTGTCCCACCGCTTTTCTGTGATGGCAACTAGATCATGGTTTTCCAGTAGCACAGTAGCCTCCAACTCCTCCTGCTTGTTAGCCAAGCTTCGTGCATTAGTATAAAGGCACTTCAGCTGGGCTGCCAGTTGCATCTCCTTCCCAGTAGACCCTTTATTACATACAAGGTGTGTCAGGGAAGTGTCCTCCCTAACACCTGACCCCTGACATCCATCTTCTCAGTGCTTGTTACAGGCTAGTTTGAAATTGTCCCCCTCACCCTTCATATCTAATTTAAAGCCTGCAAGCTCCTGGGTGAAGACCATCCACCCACTCTGAGAAAGGCGACTCCTATCTGAAGTCTGTAGTCCTGGTGCCACATAGGATATCCCATTATCAAAACCCCCAAAGTTATTGTGGATAGACAAGACTTTCTTTGGACAACTGCAAGAATACTCACTTCCACAGGCTCTGATGTCCACAGGGAAATTGAACCACTCTGTTATCTCCTGCAGGGACAATGCAGCAGGTCACAAGCAATCCAGGAGGTTTCTGGAATGCATTGATGATAACTTCCAGAGACAGATGCCTGAGGATCTGAAGGGGAGGGGAACACTGCTCGACTTGATTCTTATAAACAACAAATAAATGCTAGAGGCTTTTGAGGGTTGGGTAGTCTTGTTTGCATGACTACAACATGCTGGAGTCCAGGATCGTGGGAGAAGGCAAAAAAACTCTATTGGAAAATCACAACCCTGAACTTCTAGAGAGAAGCTCTAAACAATCTGACTTGAAGGATCTTTTAATATATTGTCATGAAGAGCAGGATGGGTCAGGGACAGCTACTGAATTATCAAGGATCACTCCTTCAGTCTCAAGAAACTCAAAACTCCAACTAACAAGTAGTACAATAAAAAAAGGTAACAGGATGCCTGTATGGGTGAACGAAAAGTTATTTGCAAAACTTAGCCATAAAAAGGAAGCACTCAGGAGGTAGAAGCAGGGACAAATGACCTGGGATACTAGGTAAGCATATAAGGAACAGGGTTAGGAAAGCCAAATCCCACATGGAGCTGAATCTGGCAATGGAAATGAAAAGTAAAAGCAAAGATTTTACAAGTGTGTCAGCAGCAAAGGGACAGCTATGGAACATCTGGACCTAACGGGTAGTTGGAACAGGGACATGGGCTTAATGGCCATACACACTGCTGAGATACTGAACACCTTCTTTGTCTTGGTCTTGACTGGTCTAACTGACCTTCGGCAACTCCAGGCCCCTGAAAATGGTAGGTTTATGTTATGCAAGGATGATTTATTCTTGGTGGAGGTGGATCAGACTATGAAATAAACAGAAAGACTAGAAATGCCCAGATCCATTGGCCCTGATGAGATACACCCAGAGATGCTGATGGAGCTAGGTAATGTTATGTGAGGTCACTACTCTTTATCTCTGAAAGGCCATGGTGACTGAAGGAGGCTCTTGAGGACTGAAAGAAAGTATATGTCACTCCTATCTTCAAGGGCAAGATGGAGGAGCAGTGAACCACAGGCCAGCTACCCTCCTATTTATTGCTGAGAATATGATGGAGCATCTAATCCTGGAAACTGTTAGCAAACGTATGAGAGAAATGAAAGCTACTGGGAGGTATCAGCACAGATTTACAAAGGTGAAATAATATTTGACCCAGTTCATAGCCTTCTGTGATTAAAAAAGAGACTACTGATGAAGACAAAGCAGGGGATGTTGTTTCTGTGAGTACAACAAGGTTTTCTGCACTGTCTTCCACAAAACTTTTATTGACAAACTGATGAAGTGTGGGAGAGGTAGTCAATGCTGGGACATTTAACCTGGTGAAGAGAAGGATCAGGATGATCTTGTGAATATGTATGCAACAACTGATGCAGGGAGTAAAGAAAATAGAGCCAGAATCCTGTAAGTGCCTTCCTTGGGCAATGGCCAAAATGCAAGCCCCTGCTGGTTTTAATGGGATTGGGATGGGATGCAAGCTTGACACTACTGCCCACTGCAAGGGTGAGAGCCTCAAACCTGGAGGGTGTGTGTTTTCCCGGGAGCTCAGTCTGAGCTGCCACATTCCTCCTAGCAGTTGCAGAGGATGCAGCCTTCTGTTGGGTGGATATCATGGCTGGGCTTCCTGTCACTGACTGAACTTACCTCCTGAGCTTGAAGGAAGATTGAGACATTTCTGCGCGTCACCCTTCTGATGAAACCTACCTCTGTTAGCACACCCCTGCTAGCATGCTCTTGTTTGCTGTGGTCCTAAGGAGCCATTTAAATCTCCCGCAGCTGCTTCTGGGACCACCCAGCAGTGTCAGCCACCACATGGCAGCTGTTGTGACTGAGAGTCAGGAGTCACTCACTCCTTCTTCTCCATTGAGAGGCTTCCTTGCTCCACAGAGTGATATTATAGCCCTTAGAATAAGTGGTAGGAAGGGAAGTTTGGAAGTGACAAATTACATTTCTTGTCCACAGTAAATCAAAGCCCTATAAAAACCAGAATGGTACAGTGTGCTGGCTCATCATAACTCTTATTTGCTCTGACGTTATTTCAGCACCAGTCTGCAGATCTGACTGACATAAGCAATATTTGTTCTCTTTCTGGACAGAACGCATTTTGTTGTCAGTGGGGTTTTTTTTCCCCTTCTGCTGCTAAGAGGGAACAGAGTCTATCAGGTCTTGTTCTTGCATGGGACTTCTCTTTCACCAAACTGCAGTCCAGAAACACATCCTCTTTTGGGTTTCTTACAGACACTGAAATGTATACTATTTCCTCAAATTTTCCATCTTCTTGGCAACAGTCTTTGAAAACAATAAGGGTAGCTTAAATCTAATTTTCCTAAATTCTGCAATTCAGCATTAGGCAGTTACGGTTCTGTGCAAGATTCTCCTTCAGTCTCTACCTCCTTCTGTCAATATTGTGCTCCTGTGAATCTAAATCCAGGACATAATTTCAAGCTGAAAAATATCCTTTGCATATGCTCTCCAGCTTCACTTTGGGGATGTAGATCTTCTCCCTGAAACCTTCTGGGGTTTCTTTGGCCATTAACATGGCGTGAGGAAGAAGTTGGCCACCCATCATCTGCATCCTAGCTATTGCCTAATGAGATGGACCAGCAGATAAGTGTCCTTCAGGCTCAACAGTTCCAGTTCCCCACGCCCCTCACTTGAAGAACATCATCTGCAGTCTGCGGTAGGTTGTCCAGTTAAGGACAGCCTAGATTTTCAACAAAAATAGAACTCATCTTACAAAGTGAAGTGGGACTTAGCACATCTAAACACAGCCCTGCTCTGTCACACTTGTATCAGCCTGCAGGTGAGCAGTGCTACTCCACGTGGCTACCACCACTAAAAATTGACAGCATAGCTTTCAAATCTGTGAAGTTTGCAGCTACTCTCACTAATTTCCTTCCAGTTTCAAGAGGCATTTGGCCTCCCCAGATTCCTTTGTTGCTGGTGAAGAAATGTCAGTGGTTGAAGATCTACATTTCTCCTCATCAATTTTTAAACAGAGAATGTCACTGCTAGTGGAGGAAAATGCTATCTCCTCCTGCACACCCCCAGCTCCTGCAAACAGCACTGTTCAGGTCTGCGGGATAGCCTGTGTGATCGGTGATAGCAGAGAAGAGCTGGAGTGGGTCTGAGGGTGTCCTCAGAGTGAGGCCTGTCTGAAGATGTTTTCAATGTCTGCAACACCACCCATCTATGCCCTGATGGCACCAGAACCCCACTACAATGACAGCTCTCAGTATACCTTCCAGGAAAGGGTCATTGGGCATTGGAATAGGCTGCCCAGGGAGGTGGTTGATTCACCTTCCCTGGAGGTGTTTAAGGCACGGGTAGATGAGGTCCCGAGGGACGTGGTTTAGTGTTTGATAGGAATGGTTGGACTCAATGATCCAATGAGTCTCTTCCAACCTGGTTGTTCTGTGATTCTGTGAAATGTCTCACTTTCTCAGCAGCCTTTAATCCATTTGTAAGCTGTGAAAGTCCTGGGTAGCTTTTTTGTGTGTGTGACACTGAAAGCAGGAAGAGCCCTGTAAAAACTTGAGTTGTATCTTGTATGATGTGTTCTCACCTTAAAGTGATTTAACTTGGTTATTAGAACCAAGGTCCTTGGTACAGCTGAGCATTTGGCACAAGACCATTGTATGAGAAATTGTTTCTTAGCAAATGTGTGCTGTTATCCTCAAAAAAAAATATTCAAGAGTACTGTGAATCAATTCTGTATTTAGACAGGCATACAAATAGTAGAGTTTCTTGTGTTTCTCTACACCCTACTTAGAATTGCATTCATTTTTTAAAGAAGATTATAAAAGGTAAATATGATTTTTCTCTCAGCTTTACTGTGTTGAAGCAGTTTTCCCTTTATCCCTTTTTGTGGTCTATAACTGGTTCAGTTACGCAATGTAACTTTAATTATATGAATATAAAATTTATTTCAGATTTTCATGACTCAGATAAACATGAGCCTGCTGAGTCTGAAAACACTGCAAGATTAAACTCAGATAGTCTTGGAACCACAGTGAAAAGTGTTTTTCTTTTTTAATTTTAGGATTTATTTGTGCTTTTCCTCAGCAGCCTAGGAGCCCTAGTGCACCAGCCTTTGGATAATCAAGGTTTTCAAGTATGCAGTGAGGGAGACTGTATACTTATTGTAGGCTGTACAGCCCTCCCCTGCATTAGCAGTTCCACAGAAAACATCCACGATGTTTAAAGGGTAACTGTCTTACATGTAAGAAATGAGAATAAAAATGAAAATTATAGTTTCTGGGCCTTCTGCTAAAATAATCTATGTAAGCAAAACATGAAAGCACTATTGTGCCTGGGGAACTGATATTCTTTCCCTGTTGTCCTGTGCAGCTGTATTTGTGCTGCAGACTAAAGGGTTCAGTGCCAGCAAACAGCAAAACTGCCTCTGTACTGTTGCATCTACAAAAACCTTTTGCAAAGGATGAATTTTAAGGGGATGCAATGCCAGTCCATTCCAGTATTTCTGAGGACATCAGACTTATACACCATATACTTCTATTTTCACTGATGCTTACTTCATGAAGTGAGACACAGACATGAGATCCTCCAGAGAGACTCTGCATGAATAAGTAGGAGTACCAGAGTAGAATGGTTAAAGCTCTTTACCAGTCTTCACCAGACCGTGGTAAGCCTGGCAGACAAATACACAGTACCATTGACCTTAAATGATAGGTGTACTGCAGGTAAGCAATGTTACCCTCACCACTGACATACCCATGTAATCACAAATGCAGTTTTCTACTTAATAGATACTACCTGTTTTATGCTTTTATTTTCCATAGAGCTATTATTGTCTCTATGGTTAAAATGCAGTCCTTGCTTCAAAAACCATGAATGGGAGTGCTATACTGCCTTTGATTCTTTCTTCTGCAGGGCTCTTTCATTCTCACTTTCATGTCTCAACCTTGTCCTAGTCTAATATTTCTCCCAGAGGAATGGATAGATTGTCCTTGCTGTTTGAAGAGTCACTTGACTGCTAGGAAACATGAACAAATAATACTTCAGAATGTTGCATACATTGTACTGTGTTTCAAAACAGAGCATTAATATGGTCTTCCATTTGTGATGAGTAAGCCTCAGTAATTGTTTTTGAGTGTTGGATCTCAGTGCACATTTTAGACACTCCATTATCTACATCTCACTACAGTGTAGTACAATCATATACAGACATGTTGTATTTCTTCTCTGTTCCTCTTTTCCTTCTGTCTTCTCCCCTACTCTCCTCTCTCCAAACATAGTAAAAAAAAGAACAATAGTAAAGTTGTTAAAACTATCAACCACACTTTCCTGTTTTTGTGTTAAGGTTTATGCCACAATCCCATGAAATGCAGTGGTATGAGGGACATGAAGACTCCCATTTTAGGTAGACGATAAATAATACAGAATCATAGAATGCTTTGGGTTGGAAGGGACCTTAAAGATCATCTAGTTCCACCCCACCAGCCATGGGCAGGAACGACTTCCACCAAACGAGGCTGCTCATGGTCCCATCCAACCTGGCCTTGAACACTTCTAGGGATGGGGCATCTACAACTTCCCTCAGCAAAATCATAAAGTCAAAACCCTCTACAGTTTTCTGATAGTATCTGTTGCTTTCCAAGTAGCCTTGCAGAGTCCATAATGATCCAGCTTTTACCAAATGTGTTAGGAGACAAAGCAATAGTGCCTACTGTGCTTCTGTCCAGATTACTTTGTGGTCATTTAGTGCAGCAAGCATGTGCCATATTCTGTCACATACAAAATGATGTGGCTCTGTGAAAGAAAACAGCAGACTGTTTCATCCACAATCACAAGGCAGAGAAAAGTAACTATTTCAGATTTCATATTTGATTTAGTTTTTATCACAGAAACATGGTGGGATGGCTGTCCTGACTGATGTGCTACAATGGATGTTTATAATCTCTTCAGTACGGACAGGCAGGGAAGGAGAGATGCCAGTATGGCTCAGTATGTTAAGGAGGGTTTTGATTGCACAGAGTTCAATGATTGTGATGATAAGGTTAAGTACTTATGGATGACGATGAGGTGAAAGGCCAAAAAGGCAGATATCCTTCTGGTAGTCTGTTACGAACTATCTGATCAGGATGAAGAAGTTGATGAAGCATTCTGCAAGCAGCAGGCAAAACCTCACAACCTTTGTTCTCGTGGACTTCAACTTACCAGACATCTGCTGGAAATACAACACAGCAGTGAGTAATGAGTCTAGAAGGTTCCTGGAGTGTGTGGAAGAACCTTTATTTGATATAGAAGGAAACATTGCTACTGAGGAGGAGGGAAAGGCTTAGTGCCTTCTTCAGCTCAGTCTTTAATAGTCATACCAGTTAACCCCAGGAAATTCAACCCCTTGAGTTGGAGGACAGGGATGGGGAGCAAAATAAACCCCCCATAATCAAGCAGGAAGCAGTCAAAGACCCGCTATGCTGCTTGGATACTCGCAAGTCTATGAATCTGGATGGAAATCACTCAAGAGTATTGAGGGAGCTTGTAGAGGAGCTTAAAAGCCAATCTCCATAATTTCTCAGCAGTCCTGGTTAACAGGGGAGGTCTCAGATGACTGGAGACTTTCAATGTGATGCTTAACTACAAGAATTTGCAGGATTTCGTGCTCCAGCTGGATCCCTATAAGTTAATGGGACATTATGGGATTCATCCTCTCCTCTCCTCTTCTCCCTCGTCCCCTCTGCTCCCACATAGCTCTGCCACATTTATAGCTTTTGTCATGAGACTGTGCAAGAAACAAGGTGGTACATCTGACTTCCTCATGCCACCATCACTTGTCATAGCATTGTAGCCTGGAGAGAGCTGGGAATGAACACTGAACACAGCAATAATTGTCAAGAGGCTCAGATGTTTCTTGGGGCTGAACCAAAATCAAATGCCTTTTCATGTTATGTAACTAGAAGACTGGATGGACATTGAGTGGCCACCTAGATCACCTCACAGGTGAGGATCAAGTTAAGTTTATGCTGACAAAAATGAGGATGCAAATTTACGTGTAGCCTGTTCTCAAAGACCCAACATTAAGTCCTAATAAGAGCCTTTTTCTTGTGCCTTCCTGCTGAAATATTACATTTGTGACTTTTTGTTCTGTCCACCATGGCTAAGAAGAACAACATTTTCTTTTTCTCTTTACAAAGGAAGCTTATACTTTCTGTGATTTGTAGGGGATTTGCGGTCACTAACTGCAGGGGTTGGCCAGCCCTCCTTTTATGCTGTAGAAGACAATATGAGCCACAATGACATTCTGAAAACTTTACTGGTATGAAGATTTCGTCTTTATATGCTTTTTCTATGTAATTATATCTTTAGGAAACTACACAAGGTACTATTTTAACAGAACTTAATTTTGGATAAATGTTAATATTAAACTTGCAGTGTCATTGTTCTCCAAGGCAATAGGTCTGTGCAATTCCTTTCAGGTTGTTCAATATCTCTTCAAGAATTTCAGAATATAGCTTAGAATGTGTTGCTAGAGCACAATGATTCCCTATAAAGACTGTGTCATTCCAGACAAAGGGTTTGTAATTTCTGTAGGAGGAAAATGGTTTGCAACATGCTCTCCGCTGTGTTTCCTCCTGTAGTTGTTCTGTGAACACTAAGTCCGGTTTTGTCTTACAGAGTTTGAAACTGAGATTAACTACCTCCTGTTTAGGACAAGTAATAGTAATTCATGTTATTGTTGGTCACCAAAGGTTTCAGCTATACATTTCTGAGTGTCAGCTTCTGCCTGTTGACTTATCAAAGAGTATTTTCTTCAGGCTTATGTAAACACACTTCTCAACAATGTCTCCTTAAGGACCAAAGAAATAAAGGGGTAGAAAGTACATTTTTAGCTTTGCAGATGCTGGCCTTTGTCCCTGTGCTGCTCTTTCTTGTCAGCCTCAGTTCAAATATTCAGTTTTCCAGTTGGCCTGAAAATAATAAATGGAAGAAAGCAAGTGCTTTGTATCTTTGTATTTCAGAAATCTGGATTACATGTCAATGAGGTGACATGTGAGCTCAGAGACTGGTTTTCCACCATCCCTGAAAATTGTTGATAGTAACAGAATTATTGTTTTGAAAGCAACTACGAAAGAACAAGGCATATTTGATAGTCAACTGAAACAGCAGATTTCAGTAACAGAACAGCAATGTGGTCACTCCAGTACTATAACAACTCTGATCCTGCTTTAGGAATTTTCGTTATTGCATAGATTATGTCATCTCTTGCCATTCTAAGTAGTACCTAATTCATCAGTTGGATCCATTAATTTCTAGGAAACGGACTTCATGGAAGGTGTTACTCTGCATTAGTAGTTTGATATATTTTCATTGCAGAGCATGATGGCAAACCTTGATGCAATGGATGTGTAATCTAGCAACTAGTTTGTCATGTGTTTAGAAACCATCTCAAGATTTGTAGTAAGTTTGAATGTGTGGCTCTTCCAGGTGCAGCTGAATGTGCAGCTTACCTCCATTTGTTTTGGACAGTCTCAGCAAAGGTAACTTGGAAAGCAGTGAAATTAGCACCTACCTCCTTCTCTGTATCTTCTTTCCTGCAGACACAGTGTACTTAGTGCAACTGACAGCCTATCCAAACTCCTTGTTCAGGTTTATGGGTAAGGCCATCCATCACAAAGAGACAGGCAATATTGGGTCGTGCATTCCCACCACCAGCATGCTATATCTGGGCCCAGGTACAGAACAGAGATTTTTGTGAGGGGACAGGTAGTGAAGCAAGCAGAGTCTTCTCCTTAGATGCTGTATGTTTTTTCCCTTAGAATTGCATTTATGTGCTGTTTCTCATCAGCCCATGCGTCTCTTTTGTAAAGTTTTCTGAATCAGGAATATCCAGGAGGTGGCACTCTAAATACTGGCAGACCACAATCTGAAGGAACTGCTTTATGATAAATGCATTCCTTTTCCTCTGATTTTTATTATTACATTATTACATTACTTTCAAAGCCTCCCCAAGATAATCTCAAATGGTTGATTACATGAGCAGAGCCTGGCCCTTCCCACACTCACACTTATAATTGTACAAATCAGAAGGAATTCCAAGGAAGCCAGTGCAATTATTCCTATTTATATGGTGTGAAAACGATTTAAGAATCAAACTAACTGTATCTGGGTCTTTTTACATGTACAAAAGAGTACACTGACACTTTTGAAGTTTTATGTCTCTAGGACATCTAATAAAACTGCAATATCTCAGAAAATGCAAACTGTGAAAGCCACAACGAACTTTCCAAATCAGAGAAAAATCCATCATCCGATTGAAAAACTCTAGTCTTCAAGTGGTTGCTAAAAAATGCCACTAGCATTAAAAAACCCCCAAAATCTGACACATCTGCACATTATTTATTACACATAAACTGTCAGTTCTAAGCATGTATTGATGCAGAGGAGGGGGATATAATCTTGCATTTTTACATCAGATTTGTCCAAACTGCTAGGTTTTCTGCCTAATCTTCTGTCAAAAGAAAGTATTTATTATGTGGCAATGCCATTGAATTTCATAATTTTTTTAGGGTTTTTTTTCCTCTTCTTTCTGTATAGTGTCATGTATATGCGTTTTAACTTTTCCTTTCCTGGTGCAAGGAGAGATACCCACAGTGGTTTATACTATAAATAGAGAAGGGCTGTATTAATCTATTGTGTGGAGTTTGCAGTTCATGAGTACACACGTGTGCAGCATTTGAACATTACAATAAGTTTGTCCATGCACTTAAAGATTAGCAAATGCTACATGTTTTTTTAAAAAGTCTAATTGTAATATCTACTAACAGACAAACAGAAGAATGGATTTTTTTCAAAAAATTACACAGAGAAGGATAAAATTCTTCTGAGATATTTGCTGTGAGATTTAAATTTTGTATACTAGAGATCATTTTATTGGTAGGAGAATCCATCCAGCTGGTCTCCAAAGACACAGCAGTGTCTGGTCTCTGCAATGAGAGGTTGCAGATGGACTTAAAAAAAAAGGAACAAAGGTGTTAAAAAACATTAAATCTGTCACTGCCAACACCTCTGGGATCTCCTTTTTAAGAGCTTAACATGTGATCATGAGAAACATTCATCAACCTTTCATCCAGATAGTTTGTGTGTTATCTCCAAGAAAGAAAACACCAGACGGCTTCAGAAGAGTCATCAGAGATTTAATTCTAGGAACACCTAGTCTGTTTTTCAGTGCAAAGCAGGGAGAAGGAGAAGGTGAGGGACTTATCTCCCTTGGTTTCTTAAGCATTCAGTTATAGCAAGGTTTCAGAAAGCCCGGGAAGTGTAGAAACTAGTTTTCAAGAGTTTCAGCGTGTGAGGAGTCCAAGAACAGCAGTGTGTGAGTGGTTCTAAGGCTGTTTGAATCTGCTGGGGTCAGAGTGAGCAAAGCTCCTGTACAGCCATCTCTGTTCGCTCTGCTAACACTCACATCTATAAAAGACAAGTTAATTTTAATTTTCATATAGAAATTGTGTGAGTGTGATCAACAGCTCAAGTTTTGCACTGAAAGAAAAAATCCTAACATGAGCTAAATAATAGCTGTTAATAAATTACGAAAATGAAATCTTGCCATTTCAATCAACAATCACAACAGGAACACCTGTATTTTCACAGCAATAATAGGCTTTCATGGCGATATAAGTGGTTCACCTCGATGAGCTGATTGCATATTTTAAGAATAGGTAGGTCAGACCTGCAGAGAGTAAGTGAATGGCAAGCTTGAGTCAGAAATGCCTTTCCTTGAAAAGGAAGACTCTCTCAATAGGAAGCTATATTCAATTTGAATACTTCTTTCTGATAGTGTTTGGCATGGTTTTCTGAGCAGGAAAATAGGTCTGAAAGTTAACTAGGAATCTGCTTTCCTCTGTAATCAAGCTTTCCTCCCGGGACTAGCGCAATGGTGGAGGATATCCACTCCTAGGCAACTCATCCCAGCCAAAGGAAAGAGATCTCCTCCTCAAGAGCTGAGTGGTAGTCAGAGCCTATGCAAGATACGCTGAAGATCTTCCTCTCCCTCCATGTCCTATACACAATCCAATTTATCTGGAACTGCCGTTCCTTTCATCATATTTTGAGGTATGATTCATTTCGCTGTATCCAGCACTGGCAATGATGTTAATACAAACCAAAATTGTCCATGTCTGAAATCTGTAACCTTGGAATACCTGCTGTCAATGACTTTAAACCAAGAACACTATTGGACAATATCCTTTCTTCTAACTGGAAGGACTCCTTGGTCACAAAGGTTTTTAAAGTCAATAGACAAAGATCAAACTTTACATCTCTTTCTTTGAGACATGTTAGGGCAGAAGGTGAACAGTCAGATTAACAGTGTCCCTACAGAGGTAATATAGTGCAGTAAAAATGAGATAGCCTTTATAGGGACTAACAGGGCATTTTTAAAAGCAGTTTTTAAAAAGTAGATAGGCATCAAATACATCTTAGAAAACTCCTGTAGCATTTGACTTGTGGGACAGCTCCAGAGAGCGATGCAGCAGTGTGGTATAATAGATTTACTATGGTATAGTAGATTTATTAGACCATGTGAATGGCAAAATAAGCTTGATTTTTGCAAAAGAGAGCAGATGGCAAAAGGAGTGGCCAGCAACAGACAATGCATCTGATAAAACATATAGATTGGGTGGTCGTCTCACAGTCATATCAACTAAGGGGCCCTGGAAAGAGTCAAAGGCTTCACAGCCTGGTATTACTTCAGACAAAAAACACCACACTTAGTAACCCTGTGAGCAGTGTCTCTAAGTTAGAGACCCTCATTAGGCAACCAGATTCTGACTTGTGGTAAAACTGCATTTAAGTACACACACATAGTCTTGTAGACATAAACCACCGACCAAGTCTGGGACCAGAGACTCATCCAGCCATACCTAGATGTCTTCTCTGTGGGGCATTTAGAAAGCAAGGAGGTCTTTCTCAAACCTCATGGTGTGGTGGGAAGGCCTCCTTAGCCACTTGTCAAAATCTCACCTGTTTAACGTGACTAGAAAACAAAACAGGCTTTGTAAAAAGCTTTCGTTTTGCTCACAAGAAAAGTCTGGACTGAAGTCAATTACCTTCAAGTAAAGACTACCACATGGTACTGCTAACTCCGTCAGTTCCTGGAAAGTTAATTCTCTTTGTGCAAAGGCATGTTCCCAACTGCTCTTTCTTGAAACACAGCCCCAGACAGAGGGATTTTCACATCACTGAGAACGTGCCCACCACTTCATTCAACAGTGGCATATCTATAGAGCAGCCCAGTTGGTTGATATGCAGGAAACAGTTGAGGAGAACACAACCAAAAGGGCACACCAGTACAGCAACTGAAATATTGCTGCCAGCAGAGAAAATCACTGTGGTCAGAAGGAGAAGTCCCATAAGGGAACAGTGGAAGCTAAAGGGTTGCTGAAGCTGCATGGCCTGTAAGCTCTATCAGTTCCACAAGAGGGAACTGCAGGGTGGAGCCAGTCTTTGGAAATAGCCTTGGAAGGACAGGCCTAGAAGAATGACAGGTAGCAAAATGCTTTCTAGCTAATACACAGGTGGCCTTGCAGAAAGAAGGGTGAAATTACAGTGACCAAGAGGGGAGGGTGGAAACCATAGAATTGTAGAACAGTCTGGGTTGGAAGAGATCTTCATGATCATCTATTTCCAACCCTCCTGCCACAGGCAGGGACATCTCCTGCTAGACTAGGCTGCTCAAATCCTTGAACCTCAGCCTGGCCTTGAACACTTCCAGGAAGGGAGCATCCATACCTTCCCCGAGCAACCTGTTTCAGTGCTCCCTCCTCATCATCATGAAGAATTTTTTTTTTGTCAAAACCCTGAAGCTATTACAGTGATACCAGTCATGATTTTGTGTATTTATAGCCTAGGTCCGTTGGATACTGATGAGCCCATCACTGCTAATAACTGGAAAGAGGGATGAAACAATTACCTGAGTCCCAGATTCCCCTACTAACCATCCCAAGGCCTTAAAATCTCTTTTGATCACCCTTGGGCTACGTACTGCACCTTCATCATCTCCCACATGAAAAAGTAATAATGAGTAGTAGCCTGAAGGACTTACCAAACTGGGGAGTTTCCTAGTAATATCCCTTACTTAGGCTTCTGGGAGGCAGCAGAGTTCCCTGTAAGTAAAGTCTGCTTGACATATTGGACTCTGTTCTTTCCAGCAGGGAGTCATAACCATGACTTGTATTTTCCTCCTTGAGGCAGTTGTAGTAGAATGGTGGGTAGCTTATTCTAGTCTTGGCCCCTCCTCTGACGTGGATGAATTGCCATCCACATTATTCTCTGGTCAGTCTTCCACTGCTAGAGCCTCATATTTGTTGTGGGGAGGCATGGGCAAGGTGAGGTTTTCTTGCTGTCCTGTTTGTGGAGTAGTTTGAATTCACTGCTTCCTTTTAAGTCCCTGTCTACATTGTGATGGAGGAGGATATGGGATCCCTCTAAACAGGGGCTTTGTCTGGTGACTGTCTCTGTTCACGTTTCAGGGAGCTTAGAAGTCTGTCTTTAGCTCAGACTCCTTGATGCTCCTTAGCCTATCTATTTCTTCTCACAGCTCTGCCACCAGGTTGAGGAGATCTTCCACCTGATCACACCTTACACAGCTGTTGCCCCTTATGTCCTCTGTTTCCATTGCAAGCTGGTGGCACTTCCTGAAGCCTAAGACTTGGACATCTTGCATGTTTTCCTGGTAACTCAGTCTGAACTGACACATCTCTTCTGGCAGCTGCAGAGGATGCAGCCTCCCACCAGGTGGATACCAAGACTGGGCTCCATTTCACTGGGAGAGAGACTGCTCCTTACTTGCTCACCTTGCTTGTGCCAACTGCCTCTCTGTGCCTTTCTGGTGTACCATGCCCTGTTTGCATGCACCTATTTGTCACACTTCCAGTTGCTGTACTCCCTATGGATGGCTTCTTCATGGCAGGGGGCTGGCCTTGCACCCTTCCCTCCATGCACGATGAGTCAGCATGGTGTCAGAACTTGGCAGAAACTCACATTTCACCATACTGGAGAGGTCTCAGGGGCACTCTCTCTCTCACTGGGCTTTTCCTCTTTGAATTTCTGGCCATGGTTTTACTATTTTCAGGGAGGGTCCCCTGGCATGATCATCATTCTCTGAAGCCTTTCACCTTGGTGAAATCACCAATACTGGTGGTGATCCTTTCTTCTGAAACCCCACCCAGTGAGGATGGAGAGAGGAAAAGATAGGGAGCTTGTCTTGTTTGAACATAGATGATACAGAGTTGTCCAATGGTTTCATGGCTCTGTTTTAAATACAACTGCAGGCCTTCTGCATGCTGAGCATAGCTCTGCTTCCCACAGCTTAGGTTTCCCTATCCCTGTCAAACACCAAGCACAAACATCCCCTGCTTGAGAAGAGGTAAGCAGTTGTACGGTTAGGTAATGGAATCTGAATCCACGTGAAAGGATGGCATTGGCAGACTGATATTGATCCCTGCTGTGAAACTGAAGTCCACAGCTCATTAAGAAAATATAACTCTCGGTGTGCATTTCTGGGAGCCGTAATGAGGCGTCCTCCCAGAACAATGCTTAGTAGCAGCAACATGATGTTCTGGGACAACTAGAAGTCAGGATGTGAGCATCACGATATCACAGGTGTCTCTCCTGTCATGTAACATACAGTTAGGCTTATTGCCTGTGCCAGTTTGCTCTCCAGTCCCATTTCCTGAAGATCTTACTACCTTCTGTGTCTCTGTGCCTGCAACAGGAGAAGGTGAAAGTTGCAGCTTTCCTTCTTCCAAAACTGGTTCCCTCGTTCAGGCTCCTCAAAGAGCTTATTAGGGAAATCCTGGCCAAGGGTAGGAAGACTGACATTGTCTCTTGACTTGGGAGGAGGCACTAAATCCAGCAAGGTTTGGAAACAGTTGTCTAAGGTGATTGGAAGAAGAAAGCCTAGAAATCTACTCTAATTCTACCCTTTCAGCTTGTTTATGCTTAACATGCACTACTGCAAGAAGGTTGTTGCAGACACTGCCTACCTTTGTTTCAAATGTTACAAATATGCTGAATCCAATGAGAAGAAAAAAATCCCCAAGAAAGAACTGCTGCTTTTGCTAAGAACACAGTATAAATATGGTACCCAAGATTATGCAGTTACACAGTGTAAAGTTTTGGTGCTTGACTATCTCTTTCACTTCTGCTTAATTGACAGGGAAGTTCACTAAGAATCCTTGCTCAGCCAAAACAGCAGTAATGTTAGTCATGCCAATGAGACACAAGTGTTGTTGCATCCTATTGTCTTCACATGGGATTTGAGATCACTTCAGCTTGAGTTAAGGTCCTGACCAGCTCTCTCCCTTAAGGAGTGGGTCATGCCCTCATTTTTTATAAATCAGTCTCATTCTCCAGTCAGCTGAGCAGCTCTGGAGAAACAACGCTGTAAACCGTGCTTGAATCTACTCTCAGGTCTGTTTTAGTGACATAGGCTGTGGACCAGGTTTGCTGATAGTGCCAAGGCAATGCTGCTGAAGTGAGCAGAGCTGTGTCAGTTTACATCAGCTAGGCACAAGGCCCAAGTCACTCTTTTCTCATATCACAGGAAAATGTATCTTAATGCAAAGACAAGCCCAAATCCACGGGACTTGTGAAATGTGGAATAAACTCTCATAAAGTTTGCTTACCTTAAAACTGGAACAGGGTCATTACATGGGCACTGGAACAGGGTCATTGGGCACTGGAACAGGCTGCCCAGGGAGGTGGCTGATTCACCTTCCCTGGAGGTGTTTAAGGCATGGGTGGACAAGGTGCTAAGGGGCATGGTTTAGTATTTGATAGGAATGGTTGGACTCAATGATCCGCTGGGTCTCCTCCAACCTGGTTATTCTGATTCTATTATTCTATGAAAGTCATGGTCCCTCTCCTTACTGCTTGACGTACATAGCTCTGAAGCTTTGTTATAGGTTCAGCAGTCCCCTCTACTTAAACTAGTGTCCCTCTGGGAAGGAGATGAATTTTCAAAAATGTTTCATTTTCTAGAAATTGCAAGTAAAATTTGCTTTTTTATCTTCCTGAAACTGCTGCTACTGAAGATGTCTGGCAGACTGCCGTTTTCAATAGAAGCAGGCAGGACTGCATTCACTGAGGTGGGTTTTGGGGCCCACGTGATCCAACAGCTATACACAGAAGCCAAGAGAGTAACCTCACCATGCACCACATACTGTTTTTGTGATCAGAAAAGAAGTTTCCTTCATATGCTGTTCACATGACCTCTTCAAGATCTCAGTCCTCTCACAATAAGGTAGCAAATATATCTGGGCTAGGAAGAAGGGAGCATGGGGCAAATCATCCAGTCTAATCCAGTCTAGTAGAGCTTTTTTGCCCCAGTTCTGAAAAGAGTGAGATTGATAGGCAAACCCATCTACATTCCACCTCTGAATGAGAAGCTGCTGTTGAGCCTCCCATTGCAATTATAGGGGGATTTTATCTATGTACAAAATGTTCCCTCTTCATTTTTTTTCCTCTCACTCTTTGTTTCTCTCCTTGACACAGGGCATGATCAATATTTAATATCTTTCCTTATTACACTCTCCACTGCAGCTGTGGCTTTTTTACCACTGTTCCTGTCTGTTACTCCTCACCAAAAATCAGGGAATATTTTGCAAAAAAAGGGTATTTTTGAAGTCCACTCTCCCATTTTTTTTTGTTTGTCACTTGAATGTTTGGAAATCTCCAAGTCTCTCTATATAATCCTCCTCACTGAATCTCAGTGAGGGGTTGTTTTTCTCACAGCAAAACCCAGACAATGAATCACAAAGGTGAGATTTGGCTCAACAAAAGCACTGACTAGTTTATGTCAATAGCAGATGCAGTTTTATAAAACAAATGGAGCTTTCCATCTCAAGGGAGCAGTGGGTTGAAACATTTGTCTGACAAAAACCAGTGTGTATTGGGTTAACCTGTGTATTGGGTTAATCATCCAGAGTTTTTTTGGATGATGATTATTTATAAAAACAGCTCTGTGACAAAAGGGTCATCTGTCAGAACTTGTACGCTTCTGGTGGTCTCAGCATCAGACTCTGCTTTTTGCTCTTGTGAAGCACCCTGCTGCCTAAAGATGATGCTGACTCACACCAAATAACAAAATTGAGAGGTGAAGATTTTTTCCCCCCAGGCACTTCTTCTGACCTCTTTGACCCTTACAAGTAGGTCGTTTCATTAGCTGTTTTGTACAATTATATCTTCATAAATATGTGTGCTTATAAAAATGCATTTACTCCATGATATACAGTGACTTGCATACTATGATTGTGGGGATTTCCACCTCCTACAAAGTGGTTTGTATGGTTTTTTTCCCCCAGAGCTTACATCTAGACTGTTTGAGCTGTGAAGAGATGAATTATTTGTTTTGGGAAAGCTTAAAAGAGTTCAGTTGATCTTCTTGTAGGTTTCTATTATTCTTTTAGAATCAACATAGTCATTTAACTATGCAGCTAAATATTATGTAATTCTTTATCAGTTCTGAAATAGTAAAAGATTCTCTATTTAATAAGGGAAAAATTAGCAATATGGAATAACAGAAGTGAATCCAAAATATTACATATTATTTTGGTCTCCAGGAGGTAAAAATCAGAAAATAGGCTGGTTTCCACCAGCTAAATTATTTGGTCCATTGAATTTCTCCCTGTAATAGGTTGAGTTGAAGACCTAGAAGTACAAATGGACCAAACTCAGAAAATAAGAAGGGGAATGAAAAACCTTAGGAAAAATCATTCTGCTACATTAAGAAGGGTCTAAAGTACAAACAGTAACAATACTTTCCAAGTGGTACAAAAGGGGCAGGAAAGGGGGAAAGGAATAAGAGAGAGGGGTTTGAGGAGGGTGGAAAGTAGTTGATGTTTTCTACATGTACTTCAGCAAGACTTTTGACACAGTGTTCCATAACATCCTCAAAGGTTAGGTGAATGGATACTGAGGTGGAATGAGGACTGGCTGTGTGACAGAGCTCAGGGGATTGTGGTGCAGAGGCTATTAGTAAGATTGTAGCCAGCAGTGTTCCCTAGGAATCAGTACTAGTGCAGTCCTGTTCAGCATATTCACCATTGACCTGAATGAGAGGACAGTGTACCATTCAGTGAGACCCAGATAGACTGAAGAGTTAAGCGGAGAGGAACCTAATGAAGTTTCTGTAACAGCACAGGTTAGTGGTTGACCTACCAGACCTACTCTGCAGAGAAGGATCTGGGAAGCCTGATGGATGACAAGATAATCATGAGACATCCATGTGCCCTCATGGCCAAGAATACCAAAGATATCCTGGAGTCTGTTAAGGAGAATGTGGATAGCAGCTAATGGAGGTTATTCTCTCCTTCTGCTCTGATCTACTAAGGCCATATCTGGAGTATTGTGTCCAGTTCTGGGCTTCCCAGGTCAAGAAAAACAAGAGACACTTGAGATAGTCCTACTGAGGGCCACAAAGATGGTTAAGGGACAGGAATGAGATCCTGTGAGGACATGACATGATGAGACACCTTAGTCTGTTTAGCCTGAAATAGAGAAGACTGAGAAGGGATCATATCAATCTTTATAAATATCTAAAGGGTAGGTGTCAAAAGGATATATCCATGTACTTTTCAGTGGTGCTCAGTAACAGGACAAGGATCAAAAGGTACAAACTTGGACACAGGAAGTTCTTCTGTACATGAAGAAGTTCTTTATCGTGAGGGTGGTAAAGTGCTAGGGCAGGCTGTCCCAATAGGTTGTGGAAGCTGCTTCTCTCGACATATTGAAAACCTGTCTAGATGTATTCCTGTGTAATCTGTTCTAGGTGCACCTTCTTTAACAAAGCATTGGAATTGATGACTTCCAGAGACCCCTTCCAATCTCCACCATTCTGTGACTCTCTAAGTCCATATGGTACATGACCTGCCACTGCTGGACCTACGGACTTCACCAGCTACCTTCATATTTCTGTCTCGGCTTCCTTAGGCTGCCAAATCAAGATGTGCCCCACATCAGAGTTATTCAGTCAAGGAATGTGTCCTGTGCTGGTGTCTGTCCAGTGGTTCTTTGTCTTTCTTGAGCTGCAGAGCCCACATTCCTTCCAGAACAAACAAAATAGGTCCACTGGAACATCTTTAAAACTGCCTATGAGAGGTGGAGTTTATGTGTTCATTGCTTCAAGATATTGAAGGATTCAATCATGTTGTGAAGCCGTGAGTCAAAGTATTTATGACTTAGATTTCCAAAGTAATATAAGACAGCTGGAGAACTAGCATCCATTTATTTCAGTTAAAGGGGTTTCGGTAATTAATGTGTCTGAATAGCATCACCATATGAAGCCTTCCCTAAATCACTTCCAATGTGTCCCCAAATCTCTTTTGCCTCTTTTGGTGCTTTTTCCCCAGATACACTAGCTGTGTAAATCCCAGACTAGGTTGTATTACCCTCCTACAGGAAGCAATGCACTGAATGTATAATATTTTTATTGTCTTTGACTATTTCTTCAGTTCCAAAGCATGAGTTAGATCAAGTGTAGTGACTACTTTTTATTTCACTATTATTGTTATTGTGCTCATTGCAAGGACCAAGAAACATTCAGGAGTGGTGGGAGGATATGTAGCCTCAAAAATTTGGTTGACTTATTCTGAAAGGTGTGTTTTAGCATCCACAGCAATAAATGAATGGATGACTTTTCCAACTGTTACGCTTTTGGTTTACATGTCAAACTTCAAAAATTTTGTCTTTAAAATAAGAGTTGTATGTTTTAGGTTGGCAAGAAAGATTGTCTGGTTTCACCCATTTACTAGTTAGGTGTTTGTAACAAAACATACAATGAGATGAGTCATGACTCAGTCCTAGTGAGCTTTTTTGTACGCCAGACATAGTGCGCATTTGTGTTTTCCTTTGAAGTTGTGCAACATCGACCAAAAGGGACTGTTTTTATACTTGCTGTTAGCTGGAGCTTTAACGTTTTTTTTTTCTGATCTATTTTGTCAATGCAGGTTGCCAAAGTTCTTCATCAAATGAACCTGAAACATCTCACAGTTCTGATTTTGGACTTTATGGTCTTGCTTTTAGAAATTCTTGCACTAGATTGTAAATACTAGAAACACAGAAAAGATGTTTTTAAAAGGATTTTGTTTTTAAAAGAGTGGATAAGACTAGTTGTATTCAGACTACTTTAGAAAATGAGGAGGCCAGCACAGCAGTACTGAGGTGCTGTGTGTCTTTTCAGTGCCAGCCAAGGCTTTTCTTAAAGTAGTTGTGAGGACTTTTACATATTTTGGGCAATAAGGATGTTTATATGAGATAAAGGATGTCATGCAATGACATGAGTTATAAGTTATATCAGAAAGCCAAACTCGTGGTTTCTACTTCTCTTTCAAATGTATCCACAGCCTCACAGTCTGTTGTAGGTTCAAATCTCTATGTGGGTGGAGAACATGTTGGCTGATGTCTGCAACTAATGCAGTGTGTGGGTGGAGGTGCATCTACACCAGCTTAGGCCTCGAACTTGGTGATCCACACATTGGCCAGAAATTTTCCCCTAAGGTTGGTTATTATTTAATTCTTCTGCATTGACTTTTCTGTTAAGTGTCAATGTTTACCATCCTGGGAGGTGCTATGTTACTCCAGATTGACTACCAGTCTAAAGCGTCTGAACTCATCTGTGTTCCATTCTTCCTCTTTCAATGTTTTTCCCAAACATCAATGCCTTCTGCTACAGTGTTTGAGGACACTACTAACTGCCTTTTCACTAGCTGAAGTTTCACCACAGCTAAGTTACCTCCCATAGTCCTAACTTGCTTGACAGCATTCTCTTTTCCTCCCTGCAATTCCTCAGCTGTCCTAGGAGGAGCTAGCCTCCCAGCGGTTGCATGTTCCCTCCTCATGTCTCTGGCTCTGTGGCCAGCACCATGGCCTCCACTTATAAATGTCCTCTAGCCAGGGAATCTGCAATTATTATGCATGTATTTATTGTTGTGTTTTGGTGAGACTTACAATTTTCTCTCACTTATCCACCAATATCAGCTCTTTCTTCTCCTACCTTGGGCTACACTTACATGCCTGCATTTATTCATCAAGCTGTCTTCACAGTCCTTTGCCTGGACCAGCAGAAAACAATGAAGCATTTT
Source organism: Coccyzus lansbergi (assembly GCA_033558105.1). Classification (NCBI taxonomy): domain Eukaryota; kingdom Metazoa; phylum Chordata; class Aves; order Cuculiformes; family Coccyzidae; genus Coccyzus; species Coccyzus lansbergi. Next base: position 1,142,857 of record JAUMJK010000468.1, read on the forward strand.
CATGTAAGTTATCATAGAATCATAGAATAACCGGGTTGGAAGAGACCCATCGCATCATCAAGTCCAAACATTCCTATCAAACACTAAACCATGTCCCTCAGGACCTCGTCTGCCCGTGCCTTAAACACCTCCAGGGAAGGTGAATCAACCACCTCCCTGGGCAGCCTATTCCAGTGCCAAATGACCCTTTGTTTGAAAAACTTCCTCCTAATGTCTAGCCTAAATCTGCCCTGGCAGAGCTTGAGGCCATTCCCTCTTGTCCTGTCCCCTGGTACTTGGGAGAAAAGGCCAGCTCCCTCCTCTCTACAACCTCCTTTCAGGTAGTTGTAGAGAGCAATGAGGTCTCCCCTCAGCCTCCTCTTCTCTTGACTAAACAACCCCAGGTCTCTCAGCCGTTCCTCATAAGGCCTTTTCTCCAGCTTTTATGATATTACCTAGGCAGCTGAGGTACAAGTGACTCTGCACCAACAAAGCTGTGCACCAGGTCTATGCTTCTGAAAGAAAACCAGAGTAGATTATTTCTCCAGTGATGCACACAGCCCATTTTTAAGATTTCTACCTCTCTACCCTTTTAGGTGTTTTGCTATTTAATAGCACTGACACTTTGACTACCTTAACCTTGCAAATCTTCTATGATGTGTTTTAAATCTCACCTACAGATTAATGGGAAATTAGTGCTTCTAAGTCTGCTAGGGTTTTGGAAAATCTGACCTATTCTTTGTGAGTTCTCAGTGGAAGGGACTACTGTCAGCTGTAGACCACTGGGACAGGACACAGCAGATGCCTTGCTCCAGCACATGGATGTTCCAGGCTTGGTTTAAGTTGCATCCTGGAGGAACAGCCTGAAAATCCTTGCATTGCTACAGCCTGTGTAGTTTCACAACTAATCAGTAGAGACTTCTTGTTCCTGGAGTTTTCAGGATTTCCCTTGAAGGAGTAACAGGTACTGGGATTTCAGAAACACAGGAACTTTCTTTACCTTCCTGCCACTGAAATCAAAGTGGTTTACCCTTGGAAGCAGTAGGAGAATTAAGCTCATACTGAGCTCTTTTGAAAATTCCACTCTTTAATGAAGAGAAAAATGGGATGTTGATGACTGTGTTCTAAAAGCCCTTCAGAGAAGATGGAATTTAAAAAGCACTGAAGAGATCAAATAGAGTGCTGCAGTTGCCTGTCTGACCTGCCATTTCATCCCCAGGTAATAGCTTTTCCTCTGTGAATGATACTTATGATTGCTTGTGATATACTATGCCTCATCTAGTCAACATTAATGTGACAGAGTAGAGACTACAGAAAAGCTGGTAGTATGCAGTAACTGATTTTGGCTGTTGTGAATTTATCTTTGTGTTACAGCATAATAACAGAAACATAGTCCTATTCAAGTGATTAACACAGAGACAGGCTAATTATCCTTTTTATTTTCCTATGAACACAGTGGTTAAGTGAGCAGTCATATCTCCCTAAAAACAGAAAATAATTTAGAAAAAGCAGGTGTTACCTCTTAAAATACACTCAAACAAAGCACACGTTATATATTAATTTAGAGAATACTTGTCTAGGTGGAATGGTTCAACTTGTTTTCTACAGGAATATAGGCTAAACCGTCATACAGGTAGGAAAATTTAATGACACCCTATTCTTCCATTATGAAACAAAACATCCACCCTTTCAGAACCCAATTTTCAAGACAGTCAAGGATAATGGGGCCCCCACCCCCTGAAGTTTTGCTAGTAGTAACTGCAGGAAGGGTCAAAGATATTGAGTCCCCATGTTTACACTATTTAATAGAATCATAGAATGGTTTGATTTGGAAGGGACCTTAAAGACTATCAAATTCCACACACATACACACACACACACTGCCACAAACAGAAACATTTTCCACTGGGCTGTATTGCTCAAAGCTCCATTCAACCTGACCTTAGGTATCCATCATGTTAAGCTGGGAATTTGCCCATTTTCTACTGCCCAAGTTGACTTTTGCTTGTAGTACTGTTGCTTGTAGTACTGCCACTTACAGTTCTGCTCAGACTGCCCTTTTCCTCTTTCCTGATCTTCCTTGTTCTCAGCTCTGTACTTTGTCTTCTGCAGGCTGATCTGACTCTGAGTTTTGTAACACATGACTCATGCGCTATTTCTCACTCTGGCACACTTGCAACCACCATACTGCATAGCATTGTGTTTCGTTTCCAGTTAAAAAGCAAAGAGAAGAAGGAATACCATTTCAGTGGAGGAAGTCCAGAGCTTCTTGACATCTCTGCTATTTCATTTGCTCTCCCTGAGTAGAGGAGAGACAAGAGAAAATCTTGTTCTTGGCTTCTGATTCTTTTTAAGGGAGGTGAAACAGCTGCCCTGGAGAAAGGTTCACTAGTGCTTGTAGTGTTGGAACAAGACTTCAAGATTTAAACATTTACATCAGTCCATGTCTGGCTTATCCTGGACTCTAGCTCATGGAAGAGGGTGTGTAAATCATCTTTGCCTTCCAACTGTGCTCTGAATGCTTTTATGGATCAAATCCAGCTCATGGTTTTTTAGATAAGCTTACAATAAGCTTTAACAGGCTGTCCAGGGATGTGGTTGAGTCACCTTCCCTAGAGGTGCTTAAGGCATGTGCGGACAAGGTGCTCAAGGACATAGTTTAGTGTTTGATAGGAATGATTGGACTCAATGATCTGGTGGGTCTCTTCCAACCTGGTGATTCTATGATTGTATATGTGTGAAAATACCTGTTGCAGAGGCAACACTAATGCTTTTTAGTGGGTGGAGCTGTTAAAAGAAAATTTTATAGAAAATTTGAGATAGAGTGTTTGTGTATGGACGCACACACTTAGACACACTATAAGGAAGGTTTAAGAGAAAAGAAAATAAAGAGTAGCACAGATTACTCATTACAAAGGCTCTGGTGAGACCTTATAGTTGCCTTCCAGTTGCTGAAGCAGGCCTACAAAGTCATATAGTGATAGGAAGAAATTCATGATGCCGGTCGTGTTGTAGATGCCCCCTCCTTGTAAGTATACAAGGCCAGGCTGGATGGGGCCTTGAGCAGCCTGGTCTAGTGGTAGGTGTCCCTACCCATGGTAGAGCTGGAATGAGGTAATCATTAAGGTCCCTTCCAACCCAAACTATGTTATGATTCTAAGATAAAACTCTCAAGGCAAAAAAAAAACTACCTGTCATATGTTGGAAGAACTAAAAATGGCCATGAGAAAGTATAAAAGACCATGTAACTTTTTCTTGCATGCTTTGTCTCTCTCTTAGCCTGAGCAGCCCTATACCCATCTCTGTGAGCTTAGAGTCTATCAACTAAAACCTCACTGCATGGATAAAATGCAGGAGAGATGGACAGTGTGATTAAGATTCATATAAAAGAAAAAAAAAAGAAAGGAGTATATAGAAACTTGTATGATATGTACCAATTTCTTCCTTGCAGTTTGTTACTCCCTGGGATTTTCCCATCTATGTCCAAGTTCACTGAGACAAGCAGTAGCAACTTGGGCTGAGTGTTGAAAAACCATGTGAAAAAAGGCTACACAGCCCTTTACAAAGGCTCTGACAGATGTTTTTTATGTTTTCCTGCATTAAAAAGCCATCATTCTTTTCATCTTGTCAATATCAACTTGACAATGAATTTCTATACTGTTCTCGCTTTGTACGATGCAGTCCCCATCAGCCATACCGTATCAAGCTGCCACTGCAAGCCAACATTGTAACAAAGAAAGATTTTAACAATGGTATAAAGATCTGGACAAGTCCCCACTGACCCCAGGGTAAGAAACAACCCACCTCTTGTGTGAATTGTGATATATGAAATACATAGAAGTCCACAATCTTTTTGGGTTAAGGAAACCAAATTAGGGTTTGGTTCAAATATTGTCTGCAAAACAGAAAAAAACATCTGTCAGAACTTTCCTTGCAGTTTGTTACTCACTGGGATTTTCCTGTCTATGTCCAAGCTCACTGAAACCAGCAGTAGCAACTTGGGCTGAGTGTTGCAAAACTACGCCTCCTGTATCATGCATACATACATACCAATACCACTTCTTCCCTCCACCTTTTCCAATGTGACTTAGCAGCAGCTGATTAGCTTGGTGAGTAGATCTTCAGAAGTTCACTTATACACCAGACACATCACAAGTATCACATGCACCACAAGTCAGGTCTTGTAGACTAAATACAATACATAATTTCATATACAAGATTAAGGATGAGTGACAAGCCATCATACAGTGATTTGAGGTTCTGGAGCTCAAGGGGCTACTTCTCAAGCTTCCATTCTGCCTATGGATGTTTTGTCCATTTCTTCTTGCTCTGTTATGTACCATTGCATACAGAGATGCAAGAGACCTCTGAGAAAGGATTTTGGCTTCCTTCTATGGAAAAATCAACATTCTTCACGTTAGTTGATGTGACTTCTCATTTTTCTAAATAGTGATAGTTGCATGTCCAGAAATGAGAAAGGCACAACTATGAACAAAGAAGTAGTTCAGAGTCACTTGGGTTTCTGCTCTTTCCCCAGCCTTGGCAGCAACTGCATTAGAAAACCACTGACAATAAACCAGGAGACAATCAGTGGGAAAAGCTTTTCCAGTAAGCTAGCACTGCAGCTGTTCACAAAACACTGGCCTGTACTGCTCAATCCATTCCTCTATAAATTCATAAAACTGCAGAGAGTTCTTGTGCTCTGGAATATCTTCTTCAACATCCACTTGGTAAATAAGGAATAAGCTGAATGGTTGAACTCAAAAAGCTGTGGTCAATGGCTAAATGTCCAACTGGAGATCAGTGATGAGCAGTGTTTTGCAAGAGTCAATATAGGGCCTGGTGTTGCTTAGTATCTTTCTTGCAGACAGGGACAGTGGGATTGAGGGCACCATCAGGAATTTTGCTGATGACACCAAGCTGTGTGATGTGGTCATGATGCCATCCAGATAGACCTTGACAGGCTTGACACATGAGCCTGAAAGAATGTCACCAATTTCAGCAAGGCTGAGTACTAGGTCCTGCGCTTAGGTAGGAGCAATCCCAAGCACAAATACAGGCTGGGCAGAGAATGGATTGAGAGTAGCCCTGAAGAAAAGGATTTAGGAGTGCTGGTGGATGAGAAACTCAACAAAACTCAGGAATGTGTGCTTGCAGCCCAGAAAACCAACTATATCCTGGGCTACATCTGAAGAAGTGTGACCAGCAGGTCAAGGGAGCTGATTCTCCTCTACTCTGCTGTCATGAGACCTCACCTTAAGCACTGCTCTCGGTTCTGGAATCCTCAATACAGGAAAGACATGGATCTGTTAGAAGGAGTCCAGAAGAGGGTCAGAAAGATGATCACACTTCCTGAAGTTTACTGGAAAATATAACCATTTTTATATTGTTAGTAATGGTTCTTATTAACCATCCCAGAAATACGTAGTCTGCACCCAGTTCAATATAGCATGGGGAAAAAGTAAACATTTGTAGAACTCCAGTATTATCAAAGAACACTTGAACTGAAAAATTGGGATCAAAACTAGCATTATAATTCCTCTTTCAGGAAGAAAAAGAGCTGCAAATATATGTTCTTTGGTTTGACTTGTCAGAAATGGTCACCTGATTTTATATTTGGCATAGTAGGCCATAGTGTTTACCTGTACTCACTCCTGCCTTAAGGTCAGTATTTTCGCTTGAACAAGAACACACTCTTTCCTGCAAAATCCCAAAGGTTGTGATATCTGCTCTCTATTGACAAGCTACCACCACATTTCTAGTTCAAAATTGTTTCAATTCAGCTTCCAAACTCTGCCTAAGAGGCAAAGTTCAGACTTATGCCTTGTGCTCAGAAAGCCTGCTATGATCAGATTTCCCATGGATACACCTTAAGTCTGTTGATCTAGCCCTGTTTTTATGTCCCAAGAGTCTCTTATTTTGATGTTTTCTAACTTCAAATTTTTCTCAGAGTTCTTGCTAGAAGTGTTTGCTCCTGAATGGTATTCATCTGGAAATGGTGCCCCCAGATTGGTCCCCAGTCTTTTTATTTGTTGTACCCTTTTGAAGTTTTTTTCAGAGAGATTATTAGTTCTTTTTGCATGAGACTGGAAGAGCAGTAATAATTTCATAATGGTTTTACTGGTGAAGACTGTCTCTGGTAATCAAGGTTATTTTTCTTCCTTTGGCATATATACTATTTTTTGTGACCTCTGGCAAATCTTATTTTATCTGTGCCTGTGCCAGATGGCAGATAATCTTCCCCTCAGAGTAGAGATTATATTCCATGCTCCCCAGTACTTATTTTGTACATAAACCCCATATAAATGAAGATAGATTAATATTCCCAAAGCTGCAACTTCACTACAAATGCATCTGCTGCTGAGAACTGTGAAAACATTTGATTTGCATTCATCTCTACTGAGCTAAATTCAAGCCTGTAGCCAGAACTTTAATGGCAATGCTTTCTCTTGACAGAAATAGGAATAAATTCCAGTAGCCCATCCTTTCTGTTTGTACAATAACATTGGCTGAGTCTACACAAAAAAGCCTTAAACTTCTAACCACAGTACCTAGTTTTGAGCATGCTAAATTTACGTCTTACACAGCTTTCACATCTCAGTCCTTTCCTTGTAGCAGCTAATTTTTCTAGAACATCCATCAACTTTCAACCTTGTTGATGTGCTCAGTGCTGTACATAGTGGTAAACTTGAATGTCTGTAGCACAAACATGGTGAGCTGCCCCAATTGTTTGAAGTCTCTCCTGACTCGAGGCCTCCATACTTGATCCTGTGGCTAATTTTCATAGACAACCTTTGCTTCTGCCCTGTATACAACAATTGTTTTCTTACCATGTACTTGTGGATGAATTTCTAAATTCAGAGACATCACATATTCTCTTGTACTTCTGCTTGTGCCAGACCCTCTCTGTCCATGGTGATGCTAAAGGAAACATGAACTCAAAAGTTGTACTGAGCCACTTCCCTGTAGCAAACAAAAAACTGCCATGTTCTTCTTTCCACTTCTTTTTTTTTTTTTTTTTTTTTTTTTTTTTTTTTCTGACTCTTTGTCTTTGAAGATGTCTCCATTTACTAAGCTCTCCACTCACCTTGTTAGGGATGACTTTGGACAGGAGGATGAAAGGAGACTGTATCCTATGTACTGTGTTAGGAACAGCTGTCACAAAGTAACAGAGATCAGAAAAGCTCAAGGGAATGAAGTGGAATGTGTTACTTGTACAAAGACACAAGGGAGGAAGGAAGGCATGATGGAGTACAATATTGCTCTCAGCCTGACTTGTCCATCTTTGTATCAATATGTCATTTGTGGCCTTCCAACCAGCCCTGAAAGCTGGAATTTCCATGATAGAGCCCAAGATTTGTAGGAATATGATGGACACAGCATGGGGCAGCAACAGTACCTCGGAAAGAGAAGGAGGAGGGAATTTATGTGTCAGCCTCTGTAGGTTAATCATGAATAAGACAAAATATCTCTGACTTCTTCCTAAGGTGTAGTACTTGCTTTTCTACTGTTTAGTCTCCACTCTGCCTTGTGATATAAAACTAGCAGTCCAGGATAGCAGTTAGTAGTCTGTGGTGCAGCACTTTTGCAGGCTTCTGGGAAAGACCATGAAATTGAAGCAGGGATGATTGTAGGGCAGCTGGCTCTTATGATGAGGGAGTTGAGGAGCAAATGGGCCTCTGAAGAAAGGGGTCCTGTAATGAAGGACACCTGGAGAGGTGATGTATATCCTTGCACAAAGTTAATGTTTGATCTCAGGGTTCAAAGTTGCTTATGTAGAATCTGAAGCAATCCTGCCAAGATCTGAGACCAGTTAACCTTATATGTCCATAAGTGTCTGCACAGAATAAGCAGCTCTGGGTCTTGCAAACACCATTGAAAAGCACAGTTTCCTTCATCTTCTCCCTATTGTGAGAATTGCTTGATGGGTTTTGCTGCAGCTGGTTTGTGTGCTTTTGTGATATGAATCTGTCTCGGTTGGAAGATGTTGTGTTGTGTGGACAATCTTCAGACATAACCTAAATGAATATTCTTTGAGAACCTGCACCATTCTTTGCCTAAAACTAGTATGCAAATCTTGGCCAGAAGGAAGGAAGTGATTGTAACAGGAATTTTGCTTGTTTAACAAGGCAGACTTGAACTCATCAAGAGGAGACAATGAGGAAGGAAATAAGATAAAGAGCATCAAAGACACAAAGGACTGTGATAATGGGTGGTCTCAAAATCTGTATGAATACAATTTTTCAACAAGTATAAAACTTCTGTGACCAGTCTTTGCAGTATGCCTCTTTTAGAAGGGCATCCGATTCAGCACTGAATTGTAAAATAAAAATATTATTATCTTTGTTTCGAAGACTTTGTCCTTTTTCATATTTTAGCAATGGAAGAGTGTTTCTCACACTATAGACTGAACCCAGAGTTTTTCTGTACACCACTATGCCAGCCAAACAATGTCAGGACCGTAGTTTTACCCGGGGGATCTGATAAGGTGAGAGGGTTCTCTTATTTGAAAAGGCCTCAGGCAAGCAGGACAACCAGCTGAGGTGTCTAGGTGTATGATGCAGTGCAACACTAGATCCAGAAATCCCAGTCCATATGCTAACAAACATCCAGGAGTGGATTCACACCCAAAGGGTTCAGGCAGAAGTTATTTATTTATTTCCAGTACCTGAAGGGGGCATAAAAGAAACTGGGGAGGGACCTTTTACAAAGGTGTGGTGAGACTCTGAAACAGGTTGCCCAAGGATGTTGTAGATGCCCTATCCCTGGAGGTGTTCAAGGCCAGATTGGACAGGACCTTAGGCAGTCTGGTCTAGGGGGAGGTGTCCCTGCCCATTGCAGGGGCTTGGAATCTTTAAGGTCCCTTCCAACCCAACCCATTGTTGGGAATTGTTTCTTCAAGTACCCTGGCAGGGTGGAGCTGGGTAAAATCACAAAAGTGATAAATGACTCTGTTGTGTTATGTTAATAAAGTAACCTAAAGATGGAGGGCAGGAGTTTGCAACATAGCAACAAAGTTATGTGGGTTGGGTTGCCAAGGAAGACCGGTTGCTAGGGCAGAAGTGACCAATCAATGTTTACCTCATGTTTGGTCTGCTTGGTCTATATAAACAGCGAGTTAACCTATAATAAAGCCCTTCATTTGAAATCATATTGATTTGTCGTGAGGTTCATTTGCCCTCGCTGCAATAAACCATTCTATGAGTCTATGATTCTATGATTCTATTGTGGCAAGGTTATGTCAAACTGCCAGTGACCCTGGAGCCCCTGCCTCAGTTCACGAACCTTCCCAAAGGGACGTCTATGCATGCCCTAATCTGAGAACTTTCACAGTAAGACCACCCCTCACATGCAAGACGGGTATGGACTTTCCGTGTAAATAGTTCCTGCCAAGAAGATATGGAGCATGCACACACACCTGCTCCCCATGGAACTGTCCTGAAGAAGGGCTGACCCAAAGAGGAGCTACCAGACCACACATTCCCGAAAATCGTTGCTAAAGGAGTTGTTGCTGGATAGACAATTTTTTTCCTGAGGAACCGCTCTGCCCCATTGGGATAGTGATAATTTTTCTTTTTTCCCTGCTACTTCTTTCTCTGTCTTTCTGTAACTTCTCTCACTGTACCTTCTTTTTCCTTGACACTGTAGTGTGTTGGATTGGATCTGAGTTGTACTGTGGTTTATTTAGGAACCTTGCCTATGTTCAGGGTATGAGACAGTGATCTGAACAGATTGGGACCTCTTTTCACAGCTTTGAGAAGCTGTGACTCATAATGCACCTGAGTATCTGTTTTATGATTTTGGAGGTGTCCAAAATAAATATTGCATTTGAATTTACCCTAGGAGATTTGTTGGTCCCTGGTTTACTGGGCAGATATCAAAAAAGCCCTCCTCACCTTTTTGACTGTGCATGTCAGGGTGGACCCTAACACTGCTGGTGTCAGGAGTGGGCTGTAACGGCCATGCTGGAATGAGTCCAGCAAAGGCCTACTAAGACTATCAAGGGAGAGGGGCATTTTTCCTGTGTGTAAGGGTTGAGAAAGCTGGGACTGGAGAAGAGAAGGTTCAGCAGAATCTTATCAATATGTATAAGGACCTGAAGGGAGGCTGCAAAGAGATAAAAGCCAGGCTCTTTTCAGTGCTGCTCAGTGACAGGACCAGAGGCAGTGGGCATGAACTGAAGTATGGCAAGTTCCTCCTCAATCCTTTTTCACAGTGAAGATGGCTAAGCAATGGCACAAGTTGCCTAAAGAGATAGTGGAGGCTGCCTCCTTGGAGACCTTAAAAAGTTCTGTAGAGGTAATCCAATGTAACAGACACATCGCATCCCTGATTGAGCAGGGGACTTAGAAAGAAAAACATCCAGAGATCTCTTCCAACCTCAGCCAGAATGTGATCCTGCATGGCTTAGTGTTACTGAAATCAGTGTGTCTCTTCTGGAAATAGTCACTTTTTGACAACTGGTATAATTATGTCATGGAAGTGGTCTGTCTGAAAAGTTCAGGCTGTAATATGAGCACATCACACACATAATGCACATGTATTTGTTGAAAGCACATGCTGAATGTCATTCCAAGAAAGGGACAACAAAGAAACTCTCATTTATGGTTGATGCTATATATATATTAATGAAGCAAAACTACTGTCCTTAAAATAGATGGGGGAAGAAGCCCAGACATTGCCAATGTCTCTATGAAGATTTCATTAGCAGAAATTTAATGATTTTCTGACATTAAATATTTATAAGCATATAGGAACACCACTACTGCCCTTCATCAAGATGACTTTGAAAGAAGTTATTTAGGATGGTAAATCTAGAAATTGGGGTGTGTGTTATGGCAAGACTCAGGAAAACAAAGTAACCAAATGACGTAAAGCACATTTAAAATTTACCGTGGCCAAATGATGTAAAGCACATTTAAAATTTACTGTGGCACGTAACAGAGTGATCAGGTAGACTAGATCTCTTTCTTAGTTGTTACTGTTGCCTCAATAAGAAAGGTATGGCAAACTGCTTGGAGAAAGCAGGAACTGCATTCCTTTTCATGGAAGGAAACTTATGATAATTTAGTGGCTCTGAAGGCAATGTAAAGTTGAAGCAATATGAGAGAAAGAATTGAAAATGAACACACTTTGTAAGAGGATTATATTTGGAAGTTGAAGCATGATGACTTTAAGCCTTATAGACAAAAGACATTCTAGAGGCTGGCAGGCTGTAGCTAGTTTGCTGAAAGTACAATTGACATGTACTTCACATGGCAAGGCTCTGCTTTCTCTAAGGTGACTGACTGCTGTGTCCAGATCACATTGGATTCTATGACAAAGATTGTCCTCATAATGCAAGAAACAGCTATGCATTGGCAGGGAAAGTCTGAGTCCCAGTTAATTTGAAATACCTATCTGACATGGATGCAAGTGCCCAAATAATCCTGGCAACATAAGTAAATCTACAGAAAGAACATGATGGAAAATTCTCCTTGACCAAATAGGGAGATGTTGAGCTTGTTTAACTGGCCAGGGCTGTAGGAAAGGTTCAAACAACACTACACGGAAGATGAGGTCTACAAAGATCGCAGGACCAAAGGGCATGGAAGAAACAGAGACTGTTGTAAATGTGATTAGTAAACCACAGGGTTAATAACCAAAGAAAAGAGCTGCATCAGGTAAGCCATTCACAGTGCACAGACTTTACTAGTCCTGTAGAAACAAAGGACTGTGAGGCCAGGCTTTCTGGAGCTTCATCCATCAAGATTATTTCAGTACATGGAAGCTATGAGTGTTCTTATAACAACATTCAGTTTTCACTCTCAATAGATCTAGCTATAAAGAGGATTAATTTGTACTGTAAAGCAGATGGATACAATGGAGGTAAGCATAGTGTAAATGCCAAGAAAGATTATAGAAAAACAGAAAGTTTGGAAAGGGACTGACCATGGCCAGGCAATGCGTAGCTGTGGTAGGAACAGTGGAGCAAGACCAGTAGTAGCTCCTGGGTCTTTCTATACCCATCAGTACCTCAGGGTAGGGTGCAGCCAGCTAAATGTGTTCCTCCTCCATGGAAACACTGTGATTTGCCTTAGCAGGAGTGTACATCTTCCTCAGAGGATGTGCTGCCTGTAGCTTGGTTGAGCCTTTTCCCACAATACAGCATGAAGTCAAGCACTCACCCTTGCCTCTGCAGAAACCACTTGACAGTCAATTTTGGAAGTCAGGCAGCAGCAGAATTTTTCATTCCCTGAAGTACTCATTCTTTCTTCAACTGTGTTGCTGTTGTTGTTCTAAACAGACAGACAATAATCAGAAAACAAAAGTGTTTCCATTTGCTCCACTGGCAAAGCAGCACATTCACAATCAACATCAAAGATAGGGTTTAGCAGTCATTAGCGCAATACCACACATCAACACATTCAAAGCAATCAGTGCCCAGATACAATAAAGAAGATAGAGCTCTGACTCAGCTCCTCTATAAAAGGCAGCAATAAAGAGATCTGAGGAGAGGGTGAGAACATGTTAAGTATATGAGGGCATGAGGCTAAGATACCCTTTTACATCAAAGCCAATTCTCATTTCATATCAAATTATACCTCTGAGCTGTTCAGCCCAACATCACTGTCATCTCTGGCTTTCAATTTACATCATAAGTTGTGGAACAGAAAAAACTACCGTAGAGCATGTCTGAGTTGAAATTCCTCCTGAAGTTTGCAATTGCAGACAGATAACTCATGGAACACTGGGATACTTGTTCTGGCCTTACTGATACTGCCAGTCAGCCTCATTCGTATTACAGTGAGGTACTATTTAGCTACTGGTTGCCAATGAAAATTGCCTTTTTACTTGCCACCTGATAGAGGGTAGAAAACTTTGAGTGTAGGCACAATGGACTTCGCACTGTTGGATGTCCACAGCCAGGAAAACCATAGAATCATAGAATAACCAGGTTTAAAGAGACCCATCGGATTATCAAGTCCAAACATTCCTATCAAACACTAAACCATGCCTCTTAGCACCTTGTCCACCCATCCCTTAAACACCTTCAGGGAAGGTGAATCAACCACCTCCATGGGCAGCCTCTGACAGTGCCCAATGACTCTTTCTCTGAAAATTTTTTTCCTAATGTTCAGCCTAAGCCTCCCCTGGAGGAGCTTGAGGCCATTCCCTCTTGTCCTGTCCCCTGGCACTTGGGAGAAGAGGACAGTTCCCCCCTCTCCACAACTTCTTTTCAGGTAGTTGTAGAGAGCAATGAGGTCTACCCTCAGCCTCCTCTTCTCCAGGCTAAACAACCCCAGCTCTCTCAGCCATTCCTCATAAGGCCTGTTCTCCAGTCCCTTCACCAGCTTCGTTGCTCTTCTCTAGACTTGCTCCAGAGCCTCAACATCCTTCTTGTGGTTAGGGGCCCAGAACTGAACACAATATTCAATGAGTGGTCTCACCAGTGCTGAGTACAGAGGGAGAATAACCTCCCTGGACCTGCTGGTCACACTGTTTCTGAGGAATACAGACACTTCTATATGCCAGAGGAATGGTCCCAGTGACTAATTATGATTCAGTAACAGATCAGGTATATTTTGCAGGGAGAGGAAACTATTTTGCTTAAAAGGATGAGATCAGTAATAAACGTTGAGGTGGAGAGGTGTTTATAGTGTTTTGGCAGTAAGTGTAACATTGATGCTTTTTCATGGACTTCCACAAAGCTTCATCAGTATACTCAAGGGAGAAATACTGAGTTTTGTCTGTATCACAAAGTAGCTTCTGCTGGATAGTATTCCTATTTTGCTTTATAAATATCCACTCTCTTCTGGGTAACAGTAGCACAAGCTATTCTACTGACTGGAACCTCTTTAACTTCACCTGTTTCAAAAAGTTTCAAAAGTGAAACAGATTTTATTTGCTAAAAGCTGTAGTCTCACAATGAGGGATTGTAGTGGCCTGCAGCCCATCAGCACTTAGCCAAACACACATGTTATTGCTGGGAAGAGCAGCACACAGGCTTACAGTTCCCACAGAAGTGATCTGTGTGCCATTGCATGGCAGTTTGTCCAGTCCTCCGGCCACCCTGTCTCCAGATTCATGCTCTGGCCCTGGGAGTATGACTGCCTTTCCTCTGGTGGAGAGCTGAAGGGACCTGGCTGGCCTTTACACACAGAGCTGGGGTATGAGATGTACTCATGAGTAATCTCCAGCTGAATGGTGGGAAGACGGCCACAGGGAGGTGCATGTGGGTGGAATGCGAATTGTGCCCAAATGCCAAGCAGTTCCACTGCAAGGGGAAGATATGCACAAGCTGCAGTGGTCCTGCTGGAGAAGGAGAATACTTTCCCAGAGAAATGGAAGCATCAACTGTGAATTCCTGGGAGGCAGATGCAACAGGATGGGAAGGTGGCACCACCAACTCAATTGTCCATTATCTTTCAGAGCAGTGGTTTATATGAACCTTTCCAAATGACCTGACAAATTCATTTCCAAGGCAGCAACAGATGGCAGCAGACAGATGGCTCAGTAATTTCAAAGCCTCTCCAGAGAAAGAATTGTCACTATAAGCCGATACTATCTCGACATTAGGAAAGAATGAGATCTTAACATCTGCATTAACTGAAAACAGTGTTAGGAAGAGATGTTGTAGGGTGTGGTTTTGTAGTTATTCTTGTAGAATCCACTGGTATAGCTCTGTAATTCTCAGACCTTCTCATCTCAAAATGGTAGTTTGAGCCAAAATCCTAAATACTTATTTCATGACAGTGGTCATTTTATCTGCATCACCTTGGTCAAACCATGCTGTTGCTTGATGCTTCAACTTCTTGTCTGCAAAGCATAGATAAAAATCCTCATCTGTTCATGTGCTTTTAGATGGTAGACTTTTGACAAAGATTTTTAACATATTTTCTTTCTTATTTTTCCCCTCTATGGTGCTGGACTCTACTTTGGCTGGAACTTTACCCCTTACAATTAAAAATAAGTGGAGAGCTGGATTCTTTTGCCACCAGTTGATGAATGGAGGGTCCTCAACTTAGACTGCTTTTTTGTTATATGTGTTTTGCTATAGTGTTGGTTTGGGTTTTGGGATTGTTTTTTGTTTTGTTGGTTTTCTTTGTGGTTTTTCTTTTTTTAATTTATGCCGGACAGGGTTTGCTTCTCCTTGTTGCATTTTTATTGCTGCTTACCGTCTCAAAAGGTTGAACTGACTGTTTTGATAGTTTGGGGTGGGGTGGGAGGAGGGTGGAGTGTTTGATTTTCCCTGTCTTTTGGACATTTTGTTGCTGTAACTTTCTGAAAGAATTCAGTTTTTCCTCCCCTCTGCATTCTCATTGCATGGTAGAAGGCCCATCAAATAGAACGAATAAATAAAACATTCCTTTGCTTTACTAGAAATGACCTCTTCTTTCTGAAAACAGATTGTGTGCTTTCTCAGCTCTGACCTGTCCTCCAGAGTACATGTAGATTTCTCAGTTTCTGAGAATGTAATCAAACATGATCAAAATTAATCAAGGGGCTAACCCTGTCTGTCATCTATTCATTTTCATTAAGCAGTCAGGAGAAGGGAGGCTTGTTACACAGCTTGAAATCTATTTGGAGTGAAATAGAGAGGGAAAGTCATGGTCATGGATAAGCAGCCTATTTCTCTCACCTAAGGTAAATCACAGTTCAAGTCAATGGAGCTTATGAAATTTCTATAACTGCAAGGAGTATTGGAGCAGTTTTCCTTGTTTCAGATAGCCCAGTCCCTCTGTACCATTATGGCTTTTCTTCAGAAGTTAGAACTTCCCCTTCTTCTTTGATAGCGAGAGCAAGCTTGGCCACTCACTGCTGAGTTACAGAGAAATTATGCATTAATCTGAAGATGGGACTGGGTTGAGCTCAGGCTCAGCATGTCATTAGGATTTCAAAAGCAGAAAGGGTAAAGAGGGATAGTGTGCAGGTACTATGCAGCCAGAGGGGAAGATATGCAGGTACATACTGCATTGTCATTAAGTGGAAAATAACATAGAGCACAGAAGGACAAAGCAAACAGCATGAGGTTTATTGTCTTATAGGAAGATGTAAAGGGGTGAGGAAAGAACCAGTGTTTAGGGTGGAGCCCATGAATAGTGACATAACCTGACTAATGCAAGGTATGAGCTGAAGCGCAAAAATTGATGATGCCAATTAAAACTAGAAACTAGAAAATGATTGGGTTGAACTTCAGCAGTTAGCACAGAGCTGTTCACTAATCATAAAGCCCTTAGGTGGGTATTATAAGGCAAGCCCCCCAGATACAACAGGATAGATCACTTTGAAAGGGAGCATGACTAGTGTGTATATACAAAGACAGGTTTGTCACAGCTGTGATACAAGAGGCAAAGTTGTGCTAGCATGGAAACAACAGACCAATGCAGGCCTCCCATAATATGGAAGGGGGTTATATCTGCCTTTTGAGATACACAAGTCTGGCAAAACTCTGTTTCTGCAGTTTTCTGCTGCAGAAAGGATATACAGACTTAGAAAGCAGGAAATGCTGGGAGCAATGATATTTTTTCTCTAGCTTTTACCAAAGCATTCTTACTGTTCTGCTGCCCCTCATCTTTCCCAGAAGAGCTCAGTGATAAGAGCTATCCTGCTTGCAGAACATACCCCAAGATCAAGCAGTGTCTGGGGCTGATGGATGTAATGATATCCCTCTAGCAGATAGCTAGGTCCCAGCCTCCCATTATTCATCCAAGTGATGTTTTTGATATGGGGCTGGTAGCTGGATGAGGTTGATGGGTTTCCACTGAGCAATGATGTCTCCTACACAAAAAAGTCTGCTTTGCAGTTGAAGGACAGACCTGTAGAAAGATGTATGAATAACAATGTGATTTGGCACAAACAACTAACTGCATCTAGAAAAGACACCAGTCCCTGGGTGGAGTTAAATCCAAACCTAGAAGGATAGAAAAAGCAGACTGAAAAGCAGGTCTCGCGGACTGGAGAATGGCAGGGGAAAAGAAACAGCAGTCTGACTTTCTGCAAAACCAACACTGTGTAAACTGCAGTCTCAGCTCCAGCAAACGTTAAGTTGCCTTCATGTAAGCTGTGTAACTGCTGAATCCATTGGAGATATTGTCACGGTCCACTCGTAAGTGGAAGTGTGATGGTTTGTTTCATTTATAATTTCAGAGTGCAAAAAAAATCCAAAGACAGTCAAGGGAGTCAAATTTCGATCTAAACGGGCACTTTATTAATTATGCTCATAAAGCAACTTACAATAGAAAACAACTTATGATAGAAAGAGAGAGAGAAAAAGGAAAGAGATGGGGAGAAGAGGGAAAGAAAAGGGGTTCATAGCTACCAGCACGGGTCCACAGATGTCCAGTGTCTCTGGGAGTCCTGGTCCAGAAGGTGTTCCATTGTTTTGGTCTTTGCTGGAGGTGATCCCACAGTGGAGGGGGTCTTCTGTCTTGGTCTTCTGTTGCCCCTCTAAATTCAGCTGCTCCAGAGCTGTCTTTTATGCTAGTCAATGCACCTGTGACCCACCTTTGCCTGTGGAGATGTGCCAATCTCCACCTAGCAGGCCACACATGCCAAGAGAGGAGTATCTGCAGGTCTTCTCCCCTTGCGCATACATTCCTTCTGGCCGTGGTGGTCGGCGTGGGGTCTCCTGATAAAGGTCATTGTCTCCTTGCACGTGTGCCCTGTTGGTTGTGGGTCTGTGGTCATTAATCTTCCTATCTTTTCCTCCTTGCTTCATGGATCTTTCACAATGCTAGGGAGCAAGGAGGCTTGAAGACAGGTACAAAACATTTTTGAGATAAGGAAGCAGGTACAGATAGTTAGGTACAAAGCATTCGTTCTGTACCAGTTCTGGTTGTTTTCTGAGGCCTGCTTTTCTGATTTATACAGTCAAGTTCTGAGGCTAAAAATGAGGAAAAATGTTGAGACAGAAATCAATCCTTTGACCAGCTCTTACAGACATTCAGACTAAAATGGAGATATTCTGCAAATGCTCACAAAAAACAAAGGCAAATGTTGACACAAATACAGTTTTCAACATCAAAAATGAAATGTGGGACCCCAGTAACTGCTCCAAAGACACTGCCAAAAATTATGCATCTGAAGGCAGGATATTTTTCTAAAGTATGTAATTGACTTGTCTCCTGGAAATTAGATTTTCTGCCAGAAGTCTACCTCCAGCAAGGAGCCTTCTCTCAGCACAAAGGGAGCAGGCACTGGCCTTAGCAGGCACCTGACTGTGAAGGTAATTGAATAGTGCAGCAGAGCAGGTTTGGGACTCATCAGCACTTGAGAGCTTTAAAATGAGATTAGACAGTTCTTTTTTTTAAAAAAAAAAATACCGACTCTAATCTATCCTCTAAGGAAAATGTTAGTGCTGCATGGTTTTCTTCTGAGTGTTTAAGAGGCAAATCTTATGGGGAGTGGCTGAGGGAACTGGGGTTCTTGAGTCTGAGGAAAAAGGCTGAGGGGAAACCTTATCACTCTCTATGACTACCTGAAAGGAAGTTGTAGTGGGGTGGGTGTTGGTCTCTTCTCTCAAGTAAAAAGTATTAGGATGAGATCATATGACCTTAAGTTGCTCCAGGACAAGATTAGGCTAGATGTTAATAAAACTTACTGCATCAGAAGGGTTGTCAACGGCTGGAGCAGAATGCTCAGGGAAGTGGTTGAGTCACCATCTCTGGAACTATTAAAAAGAGGAATAGATATGGTACTTAGATATGGTTTAGAGGCAGGCTGAGAAGCACTAGGTTTATGGTTGGATCTGATGATTGATTTCAAAGGTCTTCTCCAGCTTAGACAATTCTGTGATTCTGAGGGATAGAAAACATGTCATCTCTGCTGCCCAGTGTGATATCGGCAAGCCTTGATCATGTGCTTGGAGATCATCACAGGTAAGAAAGTAAAGGAATTCATGTCATGCACCATTAATGTCCTCCTATTAAAGCTTACTTAGAGAAGGTTTTAAAGTTTCCAGGTGAGAGAGAGAAAATCAGACAATAGCTGTACATGATAAGACACGCTTCTGTGTATACTGAGGTCATTGATGGCCCTGCATGCCATCATGACATGTGACCTTACTGCAGCGGGGGCAAGTGAACCTCACGACAAATCAATATGATTTCAGATGAAGTCTTCTATTATGGGTTAACTCGTTGTTTATATAGACCAAGCTCACCAAACATGAGGTAAACATTGATTGGTCACTTCTGCCCTAGCAACCGGTCTTCCTTGGCAACCCAACCCACATAACTTTGTTGCTATGTTGCAAACTCCTGCCCTCCATCTTTAGGTTACTTTATTAACATAACACAACAGAGTCATTTACCACTTTTGTGATTTTACCCAGCTCCACCTTGCCAGGGTACTTGAAGAAACAATTCCCAACATGACCTCTTTCCTTTTGGGAAAGAGCAAGTAACTCTGCCTTCTCAGCTGGTCAGAGTGACTTGTTGGTAGTAAGTTTCATGTGTATGACAAGAACTTGGCATCGGATCCATGAGTTTACTATTTTATTTGTGATAAACCAAGATCAGATAACTCATTGGAAGAGAAATTATTATCAAAGTTGTGGGAGAATTTTTACAGTACCTGTCAAGGCAAATTAAACACGTTTATGCTTAAATATGAAAGAAAAAATTAATGAAAAATGCAGTGGACAGAGTCCTAAGGCAACAAGTTGTTCTACGTGGAGTCTGCAAAGATGCATCATAAGTAGATTCCTTACATACACTTGCAGTAGCAACAACCCCAAGAGCAGTTGCATGGAACATGTCTGTTATTTTTGCTGCCCAAAGCTGGCCCCTAAGCTTGGGTTCCTGACCATTCCCAATCCAGGATGGTTACAAGACAACACTAAGGCTTTTCTTGTGAAAAAGAGAAATTTCATTCTCTTGGAAGGACTCCTTCTGCCTCTGGCATTCCAACTTCCAGCTAGTTTTAACACCTTCTTGTAACTGAGCCTTCTTGCCCTCCATGCTACATCATTCTTCTGTCACAAATTGCCACTGCTGATACAATTAGATTTTCCTCTTCATAGTTCAAACTGGCTGATGAAGAAGGCTTATTAGACTCTTAAAAATTTTTCCTGAGTAGAATTTTAAGTAGGGGGTGACAGAAGCTCTAAAATGCAGTTTGTGTCAAGAGAAGAGCCCATGTCTACTTGTTTTGACCAGTACTGTTAAGGAGATGAGCTGCAGCCATTTACAATTTCAGATCTGCTTTGGAAAAAGTGACACAAGGCCAGACTGCTGCAATTGTTTGAGAGGTATTGGACAGCAGATGCAAATGAGTATATGCACAGACTGACTGTGACATGGCATGTCCCCCCACCTCTGTCCTCTGTGGCATAAAATGGCACTGACATAAGCCTCAGAGAGTCTGTGCATTGCCCAGGATCACATGTGATGTATGTGTCTGAGCTGGGAAAAATACACTAGTCCCTTGAGACACCACATCCAACTAATCTTGGCCTAGTTTTTCTCTACTTAAACACTAGTGCATGTTCCCACTTCCACTGTAATTAATTAGCAAGAAATAATTTATTCACTGAGAGAAAAGCCATCTTTCTCAGCCTGCTGTGTGTTTTGACAACTGTCAGTCTTCTGAATAAATTTGATACAATGACTATACTGATTTTTTTCATAGAATCATAGAGTGGTTTGGATTAACAGTTTGGATTAATTTAAAGACCATCTAGCTCCAATCTTCCTGCCATGGGCAGGGTCATCTTCCACTTGATCAGGTTTTAAGTCCTTGTGGAAAATAACTGTTACAGTCTGTGTGTGAGTTTATTAAATCAACACCTCCTCAGGGAAGTCCTGAATAGGCACTGGATTTCCAGGTTGTGAGAAACAGGGTGAGGGCAGCTGCTGCCTTGCTGGCATCACACTGTGATGCAGGCTTGCAGGCAAGAAAATTCATGTACGGAGCACATCATCTTGTGCTGCCTGGGGCTGTAATCTCATGCTCCTATGGGCAGGGTCATGTAGCCCATGATGCTATCAATCAAGGAGCTGATCTGCAAGGAGTGGGTTTGAGGAGCCTATGACAGAGACCTGCCCATGTAGCAATCCTTGCCATATATAGAGGACAGCTGCCCTTACATACCATTTCCTTCTTTATCATTATGCTCTTTTAAAAGCTGATACATTGCCATTTTTTTGACATATAGTATTCCTTGTATTGATCCTAGTTTTCTGTACTCTGACATTGGTTGCCAGTAAAGGCCAGAACCGATGTCTTCTAGGACGACTAAGCTCCTGTACTGCAGTGAGCTGCTGTTGCACTGATGGCAAAAACAATTAGTGAAACACGTGGTGCCATCTACTGGGGATCGGGATTTTTATTTCTGTTTGATTCACAGGCAAGACCATGAAATCTAATCCAATGCCATCAATGAGACATCCTCCAGGTTTTATCTGGCGTCTTTTCAGCAAAATGCTCATGTGCAGAAGGCAAAGCCACATTCCCACTGGCACTGTTACAAGTCAGGATCTGAATTCCTTCTATATGTGCAGAGATTTCTGTGGGGTTCTGGTGTGGTATCTCCCCACAATAAGTTATTGATGCAAGAGCATGTGAAAGGGCCAGGGAGAACCACTGCTGGCTTTTAGACTTGAAGGGAGAAAATATTCTTCCCACTGTGGCAGAGTGGAGATTAAATATCCCACAGCTGTGTCAGAGAAGATGAAGTGTGTTGTGGAAGGCTGATAGCAGGAGAAAGCACTGAGCTTGCAGAAGAGCTTTGGCAGATATTCTCTGTCGTGTTTTTACCCAAGGTGTTTTCTAAAAAGCTTAATAGAACATCCTTATAAAACAGGGTGTAATTTTGTCTATAATCTCTGCCTCTGAGCCTAATGCATCCAAGAAGAAATGGGGCTCTGTAGCCTGGGGAGAGAATTTTTGGATTTTCCCCCATCCGAACACCTGGGACATTGGGTGGAATTTTGATTATGAAACAAATAGATTCAGACTGCTCAGCAACCTCTGTGTCACTCCGAGCAGCAAGTTTCATCAGGTTCCTAGGCAGATAGAAATTTTAACAAACTGTTTGCTATTGGCCTAAGTCTGTATCCATTTATTTCAGTGGGAGTTTCATCTCTGGTTTCTGTGGGAGAATTAAGGTAAATGCCTTAGAAAAATCCCTTCCAAATCGTAACTTTCTGTCCTTGTAGTGTTTGGAGCTTCCCTCTCTGATTTCATTTATTGCTAACAGCATGTGTCTAACAAGCAAGCAAGCAATTAATTCCTAATATTTTAAATACCATCTCCAGAAGTTTTTTAAGATGAACTATTTGCCTCAGTAAAGCAGCAACCCTCTATAGAAAGTCACAAATTATCAGATTGGCCTAGACAAAGGAATCCATCAGGGCTGTATAAATGCTTAACTGCTCTGCCAAACAGACCTAAGAGATTTTCAGAACAACAGATCAATAGATCAAATGGTTTGGATCCTTACTAGATCTGCCAGACAGGAACAGCAAGGAATTACAAATGTTCTTTCTAAACCCTAGAAGAGCAAGATTCTGTGTCAGTGAAATACAGTCCTGTTAATGGAGGGACTTGAAAGCAGCACTTTCCAGGATGCTTTGCTGGAATGATCAGTCTTCTTGCCACATTCAGTGTTCCTTCACTAGAACAGGACCTTGAAGCAGAATTTCTTCATTGATGGGCACTTGTTTAAAAATGGACTTTTGATGATGTTTCCATAAAAGCTTTTGTTGAAAGTGGTCTTGTTGGAGGGTGTTCCCTGCTCTGCCACAGGTGAGAGTCACCAGGAGCTGCTTATACATGCACAGACCAGGCTGCTTCCCACTGGAGCCTCCTCATCTAGTGACACAAGGGGTATTAAGTGGAGATCTGAGTGAGTGCATGAACCTGTATTTCAACAACATACTTGGTCATGGCAAATGATGGTATAGATTGTACACACTTCTTCCTGCTGATGACTTTGGGTAACAGCTGAGACTTCTCTGAGAAGCAAGGCCACTTCTCTGGAACTGGGTCACTGCTGGCACCAATTTGGGGAAAACATGATGATCTTTAGGGTCCCCCCCAATCAAACAATTCTATGATTCTATGATTCTATGAAGAGAGAGTGCAACAACATCGTAAGTGCTATATTTGATTCACACAGTAAAGGACATGCATTATCTGCATGACCGAAAGGGTAATAGGTTGTCAGCAATATAACACACATCTGAGAAGGGTTCCCCTTTGACTGGTTAGTAACTCCACATACTGAATGTATTGTATAACAGAGGGGAAGGGAGGCTAGTAACATCTATCTTCTGTCCTTCCCCAAGTATAATTTTCTGGAACCAGAAACACCACTGAGTAAGCCTATGTGAAGCTGTGTCAGGCTAGCAGTATTTCCATGCTGTATCTGCAAACTATGCTGTAACATCTGGTACCTCTGCATAGTAAGAATTTGCATAATTTAAAGTGAAGTGGAGAGATTCCAGCATAAAACCTTCTCTGCTCCATCTTCTCCACTTGACATCTTTCAGTGGACCTCTGTAAAGTCCTGCCCATTTCTCAGTTGGTCATGCTTGGACCACATTGGAGACCCTGGGTTGTGATTTCTGGTAGAACTGGATGAACTAGGTGCCTTGAAAATTGAAATTCAGGCTAGCAGCATTGCAGGAACTATTTGCAAGTGTTATGTTGAAATGGCAAAGAAGCCTAGTTTCAAATACCTTATGACCTCTGTTGGCTGTGAAGATGCCTGGCTGTGAAACTTCACATTCCATGAAGCCTCTCTTCTTCCACCAGGTGCTTGGTCTTTTCTCCTTGTTGCCTTCCTCATGCACCAATGTTTCCATGAACTTCCCCTCCTTCAGGCCAGATGGTGATCTCTCATGCCATCTACCGTTTATAGGAGCAAGGGAGAGATATATACAACTATAAGGATGCAGTTACTCCTTCTAGTAACTGCAAAATGACTTGAAGGTATCTTCCCAGCCTCCTTCATCATTAAGTGAGAGTAGCATTGCCTGTCACTGCATACCTAGGTGTTGCCAATGTGCTGATAGCACAGCAAAGGGCTCAGGCGCCTGATATGATCCATGTTTCCTTCCTGCAGCTGCTGCTGCCTGCAGCACCTCCACTTTTGGGAAAGAAGCTCCCCATGCTCTTAAGTAGAGCAAAATATGTGCTTGCTTTTGTTCTCTTGCTCTCCCCATGTGGGGTTCAGAAGCCTAGGTTGGATGTAGGAGTTCTGAGGAACCTAGTGACGTGAGACTACAATATTATGAGGTCAGGCTCCCACCTCAGCAAAGCATTGACATCTGTGTCTTGCTTTTCATCGCATTAAAATACTTGTTGGCTATTCTGCTTATATAAGGATTGCAGCCAACAGAGGTTGCAGAGTAAAGCCAAAGGACTTTCTGTGTTTTTCATATCTTGTAGTTATATGAGTGTCCATTTTCCTTCTAGGATGACAACTCTACGCTTTCAAACTGATTCATGCCATCAACTTGTCTGCTACAGAATACAACAGTTTGAAAATGCATCTGGTTTAGCTCTTACTGTGCAGATGACACCCCCTCCAACACTACATCCCTACTATTTGACTTCTGAAGAGGACTGCAGAAGTGGTACAGGCTGGAAGGATCTTGCAGGGAATGATCCTGTAAGGATACACTGTCCTGAGGTTTGTCAAGCTGAGAGCACCACACAATATGTATCGGTTTGATGTTTTCTTCTCATGCTCTGAGATCATAGGATTGTGTGAAAATAAAGGAGATTAAGTAATCCCCTCCTATTTTAAATCTCTTCTATTTCACTCTAATCCAACTTGCCTTTGCTCTCTCATGTACTTTTTCTGATCTTGATCTCTGTGTGTGTATTATCACAGGCCAGACTTTAAAAGGGGCCTCAAAAAGGAACTAGCAATGCAGAAAGTACATGTAAAGGACCAAGCGGTGGAGACTTTTTTGCTCATAGCCATGCATTAAATATGTTCCATAAAGAAGCAGTTTGAGTGTTTCAGATTGTCCTCTGGGATGTCTCTGTGATGATCAGGTGAAGACTGATGGTCAACAAGTGTTCAAATGCTATTGAGAGGCCCAGAAAAAAAGAAATCAGATTACTTGGTCCTTGTCAAAAGATTATCTAAATGTTCTCTGAAATGGTTTATTTTTTATATGGTACCACAAGTGCAAGTTGTGCAGATTGAAGACTAGCTTCACTTCTGCTGATGGTGGCCTTTGGATATGCCCAGTTGCATCTGGAAGGGGCAGGTTTTAATTTGAGAGTTATCTGTCTGAAATGGATGCACTGCACATTTGAAAGAGAAAGTGCTAGATAGATCACTTCTCTGAATGTCACACCAGCAATTTCAGTGGGAAACTATGCTACCTGCTTTTGACCCTTGTAAGCCATGAATGGCAAGAGGTGAATTTTCATCTTTCTCTGCCTGTTACATGAGTATCGTGGGCACAGCTAAGGCAGCAGCCTACCACATGGAGAGTGTAAATGGTGTAAGAGGCATGTTCTGTGAGTCTACTGAGAGAGTCACCATCCCTGCAGTTGGTGAACATCACTGTTCCCTGCCACAGGAGAATAGTTTTGATAAGGTTTTCCTGCCTTCAGAATTTTTTTGTTGCATGATTTGATAGCTTCTGTGCAGGTAAATAGGGCTTTGCATAATAGTTTATATACTATCTTCCTAAGCCCAGCATCACATAGACCTTGGCGATAACAACATTTTTCATAAAGCGGGCACTGATAATAACTGTGATCACAAAGCATAATGTGAAAACTGGACTCATGAAATACTCAAAAACATACAAAATCAATTCTACCTCTAATTATTTTTCTACCTGATACTTTCAGGCCTGCCCCATGATTTTTCAGTAATCAGAAGTGGTATTGCAGATATTGACAACACTAAGCTAAAGACTTCAGCGCTTTTAGTACTGCTGTGTGTGTTACCCCAGCTGCAGCACTGAGTGTAGCTTACCCATGCCCCTGAGGCATGCTCTCCAGTGCACTGGTTGAGTCTCTCCACTGAACGATGAAGCCAGTATAGCAGCTGTGACTTTGATATAAAATACATCCCTCAATGGGGGTAAAAATTAGAGGTGCTTTTTGAACAGCTAAAACATAGTTCCCCATGCTTCAAAAATGCCTTCAGGTATTTTCCTTCCAAAGGAGCAATGTGTACAATGCAGCCAACTGCAAAACTCCACTGTCCCAGCAGACAGTCTCATTTTGCTTTCCATGGAAGGTGCTGCTGTGGATGACAGTATTTGCAGTAGATGGAGCAATCTCTTTCTTTTTACAGTATGTGTGAAAGACCAACATCAGTATTCTGTCTCATTGCTGGATGGTTAGCAAATCAAAGTTGGAATATCTGTGCATTAGATACACATCACTACTGATCCATCTGCAAAACTCATCAAATGTCAGTTGATTGACTAACATTTGTCTGGGCTGTGTAACCAGGCAGTAGGAAAGGAGAACATGCTTAGCACAGTGTGAGTTGTTCTCCCTTACACCTCCTTCTTTTTAGTTCTATTTTTTGTTCCTCTGTTCACATTTTTGCAGTTGCTTTCCATATATCATGCAATTATGATGTTGAATATGGATAGGAAAGTGAAAGCCCATATTTCAAAAAGGCAGGAATACAGCTGCCCCTAGCAAAAAATAACTATCTGTGATTACCATCACCAAAAGC
Organism: Coccyzus lansbergi; assembly: GCA_033558105.1. Lineage (NCBI taxonomy): Eukaryota > Metazoa > Chordata > Aves > Cuculiformes > Coccyzidae > Coccyzus > Coccyzus lansbergi. Next base: position 1,169,486 of record JAUMJK010000468.1, read on the forward strand.
ATAGATGAAACATGTAATGAAATCTTCCAGAAACTGCTTTGGGACCTCAGTGGGAAAGCTTGGAACAGCTTTGGGTACATTTCTGTAACAGAGACTTGAACAATTTTGTGTGCCCTCTTTGGCTTTTAAATCATGTTGAATCAAACATGGTTTTAATACTACAGTTTGTTGTTCAAAGCTGAAGTAATATTTTGTCTTGAAGTAATACTTTGCTAATCCCTGGTGTCCTTTATGCTGGTCATTTCCACTCCTCATTTATTCCTACTGATCATTTTCCTAGGTCATCTACACATGCAGAAGTTGTAGTCTTTATCACAAATATTCTTCCTTCTCTGGCTGCTTCTTTTGTGTCTTCTGGAAGTGCAAACATGCATGATGAGGATGATGTTTGTTTGTTCATTTGTTTGGTTTTTTTATACGATGTGCAAGGCGACACAGCCTGGCTCATGACTTTTTGTATTTGTAACAGCAACCACTGAATCACTCACTACTGCAAAGGCAACCTGGATCTGAAGCTTATCTCTGCCCTTCCAGCAATTAATGAAGAATTCAGTCATTCTCACTTCATTAGCAGATCTCCTAATGGTGCCTGAGAGGACAAAATAAAAATGTCTCACTTACCTCTACTTTGTTTCTGCATCACCATGGAAAATTATTGCAGCATGTTGCTATGAAGTCTATAGGCAAATGTGATCACTCAGATGTGATACAGGCAGCAGGCAGTGCACTAGAAGGGGCAGTTTCATACAGATATCATTCTGACTCTAACTTCTGTTGTTGTACAGCATCAGGAAAATCAGTAACTAAATCCACTGCTGACATCATGTCATGTTCTAGCTCCTTATGCTGCTGTGAGGGCAAAGGGAATGGATTCTTTCTGCACAGGCAGTACTGGCAAATTCCCAATATTTCTGAAGTAGAGAGTTGAACTCTTGCTTTAACAGCCTTATAGGACTCTGTGGCTATTGTAGCTGACAGAGGGGATCTGCCACACAGTTTAGAATCACAGACATCACCCCTTTAATGATCTTCCCTCTGCAGTTCAAGAATAGTTTTTTAGCACAGTAGTTCAAACTTCCCAGTATGACTGCAATGTCTGGGTAAGTACTTTGCAGATTGCCTTTTAATCCTGCTAGGAGTAAAGCAGACATTCAGCGGCAGGATGGCCTAGCAGATGAATTGTGTCTTTTGTAGGCTTCCCTTAACTGAGACCACAGATGTCTACACGAGAAAGAAAATCTTCTCATCAAAGGCTGTGGCTCAGGTAAGTGTACATGAGCTGGTTTATTTCTATCACGTCAGTTGGAGCAAGAAATCTCCTTTGGATTAAAATTCTTCTTGTAGAAAAAACCCCCAAACAAACAACAAACCCCAAACAACACCAACAAATTCCAAAACTCACTAAAACCACAAAACCAACAGAGACACACATATGGGGAGAAAAGCATGTGTCTCAGCAATGTATTTAAATACATCGATGTATTTAATGTCACCAGATGTTAAATACCATTAGAACCAGAGGCAGTGATCACAAAACAAAACATAGAAAGGGCTCTCTGAATATGGAAACACTTTTATCACAATGACTGAGACCTAGAAATGGCACAGGCTGCCCAGACAGTTGGTGGATCTCCATCCTTGAAAATATTCAAAAGCCATCTGACATGGTCCTGGAGAACAGGTTCTAAATGTCTCTGCTGGACAAGTGGACAGGACAAAATAACCTTCAGAGGTCCTCCCAATGTCAGTGAGCCTGTGATCCATGATGCCACATGAGGGATCTCTTCAGATCAGTCTGATGTGATCATGCTCTCCACCCAAGTACTGATAGCAGATTCCATCAGCTGAATGGCACATGGAAGTTAAATGCCTTAGCCATGATACTGTGTTTGCAGCAGTGCTCACTTTTGCACGGCTCCTCTCTATTGCCCAGTTATGACTGCCTACATTTAGCAACCATGGTAAAATGAGGCACCGGAAGGTTGATTTTGGGGTCCTCTTGATGTAAGTCACACTCACAAGCCAACGCACTAGGCAATACCACTTTGTGCATGAGGTGGATTTGCAATGCTGTCCTTGAGAACAAGGAAGTAATGCATTCCAGCATTTTCTCCCAGGAAAACTCTGAGACATAGAAACATAGAGTCATAGAATCACATAGACCCACTGGACCATCAAGTCCAACCATTACTCTCAAGCACTAAACCATGCCCCTCAGCACCTCATCTACCTGTACCTTGAACATCTCCAGGGAAGGTGAATCAACCACCTCCATGGACAGCCTCTGACAGAGCCCAATGACCCTTTCTGTGAAAAACTTCCTCCTAATGTTCAGCCTAAATCTCCACTGGGGGAGCTTGAGACCATTCCTTCTTGTCTTGTCCCCTGTCACTTGGGAGAAGAGGCCAGCTCCCTCCTCTCCACAACCTCCTTTCAGGCATTTGTAGAGAGTAATGAGGTCTCCTCTCAGCCTCCTTTTCTCCAGGCTAAACAACCCCAGCTCTCTTAGCCGTTCCTCATATGGCCTGTTCTCCAACCCCTTTACCAGCTTTGTCATTCTTCCCTGGACTCACTCCAGAGCTTCAACATCTTTCTTGTGGTGAGGGGCCCACAACTGAACACAGGATTCAAGGAGCAACCTCACCAGTGCGGAGTACAGAGGGAGAATCACCTCCCTGGACCTGCTGGTCACACTGTTTCTGATCCAAGCCAGGATGCCATTGACCTTCTTGGCCAACTGGGCCCACGGTTGGCTCATGTTCAGTCGGCTGTCAACCAACACTCCCAGGTCCTTCTCCTCCTGGCAGATTTCTAGACAGACTTCTCCTAGTCTGTAGCTCTACCCAGGATTATTGTGCCCCAAAGTGCAGGACCCAGCATTTGGCCTTGTTAAATCTCATCCCATTGGACTCAGCCCAGAGGTCCAGCCTGTTCAGATCCATTTGTAGAGCCTCCCTACCCTCCAGCAGATCAACACTTCCACCCAGATTTGTGTCATCCGCAATCTTGCTAAGGGTACACTCAATGCCTTCATCCAGGTCATTGATGAAGACATTGAAGAGGGCTGGACCCAGCACTGAGCCCTGGGGAACCCCATTTGTCACTGGTCTCCAGCTGGATTTAATACCATTTACCACCACCCTCTGGGCCCGACCGTCCAACCAGTTTTCCACCCAGCAGAGTGTGCGCCTGCCCAGGCCAGAGGCTGACAGTTTCTGCAGCAGAATGCTGTGAGAAACTGTGTCAAAGGCTTTCCTGAAGTCCAGGAAAACCACATCCACAGCCTTTCCCTCATCCAGCAGCCGAGTCACTTTGTCATATAAAGTGATCAGGTTTGTTTGGCAAGACCTGCCTTTCGCGAACCCCTGTTGACTGGGCCTGATCACCCAGTTCTCTTGTAAGTGCTTCATGATAGCACTCAAGATCACCTGTTCCATGACTTTCCCTGGCACTGAGGTCAGACTGACAGGCCTACAGTTCCCCGGATCCTCTCTGTGACCCTTCTTGTAGATGGGCACAACATCAGCCAGACTCCAGTCCAGTGGAACCTCCCCAGTCTTCCAGGACGGTTGGAACATGATGGAAAGGGGTTTGGCCAGCACATCCACCAGCTCCTTCAATACCCTAGGGTGAATGCTGTCTGGTCCCATAGACTTGTGGGTGTCTAGTTGGACAAGCAAGGCTCTGACCACCTCCTCTTGGATCATGGGAGCCTCGTATTGCTCCTCTAGTTCCAGGGTTTGTACACAGAGGAAACAACTTTCTTTACAATTAAAGACCGAAGCAAAGAAGGCATTAAGTACCTCAGCCTTTTCCTCATCCCCTGTCCCTGTTGTTCCTTCTGCTTCCAATAGGGACTGTATGGTCTCCCTAGTTCTCCTTTTATTATTTATCTATCTATAGAAAGATTTTTTGTTATCTTTCACAGACTTTGCCAAACTGATTTCTAGTTGAGCCTTAGCCCCTCTGATTGTTTCTCTATACAACCTCACTTCCCTCCTGTAGTCAACCCAAGAGGCCTGTCCCCTCTTCCAGAGCCCATAAACATTCCTCTTCTTCTTGATGTCACTCAAGATCTCTCTGTTCAACCAAACTGGTTTTTTTCCCCCCTGAAAAAAACAGCTTTCCATCTTCCATTTGCTTCTGTCCTTTACGCCTGGGGATAGTGTAGCTGTTATGGGACAAAGGTGAGATGGCTGAAGGTGTGCCCACCTAATAAATGACAGAAAATTTGAAGAGCAACAGAACTGGAAATACCCTTGAATAATCAGCAGTAGTAACACTATTATTACAATGTATTAAACTTGAAACACAAGCAAACGTTTGGTCAGTTTTGTTCCAAAACTAAATAATTCTGTGGTATAAAGAGAATGAAAAGCTACCAAGAATGCTTCCCTTCACTGTGTCAGGGAAATGTGCTCTAGGTGCTTGCTATCTGTTGGTAAGAAACAACAGTGCAATGGACCAGATGGGTTTTGAAATAATGCCTCAAACTGGCCTAAAGAATAAGTAATGATAAAATGCCCAGCAACTGGCTAGTTGGAAATAACAAACCGATCATTGTAAGCCAGGTCTCATGGATAGCTGTCACTGTTCTTCACTTGGGGGGCAATTTCAGGAGGCCAGAGCCAAAACTAGCCCCTAATGTGGAATGATTTGTTCTCTAGATATACTGATAGGCATGGAGGCAATTTTCCGGTGCCTGTCTGGTCTAAATCCTACTCACTGTTTTGAGCAGGCAGCACAAGGAGCAAAGAGCAACATTAATGCTGCCTGTTGTTTGGCTCTGTGAGAGCTTTTGAGATCTTCTCCAGCAATAATACTCTACTACTGAGAAAAAAAACATGGGCACTGAGAGGAACAGTGTGGAGCATCTAAAGACATGGAGTTACTGGAGACAAACCAAAAGTTAATTTGGCCTCACAGCACATGTCACGTGAGATACCCATGCCTTTTGTGAAGCTGTTTCTCTTTTCTGCTAGAACAGAGCCAGTCTGGGACTCTAGTGCCAGGGTCAAACTAGCCTAAGCATAACCAGTTGCACAGCCAGAGCCTACCTGAGTTGTTATGTTCTCACTATTGGTATTTACAAATGACCATTAAGATAAATATGCCCCAGAGTTAGCAGAGGCCTTTTGGCTAGAAGACAAGCAAATGTGCACATGGAGTGGTATGGTGACTTTGGCTGAAGAAAAACACCCTTACCACTAAGCTGGCCACCGGAACATGGATGTCCTATGTGTCCAGCAGCTTCTGTGGTGACTGACCTCTGCTTCTCTCACCAGTGTTATTTATTCTTGTGGAGGTGCAGCCATAGATTTTAGTGAGGTGTAAAACTTTTTTTGTGCTATAGTTATTACCTGTTAATTTTGTTGTCAAATAAATGTCAGTTTCCCTAAGGCTATGGTGGAAAGGCACTGGAATATTTATCTTAATGCTGATTCAGCTAGAGTAAAAGTCAAAAATTTAGGTGCATAAGCTTTTGAGATAGTTAGGTGAGTAAATGTGGCTTGTTTACTGAAACATAAGAGGAAACAAGTACAAAGAATTTCTTCATATTTCTTACTCTCAGTTGTAGTTGGAACATTCTCTCTCTTGCTAACTTTTCAGTGAGTTTTCCACAGAAATATTAAGTTATCATATAAACAGAGACAGGTCTTGGATCCAGTCCTAAAACTCCAAGGAAACATTACCATCCTTTGTGTTGGGCTTCCCAGTTTTGAGTGAAGCTTGTTAGCCCTCTAAGGTACCTACTGTAAAAAAGTCTCAGTCCTAAACTCTTGGCTTTGCTTTTGACAACATTGAATAGGAATGTTTGTGACAATAGATGCATTGGCATACCTGATTTTAATGCTTTACACTGGGGGCACTTTTCATCCTTTTTCAGCATGGTTCCATGACCCTGGCAAAGCATGGATCACAGAAACAGGTCCAGAAGTAGCATAGCTTCTTCAGCATAATGTCATATGGGCACACCACGTAACCCAGTATCTACATGCACTGCAGTATTAATCTTTCCTGCCCTACAGTCTTTGAACTAACTTTGTTCTTAGCACAACACTTCATGTAGTAGCATATATACCCCACTGTGTACCAAGGACTCTAAACCCCTGTAGCTTTCAAACTCAAGTGTTAGTTAAAGCTGCATTCCTCAACCTTCTGAAAACACAAACTGCAAGAATATTATCTGATGCCAAAAGCTGGCTAGACTTTTATCAGGCAGTTTGTGAATACCCATTGCCTCAGCTTTTCACTATCTGCAACACGACCCACTTTCAGAAGACAGCACAGCTGGACACAGGTGGACTAAGTTATTGCAAAAATGCTTCTGGAGACCATAGCCTACTTTGGGATATGCAGGTACTGTCTAACTATTAGGAGAGAAGTGGTGAACTTCCACTAAATCTCTGTCCCTACACTGAAAATTTTCATCAAGGGGATTAGAGAGAGTACGGCCCATGGAAATCTGCTGGATTCTGGCAAGCAAATGACCTCTGGGTAGGTACTGGAAAGCAAGAAGGGTGCATTAAAACCAGAAGGTCTTGACCCCCAGGCAGGAAATGACAAGGTATAATTGTGTCCCCAGGAAGTGGAGGATAAATTATCCTATTTCCTCCATTAGGATCTGGCCAAGGATTAACACCCCTGTTTGCTTACAAGAGCTCCTGTGGTGCTTGTAAAATCTGCAACAGTTCACGCGCTGTTGCTGTCTCATGCAAATGCACTGAAAAAGTATTTCTAAGCAAGTGTCATGAATCAGCAGCAGCCCAGGGTCTACAGGAAAAAAGAAAACAAATAAGTAGCCAGCCCTCCAGTCTAAGGATCTCTCTGTAATTTATGGGGGCCCAGGCGCACACTTCACGAGGAAGTGCTATCACCTCCCAGAGTTTAGGGTTACAGCCTGCAGGCCATTTTTAGAACCATCTGAGAGCCTGTCCTTTGCCAGCACAGGAAGAAGGTGTCCTGGCAAAACTGACCCTTGTTGTGTTCTCCACTATGGGTGTATTAGCTGTTCCTGATGAGCAAGGAGGAGGGGGGAGTTTCCTTGCAGGATATTTTTTTTAGCACAGCCCTGGAATTATTACCACTGAGCTAGCGCTTGTGTTTCTAACATCACCACCTTGTGGATGAATTCCTCACTGGGGGATGAATTCTTCGCTGGGGATGTAAGGTGACACAATCACCTTTTGCTGTTTTGACACACCTAGGATTCACCATCAAAACCAGAGCAGTGGCATCTTCTCTTCTCTGTCCTCAAGGCACTGGCCTCACCCCCTGTGCCCTACTTGACATCCCCCAGCAGTGGTCTATCCCTTAGCTGGTGATAGTTTTTAAAATTTATCATCTTTGATGGAAAGTTTGACTTGATGTAAACATATGGTAAGGAAAATCTGTTCCATACATAACTGATGCTCTAGTATCCACTGTAGTTTATTCAGTCTGCCACTAAACCCTACTAGTGACTTCAGGGGGTACCATGTAGTCAATCTGGGACCAAAAGTGATTTTACTAAGTAAGCAAGGCAGTGAGTAAAAATTTACAAGCCTTCCCAGGCCAGAGTTGGCATTGTGGCAATATTTCTAGGTAAGCTGAAGAAGCAAGGGGTTGGGTGAAAGGAGTCCTATTAGCAGAGATTCTTAGGGGTGTATTAAGTACAAACAAGCTTACAGCTTCTCCTTTGGCAGTTAGGTGTGGGAAATTCATGTGCATGATACAAAAGATAATAAGGCAATAAAAAATCTGGAAGTGCAGCAGATGCAGCAAGGGTCCTGAACCAGTGTGGAAAGAAGTTGACATAGTGGTGAACAAAGCTGTGTTTTGGTGACATAGGCTTTAGAATCATAGAACAAGCAGGTTGGAAGGGACCCATCGGATCTTCTAGTCCAACCATTCCTATCAAACACTAAACCAAGTCCCTCGAGATGTCACCTTCGAAGAGGGATGGACCCCAGCGCCACGCGAGGCGCCTTCCCTGGACAACTTGGCTAAAGCAGGTAGGCGAGAAGGAGAAGGAAACAACAGCAAATAGGCTTTGTAACACAGAGAAAAAAAAATCTTGCTCCCTAGCCCCAAAATGCAGGTATTTGGGTCTCTTTTCCCTTTCCTTATCAGGAATGGTAGCTCTGAGGTTTAAGAAATGAGGCTTTGAATTAAAATAGTTACAGTCACAGCAAATAAGTAAGAGTCCTGCCCACAACAGCAAGGCAAAGAACCAGAGTGGAGAAGTTCTAGTGCATGTACCTGGGGTCCAAGGAAGAATTGTCTGGCTTGCTAGCATTTTGGTACCAGGTCCAGGCTTGCACCAGGTCTTTCACCTTCATATGATGGGGAGTTATCCTTGTGGAAGAACTGTCTCCCCAAAAAGTTCCCCCCAAATGACTGAACATATATTAGGTATTAATCACATAGAGCACTGGAAAGTTCAGCTTACTTTGATTATTATGGTTTTGTTTTACTTTGTGCATGACAGGGGTTTTGACTATATATAAGCCTCAAAGTGGAGATCTGATTCAGCTGTGGTACTGTCCATCTGTTTCAAATTAAGCATGCATACAAGAACTCTCCTGCTCTAGAACTTGAACATGTTCCTGCTGTTTTCACGTTTCTGGCAACTCATCTACTTGAAAGACACCACAACGATGACAAAAATTTATTTTATGTCATCATAGTGGGCACAGAGGAGGTAATTGGGCCTCTGTAGCACATCCTTAACACAGTATTTAGGGGACAATCTTGTGGTCATTGAAGTCCTGGACAGAACTCTCAGTGGAGAGAGTGCAAATGGTATCCAGGCTGGCTAAGAAGTGGTTACCCAACCCAGTAAGGATTGGACAGTCTTCTAGCTCCTTGATATTACCTGTTCTGCAAAGCTAGGTGTAACAGCCAACATCGAAGGGCAGTCATTAGCCCCTCTCCTAAAATACCATTTCATCAAATAAATTCAGCATTAAAAGTTGCAAGCAACGTATGTCAAGCTAGTGTTGTGACATTTCTTGGAACAAGAGGAAAACAAGTTTACTCACGCTTTTTTTTATTATTATTTTTAAACCTGATGGGAAAGTGAACTCATTTGTTTTAACTTTTAGGGATCAGAAATAAAACTCCCAGTTGATTGAAAGCAAGTCCAGTGCTGACTAAAAAGAAATAACCAATGAAAATAGAATTAGAACAGAAACTTAACTTCATCTCTACTATACTGATGGGTTGACAGGAAAGAAGAATCTCTGAAGCTGAGTTAGGGATAATTGCTGACAAGCTCATATCCAGCTATGTGGTCTCTTAAGAAAGCTCAAGGCTAATCCAAAATTGGCTGAAACATTTTCAGTATGTTGTTTATTTAATTTTCCTGGACATTTTGCAGTACATGAATCAAACTGCCTATGTTCACAGGAACTGAGCTTCACATTCCTTGAGGTGAGGACGGTTATTTGTTCTGCAGGTCTGCATAGCAAATAACCCAGCAGGATCACCAGTGGTGTACTGCCATGCCAGGACTCATTCAAGTTTTTCTGAGCAGTTCAATCTGAGTGGTTTGGTACAAGGATGGCAATTCTGTGGTACCACAAATGCCTGACCTGAGTTACACCACCCTGAGGAAAAATCCTGAATCCACTAAAGCAGATATCAAAACTACGGAGTTTCTCTTGTGCTGGTGCTTCACTTACATGATGAGTACTGTGGTCACCTTAGTAAATGCAGGGAGATGTACACTCTGATTTATCTGTTTTTACAAAGAGATTTTTTTTGGCTGTCTTCAACCTTGACAGCTTTGCCAATGATTTTGTAGAGCCAATTAGAAAATTGGGACAAAATACATATTTTGTCTCATAAATTTCCACCCATCTCTGCAGAAATCTTTAATTTCAGTTGCTAAAAAATCAGGATAGCTTTTCTCCCCCAAAGACATCTTGAAAATAGTCATGCTAATTTGATGTATAAGAAGAATTCAATGCATTGCTAACAGTTTAAGGTTTTCTTCAGTTCTTCAATGGATTTGTGTTGGTATTTCCTAAAAGGCATTAGAAATTTATATATGTAAACTGATATATTTAAACATATATATATGTGTGTGTGTATAACATATATATATATATATGCATGTGAACACATTATGGATCACTCATGGGGGTTCACACTTTCCAGCTGCTTCCCAGGTGGATGCCTGTGTGCACAAGACCAGGATCCACCTGGGTTTCCAGGACTGATTGCTCCTGCATCTTTCCTCCAAACCAGCAAAGGACTTGAGAAGGCAGTGGAAAGAGAAAAGGGACTGCTTTATCCCTCCTTTCCAATGCCTAAGCAGCTGGTTTTCAACCAGTAGGGCTGAGGGCCATGCGTAGTTCAGCAACAGGGCTACAGTTCACAAAGAGAGAGAGAGAGATGGACTAGCCTTCAGGGATCTACACCTCCCCTCCAGCCCTGCAGAGAAGGTTTGCCTGAGATACTTACTGTCCAGCATATGGTTTCATGCTCAAGACAGGGGAATACAGGAGCACCAGACAAGAGAGTGAGCTATGGGCTGGCCAGGATGGAACATTCCTTTTGCTGAATTAAAATTAGTTAATTTCACTCAGGCTCCTTGAACTTCGCCATGGACCTGTGTTCCATTTCTGCTCCTCCAGCTGCAGTGTGGCAAAGCAACTGAGACACCCCTCTGAAACACCTCATAGGACTCTGCCTGTATGAGACATGGGGTCCCTAGACACTGAATTTAATAAAATAATGCACTGACAATATTTATTTTTACAACTCTTTGCATTTTACCTCCTAATATTACGAATTACTAGATAAATAGAATCACAGAATAGTTTGGATTGGAAGTGACATTTAAAAGTCATCCTCATACAAACCCCCTGCAGTAAGCAGATATATTCAACTAGTTCAGAGCCCTGTCCAACCTGAGCTTAAATGTTTCCAGGGATGAGGCATCTTCAGCTACTCTGGGTCACATTTTCCAGCATTTCACCATCTTCATTGTAAAAAATGTCTTCCCTATATATAGTTTAAAGCTACCATCTTTTAGTTTAAAATCATTCCCCTTTGCCCCATCACAACAGACTGTTAAAAAGGTAGTTCCCAACTTTCTTATTAGTCTCCTTTAAGTATTGAAAAGCCCTAATAAGCTCTTTCCAGAGATTTCTCTTTTCCAGGCTGAACAATCTGACTACTACCTTTTCTGCATAGGAGAGGCGTTTCACCTCCCTGATCACTTTTGTGACCCTCCTCTGGACAGATCTGCATCTTTCCTGTGATGAGGGCTCCAGAGCTGGGATGTAGTAGTCCAAGTGGGGGTCTAATCAGAGCAGAATAGAGGGCCAGAATCACCTTCCTTGACCTGTTGATCATGATTCATTTTATGCAACCCAGAATTCAGTTGGCTTTTTGTGCTGCAAGCGCACACTGGTGATTCATGTCCAGCTTTTCACCCACCAGTACCCCCAAGTCTTTCTCTGCAGGGCTGTTGTCTATCCTTTTTGCCCCCAGTCTGTATTGGTAACAGAGGTTGCTCGAACCCAGTGTAGGACCATGCTCTTGCCTATCAAAAGGCTTACAAAATTCCAGATAAATGGTATCTCTAACTCTTACCTTGTCCATTGATGTAGTCATCCCATGACAGGAGGCCCCTAGGTTGGTCGAGCAGGACTTGTCCTTCCTAAAGCCATGCTAGCTGTCTCAGATGACCTCCCTGTCTTTCCTGCTTTAGCACAGCTTCTAAGAGAATCTGTTCCATGATCTTCCCAGGCACAGAGCTGAGGCTGACAGGTCAGTAGTTCACAGGGTAATCCTTTCTACCCTTTATAAAAATGCATACAGTGTGTCTCTTTTTCCAGTCACCAGGAATTTCACCTGACTATAACTCACATTGGTTTTCTGTTTTGTTAGCAGTTTATTCTGACCTTGCAAACAGTTTAGGGTTGGATTGCACTCTTATAAAGAATACTTTCAGATTGGGGAAATGGGTTTGTAAGCTGTCCTTCAACTCTTTCCACCCTGTCTTCAGATGATTTTCTCCTTTATTCCTGAAGTGCTGGGGTCTAGTGCAAGTCATTGCTCCCTGTTCTGGTTATGTACTTTATCTTCACTTCCTTTCAAAGCCTAAGAGATTTATTTTTGTTTAGCTTTCTCTCTCCATTCAGATTGAGATTACTATTATTAAGATGTGTTTAGGGAACAGAATTCCTCTCTCTAATCTTTGTTTTTGGCTTCTGGCTGATTATGCGTAATAATTACATGTAACCACTTGACTTTGTAATATATTCCCTAAATTTCCCTTCCAGTTGACCTGACACTTTCATACAGTAACGTATGACAAAGTTCACTAACCCTTTTTATCTAGAGGCATAACTGGGGCTCTGTGTTCCTGAATCTCAGAAGTCCACATCAAGCAAACTTCCTTTCAAATGCAGATAGAGTACTTTTTTCTCAACTTGATGAAAAAAGCTTCTTTGACCTCTTTATTATGCACTTTATGATACCTTTTTCATAACTTTAAATGGTGAGAAATCCTCATGCTCAGTTTTCATGGTGTTAAAAATCTATTTTGAATTTAAAACTAGACAAATCATGTTGGTTAGTGAGTGAATCACAACTGACCTGCCTGTAAAGGGAGTATGAATATATTTTTTTCCCCAAAGTCTATGCAAATCTCTTTTGTGATATCTTCTTTCACTCAAGGCTCGTGGTGTTTGGCTGTCCAGTGCTTTTCTTTCCCATTGTGCGTTAACATTAGGTACCAAAGGCACATGCATAATCTGGAGATCTGTCAGGAACATGTGCTCATGCCATCTAAATTAGCATGTGCAGGAATTTTGGACTGTCATCCTCTGCAGATCTGTCAGCATCAAGGCCCACTTAGGATACTTACACCACTGACAGCCTCTCAGCCATTTCTGCATAACTGCTCTTACGGCCTTGGGAGCTGGCTCAACTTAAATGTCAACTGACAAGAAAAAGAAAAAGTAGCTATTTTTCACACACAGCCCAGGTCACTACTTGGCCCCACCTGTAGGCATGCCTAAAAGCATAGGATGTAAACATGAGAAACTGCCTGTGCGTGACAGCTACTTTTAAGTAGCTAGCTGCTTAAACGTGGATGTTATAAGAGAGAGAGTTCTGCAGACCGCCCGTTCAGTTTCCTTGAATTAAATATCAACCAGACAATCCAGGTCATAGACTCTCTGTGTTCTAAGGCCCTGATTCAGAAGGGCATTTAATAAGTGCATGTTTCAGTTCACCCTTTCTGTGCTATGTACATAAACGAATACATAGCATTAAAAGCACATGCTTAAGTTCTATTGAAATAATTTTGCAAGGGGCTGGGATAAACACATTGCAGACACTTTATAGAACTTTATTTAAACAAATTCTCAGTTTTATCTCTCAGGTTTATGTTACTAGCTGTAGAATGTGGTTTTCTACTGAAATGTTGCAATGAAAGTGTAAGTTACTTGGAAATTTTCCAGAAAACATTCCCTTTGTCCTCCACGTTCCCTATTTCCCATTAGCAATTCACCACAAAGGTTGCATTTCCCACCAGGTAAAAACTGAAACCAAAAAGCATCTTAATCTGCAATGCCTGTATGCCTGTGAATTGTGCGTTTCAGAAAGTATTGTTATGTATTTTGCTAGTTTAGCAGCTAAAAATGCTTACACAGAAGGTAACTAATCAGTCTGGCAGCATATCTCTGTGCCATGAGAGATCTATTCTTATTTTCCGTAGCCTGATCTTGGGATTGTATGAATGCTATCCTCCTTCTGTGCCCAGAAACGTATCAGACTAAATATGGGTCTACCTTACTGCATTCTGAGGCAGAAAAGCATTTTTGCTATGTTTACAGCTGCTAAGAGTAATATTTGTTTGAAAAAGCTCCTTAACTGTGTCTGACTGGTGGGCAAAGTCAATATTTGAATGCCCAGTGTTGAGTCAGGGATTTTTGTTGATAGGATGATGAAGAAAGGTGCCTCATCCTCACTTCTTGCCCTGATAGGCATGGGAATATTTGGAGTACTGGCAAATTGCAGGTAGTGTTTTCCCCTGCCCCAAAAAAAGAAATAATATGTAAAATAGTTAGGGATTATAACTACTATATATTTCTTAAATGTGATGTTCTTTGTCAGATAATGCTTTTCGTTCTAAAGGGTAGGCATGACTTAAAGAACTATTTATTTCATATATAAACAGCATGATTCTACTCATCAAAACCTACACAATTCATAAAAATAGTAATGCAAGTTGCAGAAGGCAAGACAATTAAGAGATTTGGCTCTGGTTGCCTTCTTCTGGAGGCAGTTACTTTGCACCACAAAACTAGGCTTTCCTACCAGAAGTAGAGAATGGCCCCTTCACATTCTTTGAGTTGGTGGAAAGTTTACCAATGACTCAGAACCAGAATTAACCTTAGGAATAGAGATTTGGATCACTGGGATTGAGAAAAGTTGTGTTTAGAAAAAAGAATAGGGAAAAGCTAAAGAAACAGTGACTATGTTAGTCTGTAAAAAGGCTGAAACAAGTGGTCTGCAGCTTTTTTGTTGCTTTGTGCACTGTATTTTCAGATACACAGCTTCAGAAGGAATGGTCAACACTATAAAATAATTTTAGTAGTTTTTCAAGACCATCTTTGTGCATTTGGCCTTTCAGTACCTGAAGGGTGCCTAAAAGAAAGCTGGGGAGGGACTTTTTACAAGGGCATACAGTGACAGGGCAAGGGAGAATAGCTTTAAATTAGAAGGGGGAAGATTTACATTAGACTTTAGGAAGAAATTCTTCATGATGAGGGTGTTGAGACACTGGAATAGGTTGCCCAGCAAAGTTGTGGATACCCTATCTCTGGAAGTGTTTAAGGCCAGGTTGGATGGGGCCTTGGGCAGCCTAGTGTGGCAAGAGGTGTTAGAATTAGGGTGGTTGGAACAAGGTGGTCTTTAAGATCTCTTTCAACCCAAATCATCGTGAGTTTCTATGACTCTACTATTCAATGTACCCAGCCCAGAGGTAGGTCAGGCACACTAACTATTAAAAATCAAAAAGATAGAAACATCCCCATTCATCTCCACAGGACAGTTAGCATAAGAGTGACTACTAATGTAAAAATGGTAAAAACCCTAGTGCTGAACACTGAGAAAAGATGGAGGAATGCATTGTGGAGAAAAGTCTGTGTTACGAGCAACACCTTATTTGGCTACTGAGATGCCAGCTCATAATGTAGTATAGATTTTTTCTGCTTTCATTTAACCTCTGTCGGGTTTTTGTTTATGGTTTCAACAGATTTTGACTTCTGTGTTTGGAAGCCCTTAAACAACTGGGGATGGTGTAGGAGGAAATGTACCATACAGTAACACTATACACCAGGTGGACAATGAGGAACAAGTATTCTAATTTTAAAGGTTTTCTTAGCTTAAGACTTAAAAGTGCTGATAGTTCTGCTACACAGTTTGCTTACACACAAACTTAAAATTATCAGGAAGATCATAGAATCATAGAATTATAGAATAGGTTGGAAGGGGTCTTTAAAGATCATCCAGTTCCAAACTCCCTGCTGTGGGCATGGACACCTCCCACTATCCCAGGCTGCCCAAGGTCCCATCCAACCAGGCCTTGAACACCTCCAGGGATGGGGCAGCCACAGATTCCCTGCGCAACCTGTGCCAGTGCCTCACCATTCTCATAGTGAAGAAATTCTTCCCTATGCCTAGTCTAAATCTGCCCCCCTCCAGTTTGTACCCATTGCCTCTAGTCCTATCACTACAAATCTTCGTAAACATTCCCTCTCTAGCTTTCTTGTAGGTCCTATGAGTGTTCTGAATACTATGAAAGTTCGTTCTTTTCATTCACACTAGGGTCAAACCTGGCATATTTCTGACTTTACGCAGACTGTGATTAACAACAATATGTGCTTTTGTTTTACATACTAGTCCCGTCAGGAAATATGACTAGATTTTATGACTGGAGACACTAATATATTTCTCGATGCATTTTTTTTTTTTTAAATCTTAAATAGGTCACAGTGATTGTGCGACGCGCACTGGACATGGGGCTCCGGCGCAGGGAAAAGAAGAGAAGGGACGAGCAGAGCCGAGGGCACTGCTCTCCCTGAGGGACCCCCCCACTGCCGCCCCATCGCCCTCCCCTTCCTTCCCCTGAGACCCGCCCGGCACGGGACCCCTTAAGAGGAGGGGGCAGGGGCTGGAGAGCTTGGCCAGAGGAAGGGGACGCTCCTGCGACGGCTCTAGGACTGGGTCAAAAATTTAAAAAAAACACAGAGAGAGAGGGTGGGGGAAAGGCAAAAGAGCAAAGGGGAAAAGAGAAGGGAGGTGTGGAGGAAGGAGAAGGGAGAAGGAGGCGAGGGAGTAGGGGAAAAAAAAAAAAAAAAAAAAAAAAGGAAGCCTTCCCCAAATTCTACCCAGACTGACGAGCGAGCAGGGATGTTGCAGCCCGGCTGGCTCTGCCTGCTGCAGGGCACCCTCCTCCTGCTGACCACAGCGCGGCAGACCAGCAGCCCCGCCAGCTCCTGTCCGCTCCGCGGAAAGGTAAGGGCTGCGGGAGAAGGCGCTAGGACGCGGGAATGCACGGGGATGCGGGGGATGTGCGGGGATGCTGGGAATGCGTGGCTACACGGAGGATGCACGGAGGATGAGTGGGGATGCTCTGGATGCGGGGGATGCGCGGAGATGCGTTGGATGCGCTGCGTGCCGGTCCTTCTCCCCCGCGGGCGGGGATCTCAGCCCGTCCCGTGTCGAGCGCGGGGGATTTACCGGGTCCTGCACTTGGGGCACAACAACCCTATGCAGGACTACAGACTGGGAGAAGCCTGGCTGGAAAACTGCCAGGAGGAGAGGGACCTGGGGGTGTTGGTCGACAGCCGACTGAACATGAGCCAGCAGTGTGCCCAGGTGGCCAAGAAGGCCAATGGCATCCTGGCTTGGATCAGAAACGGTGCGACCAGCAGGTCCAGGGAGGTGATTCTCCCTCTGTATTCAGCACTGGTGAGGCCGCTCCTTGAATATTGTGTCCAGTTCTGGGCCCCTCAGCACAAGAAGGATGTTGAGGCTCTGGAGAGAGTCCAGAGAAGAGCAACGAGGCTGGTGAAGGGGTTGGAGAACAGACCCTATGAGGAGCGGCTGAGAGAGCTGGGGTTGTTTAGCCTGGAGAAGAGGAGGCTGAGAGGAGACCTCATTACTCTCTACAAGTACCTGAAAGGAGGTTGTAGAGAGGAGGGAGCTGACCTCTTCTCCCAAGTGACAGGGGACAGGATGAGAGGGAATGGCCTCAAGCTCCGCCAGGGGAGATTTAGGCTGGAGATTAGGAGGAGGTTTTTCACACAGAGGGTCATTGGGCATTGGAATAGGCTGCCCAGGGAGGTGGTTGATTCACCTTCCCTGGAGGTGTTTAAGGCAGGGGTGGATGAGGTATTGAGGGACTTGGTTTAGTGTTAGATAGGAATGGTTGGACTAGAAGATCCGATGGATCCCTTCCAACCTGGTTGTTCTGTGATTCTGTGATTCTGTGATTCTGTGATTCTGTGACTTGTCCTCTAACCTGATCATCCTGCCTGTAGTGACCGGGAGCAGCTCGGGCTGACCTGGTTCTGGCAGGTGGGAAGCGGATCTGGCGACCGCTGCTGCAGGTCAGGGGCGATGTTCTGGCTGGGGTGAGGCTTGTGATCAGGGTGTCGTTTCCATTTAAATTTGGACACTGAGAAAATAAAAAGCAGCTCTCGCTGAAGTTTCTGAGATTGAAGTATCAAAACATGACGTAGAGGAAAAGACTTCCTGAAGTCAGTTCTGTGTTTAATGCATCTATTAGTGCCAGCAGACCATCTGTGCTCCCTGTTGGCATCTGCTTGGCTCTCGAAGCGGCCTGACCGGGGGTTCTGTGCACTTGAGACGCTCCTGGGACGTGTGTCTCGCCACTTGTGTTTATCTCCTGCCCCAGGCAGGGTTACTTTCTCCAGCACAGCTGCTAAAGGAAATGGCAGACCATGGATTTAAGTCCCGACCTCTTGCACTGAGGAGGTGCCAAAGCCAATGTAGCGTTACTTGTGCAAGGGCAGGTGTGAGAAAACCTCGCAGCTATGAAGAAGGGCTGCTCTGTGACCTCCTCGCTCTCACTTGCACCATGTACCTGCTTTCAGCCCATGGTCTGGGGGCCTCACTGCCTCCAGCTGAGCAGCCTGTCCCCCTGCAGCTATAGAGGCTAAGAAATCTCCTCCTAGGACTTAATGCACTACTTATGTGTGTCTTACCAGAGGTGTCTCCCTGAGCTTTGGTGATACGGTTTAACCCTAAACTTGGCGGGGGGGTGGGGGAGGGGTGGGGGGTGGGGTGCGGGGAGGTGGGGTTGAGGGGAGAGGTTGCCTTATCTATTTACTTACGCCTGGAACCAGTTTGTCAACTGGGTTTATAGGCGCCTAGACATGACACTGCCATAAAGCCAGGTCAAGCTTCTGGAGTGGGTGCCTCCCTCCCCTTGAGGGCATGAAGTGCAGAAGCTCTGGGCTGGCACTGCAATGAGCTAATGGGAGCAAGAAGAAGGAAATGGACAGACCCTGAGAGCCTGAATAGCTTGTAGAAGAAAAAGTTATTTGTTGATTTAGTGGGACAGTCCATTTTCCTCAAAAGCCATTGACTGGACTTCTGCCAGTTACCAGTAAATCTGGAGGTGAAATGTATTAATGGTACCTTATTATCTGCTGATTACTTTGTCATTAAAATGTGAGACCACCTGTAGTTCTGGTATTGGCAGGCTGTTTCCCGGGGCTATTAGGATAATAGTGATAACTACACTGTCTAGGAATGGCAGTGTCTGCCTGATTGACAAAGCTGTTGAGTGTATCCTAAACAATTGGGACAACTGCTTTGGGAAAAAGTATTCCTTCTTGCCCCTGCTTTTTTTTGGGGGGAGCGGGAGGGGGGGTGGGTGGTGCTTGGTTTAATCTTATTACTTTATGGCATCTCTTTTCTTATCCCTCCTGGTTACATGCATAACTTTCATCTTTTTGTCAGGTTGCCTAAAGTTAAGTGAGTCAGTACCTGAGAGTGAGAAGCTGCTGTTTTAGGGAATGAGCATACAGTACTGCAATGGGCTTTCTAACCATTCCTCCAAATTACAGTTAAAGCTGCAACCAGTAATGTGCCCTGACTTTCTTTTTTTCAATAGGAAAAAAAGACAGGCTTTGAAAACAATCTAAAGTGTACTGGAATCCTTCAGGTTATATTCGTGTTGCTAAATAATGTGGTCTGTTTATGCTCTTTTTTTTGTTTTAGAAGGGAGAATATTGGTAAATTTAAAACCAGAACCCAGGGATTAATAGCAGAATACTTATGGTTGTAGTTGTTTAGTGTTTTTATGGTGTGTTATTCCTGATAGGGGGCCAATTAATGTAAATGACTACCTTTTCCCATTTATGCACTTCAGCAGAGTAAATAACTTGTCAGCTCTTAACCCTTGGCTTTTCTGATTAAAAAATGATTTTTAGTTCTAATTTCTGGAAAATAGAGACTGAATGTGTGTTCTTTTACAGTTGTAACCAGTGCACTGTTTATCAGCAGGTAAGTTCTACTTACAGTCTTAAGTTGAGTTTGAGTGCCAGCAATGCAGGTGGGTGAAAGGTCAAGAGAATGACTATTAAAAATGTACCTAGCATCTCTGTGTGATTTCCTGTAGATGTACGGAGTACTTTACGTGGTGAGTAAAGGCACAATCTTTGTCTCAATTAGGTATAAGTGAACATGACAAGATATGACACTAGGATAGATAAGAGGAAGAGAGAAAGCCGTATAGGGAGAGCTATAGGGCTGCCTGCCTGGGTGCAATATTCCATGCTGCATGCTCTGGCTTCTGTGGCAAGGCAAAAAAATTAAGATAATTAAATTCTTTTTAAATTTGATTGAGAAATGGTACAATCATGGGCTGAGATATGGAAGATGTGACTGTGAGGACAGGTGGTGAATATGAGGGTTAGAGGTCCTGAAATACAACAAAGCCTCATGGCCCTTACGGGTCACTTACTGGCATAGTGAGTTATACAATTTTTGCTGGAAGATATTCCACATACGTGAGACAGAGATGAAAAGCAGCAGAAATAATGTAGGAGGTTTACCATATCTTGAGTTCACATGCAGTTCCTCAGTTTTTGGACAGCAGTTTTTCTTCCCCTCTCAGTCTCCATTCCTTATATGACCACAACCTTCCTTCTTGATTTTTTTTTGTTTTTTAAACTCAAATGATCTTTTTCTTAAGAATACTGCCACTATATGCAGTCTTCATTCCTCCTGGTTTTTTTCTGCATTATTTTTTAGATGTTTACTATAATTTTACTCCTGCCTGTCAGTACGTAATTTGGCCCAGTTTGGGTTAGTTTCTTAGAAGAAACATGACCGTTTCTCTGATCTTCTTTGGCACCATTCTCCCAGCAGAATTATTGCTTCCTCGAGAAATTATGTGTGATATCTGATGAATTCAGTAGTACTTGTGTATTTGAAGACTACAGATTTCATCCTGTGGTGAACCTATAAATACTTCAGGAAAAGCAAGCTGATGGGACTAGTTAAAACGAACGGAATCTGAGGCTTTGTTTTTTTAAGTCTTAAAAAAAGAGAAACCTATTGGAAAGATAATAAAAATACTTCTCAATTAGAACCTGTCTTGTGCTGAAACAGATAGAAGGAAGGTAGGAGAGTCCAACACCACCTGTGGACAACTAGCTATATTGTTAGAGGGCAGAGGTTGAGTTATAGGACTAGTGTGCTCTGGTTTCAACTACTGACTTGCAATACATCCCTTTATCTTTCTTCAAGGTTGTTTTATTCTTGCCCAGACCCCTCCTGAGCTCCTGAGGAAAAACCCTTGATGTGTGCCATGCTTTTCCAAGATTTCTGCAATGCCTTACACTGTCGTTCCATCATTTTGGCAAAGCATTGTCTGGCCTTATGTACCTGCCATTGCGTTTCACAGTGAGTAGTGAATTTTGTCCCCTGTGCAGCCCTGGTTGGGAAGGGAGGCTTTCCAAAGTCTCATGGCAGAGAATGGATCTCAGTGTGTTGCCCTATGACAACGTCAGCTTTAGCAGCTACTTTCTCATCTCCCTCATTCCCAGCTGTGGAAAAACCTTTCTATTTCTCCTTCTTTTGTTCCAAGTAATTTTTTGGCTCGGCTGATACCCTGATTCTGTTCACAACCAGCTACTGTTCATCTTAGGGGGCGAGGTAGGGGAGAATGCATCATGTCATAGTGCTCATCATTCAGAAATATCTTGACTAGTGGGAAGTTAAACCTGAAGTACAGAGGAGGTGTGGTAAGATTAGTGTGATGCTGCATCAGTTATAAGTGCAGCAGCAAATCAGGAGTTGTGTTCTCATGTGGAATTGCCACTCTCTCTTAGGCTGGCACTCCATTTTTTTCCCCTTACTCCGGTTTTTTCCTATTATGAGTAATGCATTGAGTACTACCCAAGAACTGGAGAGTAGAGGCAGAAATATGCATCTTAATCTGCACATGACACTGGTTTTTTGTTGTTATGCTAGTGGAAGTGAAATTCCTGGAGCTATAGTTGCCAGCTCTTTCAGACCTCTAGGATACCAGTTCACATTAATGTATGCTGCTTTTAAAGCTCCCCTTTCTGATGTAACAGCTGTGTAGAAGGATCCTTCAAAGGAAAATTGAGTTATAACACCTTTACTGTATGCTCTCAAGGAAGGGAGTGAGAGTGAAAAGCTGCCAGTGACAGCACATATTACAATGCTGAGTAAACCTTGGCACCACTGATCTGCTATCTCACAGCCACTAGAACACTGTTTAACAGCTTTCATTTTATAGTGTTGGGAGTGATTATACCCTTGCTTTTCCCTCTCTGAAGCTGCAGTGACACATAGTGTGAGCTCTAGGAGGGATGTGAGCTGGACATGAGTGCTGGAAGGTACAGCAGGGAAAGTACAGACTTCCTCAGGCACATCAAGGACTTTGCCCCATTCCCTGTCACTCAAAGCAGTACCAGGATATTAGATGTGGTCTGGCAAGAAGGTAGACCAGTATTGGGACTTCACCCTCCTGAAGGAAAAGTATCATCTGGCTGAGAAACTCAACTGCTGGTGCCTGGAAATCTCTAGAATTGTGTGAAGAGTTTTGCTAGGTCTCAGTCTGCTTTCTTCTGCCTATGCTGCAGGATTTTTAAAGGGAGACTTTATTAACTCTGTGCCTTATAGCCTGTGTGATTTTTTTTTTCTCAGTGGTATCACTAACAGCTGGTAGTACCTGATTGTAAAAAAGGAGGGTATTTGCAAAGAGAAAAAAATGAGAGTTCAATGCCAAACACATTTCTGACTCAGACTGTATGCAGTAGTCCAGAGCAGCACTTGATGATGCATGTTGAAGCCTGATACAATCCACCAGGATAGATTTGAACCTTCTGATTGGGTTTATTCAGCAACTTGACTGAAGTTTTGAGCTATCTCATGACCACTTATTCCTTACAGCTCCTTGCAGTTGTGGCTTGTCTTGTGCGTTGCCGTGTACGTGATCAGACTTGTACGGAGTGAAGGAGTGTTGACCTCCTGACCTCATGCTTATCCCAGATGCCTCTTCTGTCTTCTCACTTGCTTGTAGATAAGAAGCAGCACGTCTAGTCCTTCCTCCTTCTGGGTGAGAACTACTTGCAGTTCTTTTCTCACCACAGTGGTGTGTCCTTCCATTTTCCCCTCCAGACTTATGATAGGAGGGAACCCTGTCTCATTTTCCCTCTTGCTTTACTTAGCATATTCATTTTCACATGTTCTTCTTGTGTCTATGTCAGATTTATACTCACCCATTGCCCTGTATCTTGTTTACCTCTTGGAGCTGCATCAGGTTTGTTTTCCCTTTTTCCCGTGGTCTTCAGAAATGTTTTTATGGTATGTAATTCACGAGTGCATTCCAGGACTGTTCTATAGGACCTGGAGTTGCAGCCTGCTGTTGCCAAAGTCTGAGGTATCCCTCAGACTCTCAGTGTGCTACAGAAGTGTCTGAAGATGTCTCTAAAGTGTACTTGGTCTGTCAGTCTTTGTTGGTAAACTGGACTGATGGTAACATTTTGCTGAACTGCTGCCTGATCTATGGCCTGAGTTTGTCATAAAAAACAGCTGGTGAAGGTTGTCCAGGATTAGCCATTGTGCAACAGTCTTTACAACTAGCCTTTCTGAGCCTAGGTCTTTATTATTAGACATTTATAGGCAATGTGCTACCAATAAAATCCTCCAAACAGCCTGTTCTACACTTGGCAGTCAGGCAGGCTTCTTAGGTCAGCATACATGCAAACTTAGCCTCAGAGCTGAGGTTACAGTTGTCTGCTAACTAAAGGCTGACCAGATGTCTGAGTGCATCTGGAAGCCTCTCCTCTTACTTAGACATGCAAAGGCTGCCTCTTCCTGTCTGTGCAAACAGATAGAAAGTAAATGTGTCCATCACTCTAGTGAGGTCCACTGCACTGGTGGGATATGTTCTGTAGGTGATGGAGGTCATGTCTGCTGGTGCTGTAAAGTGGCATGGCAGGATCCAATTTGTCCCATCTGCTCTCCTGCACTATTAGATTTCTTGGGGCTTGAGCACAGCACTGTGGTATACCATTGCACTGTGGTATTCCTGGGGATACTGTGAGGCATATTTTGCAGCAGAACAAACTTAAGATCTGATTCTGACTTCCTGATGGCTGTGGCTTTTGACAGATTTTAAAAGTTATTCTAAATGGAGAAGCTTTTTCCTCTGTTCAAAAAAGTAAGTCCTGGATCCACAATCTGAGTTTGGCCTGCTGAATTTCTTCCCTTATTTTCCAAGGTACTGTATGTACTTCTTTCCTCTTTAGGAAAGAGGAGAATTGAGCTGTAATGGGTCTTGGCCCTGTGTCTGTCTGCCATGTGCTACATCCCTATAAAACAATATTTCTACCTGTTCTGGGAAGTGTCCTGGCAAGCTGTGTTTTGTGTTACTCATTTATTTGGTGTCTAGCTTGGAGCAGAAAGTTCTGCTAAGGTGCTGTGACACTTTCTGACTAAGTGTCAGAGCAATTTCTTTGATGAAAATTGCCTTGCTGTGCTGAGGTGAGAGGTGTCAAGGTGAAGGTGATTGAAATCCTGCTGTCCTGCTCTGATTCAGTAAAGTGATGCTGGATTTTGACTCAATGGAAGATGAAAGCTGGATAATTGTTTTGCCTAGAGCACAGCCTAGTTGAGCTGTGCTCTACTTCTGATTTTGGCAGATGCACAGGTAATGAGCTGGGATAACACTACTGTTGAGAAGACCTGGGAGGTGAAAAAACAGGGCCAATCTTCTTGTGTTCTGAATTGTGGAAAATTTAATTTTAACCTCAAGACCTGAGGAAAAGGATGGTCAAAGAGGACTCTATTTGTGTGAACAAAACTCCTTTAAGAAAACTCCATACTGGTAAGCTGCTGACCTGTTGGCTTGGCACAATGTTTTCCTTAAGCTCTGTATTGCAGCAGCCCCGTGTGAATGTCTGTACTTACTCAGCTCTGTCTCCCTCTCCTCCAGCAAAGTGAGCTGAACTCTTTCCTGTGGACGATCAAGAGGGATCCCCCATCTTACTTTTTTGGCACCATCCATGTCCCATACACACGTGTCTGGGATTTCATCCCAGAGAACTCCAAGAAGGCCTTCCAGCAGAGCCACATTGTGTATTTTGAGCTGGATCTCACTGACCCCTACACTATCTCAGCTCTTACCAGCTGCCAGCTGCTTCCACAGGGGAAGAACCTCCAGGATGTCCTGCCCCATGACATCTACTGCCGGCTCAAGCGGCACCTGGAGTATGTCAAGCTCATGATGCCATCTTGGATGACCCCAGACCAGCGGGGAAAAGGACTGTATGCAGACTACCTCTTCAATGCCATTGCTGGCAACTGGGAGAGGAAAAGGCCAGTGTGGGTGATGCTGATGGTGAACTCCCTGACAGAGGTAGACATCAAGTCACGAGGTGTGCCTGTCCTGGATCTGTACCTGGCCCAGGAAGCAGAGCGGCTGAGGAAACAAACAGGTGCTGTGGAGAAAGTGGAGGAGCAGTGCCACCCTCTCAATGGGCTTAACTTCTCCCAGGTGAGATGAAGTGGTATGAAGGGCACCAGGCTGACTGCTTGAGTGGGTATTGCAGCAGCAAAAGCACAGGTTGGAGCATGGGATAACTGTCCTTTACCCAGAGTCTCCTATTTGCTCCCTGCAGCCCATGCCTCTATCTGTGTCCTCAGGACTGAATTTGCTGTCTGTGGAAGCTCAGACTATGTCCTAAACTCATTCAGACTTGGCCTGAGGACACCCGTCTCCTTTTTGTGGTCATCATTATACAGTCTCCTCCCTAAGAAACACTGGACCTTTGGATATCTACTTTCTGACCTTCCCTGAGCTGCTCTGCAAAAGTTTGAGGCAGGCCAGGACTCAGTGTCTAAACTTGCTTGTGTAATAGCTAGTTAAGAAAGATGTGATTGCTGGGGAAGCACAATAGCCCTGAGTAAACCTACCTTCCCATGGAATCACAAGTAGGCATAAGGTTGCTCTCTGATTTGGGGTGTCTTTGCTGTAGAGAGGTGCTAGTTTGATGACAGGAAGTGATATTTGTGTAGAAATAGATATGGAAATAGAAACAGAACCTGTTATTTAAGCATAACCTGCATGTAACCCAAAGTGGGAGGATCTTTGTCCGTGAGGCTGAGAAGTTTTTGACTGATACCTCTGCAGCTTGAAGCCTGTCCCATCCTTAATGCAGACATTCTTGTGAAGCAAGGGAGGGAGCATAAGGGGAGATGCAGTCCAGCAAGGGCAGGGACAGCAGTTCAAGGCAGATTTCAACAGTGCCTCTACATTAGACAATCTTGGCAGTTGTCTGTGGTGCAGGGAAGAGCATGCAGCCCAAGGTACATCATTTGTGCAGGTCTTACCTGCAGGCAGAGCACTTATACTCCTCCCTTTCCTTGTGTGGTGTTGGACAAGCTTGTTTGCATCTCCAGTCTTGCTTAACTGTGCTTTGAATCTTTACGCTGTTGCTGTTTGCTTGCAGGGAAGGCCCATCTCTTATGTGGTTGAGGCTTTGTTAACATTATTGCCTATGATTTTCTTCTGCTGACAGTGCCCTTCTAGTTTAGCAGTATATAAAGGTGGGGAGTGTGTGTGGAGTGCATTTGTCTCTATGTTGCCTTGTAAGAAAGTAGTAGGGAGGCTGAAAAATAGGTTACAGATCATGTTCCCTTTAAGCTCATGTAGTTGTAGACAGTTACTTTAGGCCTTCACACAGCTTTCTTTAGAGAAGCTGTTGCTCTACTATTTTGCAGGTGGAATAAATATGGAAGCTGCATGGGGTGGGTTCATAGAGCTAGAACATCCTGAGCAGCCAGCCTTGTGACATTTATTATGAGATGCTAGCTAAGGAGGTCAGGGTAACCAGAACTGCAGAAGAAACTTTGCTATAGTCAGGCAGCTCAAAGCCCATGATTATCTCTCACTGGGTGGAAATGTGCACGTACATCATATGAGATGCTGCCCTTCCCATACCTACTCACTTTGAGGGGGAAGGAGTATGCTGTATGTTCTTCTGGGAGCAGGTCTGAACAGGTGCTGCACCACAAATTCACACCCTCACTTTCATGGAACAGGTGATCTTGAGTGCTATCATGAAGCACTTACAAGAGAACTGGGTGATCAGGCCCAGTCAACATGGGTTTACCAGAGGCAGGTCCTGCCAAATCAACCTGATCGCCTTCTATGACAAAGTCACTCGGCTGCTGGATGAGGGAAAGGCTGTGGATGTGGTCTTTCTGGACCTCAGTAAAGCCTTTGACACAGTTTCTCACAGCATTCTGCTACGGAAACTGTCAGTCTCTGACCTGGACAGACGCACACTCTCCTGGGTAGAAAACTGGCTGGATGGCCGGGCCCAGGGAGTGGTGGTAAATGGTGTTAAGTCCAGCTGGAGGCCAGTGACAAGTGATGTTCCCCAGGGCTCAGTGCTAGGTCCAGTCCTGTTCAATGTCTTCATCAATGACCTGGATGAGGGCATTGAGGGTACCCTTAGCAAGTTTGCAGGTGACACAAAGCTGTGTGCAAGTGTGGATCTGCTGGAGGGTAGGGAGGCTCTGCAAAGGGACCTAAACAGGCTGGACGGCTGGGCAGTGTCCAACGGCATGAGGTTTAACATGGTCAAATGCCAGGTCCTGCACTTGGGGCACAACAACCCTATGCAGAGCTACAGACTGGGAGTGGGAGAAACCTGACTGGAAAACTGCCAGGAGGAGAGGGACCTGGGGGTGTTGGTCGACAGCCGACTGAACATGAGCCAGCAGTGTGCCCAGGTGGCCAAGAAGACCAATGGCATCCTGGTTTGGATCAGAAACGGTGTGACCAGCAGGTCCAGGGAGGTGATTCTCCCTCTGGATTCAGCACTGGTGAGGCCGTTCCTTGAATATTGTGTCCAGTTCTGGGCCCCTTACCACAAGAAGGATGTTGAGGCTCTGGAGAGAGTCCAGAGAAGAGCAACAAGGCTGGTGAAGGGGCTGGAGAACAGACCCTATGAGGAGCGGCTGAGAGAGCTGGGGTTGTTTAGCCTGGAGAAGAGGAGGCTGAGAGGAGACCTCATTACTCTCTACAAGTACCTGAAAGGAGGTTGTAGAGAGGAGGGAGCTGACCTCTTCTCCCAAGTGACAGGGGACAGGACGAGAGGGAATGGCCTCAAGCTCCACTGGGGTAGATTTAGGCTGGAGATTAGGAGGAGGTTTTTCACAGAAAGGGTCACTGGGCATTGGAACAGGCTGCCCAGGGAGGTGGTTGATTCACCTTCCCTGGAGGTGTTTAAGGCACGGGTGGATGAGGTATTGAGAGACTTGGTTTAGTGTTAGATAGGAATGGTTGGACTAGAAGATCCGATGGGTCCCTTCCAACCTGGTTGTTCTGTGATTCTGTGATTCTGCCCACTTTTAGGTTTCCACTACAGGTAGCTCGAGGAAAAGGAAAACTAGACATAGATGGTTTTTATGTTTCTAAGCCAATTTTATGATTGTTTCAGAACCTGACTTGTGAACTCTCATGGTTTGCAGTTCTGTAAAACTTTGATTTCTGAACTTTGTTTGCAGTCTGTTCAGGCAGTTGAGTTAATTGTGTTTAATATAAATAAAACAAAGACCTCAAAATAGGCTGTTCGAAAATTATTTCTTTTGTCATTGTGCTGCTGTCTGGCAGCCTCCAGCATCAGAGCGCTTCTGTGCCTGCCTTCTGCCTTTCAAGTGAATGAACACACAGAGACAACTTACAAATTCTGCTAGGTAAGATGGGGACACAAGCCTATAAAGAATGGTCTAATCCTGTGCAAGAAATGATTTTTTTTGTTGTTGCAGTAGAATTGCAAAGTGAAACAGAAAAGCAAAACTTGACAGAAAAGCAAGTTTAGTGCTCTCAGCTTGTGTTTCTGCACAGGGTTTGCTCTTTCTTTTGCTTATGAGCTCATTTGCTTACCTGGTGAGGAGTAATACCAGACCACTTGCAAGCAGTATTCTATTAGCTAGGTCCCTCTTTTGATCCATACTATCAGACAGGCCTGGTTGTTGTGGGTCTGATATTGTAGGTGAAGGTCTGGAACAATTTGTCATTGATTGTCTCCATAGGGCTGCAAAATGCTCAGTAACTGCAAAGTGCAGACAAACTTGCACTGGAGACTTCTTTCTCTTTGTGAGGAGAGATAGGAAAAGAGAAATAAACAAAATCTCCATAGAGTAACTAATACTGCCTGGCAAGGGGCTCTTTTTAAACTGTAATTGTTCCAATTTCCTCTTTACCTTTCATTTTGGCATTGGCTCAGAAGGTGAGCCATGCACTTGTAAACAGGCCACACTTTGGCAAACTGACATGGTATCTAGGCTGTGTTTCTTACAGACTGGTTTGACCTTGAACATAAGAAGTCTGGCCTTGTGAGTATCCTCTGCATGGGTGTCCCCTGGGCTCAGTGATGGGTCCAGCCCTGTTCAATGTCTTCATCAATGACCTGGATGAAGGCATTGAAGGCACCTTTAGCAAGTTTGAGGATGACACTAAGCTGGGTGGAAGCGTGGATCTTCTGAAGTGTAGGGATCCTTCTGCGAAGGGATCTGAACCGCTGGACCGCTGGGCTGAGATCAATGGGATGAGGTTTAACAAGGCCAAATGCCAGGTCCTGCACCTGGGGCACAACAACCCTGGGCAGTGCTACAGACTAGGAGAAGTCTGACTGATGAGCTGCCCGGAGGAGAAGGACCTGGGAGTGTTGGTTGACAGCCGACTGAACATGAGCCAGCCGTGGGCCCAGGTGGCCAAGAAGGCCAATAGCATCCTGGCTTGTATCAGAAATGGTGTGACCAGCAGGTCCAGGGAGGTGATTCTCCCTATGTACTCCGCACTGGTGAGACCGCTCCTCAAATACTGTGTTCAGTTCTGAGCCCCTCACCACAAGAAAGATGTTGAGGCTCTGGAGCAAGTCCAGAGAAGAGCAACAAAGCTGATGAAGGGGCTAGAGAACAGACCTTATGAGGAACAGCTGAGAGAGCTGGGGTTGTTTAGCCTGGAGAAGAGGAGGCTGAGAGGAGACATCATTGCTCTCTACAACTACCTGAAAGGAGGTTGTGGAGAGTGCTGGCCTCTTGTCCTAAGTGCAAGGGGACAGGACAAGAGGAAATGGCCTCAAGCTCTACCAGGGGAGGTTTAGGCTGCATATTAGGAAAACATTTTTCATGTAAAGGGTGATTGGGCACTGGAACAGGCGTCCCAGGGAGGTGGTTGAGTCACCTTCCCTGGAGGTGTTTAAGGTATGGGTGGACGAGGTGCTGAGGGACATGGTTTAGTGTTTGGTAGAAATGGTTGGACTTGATGGTTCAGTGGGTCTTTTTCAACCTGGTGATTCTATGATTTTATGATATCTCTGTCTCTCCATCTGCAAACCTTTCATGAGACCATTGAGTCCTGGCTTTCTGCTACACCTGAAGAAGTAGGGTCAAAAGCAGGTTTTGGTATTGCTTTGGGTTTCTATTACATTTCTTTTGCAGGGGGAGCAGGCTAAATCATTCAGGTACTCAGAATCCACTGGTCTCTTCCCAAAGTTTTATCCCTCTGCTATTCACCTAGAGGGACAGGTAAATTGCGTCAGAAACCAATGTTAAAGAAGGCTAAAGCAACGTACAATATCAGCACAGAACAAAATTTCCCAGGTGTTTTCACTGAATATCTCATGACTGGGAAGCCTTTGGAAGGCTTGACATTATGGTTGCTAGTACACTTGATCAGGGCTGTCCCAGCAGAGAAAATATGCTCTTAGCTAGCGCTAGACAGACAGAGGTTTACTGATGATGTTTGGAGTTCAGTTTTGAAGCTCTTATGTTATTTTCATAGAATCATAGAACAACCAGGTTGGAAAGGATCCATCGGATCTTCTAGTCCAACCATCCCTATCTAACACTAAACCAAGTCCCTCAAGACCTCATCCACCCATGCCTTAAACACCTCCAGGGAAGGTGACTCAACAACCCATTCTGCTGGGTATGTGCAGCAGTTTGACCACCTTTGTGTATTTATTAGCTTTGTGGCATCCCATGCATACAATCATAAAATAACTTCCCCAACTTCCATGTACATATGGGGAAATTCCTGCCAATGGAGTTTCAGCATGTTGCCCAAAATACAAACATACCAAATTCCTCTACAACTCTTTGAGAGAGGAACTGAAATCCTCTCACTGGTGGTATATCTGGCAAAATGGTCTTGGTATTTTTAGGGCTGAATTTATTTCTATAGCTAAACAGTTGCAGACATCCAGGGGTAAATTGTATCTATAGTCTCCTTGAGACCATTGTAGGTATGTGGTGTACATGTCAGTCTTGCATTTGTGAGAGGTGACTAAGCAGACTCATTCTTTCCAGTCTGGCTGCTTGCTCCCAACCTTTTACCAGTCTGTGGTCTGTGACATCTTGAGTGTTTCAACAAATTGCACTGGTCCCTGCAGTACCACCTTTCCATATGGTTGCACAAAGGCGAAGGGCAGGCATGTAAGGAGTGGCTGGGAGCTGATGATGGAGGCATCACTACTGAAACAATTTATACAGTATGGCCTAAGTCTGGGCTCCTGGACAATCTCTGGTGCTTAGCCAGGGTACAGTAATTTGTTAGGCTATGGTAGTTTGATCATAAGTTTAACTCATGTGTGAATTTTTAAGGCCTGTTTGTTAAGATAAATTGGCTATTGTTACAGGTGAAGTCCAGTGGGATGAACTGCATGTTTGGAATGCTTAAAAATAAAATAACTACAGCTAAGCTTTCTAGGAAGGATTAAATGGAGAAAGAAGAGAGGGAGAAACAACATATCTTTTTATTTGCTGTAAAGGTGGTGGTGACTCAGAAGATAAAGACATGGAAAACTCAAGGTGGTAGCTGATCAAGAAAAATACAGGGAACAGAAGTACTTGTTATCAGTGTTGCACAGTGCCCAGGTGAGCATCTTCTTGAAAGTCTGCCAGAGAAGAAAAACGAGAAAAATTATACTTCCATTTAGATATTTCAGGTGTGATTTTGCAGCACTGGAAGAAATCTATTAATCTAAAACACATGGGTGAATAACACTCTATCTAGAAGGCATCATGGCTAGCTTAGAGTAGTGCAGTTTAAGACCTCAGACTTAAGACCAGGTTATAAAATTAAATTAAGTACTGAAATGAAAAGAAAGTTTGTTTAGGTACAAGTAATTGTAACTAAATTTAATTTGCTATGAGAAAAGGGAATGTCTAGTCCTAAACAAAAATATGTATAATTGGTTCTTTAAGGAAGCCCAGTTTTACCAAACTGGAAATATTGATAGGCCAAATAAAGTGTGAGGAAAGGCATAGAAATGTGAATCATAATTGGTAGTTATCCAAGAATCCTATATTAGATCCCTGAGAAATCACAATTCTGCATTTGCAAAGATGAATTCTTTAGTTGAAAAAAACCCTATTTTGATTAACAAAGGAGATGAAAGCAGCAATAGAAAACCCAAAATAAAATTAATGGAAAAATCGAGGAAAAATTGTGAACAGGAAATCTGCAATGAAATGTAGACAATTGGTGAGATAATTGAAGAGTAGCAATAAAGAGCTTTTGAGCAGTGGATTTGAAACAATAAGAAGAGATCCTTTCATGTATGGGGGATTCATGAAATCCTAGCAATGACACAGGCTCCATACTGAACAGGGTTGCAAAATTGTTGCTTATGAAATAGAAAAAGCAGAAATACAAGTAACTATTTCTTGGTGTTCAGAAAGGAGAAGGCCATGTATTCAAAGCTTGGTCTGAAGAAAATACTTCCTGTTCCAGTAAGAAATTGCATTGAGTAATTAAGGAAAAATGTTAAATCTCAGTGTTTTTAAATGTGCAAAATATTATCAATTGTTAACTCACAATGGAGAATGTTTAGAGACTAAGCCATGGAGGTTTTGAATCCTTAATATAGGCACTCAGAAAAATTGAAAGGAGTGGAAAAACTGTATGGTTTCAGCATTATGCCGAGACAGTTTGCTGAAAACATATGAAGGCTGATAGGCTCTGCAGCTGGTAAAGAACTGAGAGAAGGCAGGATGATGCTAGCTAGCCAATTTCCCTTGAATGGAAAACTAGGCTTGTCAGACAAATGTGATCCCACTGCTTGATAAGAATATGATTTTTGATAATAAAAGTCATCATGTTACCATAAATACACATAGATTTGTAGGCGTCTAATTTTGTTCCTGGAGATACTCTGGTACAGATGTACATGCTAGACAAAATCAAAGTGTGTTATTATAAACAGCCCAGGGGAAGTGACCATTCTCAGAAAATGTCTGCAGACAGAGTCATCCTCTGCCAGGAAGGAAGGAAGCTAGAAGACATTCATTAAAAAGTACTAAAAGTATCTGTTCCTGACCCTTCATTAACCAGTGGTTGTCAGAGATGTAAATACCAAATAATTGTTTGCACGAGCAGTGACATCCTGCAGATGGAGGGGAGGTAAACAATGGGTCAGTGTGGCAGCAGAGCTGAGTCACCTGGAAGGCTGGCTGACCTCTAATGTTGTTAAAGGTAAGTCCAAACATCTAAGAGCAAAACATGGAAGTCAGGCTGATAAGGCTGGAGGCCTTATCTGGAACACATTGGTGTTCTAAAGGTCTTGGAAGATAACTAGAGAACATGACTGTCAAGCCCAGTACTGCAGAGGAAAAGAGTATAATATGGCACTGCTCCCCTCTCATGGTGTGCTGTCAAGTGGAGGGCTGGGATTTTGGTAAATGACAACAACCTTTGCCATTAGCTCCTTTGGTTTTCCGTTGATTTGTGGCGCAAAGCACAGGGTACACTCAGCAGATGAAGAATTATTTAAAAAGCATTTTTGTTGCCAGATCCCTTCAATCTGAGGCTACCTGGGAATGCGAGATGCTTTCCTAGGTACTTCTGTGAAGACAGCTTGAGTCAGTGTTTGCAGTAGTTACTGGGACAGCAATATCATAGAATCATAGAACAACCAGGTTGGAAGGGACCCATTGGATCTTCTAGTCCAACCATTCCTATCAAACACTAAATCAAGTCCCTCAAGACCTCATCCACCCGTGCCTTAAACACCTCCAGGGAAGGTGACTCAACCACCTCCCTGGGCAGCCTATTCCAATGCCCAATGACCCTTTCTGTGAAAAACTTCCTCCTAATCTCTAGCCTAAATCTCCCCTGGTGGAGCTTGAGGCCATTCCCTCTTGTCCTGTCCCCTGGCACTTGGGAGAAGAGGCCAGCTCCCTCCCCTCTACAACCTCCTTTCAGGTAGTTACAGAGAGCAGTGAGGTCTCCCCTCAGCCTCCTCTTCTCCAAGCTA
Organism: Coccyzus lansbergi; assembly: GCA_033558105.1. Lineage (NCBI taxonomy): Eukaryota > Metazoa > Chordata > Aves > Cuculiformes > Coccyzidae > Coccyzus > Coccyzus lansbergi. The sequence continues at coordinate 1,203,337 of JAUMJK010000468.1, forward strand.
AACACCCCCACCTCTCTCAGCTGTTCCTCATAAGGCCTGTTCTCCAGCCCCTTCACCAGCTTTGTTGCTCTTTGTCGCTCCAGAGCCTCAACATCCTCCTTGTGGTTAGGGGCCCAGAACTGAACACAGTATTCAAAGAGCGGTCTCACCAGTGCAGAGTACAGAGGGAGAATCACCTCCCTGGACCTGCTGGTCACACCATTTCTGATATAAACCAGGATGCCATTGGCCTTCTTGGCCACCTGGGCACACTGCTGGCTCATGTTCAGTCGGCTGTCGACCAACACCCCCAGGTCTCTCTCCTCCTGGCAGTTTTCCAGCCAGGCTTCTCCCAGTGTGTAGCTTTGCATAAGAGTTGGCATTAATTACTGCTATCACAAAACTGTTTCTAAAATATCGTTCTGGTGCCACTGTTATAGAAAGCATAATGGATTGGTATGGATGTCTCTCCTATCCTCCCCATGTTCAGGAAAGACTGGGAACCTGGCCAAAGACATTGCCTTGTTCAGGCTGGTAGTATTTCAAGGTCATTATGGTCATGCTCTTATGGGCATATCCATTCCCTGTCATAGTGGATAAGGAATGGGAGGTGAGCTATGTAGCCACCCATTGTCTGTGACTGCTGGAGTGTAATGTTTTTGTAACTTCCAGAAGTTGTGAGCTTGCTGGGGAAGTCTTCAAGAGAAGGCATTGTTTTCCTTTTCCAGTGCTGTTACGTGTGAAAGTACACATGCATCTAAAACTTAGAGGAATTGCCTCCTTTTGCAGTTCAGGAATCTAATTTCATCAGAGGCTGTGTGACTGTGAGAAGGAGAAACAGAGGTGTCACCAGACATCATTGTATGTAAGAGATGTGTGCTTCTGTATCATTGATGGTTCTACATACCCTTCTGCCAGTAATGTCTCTCTGGAAGAAGCGACCCTGCGGACCTTCTGCAATGATCCATACTGACGGCTGTGGTTTGGAAGGGGTTATGCAGGACTGTATGCTGGCATAAAACAGGTTCCCAAGCAATGCAGTGGAGCAATGGTGGTGACTCAGTGGTATCTGCCTAGCTTACATAGTTTTGATCCCATGTGCTGCACACTTCTGTGTTCGTGCTTTTAAGCCAAGTACTGGCAGTCTCCTGAGACACCGTTTTCCCACATCTGTAGAAACTGATCAGATGGCTGTAGAGCTGCTGCATGGTGCTAAATCTCCCTACATGAGGGGGTTTACCATGTCATGTAGAGTCAAGGTAGTGGATCCACAATGTGTGGCTTGCATCCCCAAGCCAGAATAGATTTGGCTTATGAAAGGCCATGAAAAAGGAATCCTACAGCTTTTGGGCAGTACTTGGAGAATCTCATATAACCAGACACAAGGTCACCTGCTTCACATCTATTATCGGTTTTACAGGGAAGCTGCTCTAATCTGTGGTGCCATTTTTATTTTCCTCCTATGTGATTAGCCTTGATGAAGCTCAGAGACTTGTGAAAAGGCCAAGTGTGAAACAGATAGTTTGTGGAAATTGGGAAAGGTACTGTAGTCTTGTCATAATGGATTTTGTGAAAAGTCAGTTGCTGTTTCTTGATGCAATGCTTATGTAACTCAGGGAATAATCTGCAGCAGACATCAGTGGATTTCTGCTTCAGTCTCTCTAGAGGAAATGTGAAAAGTCCTAGGTATAAATTTTCATTTTAGATCTGTTCAAATGAACATAGGACCCACTGGTCTCATGTAGAATGTCTCTCTCTGGAAAATACAGCTATTTACTGGGCTTACAACTGACTTTCTGTGCAGGTATAGGGCACATTTTCAGCTTTATCCCTCACTGCACACTGTTTTCCTGAGATGTGCCACAACCAAGTAAAGCACTAGTTCCCTATATCAAGCACGTTATACATATTTCCGTTGTGTAACATTGCAGAGTACTAGTTTTGTAGTCAACTGCCTTAGTCCCATCTGTTTATATGCTGAAAACTACCTGTTCAAATGCTCAGTGGTTGCAAATCAGTGCTGATTAATTGATTTTGTTAGAAATATGTTTTTCACATTCAGCTCTCTTTTTAGGCTTTAAATGGCTACCCATGCATGCAATGCCTGAGTTTTGAATGGGGACTGAATGAGTGCATCACGTGAACCAGACCAGCCCAAATGATCTCCACTCATTAGGAAACTGTTGCAAGAGATCTGCTTTTTCAGGTCAATCAGCTTGTCCCTGCTATCCCCAAAATTCTTCTGGTTTTTGCAGTCAAGAGCCTTCAACCTAGCATTAAGGAAAACGCTCTATATTCAGTTCTGCTATCCCATGGCTTGTGTTTTCTTCTTCTTCTTCTCCCTCCATCTTAAAATAAATGCAGTCTACGGCACACTTTGCTGCTGATACAGAACCTAAACAAAATGTTACTCTGCACTCACAGGGTTGTATGCATAGAACCAGCCCCCAGGCATGTGTATAGCAGGAGCAGGGGAGAGGAGTAGGAATGGGGATTTGAGTTAATCCCAGCCTCTTTTTTTCTAGAAACTTTCAGTCAGATCTGGCTTGTCTGGCACTCTGGTATTATGGCACTATGTATGATCCTGCTGCTGTCACTTTTCCCTCTGCCTCTGATCTCCATAGGTATTAGGAAATGCGGTCCTTTTCCTGTTAAGAGTGAGCAGCCTTTTTGTTTTCCTTTTTTTTATCTGTGCTAAATATGGGGCTCATGCCCTTTTTTTTGAGTAAGCACAAGGGGGCAGAGCTACAATAGAGTTTTAAATGCATTCCTGTTTGGCTCCTTTTTTCGAGTTTAATATAATGACTTATCCAGAGTTTTGGGTGTATTCCTTTAATTTCTTTCCCCCACCCCCCAAATACGCAGACACATTTATTCACAAGAAAGTTAGACAGAGCTAATGCAAACCAGTGGAGTGCCTGAGGACTGACTCTCAGTAAGCAAGCACTGTGGCCTCCAGCAGGGTTCATTTTTAAAGGGCAAAGCAACTGTTACATAAACTTTCCTGGACAGATGGGTGACTGGTATCAGCTCTGCAAGAGCATTGCTGTTTGCACAAAGAAGTTTTAGCTCCATTCTGGAGTGCTGCAGGCCTCTTTAGGGCTGAAGTCTTTTACATAGGGTGCAAGCACATGTAGTGTGCTGTCAGACAGGTGCAGATCTAGGGCAGCAGGTGTCCTAGCTGTGTGCCTGCCCTCAATGTGCACGCATACACCAGGTAGTGGTCCTACCTGCCAGATGATGACAAAAAAAGAAGCCCAGACCCCTACCAGTTTGGTTGCCGATCTCCCATAACCTTGTTAAACACAGCATGGCAAATGCCCTGTGGGCAGGATGATGGTTCTGACCAGATTCATACATCTCCATGCTCTGCAGGTAGTAGTTTGCACAGCCAGAGCTGAAGGGAAACATCAAGAAGATTGGGCAGGAGGAGGTGGAAGGAATAAAGATTAGGTTTATACTCATTGATGGCCCCTTGCGAGGTAAAAAGGGATGTTCTCCACCTAGGAAACCAAGGACAGAACACGAGCAGCTGAAACAGGTTCACCAGGGGTGTGCTGTATATAAACAACGACATCCCACAGATTGTTACAGAGCTTCCCAGTCCTGGGAACTGCACAGACACCTATCAACCTGGTAGAAGGAGCAAAAATGTAATTTGTTGCAAAACTGGGAACAAGGCAGTTGTTCATTTCCTCCACAACTGAAGTTTCTGGTTTCTCTGTTCATTAACTGTTGCAAGGACTTCCACAGTGAGTCAGAGGTTGTCCATGTTGCCTTTTGTTGCAGGGGACAACACAGACACCTGTTCAGAGCCTGTCTGTAGGCTTCTGATAAAGAGTAATTTCCTTCCATCCTTCCATGTCATGACATCTATGCCAGACAGAGGTGCAATGCTACCTAATTTGGAGAAAAATCAGCTTTGTGGCTGGGATGTCACACCTGATTGAGCAAAATCCTCTTTAGCCTCAATATTTCTGCTTGCAATTGCCAGCTTCTGCGTTGCCAGAGTGTGAATGTGTGCTTTGGCACTGCTGGTCTGCTTGAACTCTGGTTTGTTTTCTGTTTCCACTGCTGCTTAATCCAGCCTGGCTCTCCAAGAAAGAGGTCCAGAGTCTAGGCACAAGTTAGATAAAACCCTGGAGATAGTGATACCTGAAGCCAATCCATTTCCCAGTCTTGGCTTCTGCCAGGAAGATGACCCTATTCTCAGTCCCATGTAATTGTATTTATTGAGGAGCGATGGAACTGTAGTAGGAAACAGCTCTGTCCCAGCATGAGTCAAACAGCAAAGGGATCGCTGAGTTAGGCTTCAGAACTGCACAGCATGAACAGCTGTGGGAAGATGAATTGTGAAAGAGTTGATGTAGAAATGGAGAAGGCCACCATCAAATTCCTCAAGAACAGAGACTACTAAGCCTTAGAGGTTCTGCAAAGTCATTGAGTAAGTGAGACAGTATGCAGGGAATATAACACAAGACACCACCAGCTCCTCTCTACCTCTCCAGCCTATGCCAGCAGCAGTCACTTAGCATGTCTTGTAGAGGTCTGTTTATACTTCATGCATATCTGTTCATACTAGTTTAGCTAGTTTTCAAGTAATGTGCAACCTTGCGGAATTTGGCTTCAAGGTTTTTCAAGTTGGCTGGTCTTGGTTTGCACCAAATTCTGCCTCTGAAATATTATAGAAGTGAGTCATGTTCTTGTGCTGTGCATTATCTGGCAAATGGAATGGTACCCAGAGAAAGCAATGCTTAACTGCAGAATTCAAGACAGAGTACAGCTTATGAGACAGGTCCTTGATATTCTCCATCACTTTTCAAATATCCCTTATGTTTCAGATGTCCAGGTCTTCTGGGAACATGCATGGAGCACCTCACAAATTGTCCTAGTGACTCCTAGTGATACCACCTAGCTTTGATTTCCATTGGGTCCCTGTGCTAATTTATAGCAAGCCAGGGCTTTGTAGATTCAATGCATTACGAAAGGAGCGTGTTGGGAAGCAGCAGTCTGGTTGTGGTACTGAGATGGTGGTGGCACATACAGTTGAAATAACACACAGGGTTAACCCGTTATGATTTGTATTTGAGTGCAAATCTTATGATGTTGCACAGCAAGTTGGCTAGAGGAATGTGCAAAAGATTTCCTAGCATTGCATCAATAATTATTAACAGTGTGGCCTATGACAGCAGAGAGTTCTCTCTTCTGTAGCTGACAGAAGTCCTTCTCACCTTTTCATTCTCTTGTTTTGTGCTGAAACAACTCATCCGTCACTGATTTGCAGCTTGCTACTCTGTAGAGTCTACTGAATTTAAAGTGTAGTTCAGTGCTCCATCTAATCAGATCTCGCAAGGAACACTCCTGTTCTGCTTTGCAGATCAATTTCCCTCTCCTCAGCTAAGAGTGTTTACAATTGCAAATTGTGTGGCAAGACAGATTTTATTCACTTATGTTCTTTCCAGTGAAGAGTAAAACATGAAATCCTGGACAGAGAGTGAACATAGCAGTTCCCACTGTTGCAGCTCAGCCTGATTCTTTAATGAGAGCTCTGCATTCACTATACTTAACTCTGCATTAACTATGCTTAACTATAAAAATTAAGAGTTACGGTTTCAGTTAGATTTCATCCACTGGGTACTTGGGGAAAGAGCATTAGAAACACGACATGCATAAATTTACTTCCCCCTACATGATGTCCTAGTTTCTGGTTATCAGAGGCATAGGGACTTCCTGAGCTAGAGGTAAATTTATGCTGTGGGATGATGAATACTATTCTGCTGAACTGGCGAGCACAGAGCAGGTGCTGGCCAGACAGGCACAGAGATGAAGCAATTGCTTTGTCTCATTGCCTTGTAATAAGAATTAGAGGAAACTAGCCTACTTTAGTAAGGCAGAAACAGATAATCTTTCCAGAGCCATATATCAAAAACACTCTGGTTTTGGAGGTCCAAAACATGTACTGGATCTTTTTAGCCAGAGAACTCTTGACAGGAAATCACAGGCAGAAGACAGTATGTGAGTACATCAGAAAACTGTGGGATGCAATATACCATGGGGTTGCAGGATAGTCTAGCAGTTACTGTATTGAAGTCCTCCCTGGCTCACTATTCCTAAATCTGGGGACTGGATTAGTCAGAAAACCTTGCAACCAACCCAGCACTGTTGCTGCTTTTGGAAGGAAAAACACTTCAGTGGCTTATAAATTAGAGAAGGGTCCAGTAGTGACAGAGAGAGCATGGTGGAAAATGCATGCAGGAAAATACAGTCAGGAGCAAGGAAGAAGGGATGAGAGGAAGAACCAGATAAACTTTTATCAGTGGTGTAATGTTAAAATAGATCTCCTACAGGAGAAGAAGGTGTGTAACAGACTCAGTCCTTCACCTGTTGTCTGCATTAATCTTTCAATCTAGTGAAAGTGGAAAACTTCACTATAACTGAGCCCACACAAAGGGTCTGGTTTGGGACCACATTTGTAGTCTTGGGACTACAAGAGAAGCATTTCCATTCAAATATGGTCTTTGTAATGTGACTTTTTTGACTGCTGACACTGACCTGCCAATAAACAGTATGGCCTGTTCAAACTGCTCAAAGCATGTGAGCTGACTAAATATGTGTTGGCCTCTTCTTAAATGTCTTCCACATTTGATATCGTTTATGGGCCCTGTGTTCTAGCTTTTACTTAGTCTGCTGTAGGCAAGCAGTGTAGCAGCTGGAACACAATGTGATTGCACAAGAGCAGCAAGTAGGCTTTGAACTCCCATTTGCAGGAAAGCTGGTAGCTCAGTTGGTGTATTTAGCCAAGGCCTGGCTAGCACCTTGTTCTGGTTTAGACAGGATGGAAAGTTCAAGGCAATACAGGCCTCTGAAGGAGTGAATAAAAGTGTAATAAATGCTCTTGGATAATTAGCTTACTGTAATATGTTCAGAGGAATGGCGCACTCTGACATATCCAGTTTAACTGTTTACATACAATCTAGTCTGGCCTCAGCCCTGCACTGCAGTGTAGCATGTTTTGCAAGTACCCTACCTATGCAAAATGCATTTTCCCTTGAAGAGAGAAGAGCATAGACCACCTATTCGGTTGTATGACTCAGGTATGTGAAGTGAGAGAGGAGGGATCAGATGTTCTGAACACATGCTCCAGGGTGCCTAGTTGTGTGTGATCTCTTCTCCCTTAATTCTCCTTGTGTTTGTCTCCTCAAAGTGATGAGTTACCACACATACAAGTCCTTAGTTGCCATCAGATAAAAATTAAAAGTGGCTGAGGCCAGGGGACCTGTGCAATGATGTCAAGCAGTGCTTTCAAAACGAGGTCTAGAGCAGAGGAAGATTTTGGGAGTTAGGAGAAGGAGATGGAGAACCTTACTTGCAAAGTGGTGGCTGGAGGCAAATTTCTGCAAACAGGTTCGGTGGCCTAGCAGGGAAGCATATGCTGTGATGTGCTCCTGCAGACTTCCATATATCTTGTTCAGGATGACAACATGGTGTAGCACTCTCCACATCTCAGCCATGCCAGTTTCCTGGGCCAACTCTGTGGCAGCACTGTAGTTCCTCATTGTAGAGGACTTTAGACTTGCTCTGAGACTTTGTAGTGAACTATTTTCCACCAAAAATTTTGTCAAGTGGTCAAGGAGTCCTCAATTCAGAAAAAAAAAACCTCCACCAACAAAAAAAACCCCTATCAAATGTAATCTTGATGATGGTTTCAGATAGACAATTCCTAGGACTGTTACTTGAGTCTCTTTGGCAAAAATAACCTTTTCCTTTGAAGGATGCCATGGCATAATATGCAATGGAAACAAGAGCCTGGTGTCCCCAGAGTGATACCTTGTAATACAAAGACCAACCTTTGCTTGGCAGCCCTGCCAATGACTCCCTACTTGTTCTGTGCCTTCTCTTCCTTGGGTAACATCCAGATTAACAGTGCTCTGCAGAACTGTTTCAAAGATGTTGCAGTGAATACACTGATCCAGTACTTGGGAATAGCTGTAGCGAAAGTGTACATAGGAACTGAGAGTGTGGTAGCATGCTGCTTTTGCTGTTAACTTTCCAAAATGGGTATAGCCTGTCTACCTTCTTTAGTCACACTGATAAATCCATTTTTAAAAGGACTCCTGAAAAGCTGATCCTTTCCCGTCTTGCGAATCTGGTTACAAACCATCTAAGTAGCCTTTCAGGGAGGTGTAAGTGGGTTGTTACTACAAAGCAAGTTAAGAAGGCTTGTGTAGCCCAACTGCTTTGAATGAGGGTGGACTTAACTCTCATTATGTCTAGATGGTTCACATACACTGAAGTTTTGTTAATAAAATAGATTTAAAATGTTTTCTTTCAGGAGCCAAGAATGCCTTTTTGAACTGGCAAAAGTAGAAAACTTTCATCGGGATTGCAAGCGTCCTTTTATGGATGGGAACAAAGTTGCAACAACCAAATAATTGCCTAGGAGAAAAGGAAATGCCATAATATTTTGCTTACTCTTTCTACTCACTGCTTTGTTCATGAATGTGTCTGTTAGCCTCAGGTGATACTGTTCTTATCTTTTCTGTTTTAAAAGTGTTTTCTTTTTAAACAATTTGTGAAAGTGGATTTTTAAAATTTATGTTGGCTTCATTTTAGTACAGATTTTATTAGGATTGACAGTGGTCCAGCATTGCAGACACCCAACTATGGTATGTATTTATTGTGTTTTGCTTCTTAATAGATCTCTATTCCTCTAGATTGACACATTTGAGAAGATTATATTTTAAACATAATTACTTTAGGGCAGAATGCTGCGCCAGTGTGGGTGCATACCTTTCTCTACATACCTCTTAATGGGGAGGTTGGGTGATACCTCAGAATTTCTCTTACTTTCAGGGCCCTAATCAGGGTAAACAGAATTATTTTGGAGACTGGAACCATATTTTTAACTTCTGTCTCCAGTGGGCATGTTGAAATTTAGCAGCAGAGTAAATCCATTCAGATTACAAAAATTAGGGCAGAGTCTGGCAGATGCTTGTATTTAATGTTCCCAAGTGCTTTGTCTCCCATGGCTAAATGAGTGCTGTAGGTCAGAGAGGAGTGTATGAAATTGTGTGCTGAACACCACCTGGCAAATCACTGCAGAAGTTGCCTGAGAATAACTTGAAAGTAGTTCTGAAATTCATGTACATTTTCCCATAGGCTTCTTGCAGTGTGACGGCAGAACACACTTTGCTCGTGGATGTAGTGTTTACCAGATAACTAAATGCATGTTGGCTGAAGCAGATTTTGGAAAGTGCTAAATGGTTTAGAAGAACAAATCCTATTACTCTCAATGGGATTTGGACTCTCATATCCTCTGACTGCATCTGAAAATCTTTGCTTATTAGGGCTGTCTGGTATAGACCAAAATCTGTATAACATTTTGAAAATCTGTATAAAACATCTTTGTTCTTTCCAGCAATTCAGTTTACTAGAGGATAGCAAACTCTAGGAGGTCTAGGAGCAAACTCTAGAACCTCCTCAAAGTTACTTTGCCTGTGTTGTGGCAGCCCCATCACGAGCGTCACTGCAGGAGTAGTGAACAAGTGATTTTTCCATCTCTTAAGGAAGTGCAATGTATCTGCTCATATTTCTGGGCATGGAAAGACTACTTCTTGTTGGTTTAGCTTAACTCTGAGCAGTAATACAAAGGAAAAGAGTTAGCATGTAGCCATAGAGCAGACATGAAGTTTGTGGCTTGCTTTCTAAGTACTTTGCTCACTATCTTTTCTCTGTCTTATGCTTACAGCGGGGATACCAGTGTAGGAGAAGACAGGTGCTAATCCTGGGTAGGGTGAGGATTTTTGGCCTTTTGAAAATATGGGCTTGATGTAACTCAGATCAAGGGAAATGCGAATTTTTTGCTCATAGAGTTCATGCTTTTCATTAGCATGTGGCATTGTCTTTATAGGAAATAAAACAGGAGGAAGCCTGAATTGGAAGTCATCTCCTTGAGTTCTGCAGTTTAAATTGTCCTTCAGCACGGTCCTTTTAGCTGATCCTTATTCTCTCTCCCCACTGTTCATAGCCTCAGGCCAAGGAATCATATTTTCTCAGCTATGGCTTTTAATGTTACGCATAAAAGCACACGAGAAAGAGTTACTTTTTTCATTACAGTTTTCCAGACTGTGGAAATATCTCTTTGTTTTCAATTGCAGTGGATAGCGGTAATCTTGATTTCATGAGAACTGGAGATCTAACAGGACTTTAGCTTAGCTGAAAACCTTTTTGGTAGTTCCAAAATGACTTATTTTTAAATTGGTATCCCATTGTGCTTGTTTATGAAGGTTAAAGTCTGTTTTAGAGGTATTGACTTGCAGTCATTCTAATTGAATGAAAGAGGTGCAGGATTTTTGAGATGCAATCTCTTTGTATACAGAAGCTTAAACATGGGTTTACTTTGGGGAACCTCTTTTGAAAAACCTCACTGTTACCTTGAGAAAGTTGGCTGGGTATGTCATGCCCTGACTTCCTGAACTAGTTCTGCAGCTCTCATAGCTTTCATTTCCAGAATGTCTGTTTGCTTGCTGTCTCAGTACTCATTAAAAGTTACAGCTCCTGTATGCAGATTTCTTCTGGACTTTCAAACCATTGGTTAAGTAAGACAACAGGGAAAAACTAGAAGTGTCTCCCTGTGGACTGCTCTGAAAGTCAGTACTAAGGAAGGCAATATGAGGTTTATTGTTTACACTGAAAGAAGACTCTCAGACATATTTGGAAATTGTAAGCAACTTAGTGGAGAATTTGAGGTCTATGTAAATGGTCTGACACAAAATCATTTTCTGACTGATTCTCTCTCCTGTATTTATATGGACTTTAATGACTGAAGGGGAAGTAAGAGCAGCTGATGCAATGTCAATCAAGGGAAACTTGTATGCGTGGTTAGACTAGACAGCAAATCCTATCTGCTACCAAGATTTAAACTTGACTTTTGCCTCTTCTCTATAGTCTCTTCTTCCAGCCCTTTCCAGCAGAAGCCTTTTCCTCTGCATACTGCTGATTGTGGCTGATAGTGTCAAGTTTCTGGCCACCAAATATCTTGCAAGTGGGAACTGGCATTGTAGCGGTATGGCAGAATGTGGGCAAACTGCTGGTAACTATTCCTCTTTCTGCTGTTCAACCTGCTACCCATATTCCACTCCACATGGCAACACTGGTATCCAGGCACTTGCATGGTGCACGCATTCTCATCCTACTTCTCTCCAAGTAAAATCCTGAGGCAGTTTGTGCTAGGGATGCAGCATCAGGTGCTGTTGACACTGCTGCGGTTATGTTTTTTTTGTTTGTGCACTTAAGTGTAAGCTTGCTAATACGGGTGAACTCTTGCAGCTGCTGTTCTACCTCAGCAGCGTTAGGACTAGCCATCAATGCTGCCTGCATTGCCTCCAGTGTTTCAGTCTGAGAGGGACAGAGGATGTGCTATACCCATCTCTGTTGAAGCCGTCCTGCACTAAGGAGTAGACTCAGCTGCTCTGTAACACTGCTCTGAAATTGCATTCATATTTATCTTGGTGGTACATGTACGTGTGCAAGCGGCGTCTGTATGTGTGTGTGTGCAAGCATGCCAATGAGAAGCAGCAGCACAATGAGAGATGCATGAAAAGGATGTGAGAAAGACAAGGAGTTGGAGGGCAGGGTTCAGAAGAGATTTGTTGGGAAGGATCGGATTACTGAGAAATCATAGCTTGTGGATGGTAGCTGTGCATGACAGAGACTGATGCAAGACTTTGGCTGCAGTCACACTTTCAGCAACCTTTCCTAGTTGCTAGAAATATATTGTAACTCTATCTCTGCTGCAGGATAGGGGACAGGACGAGAGGGAATGGCCTCAAGCTCCACCAGGGGAGAGTTAGGCTGGAGATTAGGAGGAGGTTTTTCACAGAAAGGGTCATTGGGCATTGGAATAGGCTGCCCAGGGAGGTGGTTGAGTCACCTTCCCTGGAGGTGTTTAAGGCACGGGTGGATGAGGTCTTGAGGGACTTGGTTTAGTGTTAGATAGGAATGGTTGGACTAGAAGATCCGATGGGTCCCTTCCTACCTGGTTGTTCTGTGATTCTGTGATTCTATAATCTGTGTAGGTGTGCATGAATGGTTTCAGTTCAGTAGTTAAATTAACAGCTAGTTTAACTAATCTAGCTAATTTACAATTTGTACATTAATAAATATACTGGGTAAATAAACTGATACATTTAATTAATTTAAAATGGAAATTAAAGGAGAAATTAACTGGCTGCAGTTGGCAGTTACTGGAATTCCTGACTGATTTTCTTTGCACATAACTTCTTTGGGTTGTGAACTCATATGATGTGGATACCTTCTATTATCATCAGGTGTTATGATCCTGAGAAAATGCTAACCACCACCACGTAGTCCATCTCCAAGATTAAGTTATTCTGTTATGTAGCAAACAGAAACATTTCAGATCTTATGGGTTTCCTGTGTTTAATGAATTTACCAAGAAAAGTATGCTTTTTCCATAACCTGTCTTCTCAGAAATTAATTTTTGAGAAGATTTTCTTATTATTTTGCACACTGACTCCCTCTCTGCATGCATTTATTTTCCCCATACTAGATGGCTTTTAATTAATTTTTGTGCACCAGTTCTTTAGCTAATTAATTTTTCATATTACACAGTATCTGGAACTTTTTAAAATAAGGAAGCATGTATATACAAAAAAGACTATATATTGGAGCAACCTGTTCATCAATACAACTGTAGGCTTTATTTCAGTGCTCAGTTTTCCAATACACTGGTACTACTTGAAACCAAAATGTTATAATCAAAGTAGCTAGGTCTAGAAGATGAGGAGCATTGCAGATATATTTGGGTAAACAAAACCATAATAATTTTAAAAAGAGAAAATGCTCAAGTATTTTGTTAATTCAAAATGGAGATGCACTGGAACAATTTAATTGATACTAGTATAGTAAGAAATGCCTGTTTGAGGCACCTTGCTAGTTTTTGTCTGTGCATTCTAATACAGTTTACAAAGATACTTTTCTTCCTTTTTGCCTTTAATTGGCTAGAGACAGGTAGTACATGATATCTTATCCACTTTACTGTCTGAAATTAGCCTTTTTTTTTTTAGTTTCCTTTTTTTAATGATACAGCCTGAGGAGAATGGTAAGCAGATGATGGTTTAGATGTCAAAGCTGAAAAACTATCAAATGTGTATTGCAACACAGAAATGCACAACATGAGCAGGTCATATCAAGACGTCCAATATGCACTGGGTCCTAAAGACAGGAGTAGCTCACAGGGAATTCCAAGGTGTGGTGGGAACTCAGTGGCAGGAGGACCAGGTGCACTGTGCATCTGGGCTCTGCTGAGCATACTCAGCCTTCCCTAAAGTCAGCATGTTTTTCTCTCTCCAGTTAGCATCTCTGTACTTGAAGAAGATGGTATTTACACTCATAGCATGTGAGCATTTGTATATGAAAGATAAAAACACACTGTGGAGACCTAATTCTTCCTTTTATCCCAAAGCAGAACTACACCAAAATGATGCCTAGGAAATAAGGCTAATGGTGTTTTAAATTCAGTGATGGAGATGGTACAGTGACCCTGGAGAATGCATCCCCAGTTGATTCCTTCCCATTGTAGCTCCCTTTTGTACCTAAACACTTGCTGTTGCAAGCTGAACCGATGTTGATTTGTCATCTCCAACCTGTGAACAACAACTTTTCCTTTAACTACCTTTTGTAGGCAGAGTGGACTGTGGTGATGGCTGTCTTCTTCCTCAGGCTTCTCTTTTCTGAGCTGATCAAGTTAGTTTCTTCATCCTTTCTTGTAGCTTATGTTTCCAAACCTCTCAACAGTCTTCCTTTTCTCCTCTGGACTCTGAATTTGTTTCTCTCTCAGCTGTGTCCAGTATTTGGTACAAGATTTTGGTAGAGGTCTTGATAGGGCTGGATAGGACAGGTTGATTATTTCCCAATGTTTGCATATTAGACTCTTGGATAATGCCTTTTGTGAAAGCATCATGTTAACTTTTAAATTTTGTGGTGCAGTGCTGCCACAGATCCTGTGTGAAAATATGGCTACCTTCCCAATAATTCCTCATGTTTATTTGTGTATCAATTTTGATTTTTTCTTCCTGTAGTTTCATTTGATTCATCTGAGATTACCCTTTCATTTTACCGTAGTTGTTGTGAAATATTGCTCTGCTTCCAAAGAAGCAGATGATTCTGATTCTGAACACCTTTCTGAGAACTTTTTTGCCTTGGAATTAACAACAACAACAAAAGCATTTGTCATTTTGAGCTTCTTAGCCTATCACAGAAAGGCACATTCAGTTTGAAGTGAGAAGTCCTCTCCTGGGAAGACCTTATGAATTATTTTAATTAAACAAATTGCCTGTTTGTAAATATGGAAAGTCCTTCAATTCCACAGCCCTTTTGGTTTGGAATCTCAACAAATGGGACAGACTTGAGACCCAAATTTGTCAGAAATATTGCAAATGAAGTATAATTATACATTCATTCCATTAATGCAGTAGATACCATAAGATTTTGCTGAATAGGAAATACTAATTACTATTAGAATGTATCAAGTATAAAATGAAATGTGGAAGGATAAGGATGTTTTAGTGCACTCAGCTGTACTAGTTTGTGCAGTGACCTTGGACATACTGTTCGGATCATGTTATCTGACTTTTTGCAGTGCTGCAAAGGTCACAAGCTGTGCATGACTATGGCGTCCACAAACTATAGTCCAGCTGTGGCTAGTAGCACAGGGTGGTACATGAGATACTAAAGTACTTGCTTGGCATGTGTTGCTATATGAAAAGAGAAGCAACAAATGTTTTGGGAGCTCTGTGCTAAACAGCTATAGCAGTGTGGCAGAGATTGTGACATTTCACACCTGCAGAGCAGGTGGACTTTGGCAGTTAGTTAGTTAGTTAGTTAGTTAGTTAGTTAGTTAGTTAGTTGGTGTTAGTGCCAGCAGCCAACCAATGGTCCAAGTTCCCGACAGTACTTGGTGTGCTGTTGCAACAGGCTTGGTGCATCCATATAGCCGCTCTTTGTGAAAGGGGAAGCTGATGGTAGTATTTGGGCTCTTTGGCAGGTTTTTTGTCCTCCAGAGTGTGTGCTCTCTGCAAAAGCTTCTTTTGTGTGCTAGCTGTATTCCTTGCCAACATCTTTGAAAGGCACTCTTCTCTGTTATGGGGCTTTTAAAGAGAAAGGGACTGAGGGTGAAGGCCCTCATGACAAAAGCAAAGATATTTTCTTGTGCCAGAGGTTAGGAATTTGAAAGACTCCAAAAAAAACTTTATAGAAACAGGCACGGGACTTTTCTTCTACTGCTCCCTCCTACCCCTCTCAAGTAGCCTATAAAGGTGTAACTGCCTATTAAACCCATGAAAAGAGGAATTTCAGAGGAGTTTCTGTATTTAACCAAAACAGTTATAGCGGCAGCTTATGCTTTGTTGCTTATGTCACCTTTTAAATGAAGAAAATTGACTGTATGGATTTGTGTGCATGTAAATCCAGCATTTCTTACTTGACTTATTAAGCAAAGAATTTGTTTCTATGGTAGATAAAACCATGCAGTCAAATGAGTATTATGTGAAAATGGAGTGAATAGAAACAAGAAGTGTTTTAAACTTTGCTTGTGCTAAGTCTCTAGTGATGCAGAAATATTTGTTATACTATTTTGCAGCATGGAAGCAAAAACTGTGGAGGTGGGAAAGGAAAATAAAAAGAGAGAAACTCTTGAAAGAACCGCTTTGGAATATCCCAACAGCATTTGGAAGATGGAGGAAAGTGCTGTTACAGTGCTGTTACAGACCATCATAGAACTTAGACTGCTTTAGCCAGCATGTTATTGAAGGGAGGATGAGAGACTAGCTGGTAAAACTAACCATGTAAAAAATATTAGGACCAGATGACATACAGCCAGTGTTTCTAAAGGAACTAGTGCAGGATACTATGAACTCCTAGCCAGCCTTTTTGAATGTTCATAGAGAACAAATGAGATCCTTGAAAATTGCACTAGGTGGATGTAGTAACAACCTTTAACAAGATAAGAACATGTCCTTGGAAACTGTTAAACAAACAGTTTGAATTAAAACCATTTTGAAATGTAATGAAAGGTCAAACATGGCAGCACTTATATCAAACAGGGCTTTTCAGCTATTTTTAAACTGAAATTGAGTTAGCCCTTTCTGATGGTAGAGAATTGCAGGCTATTTTGTGCAGTGCTCTTGCAATGATTCCATCAGCAGAGAAAAATTATTCTAGGCTTAAACTGTCAATTATTTTTATTTTATGATTGCTTTGGTCTTTATTTTTTGATGACAGCTTTTAAAATGTGCAGTCATTTCATAGACATTCATCTGATGTCATTGGATGACTGATCAGTCTGACCACAGTTTAAATAAACACTAAGCTGCACCCAGTATTGATGGTTGGCCCAGTGGCTTGAGTGTCATGAGGTCATTCAAGATAAACATTTGTGTGACCAAACTTTGACAGCCTCTGGAGAAGAGTTATGTGATCAATGAGTAACTGAAAACATGGATTGACTAGATCATTAGTAAAACTGTCTGTATATTCCTTCCTGGGTGCAAAGTAAAGGCAGTAACAATGTTTTTAAGAGCCTTTGCAGATGGATGATAGAGTTCCAGCAGAGGCTGGATATCTGTAGCAGACAGATTCAGAAGGGAATGATCATGATTATGATTTGGATTTACATTTGTTTGATTACCTTTCTTACAAAACAGAGAACTCCAGAGAAGTCCCACGTGCCACAGCTGGGATAGCTTGTCATTTTCCTATGGAAAGGATAGTGAACGAGAGTGTTATCTGCCTGGGTGTACAGTCTTCGATTTTTGTTTTACTTGTATTGAAATGTTTAGGAACACATGAGCAATTGGACATACTAGCTGTGAGCCTGGTGTATGAGTTAAGTTTGCACCTCTTAAACAGCAGTGCTGCTGTTTTTGTGTTTGTAAACTCACATTTTCCTGGTGTATGCACTAGACAAGGAGGGCACCTGTCTGGTAGCAGTGCTGTCTGCCTCATCTGAAAGGTCTCCTGGAAGGGATTGAGTAAGGAGTTTTCAGTAAGGGCTGCAAAGGATTTGGATTCTGGGTTTGGTATTAGTTTCTGATTGTCAACAGAGGTCATAAGAAAAAGGTGAGTTGTGTCACTTAGATCTCACTCTCACCGCTTAAGGATGAGTGCGGAAGCACTTCTTTCCTCAATGCCCCTTGTTACTTGACAGGGTATGTCATGGTAGAAGAATCTTGGTAGTACTGTCATTATAGAAAAATCTGACGCATCAGCATTGCAATTCATAGTTTAATTTGATACTGAAACATTGACACCCATTACTGTTGAGTCCTAAGGAGGTTCAGACAGCCTGATTATAAAAAGTGAATGTGATAGCAGTTAACATATGAGGTCAAATGCTGAGCATGTGACCATCAGAAATGGACCCTACCCTTCTCCTTCCCATCTTTGGAGCAGCAGAAAACTGGGAATGTTGAACTAAGTGAGTTCTAGCTGAGCTTGTTAGGTCTCAACCCACCAAGAGCATTTTCACTGACTCTGGTATGTATTAGATAGTCATGCAATCAAGTTGAATGCCAATGGGTCACACGAACAAGCATGGTATGGTAAACAAGCATGGAATTTATGTGGAGCTCAGGTTTGTGCAGTAGAAAGAGGGACTTGAGCCAACTTAACAGAACCAGCTCAATGTGCTCATATAGTGTGAAATCCTGTTTCTAAGTACAAGAAGAAGTGCAGAAATAGTGAAGTGAGATGCCAGCAAAAGTGTTACACTTAATTTGCATCACTGTTCAGCTGGAAAACTGTAGCTGGTTAGAACAGATTTTCCTGGGCAGAAGTGTGTATGCACACAAAAAAGAGCTTGATGTACTGTGCCCTTGTGTACCCACAGTAGTTTACAGATTTCCGTTGGGTTTGCAGAAATCACAGTGGGGTTGACACACAGAACTTCCCTAGGCTCTGAAACCTCTTGGGAAACTTAAATTTCCTTTCTGCATTAATTCCAAATTACTTAGCACGTTTTGGAGGTTTTGACCCTATTTTAGTTGCTTTTTTGGGTTTGGGGTTTTGGTTTTTTGTTTTGTTGTTTGCTTGTTTTCTTAATTTATGCAAGAGTTTGAAATGGTTTTCTGATGGATGGTAATTGAGCATCTTGTTTTATCTGTCACAAGCAGATGTTCTTCTTTTTAAGGTTACCTAACAAAATGTTCAGTTTGTATGACTTACTTTTCAACACCAAGAGTGTTTAACAACATAGTAAGTATGACATGTGTTTCTTGTCCTGCTTATGAAACCAAAAAAAGCCAAAGATGAGCTTCATTAAAAAAGCAAGCTTGGGAGACTTGCTACTAGAAAGGAAATAGAGGTTTGGAACTAGGGTTGCTTTGAAGGGTGACTAGGCACAAATTTGGAAGCAGAATTCTGGTAGGGTGTGGTGGAAAAAACATACCAGCATAAGAGTCCATTGTGTGCTGTTGCATATGGGAGGGTGTAGACTTTGAGAAGCACTAGGCTGAGCTGTCATTGAGCTGTAACATGAGCTAGTCCAGTGACATGCTTCACTGTTAGTGGCTGTGGTAAGAATGTTGCTTCCACTCCTATTTGCAGATCACACATTACAGGGTTGCAAATACAGAATGTCTTGTTCTAAGAAGGCAGATTAGTCTCAAGAATCATTTCTAGTTAGAAAAGCTTAAGAAGACTCATCAGAAATACCAATAGATCAGCATTTTTTTTACGAGAAAATAAAATGAGAAATTGGTTGGAGTTCATGAATTGCAAGAGCTTTTCTTCTGTCTGATGGAATTTGACACAAATTTCTCATTGCCAACTTAATTTTCCCTGTATATGAGTTTGGGGATAGTATTTTAATCCCTTCACATATACGAATGTTTGAAGAAATTCTGTAGGAGGTTTATGATGGGAGATATATAGTATATTTGAAGCCATGGGTTGTTTCTTTTTGTTATCAATTCTGGGTCACAAACCAGAGTAAAGTAATCTCTGTAATCTGTGGGTATTTGGAGTGGGTAGCAGTAATGAAGCTTAAGTCAAAACTCTGTATATGATGTGTTCTCCTTCAAACTTGGGTTTTCAGACTGGACTATTGGGACCGCAACCCTCATGGCTCTGCTGTATGTACAGTCCTTCTTGAGGGTTTGTTGTCCAAAAAATGGAATTAAATTACTTGGGATATCCTTGAAAATACACTGTTAGTCCAAAAGTACAGGTCTTTAAATGTTTCCCAGCTTGGGATAATGAAGAGTTCAGCCATTTGAATTGTGTTGCCCTGATTGCCTGCTTGTTGTATTGTTTCTGTCACAGTTTTAGCAGATATTCACCAAACAAGTACTGTTGTACAATATTGTTGGCCTGTTACTTCCAGCAGTAGTTTTGGGGAATGGTGATGCACATTCTATTATGCCTTTAAAATCCTTCACACAATCCTGAATGCACTGGAGCTTTTTGCTTTAGTGCTGAAAGTTGCAGACACTAAGCTGTATGTTCCTTTATTTTTCCATACATGGAGTTGCTGGATGAGTTGCTACTTGCTGCAACACAGTTTTTCCACATAACTTCTGACAAAGCATTGCCCTCCCTATGGCAGGAAAATTATCCAGATGTTCCCTTCCAGGACCAAAGTTTGACATGCCGATGAGATAAATCTTGCCCTGTTTTTTTCTTGTTTCACCACCACATTTTACATCCCAGAGCCTTCCTGCTTGTATTAGGCCATCTTGATCTTAACAATCAGACTTACGTTATTCTGGTGACTTTGTGAAAATGATGAGCTATTGGCAGGCATGCCCACTTTTCTTAAAGGTCCTGCAGAAAATGTTTATCCAGGACACTTACTCTGACAGTAACTGTGTGTGTGACTATGCTGGAATTGCTGTGGGGCAGATGATATGCCTAGGCCTTTAATAAAATTATTTGACTATCTAGGAATCAAAAGAGCTAAGACGACTGAGTTAGCTCATTGTTGGGATTGCGGTTACCCTATTCACTGAGGTGCCTAAGGAATCTCTGTTCAGTTGGTCTGAATGATATGAGTTTGGAGATACTTCATGGGTTTCTTCCATGACAAAATCTTCAGATAATTTTTCTGCGATGCTTTTTGTTCCAAGCCATTCCAAGTGACAGTGTTTGTAGATGCCTGTTACAAAGGTACTGAGACCCAATTTGGGCTAAAATCCTCTGAGTAGTTACTTGTTGGTGATTTAACTTTTTTTTTTTCTTTTAAATGAAATCAACAGGGGAAGGAAATTAATAAAGACCTTTTGTAGAGTGGTAAGTGTAGAGGTTAACAGTGGAAATAACTATCCTTTCTTCTAATTATGAATGCATTGTAACTGGCACAGAAGTCCACAGGTTAAAATCTTCCTTACTTTGAGAGCAACTGCTTAGCTGATCTGTGAGATTTCTCAGAAATCACTTGAACTCAGACAGTGAGTGAGTCAAATACCTCTAGGGTCCTTTTTGGCACGCAGCAATCCCTTTCATGAACAAAACTGAAGGAGGTAGGGAAAAAAGTACCAAACCAAAACCACATACTTTTTAACAGGAGTCTTCCATTCAGAGTGTCAAATGAACAGAAGTTCCCTGGTTGCATTGGCAGCAGTTGGGATTTCTTGGGTCTGAGAGTCATGGTATTTTAGGTTTTACCAAAAGCAGCTTGATGTGTTCGCTAAAGTGTGACCACTGGTCATGTCCTAATAGGGACAGGCAAAGCCATAAGGGGAGTTGCTGCCTGCCAGCAGAGGCAGCTGGCTCATTCCAAGAACATCTTCTCAGGAGATTCACACACCACATACAGTGGTTTGTAAACTCCCACTCTACCTTAAGGCACACTATTTTTTCTGTGTGGCTGAGGTCACAGTTACTATGAAGAGCACAGCTTTAGACCTGTGTTTCACTATGTGAAAGTTTTTGTCAGCTATTCCTCTTGGAGAGCTTTAACTCTGAGAACTTCCAGCCACTGATCTGCCTGAAATCATCTGGGGGCCATTTCAGCAGTTCTTGTTTGAGGTTTTCCTTGGTAAGTCTACCACTAATATAAAATCTCCCCTTCACCCTTATACCTTGAAAAGGTTATCTCGCTCTACTATGCTCCATTTAAAATCCAGAAACTTCTCTTAAAGACGCACTAAGTTGCTTGTAACATAAACACTGATCCAAAGCTGGTGTTCTGGGTGGAAAACCAGCCAGAGTCCTGGCCTTATTATTCTGTTGAGTGGAAAAATGACTTATCAATGCTATAGTAATTTTTAAGGAATAGGCATTCCCAGCTGACAGAACTTCAAGGAAGTCCGAAGTATCTCATTGCATGGTTACCAGAAAGTATAATGTAACTGTCTAATCTTGTCCATCACATTACAAGGCTAGATTGTTTATTAAATTTATAGTCTTTGTTTTCTCATTTAATGTGAATTATGCAAGTAATATACATCAGTTTTATGGAAAGAGGGAGGAAGCACTCAAACCAATGAAAATTTTCTTTTCTGAATAATTCTGTTCCAACAAAAACGGTGCACAAGAAGTGGTGAGAGTGGTTTCAATCCTGCATTTCTGTATTCTGCATTTTTAAGACATGCTGCTTTTAGGAATCTTCCAAACCGCTCTCAGTTTAGACCTAAACTATGTGTAGCCTGTACTAGACAGGAGAAGTGAAAAAAAAAAAATCAGTGTAGATGGGAGGGGACTTTAAAGAGTTATTCTTTCATCTAGCAGCACTCCAAAGAGAATCAGTGGTTGAGTGAAAGAAAACTGGAGGCCAAATCCCGAGTCATCAATGCCAAGTTCATTTAGTTTCATTAATTTTATTTTAGGAAGATGAAAAGTACTGCCAAATGTTGCTGTTGAAACTGTTGAGATAGGTTGAACTTTGGCTGTGTTACTAGCTTACTCCTTACAGATGCAGGCATATTGATGTCTTCATAATTTTTAGATCTTTTACATCTTTTCTACGGTTTGGAAAGCTGAACTGTTTCCTTTCTAAGGGAATTTTCCTGTAAAGCTGTTTATTGGGGTTTTTTTAATTTGCTTAGTTAACCTTAGCATTTTAATTTTGCTTTCATTAAATTTTAAATTATCCAGTGGAAAAGGAGAAAGAAAGAGAAACTGGACTAAAGCAACTCCTATTTTACTACAAGTAAAACCCCCAAATATCCAAAATCAAACAAACAACCCCCCCCAAACAAAACATTAATTGCAGGTGTTAAATTTTAAAAGGATAGTCAATCTCAGCCCAATGAAGCCTGATTTCAATTTTTATTCTTTGTAACTCTCTTAAGATTTTAATAAAATTTTGAGATGGCTGTGTTAAGTTTATTGTAAAATAAATAATTATGCAAAAGAAGGAAAACTTTACTATCAGCCTGATGGTTAGATAGTCTTGTAAGTTAGAAAATGGGCACAAAATAAGATAAATTTAAATTGCTCGTAATTCTTTTTTATTTGGTTAGTTATTCCCAAGTCTGATCTGGACCTGAATTTAGGAGTTACATGGCAATGCTAATCCAAAGCAAGCTGGACATCGCTAACTGAACTCTTTCCTGGATTAGAGACAGACAGGAGTTCTAAGTGTAGTGTGTTGGAAGTCCATTTTCTTGCTTTGAATTTTGGTTAAGGACTGTAGAAACCTGAAAATTATACAAAAGCTACTTTCTAATTCTTCTTGGTGAAATAGAAATATATTTGATGAAGGTGTGATTTGTGACAGTTTTTAAAAGCAAGCTTTGCTAACATTTACAAAATCCTTATCAAAGATGGAATTTCTAAAAAAAAGTTTAATCCTTCTTTAGTAACATGCAAACATGCATGACTAGTTAATTTCCAGCACAGTGGGAAGATTTTTCTGCACAAGGATGAACTTTGTGAGGGTTTAAGGCATTCCTGCAGCATGAGGAGGAACCCTAGTGAGCACGAGGTATAGCAATATGTTCACAGCCTCACTGTTAGCCCTATAGAAAGATGAGAGCAAGTCCCAGCAAAGTTATGGACGTGTCCTGCTGTGAACTGCAAGCTGACCTGTGAAATATGAACATTACATCTCACTATTCCATTGCTGGGTTTATTTCACATTCAGCACATATTGGGGTTTTTATTTCTCCTACTGACAGAGGAAACATAAAAGCCTGTAAATTGGTGTAAATTACTCAGAAAAAAGACTATGTATTAAGGAAGTCTGTTACAAGGCAATTAATTGCACCTCTTCCAGCAGTACTGTAAGCAGTGTTCCTCTGATTCAGCATTATCTACCATTATCCTGGACCTATAGAAGGATGATAAATTCTTTAACTGGCTCAGAAGTGCCTGATACATCATTGGAGATCCCTTGTTTTTGTAGCTCCTCATTGGAAAAGGGTTGGATTGTGTGTTCCCATAAAAATCTCAGATAACAACCAAAACCTTCAGAGCATCTTTTTGTTCAGTTCTGGAAATCTAGCAAAAAAAAAAAAAAATCTAGCACCAGCTGTGCCAGGGTGAGTTTTTTTAGCAGACTAAAGACCAAATTCTTCATTGCCATTACCTCTGCCAATATCTGTGTGTCCAGTTTGGGGCAAACAGCATCATATAAGCAACTTGGGTGGTTGGTTTAGAGAAGAGGCATACACTCTGCTTGCCATGCTGGCTTTTAGAAAAAAAACCCCATAAATAAAACCAAGGTCATGGGAAATTTGTAACTTATAGGTGATCTAGAATAGTTTTTATTTCCTTTTGTTTCAGTGACTTGTACTGTTTGTCTTTTGTCCTCCAGGTGAGTCTCTCAGATAACCTGTCTTTTCTAGTCACCTAAATCCAATCTTTCTCACAAAAGTGGTACAGGTTTGGGAAGTTGCTTACTTTTTCTGTCTTCTGTACAAAAGATCATTGCAGCGGCCACAGATGCAAAGGTGCAATGGCCTTGAAAGTGATTTATGTTCCTCTGAAGGCTGTAAATGTAGGTTTAATCTATTTGTACCCTCAACCCCTGACAAAATCTGAGTCCTTCTGCCTGTGTGAGCAGGCTTGTGTTTGCAGGGCTACTCATTGCAAGTGGGTTCAAGTTTCCAGTCTCTGAGAAGGCCAGTCCTATCTTTTTGCTTCAAAGGCAGCTGGGCTGTGAGCATCAGACATCTAAAGAGCTGTGTCCCATTGGAATGAGGAATCGCACTTTCTTCTCAGCACTTGGTCTGCTGGACTATTACCATGACAAAGGAGGATTATTGACTTTCATAGTCATGATGCCTTTGATTTGAGGCTTGCTTTGATTTGGGGCAATGAGGTTCACTGGCCCAGAGAAGCAATGATCTCCTCCAGGTGAAGAGCAATGAGAGAAATATGCTTTTGAGAAGGAGGAGGATGAGGGAAAGAACTGGCTGAAGAGGCTCAGTAGAAGCCATAATGTATGCAGTCAGTTGTTGGGAAGGGCCCAAAAGCAGCCCATAATTCCTTAAGACAATTAAAAGTAAATTGTCCAGCTGAGTGATCCCAAAGCAAGGAAGATGCTCCCCCAGACTATAATTCAAGGGGTTGAATGGCCTTCAAAAACTGAGAGAGGAGAGAAGGAAAAAAAAATAGAAGATGAGGCAAATGATGGAACAGATGTGAGTGCTTTTGTTGGGAAGACTTGGAGGCTAGCGGGATGGCGATAGGGCTAATTTGAGGCGCATAGTGCCAGGTTCCTTTCATATGCAGAACAGCACTTTGATCCAGTGTAGATGAAAATACTGAAAAGTGGAGAGGATGGCAGGGGGTCTTTTGTCTTTGACAAAAAAGGCATCTGCTGGACTCTAACCTCCTTATCCCCACCCCCTTAGCCTAGCAGGCCACTCCAACAATGGTAGCAAAGGGAACAAGTGTCTCCTGACAGCTGAAGAAATTTCTGGGAGGAGAATGAGCCTTGCAGCAATATGTGTACTAGTGTGTACTAGAGATTTTAATCGATTTTTTTCCATGGTACAAAAAGGGAGAGGGTTGGGAGTAGACTGATCACAGGAGAAATGGGAGATTGGAGAAAAAAAAATCCCTTTCCAATAAACGTGTTAATTTTGTTCTCTAAATATGTTTTTTAATAATATGTTTTGCATAAATACACTTCATGAAGCAAAGTAGGGTAGAGCTGCTGGGGGGAAATGTGAGGTAAGGTAGAATAGTTTTTCAAGGATGATGAATATGGAGTGACTTCTGTGGATTTCACACAGGAAAGATTTTGGAATTAGTAAAATACAGTGCAGTGCAAGAGATACCTGGGAGATATACTGTCTGTACCACTTGCTGGAGGAGCTCAGATCAGCACAAATTCTTGTGTGTCATTTCTAAGCAAAACTGACAATTTTCCTTCAATATTTTCTTCTTTTCTGTTATCTTCTTAACACCTTGGATTTACTAGAAATGAAAGGACTGCAGGACTGAATGGGGAGCTAGGAAAACAAGCAGCATTTGTGCCAAGGAAATATAGCAGTTGCAGATTGACCACTGATCTAGTCCCTGTTTCTCATTCTCTGCTGATTTTCTTTGGCTTTTCACATCAGGTAAACAAGACTAGGATCCACAGAGTTTGATGTCTGTGATCTTCTCTAAGTATCACTTTGCACCTAGTCCAGTGTTTTCTTTACAAAAAAATGGCAGATAAGAATTGCCAACCTCTGAGTAAGACTCTATCAGCAAAGTAAATACTTTAAAAACAGAAGGTTAAATAGTCTTCTTCTCCCAATATCCTGACAGCGTTTATTACTGTTTACCGAAGATAACCTTCTCACTAGGACAAAGCTTTAAGCAATGCCTGGTACTTCAAACAGTTCATCTCTCTTTAACCCCCTTCCCTTCTCTTTCTTCTGAAGAGTCACACTTGCCCAAAGAAGGTATAAGTAATATAGAAATGGAGAATAGCTGTTGTGTTCCTTTGTGAGACTCTACACACATTCTTAAGCCAAATTGTAATTGTTCAGTAGATGTGCTGCTATCCCCCTCCTGCAGACACCATCATTCTCTTCAGACCAGCTGATGGTGAAAGAATTTTTGGCAATAACATCTCCTGCCCTCCAGCTGTGCAAAGACTGATGATATGAGTTGCTGTAACTCATTAGGGAAGGCTAATTGTCAAGGACATTGATGCTTTTTTGTTTTCTGCCCATTTTTCATGTTTTGACTTTTCTTGCTCCCAGTGCTTGGGTTGTGGTTGAGAATACCGATGCTGCTGTCATCAAAGGAGCTGAGACTACCTCTCTCTCTCACAACACCAACGTGAAAGTCCCCTCTCACAGGCCTTGGGAGGTTCTTGTGTGACTTCTCTCAGGTGCAGTGCACAGTGATAGGATGAAGACTTAGACCCAAATGGGGAAGTCATTCTGGCAGGGAACAGCCCTTTGTAGGCCCCCATGCCAAAGAAAAACAGCCCATGCAGTGCCACATAAACTCACTGAGTGGGCTGTGGCATCCATGGCAGCCTACTGGATGCTCCAACCTCTGGTAGTTGTGGTTCGGAAAGGTTGTAGAAGCCTTGAGCAGTGGGCTTGGACGCTTTGTTTTTTGGAGGTGAAACACAAACCACCTCATTGTGAAAAGTCTCTGGGTGGGCAAACCCTTCCACTGCTGCCATTCTGAGATAACTTTACATATTCAGTGTCAACTGTCCCACCTCCACCCCAGAAAGATATACTCTTAGGAAGGACCAGAGCACAGCCAAAGCTGCCTCACTAGGACAGCTTTCTGACATGCCAGTAGCAGGTTTATAAACATGAGAGAAGGGGGAGTTGCCTCTATTCCTATACAAACAAGTGCATTAAAATTTCCTAACTGCAGGTAGTCACTGTGGTTTTAAACTGTTATCTTGAAACAAATTTACTTAGCTGTTTGCAGTTTACTGGGTGCTAATTTCTTATGGCCAGTGAGTGGGCACAAGAAAGGAAGATGCCTGACCTGCCTACTATGCTACAGGCCAGGTCTGTTCAGAGGAGAGATTGAATCTATTTAACCTGAAGCACATTGCAAGGGAGGAAAGAAGAGACGTGTGTGGAGAAGGTAAGTGACAGCAGGTATGCAGGCTGTGGGATTACAGCAGAGGGAGGAAGATTTGCTTTGTTCTCATGTCTCTTTCAGCAGCCTGGTGTTTTGTCCACAGAAGCCAGTTACCTTCTGCTGGTTGGTGTTCAGATGAAAAGCAAACAGTAAAGATTGTGAAAGCTCTTTGATGTGCTTGCTTTGCATTGAGGAAGAACAACCTGACCAGCTCAGGAGACCATCACCAGTCTTATAACTGCCTTGTGGACAGGGACTGTCTAGTCATTTGTTTTGAGAAGTTTGAGAAGCTGTAGAGGTTAGAAAATGCCATATTACTTTAATGGTAAATTGCCCGCGTGAATGCTGCTATGGTAGTCAAATAACTTAGTAAATAAGTCATTTCCATGGAAGTCCTTTTGGCTGAACTGATTTTACATACAAGATTTTCTTGGCACGACATAGTATTCCTGGCTATAGAAACCCCACATTTTCAGCAAGGATTTGGCTTGTCTCTCAGTGAATCTCATCTGGTCATTAACATCCATTAGGGATTCTCTGTGTGGGAAGTGAAGCCTAACAAATGGAAAATGATGGCTTCAGAAGTGCAATAAACGCCTGCATGCATACTGTTGTTTGGTGGCTTCAGCTTGGTTTTCTTTAATTTACTTCCAAATCAAACAGAATTCTTTTGCAAGAAGACCAGTGATTAGTTTGACTGTAACTTTCCTCAGTGCCTACCTGCAGGTATTCTTTTAGAAAGGTGCAGTTTGTGTCAACAGAGTGAATTCTTGCCCTTGTTTAAAACATGAGATGGGCGTCATCTCACTTCCAGAACTAATGCTAAGCTGCGTGCCTTCAAATTTGGTTAAAAATGTTGTGGTTTGGGTCTAAGCAGGCAGCTCTAGTTGTAGTGGATATAACATGGTTTCAGATTAAGTGGAACATGTGCTTTTCTGTAGCAGATGGATTGTTGTGCTGGGGCAGGGAAAACTGCATCCGTTTGTTCTCACATCTACCCTGTCCTGTAATCTCAAGACTAGTTCTCATAATCTCAGTACAGTAAGTACATGCTCACTTATTCATGAGTTTCATGGTATTAGTGAATAACTACAGTATCAGAGTGCTTTTGATGGTGTTTGAGACAAATATCCAGGAGGATTTAATTACACAGAGCCCTCATCAGGCTGGAGAGAGTCACAAAAGTTTGAAAAAATACAAAGCCCTCAGTAGGTGGCTCTATGTCTGTGATCTTCTCAGAGGGCAAGATGAGAACTCACCAGGCACTCTGTCTTTTCCTCCCTCTCCCCCTCTCTCAGGTGGTCTTTGCTTTGAATCAGACTCTCTTGCAGCAGGAGAGCCTCCGAGCAGGCAGTTTCCAGATCCCCTATACGACAGAAGACCTAATCAAGCATTACAGCTGTGGAGACCTCAGTTCCATCATCTTCAACCATGACACTTCTCAAGTGAGTCTTGCCACTACAGCCCTTGCACTACACGCAAATCCCTGTAGCACTAACCCCAGTCTCAGTCATGCTCGCCTCTCCTTAGGCAGGCCTTTTGCAGGTGACGGCCAAGGGCATATCTGGCTCCCTGGTGCATCTGCTTTCTTGCACCTCTTGTCTCAGGAGTATGCACCACCCTATCCCTCTCTTCCTGCATGCAGGCAGTGAGGGCCCAGCTGGCTTTCTGCTTTGGGCAACTGTTATGTTTGCTTTAGCGTCAAATCTATGTGAGTTAATCCTTTATTTTCTTAAGGATCCTGTGGAATTACACAGAGCACCAACAGAGAGCAGCAGCAGGCTCTTTTGTGCGAAGAGCAACAGAGATGCACTCTTGACTTGGACACTAGTGTAAGGCTGGGCAATTTGCAAGCTTTTTGATGTCCCCTTTCAGTATGATTATGTACTGTGGGCAAGTTCCAAAGAAGAGAAATAGCATGAAACAAAGAAAAGATAGATTTGGACTGAGTGTTAAGGAAAAGAAAACCTTCTGAGACCTCACAGATTTGGTTTACGGAGACTGTTTCCTAAGCAGCACAGTGGAATGCAATGCTCTGATCCTTAAAGCACAAGAAAATTCCCAGCAGGGACCAATTTGGCCTGTTTGTGCCGTTAGATTAGCTAACCTAAGACTGAAACATTAGGCCTTTCTATTCTTTTCCATGAGGTACTGCCCCACAATTCAAGCACACCAAGGAAAACATAGACTCTAGCATTGCAGCGCTGAGCAACTTAGGTGCTGGTACCTGGACTTTCCCTCCTGAATAACCATTTCTCTGTGTCCTTTTAATACTTATGGTGAAGTGCTGCAGAGCTAAAAATAATGTCATGCTGACCCTTGCTTTTCCGGCACTGAGCTTTCTGTGTGTGTTGTCATCTTCCTATCTTGCACACCCTTCTGTATGCTAGTGCAGGCAACCTGGTCATTAACGCTGTCTAGCTCTTACACAGGGCACTTCATTCAAGGTATCAAGGGCTTCTCTAAGCAGGCCAGCACTGTAAGAGCACACAAATGTTGCATCACCATTCTGCTGAGGTGTTAATGTACTACAGACTGATGGTATTGCCCTGAGGTCCTCGGAGAGGACAACTCTTGCAGAGACATGCATGTCCCTGACAGAGCAATTGCCCTTAATTACACAAAGTGCTCCACCACAGAGCATGCTCCCTCAGGATAGAGCTGGATAGCAATAACCTGCAACACTCTTAGCATATGTTTTTAAGCAGAGCTTCCTGTAAATTGTATTTGACCTCATGCTTACCCAATAAATGACCCAACATGAGGTAAAAACCTTTTGTAAACAGTTGGTAATACTGTCCGAGTGGCTTCAGAACTGCAGCCTTGCAAGGGGAAGCACATGACTTAGTAGCTCCACAGAAACAATGACATGCAGGGCCTTTCTTTAGCAGTTCCAGTAGCTGCAGTGAAGCTGCAGCTGAAGCTCCTTGTCAAGAAGTCAAGATAACCGCAAATCCAGACCTAAGTTTACCTCACTAGTGAAAGGTCAGGGTAGTGTTCAGCCACAGCTGTACTGGGAGCCTCAGGAAAGGAAGCCAGTAGTTTAAAAGATACCTTGGGGATGGGGAACTGGAGGTGGTAATACTTTTTTTCCTGACAAAATCTGGCCCTATCGTTTTTGGGAAGTTCAGGGATGTTTTTGCTAACTAGTTCAAATTGCACAGCTTTTCTTTGGCAGCCTGGGGGGTCTGATACCAATCAAACTCTATTAGAAGAGCGTGATTATCATTATAGTTATGACATACCTCTGTCTATTTAAGGAAGAGGTATGTAGCTAAAGATAGTTGGAGAGAAATATTTACTTTCTTCAACTTGGGATCTACAGTATAGCAAACTAAGAGTATTTGTTGTCTTGGCATCTAAAGATATTCAGCTGGTTGGCTTGTGAATTCACATGTTGAGAGAAATGAAGAACTATGCATTAGAAGCTAACTGAGTCATTTTTGAGCTTGTTTTGGGTTTTGTCCACGTGTCTGTGCCTTGAGGGATAATGGAATTACCATATTTAGCGATGGAGCAAAATATCTGTGCATGATGGCTACCTGTGAAATAAATGCCCCTTTCATGGAGACTTTTTTCCTACCTTAGGTCCCAAATTTCATTAACGCTACACTTTTGGCCCATGAACGCGTTACTGCCCAAGAGATAGACAGCTACTTCCGTCAAGAGCTCATCTACAAGCGAAATGAGCGAATGGGCCTGAGGGTGAGGGACCTTTTGGAAGAGTACCCAGACAAGAGTTTCTTCTTTGCATTTGGAGCTGGTATGTAATTTAAGTGACCTTCAACCTGAACACATTCTTCCCATATATGCGTTAGAAGATTTGTAAAAATGCTTGACTCGTTTTAAAGAAGGATCAGTACTTTTACCACAGTGGAAACAGAACACAGCATTGCCCTAATAGTTGAACTGTACTAGGAAAATGTTTTCACGTAGGATAATATTTTTCTTTCAGGATGCAAAGAACTCAGAGTGCATGCATTTATTGCAATACTTGTCATATACATAGCCAGACATGCTGAACCAACTACTTGTTGGTTGCTTACATAAAAGTAATAGCACTTAGACATGTTTTTATGCTCTGACCAACCAAGGTGGAAAAATAGGAGAAATATGGAGCTGAGGTAAAAAGTGGTTAGTCAGAGGTTGCACCACTGCTTGAAAAAACTTTTCAGGAACTCATCCAAAACAATAATATGCCAAATCACGTGACTCTTAAGTGGTTTAATAAATACAAGGGAGAGGCAAGGCACACTTTTTCCTTTTCTCTTCCTGCTGTAGCTCCTTGCCTCATTCCCTGCACTTCCACAACTACAAGGAAATTTTATCTGCCTCTGTTTTCGAGCAGAACATTGGGCCCAGTTGGGAAAACCTATTCAATTTTCTGCCTCTTAGCAGCCAACAGGAATCCACTGGCACATCCAGCAGTACATTCAGCTCATTGAGGTTAACATCCACACTAGGGTTGGGTGGAGGGAGTAAACAGAATCAGTTTACCATGGCTGCTGTCCTTCATTCTAGCAAACAAGAAGTGAAGATTGGTGTTTGAAAAGATAGGTGCTAATTTCCAGAGGAGTATTACATCCACCGTCATGAACCACATGGACCTTGGGAAAGGGGGAAAACTGAAACTCCTGTGATGTTTTCTAGTCTTAGTGGTTACTGCTTTAGTGAAGACTGAAGATCTAGGCAAGTCAAGGAAAATATTTATTTAAACCCTCTAAATGCATTTAAATGCATTAGTATTCAAAGTCTGTGCGATATCTCCACATTCATGGTTACAAACTTAGAACAAAGGTCCTTAGCGTGTGGGCAGAGAGGTCATGAAAGGTGGCTGATAATGTCTGTTCAGGCATGCATGAAGATTGTAGTATGCTATCTTCCTGCAGTGTCACTGCTCATTGCAATTCCCAGTCACTAAGTACAAGGAAGCAGTCCAAGCTGATGTAGATTTTGATTAAGTCTATCTGTAAGCTAAGGCCAGGGCTTTGCTGTACTCCACTGCTGATGTTGTTCTGATCACATTTGTCCCTGCTGGACTGACAATTCTTAACCAGCGTGTATGTCAGCCCTGAGTGCCAGTTGCAGATGTTGCAGGTATCTAGTTTTCTGTCATGAGCTATTCACATATACTGGGGTTCCAGTAACTGGATCACAACTGAGCAATAAGCAGGTTATGCAGGTGGATGGATGTGGATGTGTCATTCTGAGTTTGCTGTGTCCCTCTGAGAGAAGAGAGCCTCTTAGCTTCCTTAAACACAACCTCTGTGTCCCAGCAGCTACACTACACAAATCACATTTTTAAGATGTTTTTGTCATCTGTCTCCCCTCCTATCAATTTCCTTCTCTTACCCACTCTCTTGCCCCAGACTGTCTTCATTGTCATTACTGTGCATAGCTCTGTTGCAAAGCCCAGATGCACTACAGGAGCAGTACAGATCTCTGTCCTTCCCCATCTCTTTTGTCCTCATCTGTAATGACAGGATTCCCAGGCTTTCTGGACTCTTGCTTTCCTTCTTACTCTTATTTTTTCTTTTCCCAAGTGCCCCATTCTTTGCCACTTCCAGGAGAGCAGAATTAGGGTTCACCCAACACCACTATACTGTAGTACGGCCTGAAGCCTTGAGCCTTTAGGAACATCATTGATGTGTGATTTATGTGCACGTCTTGATTTCCAAGGACCAGACGCGATCTCCTCATACTTTTTCACTGCAGTTTTGAGTCCAGACACGTTACCTGTCTTCTCTGGAAAGTCAAGATCAGCTTTAAAATCATGTCTAGTTACATGATAGCTTTGATAGAAGTCAGATATATGCTCTTATTTGGTCTTACAGATACCTCTGCTCAAAGGATAGTGATAGTGTTCCACTTCTAGCAGCACAATTCCCCTTATTTTTCTATATGCGTCTTCCTTTTTTTAGAAAAATGTCTTTGTTTCACATTGACTGTCTAAATGAAATAAATAGTATCATAGTTTATAATGCAGAAAACAGATTAATTTCTGCACAGTTCTGAGGTTTTCTGAGTACACATTACAAATATAAGTGCAGGCTTTTATTGTGTGCTAGCAAGCTAATTTAGACTTTTACTTTCTCAAGCTGCTGTATGTCATAGATAATTATGTGAGCAACCAGTGAAAAAGAACAAATGTCTTCTACTCAGTTTTGAGCATTGCTTAAGTATTACACTGTTGTTAATTACTGGAAAATGGTTCCAGGAAAGTGCTCATACAAGACAGGTTAGAATGAGCTGCAGCAGAACACAGAAGAGGAGGAGAAAAAGAAGTGGGAGATGAACTAAATCATCACTGCATTGTGGTTTTCCCTCTTCTGACCACTTGTGAGAGCAGTCTCTACCAGTCAAGAAACTGCAGGTAGAGTTTACATTTAAATCGTAGCAGAATGTCAAAGGGCCTCTAGATTAGAAGGCAACGAGACTTTCAGTTGTTTCTTCCCAGATTTTTTCAGCCTGTGCATTTCACTTTTTAAAAGACAAGACTTTTTGTAAGGAAGATTCAGGTTTTCTCCATTAATCAAAAAGAATTGAAAACATACTTTTATCACCAAATATATCCAAATAAGGTCATGGCCCGTGAGTGACTATGGTATTACAAATACCCCCTCTTGCTATTAAAATTGTGCTTCATATTTTTATCTTAAATGGAAGAAGATCAGAAAAGACCCTCATACTTGGAGCTATTCCTGCCCAGATGTATGGCTTGATTTGTTAACTTAATGAGCCAACATTTCCTCATCATAAATTCTTACTGATCAGTCTCAATCATCCACTATCCATAATGTAGTTTGCAGAATAATTTGATCCACAACCTTGCCCAGGAACACAGGTGTGGCTGATCAGTTTGTAGTTCCCCAGATGGTGCTTCTTGCCTTTCTTGAAGACAGGAAGGTCCTCAGGGACCTTCCTCAATTGTCACAACTGTTTAAAGATAATTGAGTGTTGCCTTACTGTGACAGTGGCAAGTTCCGGTAGTTCCTGTGAGTGTAACTTATGGGAACTTGTACATGTCCAGTCTGTTTGAATGTTACCTAACCCGATCCTTCTACACCCAGGGTCAAATTTCTTTGCCCTGGACATAAGAACCTGAGATTCCTGAAGGCTGGATTTGCCATTAAATAAGGTGACAATGGCACTGAATACCTTCTCCATTTTCTTTGTCACAGAGTCTCCAGTTGCCTTCAGCGTTAGGTTAACATTTATCTAGTGTATGTTTTACTACTGAGATATCAGTGGAAGCGTTCCTTGTTTCCTTTTATATTTCTCACCAAATTCATCTCCAGATGGGCTTTCCTTCTGTGTAGTCACTATTATCACAAGATAAGCATGGTTTGTTTGCTTTAGTTTACTTACAGTTTCTGTTGAAAGGACTAAAGAATAAGAGAGAGAGAGAGAGAGAGAGAGGAAAGAGTGTTAGGGCCCTTTTTTTTATGCAAGAGGAAGCATACTTAGGGGTATGAGATTCTGACTTTATTATGGCAAGCAAGGCTTCAGATGAGGTCAGAGTTTCTAGGAGCCAAGTTTAAATTCCTTTCAGTCTCTCCTGCCTCTGTGAACAGCTGAGAAGCTCCAGAAGTGCTAGCTCATGAATAAGAAGTAAGAAGCCAGAGAATGACTGGGTTTTTTCCCTCGGTCTTTACCCACCCTGCCAAGATCTCCTAGAAAGAAGAATTATTATGAACAGACTGATGAACCAATATGTAAACTAGGGATTTAGCAGTTCAAGTAAAAGCTTCAGATCTTATCTTCACCCCAACAGCTGAGTCAACTGGCACTTGCTAAACTAAAATTAACTCTTAGATGGTTGACAAGCTATCTAACAACTCACAGAGAAAGGATTTGGACATCATTGTAGAAACATAATTGACCCTGTCTGAGCTGAAGATGGATGTGCAACTTATTGTCTCAGCCACCTGGACAGGGAAAAGAGAGAACATGCTTAACCACCCATGGTTATCCCAGAGTCTGCCACAGAGCACGAAATGGCTTCCTCTAACTGCTCTAGGATTTAAGGCGGTGCTTGGGACGTGGGAGACCGATCAGTT
Organism: Coccyzus lansbergi; assembly: GCA_033558105.1. NCBI lineage: Eukaryota > Metazoa > Chordata > Aves > Cuculiformes > Coccyzidae > Coccyzus > Coccyzus lansbergi. Next base: position 1,238,394 of record JAUMJK010000468.1, read on the forward strand.
ATCTGTCAGTCTCATGTGAAAATTGAATTGGATCCACAGACATATCTGATGCCTTTTTCCTTGCTCTTACATCATACAAACAGGCAAAAAAGAACACATTTCTATGGGAAACTGGAATTGCTCTGAGTCTCTGTTCCAAATGGTGCATTAGGTGGCGGTGTTCACATGTAGAGCTGTTCACTGTTACTCCTTGAAATGGACTGTTCCACCTGGCATTTTTGGATGCAAAATTATGCAAGAAGAACAAGATTTATGGTCTCAGGAAAAGAAAAAAAAATAATTACAGTGCTAAGCTCAGCTCTCTGTATATCTTGGGTAGGTGTTTATACTTGCAGAATAAAACAAAAACTTGTCTTGGTAATATGAAAGTTGCCCAGGTAAATAGGATATAAATTTGCAGTTGAAATTCGGTGGGAATTCAGAACCCAGCATGGAAACTTTGAACCTGTCATCAGCACAATTGGTACTGAAATTGTGGGTGTGCACAGGGAATGCAAATTTATCTATACCTTGCCTAAAGGACTCAAAATGCATAATGAGAAAGTTTGTGAAAAATCCACAAGAAGCTGAATCGTGGCAGATCTTGGAAGAGGATGAAGAGAAAAGGGGGTGAAAATAACTTAATGACAAAACAGATTAAATTAGTCTTGTGGGACCATCTTAATGGTCCCTAGGCACAAAGGGCCTGCTGATTGCCTGCTTGCTGCTTCTGGCACTGGAATGCAGCGTCACTTTTGCTCTTTGGGTAGGAGGAAAGGCTTTTACCTCTGTAATCTGAGAACCTGAGATACAACCCAGCAGCTTTGAGACTGTTTTCCTTGGTAGCCTTAGAGTCTACAGAATGCTAATGACAAGATTTATTAGAACAGCCATCCCCTGAAGGGGTAGATAATGTTGCATGGAGGCAGAACTCGCATGCAAAGCCCCAGGGTTCAGATGAAGGACATTCCTCACAAAATATCTGACACAAGAAATGAGGAAAGATTTGCATTTCCACATTAGATGCAGAAACCTCTGTTCCAATGTATTACTGCAACTGTCAAAATCAACCAGGTCAAATAACTGTGTGCTGTTTCTGCTCAGGTACTGACTTCTTAGGTGACCATCATCATCTTATCTGTTCTGGGTTTTTCCCATTGCTACTTTTAATAGGCAACTACAGTAGGAAAATTTCCATCTTGCAATATATGTTTCAAGGTAGTGGAGTTTCAAGTCCTTGATACCTTTTTTGGAAAAGAAGAAGTCGTGTGGAATGGGAGCAGGTCCAGTGGTAGAGGTGGCTGTGAGTACTGCAGTTCAGACAAAGTACTTATATTTCCTTTCCTTACTGGCAGCATAATGTGGTATGCTCATATAGTCACTTGAGGGTCTCCTTGCCTAATGAGACTCAGGTTTCTACTGTGGAAGACTGTCAATAAAGGCCATCACAGCTGGACAACCAGTGGACAGGGCTGCCTGAACTCAGCTTTTACAAAATAAACAATATGGGATTGTTAACTTTTTCATTATGTTAACTTTTCTATAAATTTGGCCTTACGATCAATGGAAAACTTCTTACTAACTTCAGCTTGTATAATTACTAGGAGGTTTGATTTTGCCCAAAGATAAAAATGGGAATCCACGAGACAAAAAAAATGCATTTAAGAGACCTAGTTTATGACAACCTGGTAGGTAAGAGTATCTTGTTGTCTTTTACATGAAAAAAATGCCTTCATTTTGGCTCATGCAAACTGTAACTTCATATGCTTCTTTTTCTGTGGTACTAGGCAATTTATCTCAAGTTTTGCAAGGTCTTCATCATCGACTATTTTGAGAAGAATTTCATGTTTACATGATTCTGTTACAAATAAATGTGGAAAACGAATCCTAGTAATTCCATATAGGTGAGTTAATTAGCAAAGCATGTCACTTTTAAAGAAATAGAAGTTTATTTTTGCTTCCTCCTGAGTGAATATAGGTTTGAGGCAATTTCTTTAAGTCTCTCCATGTGTAATGAACATATTTTCTTGGACCAGAGAATGCCACTGTTTCACAGTCCTGCCCATCAGATTTTTACCCTTTAGTTTGAGAGTGGAGAAACCACTAAGATTTTATACTGAAAAAGAGATTTGAATAAAATCATGTCTTTTGGGGATGAACATTTGTCTTGGCCTCCATGGAGTAAAACCTCAAGTTCAATGACTATGGAGCAATATTTCATCTAACAGGTAATCACAGGAAGAGATATGTTTTGTAGTCTGCAGTCTCCAAAAACTGGAGTGTATGGGAGGTCTGCTTTCAGGAAATTTGACCTACACAAATGCAGAAGTATCATAGTACAACATCCTTAATATTCCTGTGCTTAACATGAATTCAGGGTTTAAGTTGACTTACAATACCCTTATGGCCACCTCCATCGCCTTCAATTTCTGTCTTTTCCTTCTCATGGCAGCATTAAATTTGTGGGAGTATCATACTCTTGGTCCTTTGGTTTGTATTGTGGTATCTGAGCTCTTCCTGACTTGGAAATGCTGATAGAAACATGAAGATATATTACTTTTAATAAGTTTTCTGTTTGAGAAGCTGTTTTAACCTGGGTGGCAAATCAGAAATCCCAGCTACTTTATAAATGGTCACTATTTTCCATATGTTGTTTGTATTATCTAGTGTAACTGCACAGGACATCCTCCGTCTAACTACTGGAAAAATAAAGTGTGAGCTTACCTCACCTGGGCAGACAGATACTACTAGAAAGTAGTATCTTTCTCTTGAACAATGCATACAAAACGCATCCTGCTGAATGAAACAAATCTGTCACTTAGTTGATCACATCAATAACCTTCCTTCTTTTGCTTTGGATCATACTAACTATTTTGGTTAGATCTTTTTCCTCTGCAATTTTACCAGCCATGTTAAAATTACTCCCTGTTCTGCCTCCCAACATGTACTTAAAGTGTATAATTGTGTATATGAGTGAGGCAAAGTCATGAAATTTGAGCCTGGATTTCTGAGGACCAAGTATAGTCTTCCTCAAGGGTAGTCAGCTGGAGGTATTTGCTACTGATGGTGTTGTCAGCTTATATGGGAAGTTTCCATTTGCAAACAAAGATTGGGAGTAGCTTGGTGACACAAAGTTGAGGGTGGTCTCTGTGCTTGATATGATATGACTGCTTCCCAATCAGCTTGCCAAGCCCCACCAGTAAGACATGATGAAGGTTATCTTTCTCTGCTCACTTAGATCTATAAGGGAGCACTGTGAGGTCATATTGTGAATATGTGTGAAAAATCATATAATCATAGAATCACCAGGTCAGAAGAGACCCATCAGATCACCTAGCTGTCCTTTATCCTTGTGCCAAAAGGTTAAACCAAACAGAGATTTGGGGTTAGGGAGGAGCAGCCTTTGTTTTGACAGGTTTTCTTCTGCTTCTCTAATTTCAGTTTCTTTCAGAGGTTAAGAAACCATGGAATAGGATGAAGAAAATTTCTCTGTAAGAATTCTTGTCTGTGGGGATACTGTTGGCAGAGATACCACACAGGTACTTTCTCTGTCTCCATTCTTAGTCATTGTGTCCTAAATACTGTTGTCTTCCGGAAGCACTTTTTAGTTTCATCAGGTACCTGATGTCAATAAGTATCAGTTTATGCACCTCAGGGGCTGATGAATGCTAAAGATATCTGGACCTATAAGAGGAGTGGGATATCTGGTTTGCAGTTTGGCTCTCATCTGATTAAATGATTTAAGGTAGTACTCTGCATTCTCTAGGTTATTGGCTGGGTCTGGCACACGCTGAACTTTTCAGCTCTTTGCTGCAGAAATCTGTGGAACTGACTTGGGATGTGCATGTCCCTGCTACCCAGGCCATCAGGAATTCTCCTTTACTTGTGTTTGCATCTTCTTAGGGAGCACTGGCAGTTTCAAATCCTTCCCCATGGGTTTATTGGCTCACAGACTGCTGTTGGAGGGTACTTTGAGTACTGAAAGGGTAGGAGAAAAGCCCTGCCATGGGAGGCATGTAAAGAGGGATGAACTGTTAGGTTTTGCTAAAGCTTCTTTTTTTTCATTAGTGAGTGGCATAGTGAGCAGCCTCATGTCATGCCTTTTTTACAGGCCAGTAACTCTTGGCCAGTCACCTACAGGCATTCTATTCACACTGCTGGGGCATTTTATATGAATTTATCTGTGTAGTCCTTGGAAACAGTCTAAGAAGAATGACAGCAGATGATCCATGCCATGGGCATTTTCAGGAAGTTTCTAAAATTATTCTAAGATCTGTACCTCCAAAGTGTTCTTGAAAATATTTGTTTCCATCACCAGAGAGTCTCTGGCACCAAAAGTCAATCTGAGCACTCCTAGTTTGTCAGAGATAAACATCCTGCTTTATGATGTTCCGAGTGGCTAGAATGATTTGTGCCATTTTGTGGTTGTACAGTTATGATCATGTGCTGTAGCTGTTCCCACCACTTCTTGGAGGTCAGCAGTCCAGATCAGGTTTCCTAACAAACATTTTGGTTTTTTAAATGCATATCCAGTGATTGACTGTCTTGGAATATATGTATCTGGCATTGTCCTGGCATGTTTCTGAGGCAGATGAGAGGTGCCGTCTTTCTACTAAGAAAAACATAGAAATGGAAGAATTATGTGGTCTAGGAGGTTTTCCTTTACATGGCTTTAAGAGGTGGTCGAAGAAACTTGTGTTTCTGTAATTGTGGATTTTATTGAAATTTATTGAAATTTGGAGAGGAACATAGTTTTCTTCAGTCTTACAATACCACTTTATAAGAAAAATAGAAGTTTGGGAACAGAAACAGAGCTTCTGTTTTGCAGAAGGGGGCAGAAAATACTGAGCCTTGCTGTAGCTTCAATTTGGGTTTAGGAGCATCTTCTGAAATCCACAGTCCAAGCACAGTTATCTAGATGAAAACACCTCTGCATGCACTGGCAATAGAAGCTGCAAGCAGGAGACATGGATTTCATGGCAACAGCAGTAGCTTGCATTCTGCAACACTGACTGTTGTTACCAAGGAAGGTCACGAGTGCTCAATGCATGTCCAAGTGTGTGAACTAGTCTGCTAAGGCACATTAGTCAAACAACATTGTCAGCGTATTGGTGGTTGCAGTGCCTGTATACCACCTTCTTTCAGTAGTACAGATTAAAGGCTGGAGTCATCTTTAGACTCCAGTAGGGTACATGGCTGAGCTGATGCATACAACAGCTTCTCATTTTCTTTTTAAGCTCAAACATAGAAGAGTAGATATTTGTGGTTCTCCATCCCCTGCCAAAATAAACTGACCTCTCAAAGGCTTCTCTTCACCTAGTAGTGTGAGGATAATGCAGGTCTGTATATAGAAAGAAAAGAGCAGACTTTCTGATAGGACCAAGACCAGTGGTACTGTCTTTGAGGGGACATTCAAGTGTGTTAGGCTAAAATAGAAAAATGCTATTTTCCACTCTCTGCAGCTGGATGTTTATTAATAATTTAAAAATGCCTAATGATGTTTACTAACATCTCAGATAGTGTCCTTATGATGCCAGAGGATCTTAAACTAATGTACATATTATGGTAGATTTTATTTGGCTTGCACCACCACCAGTTGCAGTCTTGGTGTTGCCTCTGAACAAGTGACTTCTAACTTAATCCCTAACTACCTCAAGAAATCCACAGTGGCCTGATAATACAACAGCTTAGAGGATCAGAGTCACAGAATCACAGAATCACAGAACAACCAGGTTGGAAGGGACCCATCGGATCTTCTAGTCCAACCATTCCTATCTAACACTAAACCAAGTCCCTCAAGACCTCATCCACCCGTGCCTTAAACACCTCCAGGGAAGGTGAATCAACCACCTCCCTGGGCAGCCTGTTCCAATGCACAATGACCCTTTCTGTGAAAAACCTCCTCCTAATCTCCAGCCTAAATCTACCCTGGTGGAGCTTGAGGCCATTCCCTCTTGTCCTGTCCCCTGGCACTTGGGAGAAGAGGCCAGCTCCCTCCTCTCTACAACCACCTTTCAGGTAGTTGTAGAGAGTAATGAGGTCTCCTCTCAGCCTCCTCTTTTCCAGGATAAACAACCCCAGCTCTCTCAGACGCTCCTCATAGGGTCTGTTCTCCAGCCCCTTCACCAACCTCGTCGCTCTTCTCTGGACTTGCTCCAGAGCCTCAACATCCTTCTTGTGGTGTCCAGAACTGGACACAATATTCAAGGAGCGGCCTCACCAGTGCTGAATACAGAGGGAGAATCACCTCCCTGGACCTACTGGTCACATCGTTTCTGATACAAGCCAGAATGCCATTGGCCTTCTTGGCCACCTGGGCACACTGCTGGCTCATGTTCAGTCGGCTGTTGACCAACACCCCCAGGTCCCTCTCCTCCTGGCAGTTTTCCAGCCAGGCTTCTCCCAGTCTGTAGTTCTGCTTAGGGTTGTTGTGCCCCAAGTGCAGGACCCGGCATTTGACCGTGTTAAACCTCATGCCGTTGGACACTGCCCAGCAATCCAACCTGTTTAGGTCCCTTTGCAGAGCCTTCCTACCCTCCAGCAGATCCACACTTCCAGCCTGCTTAGTGTCACCTGCAAACTTGCTAAGGGTACCCTCAATGCCCTCATCCAGGTCATTGATGAAGACATTGAACAGGACTGGACCCAGCACTGAGCCCTGGGGAACACCACTTGTCACTGGCCTCTAGCTGGACTTAACACCATTTACCACCACTCTCTGGGCCCGGCCATCCAGCCAGTTTTTTACCCAGGAGAGTGTGCGTCTGTCCAGGCCAGAGGCTGACAGTTTCCGTAGCAGAATGCTGTGAGAAACTGTGTCAAAGGCTTTACTGAAGTCCAGAAAGACCACATCCACAGCCTTTCCTTCATCCAGCAGCCGAGTGACTTTGTCATAGAAGGCGATCAGGTTGGTTTGACAGGACCTGCCTCTGGTAAACCCATGTTGACTGGGCCTGATCACCCTGTTCTCTTGTAAGTGCTTCATGGTAACACTCAAGATCACCTGTTCCATGACTTTCCCTGGCACTGAGGTCAGACTGACAGGCCTGTAGTTCCCGGGATCCTCCCTGCTACCCTTCTTGTAAATGGGAACTACATCAGCCAGCCTCCAGTCCAGAGGTACCTCTCCAGTCTTCCAGGACTGCTGGAAGATGATGGAAAGGGGTTTGGCCAGTACATCTGCCAGCTCCCTCAATACCCTAGGATGTATCCCATCTGGCCCCATAGACTTGTGAGTCATTTCAATCGCACTTGCAACTTAGAAAGGCAGAATGTGGTAACTGAGATGACCTTGGGAAAGTTCAGCAACTGTTTTGAGAGATCCTGTGTTTCTGGTGCATACTGGTGGAAAGTGACAAAGCACTACCTGCCCCTAGTGTGGCAAGCCTCCTGTGATAAGGATGGATTTTATTGTTGTTCTTGCTCTTTCCCTGTGCTCCTTTTGTTCTGATGTAATTTTTCTCTTAATTGCAGGTCACTTTATGGGCAACAACACAGTGATTGATGTTTTGAGAAGAGAAGGATACAAAGTAGAACACACTCCTGCTGGACAAGACATCAAAAAGTAATGCACGTTTTTATTTAGCTGAGCAACCACTGGAAGGGTGGGTTTGTAAAGAATCATGAAGAGGCAGTGGCAGCTGAAACTACACCAAACACTGAGCTGGGTTCCCTCTCTCCTCCTCACACTTTGCTATTAACTAGTTTGGTAACAGGATTTTGTTTGTATTGTTTTGGATTTTCAGATTTATTTGGAGGAGCAGGGTCTGGTTGTTTGGTTTTCATTTTGATAAAATAAAAATATTTCCCCCTGTAGGTTTTTAAATCTTTAACTAACAACCATAGAACATACATGCTTAATTCATCAAACCTGGATGCTGTTTCACATAGACCAGTAGGGTCTTCTTTCCTCTCTTTTAAGTGTTTAACTGCTCTCTGCCTTTTAACATTCTCCTTCTCTTACACTGCTGGTTTTGCTGTGTTCTGATTACTGTCCCTCAGTCTGGAATCTGACTGCAAGAGTCCACCCAGCCTCCTTTCAAGCTGTGTCCATGACTGATTGCTTTAATATCCCCTACTCTCTTCTGTATTTTTTAAGAAAAGGTATTTGGTGTTCTCCTTCCTCTGGTAGCTGTTCTTTGGGATATACCTTTACTGCCTTTTTATTTTTCACTGGGTACTTCTATCCATCTCCATGGTTTCAGTCATTACAGTATGCTCCTCCTCCACTCTCTGCTAAGAACTGCATGTGTTCTTGCCTCACTTCCTCCTGCACTTGTTGCCACCAGCTTAGGCTCTGCAATCTTTTTCTCTCACATCTCTAGACTCTTGTCAAACATGTGCTCTTGTACATCTCAGATATCCCCACTCTCCCTCATAGTAGCTGCTAAAAGACATTGTGGAAAGATTTGATCTCAATTATACTACTGACTCACTTTTATCTTATTTGCCAGACATGCTCTCCTTCGCTGCTTACATTTCTGTTCTTCATCCCCAGCATTTCTAATAAGAGGCTTTCTGGCACAGTGATAATCTTTTGTGCAGGTGACACCATGCAAAATCTTGGCATGTGCCAGGGGGCCCACTGATGTGGTGCAAAATAATAACGTGTTTTTCTCATGGTCTGGTAGCTTCACCTTTCTCTTTGCACCACTTTAGGTGCCTTTTTCAGACCAAGAGATTCAAACGCTGGCAGGTCATGGTTTCCCTATGACTTTGACAGGGAAATACATTATTGACTCATTGTTTCACTTGCAGCGAAAAAGACTAAGCCACGATTCATTCCCATGTTTACAGGAATGCAACCTCCAACCCTGTTGCTACCAATGGGGGGGCAGTCAGACATGGGGAATCACTCTGTACTTAAACACAAGACTTAATGATCCTGTGACACTTAAGTCATGCTAGGCAATCCAGCATATCAGTGCTTATGAGGATAATAAAAAAACCTGCCTTCACTGATATTTTTGTATTTGTGAGGGGTTTTTTTTTTCCCTCAGAACATTCCCAGATTAGATATTCCTAAGAGAGTCATAGTGGCTTTTTAAAGTTTATAGGAAGAGATTTTAATATTACCTTGAGAATAAACAAAATCCAGTGCTACTCTGTAAAGGTGAAGCTGCAAAGAAATCAAGGGCAGACAACTGTGGAAAGGAGAGTTAGTTATTCTTAAGTATCAGTGGTACTTAAGGTGGCTGGGCATCTGTCTCTCTGACCACATCACACGAGTTCATTGTACAGCCAGTGACTCTTATGCATTTAAAAGCCCTCAGTCTGGCATTGATTGCATCTCAAAATGATTAATTAAGACTACTAGAAACAAGTCTTTCCTGGATTCTTGATTTTTAAGCTCAATGAAGAAGCTAAAGAAGATTGCACTTTAGTATTTTCTTTGAGAAAAGCTGTTAATCTTTCTAGATGACTTGGGAAATGATTTAAAAATATGAAACAAATTTCAAGGAAAATCTGAATCCTGAAGGACAAGAGCATTTGAGGTGAGGTAAAGACCTGTGGGCTAGAGTATGACAGAGACATGAAGGAAAGGTGGTGGAGAGTTTCACCTGATTGCCACCCTGATCTAAAAGGAAATACCAGGGCAGTCTGTGTCAATAAACCCAGCCCATCCCATTTAAGTATGGAAACATATCCAGTTACTGTACTAGATAGCAATGCTGCACACAGTCTGCTCAGTACCTGTGGGCTATTTCACAGGGCAAAATTGAGAGAGGAAAAAACTGGCAAGTGGCTGGACAGAAACAGAGCATTCAAGTGGTTGTTTTGCTGTTGGATACATTAGGGGATGTTAGCTGAGTTGTCTTAAAACAAGAGGATAAGGAAGTCTGCAATCGTTTCCCTTCACTGCAATGTGGCATTGTGCAATAGCAGCACAGTCTGCTTCTTCCTGTGCTCTGGCTAGACAGAAAGCCCGCTCTGAGGTGTCCTTAGATATCTGTGTGTAGGAACACAGAAAGATGTGGGATCATTATTTATGTTTTCCTGTAATGGGCAGACTGCTGAATACAGTCAGATGTGGGATCATTATTTACATTTTCCTGTAATGGGCAGACTGCTGGATACAGTCACATAACTTCACCTGCAGACAAAGCTGCCTTAAGTTTTCTATCCATCTGCAGGGAAAAGAGAATAAGTGCCTGTAGTGGAGTGTAGAAGAAGGCTGCAGGAGGAGAAGTCAGACATCATTCAGATAGATCTGACCTAGTAACTAGTTTTTTGAGTCCTAATCAGAGAATTTGACTATGTAAAAAAATTAATAAGAATAGATGGGTTAGTGGTCAGTACTCTACTATTTACTGTGCTTAAAATTATTATAGGATACAAAAAGCACATTACTTAAACCAACTAGAAAAGTCTTAAATGTTACACACATGCAAAAAATGGAACACACAAATCCATTGATATGTGGTGTCAGGAAAACAATCTCTCAGTCTCAAGGGGTAACTTTGAGGGACATGTGGAGGCCCTGATGCTTGCAGATATTTGTAGTGTAAGGTACTTGATTTGTAGTCAGATTTCCTGCTATGTTAATGCAGTTTTTGATGTTTATCAGCCCAATCTCCAGCCAAAGTGTTTTTGCATTCTTCTGTGCATTTGGTAATGAGTTCTCACTGATAGCCTCACACAACAGATTTAACTTCAGTTAGGCCTGGTTACTGAGCATCTGCTGGGACCCAGGCTTGGCTGGTTCAAACAGAAGGAGGGCATCTGTCACAGAGGGCTTCTTCAAGCCAGACGAGAAAGGCAAAAGAGGTGCTCCAATCATGCAGCAGCACAAAGGACTTTTTATAAACACCACTGTAAGCTCAATCAAGTTCCTATTTTTTTTATCCATTCTTTCTGATTTTATAATGTACATATATATTAAAATATTCATAATATAATCACAGTCTTAGTCAAGGTACTTCCTGAAAGAGGGAACTGGCTTTGGAGAAGAAAGACGCGAAAGATATAGAATCATAGAATCACCAGGTTGGAAAAGACCTCTTGGATCATTGAGTCCAACCATTCCTATCTGCTACTAAACCACATCCCTAAGCACCTCACCTACCTGCCTTTGTAATGCCTCCAGGGATTGTGGCTCAACCACCTCCCTGGGCAGCTTGTGCCTGATGACCCTTCCTGTGAAAATCTTTTTTTACTGATATCTAGTCTGAAAATCCCCTGGCATAGCTTGAGGCAATTCCCGCTTTTTGGGTCTCCTGTCATTTGGGAGAAGAGACCAGCACCCTCCTCTCTACAACCTCCTTTCTGTATGTGTTTTCAGTTGCTTAGTCATTCCTTGGCAGAATTACCTGCAGAAAGTGTTGCAAATGAGGTTATGTATATGTGTGTCTGTTCTTAATAATGTTCTGAAGTTTCAGATATCAGAATAATGTTTGGCCTTGCAGGATGGAAGTCATCCTATCCTATCTGTGCCTGTAGTAATTCCAAGCTTCACCATGGCATGGCCATGAGATTGGTAGGGGAGGCTGTAGGCAGCAAGACACTCCTAATTTACAACAGAGGGCTGGTGCCTATGACTTTCACACTTAAGGTACAGACACAGTGAAGAGAAATTGAAGAAAAAGGAACCATATGTAAAGGACCTTCAGATAGATCAAATCATGTCACAGGAGACAACCAAGGGGAAGTGGTCATTCTGTAAAATGGAGTTAAAGAACAGGTGGTGTGAAGATGTTCATGATACTTCAAAGATGATAAAGTGAGAGTGTGACTATCACAAGGATATTAAAAGCAATCAACAGCCCAAGACCCATCCTATGCTAGTCTCGGTCATATAAATTTCACCTCATGACCGGTCTGTGATTTTCCTTGCAGGAAATAAGAGAAGATTGTCATAATTTTCTGTGTACTCTCCCCTTCATGTTCTAGTCCAGAACTTCATTTATCCTTCTTCATTTTCCCGTATAGAGATGTGCTCACAGTGATGGGCTAGCTTGAAAACTGCAACCAAGCTGAAACAATGTCTTTTGCAAGACAGAAAGGAAACTTGCCATAGTTTTGCAAAGAACTGATTCAAACCAGGTTTCTGCACAATGATCTGTGGTTCCCTGTTACCTTTCTGAATTTCAACTCAAGCTAGTCTGTCTCAAATTCTGTCTTGCTACAGAAGACTGCTGTGTCTCTTTTTCTTTATGAAGTATCCATAAAGATCAGGTAGATATTTGTGTCATGCTATGTGTATCCACATAGTGGATTGAGTTTGTGAGTTTGTCTAAGATGCTTGTGAACAGGTATAGAAAGGGAATATCTTTGTTCCAAACAACAAGAAGTATGGGTCAGTAAAACCATAAGTGGCTAGGAAACATGAACATTTCATGCTCCTTGGAGTGCTTATTTGAGTGGCAGGACAGCATTATCTCCTTTTGGAGACTGGCATGGAAAGTAAACGCTTACATTGGAGGTTAATGCTGCAACAGTGAGTTGAGCTCTGGTCTTTTATGTGTCAGGTGTGTCCCCTAACTTGATCTTTATAAACGCTATGTATTCAGTGCCCTGTACCCTATAGCTTTATGAGAGAGAAAATGAGATGATGGTGAACTTGGCACTGTCACTGCTAGTCTACTTCCAATTGCTACAGACTAGATGGCCCAAAGGTTTTCATAATAATGACATAATGAGCCATTTCCTTCAAAGATGGTAGTTTGCAAGATTTATTTCTGCAGCCATAACCACAGTCACTACTGAGCAGCTAGCTCATTACTTACTTTCTCCACAAGTGAGAGCTGTTGACCTAGGACTGGCTCCTTCAGTTAGTGTGCCTTATTTATCTTGTCCTTGCCCCTTTCCCCTGGCCCTCAATGGCTCTGGGCAGGAATTGCTGACAGGAATAATCTGGTCTGTGTTCCGCATCGTGTCAGACTAGAGTAGGAGTGTGGTTTGTCCTCCCCTAACTTTGAGGGCAACTCCTTTCTTGCTTCCTTCTATATGCACAAAGTTATTCCAAAGAGTTATTCCACTCTGATCCAGACTGCACTCTTTCCTCAGTTCCAGATTACATCTTTTCCGAAGCTTTTTTCATTAAAGAGGACTATTTGGATCAGAATATTCACTTACAGAAGGGGGAAAGAAAACAAGGCAGAGAAATAAGCATGTAGCCGATATGTCAGGGAGAAACACCTGGTTTATATGTGCTTTGACAGTATTTATACCAGGATTTAGCCTCAAAACCATTTCAAATATTGTCTGTATTCTCTCCTTCCAGCAGAAAAAAACCCAAAACTTTGTTAGCCTTTTCATCATCACCAGCACACAGCCCCCATGTCACCTCTCAGGAGCTCCCACTGCCATTGCACACCTGGAAGGAGGAGGATGAAGATCTTCTGCCTCACCTACTGCTCCCTGATGGAATTGATGTGCGGGAGAAGGTAGACAGGAAATACAAAAAGAAGAAGAAACAGCAGAAGAAGCAAAGAATGCGACAGTTTAATGACCTCTGGGTTCGCCTTGGAGAAAGGTAGCTAACTGCTGGGTTGAGAGGAGGGTTTGTCATGCAATCTGGTCCTTCATGTAAACTGACTAATCCAGTATGCCAAACTCCTGCAGGGGCTAGATAGATGCCAAGGGCAGGATCTGGACTTCTTTCATTGTAATTTTTGCTGAAACATTTATTTAAGGCTGCTTGTACTTTCTGTGACAAAACAGTTTCTTCCACATGATTAGGTTTCTGGAAAATTAGACATAATAAAAGTGAAAGCCTTGTCCTGACCACTTTGTATTTGGGTTTAAAGAATTGTAAGCATTATGGTAATCCTCTTGATAACAGAAGTCTGGGTTCAGTAGTAGACTGTACATTTCTAAAACTTGGACCTTTACCCAATAGTTGCTGCATATGTGGAAACTGTCTTATCTGGCATATGTGATTTTTGCATTTGGACAATATTTATGCAGTAGTTCCAGTCCTTGTGTTCTTCCAGTCTTTAAGAGCATGTGAGCCCCATGATATTACTGAAGATCTAGAAAGGGGAATGACAAACTAATGGATGATGGAGATAATATAAAAAATTAAGTATATTATGAGGCAAATTTTCACAAATACCCCCTATTTTTCACATAGAAGACCTACAAGATCTACAGCAGCCTGCAAAAAAGCCAGCTCCTCTCTCTGGCTGTACTTAGGCCTGTGGCTAAGTGTGTGCTTTAATGTTTCCCTCTTGTCAGGTAACACACAGACCTGGGTCTGTTATCTTTTGTTCTTTGTGTCTCTGTTTGTATCTCTGTCATGTTCAGGTTGAAAGCACTTTGGTTTTGTAGTTCTGTACAAAACCAGACAGGCCAGAATGATAGAGAAAAGCCAGGTGTTCTTGAAATGAAGCCCCTACATTCTCTCTCTTTTTTTTTTTCATCTGAAGAATATTTCTTCCTGCCACTCAAGGAACTAAGTATATCAGTCTTTTCCTGTGCCTCTCCTTTCTCATCTCTGTGTCCCAGCTGTACCACTGCTTTGAGTAATACATTGCATAGGCTGCCTGAAAGCAGGTGCGGCACCTGTGGTTCTGTTCTAAGCAGTCAGCCATTGTCAGACTTTTTAGAACAGATTCCTTTTCCTCTTTACTAGAATGGTTTTGTGCTCTCTCTCTGTTCCTACTTCCAATCTAAATGTGAGTAGTTTGGAGAGTAAGTCACACAAGTGCACATGGAGGTTTGCATGCCTACTGACAGGTCTACAAATAGTCCAAGGTTCACCAGCACACAATTCCTTATGTCAATCATGTTTGATTTTGTATTTTAATGTATCATTAACTTTCTATTAATATAGTTGATATGAGCTGTATGTGCATAGGTTTTTGGAGCTTCTGTTGATACTCTGCTTAGTTGAAAAGTTAAGAATGATTTGGAGTCTTTATGATCTCAATTTCCCACCCAACCTGCACACTGACATGTTCAGTTTTTCACACAGAGTTGTTCACCTTAAGCTCAAGGGAGTGAGTGGGTCCCCTGATGTGAGATATGCAGGTACTTGAAGCATTAGTTCCTTCAGAAGAAGAGGCATAATGCCTTTATGTGCTATTGTGACTAAATTGGAGGCACGTTAGGGCAGCATACTGGATTGTAAATATTGCAAGACAGTGGTTAAGTAAAAGCAAAGCTAATGATGACAGCTTAGGAAACTACTACATAAATCTGGGAACAGCAAATACCTCATTTCCTTTTCTTCTTTGGAAATGTTTCCTTTCTACCCCTACTAATTAAGTCATCCTTTGTGATAGAACCTTGCCCAGGCAGTAGGTAAAAAATCTTTTTATGGGTAAGGCTTTAGCATCAGAAAGCTTGAAATTCTGGAGATGGAACTGTTAGATGACAGTACTAGAAAAGACAAGCAAGTCATGCTTATTGCTGTCTGGAACTTTAGTGTGCTTTTACTGCAAAGGCAAAGTCGTGAGGTAGCTGTCATTCCTGCATAGACCTCACTCATGCTCTGGGTTTTGTCTTTGCAAAAACTGCTGCAGGTGTAGACTGCCTGGAGAGGATTGAGCTGAGCTGATAGCCCCACCTCGTGGCACAGCAGTAGTGTGTCCCCATGGAAATACTGCATTTCTGGGCTCAAGCTCACATCTCGCAGGGAGTCTCAGCCCTTTCTATAAGCATTCACAAATTTCCTCCTGTGGGCCTGGAAATGTAAAAGGTGCAGCTAAAGTGATTTAATACAGTCTTGTAGTAGGCTTGGCAGAATTACTTTGTTTCATGCTTCTGTATGCATCAGCTGTCAGCTGTATTTCTTTGATGTGCTGCCAGCTGGCTTCTCTCCTGTTACTGTTCAAACCTTCTGTGAGGTCCTTTGGTTATGGAAGGGTAAATGCTTTTAAAAAAGATACTAATAGCCTTCAGTTTCCCAATGTGTTTTTGCTTAATGCAGCTGGCCAAAATGAGACAAGAATGGTGCACAATACCTGGGGAGCAGGTGCAGGAGAAATTATTCTTCTTTAGTACTTGGCAGGTAGTCTTACCTTTAATTTTGTGCAAATTTGTCTTCTGGTTCCATACAACACCATGAGGCCCTGGGGTGTAAGTCAGCCTTATAGTTGTGGTGTCATGCATAACTTTGTTTCCACTGCTGAAGAGAACAATGCCTATGTAGTACCTGACTCTTTTGATACTTGACTTGCTGGGCTGTGGAAGCTCCCCCAGTTTAGGACAGTTGCTGTTAACAGCCTGGTGCATACAATTTTCTATCCTTCATCATGTGTTGCTATGATGGGAGCTCAGCAACATGTAGGCTCTGACACAGGTCTTGCTCATCACCACCTCAGTTTCCTCACTACAAGTGAGAGATACTCTGGAATGTGGTGCTTTTCTACCAGAGGCTCTAGTATGCATTACTGGAAGTGGTTCTTCTTCTCCTTAAAGCATGTCATATAAACTGCTTGTAATTCCTGACCTGTGGGAGGGAAGATGTAGCACAGGAACAAGTTTGGTCCATGCTAAGACACATGTATAGAAGCATGGCAGAGAAAATTAATTCAGCTGAAAGCAGGTACCTCACACTTGCTGTGCTCAGTGTCAATGCAGTGACATTCTTCTGCAATGAAGTTTGTTTTGTTCTTTTATGTATTTTCTGCTTAGCTGAAAGTCTGATTACAGAGCACTAGACATACAGTTATCTTACCCACCCGATTGCATTGGAGTGTACGGTTTGGCTGGGTAGACCTGAGTGTAGGCCAGGTGTTTCAGTACTATCTTCACCCATCTCAGTCTCTTGCCTTTTACCCCTCAAGACAGCATCACAGTTCATCTAGGCAGCACCCTTACCCCCATAGACTGACATGGGACCTGCTCACACCTGTGAGGAAGGGACAAGGCAGTGCTCTGCCATTAGGACACGGTCCTTTGGTAAGCATGGAACCAGTGTGACAGAACATCCCCAGGAGCCCAGAAGACTCATTGTGGGTCACAGAGGCTGATCATCTCCTGTTCTGTGGGCATTGGGCAGTTCTGAGCTGGGTCTGGACTGACATTCTTCTCTTGCCTTGCAGTGCTACCAACCCTCCTCCTCGGATCCGCATCATTAATGGCTACATCACAGTTGAACCACAGCCCCAGAGCCATGGACGGCCTAGTCACATTCACACAGATACTGGGAACACTCGCCAGCTTTCCCATTCTCTCTTCCTCTTGCTACTGATTTTGACCTTGAATATGATCATGCTGCATTGAAACACAGGGCAAGCCAAGCTTCAGGGTTTTCACCTTAGAAAATGAAAAAGAAACCTATGTGGAAAAAATACCCCAACCAAAAACAGAAGGCTCTGAGTGGGACACCTATTCTCTAGCGTGATCTTGAACTGCCTCCTTTTCCTGAATCTGGATCATTAACACTATTAACTGGTTTGACCTGCCAATTACAGGAGAAGATATTTTATTTGAAGTGTCATTTGTCCTTCTCTTGCAGAAGAATGATTTCATGTTATCCCATAATATTTTGGGGAAATTATAATGTTGCCTTAATATAGCTGCTGTTTAGCTATAGGAACCTAGCTAAAGTACTTTTTTTTTTTCACCTTCAGTGCCTTGTAAGAAGACTCACACACCACTAACTTGTTTATTGGAACAGAATGTTTTGGTCATATGATCATAGCTGGCAAAGAGAGGTTGGTTATTTTATGTCTCTAAATTCTTACTTGTTAGGGCTCCAGATTACATCTAAAGGTTCACTACACCACCTTCTACAATAGAATAAAACAGTAAAGACCTGTAAACAGAATGTTTCTGCTGTCTGTTTGCTGCTGTTGCAATATCACAGAATCACAGAATGACAGGGTTGGAAGGGACCTCTGGAGATCATCTAGTCCACTCCCTGCAAGAGCGGGTTTACCTTCATCAGGTTGCACAGAAATGCATTAAAGCAGGTTTTGAATATCTCTGGAGAAGGAGTTTCCACAAATCCTCTAAGTAAAGGTATTCCTCATGTTCAGGTGGAACTTCCTGTGTTCCACTTTGTGCTCATTGCCCCTTGCCCCTTCATTGAGCACTACCAAAGAGTGTCAGGCCCCATCCCTTTGATATCTACCCTTTTGATATTTGTAAGCATTGATAAGATCCCCTCTCAATGTTCTCTTTTCCAGGCTAAACAGACTGAGCTCACTCAGCCTCTCCTCACAGGAGGAATGTTCCAAATCATCTTTGTGACATGTTCCAAATCATCTTTGTGACCCTCTGCTGGACTCTTTCCAGTAGTTCCTTGTCTTTCTTGAATTAGGTAGCCCAGAACTGGACACAACACTCCAGATGTGGCTTCACTAGGGCAGAGCAGAGGGAGAGGATAAACTCCCTTGACCTACTAGTCATACTCTTCTTAATGCACTCGAGGATACCATTGGCTTTCTTGGCCCTTAGCACACATTGCTGGCTCATGGTTATCTTTTTGTTCATCAGGATTCCCAGTTCCTTCTCTGCAGAGCTGTTTTCCGGGAGGTCAGCCCCTACCCTGTGCAACATGGCCTTCCAGTGTAACACCCCCTCCTCCCAGTTTCGTGTCATCAGCAAATTTGCTGAGGATACACCCTGCCCCTGTAGCCAGGACACTGATGAAAATGTTGAACAAGACTACACCCTGTGCAAACCACTGGGGAATACCACCACCTTCAGGCTTCCTACTATACTCGGCACCATTGATCACAACCCTTTGAGGTCTACCATCCAGCCAGTTAGTGATCAACTTCACTGTTCTCTCATCTAACCCACATTTACTAAGCTTACCTATGAGGATGTCAAGGGAGACAGCGTCAAAACCCTTGCTGAAGTTGAGGTAGACAACAGCAGTGCTTTCCCCTCATCAACCCAGCCAGTCCTGACATCACAGAGGGTCATCAGGTTGCTTACTCTGCACTTGGATGCCATGGCATGAGTATTGCCATTTTGTACGTCACCTAGCAAATCCTTCAGTTTAAAACCAGGCTCATCAACCTGGCGAGCCTGCTGCCAAAGATTCCCTTGCTTCTTCTAGACAGGTGGATTCCATCCCTCCCTAGCAGGTTAAATGTGTACACTTGCACCTACAGTGACCATAAAATCTTGTAAACACAAAGCAATGTGGATTTAAGAAAAAAAAAATGCCACAGAGCTTGACAATCCTACTGGTGGACGCTTCCAAAATAATGCTTCAAGAAGTGATTTAAGAAGTCCAGATGCAGGTTTTTCCCCTCTCTTTCTAAATCATCAGTATATTGTTATTTTAAAAAATGGATTCACTTTTAGGGAGGAAGGCCTTTCTTTTCCTTTTCTACACAATTAGACTCTATTCTAGGAAGTTCTTGTAACTTTCTACCAATTTCAGTGGAAATTCTCAGACTTTCCAAATTGTTTTAAGTTTTTCATTGTCTACTTGTCTACATGCTGGATGTAGGAAACTTGGGAGTGGTGATGTATGGTTTTGTGAGTTTGTACAGGATATCTTGTTGTGGTCACAATGACTCATTTTATGAGCAATTTGTTCCTTTCCTTCCTCTTAGCAGGGTTTAATTGCCTGGGAAGGTGTCGTGAGCTTCAACCATGGGAGGGCTTGGAGCTCATGTGCCGAGCCTGGTACCTTGGAAGGACAGCAGTTACCTGCCCTAGTGAGACAACAAAACCTCAGGTTTCCCTTCTTATTCATGCACATGTATATTCTGGCTTTCTTGGCTTTACACAGCGGCCAGGTTGGTGATGTGTTCTCCCTTGTCTGTCTTTCTCAGGTTGATCTTTCACAGGTGTAAACTATCACAGACCTGGGGGGTCCAGAGCTATTTTCTTTGGCCTGAATATGACCTCAGGAGAGCAGATCAGACAGGGTATAGTTTAGTTACAAAGATGCACTAAAGCCTGACAAACTGTTCACATACTTGTGTATTTAACAGTGTGTCTGAATAGGACACCAAAAACATTACGTTAGAGTATGTTCTACCACTTCCTGGCCCAAGCATTGCTAGTCATTCTTCTTCCTCTGTCCTCTTGTCATACAGAGTTTCATGATGAGGTGTGGCACAGGTCCAAAGGACTTGGGACACACTGGGAAAAGGGGCTGAGGCATATCTTCTTTTTTCCATTGCAAGTTGAAGACTGCTGTGTAAAATAACCCTAGGCTGGCTTTTCCCTTTTTTATTCCCTCCACAGTTGCTTCTGAGCTTTGTCTTTTTGAGGGGATGCAAGTCAAGTGGATCAGCCACTGAAGTATTTCTTAGGTTGTCACGAGGAAAGAGTAATTATATAACACTCAGGAATAACAGACACCTGTTTCTGGTGGTGTAACTAATTTTGTAACCTGTTTTCAAGTGACCGACTATGTCAGCAAAATAGAGATGTTCTTAAACTGCGATGGATTGTATGCCTACAGAAGAGTCTGCATCCTGGGAGTCTTTCTGCAATTCCTTCAAGATATTTTTGAAGTTCTCTTGGTGGTTCTTACCCCTTACCTATTCTTCCAGACCAGTCATTGCTGACTAGCCATGGGACACCAAAGTCTTGAAACTGTGACTGATACAGGGAACAGAGCCTTACTCCAGCTACAAGTGCTATTTAGCTGTCTACTGAAGAGTGCTAGGTTTGGGTCCTGTTGTTTCTCCCTGGTTCCAAAAGAAGCAAAGTTTACCAGATTTGGAAAAGCTTGAGAAGCCATCCAACTGACTAAAGCGTATTTAGGTACCACTCTTCTTGGGGCCATGGAGTGTCAGGGAAGAAAACCTTCCCACTTTGTGAATGCACAACTTCACTGTCCCTCTATCCGTCCCTCCCAGGCAGCTGAGGTAGCTTTTATTGCCTTGCAGACTCAGTCAGGTTTGTGATGAGCAGCAGATTTGATTCAGAAGTCACTGTGAAGATGCAGGTACTTCTTTACTCAGTGCAGCAGATAAAATCTCTTGTTGAATCTTGAGATAGGTAACTCCATGTCCTCTAGGTGCTATAATGAAACATTCTTTGTTATGTTTCTCTTTCTCTGTTGGGACACTATTTGCAAAGTTACTGGCAGAAATTTAAAATCTAGCCACTTCAAAATGTACTATTTTGATAATAGGATTCTACATGCCCTGGGTTAACTTGTAATATTGGAGAACACAGGTCATAACCATCATTAATGTTCAGCACTGCATTGTGAATTGTTGTGACTATTTGTTGCTTGATGAAGCATCACTAATGGACTACTGTGTTATGACATATATGCTTTTCAATTACTAAACTTCACATTTATGTACAGAGCTAGGAAAACAAGACAGAAAAACATCCCACTTGGGAAAAGAGCTTGCTCATAAATTCCTGTGTCCTGAGATAGTCAGCACTTGCACTTTATTTCTACTTGCTGATGAAATAGACCATACGTTAGACATCATTTATTTTGAACTTTTCAACTGCTACATTCTGTAATTTCACAGCTTTTACTTTCTGCTGATGGTTGCCTTAATGCATTGAAGCTTTATCTTCTGATGTGATATTTGGTTATCAGCTGGGATTTTCTGTGAAGCATTGCAGGAGACATGACTTCACTCCATGTGCTATCATATACAATAATGTCCTCTTATCTGGCTATTGTGTGAACTGTGAATGCTCTTTAATGCCATGGGGATCCAGTATTGGTTTGATTTCAAACCCTTTCAAATCTGTATGTAGAAAATGAAACTACTATAAAAAAAATATTGTTCTTTAGACTGAGTCTTAAAATATACACATCCCTACAAAATCAAAATTATAACAATGTGAGAGAGCATGCATAAACTGCACAGATTACCTTGCATGACTTTGTTATATTAAAGATGTAGAACAATAGAGAGTAATATAAAAAGCCTCACTCGGTGATTCATTTTTATTTCCTTTCACTTTGAAACTTTGGTAAGAGGTTATTTTTTCTGATTTTAACCATTCATATAGTAAAAATATTTTTCTATGATAGATTGGAGGGGGAAAGTGCAGAATTTACAGAAGGAAGGTAAATAAATAGAAATTAAGAATTTTAAGCTTTTCTGTCTTTTTTTTTCTCAATGCCTCTTCTGTACTACCTTCAACAGTGCTTGAGGAGAAAATAGGGTGCTCTTTGACTGGGTAAAAAAAAAAAGCCAGATACTGAAATAGCAGATCCCTCTCATCAAACACTGGGATAGTTTTGTTGTTGGTCTGTTTTCTTCCTGGTAGAGTTGAAACTGCAGTTACTACATGAGTAAGATAACAAACTGGTACAGCTCTGTGGTTTCTTGTGGCCCTTTTAATCAGCTATTTAAAACACTGTGACACAGTCAATGTGTGGAAATCAGGCTGAAATCTCTTAGTTAGATAACCAAGAGATGTATTTTTGAATATGTGTTTTTCCAGATCCTTGTTGTCTGGAAAATGTGGACAAACCAAGTAATTCACTCTTTTTCACAAACCCCCCAAATCTGAGCCATGAAAATTAATAACACAAAAGATGATCTTATTATAGCTATGCTGAAACTAATTGCCATTTTCTACCCTTCTGCTCTGCTTCATTCAGACTGCTATCCTGTGGCTACCAATGAAGGCACATGAGGTGCCTTCAGGTCAGGTCTTGTGCTGAAATTAATGTATTTTTTAAGATAACAAGCCTGTTGTAGTGCCTGTTTGTCCCTGTCAAGAAGACTATATGTGTTAGTAAAGGCTGGAAAAGGTCTCTATCACAATGTGTTAACACTCCTGCCTGCAAACAGGTCACAACCAGAATGAGTTGGTGCTTGAGACACAGGCCTTTGGTCCCCCAAATCTTTCTGAGATATGTGTCTTTCCATTTGTGTATTTCCAGTAGTGTTCAGCCATACATTATCCAAGAGCTATGTTTTCCAGTGCTCAAGCAACTTCCTGTTTCCTGTTTTATCCTGGGACAAGAACATCAAACAGTTCAGAAAACTTCTATCTAGCACACATTCTGTTTGACTGCGGCTAAATAACCTCTGTCTATACAACTTGTATCTCAAATCACTTACTTGTTCAGGTAACAAAACCCATGGGAAGATTATTCCCTCCCACATTGCAAAAAGTGAAAGCTTCAGATTTTAAAATGTAATTTTTATGTGCCTTGATATCATTTGTCTGTAGATGCATAAATAATTGAATAGACTGGGTTACAAATGCTTTGCTGTCACATCTCTCTCTGATTCTTGTGGCAAATTATTACAAGTGTTTTGTGCATCATATCTTTTATTTTACATCTTCCCTTCATGTCACTGTAAGTTCATGCTGTGGAAGACAAGAAACAGTATTTTGCCTTTGTTTCCTGAAAAAATGTTACTGTTTGTGCACTGTCTCAGTTCTCTGTACTCCTTCTACACACCCCACCCTGGCTCTAAATTACTTTGTGCAACTTTAAGCATTAACAGCAAAAGGTCAGAGGACCTGCTTTCGTCATCTAGACACCCAGTAGGACAAGGAGCAGTGCTAATGCCTTTACTGTCTGGTTAAAATACTGGGTAAGACCTGTTATCATCTCTCTCTCTGTAGGAGGAGATTTGAAGCCACAGGTCCTTCAAATGCAGTTTAGTACCTGCTGAGAAGTTAACTGAGAGGAGATAGCTCCTCAGGTCCCTACCCTGTCATGAAAGGCAAAATGATATGTAATGTAAGTATTGCAGTTACACATCTGTACTTAGCAGGACATATAAAACAGCCGTCTGTCTTGAGGCTTTAACATTTCTAAGCAGTTCACTACTGTGCAAACATTCTACCTGTTCAGAATAACTTTGGCATTTCAATTACTTATTACTCAACTCATATCTAGGCTCCTGTGAAACATGTATGTTTCCCCCATGTTAGTCTTACACTGAAATGAAATTCTTAAACACCATGCAGCTCTATTATACACTGTTGTGTGCTTCCACAGTAGTTTACATGACTTAACATTAATTTTGTGCAATACAATAATGAAAATAGTACCTTTGCAAAAGAATTTGTTCTCTAAAGATGACTTAGGACAGGTGTCACACTGGTGAAGCTTCTTCATATCCACAATGATAAAAGGAGACATGAAGTCTTTGCCACCAGAAATCATCAAACACGCATTAGGATCCATTTGCTGAAGGGTCATGGGCTGGCAGGAAAAACTCTTCAGACTCACTCAACCTTGTGTTTGAGCTGCCTGGATATGTGGGAGTTTAAACAGAATAAAACTCAGCTGAATTTGCAGCATTGTTTATTTATTGATTATTCTGGGTACAGTTGTCCGTTATCTGCCTGGGACATAAAGCCATAATGCTACAACTGTTTTATGTGGCAAGACTCAGATTTGATGAAAATCATTTGTGTTGAGAATTCTGAAAATATAATTTGTGTTTATGCCAAGAACAAAATACCTAGAATATAACTTAGGCAAACGAATTTTACAGAAAAGCCAGCAACCTCTGTCTTAACAATTCAGCACTTAAACATCCAGAATGGAAACTGATAATCCAGGAAACACTGAGGTGTATCACCATGAGCAAGCACACAATAATTTGCTCTAGATGACAGGGGTCAATGATCAGCTACAGTACACAGATTGATTTGCAGCCTGAAAAATGACAAAAAAACTTTACAAAATTTCAGCAGTGGCTGCTAAAAATGAGCAGAATACTCTTCAAATATCCAAATCTATAGCGAATTTGTTATCTGTTTAGTTTCAGTGACTTCTTCTGGTAATGCATTGATCATCTGACTTGGAATTCTTTACACCCAAATTTCATTAAAACACACCTTGTTTTGAAATTTCTTCATGCTTTCAATTTCAGAACTGCAATTCTTGATGTATTAGTTCTGTTATTTTTAACTCAGAGTGTTGTAGAACCAGAGGTATTCAAAGCCAGTCTGTTCTTTATGTGGGAAAATAAATGCATTGGAGCTCTCTGTAGCACCTCTGTCTTGCTGAACGTATCGTACCAGACCTCTCTGGGGAATCTGTTACTTCATGATCCATCATATCTAAAAACCAAAAATGGGGTTCAATCCAGACTGACTAGTGGATGAGCAAATGAAAGATGAAGAATGTCAGTGAATTTTATATTTTCTGGTATTATGAGGCAAGCGTTTGAATTGGGAGATCAAGAGGTGAGTTAGAATTTAACCTTGAAATGCACTGGCACACATTAAGTGGTATTATAAGCAGCCACTAGCAGCTCCAGAGATTGAGTCCTCATGCCTAGCAGCAGGAGCCTTGTTGAGGGAGCCAGGGTCTCTGTCTCACACTGATTGATGTGGTTGCTGTTTTCCTCTTTAAATGTTCAACAAGTAGCAAAGCCGAGCACGTATCCCAGACTCACTGACATGGTGGGTCATACGCACTGTCACAGACAAGGCACTCTACTTCAATACAGGCCCAGCATACAGGACTCACATAAAACATAAGCACAGACAGGCAAGTCTCCTCCTCCTCTTCAGCTGGTGAAGATGCAAGTTCACTACTGAAAGCATAAGCACTCTCTCCCCGTTCAATTCAAAAGCACACAGAGTTCTGGCTTGTGCTGACATTGCCTGCCCCTCTGTTTGACCAAAACCCCATGCAGATCCCAAACCCTTGTACATGCTTCACAGGTCTCCTACTTACCGTCCAATCCAACTAACAAGTTGAGAACCCACATACTCATCTCACAGGTGCCCCACACTCACAAACCTTCTCCCTGCTTGGCACCTCTTCCTGGACTCAGCACCTTCAACTCATTGGCTAGTACAGCCTGAGGTTTGGCAGTGAAGTACATCCTACCTCTACACATGCCAGGTTTGCAGAAAATACAGACCCTCTTCTGCCCCACAGCTACTAGTGCCAGGCACAAGTGCCAGTGTCTTGAGGTGTGGCACAGGTGACTGGACCCCCCACCTGCTTCATTCTCTTCAGTCCCCCCCAGTTTCTGCATTTTCAGTCACACACTGTTCCCATCCCAGTGGCTGGTGGCCAAGACACCAACCTACTGGAGTTAAAAAAAGGGTTTAATAAGAAGTGAGGGCCAACTGCAGTGATCATGCACTGGGTGTGGTCAGACAAGCATACTGATTAACAATGTTTTGCATGTAACTAGCCCCTTTTATACCACTTTTTGTCTATTTACTCACTTTGTTCCTCCAAAAACCATGTGCACTAAACACTACTTTCTAAGTTTTGCCTAGTCTCTTAGACCTCCCTCAAATATCTCAATTCTTCACATTCCTCTTCTTTCCCCTTTCTTATCAGTTACAGAGTGCAGGTGGCCATCTTCAAAGCTGTGCCTGAGAGTTTTTTTCAATAGTCCATCAATTAGTAACTGGAGACTTTTAATCCTTGGCATTATCTCTTTGATCTATTGTCTATCAGGTTTGTGTCTTTATGTGTGCTTTCTTACCCCTTATCCTTTTACTTATTATCTGCTTTGCACTGAAAAGGTCCTTTATCAGATAACCTTAATGAAGCAGAGGCTTTTTCCTTCCACACTACCTTACAATATCTACTGTGTAAGACCATTCTCATATCCAAATGGCAGAAAGACAAGTGGCAACTTTTTAGTTGGTTTCTAGGTTTTGTGTCACAGTAAGGGCACAGTCCAGGGCACCACATATATCAAACTCATATTCTAAAATTTCCCATGGTGAAACCAAGTCCATAGTGCTAAAACCAAGAAACAAAACTGTATCCCTGTATTTGGAAGTACAGATTGGAAGGACAAACTGCAGGTAATGCTGTAAAGACAGCTACCAAGCTACACTTCAAGCTACGCTTGAAGCTATTAGCTAGTCTGACATCCTCATGCAGATGTAGCCAACAGCGTTGAGCCAGTTGGGATGCATCAAGGTGGTATGAAACAGGAAGCTAAAGACAGTATCTTATGATCTCGATATGTAGCTTAATCATAGTTTACAAGCTATTTATGGCATGCTAGGAGTGTGGCTAACTGGCTTCCAGAGCAGATGCAGGAAGAAGTTTCTCCAAGGACAGGGACTGAATTCTGATCTTGTCAAAAAACGGAGGGATTTTCTCAGCACCCAATACATCTAGGTTTCACCATGCAGGTGTCTGCAGGTACAACGTGAGCAGCATATGGGTTGTGCCAGCTGGAGGTAGGTATGTACGTATCTGGACTCTCGGACTTGGTATTTTCAGGCAGTACCAACACATTCTGTGATCTGGGGAAATAATACCAGCTGAATGCATCCTTCCTTCTCCCACCTCACCAGTTTTCTGTGGGAAACAAATGGTGAGGTGATGATCATGTTCTTTTCTTAACTGTGTACAGAGCTGTGATATAAAACTAGTGAGCATAGTATTTGACCTGATGAGATTGTCAGGGTTCCGCAAATAAGCATTGTCAGTATAATGTGCTGCTGAGATAACAGATTCTAGCCTAATATTGAGGCCTAGATAAAAAATTGGGACTTCCAAAATACTCCCCAAGTCTCAGTAACTGGTCCCCAGATGGGGCAAGGAAGTACTTCTCACCAGTTTAGACAATTGATTGTTCTGGAGGACCAGGAGAAGGCTGGACCCACACAGTGAAAGAAATAACCAACTCTCTCGGTCACAGCATGATTATGACTATGATCAGTCTTTGAAATGGTTGTAGGTATTTGCTGGATCTAGGGTCTTGCTATCACACTGTGAAAGAAAGATAGTCATTGCAGAAGCTGGGTTACAGATGGCAAGGATGGAAAGGGGGTCAAAATGAGTTAACTGGTATGTCACCAGACAGAGTAAAGGCTTCTGTGGTAGCAGGAGGGTCTGAGTTTTGCTGACATCTACCTGCCAGTGTCAGCTGACTTTGAGATGATATCCTCTGCAGCATAGCCACCTCCCATTCCCCAATATCCTAATCAGCATGTCTGGAGCATGCACATCATCACCTATGATCTCTCCATTCTCTGTTTGAAGCTCCGAGCATACTCTCTCCAGGCCCTGATTAAGCAAACCATCTATCCATTTCTATTCAGTAATAGCTTCGTTTGGCACAGCAGTTAATTCTCCTGTGGCAGGGCCACCATATTTCTGGCTTTTTGGACTGTGGCTGTCGCCATAAACTAGTATTGGAGAATGGCATTCTGCATTCTTTCATGCTATTAATGTTGTCTAGTCCAACATATCACAATTCATGTAGGTACGAAACTTGTCAAAAATACATCACTTTTGAGTTAAGATTGTTCCTTTAACCTTCTTTCCCTAGGCCCCTGGTTGTTTATTTATAGCTAAGTCTAAACAAGATACTATCAAGACTGACCACTAACAGCATTCAAGCATTGATAAAAATCAAGAAAATACAGAATGTGTGCCTTTTCTGGTAATGTCTACCTGATCTCTGGGATACTTCATCTTGACCTGAGGTAAGAAGACCTTGTTCTCACAGAAACTCTTTTATAGTCATTTGTTGTGAGTGATTCAGATGTTTAACCATTCATGATGACAGAATATGCAGTATCCCTCAGCCAACACTAGATGCTGCCCATGTACTTTAGAAGTTGATATTCATCATTGGAAACCCATGAGAGGTTTAGAACAGCTAGTCCGGATATAGGCTATTGCATCTTACTCCAAAATTAGTTCATTCAGCAGTACAAATATAGCTTTGCCTCACTTAATCTGGCAGTTATTTCTCACTATTCTCACTACTCTTCAGGCCTGACTTGTCTCATCTCAGTAGTGATTTAGAAGGAAATTCTTAACTACCTTCTTAAAATATTCACTGTGGGTTTTGTTATCTCTGAAAGAAGCAGTGCTACCAAAGGTGAAAATATGCGCATTGCAGGTGAATATGCCAAAGTTGTTACTAAGTCTTCAAAATATCCTCACCATTTTCTATACTATACAGAGTGTCATTGTGCTATGTCTGTTGCTCAGTTTGTTATGTCGTTATCTCTGGGACAAGAAAATATTTATGGTTAAAGTACTGAAGTGGAATGTTGGGGTACTTTGATCAGTTGCTAGCTTGGGCACACGTGTTCTAACTGTTTCAGATGAGTAGTTTTTCTCTCTCTTTTTATCTTGCTGTCTCTTTTCTTTAGGTGGGACTCAAGAGTTCTTCCTTCTCACACGAGGTTGTTACATTCTTTGAGTATATAACTAAGTGCTAAGGTGGGAGTGATAAAATCATGTGAGAGAAAAGTACACTTAGAAACTAAAACCATTGGAGCCATCATCTGTATTAAGGATGGGAAGTCTATTTCAGAGTATTTGGCTCTCCAAAATATCATACTTACTCTGTCCACAGTTGTAGGAGACAATAAAATATGTTTTCATAAATACATCAACAACAGAAGGAAAACCAAGGACAATCTCCAACCTTTACTGTATATGGAGGGGAACAATACTATTGAGGGTGAGGAAAAGGCTGAAGTGCTTCATGCCTCCTTCATCTCAGTCTGTAATAGTCAGACCAGTTATCCCAAAAGTATTCAGCCCCCTGACTCGGATGATGGGATTGAAGAGCAGGATAAACCCCATGTAATCTGGGAGGAAGCAGTCAATGACCTGCAGTGCCACTTGGTTGCTCACAAGTCTGTGCAGCTAAGTATTTGGACAGGCTGGATTGATGGGGTGAGGCTAATTGCATGACAATTCAACAAGGCCAAGTGCCAGGTTCTGCACTTGGGTCACAACAACCCCATGCAACGCTGCAGGCTTGGGGAAGTATGGCTATAAAGCTGCCCAGTGGAAAAGGATCTGAGGGTGCTGGTTGACCTGGCTGAATGTGAACTAGTAGTGTGCCCAGGCGACCAAGAAGGCCAACATCATCCCTGCTTCTTTCAGAAATTATGCGGTCAGCAGGAGTAACGAAGTGATCATTCCCCTGCACTCAGCACTGGTGAGGCCACACTTTGACTACTGCGTTCAGTTTTGAGCCTTCAGTACAATAAGGACATCAAGTTGCTGAGTATGTCTAGAGAAAGGCAACAAAGCTGGTGAAGGGACTGGAGAACAAGTCTTATAAGGAGCATCTGAGGGGACTGGAGCTATTTAGCCTGGAGAAAAGGAGGCTGAGGGGAGACCTTATCACTCCCTATAAGTTCCTGAAAGGAGGTTGTAGCAAAGTGGGTGCTGGTCTCTTCCCCCAAGTAATAAATGATAGGATGAGAGGAAATGGCCTCATATTGCACAAGGGTAGGTCTAGACTGGATATTAGAAAAAAATTCTATACCAGAAGAGTGGTCAAGCATTGCAAGAGGTTGCCCAGGGAAGAGGTGGAGTCTCCATTCCTGTTCCTCTTGGGTTTTATGTCTGAGGTTTGAAGCAGCTATTCCCCCACTGGAACCATATGCTCTGTCTGTGTGTCATCCAGCATGTATTTCAATACAGCCTGTCTGGGTAACATATCTACATGAAATGCTTAAGGCCTGAGCAGCTGGCAATTAAAAGGCAAAATATAGCTACACAGTGCGTGTTCTCCTGTCCTATACCATCTTCTTGATTGGTATGCCTTCTCCAGGACCTTAGAATTTCAGAGCTCTGTGGCCCAGAGAGGCCACAGATGCCTTCCAGATGTAGGGTCAAACATTCCTCTCCATCTCAAAACAAAAGGTAAGGCTGCAGCATTTCGTGCAATATTCAGTACTCTTCAGATTAGGCCTCCATTAGTTACACGAAAGTCTCTCAAGCTGCAAGAAAACCAGCAAAGTTTTCTTCAGTTTTCATATATCTGCAAATTTGGCTGTTCTTGAGAAAAGCCCTCTACAAGTGCTTTTATGGAGTTCGTCTTTATTAATGCATTAAGTTAATTCTTGTGTTAAATACTGGTATTCTGCTACAGACAAGTGTTCCCCACAAGCAGTTTCCCGAAACTGTATTTAGCCCTAAGTCCTCAAAACTGCAAAGTGCCTCATCTGCAAGGAAAGGCAGGACCACCAGTAACCAAGGGAGCAGGAAGACCTGTGTCTTGCCCAGAACCCCACTGCTTTACATGGTCTCTGTGCTCAGCTGGCATGGTGAGATTCAGCTCTTCTCCCTCTGGCAGTACCCAGAGTTCACTTTTTTCAGCAGCATTCATGCTGTCCATCAATTTAGATGTTCACAGCAAATGCTTCAGCCCAGCTCTGGGGTGCCTGCAGTTTCTAAGCCACACTACCAGGGTGGCACACTGCCTGAAGGGAGGTGGGGTTTGGTACCAGGCAGCCCATGCTGACCCCCTGTATTATTGAAGGTAGCAGAAGTGTGATGGCAGGAATCACAGAATTACAGAATTGAGTTGGAAGGTTCCCTAAGGATCATCTAGTTCCACCTCCCTGTCATGGCCATCCCTAGAACACTTCCAGGAATGGGGCATCCACAACTTCTTTGGGCAACCTCTTCCAGTGCCCCACAGCTCTCAGTGTGAACAAATTCTTCCTTATGTCTAGCCTAAATCTACCCCTCTCCAGTTTACACCTATTACCCTGAGTCCTAGCACTTCCAGCCTTTGTAAACAGTCCCTCCTCAGATTTCCCATTAGCCCCTTCAGGTACTGGAAGGTTGCTACAGGGTCACCTCAGAGCCTTCTCTTCTCAAGGCTGCAGAAGCCCAAGTCTCTCAGCCTGGCCTCATAGGGAAGGTGCTCAAGCCCTCTGATTATCTTTGTAACCCTCCTCTGGACCCATTCCAAAAGTTCCGTGTTCTACTTATGTTCAGGATACCAGAACTGGACACAATACTCCATGCAAGGTCTCACAAGAGAGGAATAGAGAGGCAGAATCACCTCCCTTGCCCTGCTGGCCACACTTCCTTTGATGTAGCCCAGGGTATGGATGGCTTTCTGGCCTGCAAGTGCCCATAGTCAGCTCATGTTGAGCTTCTTATCAATCAGTATCTACAAGTCCTTCTCTGTAGGGCAGCTCTCAGTCACTTCAATCCCCATTTTGTATTGAAACCACGGATTGCCCTAACCCAGGTGTAGAACCTTGCACTTGGCCTTGCTGAACCTCATGAGATTCACACAGGCCCACTTCTCCAGTTTGTCCAGTTCTTTCTGGACAACATCCTGTCCTTCTGGTGTGACAACTTCACCACGCAGCTTAGTTACATATGCAAACTCACCAAGGGTGCTCTCGACTTTGCTATCTGTATAACTGATGAAGATATTAAACAGCACTTGTCCCAGTACAGACTCTTCAGGGACAACACTTGTCACAGATCTCCATCTGCACATCAAGCTGTTGACCAACCAACCAATTTCTTACCCACCAGGATTCTATCAGACACCAGATGCTCCGCAAAGGCTGTCAGGAAGCGGTAGGTACTACTGAGTGGCAACAGATGGGTTCAGTTGCACTGATGCACCCCATCCCTGCAGTACAGGAGAGAAGTGGCACGGGGACCCTCACCCCAGGACTCCCCTCCCACCCTTCATCTCTGGCTTCCAAGATGAGCCAAGCAGAAAGGAGATGACTGATGCTCCTGTCTTAAGAAACTCCTGCCAGTGTCCTCAGGAGTGTTCCTCTGAGAACTGTAGAGTTCCTACATGTAACCTAAGGCTCAACCTCTCCTGCCACCACAAGCAAGTTCGTCACCCACATCCCAGTTATAGACACAGTCAAGGTTGATGAGGGTGATCACCCCAGTGCTTTCATCATCAGTGCCTTGCATATGTAGGCAGCTAGGCCCTCTGCCCCTGCCTCCAGCTCCCCCTGCCCCAGTTATGGCTACTCCAATTTTCTTTAACTTTCAAGTACTACCGGTGAACAAAAAGAGGTCCTTGACTAGGTAAATTACCACTAATCATAGGCAAATGACCTGTTAATCAAGACACTTTGAATTTGCAGACATCTCTTTCAGGTCATTCTGTTTCCTCTGGATTGGGTTAGGAAGAGCATTTCTGTGGTCAGAAGAGGTTAAATTGGAATACCTACAATAATAGACTTCATCTGCTTGAAAAGAGAAGAAAGAAAATTTGACATTTAACTGCTGCAAAATTAAACATCAGAAGTGCATTGGTGATAAAAGTCAGACTAGAGAGAATGTGGGTCATCTCTGGAAGTGAACAGAAGACCTAGTTTCCAGGATATAGAGAAGGCTGATGTACTCAATTATTTTTTTTCCTTCTTCGCTGGCAAGGGGTGAAGATACAGTTGCAGAAGGCAAAGGCAAGGACTGGGAGACCAAAAAACTGTTTACTGTAGGAGAGGATCAGATACAAGACCATCTAAGAAACATGGAGGGGCACAAGTCCATAGGACTGGATCCATGGGTCTAAAGAAAACTGGCAGATAAAGTTGCTAAACCACTATCCATCATATTTGAGAAGAGATGTCAATAAAGTAAAGTTCCCACTGACTGGAAAAAGGGAAACATAACTCCAATTTTTAAAAGTTTCTTTTTGGAAACTCTGCGGAGGCACATGGAAAATAAGGTGATTGATGACAGCCAGCATGGCTTCACAAAGGGGAAATAATGCCTGATTAATTTGGTGGCCTACTACAATGGGGCTACAGTGATGATAGATAAAGGAAGAGCAACTAACATAATCTACCTGAATGTTTCCAAAGCATTCAACACCGCCTCACATGGCACTTTAGTCTCTAAATTGTAGAGACACAGACTTGATGGATGGACCATTCAGTGAATAAGGAATTGGCTGGGCAGTTGCACTCAAAGAGTTGTGGTCAACGGCTCAATGTCTAAGTGGAGATCAGTGATGAGAGGTGTTCCACAGGGCTTGCTATTGAGACCTGTGTTGTTCAACACCTTTGTCAGCAAGATGTACTGTAGGATTAAGGGCACCCTCAAGCATTTTGCTGATGACACCAACCTGTGTGTCACAGTCAATACATTGAAGGGAAGAAATGGCATCTAGAGGGACCTTGACAGACTTGAGAAGTGGGCCTGTGAGAACTTTATGAAGTTCAACGAGGCTAAGTGCAAGGTCCTGCACTAGGGTTGGTGAAATCCCAAGTACAAATACAGACAGGACAGAGAATGGATTGAGAGCAGCCCAGAAGAGAAGTACTTAGTGGTACTGGTGGATGAGAAGCTCGACATGAACTGTTAATATGTGCTTGCAGCTCAGAAATCCAATCATATCCTGGGCTGAATCCAAAGAATTGTGACCAGCAGGTCAAGGGAGGTGAATCTGTCCCTCTACTCCACCATGATGAGACTTCACCTGGAGTACTGTGTTCAGTTCTGGAGTCCTCAGCACAGGAGAAATATGGATCTGTTACAGTGAGTCCAGAGGAGGGCCACAAAGATGACCAGAGGACTGAAGAACATCCTACACAAGGACAGGCTGACAGAGCCAGGCTTGTTTAACCTATAGAAGAAAAGACTCTGGGAAAACATCATAGCAGTCTTCCAGTACTTGCAACAGTTGATCTACAGGAAAGCAGTGGAGGGGCTCTTTATCAGGAAGTTCAGTGATAGGATGAGGGGGTAACAGTTTTAACCTGGAAGAGGGGAGGTTTGGATGAGAAATTAGGTTGAATTTTTTTACTGTGAGAGTGATGAGGCACTGGAACAGTTTTCACAGAGAAGTCATTGATACCTCATCCCTGGAGGTGTTCACTGCCAGTCTGGATGACGTTTTGAGCAACATGTTTTAGTGAAAGGTATCCCTGTCCATAGCAGGGGGGTTGGAATTAGACAATATTTATGGTCTCTTCCAACACAAGCCCTTCTATGAATATATGATTTTATCTTTGATACTTTAAATAAGCAGTGATATTGACACATTCCCAGTCTAAAGTTTATTTGTCTGTCTAAATTCATGTTGTCCATAGGCAATTACTGGTGTTTTTCCACAAATATGCTACTTTGGTCTCTGGTTTTCAGTAGGGTTTTCATATCTTAAATTTTTCACTTTTTAGATGTCAAATATGTAAAAGTGTTTAAAAAAATACATAAAAGGAAGAGATCTACTATTGTGTTTCGAACTGGGTTTGTTTAGTCTGGATAAGAGGAGGCTGAGGGGAGACCTCATTGTTCTGTATAACTACCTAAAAGGTAGTTGTGGAAAGGAGGTTACTGGCCTCTTCTCCCAGGTGACAGGGGACAGGACAAGAGGGAATGGCCTCAAGCTCTGCCAGGGGAGGTTTAGGCTGGACATTAGGAAAAAAATTTTCATAGAAAAGGTCACTGGACACTGGAACAGGCTGCCCAGCGAGGTGGTTGGTTCACCTTCTCTGGAGGTGTTTAAGTCATGGGTGGATGAGGTGCTGAGGGCCATGGTTTAGTGATTGATAGGAATGGCTGGAGTCAATGATCCAATGGGTCTCTTCCAGCCTGGTGATTCTATGTTTCTATGATTCCATGAGTAATTTCCTCAGGTAATTCTGAAGCTTAATTTAGAAGTAGGTTACTCTAGAGTTACTGCAGTGTTTCTTTCTTCTTCTTTTCACATATAGTATAAAGATCAGGACTAAAGAAATAAGGGTATTAGAAATGAGTCCCTAGTCTAAAATGGTAAAACAGGCTTATATGTGCTAATGATACAATAAAACCAATATGAAACCAAGTTGTCTCTTTAATTTGTCGTTTCAGAATTTCTTAGAGTTGTTTCTACATGATATAGTTGATTTTTACTTCATCCATTTTATACTGCATGATAAAAATTCACTTCTTGTTACATAAGAGTCCTGAAAGACCCTCTCATTGGATCCTGAGATTAAGACTGATCCACTTTGCCACCTCTCAGAGAACAATTTAGGTGTACCTGGATCCAGGCTTAGACTGTGACTGTAATGAAGGGTTCAGCCCTTAGGTTCTGCCACAGTGTCAGCTTATTTTCAGCTTGAGATGGATGCCCATAAAGAAGTACACCCCACAAAAAGATGAAAATCCTTGGCAACTACAATTATCCTTGCAATCAAAGATCTAACTCCCACACATGTTCTTCACATGCTGTCCATTAGGCAGCTGGTCAAATGATGTTTCAGGAACTAGGGTCTTCTTGTTCTGTGTTTGGGTTTCCTTCCTATTTCCCAGTAAGCCACCTCTTTTCTTATCCTTAAGGTTTGCAGCTGGCATAGCTTCATTATCTTCTTGGTTTGACTTCAGCCCTGGGGCCCTTTATCATGTAATTCTGTGCATATTCATCATTCTGTCTTATCTGTATCAAGGTTCCATGGTCATTCCTTGTTTGGAGGTCTTTTCCCTTAACTCATAGCTTTTGTCCTTGTTATGTTTGCAGGGCAGTATCCTGTACCTCTTCTTTTTCTCTTTTGCTTAGTTATTCTTGCTAGTAAAGCAAGTTCATTTATGCTAAAAACAAAGTTCACTTATGTCAGGCTATCCATTCATGCTAAGCAAATTACATTTTATCTCAGTTTTAGACTATTAATTTTAAGATTGTATAAGCATACTTGTTTTAATCCCCAGTACTGCTCTCCAGACCCAGAGCGGGAAATCAGCTTCCAGTCTCTCACACATGGAAGACCCATAGTGTATCTATTCATAATGGCATATATTTTCTCATGAAATTATATAACTACAAAACAATTACATAATTGAACATCCCACAAATTCTTTGTTTTGTATTATTTTTCTCTGCACAGCTTTAACATGCTCAGAACAAGGGAACTGAGATGATCTTTGTTAGGATGCTTGCTTGTTTGCACGCTGCTAGGGAGTAGCAGGCTAAATGAATTATTAGCCCTGCAAGAAGCATAAAATTATTTTTGTGAACTGAATGCCAGTGTTATATAACAAAGAACAACACTATAACCTGGCATTTCACCAGTATTTATTGTATGAACAACTTATAATGATAAAAAACAACCATAAAAAGTGTTACAGAGCTCAGCTTTCCTCCTGCTTTTATAGCCCCTCATATTCTTCGTTTTCCTGTTCTTACCATCCTAATGCATTCTTACAAAATGATGAGTTTGATGCTGATTCATGCAGCACCCTGCCATGCCTCTTTCTTCTTGGAAAAAAAGGACCACTGCCATTGTGAAGTGGAAAAAAAGAGAGAATAAACTTTTGCTTTCTTTTTCTGTAAATATCACCATAATCCTCTTCAAGACTACAAAAGCTGACCCTTTGCCAGTCTTTCCATATTTAGAGAACGGTGAGAGACAATTTTTCGTGTTGCTAAGGAAAAGATAATAAGAAATCAGCTTAATTAGCAAAAGGGTAATTTTAGTTAGAGTGCTAAGGAAAATAAGACTCTTCTTTATGGAGAAGGTGATTAAATTCAATCCACAAAGGCATGGAATTTTCCCTCTTCAATTTTTTTTGTTATGTTTGTTGTCATTAATTATTAATGGAAGCAATAAGGAATAAATGTCATTTTTATTAATAACCGTAATTAATAACAATAGCAATAACAGACAAACATCTATACAGAAGGTCTAACTTTTACTAGCTTTCTTCAGAGCATGTTTTGATTTCATAATTTCTATAGCTCTGTATTTCTGTTTGTAACTATATAAGAGAGTATGTCAGAAGGTTTTCTGCATGCATATGGACTCAGGTTCTCAAGGTACATGACGTTTCAGAAGATATTTAATATTAATCCTGTGCCAGCACAGAGTAGTTTTGAGGTAATACAAGTAATTACAAGCATTATTCCCCATCTTTTAAATAAACCCCCAATAATAATAATACTGATATTGCTGTCACTATGCTTGTTTTAGTCTGCAGTGTCTTTTCTTGCCATTTAGCAATACTGTTAATGTTTGTCTGTTCTGTACCTTTTATTGATCATGTGGTACAGGACTCTACACAGTAAGATTTTTCAAGTAAGATCTCTGGTACTACTACAGCACAGAAATTTATTACTTTAATGTGACAGGTTGTAAAGTTTCAGTAGGTGTAATAATTCTTCATTTTAGTGTGGATATTCCTTCTTCCCTAAAACCAGGAAGAGCCTTCACTTTGTAGTTTTGGGACAGACTGCTCTCTCCAGCATATGGGATATTCTCTTCTAGCTTCAGTATGAAGAAGCACACAGTCCTTCAGCTCCGAGACCCTTTTTCATCAATGAAAGAAGTCATTCATCCTCACTTGCTTCAGCTACAAAGGCCTGAAATAGCTAGCATTTTGTCTGCTTTCAGGTATTTATTTCAAGTTTTTCCTCATATTTTCTATTGATTTATGTAATTATCCTTGGTTCTGCCTATGAAAGCACAGTTGATACAAAAGGAGAGACAGTAATTATTTGACTCACCTACCTCACACATCTTCTAAAATAGTGTACTATTACATCAGACACCACTTTTCTTTCAGTTTCTCAAACTTTCTGAGATCAGCTCTCAGAAAGATGATGCATTGTTGCACTACCACAGTTAGTGAAGTAGTTTTCTAATGGTATAGTGAACATTCCTCATAGCAGAAGCTGACTTCCAGAAGAACTCTGAGTTATTAAATATTTGTCTAATCTAAGATTGTTGTCATCTCTTTTTATGGGATGGTTAATGTAATTATGTGATTACTTGTAGTTATCAATTTCTAACTAGAATTGTGCTGTATGGTATATAAATTCGTAAGACTAAGCATGAAGGGAGTTGGTGAAAAAATTAGTCCTGGAACTTGGACTTTTTTGAAATGTTATCTGTTGTTTCTTGTAGACATAAAAGCTATGTAGATATTAGGTTTTGCCTACAACATCTCAGAAGTTTCATTTCTTTATGAAATTCAGCTGTTGATTAATGCCTGTCCTTTTCTAGTCTTCTACTGTCATGTGTAATTGAATCACTTGTGGTTTTCAATTTTTAATGTAAAACAAAATAAGTATTTACTCTAACATGCACTGTTTCTGATGCTCCTTAAAAATGTTGTTACATGCAATATTCAAACAAAACTGCTTGTACGGACAGGAATTAAAAGCTCTGGCTCAGAACCATAAATATTGCATTTGCTTTACTTCAACCTTTGGTACTCTTGCTCATGGCAGTCGAACATTACTTTATTAATAGATGCATTGATTCCTATTGCTTCCTAGTGAACAAAGTTTCCATTGAAAGTGGGTTAAGGAGGCAAATTCTTATGCCACAATCAAAAATTAATATATTCCTGTATGTTTTCTTTTCTAGAGTGTACATTTGAAAGCTTGGATCCAGAACCATTAAATTCAACAGTTTCTAAAAACTGTGAAACAACTGTGTTCACACCACCTAACAGAAGCCCAAACAGGGTTGCCACCTAATAGAATCATGAAATCATTTATGATGGAAAAACCCCTTAGGAAAGTTGAGTCTAACCACAAACTTAACACTGCCAGGTAAACATCACTAGGCATCAACCTACACATGTACACATCTTCAGGGATGATGATTCAGCCATTTCCCTGGGCAGCCTGTTCCAAAGTTTGACAGCCCTTTCAGAGAAGTTTTTCCTAATATCCAATCTAAACCTCCTCTGGCACAACCTGAAGCCATTTCCTCTCTTCCTATCATTGTTACTTGCAAAAAGAGACTGACACCCACCTCACTGCATACCTCCAGGGATGGTGACTCAACCTCCCTACTGGACACCCTGTTCCAGTGCCTGATAACACTTCCAGTGAAGAAATTTTGCCTAACGTCTAATCTGAACCTCCTCTGGCAGAGCTTGAGGCCATTTCCACTCATCCTATTGCCTATCCCTTGGGAGAAGAGACCAACACCCACCTTTCTACAACTTCCTTTCAGGTAGCTGTAGACAGTGACAACATCTCCTGTCAGCCTACTCTTCTCCAGGTTAAACAACCCCAGCTCACCCACCTGCATCTCGTTAGACTTGTTCTCCAGCCTCTTCATCAGCTCTGGACATGCTTCAGAGCCTCAATGTCTTTCATGTAGTGTGGGGCCCAAAACTGAACACAGTATTTGA
Organism: Coccyzus lansbergi; assembly: GCA_033558105.1. Lineage (NCBI taxonomy): Eukaryota > Metazoa > Chordata > Aves > Cuculiformes > Coccyzidae > Coccyzus > Coccyzus lansbergi. Next base: position 1,278,001 of record JAUMJK010000468.1, read on the forward strand.
GGTGTAGCCTCACCAGCACTGAGTACAGGGACACAATCACCTCCCTGGAACTGCTGGTCACACCATTTCTGATATAAGCCAAGATTTTATTGACCTTTTTGGCCACCTGGGCGCACTATTCACTCGACTGTCAACAAACGCCACCTTCTCTGCCAGGTAGATTTACAGCCACTCTTCTTCAACACTGTAGCACTGCATGGGGTTGTTGTCCCAAGTGCAGGACTTTATACTTGGCCTGGTTGAACCTTATACTGTTTGTCTCAGCCCATCAATGCAGCCTGTTCATATCCCTTTGCAGAGCCACCCTGTCCTCAAGAAGATCTACCCTTTCACTCAGCTTAGTGTCATCCACAGTCTTACTCAGGGTGCATTCAATCCCCTCATCCATATCATCAGTAAAGATATTGAACAGAACTGGACCCAGCACTGAGCCCTTGGGAACCCCACTTGTAACTGGCCTCCAACTGAATTTAACTCCATTTACCACAACTCTTTGTACCTGACCATCCAACCACATTTTTACCCAGCAGGCAGTGCACCTGTCTAGGCCAGTGACAGCCAGTTTCTCAAGCAGAATGCTGTGACAAATGGTGTCAAAATCTTTACTGAAGTGCAGGCTTGCTACATCCACAACCTTCCTCTTGTCCTTTAAATGAGTAACCTGCCTGCCTTTCCTAAACGTGTGCTAACTGGGTCTGATCCCTGTTTGTTCTGTACATGCTGTTTGATGGCACTCAAGATGGTCTGTTCCATAGCCTTCCCCAGAACCAAGGTCAGACTTGGTGTAATAGTAGAGTACCATAGCACAAAGCAATGGTAGAAAAGATGCAAAAAAAGTAAAAATGGAAATAGTTGTGGAAAGCACAGAACTTGTCAACTTGTTACATTTTTGTAACATTTTGTTACATTAAAGTGACGGGGTTGCTGGACGAGGGAAAGGCTGTGGATTTGGTCTTCAGTAAAGCCTTTGACACAGTTTCTCACAGCATTCTGCTGCGGAAACTGTCAGCCTCTGACCTGGACAGGTGCACACTCTCCTGGACAGAAAACTGGTTGGATGGCCGGGCCCAGAGAGTGGTGGTAAATGGTGTTAAGTCCGGCTGGAGGCCAGTTACAAGTGGGGTTCCCCAGGGCTCAGTGCTGGGTCCAGCCCTGTTCAATGTCTCCATCAATGACCTGGATGAGGGCATTGAGGGTACCCTTAGCAAGTTTGCAGGTGACACTAAGCTGGCTGGAAGTGTGGATCTGCTGGAGGGTAGGGAGGCTCTGCAAAGGGATCTGAACAGGCTGGACCTCTGGGCTGAGTCCAATGGCATGAGAACAGGCCTTATGAGGAATGGCTGAGAGAGCTGGGGTTGTTTAGTCTGGAGAAGAGGAGTCTGAAGGGAGATCTCATTGCTCTCTACAAATGCCTGAAAGGAGGTTGTAGAGAGGAGGGAGCTGGCCTCTTCTCCCAGGAAGAGACAGGACAAGAGGAAATGGCCTCAAGCTCTGCCAGGGAAGTTTCAGGCTGGACATTAGGAAAGATTTTTCATAGAAAGGGTCATCGTGCACTGACAGAGGTTGCCCAGGTTGGTGGTTGATTCACGTTTCCTGGAGGTATTTAAGGCACGGGTGGACAAGGTCCTGAGGGCCATGGTTTAGTGTTTGATAGGAATGGTTGGACTCAATGATCCGGTGGGTCTCTTCCAGCCTGGTGATTCTATGATTTTGAAAGCTAAGTTTTTTCTAATTTTACTCCAAAATATAGGAGAAAAAACCCCAAATAAAAACCTATCTACCCATAAAAAATGAAACAAGACAAAAGCTAAACTAAACACAGAAAGACCTTCCAACAACATACACCTTACTCAGTTTCCCCAAACCAACTGTCTTTTAAAATCAGAACTACTCTCAGTTCTATTTTCTGGATGGTCGTGACTGTAAGCAAAACTGTATTATATGTATTGCTTTACTCTTTTGTGTACCACTTATTATAGACAAACCAGAGCTCTTTTTGGAAACTAAGACATTGTGCAATATTTGGTCAAGTTGTTCATGTGGCTTTGGCTGATGTGAAAATGAATCACTATTCTTAGCTCAACTTGCTGAGCTCGGTGCTTTAAAATTTGCTTAGAAAATTCAGGGTGTTTCTGGAGAAGCAACTGGCAAAGCTTCTCTGGAGTCAGTTCTCAAAAAGGTACTTTTAGCAGAGAAATCTTTAATTTTGACCTTCGTAGTTTTCACAGTTCTGAATCATAAAGTATTAATACTATCTTGATATTGTGATTTTTTTATAGCTGAACAAATAGAAAGCAAAGAAGTCTCTTTCTGTTATTGTTATTGCTATTACAGTCTGTATTTTAATCTGTAGTTGCACAGTGTTACTCTAATTAGCATTCATTCTTTAGAGCAATTTTTTGTAGTTGCTAGACCCACGGAAAACTTGTACTACCTCCAAGTCACAGTTGTATTTTGGATTGGGAAGTTTCTTTGTGAATTGACTTGATTGCAAGTGGACAAAAGCAGGATAGATGCAATTTATTTGCTTTGCAAATGAGAAAACAGTGCAGTACATAGTCAATTAAAGAGAACAAAAGTAGCTTTAATCTTCCAGTGTGTGTTCTGACAAAAGAAAAGGAAAAATGGCAATCTTTTTATAACCTGTTTAGAGAAAAAAGGAGCATTTCAGTCACCAAAAGATTTTCTAAGTTATATAAAATTTGTAAAACCCGAATATTTCAAGATTATAACAAGATCCTGTATTTTTCTCATTCTCTTAGAAAGCAACAGAATTTATTGTTCATCCTCACCATCACTCTGGAGATGTATTTGTCATTGGTGCCACAGATAATATTCAGGTATGTAATTGCTTTTACTTATAAATTTCATTCAGAATACAATAGATTAAAGTTAACAGCAGTAATTATAACATGGTAGCATAATCCAGTAATGACAGATATTACCAAAAATTTTCATGTATGAAAACTGTCACATACAAGATTCCTAATAACTATGTAGTGACAAAATATTCTCTTAAGTTAAAACATTTTTCATAATTGTCCCACTTTTTCATTAATGGTTGCCATGTTTATCATAATATTTTTCTCAATTAAACACAAACACAGTGACTAGCATGAAGCATTTTCTCTAGGACAAGGAATCAGCACTTTGCTGGCTCAGAACCTTCCTCAAAAACTTGAGTTTGGCCCTGTGCAGTCTGACACTGTCACAGGCCACCTGTAGGCATTTCCTTCCATCGATGCAGGTGCATTTAAAGATCTACAAGCAGATCAGCTTCTCTTTCTTGTTGATACCTGATCAAGACTGAGTACCTTGACATGAAACTGCAAACTCCATTAAGGTTACTCTTGAGAACAGCACTATTAAAGTAGAAAATATAGCCTCCTCAATGTACATGAGTCCTCCTAAAGCATGTGCAGATGAATGGCAGAAACAACTCCTGTTATTTTTCAGTTACTGACGAGTAGCAATTTTTCTTATGTGATTTTACCGCTAGGCTCTGTGTCATAAGAAATGTGTTCATCGGGGAGAAGTAAATAATCATTTAAAGCCTGTAATTGGTTTTATACTAAACAAGGATTATATTGTTTGTAGTTAAATTTTATCTTAAGAAGATTCCTTACCTGGCAAACAAATGGCTCTGGGAATTTGTCATACATGCTAATTTTAGAGGCATAAAAATATTGAAATATTAAGAAATTATCTTTTCAGATACTGGAATTTATAGCAAAGTTTGCCAACTTAAATACTGTATGTAAGCATTCCAAGTATGCAATGTCTTACTGCACAAATAGTTCAAACTTGTATTTGTATTGAATAAAAAAGATGAAAAACATGGTACTTCATGGTACACTTTCTTCTTATATGTAGGATTCTTGCAAAGTGAAAGGTTTGAATGCATCACAGTTATAGGAGAATGGTGAAGAGAGACATCTAGAGGTAGAAAAATACTGTGCTCTGCAGAATATTCCTCACATGGGACTGCATAAAAAAGACTTTTTAATTGGAATAATACAAACCACTTTTGCAAAGCTGAATTTTGAAACACTCCTTACTGAAACTAGAAATAACAGTGACAGAATATGTATTGAAAAGGGTTTTTTTTTAAAAAAAAAAAAAGGTAAAATGCAAATTATTATTTCTAAACTATAAACCTTCAGATCAGTATTAGTCCCCTATCTGTAAGAAATATTACATAGAATTTACACTTAATAGTAGAAATACTATAATCAGGTTTTGTTTTTGATTATCATCTTTGTAAGACAGGAGCAGAAATATTCTCACATATTCTAACATATGAATATATCTTGGCAGGAAAAAAAACAAAAACAAAAACAAAAACAAAAACAAAAACAAAAACAACAAAAAAACAAAAAAACCCCAAACCAGAACAAAAAACATGACTTCAATTGTTTACATTGCAATTTTCTAAAAATTCCTTAGACATTGAGGCAGTTCCCACTCTTTTTTTAAAACATGGTAACAATTTCTTTAGAAGAAAGTGCAGGAGAAGGCAAGCTGACTTTTTTTTCTCTTCTATTGATAGGTTGTTACTTTTTACTCTTTCTAAATACAACATAAATTTTGGGTTTGCTATTCTCTGCATTTATGCTCTGAAATTCTGAAATTTTCTTTTTTGTCTGAGCCTTTGTAAGGAAGCTATTTCAGGTACTCTATAAATTTCACTTTTCATAATGGAATTTGTATTTCCTGTCACTTCTGTTTGAGGACACATTTCTTTCTGATATCAGTTATCCCTGCTACTTGAAGCAACTTGAAACATTGTAAATTGTGGATTTTAACCTTATGAACTCTACCAGCCCACTTGCTAAGGCAGCAAGGTTGCTTTTCAGCACTGCTTAATGGTATAACGTAGAGGAGTCAGTTATTTAACCATACAGCTGAAGAAACTTTAGTCCCATACCTCAAAAATACTTAACTGGGGCCCTTGTTGCATAAATCTCCTGCCTATCTGATCATAAGATATTTTCTAAGATATTAAAAGTATCATGGGCTGCCATTAACACAGTTACAATTCCTATACCATTCCATTTCAGTTCTTAATTCCATTCCAAGTGATGAGATAGAAGCCAAGGATTAAGTGTTTCATTTCTGAATTTAAAAATTGCCTATCAAGAGAGAGAGAAGAGAAGAGAAGAGAAGAGAAGAGAAGAGAAGAGAAGAGAAGAGAAGAGAAGAGAAGAGAAGAGAAGAGAAGAGAAGAGAAGAGAAGAGAAGAGAAGAGAAGAGAAGAGAAGAGAAGAGAAGAGAAGAGAAGAGAAGAGAAGAGAAGAGAAGAGAAGAGAAGAGAAGAGAAGAGAAGAGAAGAGAAGAGAAGAGAAGAGAAGAGAAGAGAAGAGAAGAGAAGAGAAGAGAAGAGGAGAGGGAGCAGGACCTAGACAAATAAATAGCAAGTAAAAAGCCAACCTAAACCTTATAAATCACACAGCTATAGAAACAGTTGCAAGAAGAAAAGGAGAAAAGATAAAACCTAGGACAAAAATTAGAGATGATGCTTATACAGTCTTCCCACCCCCCTGATATGGTACAGATCAGAAAACTAATAATACGTCCTGAAGATTGGGACAAATATGTGGAGTGATTGCAATGACAGTGAGTCGGAAGATGAGGATCTTCTGTCCCCTACAATTCATCCAGAATATGAAATCAGATCCATTGTTAAAAAAGGAGAAACTGTGGGACCTCGAGGTGATCATCCACCACATACTATATGTGAACTATTTCTCTGGGATCTAGTGTAACTGACAGATTAACAGGACAAACATAGCAGAAAAACAGATGAGATTGAAAGTGAACACCTGTGGGCAGTATATCTAAGTGGCAATGACTTAATAATGTTGAGTAAGGATATTGGGGTGCAGAAGTCTTTTAAATTTGGGACCCAACCTGATAAATTTACACCATTCTATCATCAGTCGTATAGCTTACTGGGGTGGTGGAATAGACACCACAGAGCAAGGTAAAACCTCTATAATTCACATTAAATCTCAAAGTGAGCTTTCTACAGGCATTTCAAAAATCAATCTCAGTCTGTCAAAAAGCAAGTTTCACCTTCTAAATAGACTGAACTACATGTAACACTATAATCAGTGTAGCCCTAGAGATCTAAAAGACTTGAAAACTCTGGAGAGTGAGAGATGAACAGAAGTCTATCTTCTCTGTGAAAGTCTTTTTGCCAGAGACATAGCTGATCTGTAGGGTAGTCTTTTGTTTTCACATAAACATATATAGCTTTTAAAATGTCCTTAAGATGTTACAGGAAAGGCTAACTCCATAATTTTCAGTACAAAAAAAGGGATTTGTTCATTTTCTGCTTTGTAGAAAGCATGATGAAATATTCATGAAATGTTGGGGAATTAAAACAAAAGCCCAGTTCCTTAGTTAGCAGACTGTCTTGAGAGTTTCAAACCTGTTACGACTTGCCTGAAATTTTAGTATCAGAAAGCCGTAACACCTGTTCTGCTACTGAGGAAGCTGTTTTGGAAATTTGTCCTTGCATTGATTACCATTGATTGTGTTGATACCCAAATATGCATTGATTAATTAAAACTAGAGAGGCAATGACTCAGTTCATGGTTTTATGAAGCAGTAATCTCTGAACTGCTTCTCTGCCTACACATCTGCCATCGTTCCACATATAATATCCTTCACTTTCCTCAGGAGGAGGGCTTTTCCTCAGCTTTCATTTGTCCTGAAGCAGAGAGCTATTTGTAAGAAAGTTAGACTATATCTACCACAAAACACTTTTTTTTTAAAATGTCCTGTTATCCTTATGGAGCATTTCTTGTGGTAAACAACTTCAAAGCACTATACATTAAATCTCTAAAAATATACAAGTTTGTGTAAGTTAAAATGTTATTTTCTAATTTTATAAAGCTGGTTTGTTCAACTTCGCCTCTTAAGCCTCTTATCCAACTTCTTGGGTATGATGTTTTTCTTAGAAAGCTTTTGGAATAGGATATTTGGAATAGGATATAAAGAAAATATAAAGCCTCAAATATTGTCAAAATCTGTAGAGATACAGATTTTGTACCCAAAAAAACCTAGAAAGGATCCATATATACGTAGATGAGAACTATGGATTTTTTCTGTCACATACTTAATTAAGTTGGATAAAAGAGACAAAAATTTAATGCTGCATAGATACTCAATTTATCTTACATTTTTCATTTCTTCCATTCCTTCTTTTTAGTCATGAAAAGCTGAGTTATTACATTTAGTTTTCTAATTCATTTAGTTTTCTAATTCAGTGGCATGATCACCTTGGAGACTAAGATAGCAAATACTCAAGCCAGTATGAGCAAATACTGAAGCACATCACAGTCACATGCAGCCATTCTCACCTCTGATCTAGTCCTCATATATTCCATTTGTACAGAGTAAGAACCTGTACGAAGGTCTATAGAGTTGCTTTATTACTGGGACAGAATCACCATAGCAATCCACCCATGTATTTGCAGTAATATTGGTAGCTAATTTTTCCAGACTGGGTGGATAGAAATTATCTCAAGCTGAATTTTGAAGAGCTTTGGTCTAGGAGAAACTTTCTTGTTTTAATGCCAAATTTCGATAAGCTATTGAAAAAAAAGAAGCCAGCAGCCTTGGATATCTAATCCAAAAAGTTTGCTCTGCCATCTTAAAGTGAACTTAATGCTACATTGCCTACCCTTGCAGATGAACAGATGAAGCTTAGATAGGTGGAGGATCAGAAAAAAGTATTTTAAGGCCAGTGTGAGAAAAGTCTTGGAGAGGAAAAAAAAAGGTTTTGTGATTATTTTAATTTAAGTCAGAGAAGTGAATCTTCCATTTTCATACTTCCAGTATAGAGCTAGCTGTCCATGCTCAGATAAAGCTGTAAGAGTTTTGCATCAGGCAATTTGTGATATATCTGATATGCAATCAGTAGTAAAATATCTGCATGCATGACACCAGGACTTCACTGCTGTGGCGCTTTACTGGACTTTACCCTTTTTTCTAATAAAAGCTACAGTATTTGAGAAATAAGTTTTGTGGCTGCTTCTGGATCCTCTCAACAAACATTGTAAGTTAAAGACTGAAAGAAACTGCTAGAAGTGTGAAGAGGAGAGCAAATGTACATATCAGCTCAAATCTGTCTTTCCTTGTCCATAACAACTAAGGAAAAACTGATGGTCAATGGTGTCCTTCACTAAACTACTAATGAGACAGGAATAAACTTTAGACCAAATGAGAAATACAACAGGAGGTAAGCATATACAGCTTTTAAGAGGAAAGAAAAGATCTCATAGAAAATAACCCAAACCTTGTACTTTTCAATTGGTTGCCAAGAACTATGGCTATCACAAAAGTTCATCTGACATGGGTTGGAAATCTTATAGTTGGGCTGGAGGTGGACAGCTTTGATGAGAGGGGAGCATTCAAGCATTTTGAAACAGAGATGTCAGCTTTCACAGGGAAAATGTTCAGAGCAGGTACATATGGAGCCTATTACAGGATTTTTACAGAGCTATTGAGGAAGTTTATGGTAAAAATAATATTCTTTTTCTTTCTTTCTAGAATGTTCTTGCAAAAGGTACCCAAGATCAGCTTGTATCCACTTAAAATGAACTGTTTTTTCCACAGCTGATTACAGCCAGAATCTAAGCTTCACACAGCCCTTCACTCACTTCCCAACTTTCACTGGGATGGGGGAGAGAATTGAAAGACCAAAAGCTGAACAATCCCAGGTCAAGGTAAAAGCAGTCTAATAAGTGAAACAAAACTGCTCACACAAACAAAACAAAACAAGGAATTTATTCAGTGCTTCCCAACCATCTGGCAGATGTTTAGACATTTCCCTGGAAAGTGAAAAGGCCTTATGCCATGGTTACTTGGGAAGATACAAGCAATAACCACAAACACTCCCCCATTTCCTCTTCTCTTTCCTCCCATAACATCATACGGAATAGGATATGTCTTCAGACAGATGGGTTCAGCTGTCCTGGTTACATCCATTCCCAACTCCCTCAGCCTCCTGGCTATGGGGCAGAGTAGGGAAATAAAAAAAACAAACACAACAAACAAACAAACAAACAAACAAAAACCCCTATATATTCTCTTAGCAGAGATACTACCATGTGAAAATGTATCTACAGAAAATGGGATTCTTGCCACTCAGGGATGTTGATGATTACAAGTCACACTCAATTAATAAATATGTGAAATTGCATTGCTAGTAGTGAAGACCCAAAGAATCCAAAGTTCAAAAAATCACAAATTTTTCCAAATTTAACATTTTATTTACACTGTGGCAAATGCAAAGATGACTGTTAAACACATATCTATGTCTAGTCTTAGGCATGGAAGTGCAGATTCTGAGGAAACAAAGAATGGACTCCTATCCTCCTTTACTTTAAAAAATCATGCTCTGGGTACAACACAAAGTGTCACAGAGGAAGTTGCAAGGGCACAGGAAATTATGAATAGAACATTCTCCAAATTCACAAGAAGCTAGAAGTAGAAATCTACAGTCAAGTAAATGATCAAAGAATAAAATTATTATGACATAAATTGCACTTTGCATTTGTAATTATGGTGGATGAACTCTGAGTAATTCCCACTTGAAACCTCTCTGATTGGTCTTAAATTTTAGTATTGGCAGAAGTGATGTGGATAGAACATTGAGAGTTGCAAGTAAAAAGGCAACAGTAGTATTTACTACAAAATTTTAGAGGAGTGCTAGAATAAAAAATGTGTACTACTCACTGATGGTCTAATTGACCAGTTCAAATTGCCTTGGTATCAACAGGTTGCTGAGTGGCAAGTGTGAGTGCAAATTTTTAAAACTTTCAAGAGGCATACTGGGATCTACAAATCAGTCTTTGTTGAATTTGAGAGAACTTGAAGAAACTGTTCTAAGGAATAAAATTGGTGGGAAAAATGGGTTACATCAGTCCACTGAGGAGGGGTCTTGGTGACTTTGTAAAGAGTGTCAGGCCTCACTGTCAGACCTATTGAAGGTCTTCTGAAAAAATAGCAGCTGCGAAGCAATTGTATGGTAATATTCCTGTCATCAAAAATGTTCATAAAAGCCTCCAGTAAATCACACTAGTAAATCAAGTGATCTACCATTGAATGTCAGTACTTGGTTAAAGACCATAAGTCAACAATAGAAATAGTCAATATTCATAGTGATGCAAGTAATCAGTAAAATGCCATTAATGTCTTTGCCTAGGTCAGTGCCGTCCATAACATTTGTAACAGCTCTGTAAAACATGAAAATCAATGAGGTAAAATTACTGAGGATATTCAGAGATGTAAAAAGAAAAGCAAACTGAATAACTATTGCAGAATTTCATTCAATAAAATGGGTAATAAAGTGGCAGACGTAAAAAGGTAAGTTTAAAATATTGTATGTGGAAAATAGTTCCTAACTGCCTATAATTCATTCTGATTGCGATGTTGTGACTCACAGTTCTGGGAAGGACAAAAAAAGCCAGTGGAAAATAAATGAGAGAAATTCAGACCTATGCCATGTCGTTATACAAAGAAGTACTGGTCCCACATTTTGAGTCCTGTGTGCAATTCTAGTCTTCTTCTGTCAAAAGCTACATCATTAGAAAAGGTTTATAAAAGATCAACAAGCATCATCACAGGTATGAAACAGGAATATCAAGAAGAACAATTAAATAGACTAGAAACCTTCATCCTGGAAAAGAGGTGTATGAGAAAGAACACAGATCAGTGTTGAGAAAATCAAAGGAATTAGAAGACAACTAGAGAAGTAGTTTAAATGCGGAATGCATTTCCCTAGAAAATGGAGCACAGGCAGCAAATTAAGACAACAGCTAGAAACAAAGTAAAACAAAGCAAAAAACCCAACCAATAATGAAACTCCAGTAATGCTCTGACTGAAAATGTTGTGCAGGCTGGAAGCTTACATGGCTTCAAAAAGAAACTGGACACATTTCCAGGGAAAAGTGTTCATTTCCAACTACTATATGAAATCTAAAAAAGATAGAAACAACCACTTGCTTAGGAAAACACAAGCTACAAATGACAGGTGCCTAGAAGAATATTATAAGGAATTAAAACTGTATGATCTCTGATTATTCACTCTCGCTTCATACTTACTACATTTGCTTACATTTGTAACCCTTATCATTTTAATCAAGATACTGGCTTCTCCTGCCTGACCATTCTTTTCACTGGGTAGCAGAGACGTGTGCTGATCCAGCACCCCTATCTGGGACATTATAATAGCTGAATAAAACAGTGGCATTGTAATAGGATGTACTTGGTCAGATTTCAGCTAATTTATTGCATGATTGTGCCCATTTCTGTAAAACAATTTATGTTACGTATTTTCCAGGTCAGAATTTCTTCTTCATATTCAGATTTCCTAAGATTTTTATTTCACTTGTTATGTAATCAGCATGTTCATCTGACTAAACACTAAAACCTATTGTAAATTATTCTATTCCATGCAGAAAATACAGTTAACATACTCCTACAGCCCATCTGTTAACTTCACAGCACTGCAGGAAAAAGAAGAAAGCTAATTTAAATACGTAATATACAGATAACCAGTGAACCTGAAAAGAGACTTAATGCAGACATCAGACAAGCAATAAATGACAGCGACAATTTTTGAATCATAGAATCACCAGGTTGGAAAAGACCTCGAGGATCATTGAGTCCAACCATTCTTATCTGCGACTAGACCATATTGGTTTTTTCCAATTTTTTTTAATATTTTCTTGAGAAAATTGTTGCTGTCAGATGTAATGAATGGTTCGTGATCATTTACATCCTCTCCACAGAGCAAAAAATTCTTCACGATTCTATTTTTTAAAATCATATTATATAAATGTGCAGAAGATTTCTCACAAAGAGGATTAAAAATTGTGAGTTTAAAACATCACTAAGAGTCATGAAAAATTATCGTAGAGTCCAATATAAGTGACCAGTATTCAGGCAGAGACTGGGGAGTTCCAGAGTTAAATGGCTTTTTAAGCAGTTCTGCTACTGCTGAATTATCAGCATTAGCTTTTTCAAGGTTGAAGGTAGCTGCATTTCAGAGGAATTTTTCTGAGTATTGGTGTTTTCAGCCACGGGACTTAAAGAGATCATCAGATCTCTTTCTGCCTTAGGGGACAAGGTATGATGTATGCTTCGGTCATTATATATTTCAGAATTGTATGGAAACAAATCCATGGAACAACTTACTACATTTTATGTTAAATGTAGAAAGAGGGGAAGAAGTTTGCACCACTTGTTTAGAATATCTGGTGTGAACTTAATGACAGTGATTGTTTATTGAAACCTTCATTGTCAACGTGGGGAGATGCAATGTGATACCTTCAGTTAGATAAGAGGTACAACACTGATATTGCGGTATCCTTGGCTGTCTGCTTGTGGTCTTTCTTGGAAAAGAAGTGTTCTTCAGGATGTGTGTAACACATTGTGACTCAGAATCTACATGGCGCATTGGCTACCGTCTGAAGCTGTGAGCTGTAAAGTACTTGCAGAAGCCAAAGACGTCTTTGTTTTCCAAATGTAGCTTGTCATGGCACACTAAAGATAGAATAAGTGTTAATTACTGAGAGGTAGGATTATTTCACTTAGCTGTGCTATAAAGTTAGATGTCTAGTCTCTGAGTTGTGTCTCTAGGGTTGTAAGAAGGGAAGAGGGAAAAACAGGTAATCTATGGGCACAATGTTATTCTATACTTTTTACATGTTTATTCCACCTGCTTTAGATATACTTCCTGTTTTATTATTTGATGATGACCTTAGTGAGGTGCCCTTCTCAGCCCATTGGCTGAAGAAAATTTAAAATAGCAGGTTTGCAAAAGCAGAGTACTTTCTGAAGGTTAAAATTAGATGAGTCAAAATTCCACCTACTTTATAAAAATGAAGGATTCAGTGAAATGAAGGACACCACTTATCTGAGTTATAGATTAAGGAGCTAAGATTGTGTGGCTTTGAAATATTATTAATATCATTCAGTTTTTTCAATTTCTTAAACCTCTCCATCATCAGGAAAATTAAGAACATTCTAATCAAAAGAGTCCAGTCAATGTAGAAGTATATTTCTCATACACGGAACATTTTAAGACTTTTACATGCTGCCTGTCAACTGATAGGTACTCTTCTTGAAGACTCCTATCCAAAAATAAGAATATTTTTAGAGTTAAGTCTGTTACATTAGAAGATAACATTTATTCAGATTATACCCTGTCTATCCCTTTTCCAAGATGAAAAGCAATTTCTAAATTTTATCTGCTAACATAAAATGTAACTTTCAAAGCTCACATTTCACTCACCATCTTCACTACTGTCTTCTTTGAACTCTACAGTGGTATTGCTCACTGTGTTAGCCAGCACCTAGGTAATCTCCTTCTTGCTTTCACTGAAAGAGCCACCATCTATCAGGATCTTCATATTTTTACAGAGCAGACAGCAGCAGTACACACTCACTCCCTGCAACAAAAGCAATGCACAATTGCTTAACTTCATTCTTTCATTGCATTTGCGATTAAATCCTGTCTGCTTATTTATGTGCCTGAAGCTTTTATTCCCTCATGGCTGACCAGGCATCTGTTCCATGTCAATGAACAGATTTGCAAGATGTATTTCTAATACCATAAGTTCCTGAAGAAGGCACTGACAGTGTTCTTTATAGAATGGTTTGGGTTGGAAGGGACTGTAAAGATATCTATTTCCAGCCCTCCTGCCATGGGTAGGGACACCTTTCACTAGATCAGGTTGCTCAAAGTCCCATCTATCCTGTCCTTGAACACCTCCAAGGATAGGGCAGCCATGAGTTCTCTGGGCAACTGTTACAGTGCTTCAGCACCCTCACAGTAACAATTTTCTTCCTAATATCTAATCTAAATCTCCCGTCTTTCAGTTTAAAATCATTATCCCTCATCCAATCACTGTAGTCCCTGATAAAGAGCCCCTTCCCTGTATTGCAGTCACTTATGTGAGGTTGTTACGGTTTTTCACTTTTACAAACACCTCTTCTCTGTTTTGCTCTAGAACTGGTGGTACGTTATTCCCCTCAATTATCATAGTCTTTGTATTTACCAACAGTGATGCTAAATTCTGAAGTTATTGCCCCAAATTCCAATGGAGCTATTGCTTTCAGCTATGACAGTAATGGTAAGTGAACCTTGTAGTCCAAATTAAGTCTTTTCTCTTTTTCTACTATCATGAAAACACTAAAAGGACACAATGTTGACTTAAAACACGTATCATCATTTACTCTGCACTTCCTAGTCTAGCCTCACTGCATTTGATATCAATATTGGGATTTTGTCTTACATGTAGATGATTAAGGCAGGCTTACGCTGCCATTACCTTTCTCTGTTTTTTAAGTTCATATTTATATGCCTTTAACAGATTCTCATTAAGTATTAACCAACTGCAACCTATTTGTGAGTTTTGTAAACACAAGTGCATAGTACGTATTAGGTGCTGATTGCCCAGGATGAAGATCTTTATCCATTTGACATTTCGGCAGTTCCACTGAGAACATTTTTAGTAATTTCTGGAGAGTCCAAGATAGTTCCTTCCCTGAGTGACATTTGTTATATGTTTAAAAACAGATGCAAACGGTTCAGCACATCCATTCACCATTTTTGTTATCTGAAAAACATTACAGAACTTACAAGACATCTGACAACACACTCTTTCCTAACCTTTCATGCATCTCCTGACACCTTACATCGTCAAAGGCTGTTCTGCCTATTTGTGGTCATAAATGTTCTTAAAAACTCTTCCTCCTGCATATCTCTTTAAGTGTATTCATGTTTCTAATTTGTCTATCACCCTTTATTTCTTCACATACTTTCAAAATTAACTAAAATTTTAATTACATCTTAGTTGTGAAAGAATCTTATTACAGTCCTGACTAGCTGTGATTAATAGATTTTACTTTGCATTACACCAAAACCAGGAAAAATGTCTGCAACTCATGAAGATAAGAGTATGATGTGAAAAAAAGGAATTTAACAGTCAGAAACAGCTGCAAAAATTTAGGGCAATGCACATTTATCTGGTGAGACAGATCTTCTATTCAAATAAGTCTCCTGGATTTCCGTTGAAATCTGAAAGTGCTTACTCCAAATCTACTTTGTTGTGTTTCATATCTTTTTATATAATCTTGTATTTATCAAAAGCCATGTGATTTGTCTGTATTTTCATTACAGTGAAACTGCCTTTTTTAAATAAAGCAAATATTTTAAAAGTACCCGAGTATGACACTTGAAGTTCTATTTCTGTCAAGTCTTGCATATGTAGTATTAGTTACCTTCCTTAAATGGTAAAAAATGCAAACCAAAACTGGGCATGCAAAGCTGAACATTAAGACTGTGTAAAGACTGACTTCTTGTGTTGTGTCTTACACATTGTCTGAATGCAGGGCTGCAATCACCTGAGGGGCTTTTCTGTGGGTTCCGGTTAACAGTGAGAGGGGGGAGTGTAGGAGTAATCACCTTCCTTCCCACCACCCCTCCAAACTTTGTGTGGGCTCACTGTCCTGGTCAAGCTGCTGCAGAGGGGAAGGAGATGCAGCATTAGGCACTCTCCCACCCCCTGCCTGCCCGCACATGCATACCCAAAGGGTTCAGGCAAAGGTTATTCAGGCAAAGGTTACTCACAAGAGGGTCTGTTGAACCACCAGTGACCCTGAAACTCCCACCTCAATTCAAGAACCTCCCCGAAGGAACTTCTACATATACCTCAATTTGAGAACTTTTGCAGCAAGACCACCCCTCAGATGCTAATAGGTTATGGACAAAGGGGAATGCCCTCAAGCTCCACCAGGGGAGGTTCAGACTGGATATCAGGAAGAAATTTTTCACAAAAAGGGTCATCGGGCACTGGAACAGGCTGCCCGGGGTGGTGGTTGAGTCACCATACCTGGAGGTATTTAAAAGACAGGTAGACAAGGTGCTCAGGGATATGGTTTAGTGGCAGATAGGAATGGTTGGATTTGATGATCTAAGAATTCTTTTCCAACCTGGTGATTTTATGATTCTATGATTCATGATACAAGCTTGATGTTATTTAGGAATCTGTCATGAATCTTCCTTGTTCATTCATTGAGCATTAATTTATAATGTATTATCTACAAATAGCTAAATTGACCTAAATGTTTTAATTAATTCTTTCTTCATGTTGCAAAGTAGAAGAGTTGTAAATAATCCCCCTCACTTTCAGTGACAGCAAGCTGTTGATTTGGCTCAGTTGCTCTGTGAAATTTAAGTTCTAGTGTTAGAACCTAAAGCAGATCCTGGAATTTATAATTCTTTTACGGCACCTGTAATTTGCAGAACAGCTGGTATGTGTGACAGCAAGGCAAACTGCATATTGTCCTCCATAGTCAAGACAGAGCATTGTAGAATGATGTTTAGGCAACTGGTGCCAAAGGCCAGAGGCCAAGAGTGTTCCCAGGGCTGGATACCTGGAAAGTCAGGGCTTTGCAAGGGCGATGAAATCTATGGCTCCCAAAGCAGCCATTTGGGCAGCAGCCTCATGCAGGTAGACCTGCAGGCTGTTGTGCTGTGTAGGGAGGGGACATAACCAGGCTGGAGGCTGTCTTGCTCCTTACTTGAAGTGTGGGATGGCTGGCTACAAAATGACTGAGCTTCCCAATCCTGCCCAGGGCTCTCTCATGCACAGCTGTTCCCTCAGAGCTGGTGAACTTCACTAGCACCTGTGAAGAGAGAAACTGTTGATGAGCCCTGGTAGCAGAGCCCTGCTGCAGCAGAAGCAGCACTGCTGAGCTCTTGGGTTGGACTCACACAGGCCATGAAGGTTTCCTCTGCTCTTCAGCAAAGCCTGCAGCAGGAAGCTCATGGGCTTAGGAGCTTGGGACAGATCTCACAGGCCAACAGAAGGTAGGACCCTCCCTGCCTCAGACCTCTGGCGGCAGCATTGGGTGGCCAGGAAGCATCCCAGAGGGACTGAAGGCTCCTGTAGCTCACTTAGCTACACCAAGGTGTAGCAGTCAATGATCAATTTCAGCTGGAAAGTATTCTTTCCTTTTGGAGGGACAGAGAAGATCTTCATTTTGCAGGCTCATACAAAGATTTTCTCTTTGCCTGCCAGTGCACTATCCACATTTGGGCAGTGATACTTGGTGCCTTGTATGTGTGGACATGGACCTTAGAGATCCCCAGGAGGGATGGGCAGATACTTCTATTTGGTGGTGGCACACATGGCTTCCTCCCACACCTCCATGTGCAGTTTTTGGTTCTTGAATTTCTCTTCCAGAGCTCCTGAAGAGCACAACCAGGATGGGACCTGGTAGCCAGCATCACCCAGTGTCTCAACCTTTTTTACCACCTTTTATCCACAGCAAACATATCCAGGCCTCGTAACAAGCTGTGCTTCTTCATAGTTTGGCACAGGGTGAGGGTGCTGTCAAGAAACTTCATTTTCTTGCTGTTCTCCTGGCATAGAAACAAAACAGGGTGCATAATGGGGTTGGGGGAGACACTCATAGCCAGCGGGACTGGAGCAGTGGAGATGTAGACCTTGAAAAAGAAGCCCTGCCCAGGCAGCAATGAGCAGGATCACCTTCTCTGGGCTGTTAGTGAAGGCACAGATGAAGTCCATTGTTTCCCTTACCTTTTGGTAGACAGGTACTAATTGATGTCTAAGGAAGGAGGAGAGCAAGTAGGGTTGGCACAGGGTTCACTGTCCTGTTAGGAATCACAGTTATACAGCATGGAGCACACTGACCTGGAAATGGGGCACTTTTTACAATCCTTGTTTATCAGCTGAGCCTCTGTAATGATACAGGGATGAGCATAAATTCCCCTCCATGATTTCAGTAGTTTGTACAAATAATCCCTAAGGCAGAAACCACAACAAAGTCTTCTTGGGATCTTGTGAACACTCCATGCATCCACACAAATCTAAAGCTTTCTGTAACAAATCACTGTCATCTCAGCAAACAGAAACCCTTGAGCCATGACATGGAAAAATATCATAGAATTATAGAATGGTTTGGGTTGGAAGGGATCTCAGTAGCCCATCCAGTACAACACCCCAACCAGGCAAGGGGCACACTAGACTGGCACAGGGGACAGTAGCCTGGCATGGGGCACATTGGTCTAACATTTGTCACACTGGTCTAGCATGAAGCACACTGGCTGTCACCAGGCACATGGTCCCCGCAGGGGAGAGACAGGCCTGGCATTGGGCACACTTGGCTGGCAAAGAGCACAATATCCTGCCAGGGGAACCCTGGTTTTGCAGGAGACACACAGGGTGTTCATGGGGAACATTAGCATGGCACTGGGCATGCTGACCTAACACGGAGTATATTGGTGAGGCAAACAGCATGCTGGACTGGCTTGGGGCACATGTAACTGGCATGGGATACACTGACATGGCACAGGGCACATTGACCTTGCATTGGGAGCACTGGTCTGGTAGGTGGAACTGCTGGTCTGGTATGTGGCACAAGAGCCTGCCATTTGGCACAGTGGCCTGGAATGGGGCACACTGCCACAGCATGGCACTTGCTAGAAGCCCCATATAAGTAGACAAACTGGGGTGAACAGAAATGCCCCTCTGTGTGATCTGTACAGAAATGTACCTAAGACAGGAACCACAACAAAGCCTTCTTGGGAGTTTGTGAACACTCTGTACAATACATACAAATCAAAAGCTTTCTGTAACAAATTACTTTCACCTCTGAAAACAGAAAACCCTAGAGTCGTGCCTTAGGAAAATATCATAGAATAATAGAATCATAGAACAACAAGGTTGGAAGAGACCCACTGGATCATCGAGTCCAACCACTCCCATCAAACACCAAACCATGTCCCTCAGGACCTCATCCACCCGTCCCCTAAACACCTCCAGGGAAGGTGAATCAACCACCTCCCTGGGCAGCCTGCTCCAATGCCCAATGACCCTTTCTGTGAAAAACTTCCTCGCAATCTCCAGCCTAAATCTCCCCCGGTGGAGCCCGAGGTCATTCCCTCTTGTCCTGTCCCCTGTCACTTGGGAGAAGAGCCCAGCTCCCCCCTCTCCACAACCTCCCCCCAGGGAGCTGGAGAGAGCAGTGCCTCCTCTCTCAGCCTCCTCTTCTCCAGGATAAAGACCCCCAGCTCTCTCAGACGTTCCTCATAAGGTCTGTTCTCCAGCCCCTTCACCAACTTTGTTGCTCTTCTCTGGACTCGCTCCAGAGCCTCAACATCCTTCTTGTGCTGAGGGGCCCACAACTGAACACAGGCTTCAAGGAGTGGCCTCACCAGTGTTGAGTCCAGACGGAGAACAACCTCCCTGGACCTGCTGGTCACACCATTTCTGATACATTGAAGGGGTTCATTCATAAATTGAAGGGGTTCATTCTTTACTCTTCAAAGACCAAAGAAGTGTGTCATGCAAAGGAACGAAAAAAGAAAAAATAACTGGGTTCGACAGCCAAATAAACTACCAACATGCACTGATGGAAGAATTAGCCAAAAAGCTATTTTGCTATCTGGGAATCTTGAGGGGTTTTTTTTTATCATAGAATCAGAGAATGGTTTGGGTTGGAAGAGACCTCAAAGCCCATCAAATCCTTAGATCAGCTCTGTGGGCTCCTCTGAAATTGCTCCAATAATTCTGTGTGCTCCTCCCATGATTAGGCTCCAGAATGTTCAGCCCTGTGTGCCATCCCAACCAGTAGAACAGGGCTTATTGAAGACCAGCTAGGTTCATACTGTTTGGTGGAAACGGGGTTTGGTGTATGAGTACTGAGTGGGCAAGGGATTCCAGCTTGGGAGCCAAGTGGTGTGGGTGTTGGGGCAAGACCTACCAAAGAGCAAGGGGGTCTAGACCATGACTGGTAAACTCAGAGATGACCCACGCCTATTCTCATTGCCCTCAGTTTGCCTGATGTCTCTGCATCACTCCTACAACTTAACCATCAACCTTTAAGCAAAACCAGTCCCAAACTCTACTCCCTTCTCTCTGATCATCACACTAAGCTGCTGGAGGACTCTCAGGTTGTTCCTGGCCCTTTGGCTGACACAGCCTGGGAAGCATGAGGAGTGTGAGGGGGTGTTCACTGTGAGGCTGGGGGAAGTGTGGTAGTGGATTTCTAGGCTGGCTTAGCCATTTTGGCTGCTGCAGGGCTTTCATGGGGCTGGAAATCATGGTGGGAAGGAGGGCTTTGCTCCATGGAGGTGCCCTGCACTATTCCTTGGCTTTGGCAGCCAGAGAGTGTCTGTGTTCCTCTCCCTGCAGGGAATAGCCCTACAGGTTGTCAGGGCTAGGATCTGTCTCCTAGTGGAGTGATCTTCAACAATGCTGTGACCACTTAGGGGAGATGATGAGACTGAATACTGGCAAACACAAGGACTTTTTAGTACATCAATGTATATTTAATCAGGTAAAATATCTTATCAGCCTATCTCTGGCTGCCAAGTGAGTGTACAAATGTGTGAGTTTATGCATTCTAGGTGATGAAATTGTTAATATTTTATTTTAGAAAATACATTAAAATAAGAGCTAAGGGAGAGTGTAATAAAAACTGTTTACCAAAAAAGAGGATATTTTTCCTTAGGAGATAATGCATATAGTAGCTATGGTGCTTCATCACAAAAATTTATTTGACCAGTAGAGATGATTTTTTCTAATCACTTAAGAAACTTTTGGAAATATGCCTCCTTTTCCCAGGCTCGCACTGCAGTAAATATTTTGCAGTTGATACACAAGCTAGTCAGATACAGTCACCCTCATGCTATATTTTCCTTACAAACACCTGCCACAGTTTGCCTATAGGAATAGTATTAACTTCACCATAATTTTGAAGTAGTTTAATTTATTTCTGTTCTGTAGTCATTTGAAAGAGTATAATCTTAGCAGTTCATTGTTTTGTGCTTAGAACATGATGAAATGCATTGAGTTTAGAATACTTTAGGAAACATCCCTAGGGTTTATATTTTATTCAGAGAATTTTTTAAAGCCAGTTCTCCACTCACTGTGTGACAGTGTTAAACACAGTTCAAGAGCGCCCAGATTCTCTACTGAAATAAATTGGTATGAGACCATAAGCCGCTGTTCAGTTGGCTGACACAGCATGCGAGATTAGGTCTGGGTGGGTTTTTTGTCTTGTTGTATACAATATGAGAAAGTTCAACATCTCTCAGCAGACACTATTTCTTCCTACAGCAACAAAGCTTTTGAAAAACATAAGGGAAACATGTTCCTGCTGGATTCTGCACACAGAAACTGAGCAGACATTCAGAGACAGAGTGAAACCAGGAGGTACATAACTTGGCACTCACCAGCCATTCTCCTTCTGTGATGGAAAGGAGGTTCTTGTGAACTATTAGCCACTGTGCTAAAGTAACTGAACTAGATCTCCTCAGCTTTAACTGTGGGAGTTGCTCAGAGATACAAAAGAAGAGGCTGGACCAAATTCACAATGTAGGTAATTTGGAATTAAATTTTAACATTCACACAGCACACCCAGTGAAAACTCCATGCTTTGTTATTACAATTATGTTAGTTTAATCTCTTTCTGGACACTTGGTTTCAATCTTCTGCTGCTCTTTGAGGCAAAGACTTCCTGGCAGTGGGAAGAATGTTCCAAAGCATGGTTCTTGTGGTACACGTAGTGATTAGCGCACGCACAGCCTGATCTTTCCAGGTCATTGTACTTCACCAATCTGACCAGATAAGGTCATTCCCTTCATCTGTCTGACCTGTCTGGGGCTACTGTTTTTCTTTTTGCCTTAAATAGCAACGCGCTTAATGGTGCTTTCCTGGGTGTGCAGACTAGCAGGTTTCTAGCAGCAGCATTCCACTTTACACAGATGTCACTTAAGGGTAATTAGAAAAACTTAAGTCTCTAGATGTTCCCTTCATTAGCACAATCACTATTTGCCTTTCTAACATCCCCTGCTAACAATCTGAAACTCTGCCAGTCTTTTTGGCTAATATTACATCTGTTTGTGCTGGACTGCACTGGGTCATTTAATCCCAGAACACATTCATTTTAAATTCAGCAGCAGCAGGAAATTAGCAGAGAAATTTGCCAGAGTGGTAGTATGCAGTGGACACATCTTCAAAGAGTACCCAAGGGACTTTGACAAACAGAGCATTTCAAATGTTGGGTTCGGAGCCAGGCAAGTGCTTGAGATTTATGTACACTACATAGTTCTAAAACCTCGATTTTTCCTGTTTAGAGTCTTATTCATGCTATGACTAGTGTAGAAACTTCCATTTTCTGTTGCTTATTATTGAGTACCTGTGCTACATAAGATTCAGCACACACTTGCAATGATAGTTCAACATTTGATTGCACTTAATTATAAAGCTGGAAGCATTATAATTAAGAGAGAGAGGAGGGAGCTAGCCTCTTTTCCCAAGTGACAGGGGACAGGACAAGGGGAAATGGCCTCAAGCTCCGCCAGGGGAGATTTAGGCTAGAGATTAGGAGGAAGTTTTTCACAGAAAGGGTCATTGGGCATTGGAACAGGCTGCCCAGGGAGGTGGTTGAGTCACCTTCCCTGGAGGTGTTTAAGGCATGGGTAGATGAGGTCTTGAGGGACTTGGTTTAGTGTTTGATAGGAATGGTTGAACTAGAAGATCCAATGGGTCCCTTCCAACCTGGTTGTTCTATGATTCTATGATTCTATGAGTCTATGATTCTATGATTCAGAACTAACAAGAAAATTTGTACCTCCTCTCTGAATTCCTTCTGAAGTCAAAATATCTTGGGATTCAAAGTGCTGAGAAAATGCATTACAAAAATAATCTGGTCATATGCAGAACTGTCTGCATTAACCATAAATATGTTTTATATTCTCAATATATGATGTGGTCTGTTAACTCACTGAGGACTATTATCTGCAAAGCTCTAGACGCAAATATCAATTTAGGAAGACATAGTCAGATCATAACATTATTTGTCCTCTTCGAATCTGGATACTGGGCTTGAAGGATCTGTCATACACTCCAGCATGGCTATTCTAAAAGTGCTTCAGTTGGGCTGGACTTAGCCATGAACTTCTAAGCATAGCACATAAAATTTAAGTGCAAAGTGTTAGACTTTGCAAATAACACTAACTAAAACGGTCAGGTTGTGTAGTACTGGATCAAAAAAAAAAAATAAAAGGCCACTCAAATTCTTTCTGGTTCTCTAGTTTTTCTTTTCCACAAGGATTTTTGACAAGTTAAAAAAACCAAACAAAACCCAGCACCCTGTATGGAAACATATTTGCTTGCCGTGGAGTTCTGGGTCATGGGTGCTAGCTGTCTGTATTAGTCTTCTGACAGGATGCATCCTTTCCACTGCCCCTAGCTAAGAAGGAAAAGGAAGCCAGCAGCTACAAATTTGGACAGACTTTATGGCCTGACAGACAGAGATGTAATTCTACACCATTATTCTATTGATTCTACAATGAGAAATATTGACCTTTTACACAGAAATTAAGAAAAGTGTTTTCTTGGGGAAAATAGATATCCACAGGTTTCCAACTAAAACAATGTTTGGAATAATTTTGGTAAATCTGCTTTCACGGTTTCTTTGTCTTTGACATTTTCTCTGCTTTTATGGACTTCAGTATCTCACGCTGAATGAATTTTTTTTATTATTTTTTGGCTCTGTGAAATTTTACTCATTGTTTTCGCTTTCTGGTGTCCTTATCACAGCCCATGTCCTGAAGGTGGTGTATTGGTTCATTAAATGGTTTTGATTGCATGTGCTTGAGAACATGATCATAAGAGATACCTCTCCTAGGTAAATGAATGGATTGTTACCAGTGATCTGCTTGGAACTGCAGAGGAAATATGAGCCAATTCACAACTGTACCATTCAGCAGTCTACAAGTGGGGCTAAAGCAAGTACACTGTCAATTACTGTTTGCATTTCTTTTAAATTCACTTTTTCTATTCAAAACCTTCAACAGTTTGACCTTTAAAATGAACATTTCAAATGCAAAACAAGTTAAATCTAAACCTTTACCAAGATGTTGAATAAAAACCATGTTATAAACTTTTTCCAAAGGAAATTTCTTTATTTGTGACCTCTATTAACAAAAAAGATTAACATTTTCCCTGGTATTACATACCTGGCATTGTGACCGAAGTCATTTCCATGCATTATTCTAAGGAGACTAAGATGCTGGGAGTGTCCAATCTGGATCAGCTAGCGTCTCGTTAAGCTTTTCAGAAGCAATAGGAAGGATGCAATAAATCATGAGATGGTAGAATTCTCAGGTCTCTGTGAGGTGAGGAGGGAGATTGGCAGAACAGCCACCTTAAACTTCTAGAGGGCAGTCTTTGAACTGTTCAGAAGACTAGCTGGTAGAGTCTCATGGGACGCAGTCCTTAAGGACATGTCAAACCAAGAGGGCTGGGTACTCTTCAAGGAGGAAATCCTGGCAGTTCAGGAGCAAGCCAGTCTCATGTGCTGGAAAATGATCTGGCTGGAAAGAAACACCTAGGTTGAGCAATGAGACTTGGGAGAACATCAAAAAGAAGAGGCTGGCTGATGTTATACCCATTTACAAGAGTCAGAAGGAGGATCCAGACAACTACAGGCCTATCAGTCTGCCAGATCTCCTTCTATGATAAAGTGACCCAATTATTGGATGAGCAAAATGCTGTGGATGCAGTCTTCTCAGAATTCAGTAAAGCCTTTGACACAGTTTCTCACAGCATTCTGCTACGGAAACTGTCAGCCTCTGGTCTGGACAGGTGAACACTCTCCTGAGTGGAAAACTGGTTGAATGACCAGGCCCAGAGAGTGGTGGTAAGTTAACTCCAGCTGGAGGCCAGTTACAAGTGGGGTTCCCCAGGTCTCAGTGCTGGGTCCAGCCCTGTTCAATGTCTTCATCAATGACCTGGATGAAGGCATTGAGGGTACCCTTAGCAAGTTTGCAGATGACACTAATCCAGGTGGAAGTGTGGATCTGCTGGAGAGTAGGGAGGCTCTGCAAAGGGATCTGAACAGGCTGGACCTCTGGGCTGAGTCCAGTGGGATGAGGTTTAACACGGTCAAATGCCGGGTCCTGCACTTGGGGCACAACAACCTTATGCAGAGCTACAGAATGGGAGAAGTCTGTCTAGAAAGCTGCCAGGAGGAGAGGGACCTGAGGGTGTTGGTCAACAGCCGACTGAACATGAGCCAGCAGTGTGCCTAGGTGGCCAAGAAGGCCAATGACATCTTGGCCAGCAGGTGCAGGGAGGTTATTCTTCACCTCTACTCTGCACTGGTGAGACTGCTCCTTGAATACTGTGTTCAGTTCTGGGCCCCTCACCACAAGAAGGATGTTGAGGCTGTGGAGCGAGTCCAGAGAAGAGCAACAAAGCTGATGAAAGGGCTGGAGAACAAGTCTTATGAGAAGCAGTAGAAAGAGCTGGGGTTGTTTAGCCTGGAGAAGAGGAGGCTGAGGGGAGACATTAACACTGTTTACAACTACCTGAAAGGAGGTTGTAGAGAGGAGGGAGCTGGCCTCTTCTCCCTAGTGACAGAAGACAGGCCAAGAGGGAACTGCCTCAGGTTCCAATAGGGGAGGTTCAGGCTGGATATCAGGAAAATGTTTTTCATGGAAAGGGTCATTTAGCACTGGAATAGGCTGCCCAGGGAGGTGATTGCATCATCATCCCTGAAGGTGTCTAAAGACGGGTGGATGAGGTCCTGAGGGACATGCTTTAGTGTTCGACAGGAATGGTTGGACTCGATGATCCTATGGGTCTTTTCCAACCTGGTGACTTCTATGATTCTATGATTTGCTCCAAGAACTCTTTTCCATGAAAAGACTTATTACAAGCAAATAATCCAGGGACAGACTTGGTGAGTGGACTGGGGCTCCGTGCTTTTCCTGTAAAGCTGGCTTTATGATGATAGAATAATATCTTAATGAAACTCAAATATGTACAATCAAGGAAGAACAAATTAATATATATTGAACCTCAACAGTGTTGCTTTAGAGTTGATGACAGTAACCAATTATTTGTAAGTATACTAACTGCATTAACTGGTAGTATTATTACTTTAAAGGTGAGGAAATTAATCCCTATAGCTTAAAGAATTAATGGGGTACAAAGATGTCTTTTCATCTATGAATTATGTGATTAAAAGCAAAAGTGTATGTGAGACCTCCATTCTCTCCATTAAATACCAATCCCTTGTGAGCAGTGGTGCTGCATGTGGGCCTCACCATCAACAAGATAAGGCATAATGAAATTCAGGATCTACTGCATTATGTTGGGATGAAGTGCATTCACATATATATGAACACATATAAAAATAGTATACCATCAGTATAGTGTTCAGTTTTGGACACTGGGACAGGCAGAACACAAAAGGATGGGATTTGTGTTACTTTAAGAGTTTGATGCATGGATGGTAGAGTTAATGTCACATCAATGTGCACTATAACTCTGAACTTCACATATTTCAGAAATCCCAACCTGAAATACCCCCAATCCTAATTTTTCAGCAGTTCCACAAAGTATTACAAGATATCCTTTTATTTTTAGCTATTTTAACTTTTGCTTTTCATGCTTTTTAAATTTAAAATGGCCTTTCATGCCTTTTTGACATGAAATTTCTGTGGAAAAACCCTCACAGTGTTATTTGTTGGCTTTTTAAAAGATACAGTCCTTGCAAAAATAGCTGAATACACAGCTGTAACCTTGAGGGATACAAGCAGTTAAGGGATATTTGGATTCCTAAGTGCATCTTCCCCTTCTAAAATGTGTACTATCATTGAATTGTAAATCATGGTTGTGCCTTGAAAGTTTTGGAGTGCCATGTCATGTGTCTAAAAACCAAGACTGCCACAAATATGATCTTAAGATTGATTTTGATTAGAACTCAGTGAATATCTCACTGTACTGTGTTATGTACAACATTTTGGAAGCTGTACAACCATGTGAATGATATAAAAAAAAATAAATTTCTTAATAAGGAAAATGATACTCCTAAAACCAAACTTTCCTATTCCTGTCCTTGATCTGAAATTTTGATCCTGCTTTCTCTGACAAATGGATTTTTAAAAATAAGAAGATACAATCTGTGCAAGATATAAGCATGTATCCTGAAAATGCTCATCTTTTAAAGTTCTTCTTCCTACAATAATATGTGGAAAGACATATTTTACCTTCACAAACAAAATATGTTTTTTTCAAGTGGCTGAGGCTAGTAAGTTCATTTATATGCTAGAGATTAACAAGAAGTGATAAAACATGTCACTGATACATTAGCAAAACTGAATTCTCTGTAATTGGAGGTTTAAGGTTAAACACCTGTTGAAAGCACTTGAGACATAGCTGCTCTTGCATGTTTATGGGGATAAGAGAAGTATTTTGTGAATTATTTTTATGATTCAACAGACTTAACAAGGAGTTGGAATTAGAGATCTGAAGACCATATTAAAAGGTGATGGAAAGTATTTGTCATGGAGTATAGCTTTTAACAGCTGTGGTATCAAATGTAAACCCAAGAGACACTTCTGCTCTTTGTGTAAATAGAACACTTAGTAGTCTCTAAGTCATTCAACAAGTAAGAAAGGGAGCTAGCTTTCTGAGTATGTTTTCTCATTAAATTGAAATTTGTAGTTTCATGAGTTTTGTGTCCTTTCTCGTTTTGTTATCAAAATTTAAAAAAGGTTAAGAAACTATTCTTCTGCTTATTCCAAACTATAGATATAGTTAAGGAAAGGAAGATCCAAAGGATCAAAAGGTTTGCCCTTTGTTTATTTCTGTGGGTTATTCCACAGTATTTATCATAGAATCATAGAACAACCAGGTTAGAAGAGATCCACCGGATCATCAAGTCCAACTGTTCCTATCAAAACCTTTCCTATTTGACTCTCCTATTTTCTGAAATACCAGATTATTTCTTTTCTTCATTAACATTCTTCTGATGGTAGTTTTGAATAAGTTTTACCTCATGATCCTCTGCTTACTATAGTCACTACTAAAATGCTAAAGTTGATTGAAAGAACTATGTAGCTTTACTGTCATAAATAAATACTGAATACTCATGGTTGGAAGATATCAAATCATATTTGTCATGATGGCAAGATAAAATGTCAAACTTTCAAGGGTGACTGAAATGTCCTAACAAGAATGGGAAACATGTTATTTCAGTAATTTGAGTCAAGAGAGTTAGAATGCTTAAAAAAAGACGGAAATCCATGAGTCAAAGTTAAAATTGTTTGCTGATATCTACAGTTTTTTATGCTCAATGACTAAATCAGGGCAGATTCTGATCTTCTTATGTTGAATACCTCCATATGAGAAATCTACCATGCTTCCTGGGATGTAAGATACTTCTCAGCAAGCGAAAGTACACAAAGACCTTTACTATCATGTTCCTATGTTACTGAGTAAGGATAAGGCCACCATTCCCTGTGTAATGTTTCTTTAAGCACCTGAATTTTGTAAAGGTTGCTATAGGTTAGTTTCTTATTGCCATTTCTCCTTTGCAATCAATTTGGATTTTTTTTTCCTCTTTTAGAATTATACAGTATCTTGACAGATACTCTGCGATACTAACTAGTGATGTCAAGAAGAGCTGTGAATCAGTATATAAAGATGATGCTTCAAACTTGTCAAGTGCAGTGTAGTTCTCAGGAAAATCTTAAATGCATTCACTCTATTCTGCAAAGCTCTGTATCTACAGTAACCATTTTTCTGTGCCATTTTACACTAGGTAATTCTACAAAACTGAGGTGTTACTACCTTCCAAAAGGCCAAGTGACAACTGGATATCAAAAGTATCTGCCTTACTTTGTCATCTGAAAAAGTAAGAAGTAAGCAGTTTTGGTCCAGTAAAAGGATTTGTTAACTGCATAACACCAACACAAACTGAGTTTTCAAACATATCTGTAAAAGGCAACCCAGCCCAGGCAAGCTAATAGTACAAGGTAGCAACCTATAAATGGAATTTTTGTATTTGCACTAGCTTTTATAAAATAAAAAATGGGTTGAAATTCATTTTCTGCTGTTGTTTTCAGATCTTTCCCCTGATCTAAGATGTATGTACCCACTTCAAAATATTCTTATACAAAATCTCTGTGTTTCATGTAAGGAAACATGCTTTGCATTAGGACATTAAATAACTGTGACTGTATGCTTTAAGATTAGCTTTTATCTTTTTAACCTGTCACTGGAGATTAGTTTCAAAAATGGAGATTTTCATGCAAAAACATTAGTGGTCCTTGAGCGAGTGTTCTAAAGGTCATTTAGCGTCTTGCGTCACAAGCTGCAGAAGTAATCGGATATTTAGACTTTATTTATCAGTTGTCCCCATAACTAAAGCAATAAATTACAATGACAGTTCCAGCTGCTGTCCAAGAGCAAAGCCTTATACTACTAACCCAAACTCCTAGAATAGTCCTACTGTTTGGTTAGATATTTCTATTAGGCAAACCACTCTTGAGTTGCAGTCTGTTCCTCAGCAAGGGCAATTTTGTGAGTAGAAGAAGCAAAATGGGAAGGAGTGTTCTCCTGAAAAGTGAGAAAAACGTACTTAGAGTACCAATTCTTCTATGAAGGAAAACAAGATCTCTCTGAAATGGGAATCAAATTTTCATTAGAGGTAGTTACTGTTGTCTCTCATTGTTAACACTTTGAGCCCCATCCAGAACCAAGGTAGTCACAAGAAGTGCAAACATTAAGTGAAATACAAAACAGGTCACTGTAGTCAGGACTCTCAATAGTTTTTAGTGCCTTTTCAAACATAATTCCAAACTGTGTGATAAATCTATTGATGTGGTTATCTCACGTTACTGCTCCAGATTTAACATTACAGTGAAGTAAAGGGACCCACTACCGTCTAATGAAGAGGAAAGCAGAAAAGCCCAAGCATCTTGCCCTAAAACAAACAGTTACATGTTCCTTCAGTCTGTAGAACTACCAGCTTCACCATCAATTTTTAGATGAAAATACTTTCCTTTGAGTAATAACACCATGGTCTGCTTCTTTATCTTGAACAGGGATGTTGTGAAGGATCCTATCATGCAGATACGGGAAATGCTAAATTGGGTACACTAACACTGGAAGAACAGGAAGTTGAAAGTCAGGAAGAGAAAATAATACGGTGTTGTTTTCCTTCAGTGGATATTCAGAGAAGTACTGTGTTAGGCCAAAGAGGGAAGGTGTCTACATCATACCACATCCTTTTGTAGCCCTGTTGTGATCAGTAAGCAAAATAAAATCGCACCATCAGAGATGTCATTCCCACTCAGAAAACTGAGTGGAAAGAAGTTGCTATTGAGTATAGTGCTTTTTGTTTTCACTCTTATGTTCCAGGGGAGTGGCATAACTCGATTAATTTTTATTACTATATAGACATTATATTAGAGTACTTGTGGGCAGCATAGTGATAATAAACATTACTAAATTAAAATTTAGAATAATAAAATTAGACCTCTACACACCCTTTCACAAAGTCATACTGAACAAGTTGGAAAAGGGACTGCATTAACAGAAATTTCAAAAAATACTACTTCAGTGGTATAGACTAAATATGAAATCTGAGCCAAATGAAATCAATGGCAGACTTCCTACAGATTATGGAGACCCAAGATTTTTGCTTTAACTAGAGCTAGTTAGTCTTAGGCTGGAAACTGTGTTCCAAGAGATCAGAGGCATTTCAAATTAAGTATGTTTCAAGATTACAGCCACAGTTAAGTAGCAGCAGAACTAAGAAGGCACCTTTAATGGTATATATAATTGTCATCATGGAGAATGATTTTTTTTCCAACCTCACAATCAAATATTAGAAATTTTAAAAAGTAATATCCTGGAAAAAATACAATGTAATACTTTCTATTAACACATTTATTGAGAAAACATTCCAGTCATTGCACTAGTAAGAGCTAGCATGATGATAGTTTATTTTCATAAATATGATATATGGCATCATATGACTATAGATATGTCTGACAAATCTGAAAAATGAATGTCACAGCCACACTGAACAAAAATGATAAAATACAAATATACTGAAAACAACAAAATTCTCTAAAGTTTATAGTCATCAATGATCCTTTAAATTATTAACAATATCTAAAAGTTCACAAATTCATTGTAACACATTGGTATTAGCATTAACTTCTAATAAATACATTGTAGACTTGAATTTTTGTCTATCACGTGTCACAGATCATGACCTAATTACACTTGGAACTAGTCTATGAAATAAATATCAGACACCTATATATTTACTGTTCAGTAACTACAATCACATCAGGAATAATTATGTCCTGAAATTATTTTCATCCCCTTCTGTGTATGTTAGCACATGTAAGTACACTTCTCTATTTCAGCTAAATTATCTAGCAAAATTGCTGGCAATATTATCTTTTAAACTATCATACTCATCTCTGAAACCCTTACGCAAAATCCTTTGAAACAGCTTCAATGAAATTCGGAGCAGACATCAATATTGTAAAGGTGCAAATGATGGCAAAAAGGGTAAATGCAACCAGGCATAATCTATCTATGACCGCAGCTGCGAACTTCCACTCACTGCAGATTTCTTCACCTTCATCTTGTTTCCTGAAGCGCATTGCTATAAACTGAACTTCCTCCAAAATCTTCACAATCACCTGAAAAGTATCCATTAAAGCTTTATTTTGAACAAGCTCGATATCTTCTGGTAAGGGACAAGTAATCTTTCCACTCTTGCTACCTAGATCATTCCTTTGCGGGCAGCATGGATTTTCCATTGCATGGTAGCTATAGATCATGTTACCATTGCTGGACTGGTGCCCAGGTAGGATGTTCATCTCCACGCTATTCACACTCAGATGGTGCTTGGGATAGTTATATTTGCAAGTGAGAGGTTTTATATTTTCCCCGGGTTTTTTCATTCGTAAAAACCAAGCACACCAATTCAGCAGGATGACACGAACCTGAAAAAGAGTGATCATACTAGAAATAAAAACAACTTTTGTGCATTTTTAAAGTTTTTGAAACATTTAATGATTGTTATAGTTAGTCTGCATGATACTTCAGAAAGACTTGACTACTTTCTATGTTCTCCAGCAATCTGCTTTCAAATAGGATTTATTCATAGAATCACCAGGTTCGAAGAGAACCACCGGATCATCGAGTCCAACCATTCCTATCAAACACTAAACCATGTCCCTCAGGACTTTGTCCACCCGTGCCTTAAACACCTCCAGGAAAGGTGAATCAACCACCTCCCTGGGCAGCCTATTCCAATGCCCAATGAGCCTCTGTGTGAAAAACTTCCTCCTAATGTTTAGCCTAAATCTTCCCTGGTGGAGCTTGAGGCCATTCCCTCTTGTCCTGCCCCCTGTCACCTGGGAGAAGAGGCCAGCCCCTTCCTCTCTACAACCTCCTTTCAGGAGGTTTTCAGTTGTAGAGAGCAATGAGGTCTCCTCTCAGCCTCCTCCTATTGTGCTCTGACTTCTTCCCAAGCATGACTTTTTTAAATATATCTTGAACGTAGAGTTCCTCCACACTCACTTGGCTTAGAAAGAAAAAGAGATGCAAAAATCTTACTTTACAAAATTATTACTGAAGTGCTATTGTCAGCAAACCATCCCAGATCTCTATGATTGAGCAAAACCACAAAATTAGCTGTATGATTTTCAACCATTTCTTAGGTAGTATGGAAAGAGATACACTTAAATTTATTTGTCTAGCAAATGTTTAGATTCTGATGAAACAAAAAAACATTCAAAAGACTAACAGCTGATTTTAGCACATTTCCCACCTCTATCCCTACTGTTTAAGTCTAAACAAAGCCTTAGTTGTAGTGGTTTTTATTTGAAGGCCATTTCAATATTCTTTTGAAAAGTTCAGCCACACAATGTGGCAGGCTTTTTTTTTCCAAGAATAATAGTAAATCAATCAAATTGGGCAGTTCAATATCTGAATGCTACTATTAACTGCTGTCATTTCCTGATGCTCTAGTTTACAACTGGTGCACCTCAAGAACAGTCTAACCTACATGCGGCAGATTGTGCTCTCTGTTTCTTGTCAAGGCCATCAAATGACCTAACTCCAGAGAGCGCATCAAATATTTTTTACCACTGAACTGGTCTTCAGATGTCTAGTCTGAAATCTGAGCCTGCTATGATTCCTATTATTATTAACATTTGCTGTGAAAAGCAAAAAAGGTTGTGAAATTAGGAACATTTTGTGTGAAGGGCAGCAAACTAAATCAGTAAAATAAAATCTTGTAATTATAAAGTCCTTCTGATAATATGTATATAAAATGGACATTTGCAATGTACTTGTGAGAGTCCCTCCTGGAAGACAGATGGCTTCTTTAATGACTTTTTCATTCTGGTAGGAACTCAAATAATCTGAGGTCCAAGACAGAGTAGATATGACCTCTTGTTTCTCTACTGAGTCTTGACCCAGGACTCCCTGTGTGACCCTGCTCTACTCACTTTGACCATGTTCAACGTGGGACTATGCTTTGCCTCCAAGGTTGTTTAGATGCAGGATGAGCTGTTTGCACAGTACAGATCCAGAGATGCTGAAATCAGAGCTAGCACTTTGAACTGTTGCTGCAATGGCAAGCATAATTTCAGAAAGGGAGAGGTATTAACCTCCACAAGTGAAAATAATCATAGTAAAAGGCAAAAAAATAATGACCAGTGGAATATAGTTATATAATTTTTAAATTCTGCAGTAAGAGCTCTTCTGAGTCTCAGCCCCATGCCATTTTCTATGAGCCTTTCTGCTTTTCTCCCACTAATGAGTACTTTATTCTTCACACTGAAAGACTATTTTCCTGTCATTCAGATCATTATTCTTTACTTGGGATCTTTAAATATTTCATTATATCTTCCCTGATTATTAGAGACAAATAGAAAATAATAATTAGCAGCCTAAAAAAAATAAATCCTGGATTTAATCTAACCTGCTTAATTACAATGTCTTCTGATCAGTTATAGATACAAAATGGAACATCATGGAACCAAATAAAGGTCTTAATTGCTAGAAATATCTCAATGCTGTCAGTGGTAAAGGAGAGAGAGAAACGAATTCTCTAGTACTGTGAAATTCCAAAATACTAAAACAAACAAATTTTCTTATTAGACAATGTTAATGTGTCTAACTTATCTTTGGAAGGTGATATGAGGTGAAAAAGCTTTATTCTACAGGTATGCTACCTTTTCATTTAAGACAAAGTGTTCATTCCTTATGGAAATTACATTTATAAATATAGACAAACCCATTTCTCATAGGAAAGCAAACAGCAACACAGATTTTCATTTGCTTGAACTTCCAAGTACCCTGTTTCTTTGAAAACACAAACACCGAGGCATCAATCAATTCTTGTCATAGCAATTAATTCAGGAGACAGATGCAGCCTAGAAGTTGTTGGAAAACAGTCTGGGCATGACGGTATAAATCTGTGATCTCTGCCACATTATTGTATCTGTTTTTCTTTGAAGGAAGGACATAGGTACAGCTGTGCTCAGAGGTCAACAGTCCAACCCTACTGTGACCCTCTTGATCCAGGTCCTTCCCCCAACCACAATTCAGCTGTACTGCTAGCTCCCATCACAGACACCTGTCTCTCATTCAAAGCCTTTGACACAGTTTCTCACAGCATTCTGCTACGGAAACTGTCAGTCTCTGGACTGGACAGGTGCACACTCTCCTGGACAGAAAACTGGTTGGATGGCTGGGCCCAGAGAGTGGTGGTAAATGGTGTTAACTCCAGCTAGAGGCCAGTTACAAGTGGGGTTCCCCAGGGCTCAGTGCTGGGTCCAGCCCGGTTCAATGTCTTCATCAATGACCTGGATGAAGACATTGAGGGTACCCTTAGCAAGTTTGCAGATGACACTAAGCTGGCTGGAAGTGTGGATCTGCTGGAGAGTAGGGAGGCTCTGCAAAGGGATCTGAACAGGCTGGACCGCTGGGCTGAGTCCAGTGGGATGAGGTTTAACATGGCCAAATGCCGGGTCCTGCATGTGGGGCACAATAACCTTATGCAGAGCTACTGTCTGTCTAGAAAGCTGCCTGAAGGAGAAGGACCTGGAAGTGTTGGTTGACAGCCAACTGAACATGAGCCAGCAGTGTGCCCAGGTGGCCAAGAAGGCCAATGGTATCCTGGTTTGGATCAGAAACAGCGTGACCAGCAGGTCTGGGGAGGTTATTCTCCCCCTGTACTCAGCACTGGTGATACCACTCCTTGAATACTGTGTGCAGTTCTGGGCGACCCACCACAAGAAGGATGTTAAGGTTCTGGAGCAATTTCAGAGAAGAGCAATGAAGCTGGTGAAGGGACTGGAGAACAGCCCGTATGAGGAATGGTTGAGAGAGCTGGGGTTGTTTAGCCTGGAGAAGAGGAGGCTGAGAGGAGACCTCATTGCTCTCTACAACTGAAAACCTCCTGAAAGGAAGTTGTAGAGAGGAGGGGGCTGGCCTCTTCTCCCAGGTGACAGGGGACAGGACAAGAGGGAATGGCCTCAAGCTCCCCCAAGGAAGATTTAGGCTAGACATTAGGAGGAAGTTTTTCACACAGAGGCTCATTGGGCATTGGAACAGGCTGCCCAGGGAGGTGGTTGATTCACCTTTCCTGGAGGTGTTTAAGGCACGGGTGGACAAAGTCCTGAGGGACATGGTTTAGTGTTTGATAGGAATGGTTGGACTCGATGATCCAGTGGTTCTCTTCCAACCTGGTGATTCTATGATTCTATAAAAGGGAGAGTCCAATTAAAGCTCCCCTGATAAGGGGCATCAGCACCTGAACAAATCTCTATTGTGTCTAGGTTTAAAGTACATCAAAACAAAAGCCTTAAACCTACTAACCTGATTCAGGCACAGTAAAGACCCAGAGTGCCCTTGTCTTTTTCCAGAACACTCTTCTTTCTGTACTTGGTGTCCTCACCTATGCAACAGTCTTGGGTGTCAGCTGAGGTAAGTTGACGTTCCACTCCCAAATGCTCTTTAGCTGGACCTTCTTTAGTGCACTTTTCCGTGCTAGCTCAACAGATATTA
Organism: Coccyzus lansbergi; assembly: GCA_033558105.1. Lineage (NCBI taxonomy): Eukaryota > Metazoa > Chordata > Aves > Cuculiformes > Coccyzidae > Coccyzus > Coccyzus lansbergi. The sequence goes on from JAUMJK010000468.1 coordinate 1,313,955, forward strand.
TCAAAAGTGTCATATAGTCAACAGCTCTCACTTCCAAACTTGCTAGGCAGCAAATGCCTTGAATGAACCTTGAATTTAAACTCCCGTCTTGGAAAAAGTTGGTAAGTAGTAAGTCATCAAAGGTTAATTAAAAGGAAGACAGAAGTCTCAGCCGTGGAGTAAGGGAAGAAATAAGCACCTTCAGAGAGGCTAAGTATTAACACACACATCTCCTCCCTCTTCTGGTTCACAGGTCAAGCACAGAACACTTGAAAGAGGCAGGGAAAAGAAGCTGCTCAACTGTAAGTAGTTAAGAAAGACAAGGCTTTGGTGATGCAGTCATTTAAATTTTCTACATTTGGAACTGCTCACACCCTAGCCCAGTCCCATCCCCTGCAAATTACTCCAGCAGCTAGTTCCATTTAAGCAGGAGGTGAGAACTATCTTATAACAATCTGTATTAGACCTTTACAATAATCTGGCTCAGCCACAATGAGGAGAGTTCAAGGAGTGAGTAGAGAGTAGGGATATCAGCTACGACTGGAACTGCAGAGAATAAATTTCAGGTAAGAAATTTCCTTCTTTCTGCAGGTGAAAGCCTTAGATTCTTCATTTTTACTGAGAAGAAATCTTACAGGATGTCGCTGTAAGAAATATCTGACATAGGTGGACATCATTAAAAAAAAAGAGAGAGAGATAGACATTGCTAGGAATCCTAATGACTGAGTCTTGCCTGTGCCTTACAGAGGACTGATGCCCACTTCTGCGGAGTCGCCCTCTTCCATACACACTTGGCATTCAGCCCTTTTCTCTTGAGAATTCTCAGCTCTGTCAGCTTGTGTGGTCTACAACTTTCATGGTTTCTCATCTGCACTTCCCAGTAGTGCTTTCCACTCTCTTTCTTTAGTGTATGCCAGCTCAGTTGTCAGGCCATTGAAACATATTCCTCAAGAGTAAAAATTCGTTGCACGCTCTGTTTCCAGGCAAGAGAGCAAGAAACTGGTGGAGAGCAAGAGTTGTCTTGCAGGGCTTATGAGTGGATTTAACATGAGCCATTACGTCTAAGCTCCTTGAAAAGCAAGCAAAAGAAAAAAAAGTCCATGTAGGCTGTTATATTGCTATATACCCTGTCCATGTAGACATCTGAAGCATGTTTACCTAGATATGTGTTCTGGTCATGCTTTATGTGCCAGTTTGTCGAGAATTCTCACGTTTTGCTATCTTGAGACTAAGATAACTTTAAATGATACAGAACTTTAAGAAATAAATTTTAGTATGCTTAATTGCTATCGGACTTCTTTTAAATTCAAATTGAGAATGCAGTTTGTTTTCAGAGAGGGTAAAGAAAAATAGAAAGTAGTTCTGTATGCAGGCTGACAACGATAATGATGTAACACTCAACATCAAATCAGGATAATTGTCTTGCATGGCAAATGTTGCCAGTGAGATACTAGAGGATTCTGAACAACCAGACTTCGTGAAACCAAGTTGGGCAGATAGTTGACTCTATTTGTATCTGTTTCTGCTTTCATTACTTTTCTTTTCACAAAGCATATCTTGCTTCTTCTAAAATGTCTTCTTAGGAAAAGGAGAGAGGAAGAAAGGCATAATTTCCTTCTAACCTGAAATCTAAGCCAAATACATTCATTCCGAATACCAGCTGGTGTTGATGCCAGACCTCACTAGGCTAGCAGAGACTGCTTCTGCAGAGAGAAGAGTGTCCACATACTAGTGCACTCAGAACTGATCAGATGGCAGCAAACAAAATTGGTTTTCCAGGTAGCTAAGTGGACGTGGCTTCAGCAGAAAGTAGGTTTCCGAGTCAGGGAAACCCAATGCTTCCGCTGTAGTCAAATTCAGACCAACTACACCACCTTTCTGTTTCGACTGGTAGTGCAGTAGCAGTTGGTTCCAAGAAGAAGGCGGCTTGTCTGGGTTCAGTATTAACATCCTCACTGCACTGAGGTACTGGGATTCCTAATCTTCCAGCAACTCAGTGAGTCGGCTCACAACTGGAACAGTTGCAAAGTAAAAGTAAAATGGCTTCATCTGTCTTTGTTTTGGGACACTACAGCTCTGTCATGAACTGCAGTGAGAGCCTCTGTAAGGGAAAAAAGTAGATCAATGGTGCAGGATAGGTTTGTTTAGTGTTTTGAAATGTCACATTCTGTCAGTATTGGTGTCCACTTGATAAGAAATCAAAGGTGTTGCCCATGGGTTTAGCATTTGGAAAGTGAGTGCTGAGCAAGATTACTCTGCCATGACTCAACCATCCTGTTGTAAATTTAAATAAGAAACTCAATTAACAGATACTGTTTTTAATGGAAAACCAGATTTAGTATGTTTGTTCTTTCCTTCCAATAGCAAAAGCAACTGTCACGCTTACTGCCTGCAGCTGACACTTCAGATTACAGAATCACAGAACAACAAGGTTGGAAGGGACCCATCGGATCTTCTAGTCCAACCATTCCTATCTAACACTAAACCAGGTCCCTCAACACCTCATCCACCCGTGTCTTAAACACCTCCAGGGAAGGTGAATCAACCACCTCCCTGGGCAGCCTGTTCCAATGCCCAATAACCCTCTGCGTGAAAAACCTCCTCCTAATCTCCAGCCTAAACCTACCCTGGCGGAGCTTGAGGCCATTCCCTCTTGTCCTGTTCCCTGGCACTTGGGAGAAGAGGCCAACTCCCTCCTCTCTACAGCCTCCTTTCAGGTACTTGTAGAGAGCAATGAGGTCTCCTCTCAGCCTCCTCTTCTCCAGGCTAAACGACCCCAGCTCTCTCAGCCGCTCCTCATAGGGTCTGTTCTCCAGCCCCTTCACCAGCCTCGTTGCTCTTCTCTGGACTTGCTCCAGACCCTCAACATCCTTCTTGTGGTAAGGGGCCCAGAACTGGACACAATATTCAAGGAGCGGCCTCACCAGTGCTGAATACAGAGGGAGAATCACCTCCCTGGACCTGCTGGTCACACCGTTTCTGATCCAAACCAGGATACCATTGGCCTTCTTGGCCACCTGGGCACACTGCTGGCTCATGTTCAGTCGGCTGTCGACCAACACCCCCAGGTCCCTCTCCTCCTGGCAGTTTTCCAACCAGGCTTCTCCCAGTCTGTACTTCTGCATAGGGTTGTTGTGCCCCAAGTGCAGGACCCGGCATTTGGCCGTGTTAAACCTCATGCCGTTGGACATTGCCCAGTGGTCCAGCCTGTCCAGGTCCCCCTGCAAAGCCTCCCTACCCTCCAGCAGATCAACACTTGCACACAGCTTTGTGTCATCTGCAAACTTGCTAAGGGTACCCTCAATGCCCTCATCCAGGTCATTGATGAAGACATTGAACAGGACTGGACCCAGCACTGAGCCCTGGGGAACACCACTTGTCACTGGCCTCCAGCTGGACTTAACACCATTTACCACCACTCTCTGGGCCCGGCCATCCAGCCAGTTTCCTACCCAGGAGAGTGTGCGTCTGTCCAGGCCAGAGGCTGACAGTTTCCGTAGCAGAATGCTGTGAGAAACTGTGTCAAAGGCTTTACTGAAGTCCAGAAAGACCACATCCACAGCCTTTCCTTCATCCAGCAGCCGAGTCACTTTGTCATAGAAGGCGATCAGGTTGGTTTGACAGGACCTGCCTCTGGTAAACCCATGTTGACTGGGCCTGATCACCCGGTTCTCTTGTAAGTGCTTCATGATAGCACTCAAGATCACCTGTTTCATGACTTTCCCTGGCACTGAGGTCAGACTGACTGGCCTGTAGTTCCCGGGATCCTCCCTGCTACCCTTCTTGTAAATGGGAACTACATCAGCCAGTCTCCAGTCCAGAGGTACCTCCCCAGTCTTCCAGGACTGCTGGAAGATGATGGAAAGGGTTTTGGCCAATACATCCGCCAGCTCCCTCAAAACCCTAGGATGTATCCCATCTGGCCCCATGGACTTGTGGGTGTCCAGTTGGCCAAGCAGGGCTCTGACCTCCTCCTCATGGACTATGGGAGCCTCGTATTGCTCCTCTGTTTCCCGGATGTCTACACAGAGGGAACAGCTTTCTTTACAATTAAAGACTGAGGCAAAGAAGGCATTAAGAAGGCATTTTTGATAGGAACGGTTGGACTAGAAGATCCGATGGGTCCCTTCCAACCTGGTTGTTCTATGATTCTATGATTCTAAGTACCTCAGACTTCTCCTCGTCCCCTGTCACTGCTGTTCCCTCTGAGTCCAAAAGGGACTGTATGGTCTCCCTTGTCCTCCTTTTACTGTTAATATACTTATAAAAAGATTTTTTATTGTCTTTTGCTGACTTAGCTAATCTGATCTCTAGCTCAGCCTTAACCCCTCTGATTTTTTCCCTACATAGCCTACCTTCCCTCCTGTAGTCCCTCCAAGAGGCATGTCCCCCCTTCCAGAGCTTATAAATCTTCCTTTTTTTTCTAATTTGACTCAAGATTTCCCTACTTAACCAAGCTGGTTTTTTCCCCTGCCGGCCTTTTTTCCAGAACACGGGGATGGCTTTCTCCTGAGCTGCCAGGATCTCCTTTTTGAAGAACTCCCAGCCCTCTTGGGCTCCCTTGCCCTCAAGTGCTGTCTCCCAGGAGGCTTTGCCAACCAGCCTTCTAAACAGTTCAAAGTCTGCCCTCTGAAAATTTAGTGCAACCGTCCTGCTTAGCACCCTCTTCACTTCACCTAGGACAGAAAACCCTATCATCTCATGATCACTAAGACCTAGGCGACCCCCTACTTTCACATCCCCCACAAGCCCCTCTCTGTTGACAAACAGCAAGTCCAGGAGGGCACCTTCCTTCGTAGGTTCGTTGACCAGCTATGCAAGGAAGTTGTCTTCCACCCACTCCAGGAACCTCCTACACTGCTTCCTTTCTGCTGTGTTGTACTTCCAGCAGATATCAGGGAGATTGAAGTCTCCCACAAGGACAAGAGGCACTGACTTGGAGATTGACCCCAGCTGTTTAAAGAAGAGCTCATCAGCTGCTTCTCCTTGGCTGGGTGGCCTGTAACAGACTCCCATCACAAAGTCTCCCGTGTTATGGGCTCCCTTGATCTTAACCCACAGGCACTCAATCTCCTCATCGCCACAGTCCATCTCGGAGGTGTTCAAGTCCTCCCTTACAAAGAGGGCTACTCCACCCCCTCTCCTACCCTTTCTATCCCTCCTGAAGAGTTTATACCCCACCATACCCGAACTCCAGTTATAAGAGTCATGGAGATTAATGGAGAACAATTTCAGCCCCTCATCTATAATTACTTTACTATAGCTTTTAGGTTATTTTTTTTTCTTTCAATAGGCTGCTGAATATTTACCACTAAAGCTGCTTACCCATTTGGGCATCTTTCCTGCTTGTGGGTCATGATGATGAAACTGCAGAACCAGCACTGTTACCACAACAGAGAGGCCAACGATTACCATGATGCTAGCAAAATACTGAGCTGCAAGCAAAAGGAGGACTTGGTTAAGAAAGGAAAAAAACATCCAAACATCTTCCTTTCTGGTCTTCCATGCTGGAGCATTTGAGGCCTTTGAGGGTTTTAGTGCATCTACCCAGCTTCCTTCTCTCCAATGATGGAAGGGTTAGAACCAGTGAAATATGTTAAATGCTTGGGTTTTGTTCTGAGAGAGAAATGGAGGGCCCCTTGCTAAGGACCTGTTCGCTGCCTGTGGCTAGTTCATCAGGGAGCTCAACTGATATGACCCACTGAACAGCAGCACTGTCAGCCCTGGGCCACCCTATAGTACCAGCAGAGGTGTTGGAGGGAAATGCTGTCCTTGTAATGTCACTGGGCTTTCTCAGGAAACGGTTTTCTCACCACTGCTCACAATAACACTTTCAGCATTGTCCTCAGACCTCAAGACTATTTGTTTTGGTTCCCATGAAAGCATGCTGCACCACTGCTAAGTGCTAAATTTAAGCCTGTTATGCAGGAAAGAAACCAAGAACTGGAATTCCAGAACTGAGACAAGAAATCATTTGTCCTAAATTGCAGTACAGATTCCTCGTGCCAGGAGTGAGGTTGATGCACTCAGGATTGTAAAGAGAAATGACCCCCAGGGCTAATAACATTCAAAGTCTGCGGTGGCAAAATACCAGGGAGCATTAGCATTGGCTGACACAATGGGTGATACGGGAGAGCTTATGACACTGCCTGAGACTATAGCCTCCTTCCACGTCTAGCCCTCCCTCCTCTAGTTTGTAGGAAAAGTAAGGAAAAATATCAATACAGGCTCCAAGGCAAAATTTGTTCTGCCTCTATTTCTAAATGCTACTTTCCCACTGCCTCAGCAATAAAAAAATTGTTCATAGTAGTAGAGTTGTCAGGTCTTCCTGAAATGAATGCTACAACTGTTTCAAGAGGTGGGCATGGCTTTCATTGGTAAGATGAATTATGCAGCTGGATTAGAAGAACAGGCCTGAAGGTGAGGTGAATTGATGGGTCTCTGTTGCACTTACTCTAGAAAGTAAAGAGTCAAACAGCCAGGCAAAAGCAGAGCAAACCAGGAACTCAGATTTCAAAGACACTGGATGATCTGATTCCAATATGACCCAGAAACAGAAACACAGAAGTGTTAATATCACTGGTTTAATTACTTCTATAAGTCATCAATTAAATTTCACAAATTCCACACATTTTGATAGTACTAGCCTTCAAAGGCCTGCAAATGGTCTTGGCTAGAATTTTTCATGGATCCTTAGAAAGTTAGTTAATTTGTTGAACTTGGGAACACCTTGGTATTACCTGACTCAAAACCCAGTCGATGATTAGCAGGTTTTTTTGCTGTGAACCTAGAAACAGAGTTCAAGGAACTGCAGCAGTGACCTGCTAGTAAACAAAGAAAACAATCATTCAGGAGCAGACTGGGAGCTTTAGGGGACCTATGGACCCATGAAGAATTTTATGTTTTTGACTGTTGATATGCAAAGAAGATGGCTGGGTCTGCATCATCTGTATATTGGCAAGGGGGTTTCTGTTCAAGTAGAGTGAAGGTTTTATTTGGAAAGTAAGGATAAAGGGCACAGGGTTTGGCACTTCAGACATGTTATACATGCCAGGCAATAAAGTGTCACTAGATATTTATGACATGAAAAGCGACAGATAGACATACAGCCCAGGTAGGAGAAGATGCTCTATTCATTTGGCGGAGGGGTGGGGAGAGAATACCCCAAAGATTTGGAGCAGCTTAATCCTACTCTGGGGCTGGATTTTGCCAGCCCTCAAGAACCAGCAGTGAAAGGGGAGGGAGGAATTAGCAGAAGAGGTGAATCTGCTCCTTACTAAGACCCAGGGTTTAACAGCCTCTTCTTAAAAACAAAACATCTGGTGCTGGAAGCAGCTGTGAGAAGGAAAAGTGGGGTCAACTATGAACTTTTCAGTGCCATATGGCCCCAAATATTTCCCCCTCTGGAGGCTATGTTACTGGCAGGGAGAAAGAATGATCAGGAAGCAGTGCTGTTCATGCTCATAACTGTGTTGTTCTCAGTTTTTCCAGAGCAATGGCTTTTGGCCACATCTGACTTTAACATGTGCTGTGGATTGGTCTTTCTGAAAAACGGACTCGTTTTGTTTACAAGAAAACATTGTATAAGGACCTTAATCTTTTTAAGCCAATCAGTCCAAACTGGCAGCTTATGCTGAGATATCAACGTTTGAAGACATATCTACAGCAAGATGTATGAGATTCTGGTTGCTGCTTTCTTAGGTACCAATGGATGTGGGTAGGCATAACCAACAACTGTGTAATCCTAAACAAAGTCCCAAAGAGGAAGAGTTACAGTTTAGAATCATTCAGAACTTTTTCCCTAGCAACTTTTAAATGTCATTTCCTAGTCTTAATTAAAAGACTACTTTCAAATGGAAAATACATTTTAATGGAACAATTCAGTGACATGGAGACTGTAAACAGGGAGGCACAGTGATCTTTAAAAAAAGAAATTCAAGCTTATGCCTGCTTCCTAAGGAAAGAACTCATCATTTCTTCAGAGGTGATCAAAAAGAACATTAGCAAAAATGGATCTGTTAATCCAGTGCTATTTACATGGATCATATTGCCTGTATAGGAGTAAAAAAAGCCCTTCCAATTTAGATCTAAATGTCTCAAATGTAATTCTCAGATTAACTACCTAACTGTTTCGTTTCAATGGGCAGGACCTGAGTTTGTACAAAATTGAAGTAACAGTGTTTATTTTAATTCTGTTTTGGTCATTGAACCAGTAAAGGGACACAGTGGGCCATAGGATACCCTTGCTTACATAATGCACTAGACTGGGTGCAATCAGGTTATGTGGCAGGGGCAGGAAGGTGCATGAAACCCCCATGAAATTACTAGCATTTATAGTCTGAGACCAAACTGTGCATGATTGCATAGATTTTTAGAAGCAGAAAGAATTATATGCTTGAGCTGTAACATACAGTCTTTGTGATTTTACCCAGTGATCAGTGCACTCAGACCCGTAATTCCAGTTGTGTAACACATCTGGACTTCTCTGCATTAATTTATATCCTTTTCTCTAGTAATGAACTCCAGCTGTCTAATTAAGTAGACTCTCAATAAAAGTATTTTTAAAGAGAGAAATTAAATATAAGTCAAATCACAAGTGCAGCCAGACACATTTCCCATGAGGCACGATTAAGCTACACTAGGAAAGGTAAGTTTAGGACACAGCTGCTGTTGTGTGGTCATGGCCTGAAATTCTTTTAGGATCTGACCTCTAGAGATTTTAAGTGCCAGGAGGGACCTCCAGGATCCTTTAGAGAAACAAGCCTTGTCTACTTGTGTTGGATTCTGGCCAAACTGTTGTAGAAATCAGGAGACTTTAGCACTCTTGATCCAAATGGCTGAGCTGATTTCTGATGCTCATGGGTACATGTGGGTGGTTAATTTTTTAAACAGAGACAGAGGAATCTTCACTCTGGTTTCCAGGCTTCTCCTTTCTTTAATATTGCAGTGACTTTGGAGAAGGGCAGGATTCAAATTTGAATGATTGTGGTACCTTGTTTCACACGTATGCACACTGCTGAAAACTGGTTTTTGGAAACATCTTTTTCCCCAAAAAAAGGAAGCTCTGCTCTAGAAGAACAGGAGCAGACATGCTGATAGGCAAGGAGTGGCTAGTTACTGATGTGGATGAAAGCCTCCAAGAGAGCTGAATGGGAGCAGGGGACAAATATAATGATCAGACTGTCTAACTGGAATATTTCCTGGCACAGAAAGGGGCTATTGATTTCTAGATCAAGCTTCATCACTTGCTCTTTACCAAAAAGAAGTTGGTTTGTTTCTAATGTTTATTTATCCAGCAGTCAGTGGGCTACATAGAAATGGGAGTCCATTATGTGGAGAAGTTGCATAGGTGGAATAGAAGAGTTTCTACACTGGCAGCTTTACAGACAGACATACAGACATACAAACATACAGACAGAGGGCATATCAAGGAAGCAGGCATCCACTTTGCAGAAATGTAGAAAGAAAGCAAGTACCTTGCCTCATCTGTTCCCCTGTGATTATTTACGCCAAGAGATGCTTCATTTATTGTAAATATAAGTTGTGGTCAAGGGACAATGGCCTCAATTAAGAACTGGTATATGCTTTCCACATTTCTTTGCAAATATAGCAGACTTCAGAAGCTAGTTCTTTTCTTGGTATCATGTTAGACTATCTTTCCTTTGCTCCCTCAACAAAGTTACTTCCAACAGCAGCTGTGAGAATTTCCTGTGTTATTACAGTTAAGTAGTTAAAGTTGTGGTCTGAAGGTGGAGAAAAGAAGTACAACATTTTAGGCACTAGTGTTTTTGTACTAGCACAAGCTGCCAGTACTCCTCTAGATTCAAGTAGTCCCTAGGTAAATTGGGGAGCAAGTCCTTGGGCAAAGTTCTGAGACATTTGAGAAAGTAGGGACTAAACAAACCTGTGTTTGTCAAAGATAAGTCATGACTGATCAATGTGATTTCCTTCTCTTATAAAACCACGATACTTGCAGACAAGGATGCAATAGATGTCCTTTTTATCAATTTCTGCAAAGCTTTAGACACAGTTTCCACTTTCTGAGGTCCTTTCCAACTGGAACTGTCTTATGATCCTGTGAAATAAGAACTGAATTGCACCTGGATGGTTGACCTCAGCATGTCAAGGTTCATTTTGCTTTTGGCCTGTGGCAGGGAAAGCATCAAATGACATCAGCCACAGGACTGTTTTAGACATCTCTCACCTGGATACCTGAAGTCAGTCTCCAGGGTATAGTAAAGCATCCATGTGCAAGGATTATTCTTTTACAGTTTCTCACAATACAAAATTTGTCTAATGAACAGATGAAAGAAACAGACTGTGTTTGACCTACATAACAACATTGAGATATACGTTTCTAATACATTAGGTACACTCTAATTATTTTGGCATTAGGAAATACTTTGCAAGAATATATGCTGGTAATGTGGCATATTCATGAGAAGTTCTGTTGTCATCTCCTTGACTCTGTGATCCAAAAAGAGTGAAAAGATGTCCCAAGTCCTAATAGCTGAACCATTTCACCTGGAGAAGTGGGACTTGATGCAACAGGGTTTCACAACACCTCTCCCTCTCCAGGTATGGAATGTTCACATAGCTATGCTGTGATAAGTAGAAATTAATTTGTTCTTACAGCATCACAAGCAGTAATAATACATAAATATTCATAGTTTTTCTTGGTACATATCTTACCTCCTGTGACAGAGGAGGTAAGAAAATGGTCTGGTTAAAGCTAGTGGACTGTGTATAGGCAAGTGCATTCTTTTACTAATTCCAAACAGTATTACACAAAGCAAAATTATGCAAAGTCTGGTCCAAGATGCCTTGTGTCTCTTCCCTGCACACAAAGTTTCTCTTAAAATTTTATTTGCCCTGTGGTGTCTTAGGTATAAAGAGGTTTTGTCATATTTTTGAAAGCTCCTGTGTGACTCAGACTCAAAAATCCTCCTGACTTTCCGTAAGAAAAGTCTGACCTGTCAATCTGACCTCTGTTAGGGAAGGCTGAAGAGCAGACCATCTTGAGGGCCATCATGTTGCACACAAAGGATAACAGGAGATCAGGCCCAGTTAGCATGAGTTTAGGAAAGGCACATCCTGCTTGACTAACCTGATCCCCTTCTATGAAATGGGACACACTTAGCGGATGAGAGAAAGTCTGTGGATGTTGTCTACCTAGGCTTTAGTAAAGCCTTTGACACCATTTCCTACAGCATTCTTCTGAAGAAAGTGGCTGCTCAAGGCTTGCACAGGTGTACTAAATGCTGGGTAAAAAATTGACTGGATGGGTGGTCTGAAAGCGCTATGAGCAATGTGGATAAATACAGTCGGAGACTGGCCACAAGTGGTGTTCCCCAGGGCTCAGTATTGGGGCTAGTTCTCTTTAATACAATTTTCAGTTATGTGGATGAGGGGATCAAGTGGTCCTTCTGCAACTCCCTAAGTTTGCAGATGATCCTGAGTTGTGCAAGAGTGTAGATCTGCTTGAGGGTAGAAAGGCACTACAGAGGGATCAGGACAGGCTGGATTAGCAGGTCAAGGCCAGTTGTATGAGGTTCAACAAGGCTGTCAGGTCCTGCACTTGAGTCACAGCAACCCTATGCAACACCACAGGCTTGGGGGAAGAAAGCTGGAAATCTGCCTGGTGGCAAAAGACCTGGGAGTATTATTTGACATCCTGCTGAATCTGAGCCAGTAGTGTGCCCAGGTATCAGTAACAATGTGGCCAGCAGGACCAGGGAAGTCATCTTTTCCCCTGTGGTAAGGCCATACCTTGAATACTGTGTTCCGATTTTGGCCTCTCACTACAAGAAGGAAACAGAGGAGTGTGAAGAGGAGAACAATGAAGCTGGTGAAGGGGATGGACAACCAGGATGAGGGAACCATCTGAAGAAAAGGAAGCTGAGGGGAGACTTTATCACTGTCTACAACTACCTGAAAGGAGATTGTAGTGAGGTAGGTGTTGGTCTCTTCTCCCAGCTTTTGATTGGATGCAAGGAAATGGCCTCAAATTGTGCCGGGGAGGTTCAGATTATGTATCAAGAAAAATTTCTTCGCCAAAAATGTTATCAGGCATTGGAAGAGACTACCTAAGGAAGTATTTGAGGTGTTTAAAAGACATGTAGATCTGCTTAAAAACATAGTTTAGAGGTGACCTCATCAGTGCTGGATGTATGGCTGGATTTTGTGATCTTAGAGGACTTTTCCAACCTAAACAATACAATGATTTTATGATATCCAGTTTGGAAAAATTCAGAAACTGTTGCCTATGAGCATTCTTGCACTTAATATGTCCCTCCTCACAGTTAAATCTGAGTTTTTAAGCCTTGAAGTGAGATGACTGTCTAACTACTCATTTGTCCTATTCATGATATAACTTATGTGAGGCTTTAATTATGTAATGATGAGGTACATCTTCTATCTGCACGCAGACATACTATTGGATATTTTGTTTGTTTGTTTTGTACTGTCTGGAATGTGTACTTCACTCATCATTTATACACAAAGACAGACCTTTTCTCAAGAGATCATAATTAAACAGGTTCTGAGCTTTTCTGTGGTGTTCATACTTTACTTTGTAAATTAGAAAAAATTGGTTTTCTCTACCCTACTATGACATGAGGGAATAATGCTTTCTCCAGTTCACAGTTGAGAAACTGAGGCCTCATGAAATTGAGGCAAAGGGATGGACCTGTGAAAACAGAGGAAATAACAATGTATGTCTGGCCCATGTTCCCAAGATGATAATCTGTCTCACAGTTTTCAGTACATGTTAAAAATACTCCAGCGATATATTTGAACTTTGACTCTAGTACCCTTGCACACGACTTCATTCTAAGAACTGTTGAAGAGACTTTATGAAACAGCCTCAGTGAATCCAGAGCCATGGCTGAGTACTATTCCTATGGTGTTGGCTTTGTGCTTTGCCTACCTAGACCTCCACATTATGTATTGATTTTTGTGTCCTTTCAGTCCTTACTGCAACCAGCTTATCTGATATTTCCAGAGCCTTTCTCTATTATTCATATTGGCTGTTTACCTATATGTGAGCAGTAAAGCCCAGGAAGAGGTTTACTCCTGACATTTCTGAAATAGGCTTTGAGCAACTGTTAGGAGGCATTGTGCACAGAGCAGAGAGAATAAACTTACCTATTAGTGGGACCGAGTCAGAAGTTGCAGGCATGATCTCAGCAACAAGGAGCATGAATACAGTCAAGGAAAGCAGAACAGTAATACCTACAGGGTATGAACATGGAAGGGAAGGATGAGGAACATAACTACATCTGATTCTCTGATGTCTTTGATATTACATCCTCATCTAGAGCTATGCCATACACATGACATCATTTTTGTCAGTGCAGACAAGAACTTCCATGAAGTAATAGCATTGTTGTATGTAACTTTATCTGCTATCTTTTCACCTCTCTCAATTACAGCCAAACCCTTCGTCCTCGAAAAGCAATGGAGAAATCTTTCCTGCGGAGTGGAAACCTGATAACTGGTACACTACACTAATTTTCCAAAACATTTTGCAAGCCCAAGTGGTTATTAAGGGCAAGGAGAGATCTGCACAGATGTAAGCCTAGTTTTTGACTATTATATACTATATAACACCCTACAAAAAGATGCAACCTATTTTAAAAATAGTTCTCATTTTTTTCTATTTGTAGAGACCATTGCTAAACCTAGCATCTCTGGTCCTGAAAAATCATAAGGTCAATGCATGAACTTTTATCTCTTATTTTCATTGTCTATAACGTACTTCACCTGAAATAATTCTTTTCCTTATCGCCATCTTATCTTTCACAGACAGCTACTGTATTCCCTGTAACCTATATTTTACTTCTTGTAAGGCTAGCTGCTCAGATCTCTGATTGTTTGTTGTAGTCACGCTGAGGGCACTTCATGGGATTTAACAGTCCCTGTCCTGATTGGAATTGTGCATTTAATTCTAACAATCTTGTTGGCCCATTCCTCTGTATTTCCAGCTCCTTCCTCTCTTCTCTTGGAAGCATCCCTCTTATCTTTATAAATACACACAGGAGTAAATCTCATTTAGCCCTTCCTTGGGTGCTACTGCTTTGCATTCATGGACACTCATGTCTTGGTGTTTTGGTAGCTGAACTTGGAAGGTGAAAATCCAATTCCCAGTTGCTGCTGCTCACAACCTTTCATTCTCTAGATAGTATGTCCTATCTGAAAAACAGAATTAATCAGCTTTGAAATGCATTGAGATACACTAAAGACCAGAACAACAGGGATGAAAGAGTACTATCACGACTGCCTGTGCCAGCAACAAGATCGACTTTATCACAGAGTAAAATCCAAAATATTGTAGAAAAGTTTAACACAGGATTTGTGAATGCCATATAGAAATCTAGTTTCTGCAACCAAATCAATGTTTCTATTGATCCTCCAGGGAAATCTTTATTCATCAACCACCACGAAGTAATTACCATTGTTAAGAAGTGCTTACAAAAAAATTAATTCATTAGCACTTACCTAAAGAAATCTTCTCCCCTGAATCAGCTGGTAAAAGGAAAACTAGCAGTGCCAAGCCAGATATGAGAACACATGGAATAAGCAGGTTCAAGCCATAGTAGAGGGTGCGTCGGCGCATGGTGATGGTGTATGTCACGTCTGGGTAGGGTTCTTTACAGCAATCATAGTACATCTCATTTCTCTTTCCTGGGACACCTACCAAGAGGGAGATCAGAGCAGTGAGGAAAGGTGTAGGACTCCCAGGGAATGCCCTGGAATGGGCCAAGAACTGTTGGTTTATGAGCCTGCGTATGGTACCTCTGTCACACATTGTGCTTTAAAGAGTGCTTCAAGGTTCCCTGTGGAAATTGAGGGAGAAAAGACACCCCAAAATCTGTTACCAGGCAAAAGAAATTTTCTAACACTTGTGGCTAATGGTGCACACATGGGTGAACAGGAGACAAAGGACAACTTTCAATATTGTTTGAAAGCTGAAGTACATTGCTACAGGTTTAAATGAGCCTGGACAGCCCTTAGTATGTCAATATCATGTATGTTAAGCAGTGTCTGAGGCAATAGTGCAGGATGTCTTCTAGGGCTTAGTCCATCTTATGAGTTTTCTAGGGTTTTTATCTTCTACGATATGAGTCATTAGAACTTGATTTAGACAAGAAAGCTTATCTGGGCCAGATTGAAATAGTTCTGAGCATCCCATCCTCCGCAAGGAAAGATTTGCAAGCAGTGGACAGATATTAACTCAGTAAAATGTGTGTTGTGCCTTCCTGCATCCAAGGAATAGGGACAAACACCCAATGTCATGTTCACTAGTCCATGCCACAGATTTTCTGTATGACAAGTGCCACCAATTCTTATTTTTCTGTCATTTTTGTGGACAAATTTGCTTTATTTTGTTACGAAAAACAAACAGGTCATAGTTTAATTTTTTTAAAAAGTGTCAAATTAAACTTAAAGTCTGTTGCATCTGAAGGTTGAGAGGCATTGTTCTCCCACATAGCTGTATTTCAGGGTTGGCAATGGTGATTTAGCTGCAGTAGACTGTCTGACATGCTGCACGGCAGAGACTGAGGTAGCATAGGAAATATCAGAATAGCAGGAAGAACTCCATACCTTGTATCATTTATGCCACCCTAGCTCTCTTTTTTGTTTCTGTGCATATTTTAGAAGAAGTGGCAATGTGGATGTTTACTTACTTTTGCTGTGTGAGCCAGATAAAGGCTTGTTTTGTTTACCCATGGCCAGAGTTGAATTCAGAAAAACCACAGTGTCTTAATCAGATAGGCAAAGATATTGTACAGGAATAACCACTATAAAGAAACACTGGAAAGTCAGATCTGCTCTGAAATGGACAGACTTTAGGAGGACATCCCTATAGACCTTCTCATGAAACTATATACCTATTATGTTTCTTATTGCATTATTTCTCAGATGCCCTATATGATAAAGGTACTGCTCACAGTCAGTGACAGTTATTTCCTTGTTCACATATGCAGACTAGAAGATGAAACATCCCTTCTGCAAGCTCTCATCAGGGTGATCTAAGATTTATGGATTTCCATTGCACTGCTTATAACTCTCTTCTAACTATATAAATCAGTTCAAAATAACTCACTAGGAGCTCACTCCAAATAAGTAGGTCTGGGAATGGATTCCTCTTTAAAAAAAGCCAAGCAAGTATCTTCCAAAACACAAAAGAGAAGGGAGACATACTGAACTGAAGTTATTTGCACTTATTACAAGCTAGTAAACACTTGGATGATTTTCTGAGTGAGATTTATCTCTGTAAAAGCTTATTCCAGTTTTGCTGAGATAGTGTTTTCAACATCAATCAACTATTGACTGACATGTTACAGTAAAAGTTCTGTGCACCTACATGAGACACATCCATATTTAGTAATATCAAATTGCTCAGATGCATCAGGACCAGTAGATTTCATTTACATACTTAGTTGCAGTCAATTACTTCAGAACACAGTGTTTTCAGATGCAGTTCAATAATTGCATCTGAAAAGTTGTCTCTGAACTGTGATTTTTTTTTTTTTTTAATTTTCTGCCTCTTGCATAGAAACATTTAATGTCTGTATTGTATGCCATAATGAGGTTGGTAATTTGTATATGTTTGAGCTTTGTCTTTGGAAATGAGATCACTCGAATTTTTTTATGTCAGCCAATTTACCCACTAAATCCCATTCTCCATTTGAGATGTAGTTGGAAATATCAGCCTCAAGCATCTGCAGGTCAATCAACCAGCCACTGTGAGTCCAGGAGCCAAACTTCAAATCACACTTCTGCACATCAAAGGGGAACCAGCGGACATCAATGTAACACGTGCTCTTCAAAATACCTGTGAAGAGAAATCAGTCACAATCAAGCATACACAAAGTGCATTTCACCTCCACCCTTATCTGTCCAATCAATTGTAATCAACTTTTGTTGGGAATTGTTTCTTTAAGTGCCCTGGCAGGCTGGGGCACAAAAGTGGTGAATGACTTTGTTGTGTTGTGTTAATGAAGTAACTTGGGGATAGGGGCAGGAGTTTGCAAGTTTATGTGGGTGGGGCGGTTGCCAAAGAAGGCTGGGGGCAAGGGCAGAAGTGACCAATCAGTGTTTACCTGATGTTTTGTCCTGCTTAGTCTATTTAAGCAGCAAGTTAACCCTTAATAAAGAACTTCATCTGAAATCATATTGATTTGTTCATGAAGCTTACTTGCCCCTGCCATGTTAAACTTTCTTCTCCAAAAGTCTGTGTGATGTAGTAACCAAACAAGTAGCACAGATGGACGATGCTGCAACAAGTGGAATAACCTCCTTTACTGAGGCACCAGTGAAGATCTTTCACTGTATCCTTGAGGTCAGTTGCCCAGGACACAGGCTACCCAGGAGAAGCCAAGACTATGTCCTAGTGCTGGTTGTCCCCAGCAGATCACAGGCAGAGCTGCAGAACCTGAGAGGTGTGTATGCAGATTTCCACACACAGTGTCTGGAAGTATTGTGACAAGCTCTTTGAAAGGAATTCCTTGCCAGACCCTGCATTAGACCCCCAGTCCCTTGAAAATAAATTGTTATGATAAATCTTGCCCGGTGCTCGGGTTTATTTTCTGTGTATCAACCCAAGCCTTGAATTTCACTCTGCATGTGTCTAGTCTACCATCGTCATTAGATGTGACATTTCAAGGAGTTTAGGAGATTAATGTTTGTACATTGTTGCAATCTAATTTTATTTTTTTCCTTAGCTGTGGGACTTCCACAGCCATCCAGCAGCATGGAGGGCTTGGAGAATGGTAAAGATGATCTGCAGAACCTACATCACTAACAGCTGTATGGAAACCACAGAGGTTATCCCTGCAAACCGTCTTACTTTTGTGCCTGTGGCTTTGAAGGTTTCACTTTACCTGGTCAGCTCAGAAGAACTGAGTGAAAGAGAGGCAGCTAGCAGCTTCTTTTGAAAATTATCTCCAATGTTCTACTTAGACTACCTCTTTGCAGTAATATTTGATGTGTTCTCCCTAAAACATCAGGTAATGTGAATCCCAGCTCTTAGTCACTGAGCAGAATTTGACATTTTGCAGTGAGCACTTGAAATGTACCTTTTAAAAAAATAAACCCCCCCAAGAGATTCATTATTATTGTCTTTGTCTGCTGCTGCAAATGCTGTAGGCACTGTGGCACTCTCAAGAAAAAGCTAATTGGATTGCACATGGAATGTGATGTGATAATGCACAACACCTTGCATTAAACAGTAGCTCAGCTGAGCCTCCAAATGTTCTAAGCAAACTGCTCAGGAGAGTGATTTACTGACTTTTGAAGTGGAAATGAACCACTAATAATGAACCTAAATTATTTCAGTCAGTTTGTCCCATAATTACATATCTTGCAAAATTTTAAGTCTGCTTCTAAGCACCTTGTTTTCATTCATGAAGGAAACCCACTTGTACTTAATCAAAGATACACATCTACATAAAGCAAATAAATGGTCTCTGTGCCCTACCTGGAGGAATATACTGGCAGGATCCAGAGTAATTCACTAGCACATTGGTGTGAAATGTCGCATCAAATCTTTCATCCGCACTGTAACACAGTAAAAAAAACACACACACACGAAAAAAAAAGCAAGCTGATGTTTAAGTTAATGTGTAATAATCTTTAGGCTGAATTTAGTGGACAGGATGTCTGAATTAAGGTCCTGCATCTGGATAATCTTCCCTCAACCTCTGTCTATCTCACCTTCTCACAGACTCTGTTGGCCTGCATCAAAGCACGCTGATTGCATGCTGCAATGTCTTTAAAGAAATGAGAGGTAGAACTGTTGGATATCTCAGAGAAAAGGCAGAAGTGAAAGGAGAAAAAGTGTCATGGTAGCTCTAGCCGAAGACCAGACAGCAGGGATACTGAGACTTTCCTGGGGCTGTTGTCAGAATTGGGCAACTCACAGTGTAAATCAGATACCCAAATATCAGTTGTAAGAGTAATAGTGGCCTGAGGTAACAATTCTGCAGTCTCTTAGGAAACAGAGGGGTCAATGGTTTGCTTCAATCAATGGAGAAAGTCACTGGGGAAAAGCTGGTTTGGAATTGTGGTCTGTAGGAGAAGATTCATTGATGGCAGAAACTAGGTAAAAGGGATCAAAAACAGATAATTTCTTTAGGATTCCAGCAATTCTGAGAAAAATAAGGGAATAACAAGCTAGGAGTAGAGAAGAATTCTTCAAGGGAGCAGGACAGGGGCTTGCTCCAGAGGTTCTCTTGTGAAGAAATTAACTGTAGAAGGTTCCCCTGGCTGATGCTGTAAAGCCTTGCCTGTCATGGCTATGTGCAGGTCTATGTAGTATGATTAGATGATATTACACATCCTGTCTCAGAACCATATGTGGAAATTTCAAAACCTTCATTCCTTCTGTAAGCTGTTCCTCATTAACACCTGAGTCCTCAGTTCTCTGAATCATCCTCAGAAGAAGACAATGGGATAAAATTGGAAAGACTAAGTGTAGAATGAGGGATAGCTATCAAAAGACATAAAAGGCAGCAATAAAGGTGTTTATAAATGCAAGGAGACATGGAAAAGACAAAGAACGCATTTTTTGCTGTGGAAGGAAAGGAAATAACAGGGTGTAGAGAACTGAGGCATCCTGCACACTCTGTGCTTCACACTCCACAGACTGTGATTCACTGCAATTCATTCTCAGCTAGTGGCAAGGTAGAATACAGAAAGAACAGGTTAAAGCAGTGTATATAAGACATATTCCAGTTGTCAGGGCTGATGAAATTTCCTCTTGAGGACAGAAAGGACTGATTGAAATATCCTCTGAAGCTTTAAAAATTCTCTACGAGGCCTTGTGGAGAACAGGGAAGGTCTCAGTGAATTAGAGAAGATCAAAGAGAATTGTGATTTTTTTGTTGAAGGTGGAATTATGGACACATCAGCCAAACTTCAAAGATAATGAGGTGAAAACAGCTGGCGCAGATTTGTCAAGGGCCAACTGCACCAAATCATTCTAATTTTTTACTGATTAACCAAGAAAGAGGATGTGGGTGATATATCTGAAGGTGAGAAAACATTTGCCCCATCATGCTCTTATTAAAAAATATAGTAATACCGACCAGACTATGTGCCTCCGTTTCAGAGACTAAAAAGAAATAAAGAGTCTATGAAGAAGACAACTGAAGCAAAGAACATTTAAATAATCCAGATCACTTCAAATGTCCTTCAAGTATTTTGCATTGAGAGCTTGGAATGGAAAATGGATCTTGGTGAACTGCGGGAAACCAACAGAATGAAATGCAGTCCAAAACTAAGATGCAAGAGTAAAAACCAGACCCCCTACACTAAGGAAATATCTGTCTAGGGAGCTTCAATACAATTCAGCATTGCAGAAGCACTGTCTTGAGAGCTGAATCCTACTCTAGGGAGGAAAAACAAGTTAGACAGTGTTCAGAGGGGAAAGGCAATGATGGAGAGATCTATAAAGTAGGGGTGGTGAGAAAAGTGAGAAGAAAGAAATGTTCTTTTTTTCATATTGGAACACTATGGCACAGACACGACAATAATTTTCCAGGAAATCCATGGAAATTGTAAGGACAATTTGAATTGTTTTCTCTCTTCATTCACTGGAAAAGATAAAGAAGACATCTGCAGAAGTACAGCAAGGAAGACTTAGATTGGCTATTAGAAAAATGTAGTATCTTGTGCTTATTTGCTTTTATTGCAACTGTTTCAAGAGTAAGAGCAAAATCTCCAGATGGCAAAAGCCTCAGAATTTCAGTGAAGCATGCATGGTTGATTTCCAGCATCTAATGCTCTAGTTCTAGGCTCCCACCGGCCATTGCACATCTTGCTTACCTGTTATACAGAAGAATGTCTGGTACCCAAATCTGGTCAGCTGGAAAGCGCAAGTTCTGCACCCCTGGGTATTCATACTGATCCCAAGACAAGTAAACATCAACCCAGTACTGTTGGCAAAAACATACATCAGATTATATCAGCTGGTAACATTCTTCAAAGTTTTTGGAATACTATGGGAACACACTGGATTTTGAAAATAGAAGTAACAGTAGCATGATAATAGTTTATTGTTTGGTTCTGATTATTATGAAATGTTGACAGATATCGTGAGGAATCTACAGTATGAAGATTGAATGCCATGAGCTGCATTTTTGTTTAGTGAATAACCTTTCCACCTTGTGGCTCAAAGCTAGGCATCTAAACCCTTTTCTGGTGGACCACCAGAAACCCTGGCAGTAATTACCTCCAAGAAACACACTGGTTCTGAGCTGAGGTGGTTTGAATTACATTGATATCATCAGTGGTACATGGACAATGGTCTGAGAATCCCTTTTTGGTGTAAATGGTTTAATGATACAAAGGTTAGTTGATCTTTTAATAGTCACGTTGCTATGAGCAGTAGGTAAGTGAAATTTATATCCCAAGGAATTGTTTCTGATTATCTCTCCTCTTCTCCAACACATTTAATTCAAGAAAGGTGCAGGCACAGCTTTTGTTGTGACTTACAACAAAACTTTATGAAAGGGCTACAAGGAAAACAGCCATCAGCGCTGTAAGTGAAGGACTCCTTTGCAAGCAACAGGATACCCACAGGCTACCCACAGGCTCTATTCCAACAATCATAGTCCTGTAGATTGGTCTGGCTAAGTTATTGCAACAGAAAACAACTCATTTCTACTGCAAATCCCAGCAGGCAGCTGGAGGCAGAAACAGCCTATTCAGCTGCACCTATTAACATGAGATAGTGTTTGGCTGCTAACGTCAAAGCAGTATTAGTTCAATCATTCAAGTCTCCCATAGGCCTTTCCCTCCAGAGCTGCATCTTTACTGAGCAGAAGCCGTTAAGGAGATCATTTAGGTGCCATATGACAATATCTCTTTCTGTACATGGCCAGCAGCAGACCTGAGAGGAAATTCCATACCCAGAAGACCTCAGTGAAGATCACTTTTCCTTATCCTACATAACTAGTACAGGTCACTCCTCAGCTGAGGCAGGCTGCAGAACAGGGAGGGGGAACATGATGAGGCTTGTAAAGCATGAAGGAAAGCAGCATTCCCATAGATGTGCCTGTACCCTGCTGAAATGCAGCGTGGAGCCGCATACAGGACCTGACACCCCACCATCCTGTCCAAGCAGTGCCCACATGGTCCAACATGACTGCAATGCTGCATTTAGGGGAAAGTACTCGGGTTCTTTGTTCCCTGCCTTCCACTGGAGCAATTCTGGCTCCTTGTTTCAGATGGAGGTGGGGATTTTCCCTGAAACCATGAGTGTACAGTGTCTGTGTCTTACTGGGTGTCTGCCTCCTCCCTTCACAAGTCCCTTCGCTAACCTTGGATAGGGCCTTGGGCCTCTTGAAGAATCTCTCCTTCAGCTATGATGAGACCTTAACTATGGGCTCTTTGAAAGCAGATCCCTACTTCCACTGTCTTGCAACACAATTAGTTTCACCCGCCAAAGGCCAACAGGTCTGCTCAAAGGATTAGATTGGTCTCCCAGATTTTGTTTTCAATATTAAAAGAAGCAGTAGAGAAATATCAAAGGACTCAAAATGTCTGCTTATTTTACATTATAGACAAGTTAAAAGACAGAAATCTCACTTTTCAACCAGGAAATCACATTCAGTAGTTTGCTATTAGAATGGGTTGGGGTTTTTTTAAAAATTTTTGACATAAATTACTCACCATCTGCAGCCAAGCATTTGTGATCAGCACCTGATTCTTCTCATCCTTTGAACAAAATGGGAAGGGAAGGGAAGGGAAGGGAAGGGAAGGGAAGGGAAGGGAAGGGAAGGGAAGGGAAGGGAAGGGAAGGGAAGGGAAGGGAAGGGAAGGGAAGGGAAGGGAAGGGAAGGGAAGGGAAGGGAAGGGAAGGGAAGGGAAGGGAAGGGAAGGGAAGGGAAGGGAAGGGAAGGGAAGGGAAGGGAAGGGAAGGGAAGGGAAGGGAAGGGAAGGGAAGGGAAGGGAAGGGAAGGGAAGGGAAGGGAAGGGAAGGGAAGGGAAGGGAAGGGAAGAGAGGAGAAGAGAAGAAGAGAAGGGAAGGGAAGAGAAGGGAAGAGAAGGGAAGAGAAGGGAAGAGAAGGGAAGAGAAGGGAAGAGAAGGGAAGAGAAGGGAAGAGAAGGGAAGAGAAGGGAAGAGAAGGGAAGAGAAGGGAAGAGAAGGGAAGAGAAGGGAAGAGAAGGGAAGAGAAGGGAAGAGAAGGGAAGAGAAGGGAAGAGAAGGGAAGAGAAGGGAAGAGAAGGGAAGAGAAGAGAAGAGAAGAGAAGAGAAGAGAAGAGAAGAGAAGAGAAGAGAAGAGAAGAGAAGAGAAGAGAAGAGAAGAGAAGAGAAGAGAAGAGAAGAGAAGAGAAGAGAAGAGAAGAGAAGAGAAGAGAAGAGAAGAGAAGAGAAGAGAAGAGAAGAGAAGAGAAGAGAAGAGAAGAGAAGAGAAGAGAAGAGAAGAGAAGAGAAGAGAAGAGAAGAGAAGAGAAGAGAAGAGAAGAGAAGAGAAGAGAAGAGAAGAGAAGAGAAGAGAAGAGAAAAAAAATGAATGAGACTCAAAGTACAGTTTGATTACAGATGGAAGAATTTATTTTTCTTTACCACAAACTCTTGGGGTAAAATCCACAAACTTTATAGATTATATTGTTAGCTTAGTGCAAAACTACTGAACTGCATTACGTGGCCCAGACAAAAATTGTTACAGACCTCCTGCATTTCTCATAACTGATCAACAATATAAGTAAAAGTAACAGATAATCACATTTATTCTGCTGTGAACAATCAGACTGCTTACCAAAAGCACAAGTTTTTCCTTCTAGCTAGTTATTCAAAACAAGATGCAGGTATTGATGCAAGCATGGGCCACTGCAGAGCAGGGGAGCATGACATTTAGGGGTGGTTTCCTGAACTTGGGTTATTCCAGGGAGTGCACAGAGTCTGGTGGAGACCCACCAAGAAGTTGCAGCTCTCACAAGGGCAGCTGACCTGTTGTGGGTGAAGCCACAGCCACCCCACATACCCCCAAAAGGTACAGAACACAGCAAACAGGGCAGGCAAACAGAGCATGACCTGTCAGCCAGAGTGCAACATGGAAGTTTGTGTGTCAGTTTGTAAGGGGGAGCACCTCTCCAAAGAGGGCATTCTACTGGCCCAGTGGAAGACCTGAGACTCACAGAACCCAGCACCTAAGCACATTCTGTGACAATCTACACAGTTCATGATTACTCATCCCAGCAGACCCTCAAAGCAGAATGATGGGCACTCATCTGAGAGGAAAGGTTGCTGCTTGATCTTGGGGTTCTGCACTATCTACTCCTGCAGTGGCCAATGCCTCTACACAGACTGAGGCAATGAAGGGAGGAGTGGCAGTCCAGATTCCTGTCTGCTGGAAGTGCATGGACCTTTCCCCTGGGGTAGAGGTAGGTGGCAGACCTGCCTGCAAAAGGTCTGCTCAGATGGAGAAGATCCTGCAACAAGTGGCTGAGCTGCAGGAGGCAGTGAGAAAGCTGTACAGCGTCAGGGAAGATGAGAAGGAGCCAGTTAACTGGTTTCAAGCACAGTCTGCAGTGGACTCACAGCCCAACAGCCAAAGAGTTCTCCACTGGCTTCCAGAAGGGAGAGGAAGCAATAATGAAGAATGGAATCTGGCAAACCAAAGAGGAAACACTCATCACATCAGGAACAATACTGAAGCCCAATATGGCAGCCCAATCAGTTTCTCAGATAACAACTAATGCAAGTAAACTAAACCAACAGGTGATAGTAGTGGGACACTCTCTTCTGAGAGGTATGGAGGCATCCATTAACCAACCCAATCTGTTCTCAGGGTTTGAAAGAGTGAGTTGAGTCTGGCAAATCAACAAATGGCTGCAGGACTACTGCAGCAGCCAGGGGTTTGGCTACTTAGACCATGGGACTCACTTTGAGCAACCTGGTCTACTGAGGGTTGATGAGGTCCATCCACTGGGGATGGGGGAGAGCATCCTTGGTAATAGGATTGTCACCCCGGTGAAAAGGGCCTTAAAAGCCTAAGGGGACTTAAAAAACCGCAGAATGGGACCTGCATCCATCCCACTTCTATCAGTTTGATGCCACTGCCTGTAACAGATGCCCATAGTCTGGAGAAAAAACACAGGTACACAGGAGAGCACCTGATGAGAAACACAAAGAGTCTCCAGCCAGTATATCAGCTTCATCAGGGACCCAACTGAAGTGCCTCTACGCAAACACACATAGCACAGGAAATGCACAGAAGGAGTTAGGGGTGTGCACATGCCTGCAGGGCTATGATCTCAGTGATGTCATGGAGACAGGGTGATATGGATCCTATGACTGGAGGGTTGGGATGAAGGGATATGAGCCCTTTAGGAAGGATAGGCCAAGGAAATGAAGGAGGGAGTGTCATCTGCATGTATGAACAGGGAAGTCCTGGACAAATTTAAACACAAAAAGAAAGTCTTCAGAAGGTGGAAACAAGGGCAGGTAGCCTGAGAAGAATATGGAGAAACTGTCCAAGTAGGCAATGATCAGTTTAGGACAACTAATGTTCTGATAGAATTAAATCTGGACAAAGATATCAAAGAACAATAAAAGTTTATATAGATATGTCATCAATAATAGGAACAGTAGAGTGCATGTCAACATTCTCCAGAAGGGAGCAAGAGACCTAGTTACCCAGGATACGGAGAAGGCTGAGGCAGTCAACAACTATTTTGCTTCAGACTTCACCAGCCAGGGCTCAAGCCACTCTGTCCAAGTTGCAGAAAACAAAGTCAGGGAATGGGAGAATGAAGAACCACCCACTGCAGGAGAAGGTCAGACACAAGCCCACCTGAGGCTACCTTCAGTAAGTATGCTGATGACACTAAGCTGTGTGATATGGTCAACACACTGGAATGAAGGGATGCCATCCAGAGGGACTTTGACCAGCTAGAGAGGTGGTTCTGTGCAAAATTCATGAAGTACACAAGGTCAACTGCAAGGTCCTGCACCTGAGCTGGGACAATCCCAAGCACGAGTACAGGCTAAGTGGAGAATGGATTGAGAGCAGCTCTGAAGAGAAGAATCATAGAATCATAGAACAACCAGGTTGGAAGGGACCCATGGGATCTTCTAGTCCAACCATTCCTATCAAACACTAAAGCAAGTCCCTCAAGACCTCATCTACCCGCACCTTAAACACTTCCAGGGAAGGTGACTCAACCACCTCCCTGGGCAGCATATTCCAATGCCCAATGACCCTCTGTGTGAAGAACTTCCTCCTAATCTCCAGCCTAAATCTCCCCTGGCAGAGCTTGAGGTCATTCCCTCTTGTCCTGTCCCCTGACACTTGGGAGAAGAGGTCAGAACTTGGAGTGCCGGTGGATGAGAGGCTCAACATGACATAGCAATGTGCGTTTGCAGGCCAGAAAGCTAACCATATCCTGGGCTGCATCAAATGAAGTGAGACCAGCAAGTTGAGAGAGGTGATTATGCCCCTCTATTCTGCTCTTATGAGACCTCATCTGGAGTACTGCATTTGGTTATAGAGTCTTCAGCACAGGAAGGACATGGACTTGCTAGAGCAAGTCCGTAGGGCCACAAAAATGATCAGAGGGCCTCCCTTAGAAGTACAGGATGAGAGAGCTCAGTTTGTTTAGCATAAAGAAGAGAAGACTCCAGGGAGACTTTATAGCAGTCTTTCAGTACTTGCAGCAGGGAAAGATAAGGAGGGGCTCTCTGTCAGGGAGTAGAGTGATAGGACAAGGGATAACAGTTTTAACCTGAAAGAAGGGAGATTTAGATTAGGTATTAGGAAGACTTTTTTTCCTGGCAATGCAAGAGGCTGCCCAGAGAAGTCATGGATGACCTATCCCTGGAGTCATTCAAGGCCCAGTTGGATGAGGCTTTGAGCAAATTGATCTAGTGGAAGGTGTCCTTGCCCATGTCAGAGAGGCTGGAACTAGACGATCTTTAATGCCCCTTCCAACCAACCCAAACCATTCTATTATTCTGTGATTCTTTTCCCTGTTTTCAATCCAAAGCTTATAATTTGTGTAGGTCTACCTGCCTTTTGCATCACCGTCTCTCAGTAGATTCTCCCTCGCCAAGCCAACATCTAGATAAAATTATGTTGCTTGGGACTTTTCCTCTATGAATGATTGGAGGTGAGTTCTCATAAGTGTTTTTCACATCAGGTTGAAACATATTCCCATCTATTGCTACCGGCTTCTCATTGAAGTCATGCTTTTCTCTGTCCCTCTCCTGTCTCAGAGTGCTACATGTTCCTTCAGTGTGGGCAAGCAGTGCAATCTGTCTTTTGTTTTTTGCACTGGATAGCAGCATGAAACTGCCTGGTCCTGCTACCTCTAACCACCCACAGCGTTTTCCTTTCCAGAAAAGCATTCTGAAGGGTAGCATCATTGCACTCCATCTGCTCCTTCCAGCAGATCTTTGCACACTTGCTTTTGTAGAAGGTGCTTTACATATTGGAGGGTCTGGTCAGTGGACCTCTGCACTTAGAAGCAGTCACTTATGGTGAGAGTGGAGAGTTTGAGACAACTCTGTACTGGCACTGGCATAGTGTTCAAACAGGGGCTGTGTGAAGGACAGACTACAAGCACGGGAAGGTCAGCCATTTTCCTCAGGAAACATAATGCCTGTGCAACAAAGTATGTGAAAGGTGTTCCTTCTGAAGGCCTTGATTCCCCATGCATCAAGAGACCAACCAGCTGCTTTTGTACAGATGTTAAATGCAAAGGCCTGGATGCAACAGCTGCTTCAGGATGTGCATTCACTAAATGAAAGAGCATGAGGAAGGAACAAGGGAAGAAATGAGGTTTCTGCTGCTAGCTAGCATGTCAGAGAAAGCAGCCCTCTTATTCACTCACGCAACTGGTGAATAAGAGGCTGGCAGGAGACTTGATATTTGTGCTTTACCTGCCTTTTTGCCCACAATTTTCAATTTATTCTGCTGATGTGGTGAAAAAAGGCAGTGTTGTTCTTGACCTGCACATATGGCATGGCTATCAACTATAGCTGGTGGTTGTGAGTTACTGCCTTAGGAAACTAATTTTATTTAAATGTGTCATGTTAGAGCTTCCAGCACTAATTTTGAGACTGTTTGACCTCAACCCCTTCAACAAAGGCCTGCAAATTCCAGGGACTCTCTGTCCCCACACTGCTACAGGGTACTGGGGAGAGTGAAGCCACTGGCTTTTTCCCACTGATTCACAGATGCTTCTCATGGAGATCACAGCACCTGGGCCAGACAGCCCCACATGTCTTTCCAGCACAGGCACTGCTCTCTGACTGCTTATATGAACTGATGTACATGCTTGGTTTCTTGGGGAAAGGGTGTTACATCACTAGCCAAAAGTGACCAGTCCTCCATTAAATTTCCAAATCATCCACGCACAGTATGTAGGTGGTTTGTATATTCTCCAGAATGGATATCTCATCCTTAAATAGCACTCCATGTGTTTCATGACCAGTTTGCATCTTTTTCAATAAATGGGACCAAACATGTATCATTATTACAAGCTATTCCCTATTCAGTGCCTTTTTCAGCATTTGAAATCACAGGCAAAGGCAGAAGGGTTGAGAAACATCCCCAAAGAGCCAACCTTAAGTACTAATCAGAGTCTTGCATTCAGGTCATCTGCAAGGCTGCCTTTGCTTTTTCTTCCTGTATTTGTAAGCTGCTGTGACAGCACAGCAAAGTAAAGGGACATGCCTCGCTTGACCTGCTGTTCCAAAACTCAAATGAGCTCTTAAAGTGATGGAACATGGTCTGGAAAAAGGTTTTCACTGAGGAGTCTAAGTCACTGACTCCCATGTGTTACACTCAAGAACACAGAGCTAAAATACTAAACTTTTAAATACTGAGAGGCTAAGAAAGACTATATTCAAGGCCACCCCAACAGCTTTGGTTTAACAGTGTTATTGCAACTCATGGTTTTAGAAATCTGACCATTTGCAGTGCCTTTGCTGCATGACAGCTTTTACAGTTGCCAGGGGACTGTGGCCAAGAGAAGCCTTTGATTTTTGGGGATCCTGCTGCCTTTCCTGGAAGAGATGTGGAAAACATTTTCCATTTCAAGAAGATGAATGCTTCTCCAAAGGATTAATTTCACTCCCTGCCACTGCTATTAAGTTCCTGGGTGATGATCAGGAAACTGTCATTTTAATCCTCTGTACCTTGGGGAGCAGATGTATAAATACTAAAGTCTCTTAAAAATCCTTGATGGCTAAAATTAGATTCCCAATATTAAGGAATATCCATGTGCTGAAGATCTGAATTCCCATATCTTCAAAGAATGTAGTACAGTCCTTTCACTAGGCAATCAGAAAATTGGTTAGTTAATGTGGAATGCCCAGGCTGGATGACCACCGCTGAAAATGCCAGAAGAAAATCAGTCATACTTTTGTTAGAGCCAAAGCCACCAAGTACAGCTTGAGGAACCATGCTGAAAGAAAACAAACTATTTAATTGTTGCTCATCAAGTGAGGCCCCTTCATTCTTTGCCCTGTGCCAGGCAGAAGCCAGCAAAAAAAAAAAAAAGCTGCACATGAAATTCAGGTAACTAAGGCTTCATGGTAATAGTTCATGCAAGCGTGTGCACAAAGTAGTATTAGGTAGGAAGCCATAATAGCAATGATGCCTAAGTGCTTTAATTGGTTTACTGAGACTGAGGTTTTGGTAATGGTTGGTACTTAGAAGACAGATAAAATAACAATTGATGGGTGAAGTAGGTCTGGCTTTCCCACTCTTCAAGCTCCCTCCATGCTAATGAAAAGAAAAAATTATTTAATTTTTCTTCCCTGTGCTCGAAATTGGTTACACTGAGTTTTATGACTGGGTGAGAGAGTTTAGGATTTCACTTTAATGAATCTGGGATTTGATTTTAATGAACCTTTTAGTCTACAATTCTTTCTGTAATTTTTCTGCCTGGAATTTAAGCGAATAATACTTATGATCACTAATTACAGGTTTTCAGCTTTTATAATTATGTCCAATCTGTTTTCCTTCTCAGACACAGGATTTTGCATCATTCTCTCTTTTTTGGTCTCACTGAATTTGCTCTTCCAAGATGAGAGTGAAATTTTTCATAGAGAAAACACTTTCTGGAAAGAGATATGGTTTGGTAGAGTAGGTGTATGCAAGAAGGAACAGAGTAAACATAACCCACAGGGGCTATGCAGGAGACCCACAAATAAATGCAAAAGCATCACTAAGAGAGGAAAATGAAAGATGCTTTAATCTAGAGGGGATGAAAGACTCAGTTTCTCTCTATAGCATTTATCAATGTTTTGTAACGAAATACAATTCAAAATACCTGCTTCATAGTCCTTTCCTTATTAGTTCTCTCTCTTTTCTATACTCCCTCTTTCAGCTCTTGAATGGTCCAGCTTATACTGAAGTTATATTTCTCTAAAAGATTTCTACAGGATGTACTATCAGGATTATGGTTTAATCTAGTGAACACAGATACTATATTTGGCATAAAATATGTACTGGTGCTTATGTCTACTGGCATATTTATTTTTGTTTCCTTGAATCACTTGTCTTTTGATTTGGGTTTGCTACGTCACACACAGCAGAGATTTGGACGTGTGATGGTGCAGTGATGAAGGGTGGGAGGGAATGACCTAGCTGCTGTAAATTCAATGTAGGAAGGGAGAGGTGAACTAGAACTCCTGGGGCAGCACCCACGACTAGTTCAGCCTCATCTGCCCTGCTGGATGGCCACTGCCAGAGCTGGCCACCTCACAGACTCACAGAACCTCTTGCCTCTAGCCGCAGCTTACAAAAAGGGAAACAGTGCTTGTCCTACATTAACACTTGCCAGAATGAATAAGTACATTTTCACATGAGAAAGCAGAGTTATTTTCACAGGTTGGCAGAGTTTAACAAGGCCTTTCTTCATCTTGCATCTTATGAAACAGAAACGCTTAAAAGTGAGGAAGTCAGCTGCTGAAAGCATTAAGATCTGACTGAGATTATGTGAAGAAACTGACACTACAAGGGTTGTGCAAGACAGAGGGTAGGTACCACAGGGCTGGATGTTGCCTTCCTTCTGCCTCCTCACCTACTGCAAATCAATTTGACAGAGGATTTATGGCATAGATTCTACAGACAGGCATCCTCTAGCTTTGGCAGTTGTCACTCAAATGAACAACTGTCCCAGTTTAGTAAGTTCCCAGCATGGTCAGCAGTTAAACTCAGCAGCCCCCAACCCCTGCATAAAGGAAAGGGTAAAAGGAAATCAGAGAAAGAGACTTGTGGATTGGAAACTAGAAATAAATGAGCTTTAATGAAGCAATAGTAATAAAAAGAAAAAATATAATTATTAATAAAAGCATAATGAATTATATACAAAACCATTGGAATGCATGGAGTAGAGCTGCCTCAAAGGGGGAAAAGCTTCTCACTCATAAGCTGGTGGGGGTCATCAGGAGGGATTAAAACTAGGTTCAGAGGAGGAGGGGTTTGTAACCAGGCTCACTAGGGATGAGCCTAGGGGTTGCATGCCAGTGTTGAGGGTGAAATCAATAGCCCAGCTCAAGTTCATCCTCACCAATGCATGCAGCATTGTGCAGCAGGATAACTGTGACTTAATCACCCTCAGAGAAACATGGTCAGATGACTCTCAAGACTGGAATGCTGTAATTGCCAGCTACAAGCTCTTCAGAAGGATTGGCAAGGAAGGAGAGGTGTCGATGTAGCTCTTTATGTTAGGGAGGGGTTTAGTTGTATAGATCTCAATGATTGTGATGATAAGATTTAGTGCTTATGCATAAGGATGAGAGGGAAGGCCAACAAGACAGATTTCCCACTAGGAGTCCACAACAGGCCACGTGACCAGGACGGAGAGGATGATAAAGTATTCTGCAAGTGTCTGGCAAAACTCTTGCAATTGTGATCCCTTGTCCTCATGGGAAACTTCAACTTACTGGATATCAGCTGTGGTTCTCTCTTTCCTTTTCTCCCCTCTTTGCTTTCTCTTTTACTTGCTAGAGATTTAACAGGTCAATGCTTATCTTATTCTGAAGAGTTCGCCTCTGCAAATAAATTCCTTGAAGTGGATTGTTTGGTGTTGATTTGTCTAATTTAGGCTGAGAAAATCCATGAATTTTAGGGCCCTAGCCCCTCACAAACCACACACCATACGGACACACACACACAGGCAGAGGAGCCCTATATGATCCAATCTGGGTTGCAACAAGGCTAAGGGCCCTGTGACTGTGCTCATGATCATCTTGATGCTGGCAAATTCTTACATTGCTTCCTGATTTAGAGACCCATGGGAGTCATGCTTTCTGGATTTTCAAGTTGGTTGATTTAACCACTTGTTGATGCCACAGTCCACTACAGGGGCTCAACTGCCAAGAGATTTTCCAGGAATATTTTTTACATCATGTCAGGTAAGCACTTCAGGTGACCTTGAATGTTTTTCACACACCATGATTGTATCTTGCAAGACCACGAACGTGGGGCAATGCCCTAAGCTGATTAGCTTCTGGAATCTGTAGAGTGTATGGAGTCAGAGGTAAAAAAATCTTTGTTTCTGGAATGTGTTATGGCTTGTATTACATGTTTCATATTGTGGATAATCAAAAGAGAAGACTGGAATCAAAGATGTTGTAGTGGACATTGACATAATGCATATAGAGTGCTTAAAGAAATGTTGATTTCATAGAAGGATGAATGTGAATGTGAAATCCAATGAGAAAAAGTTTTTATGTAACTAGTTTTGACTAACTGACTTTAAAAATGTACAGTCACAGCCCTAAGGCTAAGAGGTCTCCCTTGCCACCCTGAGTCTTCAAATTGCTACAAGAAAATTCCACCAGTGAAAGAAGGGCTGAAGCATGATCTTTGGAGCTAAGATACCTCTGCTAAACTTGAAATCGCTTGCTCAAATTTGTTTGAAGTCATCTGGAGGATTTCTCTGCTCTTTTCATGAAGAGGACTGTGAGCTCTTGGTGTGAATGAGTGACTAGTTGTAAGTGCTGATCTCTTCTCTCTTCCAGTTAAATGCAGTTGATAACATTTCAAAACAGAAAGCTGCTTACTCTGCCTGAGTGGCTGCTGCCTGCCTTCAGGAGCACCGCAGCTGGCCTGAGCTGCTACTTGTACGGCACAATGCTCAGGAGCTAGAATTTGAGGGTCCTGCCTACCCTTCCTGGAAGACCATCTGGTGCACTACACATTTCCAGAAAGACTGAGAGAACTTCAGAAAGTTTAAATATTTGAGACCTCTGTCAAATTGATTTGCAGTTGCAGAAAGGTTTGCACACTCTTTCTATTTCTCATTCCCTCCCTGATAGTTATAGTATGTTGGCAACCAGCCCATAATAGTGACTATGGACAGGGTGGGATGAGGAAAGGAGTATTCCACTATTTGCTATGTTGACACAGTGAAGGTGGTCAAAATTGTTCTCCTGGCAATTTTTATCATGGATTCTCTATGAATCATGTCTTATTATATGGAAACCTCTTTGTGATGAAAAAAAGGGGATGCGGATTAATATCTTAATATCTTCCTTGGGTCAAAGGTCTGTGCCTCCAGATTTTGCTTTTATATATACCTAATCTCATCTAAGACCAGGTTCCTTCAGCTGCAGTGCATGATAAAGACAAGATGGGAGACAAGGCCAATGCCATTACAATGTTTAATGAATAAGTGTAAGTGCAGTGATGCCAGATTTGAACTGCACGTGGTCATCCGTTATTGCACCCGACATAGTTCTGAGAATATATCATTAATAATTTGTAGTAACACATGGTTTCTAATTTATTGAATTCTTTTTCTTTTAAAAACATATGGAAAAAACTACATAATTTATCTCCTTGTAACTCATGTTGTATCAGAGATGGCTGTAGTTTTAGCAGGATATTGTACTCCAAAGTGTCAAAGTATGTACTCCAGCATTTAGTGAAGCTGCTTAGTCAAAGGCAGTCTGCTTTCACCTCTGATAGCCTCATTAAGAGGAAAAGTATGGTACCTACAAGAGAGATTAGGGTTGTTATGCTAAATAGGCTAAATGAGTGCTGTAGAGAACAGAGGACCAAGTTACTTACCACATCAATTATCTGCAGTAAAGAAAGCTGGAGCTCAACTACAAGAGGCTGGGAGTCATTCACTACTGGTCGTTCAAGGCGATTGTAGTTTCTCAGTAGTTCTCTGTACAATCGTCTTTGGCTTTCACCCTGTTGAGAGACTAGTGGAAAAGAAAGAAGACATCCATTATTTAGGATGGTCACACTCTTCTCACTCATAATCTGTTTTGTTGAAAATCCGGTCTTAATGTGTTTGTAATTTGGAAGCAGTTTGCAAAAAATACCAAGATTTCTGCACGTGGGTTTAAGAGAAAGCTTTTCTGAATATGTGACTGTTGATCTCTCAAAAGAAAAAAACCAACCTACTGACACCCTAACTTATTGCTAACATTCAGAAACTACTGAACAGCACCTGGGGCTCGGAGTAAATGTCCCTCTCCCTTGGTGTTCCTGTAACCAATGCTCAGTGGAGGTGTAGCTCAAAAACCACCAAACAGCTTCCTGAAACATAGTCAGAGGCTTTCTGTTTATTAGTTTTCTTTTCCTACAGATTGACTGCTATAAGTATATGCTGGTATTACTTGGACACACCCAGAATGAGTAAAAGGTCCTTATTTCTTGGAGCTGATATATCAGGCTTTTTTTCTGTGTTCAAAAGACTGTAGAAAGCATTCTTCACTTCTTCAGTTTTGTGGGGCAGTTTTTGCAAGTTTTTGGTTACTTACCTTGCCTTTTTCCCTTCTGATGGCAGCATACTTGTTAATGCTTAATGAGACGGTGGTATGAAAGCTAGACTATTTGTCTTCACTCACAAATGTTACAAATAATATCTTTTTGACAATGCAAACAAACTGCAGCAAGCATATCTGCCTTCTCTAGACTCTTACTGTGCTCACCATACCCTGGAAACCCAAAACAAGCTCTTCTGCAACATAGCAGCCATGCCTTTTAAAACTAATAATAAATGAGGTTTATAAACTGTTTATAAGCCTGTGTAATTTGTGTTCTCTTCAGTTTTACTGATACTAAAAGGACCTTTATGGCTTTCCAGTATGGCAGTGACTACTGAGTAAGGAGGAAGAATATTCCTGCTTATTTTGAAAAGTTACACAAACACATCATCTTCATGGTCCCTACCTGCTCTTGCACAATACATTATGTGATAAAGGGGATCCAGAATAGCACTTGCTAACATGTCAGTATTGGATGCTGTGTTATCACCATCAGCAAAGACAAGAATCTCCTTCTACACCTTACACAAGCTTCCCTGCAAGGTGGTGATTTAGGTTTCTTGTTATGGTCTTGGTACTTGTTTTGCAGTGGCTCAGTACATAATTCCCTTGTAAGATCCTCTTTGGAAAGTAAGCCAGTGAAAATAGCTTAAAAAAAAAAACCCACATTGTTCCATAGGGAAAAAGGCTCTGTATTTTGACCAAATTTGCCAACCTTTCATTCACCTGCCCACTCCACCACTACCACCACCATGCCGTATTCCTGTGCTTTAGGGAAGAAATGTCTGCCTGCACTATTGCTCTCATCTTGAGTACTTATGTAACATTTGCCTTTAACCTTCCTTTAAACTGGCTGCCTCAGCTTTTAGGAGGGAAAAGTACCCTTCATCAGTCTCTGGAAGTCAGCTGGGCTGCTAGAGTGCCCTGGAACCATCTCTGTCATGGTGCATTAAAGCAGACCCCCCCTCAAGGGAGGTCTAATTTGGAAAGATCTGAGCATAACCCTTTGCTGTGTGCTTTGGGAAGCTTTGTACTGTGTGCTCCAACTATGCTGAAGCCAGACCACTTTCCCCATTAAACTTCATCAGCTGAAATAGCCCAATACTGAAATACTGCACTTCTGCACCTAGTTTTCCATCCTTTCTTCAACTCTTCCCTCTGTAATGCTATCCTATTACTTTACAAGATCTTGTATTCAAAATTGTTAACATAGCCTCAGCTGATGAATTCTTAGCCTACTGAGCTGGCATTCATGACCATGTGTTTTCAAAATTACATAGATTCAGAGGCAATGGGGGCTTTGGGGTGTCCTGGAAATAGCCATGGCAGCTGTTGTTACTGTATAGACCTTGGTAGTCTAATCACACTGCTGTCTCTCTGCTACAGCTGCTTTGGAGAAGGAACTGAGGTGGGTAACAAGTTAGACCTGCATTTTCATATTCTTTTTCTTTAAACTCTTATCTTCAAATAGTTTAAGTTTCATACTCCAGAGAGATCCTTGTTTTTTCCTCTCTAATGCCTGTGCTAATGCATTGTGACACTACATCTCCGTGTGCTAAGTGAACTATTTGCTGGTGATGGGTAATTCTGGATCTTTCAGGATTTGCAGGAAAATAAGTATTACCATTGCTGACTCCTCAGTCATGGAAATGTAACCAATATCAGTGGCACTATTTCACTTAGTAAAATAAGTTGGAATCTTAAGGTTGCCAAGTTAGTTTCCCAAATGCAATGTCACACTTACTTGCCTATGTATGCTATAGGTAAGTACAAGTAACTGGCAAAGCTCACAATCCTTCCTAGATAAAAGATCTATGAGCAACCGAGAGCCTCCTATGGCCCCAGACAGAGTTTCCTCTGTTTCTGAATTATCCTTGAAACAGTAGGAAAACAAACAATCTTATTAAAATTCAAGCAAAGAGCACTATATGGTTATTTCAAGTTTAGCAAGGCTTTTAACTTCATTTCTGACAACATCCTCATAAATATTTTTCTGTGTCTCACAAGCCAGATGAGCTAACAGTGATGTGGATTGAAAAGTGACTGAACTGTCAAGCTGAGAGGGTGGTAGTGAGCAGCATAAAGTCCAACTGAAGGCCAGCCAGTGGTGGAGTACTCCACGGATGGATACTGGGGCTTACACTGTTTAAAATCAGTATGAATAATGAGACAGTATGCACCCTCAGTATGTTCAGAAGGTACAAAACTGAGAGGAGTGTATGGTACAGCATATGGGTTTGCTGCCATTCAAAGGGACTTCAAAAACTGGAGAAATGGCTGAAAGGAACCTCATGAAACTCAGCAAGAGAAAGGGAAAAGTCACACCCCTGGGAAGAAGTAAGCCCTGGCATCAGGATGGGCTGGAGGCCCACTGCCTGGAGAGATCAGGTTGGCTGAAAAACCCTGAGGGTCCTTATAAATACCAAATTGACCATTAGGTAGCAATGCATCCTTGCTGCAAAGGCCACCAGAACACTGTGCTGTCTCAAGCAAAGCTTCATTAGTGTTCCAGAGAGGTGGTCCTTCCATTCTGTTCAGCACTGGTGAGACACTGCTGGACTGCTGGGTGCAGTTTTGGGCTCCTTAGTACAAAGGAGAAATGGAGTTACTAGTCCCTCAAACCCGACTGTCCAAATAATTGCAAGCAACTGGGATGCATAAGGCAACGAATCTCCCGGTGGTTTTGTGTAGAGCTCTATGGAAAACAGAGGTATTCATGGACAACATTTAGCTTTTTAAGGCCTCTCTGAATCTCCTCCTGTGCTTCTGCATGTACAAAGAAGTCTGAAGGAAACCCACTAATTTATCAACATAGCCTATAAACAGCTGCCAGCCTGTTGGGAATACATGCTATAGTTGGATTTCATCTTTCTTTCTAGGGTAGAATTCCTGATAACTGCACAGCAAGGTAGCCTTCATATGAGCCATTTCTTTATTGTAGAATGTTACTGCCTCCTTTAACAAGAGATACAACAAAATCTAGGTCCTTATCAATTCACTACTGTGAGACCAGGGAACTTCCCAGATAGAGTGGTACTGTGAGGTATCCGCTGTGCTGGATCAGAAGGTCCTATGATATGAAAGAAGAACCTGTTACAAGAAAATAGGAGATGTAGCTTGCCAGTGGACTTATTTCTGAAAATACGTCCTTGCCCCCTTTGTTCCCTACAACATGCTTGCCTTGAATTATTTCAGCAGGAAATAAAGCAAACCTTCCTGCTGTTAGTTTACAGCCTGAGCTCTTCTTCCTCTTTATCAAGTGCAGACATGTTGCAATGTCCCAGGCACAGCAGGCCAAGAGACTAGGACTGAAACATGGGATGACTGTGTATTAAAAAAAAAAAAATGCTGAGAACTCCTCAGAGCTAACCTAGAAGCAAGTTAATAACTGCATCCATGTACTTCGACAAAGTGTGGATTCACAGCTAGAGGGAGAGAGGCCCCTCTGATAAGACTTGCACAGATGGTGTCTCATACTGACTGGGAGCCTTCTTGGTATCTATAAAGTGGTTTCATTCCTCTGAGACACTGCAACTAAATTAGATCAAGCTGGTGGTGGCTGATGTCAGCTCAAAGTCAGCAACTGTACAACTCCACACTCAGTCTCAGACTGAATTCCTCATGTTCTGTCACCAGTGGTGGCAAAGAGAGCTGCATCAATTGGCCTGCATGTTTTATGGTGACCTGAGACATGCAGATCTCAGTATAATTCAGACATCTGCTCCATCTACAAAGCCAGAAATAAAATAAATACTGCAAACTTCTGAGTAGGAAAAAAAATGAAAGAGAAAAGAAAGACAATGAGAAAAAAAGGAAATAAATAAACAACAAATTTAAAAACTACAGGAAAGGGAGAAGGGGAACGGGAACGGGAACGGGAATGGGAAGGGGAAGAGGAAGGAGAGGGAGAGAGCACAGTAAGCTAAAATCAATAGCATATTCCTGGTCCATCACATTGCTGCTTTTAAATATTTTTTTCTCTGATAATTCATAAAAGATACTAAATTTCAGTGATATTGTTGCTGTGATATATATTCACTTGCCTTGTACCTCCTGGAGGTACTTCACCACATCTATGTCCTTTTTTTGTCTCTGTATTATTACTGTGATACATTCCCTCTGTATGTGGTTGGTTGATTGGTTTACTGTTTCATAAAAGAAATTGAACGGAGTTCTGGCCAATTTTGAAAAATAGAGTCATTATAGTGAGAGGTATTGTTACGTTTTGTTGTGTAATGATTGTATACAATCTTGTCATAATTGGAACATTTGCAGATCAAAAAAAAGCCATTAGGAAAATATATAGACAGCAGAGCTAAATCCTATAAGTTCCATGCACTTTCCTAGCATTCTGCAGACTCTTCTGCTGTAGCTTCTCTTCTATTATTTATATTCATTTTAGTTTATTACTGTACTCTTACAGGGATTTCTTTGGGAATGCAAATAGAAAGATCACAAGTGGACACTCACACACTATAAGCAGTTACAAATATTATGAGGGAATTTACAGGAGTATACCAGGAAAAACAATAAGGTTGTTTCATAGGCAACTTCACCAGAATAAAGAATCAGAATGGCAACAGCACTTAAAAAATTTATTGCATATAATAATGCTGGTAGCTATAAAAAACCACCTACTTTGGTTTGTATATTTTGCAGATTTCTGAGAATGTAAAGCATGTCACTGCCATATGTCACTTAATCCCCTGAGACACAGATGTGTCCTATATGCTTTTGTTCTTATGTGCAGTGTTGTTGTTTTTGTTTGTGGCTGTAAATGCATCGTTTCTTTCAATGTCCTTTGGTTTAAGGTATGCTATCCCACTGCCAAGGAAGAGTACGCACGTAAGAAATGCAGAATCACAGTAGCTGCCTTAAACTTGTATGCATCTGTGTCTGTGTGTTTGCATGTTATGAATTTGAATACCTCTCTCATTTAAAAGCTCTTTTTAATCTGCTTCCCTCCTAAGTAATCTTTAACTCTAATCTTTGGCTCTTGCTATGCAGATTGTTTCTGCATCTTACATGCAAAACTCATTAGATATCCAGAGGAACGTGAGAAATGCCATGTTTTCATAGCCAAAAAGGACCTAATCTTCCTGATATTGATCATTTCTGTTCTTTCACAGCAGATAAGGATTTCCCAGCAGAAATGAGTATAAAAGAGTATGCTAGGACAGGTTTCATCTCAAAGACTTAAGGCACATGACAACATGCTAAAAAGAGAATGTAGGCCATTACATAACGAAAGTATGGGATTATATTTTTGGTCCTGCTGGCTCAGTACAGATGTTCTAAAGGTTGAGATATGTGTGTAAGTTGAAGAGACACAGAGTAAAATATTAACAGTGGTTAACCGTATTTTTAATGTAATGCTAGTTTACCTCAACTTCATGCAATATAACTGTAATTACTACAATACTATGTTTGGAAGGAACACAGGACAAGGGAGTTGGAAGACTGGTGAATAGGGGGCATTCACTTTGCTAGACATGTTTTAGATGGTTGTGCCTGTCTGAAGGTGACTCTCACCAGCCATAATTTCATCTGTGAGGAGGAACAGTGATGGAAGCCAATGGAATGAAGCAAAACCATATGACAAAAGTGATATGCTGGTGATATGGCGATCAGTGTACTCGAGTGGGCTTCTGGACTCTCTGCTCCTGCTGGTTTGCAGAGCAGTTTGTCACATTCCTTCACCTCAATCACATTTGAGCACCCAAACAAGTAAACCAAAGGAAAGCTCAAGGGATAGCACGATGAACTTCACTAACCAAGTGCTGCCAGTGAGGTAGCCATGGCAATCTGTACAGCATTCACAAACAGCTTTTCACAGACACAGAAAATCTGCACCTTCTCATCAAAAACCCACTCAACACTGTGCCAGGCACACGTGGAAAACTGAGGTCTGGTGAAATCGCATGGGAACAGACAGGTACAATAACAATTTCAGTGGAAACACTTAGGCAAGTCTGGTTAAGGCTAGTTGGGCTTGGGTTTTTTTTCCTAAACACTGTGAAGATGGTATCAGTGATAGAGTGAAAAAATTCTTCAGTTTACTGTGTAACACAGTTCTCCAGGCTCCAGTTTCCACTCTAAATATGTCACAGTATAGCTAGAAAGAAGTTGAAAACATCATTCTTCCAAGATCTATCCCTCAGTCACAGATACACTTTTCTAGGTAAAGAAAGCTTGTTACTTTTTTCATACTTCAGAGGCAAGGAACAGATTTTGCCTCAAAACTACTGCCCTAGTGTGCTGTGACCAAAGCAGTAATGATATCATTTAACATCTCTGGGCAATGTAGATGACAGGTTGGAGTGGAAATTTTACAGACAGTAACATTGCGGAAATAAACCACCCAGTGTGTCCAAAGATGTTGCAGTGGATACTTTTCCTCTTTCCCTTCTGCAGTACTGATCAGTGGGAGTGGTTATGAACCCAGAGATTGCTACTTGCCTGAAAAACAAACTTTTGGCTTGCTAGCAAGCTGCACTTGCGTAGCAACACTAAGCAGCAAAGGTACCAATGGAGCAATATGCTAGGCTAATGACGGCTCCTCCTGCCTTCTTCCCATAGCACCCAAGCCTCAGCTGTTGCCTGTAAACAAAGTGAGATCCACGGTTGCTGCAAGGCACATGCAAGGCAGAAACATCCAAAGTGAACATGGATCTGGGAATATAGAAAAAGTTGCAGGCTTGTCTTTCCAATATCAGAAATTCAAATGCTAGGTGATGTGAAACATGGTATTAGAGCCTGGTGAAAGGGATAAGGACTACCCTAATGGAAATCTTGACTGCAACTTGAATGGCTGTTTCTTTGCTCTCCTTTTCAATGTACCTGTACATTGAATTAGTACCTGAATTGGGAATTATGAAGATACATTTTCCCAAATGTGAAATAGTTTCCCTTCTTGCTAAGCAAAACTTATATAAGACATCTATAGATGAAACTCAACCCGGCATTAAGCAACACTGCTGAGTTTTCACTAGGTCAGGCTAAACTTGTGGCAGTCTATGTGAAAGATTCTGTGCTGCTAACTGGCTAGTTAAAGTTTGAAGGTTTTGGCAGTGGAGTGTTTACTATCAAGGGATATTTTCCAAGAGAAGTCTGAAGCTTTGGTGATCCAGGTGTTCAAAGACAAAGCAAGCTATAGAGGGAAGAAAATTCTCAGCAGGGATTCTGAATTTATTTTACACTGAAGACAAAAGCTGCTCCTAATACTGCCTTAATGAGGTAAATAACTGGCTTTGAGCAAATTCAACTTGTAACCAAACAAACAAAGTCTGTGGAGATCTAACCTAGGACACCTGAAATGGTAAGAAGTTCTTTGTTTTGGTGGATTCAGCCCAGATTTGCTTATGTGCATATAAAGTGGCTGAGCATAGCCTGTATTGTGAAGTTTACAGGGTTTTTTTTCCCTCAGATTCTGAGAGGGAAGATCACAGTGATAGTTGACCACTGGTAAGCCTTGACCTGTCTGTTTTTAGAATAATAGATCCTATCATCTTTTCCTTGGGTTGAGGACTCAAGTCCTGGTTTTCTTGGGATCAGTGGGAATATAAAATACGCAGCTGTCCTTGCCACACCCTACCAGCCACACCTGCATTGGCTGAGTCACTCATCCTGACTAAATAAGAGTAGAAATGAACTACAGTGAAACTTAGGCATTTCTAGAGTGATCATTTGGGGAGCCTGAATTTGTCATAAATTTACTCTGTTGATGCAAATCTTTGGTAACCTCGGTCTCATGCTCCTGAATTATGTCAAACAAAACAAAATTGAAATGAAATTGGTGCCCCAAGTGTCCAGGTAGTATATGAGAGCTATCTTGTGATACAGTAGATTGCCTTTAGATATGGGATACTTGGTATCTGAGAAAGACCAAAACTAGCTGGAAAAAGCAGAAAGTGACCCCATGCTCTCTGATCTGTTCTCTTGTATTCCCCAGCATACAGACTTCCTGAGTCTGCTAAAGCATTTGACCCAAAGGGGAAATTATTTGCTCATGAAGGAAGAGACCTTCTCTGGAGAAGGATGTCTCTTCTCCTTTACCCACAGACCTGTTCCCATTTAATCTATCCTCTCTCTATCATCCTGCCCTCTCATTGCCATTGTTGGGCAATGTACAAGTAGTTCTGATAATAGCAGGAGTGCTGAAGCACTCAAGCTAAGATACCTATGGAACAAATCTGAATTATAATGTAAATAGAAACTGGGGATCTTAACATCTTTGGAAACTACATTAGAGGTACATGAAACACTGCTGCAGAGAGTATGTTGCGAGACATA
The DNA here is from genome assembly GCA_033558105.1 of Coccyzus lansbergi. Lineage (NCBI taxonomy): Eukaryota > Metazoa > Chordata > Aves > Cuculiformes > Coccyzidae > Coccyzus > Coccyzus lansbergi. Next base: position 1,356,979 of record JAUMJK010000468.1, read on the forward strand.
CTCTTTACTACATTAGAAAGGTAAGTCTTCTTAGAGGTCTTGGAGTTGTCCAATTGCCTTTTATAAATTATGTGGGAAACCTGAACAAGAATGGTTCTAATTCAAAGTTGCTGCCCATTTGCTACTTCAAACACTGACAACTGCAAACTGCCTATTTACTTCATTTTTTATCTCCTCTTACAATTGTTACAGTTGCTTAAGCTAGATTTCGATTTGCTGATGACTTTCCTAAAATGACATAATATTCAAGGGAATATACTCCATCATATACAACCTGCTCTGCCACTTTGCAGAATTAGGATGAGAAAGTCCTTCAGAACAAGCACAAGATGACTAAGAATTTCTGAGTGTATGTTCTGCATCATTATATGACCTCCCAATTTTGTGGGGTTTTTTTCCCAAACCTACTGACTCAGAGGTGATGAAAACAGCATCCTCATCTACAGCTAGCCTATATGCAACATCAGTAAAACTCACTGCATTACACACCATTAACTTTGTGCCTAATAAAGCCTCCCCAGGAAGCACAAGACACTGACCCTATGGAGTGAGTCAGGTGGAGGCCACTGAGACAACAGGCTGATGTTGCACAGCATGTCTAATGAGAAGGGCAAAGACATGCCTTTGATCAGCTTGTGGATGAGAAAACAAGGGAGAGTTCTTTCGGTTGCCTTCAGCTGCCATGAGGATGTGATTTATGATGAAGAAAACAGATTTTTCTGGGAGATGCACAGGAACAGTACTAGTAGATAAAAGTTACATCCTGGGACATTCCCAGGGTAACAGAGGAGCATGTTTTTCTCTGAAGGGTACTCACCATAGAGAAGATTGCTGTCCTTGGAGACCTTCCTAGCTTGGCTGCCCAAGAAGCAGCCTTAACAGGGCTGCCCATGCTCTGACAAGAGGGATTGGACCAGGCAACCTCTGAAGATCTCTTCCCGTCAAAGTGTTCTACTAGTCTATGAAGCTGTATAGATCAGATCCTCTATCATCTCAGCTGCCACAAACATATCTTTTCCAAATTACAACATCATTTTCTCTCTTGGCATGGTAGAGATTTAGGCTTTAGGCTATTTTGAATCTTACATGGGGTAAGATCTCCTCAAGCCTATCTCTTCCTTCTAATTCCTTTTTCTGTCGATATATATGTTGCTTTAAGGATAGAAATGAGAACTATGGCGTTCTCTGGAACTTTCTAGAATGCAATTTGTACTGAAGACATCCATTTTAGCATTCTGGTAACTACAGTTTCTCTAACTGAGCAAAGCCAATTGATATCAAGGCAGGACAAAAACCCACACATCACCATTGACATGCATAGGTACTGATGCTAACTACAAGTTCTCCTTCCATTGCAATTTACTAACTTAATTACAAGCCCCAGGTGAGAAGACTGTTATTTCCAAACACATCATCCAGTCTTGGTTTCAACCTTGTTGTCAGCTGCTTTGCTAAATGCAGAAAGTACTTGTTAAGCAAAACTCTTTCTTCAAGCCATAGTTATTCAGGAGTGTGTCTCAAACCAGCAATAAACTCCTGTCTACCTTTTCATTCCCAGGGACGCTACTGATTGCCAGTGCTAGCCATAACAGTCTCATGTAGATTTGTTCTATTCCTTAATTAGATTGCACAGGATCAGTAGTCATCCTTGAGCAAACATGTCAGGAATGATGCAAAGGGTTCTGTTCTACTTTAATCGCATCCTAGAGATGAAGAGACATTGTATCTCCCTCCTTGTTTGTAATATACAAATAAAATTCTACTTTAACCCTTGGACCAGGACATACAGTGAAACTGAATGGTATTTGGGTACATGCATATTAGAACAAACCAGAGGAACAAAAAAGGTCTGGAGCTGTCCTCAGGGTATGAACCTGTGCCTGGAGTAGGAACTTCTGCTCTGAAACTGTCAGAAGGCATTGGAGCAATGCTGAAGGCTTCCAAGGCAACATCTGTTATCATCCCAAAGTCCAGATGGGTGCTACTTTCTCGTGCACTGTATCTGTTTCTCGACCCCTCTCTACACGCAGAGTGCTATATTAGTAGGCACGTATAGCAATAGGTGCTGGTGATGTCAGGGCCCATTTGTTTTTTTCTGAACCTTTCCACTTTATATAGTGAGCTTTGTGGAGGGTTAATGCAGGAAGATTATCCCAGATCACTTTAGCAACTGTGCATGGAAATATTCTCCTGGAGCCTGATGGCTTCTCACAAGCTTAGGCCAGCTCCACAGTTGAATCCCTGCTTACGGTAATAAAGAGCAGCCTTAGAGCTGTGCCAGTGAACACACACAGAAGATTAGTGACTGAACATGAAGTCTGGTTCACTGAACTGAAAAGTCAGTCTCAGGAGACAAGTATGTACAGCAACTTACTGTAGTAGCTATAATATATATTGTCAGAGGAAATAATTTCAGAAATTTGCCTAGAACTCTGCGTACCTGTCTTAAATATGTTGAGACATGTTTCTGTACTGGTATTCTTGATCACAGAGCAGAATGACACCTATAAACACACATGTGCAAGTACATTCAATCCTGTCTGAGTTCATGAGTATGTGATGTCTCAGTACACTTTCAGAATGCAAAGTGACCAGACTCTGGTGCCTGTGCTCCCAGATGTTGCAGTAATGTCAGGGATCTGGCAATAATTTCACATTTCTGCAAGGTGCATGTGTGGCATCTTTTTAGACAATACGGAAGAAAAGACCTACTTGTACAAGATCTTCCTCATATCTTTCTTATTTTAAACTTCTGTGGACAGCAGAAACTGTCACTCAGTGAAGTGATACAACTCAGAGCGTAAGTCTAGAGAATGTGCAGAACTGAGGTGAATGCAACCTTCAGATCTCAAATTAAGAGTATGAAAGATTCTAAATTATCTGATTTCAGCATCTGGATTAGTCTGGTAGCATTATGAGAACTAAAAGTGGAGCTCCTTCACCAGTCACTTAAATTACCAATTCCACTACATTGTGCTCTACGAAGGCACAGGACTTCTCACATCAACAAAGTCTCTTTGGAGTAAATCAGTTTGATTAAAACAGCTCAGAGCAGTTCTATCAGTCCCACCCAGTTGAGGCCCAAAGTTCAGACTCCATATATCCTTGTGTAGGTATAGTACCAGCTTTGATTCTTACTGCTACACTGATCTTTAAACTCATAGCACCCCAGTTCACATTAGAGGAATTGTACCTTGGCAGCAGAATCTGGCCTTTTCAAATTGTTTTCTCAAATGCTACTGTTGCTGCAGAAATAGCACCTGCTTGCATGGACGTGAACTAAGATCATACTTCTGATGATTTACACGTAGACATCATAAGTTGCATTCTGATGTGATCACTAGAGCTCATCTAATTCAGCAAAGTTGTGAGAAAGCATGAAATTAGTACAGTTCAGGAATTCTACTCTGTCTCATGAGTGAGCCAAAGAAAATTTGTTTTGCACTGGCTGAGTGTACCAATCCAGGCTGAGTAACTTCATTATTTACATCTTTTAGCTGGTTAGCTTGCTTGCTGCAAGCCCTACCAAAACATTTTTGCCCCATACTGCTGAGCAGTCATGTTCCCACCAGAGCATAGAGGAGGGGTTCTGTCCTCAGCTTGCCTTTGGATTTGCTGGGCTTTTCAAAGTCACATGGCAAGAATATGACCCTTATGTCAGGCTGCACAGAGGAAAGAAACTAAGCAATGTGACTGCTCTATGTGGCATGTTTAGCACTTCAGTGGTCTCACTTAAAACAAAGGACATAAAAGCACAGTGATTAGAATGCATGGGTTGACTGCAGACTAGCAAAGTGCATGTTTAACTTCCTTGGATGTTCAAACCCAGCAGAAGCCTGTGCACAGATCTGAAAGTAACACTCTGCTCAAAGAGGCAGTGTGCCCATGCGGATACTGGGACATGTTTCTCAGGAGGAGAACTGCCTTGCAAGGTCATCTGCACCCTGTCTCCCAGGCTGCCCCATGCTCAGAGAAAGGAGCAGTACTGGGTCTGATCCCTCCCTTCCAATCTCTCCCTGGAGCAGAGTTTTCAAGCAGAGTTTTTTTCTCCATCTGAGGCTGATATGTAGCTGCTGGGACTTACAAGATGCTTCCAATCTCTGGATATCACTTCAGAGATTGTACCTAGCATGGAAGGGACAACCAGCTCCAAGAGACATCATCTGGGGTCCAAGGAGGCTGAGAATCAGTTTGCTAATTTTTCCTGAGGTCCATGTCCCAAGAAAGCATCACTAGATCCAGGCTTTTCAGGAAGGAAGGCTGCAATGACCCAGTATGGATGACATGTCTATCAAGGTTCCTAGCAGTACGGCAAGCAGAGTCAAGCTGAAGCAAAAGGTGGAAAGGATAGCAAAAAAATGACCAAATTCTTTATGGTTTGGTTTGCTTTAATTTTATCTTTTCATTTCTCAGCTCTTCTGTCAAGTATCCCTGCCGGAGTTTTCAGTAGTTGAGAAATTGTTATGAGTTCTGTTGAAACAATTCAGCACCATGAGACAGTGATGTTAGTTATCATGGACAGGCTGTGACTTCCATGCAGGTGCACTGAAGAATCCTTAGGGAATTCATTTAGAGCTTACTGTTTAAAGACACTGCTACCGATAACATGCTAAGATCATCTTGACTTTTTTCTCTTCTTCCCCGAGTGCAAAATTCCTAGGGCTCAGCTTTCCTTTTCTTTTATTTATTTTCCTTAAAAAGAAAAAAAAACCCTATCGACAAAGCAGAGGTGAAATACAGACCACCGTAATCAGAGGTTTGTTTAATTCTGCTTTCACACTTGTCTGTAAAAGTGCAGAGTTACAAACTGCTGGTAAAAGCACCTAACAAAAAATTCTCTGAATTATTTATAATATTTTTGTGTCTTTATGTGTCCCTAAGAGAAACTAAGTATTCCTTCTGAGGAATTCATAATTACTCAGCATATAAAATTCAGTATTTACACAATGCACATCTGCTCAAAATGGGACTGCACACAAATTAAATCATATCAGAACTAGCTGCCATCACCTGCCTGTTAGATCAACTCCTGAAGTACCACAAAAATGCTTCACAAAAAAAAGATACCAAGGTCCTTGATTTAGCAGGGTGGGGAAACATTTTTCTACAATACTACTGCTACATTAGGCAGCTGAAATGTGGAGCTGTAATAATGAAATGCATGTATGTTTTGCAGATTCAGATAAACTGATGAGGAATTATCTGCGTGGCAACAACACTTATACATGTTTTCCATGTCTCTGCACTTTTGAAATATCAGACCACTTTCTCTGCTTTAAAAAGATAATGCATAAATCATGAGTAACATGACATGGTCCCTGACACCAGGTATTCTCAAGTTTTAGAGTTTATAGTTGCTCTAGGCATGGATGTTTCATATACCAATCTGTTAGGAACCAATAAAAGCACATATTGTGTAGAATTCCGAACAACTTTCAGTACTATGGCTATTTCAACTTCCCTTCTCATTTAAAAATTCTTTATTTAGTCTTACAGTCCTCCACATTTCGGAAAAAACACAGAGTTCCTTATTTTGTTTGTAACATGCTGAAACTTCAGAAGGCAGCTTGGTCAACAGTGACACTTTAGACTAAAGAAACCTATTATCATTTTTATTAGAAGTATCCAGTTTATAACCATCATTTGCTGAAAGGGTTTTTATTAAACATACTAAAAGTAGAAATATTAAATGTATGTATTTATGCAGCTATAAATCTTCTCAAATTACAGATAAGAAGCAAATATTAAGAATTTTCTTCTGGTCATTTTTCTTTGTAGACCAAAACCATTTCACCTTTATATCTGTAGGGTTATCACAGCCATTCTACCCAGCCTCAAATTATAATTTCTTGTTTTCAAAAAACCATGAATAGGTAAAACTTTTAAAGGAGAGAAAGAACATATTCCTTTTCAGACTCACCCATTTAAATGAATTTCTGAAAGTGAAAATTACTTGCATTTCTTTAAAAAAAATCCACACTTTTTCCTTTTTTAAAAGAAGGCACCCAGCATTGTAAGGTCCACAAACTTATTCTAACAAATTACAAAACTCCTTGGGACCAACACTGGACTCTAACAAAGTTTAAACCACAAGCACATATAAAGTTCATCTGAAAACAGAGTTGTGGTAGGAAGTGACTACGAATTAGAAAAAATAAAAGAAAGAACAAAAGCAAAACCCCAAAAAGCCCCACAAAAAAACCCCAAATAAAACAAAACAAAACAAAAAGAACATGGACAACTACAGATAAACTTACCTTTAAAGAAAGACAAGAAAAAGGAAGCCCAGAGACATAGTCCAGAATAAATAAATCCCAAGCACTTTTCTGTGAGCATTGTCAAAATAGGCTGGCTATTCTTCCTAAGCAGAGGGTGAAAGAGGATGAAGTCTTGGAGACAGCCTGCAATGACGGATAGATTTGGCAATTACAGTAATAAGGCATCAAAACAGCTTCCAACCAGGAGAGAGAAGTGCAGTTGGTTGTGTGCTTCTCGAGCCCCCAGAAGCCAAATCAGCTCAGTGCTGGGTCAGTAAATCCAGTCGCAAAGGGGCTGGTCACTTTGCTTGGGACTTACATTACCAGGCACCTGAGCCTTTTCTTGGTCAGAAGCAAATGCTAGTGATGCCCGCACACAGCTGTGTGCATACAGCAAGGAGGGGGAATATGCTGCCTGGGAGATTCTTTCCACGTCCCCACAGATTGTACCCAACTCGATACAGCACGTCTGCAGCACTTCCAGTGCTTGCACTCGAGTGCCTCTAGAGCTGTTTCCCAGCAAAATTAGCCTGTGTCCCTCTGCTCTCTCTCAGCTGCTAGTGCAACTTACAGGTAGCGTCCATGGCATGGTCCTTCTGCCATGCACCTGCTCTTTCTCCCAGTAGAGGTGACTGGGGAGACTTAATAGGGCAGAAGCTGGGAAAGATTAAACTAGACAATCTCCTGCCCTTTTTAACACTCTCTTTCCTGCAATGACCTCCACCAAAGGCAGGGAACTGCCCTGAATGCCCTTTTCCCCAGACACCTACTGCTGCTGGCTCCCCACTGTGGAAAACTGCACACACATCGCCTTCCCTGGGACAGGTCCTCCACCTCCACGCTCCATTTTACATTCACCAGCCAGGCAAAGGCAAGTCATTTCATGTCACATCATTTCTTAACGTTCAACATTTTTTACTTTTTTTTGTTCTTCTGGCTGTTCTAAACACTCAGTCACTTCTCTTTCACTGAGAACAGGTACAGGAATTTGCAATCCACCTTCTTGAACTTCTTGGGGCTCCTGCCTTAGCAGAGTATGACCCTAGATTGATCCAAAGAGCAGCAGTCATGACTCCATGCAGCAGAAGGGATTTGCGTGCTGCCATTAGTGACACTGCACCAGGCAGTGCAGGCTGGTAGTACAGCAGAACCCTGGGACATGAGGGTAGAGGCTGCAGTGAGGAGGAGGAGAGTCTTGGACTGATGAGTAGAGGGGCATAGGCTGCCCCTGGAAATGCACAGTCTAGAAACATCTGCCCTGGGACTAACTGCAGAGATGCAGACCTGGAGCTGGGCAGTACTTGCTCTTGTGGGGAATAGCAAAACATTACCTAGGAAATGTCCCATCCCTGAAGGCTAGGTTGCATGAGACTTTGGGCAACCTAGTCAGGTGAGACATATTCCTGGCCATGGCAGGGTTTTGGAACTAAATGATCTTCAAGGTCCCTTCCAACCCAAACCGTTCCATGATTCTGCAAACGCATTATCACCAACATGCCCATTATCACCTCCAGTCTGGGAGGTGGTGGGGTCTGAGATACATAGCCTGATCAGAGAGTTTGGCCTTGTAGAGGATTACAGCAGGGTCAGAAGTCTTAACCTTCACGGCAATTACATCAGGGCAAAGGGAGCCTGCAAGAGTACAAGGCCAGATCCCATGGAGGTCCAAGGCTCCATGGAGGTCCAAGAAGCCCCAGGCGTCTGTGTCAGCTGCAAGGCCACATGTCCCAGCTGCATGGCACTTCAGCTTGGGTTGAGGAGACTTGCAACAGCAGAATCATAGAATCACAGAATCACTAGTACAGAAAGACCTCCAGGGTCATCAAGTCCAACCATTCCTGTCAACCATTAAACCATGCCCTGAACACCCAGCCCACCCGTATTTTAAACACCTCCAGGAACTGGTGACTCAACTGCCTCCCTGGGCAGCCTGTTCCAGTGCCCAATGATCCTTCCTGTGAATTCTTTTCTTTCTGATGTCCAGCCTGAACCTCCCCTGGCAGAGCTTGAGGCCATTTCCTCCTGTCCTGTCCCCCATCATTTGGGAGAAGAGGCCATCACTCTCCTCTCTACAACCTCCTTTTAGTTAATTGTAGAGAGCAATAAGGTCTCTTCTCATCCTCTTCTCAAGGCTAAACAACCTCAGCTCCCTCAGCTACTCCTCATAAGACTTGTTCTCCAGCCCCTCCAACAGCTTCATTGCTCTTCTGTATACACGCTCCAGAGCCTCAACATCCTTCTTTTAGCAAGGGGCCCAGAACTGAACAAAATATTTGAGTTACAATCTCACCAATGCTGAGTACAGGGGCAGGATAACCTCTGTGGACCTGCTGGCCACCCCATTTCTGATAAAAACCAAGATGCCATTGACTGCCTTGGCCACCTGGGCACACTACTGGCTCATGTTCAATCGGCTGTCAACAAGCACTCCCAGGTCCTTTGCCTCCAGGCAGCCTTCCAGCTACTCTTCCCCTATTTTGTAGCACTGCATAGAGCCTTGTTAAACCTCATCCCATTGGTCTCATCCCAGTGGTCCAGCCTGTTTAGACCCCTTTGAAGAGCCTCCCTACCCTCCAGCACATTGTCACTTCCACCCAGCCTAGTGTCATTCACAAACTTCAATAGAATGCATTTGATCCCCCAATCCAGGTCATTGATAAAGACATTGAACAGGGCTGGACCCAGCACTGAGCCCTGGGGAACACCACTTGTAACTGACCTCCAGCTGGATTTAACACCATTTACCACTACTCTTTGGGCCCAGTCATCCAACCAGTTTTCCACTCAGGAGACTGTTCGCCTGTCCAGGTCAGAGGCTGACAGTTTCCATAGCAGAACGCTGTGAGGAACTGAGTCAAAGGCTTTACTGAAGTCCAAGAAGATACATCCACAGCCTTCCCCTCGTCCAGTAGGTGGGTCACTTTGTCATAGAAGGTGATGAGGTTAGTTTGGCAAGACCTGCCTTTTGTAAACCCATGTTGACTGGGTCTTATCACCTGGTTCTCTTGCATGTGCTTCATGATAGCACTCAAGATCACCTGTTCCATGACTTTCCCTGGCACTGAGGTCAGACTGACAGGCCTGTAGTTCTCTGGATCCTCCGTCAAACCCATCTTGTATATGAGCACATCAGCCAGCCTCCAGTCCAGTCGAACTTCCCTAATCAGCCAGGACCACTGGAAGATAATGGAAAGGTGTTTGGCCAGCACATCCGCTATCTCCCTCAATGCTCTCAGGTGGATCCCATCCAGCCCCATTGTAGGTGTCTAGCTGGGCAAGCAAGTCTCTAACTACCTCCTCTTGGATCACGGGAGCCTCATTCTGCTTCTCCGTCTCCTGGAGATGTACCCGCAGGGACCGAGGCAAAGAAGGCATTCAGTACCTCGGCCTTGTCCTCATCCCCTGTCACTGTTGTTCCCTTTATATCAAATAAGGACTGAATATTCTTTCTGGTCCTCCTTTCACTATTAATGTGTTTATAGAAAGAGTTTTTACTATCTTTCATCAGCTTGGTCAACGTGAGCTCTAGTTGGGTTTTAGGTCTCCTGATCTTTTTCTCTGAAAATCTCACTTCTTCCCTATAGTCCACCCAAGATGCCTGTCTCTTCTTCCAAAGTTCATAGACATTCCTCTTCTTTTTGATGTCCCTCAAGATCTCCCTGCTCCACCAAGCTGTTTTTTTACCCTGATCGCTCCTTTTCCAGAACATGAGGATGTCTTTCTCCTGAACTTCTAGGATTTCCTTTTTGAAGATCATCCAGCCGTCATGGGCTCCCTTGCCCTTAAGGACTGTCATCCATGGGAATTTATCAGTCAGCCTTCTGCACAGTCCGAAGTCTGCCTTCTGTAAATTTAATGTGACTGTTGTGTTAAGCCCCCTCCTCACTTCACCTGGAACTGAAAATTCTACCATCTCATGATTGCTTTGCCCCAGGTGTTCTCCGGCCATCATATCCCCCACAAGACCTTCTCTGCTCATAAACAGCAGATCCAGGAAGGTACCTTCTCTTGTTGGTTCACTCATCAATTGTGTGAGGAAGTTGTCTTCCACGCACTCCAGAAACCTCCTAGATTGCATCCTCTCCGCTGCATCATACCTCCAACAGACATCTAGAAGGTTGAAGTCTCCCACAAGGACAAGAGCTAGCAATCTTGAGACTTCTCCCATTTGTTTATAGAAGAGCTCATCAGCTTCTTCTTCTTGGCTGGGTGGCCTATAACAGACTCCCATCACAATATCTGTCTTCTTCAGGGCTCCTCTTGTTTTTATCCACAGGCACTTGATTCTGTCATTACCATAATCGATCTCAAGGGTATCAAAGCACTCTCTAGGAAAGAGGACTTGCAAGAAGAGAGCACCAGGCACCATGGCACTTAAATCAGGAAAATGAGGCCTCAGTTCCTTAGTTCTCAAATGAGGAGAAAAAGGTCCAGCAAGACCAGTCATCCAGTCTCAGAGATGCTCAAATTAGTTCACAAATGCCCTTCAAGACCAATAGGACAAGCCCCATGGTGCTCAACTCAGGGGGCTGCTAGAGTAGCTGATGTGTTACTACAGTGATGAAATGATGTCCTGGCCCTGTAGTCTTGCTGAACCAGGATACATGGCACCTACGGAAGGGAAAAGGGGCTCTGTAAGAACAGATGGACATGACCAGTGCTGCAGTGATCTGGGCAAAGATGCACTCAGAGAGCATATGTCCAGGCCTCATGATAGTCAAATCAGGAAAAGAGATTATGCAAGACCAGAGGTGTTCTGCTACAAAGAGACCATGTGAGATCAGAGGGACAGGCCACACAGCACTAGAACCAAGGCAAAAGGTCCTGCAAGACCAGAAGGTTGTTGACTCAGAGCAAAGAGCCTTGCAAGACCAGAGGGTGAAGACCCATGCTACTTAGATTAAGGCTTAGAAAACCTGCAAGGACTAAGGGATAGTCTCCATGGAAGCTGAATCCAGACAAAGAGGCTGAGCATGAGCAGAGGGCCTAGCCTCATGGTACTTCACTAAGAAGAAAGTGGTCCAGCAATATTTGATAATCAGTCTCAGTGATGCTCAAGTCAGTGCAAAGTGGCCCTATCAATCCATAGGTTTGGACACACGTCACTCAAACAAGGTGAAGGCCAGGCCTCTGCATTACTCTACCTATCAGTGGTCTCTGATGGAGGTCTCTTCCTGGGAAAGATGGGAAAAGACAGACTCAGACAGCCCACCTTCATCATGTTTCTCTCTCACTTCCCATATTTCAGCTAGCAGAAGTGACAAGCTGCTGCATCTTCCAGCTGCAAACCCAGGTCTCTCTGCCTGTCTTTGGATGCTGTGTGATCTAGACCAGAGTCTTGCAGATACCAACAGCCAACAGCAATCAGAAGACACAGAGTAGGACCTGCCTTCCCGTGCTCTGACTTCAGAGAATTAGTAGTGATAGAGGGTTTATTAGGGAGATGGGGGCACAGTGGGGAAAGTTCAACAGCTTTTGATAGTAACACCTGTATCACAAAATGGCTGAATCACAGACTGTCTTAAGTTAGAAAGGGATCTCTGGAGGTCATTTTGTCCAAATCCCCTGCTTAAGTAGGACCACCTAGATTCATTTGCCTGGGACCATGATCGGGCAGCTTTTGAAGGTCTCCAAGGAGAGAGACTACTCCACCACCTCACTAGGTTACCTGTGCCAGTGCTCAGTCACCCTTACAATGACAAAATGTTTCCTAGCATTCAGGAGGAACCTCTCATGTTTCTGTTTGTGCCCATTGCCTCTGATCCTAACACTGGGCATCACAGAAAAGAGCTTGACTCACACGTGTTTGCAGCCTGCTTTCTGGTCTTTATATAAGTTGATGAGGTGCCCCTGAGCCTTCTGTTCTCCAGCATGAATAATCCCAACTCTCACAACCTTTCCTTATAGGAGAAATACACCAGTCCCTTACTTGTACTGCGGAGCCCAGAACAGGATCCCCTCCCTCAACCTACCAGCAACACTCCCATTTCATCCCAGGACTCCATTAGCCTTGTTTGTGGCAAGGGCACATTGTTGATCCATGTCAAATTTGGTGTCAACCAGGACCATCATTTTTTTTTTTTCTGCCAAGCTGCTTTCCAGCTGTGCTGTGCCTAGCCTGTGTTATTACTCAGGCTTGCTTGTTCCCAGGCTCAGGACTTTGCAATTTCCCTTGCTGAACTTCTTGGCACTCCTGCCTTGCTGCATTGCCACACTCCCTCTCCCACCATGCTGACCTCAGTGACCACAGGGCCCAGCAGATTTGTGAGGAAGCAGTGGCTGTATCACCAGGAAAAGCAGGGGAAAACACACAGGTGGTGCCCAGCAAGGCTCCCAGCACTGTTTGTAATCCTGAGGCTTTTTCTGCAGTTTTCATGCTATCAATTTCTTTTCTTTTATTAAATACTAATAGATTTTGGGGTGGGGGAGTGGGAAGGACAAGGGGCTGGTGTGTGCCCCAGCTGCCACCCAGCCCTGGTTTATCCGGCCCCTGAACCATTCTCCCTGTGCCTCTGATGATGGCATGGCTTCCTGCAGGGGTGGAAAGGGTCCTTTGTGTTCCTTGCCCTCTTCTTTGTGCCTTCCCAGGGCGCTCCAGGGAAGCATTTTCTACCTCACTGTGCATGAAGGGTCCTGGCACAGTCTGCTCTGGGTTCTCTTGCAGCATTTCTTGCTCCCTGGAAGTCAGAATAGGAGCAGAGGTGGGACTGTCAGGACCCCCACAAAGGGCTGGTCTAGGATCAGAAGGCCCTTCTCAGGAGACAATGAGAATGAGGGCAGCCATGAGGCTGTTGTCCTGCCTTTGGCAGCATGGATGTCCTCAAAGTCCATCCATTGCTGGGCCTCCCCACTGGACTGGCACACAATGGTGTGAATAAGCTGGTGGAAAAAGCTCCTTGTATGCCTGCCCAGGGAGGCATACAGCACCTGGATCACAGCCTCCACATCCAGGCCCAAGTATCACAGGCTGGGTATGATGAGGTTCTGCTCTGCTGTGGCTTTCTGGGCATCCTTGTAAAGCTGTCCTGGCTTCTATTGCAGACGGGACAGCAGGGGGTGGAGGACAGATGACTAGGTGCAGAAGAGGGATACTGATACACAGGCATGGAAGCTACTCACTGGAACCCAGGGCAGTGGCATCATGGCTACTGGTAGGGGTGCTGCACAGTGATGAAGGCTGTGGGCCTTGGCTGTGTCTTCCCATGACCCCCATCAGGTTGCTCTGGCTGTGGGAGATGACTGCAAGCTCACGCAGCAAGAGGGTTAATTTGTTCATTTGAAAACAAGACATGCTTCCCTTGGAGGCTGCAGGACAAAGTCCCATACGCTCTCCCCCACATCCCAGAACTGCTCTCCAGCCCTCTGCATCATCCCATGGAAAATCAAAGGCAGCAGTTGTCATGGTTATGGGAATGTTCTCCTACTTGTTGAGTCATTAAACCATTGCCTCCAGCCCCAAGCTTTGGATGTTCATTTGCCAAAGGTGGTTGCAACCCTCAGACTCTGTGGAGACAACACAACATGTGGTCAGTTCTCCAGATGGGATTTTGTGCTCAGTTCCTTCCAGTCCTTGGGCCAAAGTAACAGTAGTGCTTGGGCCCCAGGTCAGCTTGGTGGGGCCTAGCATCCCCTCATTGGAGTCCACAGGGTGATGGAGGGAACACTAAAAATAACAATAGATATGTAAGTTGGGCTACCCTATCCTCTGGGTTGGAAGACCACAAATGTGGAAACATTGACTTTCCATTTGTGGACACTGGAATTGTAAGGGACAGGTTTTATCAGCTGAATGTTCACAAGTTCATGGGGCCACGTGGAATTCGTCCCAGAGTACTGAAGAAGTTCATGGATGTTACAGCAGGACCCCTCTCAACCATCTGCCAAAGACCTCAGGAGCCTAGGGAGGTCCCTGCTGACCGGAAGGTAGTCCATATTATACCAGTTTACAAGAAGATCTGAGGCAAGTCATAGGAAACTACAGACCTGTTAGTCTAAACTCAGTATCTGGATAAATTATGGAGATTACACCGGCTGCTGGTGAAAGGCATTTAAAGGACAATGCAATCCTCAGGCACAGCCAACATGGGTTCACAGAGAGAGTCCTGTTTAATTAATTCAGTATCCTTTTACAATAATACCACCCACCCAGAGGATGAAGGCGAGATGGTAGACATAGTTTTTTTCTGGATTTTAGTAAGGCTTTTGACACTGTTCCTCACAGCAACCTTCTGAACAAGTTGTCCAGTGGTAAGATGAACAGATATTATGCTGAATGAAGAATTGGCAGAAGGGCAGGGCTCAAAGTGTTGTAAGTGAGTGGTGCTACATCTGACTCGTGACCAGTCATCAGAGCTGTTTCTCAGGGCTCAATTCCAGGGCCAGTTCAATTCAATATTTTTATCAATGATCTGGAGGCAGGAGTTGAATGCACTGTGTTTGTTGATGATATTAAACCGGCCTTGCAAAGGGATCTAGATAGATTGGTGTATAGGGCAATGACTAATGGGAAGGAATTTAACAAGCCCAAATGCTGGATTCTTCACCTGGAATAGAGGAATGCATGACACAAGTATAAACTGGGAGAGGATTGGCTGGAGATCAGCCCTGCAAAAGGCAAGGGCTGCTAGTTGACACTATGCTCCATATGAGTCAGCAGTGTGCCCTGACAGCCAAGAAGGCAAACCACATCCTGGAGTGCATCAAACCCAGTATGACCGGCCAGGAAAAAGAGGTGATTATCCTGATGAATTCAGCATTGGTGTGGCCTCACTTTGAATACTCTGCAGTTCTGGACCCCAAAGTTTAAGAACGCTATGACATTTGTCTAGCATAGGGCAAGGGGGAACAAATCTTGTGGAAGGGCTGAAAATCATGTCCTGTGAGGAGAACCTGAGGACACAGAGTTTGTCTACTTTGTAGAAGAGGAAGCTGAGTGGGGACATTGTTATTCTCTACAGGTTTCTGAGAAAGGTAGGTGGAGAGGGATGTGTTGTTCTGCTCCCCCTGGAATCATGAGTAAGGTTCAAAGCCATGCCAGGGGAGGTTCTGATGACATCAGGAAACACTTACTTACCAAGAGGGTGTTTGTAGACTGGGTAGAGAGGTGGTTGATGCCCCAAGTCTGTCAGGGTTTAAGAGGTGTTTGTGCAACGTCCTTAATAACATGCTTTGACATTCGGTCAGCCTGGATGTGGTCAGGCAGTTGGACTAGATGATAGTTGTAGATCACTTTCAAATGAACCACTGTCTTCTATTCTGTTCTGCCCTGTTCATTACTATTGATGCATATAAGAGCGCAGGACATGAAGTGCCTCCAGTATGGGAAAGACACATACATACTGCTTCAAATAAGACTGTGTAGCTAAACCATTTTAGAGGAAACAGGCAAACATGGTTTTTCATCATATGCTGATGCTCAGAGCCAGGACTGCAATGGTGTACTGGCAACTGTGCTTGTACTGGGGCTGTTCCTTGCTTTCTAGAGCAGGCTGAGCCAGTAGTGAGGAGACAGCAAATGCAGTCTATTCTGGCAGTCAGAGATCTCTGCTGCCCAGGGCTGTTCTCTCAGCACCCACTTGACATTCAAGGCTGAGCAGGTTGCAGGAATAGTGATCTAGGACCAGTTCTGTAAGGAGATTACACTTGGCATTTGTCACTGAAGAACTGTAGATATTGGTAAGTTGTAGGTGGTCTGGGCACAGTTTTGTATAGCAACAAAGTGGCACTAGCAAAAGCTTAGAAATTCACTGTGCTGAGCCTCTCTGCAGATACAACACAGGAGCAGCTGTCAGTAGTGACCCTGTGCAGAGGCTTCCCAACTTTTGATAAAAAAGCGACAAGAGAAATGTATTTCTAGGGAATTTCATGCTTCCTGACTATTAAACTGCCCTAGAAAATGAAGACCTTGGCACAAGGACATGGATAATGTGTATTTCTAAAAATAAATGCCAGGTATTAATCAACAGATTTATCTAGTTTTATCCAGTAGATCAATAACAGTATCACTAGCTTAGTAAAGTATGCAGAGAGTAGCTATAAAAACACAACTGAAAAAATTAAGGCAAAAAATTGACCTTCAAATAATTGTTGATCCTTTTAGGTTTCATTGCAATGCAACTCCAAAAGTTGCATGAGTAAAATTGGGAGGTGTTAATTGTTTCCTGCTGCCTCAGGCCAAGGTTTTTTACCCACTGTAGATTTGGATTCTACTTCTTTTGCAAAGGAAGTTCCTTGTAAACACAGTGCAGACTATTGTCGGTTGCAAACTACCTTATGATCAGAGACTTAAGAAATTTGTTTCCCTTTTACCACTGAATGTAGTTCAGAGACATTCCCTCACCCTTGGGCTTTTACTCAGCAGACATCTTAATGTGTGCCGCTTAGCAGTTCTAAGCAGTTATCAGACTGGATAATCTATAAATTGCAAAGTGGAAGACAAACAAATTGGCCAAATGAAGGGCTGACAGAGCGGCTGAAAGGCTTGTCTCCACATAAACATATCCAAAAGTCATAACTAGGAAATTTACTGATTTTGAGAGTTTTGACTGATTCTTACAGTTTAATTACCTCATAGGAGTCACTTGTTTTGACAGCTCCTGTTCAGTTTCAGTCACTACTTCTACGTATATCCACCACCAGCCAAACTGAAAAATGGTAATGAAGTGGAAAAGTCAGGACAGAGGAGGACATTCACTCTGCCTGCAGGCAAGTGCAGCAGATGGGAAGCCTTGTTTGTTCACAAGACTATGTAAAACCAAGTTAAAACATGTAGCAGGCTCTGCAGTTCATAGAATCATAAAATGATTTGAGTTGGAAGGGACCTTTAAAGATCACCTAATTCCTACCCTTCTGCCATAGGCAGAGTTAGATTCCATTAGATCAGGTCAAAGTTCCGCCAAATCTAACCTTGAACACTTCCAGGGATCAAGAGAGTTTCTTCATCCACAGGTTCTCTAGGCAACCTGTTCCTGTGTATCTCCACGGTCATCACAAAAAAATTCTTCCTTATAGCTAATTTAAACCTTCCCTCTTTTAGTTTAAAACCACTATCCCTTACATTTCTAGGCTGAGAGTTCTCTGAAAGATTTCCACGTTTCTTCTTGTGTGGGATTTGCACCGATCTATTACCTTTTGAATACTACAGAGTTTTCTGTGTTTTAACTCCTCATTCTCTTTTCTGCAGTGTAACACCCCATGAATAGATTGTGTAAATCCCTACAGGAGGAATAACAACATCAATGGACCTCTGTGCAGGATGTCTCAGCCATGGTGCAACATGACGGACATTGTTCTACTGAAGAAAGTTTGAAAGTTTGGGGATAAAAGGTGAAGTATAGGGTGCTGGAAAATCTGTGTGTGTGAAATACTGATGTATCTGTGCATGTAAATACCCAGCCCTGACCTACACTAACAAGCTTGAAATATGGAAAATGGCAGAAAGGAAAAGTATCAAAAAGTAAAGTACTAGTTTAAAGAAACTGCCCACAAACAGTGAGTGCTATGAAGACAAGCACATCACAAGTATCAAATAAAGAGAGAGCAAACACAGGACCGCTGGGTATTTAGTGCTTGTTTGGAAGGGGATGAAGATGTTAAAAAGAACATAGCAAGGAAGGGAAGAGGAGATATAAAGAGAAGCAAATCATACCAGTAAGGTTAATCATGGAACCTGCTGAGCAGCCCTGAGCAAGACTGGTGCAGGAAAACACAAAAATAGGTCTGTTTTGCTCTGACCATATGTGCGTCTGACTTCCTTCTGTGCTCAAAGGAGACGCTAAGATGCCTTCCTAGAGCCAAGGGCACATACAGGACACTTCCCAAACTCAGCTCAGAAATCCAGCTCAGTAGGGCTAAAGGGTGATCTGAAAGTGAATTTCCCATTTTGGTTCCCCCAACTGACAATATCACATGCAGAAACAGTATTTGCATTACACCAAAGGTTTCCATGGAAAGAAAGATCCCAGCCTACTGAAAATCAAATCAGATGAAAATCCACAAGCTTTCATGAGAATGCAAGGCTGTTAGGTTGCTTGCTCACTCACCTAACACATTCACTTTTCCTCAAGATTGAGCGCCCAATACAGTTAAGAGGGTTCATGAGTGGAAGACAAATCAAGATGTATTTATCCATAACCACAGACAATCTCAGCATATGTTAGTGATGTTGCCATGCTGATTTGAGGGGATTATTTTAACAGCTTGGGAAGAGTGTCCAGGGCAGTTTCAATTATTTTATCGTCAAGTTTTTGCTTCCTGAATATGTCATTACTCACACCAAGTAGGAGAGGCAACTCAGCAAGTACAGGGAGGGTGTAAGGGGCTGCTGGGGACAAACAGAGCCAGTCCTTTGCCTCTACCCATGTAAGGATTACTTTGTCTTGTTTCCTGCCCCACAGCAACAGGGTTTTTCTCTGCAGGCAGGTCTGGAGCTCACACAAGCTGTGGAGTCCCAGTGAGGTCTCTGAGAACAGGAGAGCTGGGAGCTGAGTGGTGGCCCTGGAACAAACCCCCAGCACCACAGTGCTGAACTCCAGGTACCTCTTCAGTCAATATGCATGGCAGCTCAACACAGCACCAACTTCACCAAGCCTTGGCTTACCTCTCATTCTGTAAGGCTAGGGCACCTCTGGCTCTGGTGAGGCACACAGGGGCATACTGGTCTGAGAGCCCAGGACTCTAGTAGCGTTCATTTGAGACCTTTTAGGAGGGCAGCAACCCTCACAGCAGCTCTAAGAGCGCTGGCCAGCCTTGGGACTGGGACGCTTGCTTCTGAGCATGGGCTGTAGCACAGGGGATATTTTGTAGCTGGAGCCATAGCCCTGATGCTGTTCCTCCTGCTTCTCCTGTAGTTGTGGCCAACAGTATCTACCCTTAATCTGGAAAAGTCTGTAATCTTTCATGTCGCCTTTCCTACACACATTCTTAATTACAGTAAGGATCACCCATGCTTTTAATAGCTTTCCTCACCTTGGGAACAGAAGCCATTGCTAAACCTCTGTTCCCATTCATCCCACATGTCTTTGCACCTCAAGCACAGGGTTGTCCACTCCTAATGGCAGAGCTGGAAGCCACTCTTCCTCTCCCAGAGACAGGAAGCCTAGTTTTGAAAAGGACTCACAGTGAGTTGGGCTGAGGGGGTGATTGGTCTCGCTACCTCATGGCTCCCTGCAGCCTGAAGACCTGGTGCTACATTTTGTCACTGTAAACCTGCAAACACAGTCACCTAGAATCCTGGGGCTTTGCAGTCCAGCTGTGTTTTGTGCTCTTCAGCCTTTAATAACCTTCCAAAATTAGGCTGCAAGTGGAAATGCCTGGATTGCTTTGTCCCACAGCAGTTTAACCATACCAGGTAGCAGAAATTAGCTTCTCTTACAACCAAATACACATCCTGGAGCCTAGAAAATCATACTAAAATACCATAATTTCTGACTCTGGTCCTGGGAAACAGTGGTAGATATGTGTCCGTGGGTGCTTTCTGTATTGCACGCCTGGAGAGAAGGTAGCTGAGGGTCACTTTTGGTGCCACATAGTCTGGCTGTGAGCAGCAATGGCCAACTTCAGCACAGGGATCCTGGCAGTTCAGGCAGATGGGGACTGAAGATAAACCACAAACAAATGTATGCTGAAAATTATGAGAAGGTGCAGGTGCTACAAGGTCAAGGATGGAACTTACTGCATTCACAAGCTGAGGCCTGGCTCATTACTCACATGGTCTTGGTTATTAGTGCAGGGGCCTGGAGATGCAGATTCCTGTTCATGTGTTGATGACAAGGAAGAAAACAGCAAGAGTGAGCTCATTATGCAAGTCTGTGTTGCTACTTCTCTCTCCTTCATTTGAACTGTGCTGCCACCGCAGAAGGCTTTTCAAAAGATGATAAAACCAGGCTCTACAGGCTGAGATCCTACAGGTGAAATGCATACCTCCCCCTTGGCTCTGGCTAGGTCCATTGCCTGGCCTCCATCCCCTACAGAAGCAGATAAAATTAATATAGAAACCAAAGAGTGCTGAGGCAAACATTTTCTTTCTTTGCCATTTCCTTTCATGAAAAACTGAGACTGATCGCTGCAGACTGATGCTTGTAAAGAAGGTCCACACCAAAGCTCTACCTACAAGTTCAAGCTATGCTGTGATCTCATGAAGCTATGTGACATTTTCTTCCTCTTCTTAGCATCACTTCTCCTGCTTGGTCACAGCACTATGCCCCACAAACTCAGCAGGCGGCATCCTTCCTCTACTGACATGTGTGACTGCAGGTAGGGGAGTTCTGCTTTTTCAACCAGCTCTCCCATAGCTTGGCATTGTGTTCCCTCAGTTAGTCCTTCCAGCACTGGCTTGACTTCCAAGCCAAACTGCAGTACCCAAGACTGGAAATCAACAGAGATAGAAGGCTGCTGGCCACAGTTGCAGTTGACAACTGAGCAAGTAGAAAGAAGGATGAAGAAAGCAGTTTTACGGAAGGTTGTGCTGCAAGATACAGCTACTGGCTTTTGTTAGATACTGCAGGCTCCAGGGAAGAGCAGAGGCACAAGAACCTGATTTGATTCCCTGGAAAAGACAGGAGACTGTCTTGAAGCTTCAGAAGAGACTCTGA
The DNA here is from genome assembly GCA_033558105.1 of Coccyzus lansbergi. Taxonomy (NCBI): domain Eukaryota; kingdom Metazoa; phylum Chordata; class Aves; order Cuculiformes; family Coccyzidae; genus Coccyzus; species Coccyzus lansbergi. The sequence continues at coordinate 1,377,827 of JAUMJK010000468.1, forward strand.
TTTTTGTAAAGCTATCTTTCCCGAGGAGTGGTCTGTGTGTTATGAGTGGTTTGTGCATTGGTCTTCAGTGGTGTCACTTCCCTCATGTGTATCAAACTGCACAACCTACTTATTGGTTTCAGCCCCTTTCCCAGGAAGGCGGATGACAGGGATGTGCCTAGATCCCTTGGAATGTGCTCCTTTGCAGTGCAGAGGCAGGAGCCCTGTCTTGGAGTCAGCCCTGGCTGTCCCAGTCACGTGGCACAGTCCAAAAAGCTTCCCTGCACTCCACTGACCTGTGAGAGAGTTACACACTGTCAAAGACACAGCAACATTTTCTGCCCTCCCTCCTGACCCTGCCTGCCAAGGGCAACTGGAGAGACACCTTCCCTTGATACCCTTGTGGAGTGGTAAGGAGCAAAGGAAGTCCTTTGCCTGGTTTAGAGAAGAATGAGATGGTGAATCCCAGGACACAGTCCCAAAGAATATGCTCCAGAGGGACAGATCTTCTCATGTGTCCCTTTTGCCATTTTTTTTCACACTTCTTTCTCCATCTCCCTTCTTCCATCTGTCCCTTTTGTCTGCTCTCCATCCATCTTCTCTGTCCCACTCTCTAGTTTTCTTGATCTGACCCTCCATTCTGGACACATCAATATTTTTTTTCTCTCTGTCCCTCCACCAGGCCTCAGACTTTGTTTCTCTATCTTTGTGTTTGGTTCTTCATCCCTGTTTCTCTACCCTCAATCTCCCTTTTGCTTTCTCTGCTCCCTTCTCCATTCCCTGTTCCTATTTCATTCGTTCTATCCCATTTTTTATCTCACCATCATTTTTCCTCTCCTAGTTGCTCCTTTCCTCTCTTGGTCTAAATGTCCTTGCTCTAGCTGTATGTCCCTCTCCTCTGTCCCTTCCTGGATCCCCCTATTCAAGAGTCCACTGTTCTCACCCTCTCACTCTCTCCCACTCCCCATGGACAGCCCTGCCCCAGGGCAGCATTCCTTCTTCTTGCAGGGAGGCTGGGGCCACAGCCACCCCCCAGCTCCAACCCCATACCCCACAGCATTGATACAAAAAGTGTTACTATTACAAAAAGTGTAATATTTTTTATTTAAGCTGGAGTACATGTAAGTTCCATCTAAGTAATTGTATTTTTTCGAAAGTTTGACAGAACATCCCTCTACTAAGATGTCTTCTTTCAAGGAGTTTTTCCAGATGCCGTTCATTCTTTGAAGACGATAATGCCTTGTGAATTGTGATCTGTGCTGGACAGATGTCTCTTCCTCCATCATCACCTCTGTTTGCAGTGTTTCCCTATCTTAAAAGACAAGGTGATGCCACGAAAAGCCAAACTCAATAATCAATGCTAATTCGATTATTAAGCAGGTATTCTTTTAATAAGTGGTGGTAGGGCATACATGGGGTAATCCACCTAATGTGTTCAACTATTGGGACTGGTTATATGACTTTTATACTGATTAAACATACATATTCATATAGATATCTGGAAACATGTTACATGTCCATTGTTTTTCGCCCTCCCTTGTATGCACATCACAGTTTCTTTGTGTCCTCAAAAGCCTCTGATGGTCTTCACCTTATTTCCTTCCTCACTGTGTCCTCTTGGTGATCTCAGGTCTGTCCTTTGTTCCTGCTGTGGGGACTGTGCTTTCAATACTTGATTTGTTCCTTTTTTCATCTAGTAAACAAGCTAACACCTGTTACAATCACATTCTTTCTAACTGCAAGCTGGCCAAGATTTGAATCTTATTATTCTTATCATTGCTTAAGCTAATTCATTCCCTTAATATAATGCCTTATTCCTCCCTTCAAAAGTCAGGCAGACCTGGATCCAAAACTCTGAATCTGCAAGTGTTTTGACTGTTGCCAAGTTCATAGTAACACAAAAATTAGTCCTTGGAAAATAATAGAATATGCGTAAGATTTCTGGGAAAATTTATCCTTATACATGTGAATGGGAAATCTATTCTGTCCCCAGCTTTTGTTTCATTGCACATGACTGATGGAGATTAGGATCAAAGGAAAGACCTAATTTCCAGCCTTACAGGGAAATTTCAAAGGAGGTAGATGCCAATGAGATGGGGTAAGGGGCTGCTTTGCAGACTTCAGGCTCAATAAATGACTGTGGGGAGCATGCACGAGGAGGAGAATATCTCTTTATCATTAGTATTAGGAAATGTGATTAGTATGCATAATTTTTACAAGAAATATAATGCATATGCATAAATTCCATATGTAAATAACTTGCTGCTTGTTGTCACCAAAACACATGGTAGGAGGATCAAGCAGGTATCCAAGCACCTGTAACCCTTCCCAATCTGGCACTAGCATCCCACGATACCTTGAAAACTCACTTCAGGATCCTCAAAGTCATCAGTTCCAAAGCTCTGTCCAGCTGCCACCAATGAGTTACAAACCCTGCCTCAGACATCTCTAAATACCCACTACTCTAGTCCAAGTGGTCCCCACTGCCAAACCCTGTCCCAGGGTCACCAAACACTAGCAAACCCTTCCCAAGAGACACCAAACACCCCCAAACATGCCTCCTAACTCCACAACACCCAACTCTGCTTCACATCCCCTAGAGACTTTCCCCAAACCCATCCAAGCCATATCCTAGACCCTGTTGAGATCCCAAACAATGCCTAGGTGTCTGTCTCCACAGATGCTTAACCCTGTCATTGGTTGCCAAAACCTGTCCCAGGGTCCTCACATTACCTAAAATTCTGCTTCAGGGTTTCTGAGTCAGACTTCCCTTTGAATCCACCCACAGCTTGCCTGGCTGTGGTTACCAGTCCCCCTGGGCTGTGGATGTCAGTGCTGACATCCTATACCTACGTCTCCCTGCCAACAAGCCCCAGAAAGGGCTAGAAATGACGGGCTCTACTGCAGAAGCACTTTGACGCCTTGCAGGAGTCATGACTCTCAGAGCCACATTTGGTCTCCCACTAGGCTTTTAGTCTTAGGAGTCTAAGGGGCAGGGAGGCTAAGGGGGCTAGGGGTGAGAAAGCAGGGAGGCTGCCATTGAGAAACTCTGGCCATACCAATTTTGGGACTCTCTGTTGTTGAAGGCAACATGCAGTCAACTGAGGCTTTGTAGGGAGGGGAACATTTCCTTCTGGGCAAGGGCAACGCAGACACATAGAGACAGGAGAGAACTACCGTAGAGACTGCTTTCAGCCACTCTTGCTACTCTGGATCTCTTGCCTGCATCTCTCCCTGAAGTGACCACTGCCACATGCTGCAGGCATAGTCTGAGGTGAAGTCTGGTGTAAGACAGAACAAAGGCTGCTTTATGGGCATGAGTTCTCCAAAGCCTCCTGGCTGTAACACCGGCTTTTTGGGCAAACCATGGCTTCACAAACTGTCCCAAAGGGAAAACACAGCATGATCAGCCTTCTTGCCAGGCTTTGCAGTATGGGAAGGCAATGTATATGACAGTTGGGTATTCCTGTCAAATCCCAAAAGAGCTGGTCTTCTTTTCATTATTTTTTATTAGCTAATTCTAAGCAGATGATATCTCAGTCTTCTCTTAGTAGTGTGCAACAGGCATGCTACACAAATCATGGATTTTACTCCTGTAAAACTATTCCAGCCCCACTCTGCAAACAGTTTTGGAAACAGGGGCTGCATCTGAGAGCTTTTTATGTACATGGAGGCAGGTTGCAAACAGCAGCTAAAAGCTGCTCTGCCAGAAAAGATGTTTCTAGCAGAGACTGAGAAACTTTCCACCACAAGAGCTTAATTCAATCCCCTGCACTAGAGAAGTCTAGTGTACAGACTTCCCTTGGAGGCAGCAAAGGGGTAGTAGGGTAAATGTTCAGTCTTTCATTTAAGAACAGTGCAAAGGGCAGCAGGGCAGCAAAGTGTGAGGGAGTGGATTGGTGCCACATATAAATCTACTTAAACTTGATCTCCCTTCATCCTCTTGATTTCAACATTTTTCATGGGGTCTTTCTCTTAAAGGAAGAGTGATTGCACATTCATTCTGCATGTGCAACAGCTGCCTTCCCTGAACTTCCAGGGTCATGGACCAAGAAGATTGCAAGATTTTAACACTGATGTGTGATGCATATTTACAAAACGTGGTCATGATAGCCATAAAGTTTTAGAGTTACCCAGTGGTTACCTGATAGTGTACTTACCTAGCAGGTTCTGTTGAGCATTTCCATAAATCTGATATGTGATCACACATCACTGCAGGGGACACCACTTCAATAGATCCCACTGGACTCTATCAAGGGTGCCTGCTCCTGCAGTAAATTGTGTGATTGGGAAGCAGCTGTACCAAAACTTCTCCTTTTTTCCTCGTAAAATCTTTAGGTTGGAAAGACTTTCAAGACCATAATCTCCAGCCATACCTGTCTATTACTAGTTTATGTCCCCAAGCACATTGCCTACCTGCTTTTTAAACACCTCCAGGGATGATGATGCAACCACCTCCCTGGGCAGCCGGTTCTAGTGGTTGATAACACTTTCTTTCCTCCCCACTTCCTTTTCTCCTCCTCCTTCTCACCTCTCCACAGTAGTACAACATGGAACATAGTTTTAGCTACGTTTTCGTTGGCTTAGTTATGGAATTTTAAAATTTTTGGTAAATTTATTTAAAATTTTAAGTTTCTAATTCTTTATCATTTCTTTAAAAATGAAGGCATTCACCAGTGTGCACAGCTTCACAGATATTGCAGTCCAAGTAGCCGTACTCACCTTCAGCCACTGGAGGTAGCTGTCTCCCTGCTTTCTAGCTGGGGACTGCTAATCCTTTGACTTGAAAGTCTTAGGGAAGCTTTGTCTGACCCACAGGAAGTGCAGACACCGTAGGTTCTTGATAATGCTGTGCTATGATGGAGTGATAGGCCTAGACAAGGATGCTTATAGTATAATTGTTTGATTTTTTTTTTTAAATGTACAACTGGCTCAGTTTTATTTAAGCCTTCTTCCTCCAAGTAGGATGTCCTGGCACTCGTTTTAGGAGAGCCTAGAGGAGTTAGCCTCCCCTAACTGCCCAGCATCTCCAGTCACTGCCACAGCAAGAGGATCAATGGGATTGCACAGGGGTTGCACACTGTGTTCTTGGTGCAAACAGAAGGCACCAAATTGGAACAGATTACAAGTCCTCCCTGCGCTCCCTGCGGACAAACAACAGCCATGGGGATGCTGAGGGCAGGGAGGGCAGGGCAGGGGAAAAGAAACAGTTAGCAAGCAAGGGTTACCCATCTGAGGGGAACCCCCGGAAGGAGGTTACCCACAGCAGAGGGTTGCTTTGGCTGTGGGAGCTGCCTGCACTTTGACAGGACAAAGGAGCCCAGGAAAGCATGGGGACCACCAGCAGAGGAGCAGCTTTTGGTTGTCTCCCTCACTATTTCACAGGCTTGATAGTAAAATCATACAATCATAGAATAACCAGGTTGGAAGAGACCCACTGGATCACTGAGTCCAACCATTCCTATCAAACACTAAACCATGCCCCTCAGCACCTCGTCCACCCATCCCTTAAACACCTCCAGGGAAGGGAAATCAACCATCTCTCTGGGCAGACTCTGTCAGTACCCAGTGACTCTTTCTGTAGAAAAACTTCCTCCTAATGTCTAGCCTAAATGTCCCATAGTGGAGCTTGAGGTCATTCCCTCTTGTCCTGTCCCCTGGCACTTGGGAGAAGAGGCCAGCACCCTCCTTCCTACAACCTCTCCTCAGGTACTTATAGAGAGTAATGAGGTCTCCTCTCAACCTCCTCTTCTCCAGCATAAACAACCCTAGCTCTTTCAGCTGCTCCTCATAGGACCTGTTCTCCAGCCCCTTCACCAGCTTCATTGCTCTTCTCTGGACTCATTCCAGAGCCTCAACATCCTTCTTGTGGTGAGGGGCCCAGAACTGCACACAGTATTCAAGGAGTGGTCTCACCAGTGCTGAATACAGAGGGAGAATAACTTCCTTGGACCTGAACAGTAGGACTGTTTAGGGAGCCAAAGTCCCCAGAGAACTTCAGGACACTGGCCTGCAAGCTCCAGTACCTCTGTGACACCTCCTTCTCAGGCAGGAAGGACTCTCTGAGGAGCAGAGCCCTTTTGATCCCTGTCCCAGCTAACCACTCTGCGAGGCTGTGGGTGGACAGTCTACTCCTCCCTCAGAGTCACTGGAAGGTTGAGGCCTGTCTCTATCATGGAATTCAGCCAACTTAAGCAAACGCAGCCTGAATGCCTTTGGTTTGTCAGTGGTAACCCCAAGCACTGCCTATTGTCAACCCTTCCTTTGCATCTCCATGTCAACCCCTTGCATACCTCATGCTTCCGGAAACAGCAGCCCCTGAGCAGGACCTCCCCTTTTCCCTGGGGAGAAAGCAGCCCAAGGTGAGGCTGTGCAACAGGAATTGAATCAACTTTTCTGCCTTCTTTTCTGCTCTGTTTCCTCAGTGCCAGAGGAAATCCAGTAAAGGCTGTCAGGTTTCTGAAGCTTTTCTGAGAAGCGTCCTGCAATGACCTCCAAAGGGAAGAGAGATGGAGATCTGTGAAGGAAGGGTTGGGGACAACCAACCAACTAAATCAGGCCTGATGCCTTATTATGTGTATATTTATGGCTTAGCTTGGGAATTGAAGATCAATTTCTTAACAAAGCAGTTCTTCCTAATGAATAATTCTTATACAATATTCATCATCTTTTCTTCATTTCCCATCCTCTGGGTCTGTAGCTTTGTGCCCAACTAGCTGTGAGTACTATGGAGATGATGCCATTTCTTTAGCGTGGCTGGCTATAGTCCTGAGTGACTTCTAGTCACGGAGGTAAGGGTGTTGAGGCTCAAAATTTCTTTGAGGAGAGAGGTTAGGACTTAAATAAGTTTGTATTATCCCTTTTGAGTTTCCTCCATTGTGCCTGGCTGTTTTAAGTTACTACCTTTGTCACAAAATGGGTGGTGGGCTACTCTGTCCCTCACATTGTTTATCTGGGTTTTGGTTTTGCTACCGTGTATTCAGGATTTTTCTTTTTGCAGTCCCTGGTGCTCTTCTTCTGGCAACATTCAGCTACTTTAAAACATTCTTTCCCCACCTGCACCCATCTTTGCCCCTTTGCTGATCACACAGTTCACATACTTAGCCACCACGTGTCTGTCTGCCATCTCAATGTTACAAAGTTCTTGAATACTGTTCACATTACAGTAGTTGAGTATGTTTATACCTACCTTTAAGAAAATCTAATATTAATTACATTCTGATTAGGACATTTATAATTCATGGATAACTCAAACTTTTGCCCTGGTAACACAACCCACTATGTTATAGATCTCTGCATGGGAAGATGTGAGGGAGGGTGTGAGACACAAGGATGTGACTGGACCCAAAAATGCTCAAACTCTGACTCATCTAAAGATGCCCTAAAAAGTTTCATAGCTGATGGTGGAACAGGGGCAACCAGACATCCCCCATAGGACATATGGTATGTCAGCTGCTGGATCTGCTTAATATCATTTGCATGCTGCAAATTTTGATCCCATAATTCTGGGTCTCATGGTGCTGGAGTTACTACAGGGGATTTGGGGAACAGATTCCCAATAAATCAATCACACGATTGTTTTCTGCAACTGAGTCCCATGCAGGAAAGTGGAATCACAGATGTGATGCTGATAGGGCATTTTCAGTCCAGCCTCCTTCTCAGAGGAGAGCCATTCCCAACAACAGGTCTGGACACAACACCTTCACAAGTGCCACAATAGCCTGGCAAGAGGAAGAAAAGAAAGAAGAAAGAAGAAAAGAAAAAGGAAGAGAAAAAAATCTTGAAGAAGGGTTACAGTGGGGAATATTAGTGGTGGTGGTGGTAGTAGTAGCAGTTGTTGAAGTGGTAAGGTTAAAGTCAAGCTTCAGTGATTGAAAGTGGTTCTGTCAAGATTTATCCTTACAAGAAGGCATGCCAACTAGATAAGGAGTTTTTTAGCTCGAAATAGCAGCTTTTGAAAAGGGAACAGGGAAAGGTTGGGGGGAGTACTTGGGGCAGAGGGAAGAGAAACAAGAGTGGGTTTCTTTTTAGAACACAGAGATAAGGCAAAATAGACAGGATGAAGCTGAGCCAAGTCTTTACCAAGTTTCTTCCGCTAGGCATGCTGTTATATCCTGTTTCTCCAAGGGAATGCACTTGATTAAATCTTTCTCTTCTATTAAAGGAATACAATGTGGCAAACTAAATAAGGCCAGTACTATCCATCATCTATATCCAGTAACTAAAGCCCATGGTTCCTGAAGTAGGATCACACAGATCGTACATGATGGAAACATATCCAGGTAGAAAGTACTATAATAGATGTTTCATTGAGTTAATATTGTTCCTGTCTCCCTTCTGGATTCCTTCTCCACCAAACCTCGCAAGAAATCTAGTTTTGTTCCCATTTTGTAGCACATCTTGTTCTGGGACAGGTTAAGGACCCTCTCCTGGGTCTTTCTCTTGCTCTGGAGTAGTATCTGTTTCTTCATCACCCTCATCATCATTCTTATCCTTGCTAAATGCCTGTTCAACCTTCCCTTCTGAGGTTTGTTTTTATTTCCTCTTCACAGAAACAACTGACACCAGTATGGAGTCAGTAGGTATCCAAGTACTTGTGCTAAATAGAACTAGTTCACATTGAGTGCCTGATTCTCTGGTAGCGTTTGGCGTAGTTATAGTGTTTGTGGCCACTGACACAGGTTTAGGTTGAGTATCTGTTTGCATAGCTGCTGTGCTTGAGAGGTCTGGTGCTCTCTATATAGTTGTGGTTCTTGTTAAGGTTCGTGTTCTCTACATAGCTAAGGTTCTTACTTTTCGAGTAGCAACTGGTTTAGATCCACGTTTTGCAGGGCATTTTATCAAAGCTGTGCGTTTGTTGGAAGCTGAGATGGTCACTTAAATATTGAGTAATAATCTCCAAAGCATTATTAGTGACAGAAAGCTATTTTGCTCAAAGTCTAATGGAATCAGCTCAGTATAGTACGAGAAAGAATAATTTCCCCAGTCCAGCCCCTCAGACTGGCAGCTGAGTGTCAGTCTTACCCCAGAAAAGGTCAAAAGTGTACATAAAGAGAAGGTTCACTAAAGAAGGCCCAAAACAATCAGCTAAGGCTATAGCTAAACATATTACAAGGTCTATTACAATGTATTTCACAACATCATCTTGAGCACAACTTAATGCGTATCTGGCAAATATGGAGACCTTTGGTTTGTAATACATAGCAGATTTGATGTACTCTTGCATATATAAAAACCTTTATTTAAGTTTAATATAGTGAGATAAGATTAAAATATTCTTAAACCACCCTTTATTAAAAAACAAGCATTCGTAAATATATAAAATTATAAAGTACCAAGTGCTTCTTCCTCCCCACTACAGTAGGACTCAGAATTGGCAGGTAAAATTGGTGTTAACCTCTTAGGTATATTAGGCCCAGGGCAACAGAACTGACCAGCTAGTTCTGCAAAAGACAACTAGTGTCATTCCACCAGCCTGTTCAAACAGATCTTGTTTCACCTGAGTTTCAGACTTCCTTCTTGCATTTTTTGACAAACATGCTTAATTGCAAGAACAAGGATGGAGCTCTAGGAACTAGAAGGCTCCTTAGAAGGATGCATACAACTAAGTGTTTAACAAAGTTTCTAATGGGGAAGAGAATTCAGGCACTGAGAGATGTCTTCTGTATGCTGATCTAATCTTACACAAGCAGTTTCACTTTCTTGTGGAAAACTTAGATCACTGGAATTGCAGGAGAGGTGAAGAAACAACAGAAGCCCAAGTGAAACAAGCTTATCCTGAATATTGTTGGCATCTGGCAGGGGACCACAAGGGTAAGGGATGTTTCTTTATTTAACTTCTGCTACTTACTGATATTTTCTTTTACAGGTGGCACTCCAGACAGGGCATTTCTGTCCCTGTTTTGTAGAAGGCAAAGTGGCTCATTGTAAACAGACTTGTATTACAGATCACATATCTACACTTCCCTGCTGCAATGGAAAGATGCTCTAGCTCCTATAGTTCTTTAGCTAAGAGGAAAAACTAGCTCCAACCTTAGGATAGAAGAGTTGGTTTGCTGTGCAAAACCCACAGAAAACAGAAGTTTTCCACTGGGTTTGTGACAAGCACCAATTTCACCCCTCTGAAAGCTCCATCCCCAATCCAAGTAAATGAAAATTTTAAAAAATGGCTGAAATATTATGCTCCTCTCCTCTGCAACATTTCTTCAGCCTCAATCAAGTCAGATAAAAATCCCCATTACCTGCATAATTGCCCAGTTCCACTTTGAGCCTTCTGGCAGCACAGCCTCTCTTATGGCTCATACTCATAACTAAATACAAGACTGAGAAAAGCACAGCAAAGATGCCCCAATGAATCTGCTCTATCCCTTGCTTGTGCAACAAGATCAGGATATCCTAGTGTGTCCGCTGAGCATTTGTAGTCATGGTCTGAGTACTTCCCTTGCTGGGCCTTTATCATTCCCCTTTTTGCCTGGCTAGGCTTCAGGAACATCTGCTGTTGCTGTATCTTCTGCCTTGACCAAATCATCACTGTTTGTCTCAGCCTGGAGCCGTTTGTAGTCAGTGTGGAAGAAGACAACATAGGAACAAGCCATAGCACTGCAGAGGCCAGCCAGCACCATTACTGGAGCTGCAAAGAAGATAATATACACTTAGTTTCACTAAGGATGGACTTTATTCAAAGAAAATTTTTTGAAAGAGCCTTTTCTGAATAAAAAGAAAAAATACATCTACACATCTAAAGGGCTAAGAAACAAGGCCTGAAAATAATTACATTCTCATTCCGGCAGTGTCTCAAATAAACATGCCTTTCTCTACAGATTTCCCTGAATGTATCAGGTCACAAAATGAGTATGAATGGGTACCTGATCATGAGATCCAGTTGTGATCTGATGAGATGTGTAGTTGTGGGTTTTCAGACATGAAGCAGTTATTAGAGTCTCAGTTGTAGATTAGGCAGTTATTATAAAGCCTTTTTCTCAGCCAGTTAGTCGAGTTTGTTCTGGAGAGTTTCTGCTCAGACAGGCAGGTTATACTTAAAAGGTGTTTGCCAGCCTTTGTGTCACCATGTGTCACCAGGACTTGGTGTCAGTATTACGTATATATGAACCATCTGAGAGATCAAGCTAAGGATTTAGCCTACAGTGAAAACACATTTGTGCTCCTGTTCACCTGAGTTGCTGTCTCTTCTCCTGACCAGCTAGGAAAGGATGGGAAACGTGGAATAAGTCAAAACAAAGCTGTACCAGCATGTTACAATTCCAGGCAGTGAAGAAGCAAGGGAAGTAGATTTTGGCCAATGTGTTTGTAGTCTTGGCCTCCCACATTGCAAAGCAGCACAGGCTGTTCAAAGAGGACAGTGTGTTCCCCCAGAAGAGCTGCAGCAAGGCCATAAGAGACAATTTAAGCCAGACCCAGCATCAGCACTCGTGGCACCTTAGAGGCATTCCCATTTCAATCTTGCAGACCTGGTTCAGCAGGAGCAGCAAGCAGTGTACCATCAGGTTGGGAAAGGTGGCTAAGAGATAGGCTACAACAGGAATCAGTTTTGCAGGTTCCCTCATGCTGAGACTTGGAGAAGAGAAGGGAGGTATGTGGGGTGCTACCAAGAGTCCAGCATCATTCCTCAAGGTCATACTTACTTGTCCAGTCCAAGACTCCATCCTGGTCAAGGACACAGTTGGAGGATATATCTTCAGAAACACGCACAGTGAGAGCTTGTAGCAGAATCATTAAAATCACACCTTCAATCTGGCTGTGGGGAGAAGTCAACATGCAGTCACAGTGCCTGCCTGATTCATCAGCGCTGTAGACAATCCCATCTTCCCCAATGGGAGGAAAGCAAGACCACTTTCTGAAGCAGGACCTGCTGCCTTCCTCTTGTCCAGGAACTTGGTTAACTGGCCCTGGCTCACAGGGCATCCAGATCAGCCTTTCAGAACACCCCCAGACACAGGACCAGTGCATTAGGGCCACTATATACTCTGTCTGGAGACAGACATCTGCTGAACTACAGCTGTCAGGGAGCAGAGGCTTAGTGATTCAACAAAGACTTTCTTGCTCCTGCAGCTGCACTTGATATACACACTGCACCAGGTCACATGTAACACTACTTAGGGCTCCAAGTCATTCCTGCTGCAGTTCAGTGCCAACCTAAGGCATGTAAATTGATATTGGAAAGACAGTCACTGCCCCATCTGATGTGACCAGCTGCCCTGTGATTGATGAGCCCCATCTCCCTCAGCAGAATACTGAGAACTGAGAAATCCCTGTACTGAAGTACAGACTTTCATCTACCTTCTGTCTTTTCTTACAACAATCCCACATACTCATGAGAGAGAAAGAGAGCTCTCAGTTGGATTTAACGTGCCTGCTTACCTTGCAACAAAAATCAAGCCTGTAGATGTACCCTCTCCCACAGGGTAGGAACACTCCACAGCCAGCTCCATGGCAATAGGGTAGATGGCAAAACCGAAGAAACCAAAGAGCGAGCTACTGATGGCGAGCATGATGGCTTGATGCCTGAACCGAGAAGCCTGCAGGCAGAAAAGCAAAACCACAGCCTCAGTGTCAGCACTGCTGCATAGAAAGTCTCTGAGCCCATAACCTGTGCTTACAATACCTATTCATGAAATCTTTCTTTTACCTCCAACCATCTAGATTCAACAAATGGCTACATGATGAAAATCTTTCTGTCTAACTTAAGCAAGGGGAGAGAGGATCAGCAGAATTACTAAAAAAGCACTGGTGTGGTTTGACTTCCTGGTCAGTAACTTACCAGAAGTGTGCTCAGCATATCTCCAGCACCAAGTGAAACACATACCTTCCTCCCAATGCAAGCTAATATTTCAGAAGTGATGTTTGCATTGTGTTACATATGAGAATTCACTAAATCTCTGCAGCTCATTGATAAGGGAAAACTACTCCTTATCATGTCAGATTCCTGTTTGTAACATTGAGGTTTTACCACAAAAAAAACCAACCCACAAACCAAACAAAAATCCACATGAAACATTCACAAACCCTTGACATTTTTTAGTGCCTCGAAGTCCTTGCAACTTTCTTTGAAGGAAAAAGCAAAGCCTTGTCCAGCCCATGATAGTCAAGGGCATAAATTCTGCAACCACAGTGTTGGCACCTCCTTTCTTAATTACGTAATAAACGTCCACAGAGGAACACAAGTTGTCTGTCCTAGCATGGCTGCAAAAGGCTTAGCCTAGAAAAAATGGTTAAGTCAAGGAAAACTGCGCATCTGGAATCTGAGTTCAAAGTGTCAAGGCATCAAGCAGATTAGAATGGGTATTTTTTATTTTACCACTTTGTACTTGGAGTTCATGTGGGTGGGACAGAGGAAAGGGGAGAAAGGAATGGTTTTCTTGTTGCTCCCAGCGCAGCCCCTTGCCTACTCTATGCTTTATCTGATCCCAGGCATGCTGATTTATAACCATAGCATGCCCACAACAAATACCATAGTACTAAAGGGGGCAATGCAAGGTCTGCTTTAAGCTCCTTGTCCTGCACTGAAAAAGGGATTCCACTTGTCTGCCTCTTCAAAGTGGAGCTATCATCACTGGAATTGTAGCCTAGGTGGAGGTGTGATCATGATGCATTTAAAGTCTGGATTTTTCAACACACAGGAGAAATGCACAGCATATCCTGTTGGTAAAGCAGAGACCTGCACCAGTCTGGTCTTCTACACTACTAGCAGTCCTGTGCCTCATACTCAGCTTCATGTTGGGTGATAGCTCCAATTGGCAATGACTATGCTTGAGTCCAGTACTCACACTCCATCCCCATGGGTGTGAAGACCTCAAGTTCTGCATTCCTTTCCTAGCTGGATCAATTGTCCCCATTTTCTGAATCTCCCTTTTCTTGTCTTCTTCAAGGAACTGCTGCAGAAGTAGGCACATAAGTAGGTTCTTCCTTCTAATCTGACATTCCTGGCAACCACTGTTAAAGGCAGGTGTCAGAAAAAACATGGCATTCCTGTTTGTTTTTGTAAGATGGATATTTTGAAGTTCCATTTCTTTTTTTGAAGGAATGGTCTCAGGGCCAGTAAACAAGCGTGGTGATGTAAGTAAGGATGTTAAGGTGATGTAAGTAAGGATGTTAAACTATACCAGTTTATTTATATCCTGAAGCAGTCCATAGTTTCTCTAAAGTCTTCAGTAAAGGGTTTTTCTTTAAAACATACCCAGCCCAGAAACATAATCTCAAAGCATAACACCTGGCTTAATAAATACTAGGATATTAAATGGCCTTGGTTTGAGTTGATTTATCTGATGGCAACGGAACTAAGCCCCCAGATACGGTGCAATGCAAGGCAGAACTCACCACTGCAAACACAATGCTGGCAAGTGCACTCAGACAGAAACAAATCTTGGTGGATTCTATAAACTTCTTTGTCCGATCAACATACAAGCCTAGCAGGAAAGCACCCAACAAGCCACACACTGTGAAGAGTGCACCATTCAGGCCAGCAAATTCCTGGAAAGCAGAAGAACAATTAACTGAGCAAACAGAGCAGTTAGGAGAGAGGTTTTAATATCACTGATCCATCTTCCTGCTGCCCATAGGTCACTTACTGAGGCAGGAAAACCTTCTCTGCCCTTTGCAATAGCTGAGGCCTTCACAGAGATACAAGTATCAAATAACAGGGACAAAGTGCTGCCACCAGTGCATGGGGACAGCAAGGTCACAGCATTCCCATGAAATTAATGAATGATAAGCCTCTGCACAACTGGCAAGAGAGGCTGAATGCAGAGAAGCAGTAGTTTCCTGGCATTAAATGCTTCAGTCTGGGCATGAGACTGTTTTTGTCTCCTCCAGAGGAGGTCCCTTTTCCACACTGGTGGTAAGAGGTCTAACCATCTTGGGATCTGCTCCTGGTTATAATCATGCTCCTGGCTTTTTTCTTACCAGGACCGTCAGTCACACACAGACATTACAATGCACAGAAAGTAAGGCTGCAGTGTTTGAAAGATTTCCAGTTAAAAGCAAATGGAGCGTGTAAATGTGACCTGGCTATAGAACGTTGTGCCATATATCAGACCTGGCTGCTAAGAAGGACAGGACAGAGACCAGACATCTAGATGTGCATATGTAACAGCTGGAGACATGCTTTAATAGGACCTCCATGGAGATACAAGCAGGGGGATTGAAGTACTGCTGGCCAGAGGAGAAATGCACTAACTGAAGCAACTCCGTGCTCTTGCAGAGAAACGTCAGGAGGAACCAGCTATGCACACATTGTGCTCAACTGTGAAAGCAGCACCTGGTCAGTGTCATGGACAGGATTGGGAAACGGCTGTCAGTATCTGTGACTTCCTCTGCTCTTCTTGCTTCAAGTAAAACTGTGTAAAAAGGAAAAGGTGCTTGTATCAGCTTGCCTTCACCTTCTCGCTAGTGCCTGCCTGAGCCACATGCTGCTCTGGAAAAGGTGACAGAAGGCTGCACAGAAGTCAGTGCTTGGAAGAGCTTAGAAAAAAATAGCAATACTTGAGTTTTCCTACAAAGTCTTTGAACTTTAAAGTTTTTTCACCTGCAAATGGGCACCTCAGCAGGGGCAGTAATGAAGATGCAGATCATCCATTGTACTAAGAGATGATTGACTGTGCTCTACTTTAATATATACTGCTTAATCTATATGAGATAATGTCAGCAAATATAAGATAAGACCCTTATCAGAGAAAATAATTTTGATTGTATCGAAGATGATGTGGACAATGGGGAGGTAAAGAGTAATACTCACATTTGAATACCCCTTTTCACAAAGGATCTGTTCTAGCAGAGCTGAAAAGCAGGTGAACATCCCAATTCCTCCTCCAAAGCACACTGCCAGGACAATGTATGGCTTGTTTCTCAGGAGCTAGAGAAAGAAGTTAACATAACAGTTAAACAGGCAGAGGGACAATCAAGGCCTGGTTGTGACAGTAGACCTGAAGGATAGTGGCTTTGAGCTCTCAGTTGGAAATGTTGACAGGGCAATCCTGTAATCATTAGAAGAATTTGTCTCTCTCCTGTCAGCTCAAGCCAGTAGAGAAGTTAAAATGGGAACCATGTACAGAGGAAGGATCCAAATTCTACCTTCACTTTGCCATGTCCTTTACCACATGTCCATGTCCTGTTACCACATCTGCTCAGAAGGCTCAGGTTTTGTGTCCTCTTGGATGTGCCCAGGTGCGGCTGTTTGAGCTACGCAAACAGCAGTCAGCCAACAGCTAAATGGTCAGATAGCAACTCTGGCAGCTTGGCTCTGAGTAGCTTCCCCTCCGTGGGAAAGGAAGGGATCCTGGTCTTCTTCAGGGGGCTTTCCATGTCAGGTTTGGTGAAGTTGAGAGTCTGATTTATCAACATATTCCCGAGCATATCCCTGTCTGGCAGGATTGCCTACCCCACTGCAGCATTGGTCTCTCTTTGTGCTACAGCACTTACCATTTTGAGTCCCATGACGAATGGCTGGGAGGTAGAGTTAGTGGCACTGGCTGAAGGAGGCATTGGAGGAACCTTCTCATGAATGCCCACAGTTGCTAGAGCACAGGCTGCTACTGCTGGGGCAGCATAAACACCCAGCTACACAATACAAAGACAAGACATGTTACAAGCCTTTCCAGCTCAACTGCCTCCAAAGACATAAATCAGCTGGAGCCCAGCTAGCTGAATAAAGAAGTTTTCATTTACCATCAATAAGATGTTCTTTCCTTCGGGAAGTAGTGCAGGTGACAGCATATTTGCTATGAGAATACCCAAGGGATTTGCTGGAAGGAAATAAAACAGAGATACTTTTTTTGTGAAAGCAGCATCATGTGTCCACACCTACTGCCACTCAGAACCAGTGCACAGCACACAGCAGAGCTGTAAGTAAGGGCAGCACAAAACATATACAGGGAGAAATCATGATGGGAATATTTGGAGAAATTGAGGATGTGATCTTACCTTTGCCATATCTGTTGCCTCACTGCCATGTCATTCTATAACCCATTTCACTACAACCCCTGACACTTGTAAACTGGTTTTCATTTATGAATTACAGTGTCCTCAACCTCACAAGATTATGTCAGTAAATTCTAGGCTGACATATAACAGCAGTATAAAATAGAGATGCTTTCCAAGCTTTCTCAGCCTCAGCTTGCCTGACAAATGCTCCATTCCCTTAATTTTCTTAGTGGCTCTTAACTGGACTTATACTAATGTGTCCATGTCCTTCTTGAATGGAGGAGCCTAGAACTGAACACAGCTCTTCAGACATGGGCAGGGAACATCTCTCAAGCTTCTCACAATACTCTTCCCAATGGTCACCAATATATGAATGGCCTTCTTTGACAAAAGGGCATGGAAAGCAGGAAAGGCCTGTGACAGCACTCTAAAGTGATATAAAGTCATTATTGACACCTTTTAAGCTAATACATTACCCCAGTAAAGCCCAAGCTGACATACAAGTTGATTGCTCCTACCAACTATGAAAATCACATGGCAGAAGACAATCTTGGACACTCGTCTGCACTGGAGTAGGGGGTTGCATGCTTATGGAGCTGGAGCTGAGCTGTGTGTGAAGCAGCACTTTTGGGATGCAGCTTGGGAAGTTCCAAAATAGCAGGCGTTGATTTTTAACATCAAGGCAATGCCATGCAAACAATAAAGCAAGTGAAGTTGATTTTTCTATAAGTTTGCAGATATGCAGTTAGGAAAGCCAAAGGTAACCTGGAATTGAGTCTGGTGAGAGATGCAAAGGGCAACAAGGATGGCTACTACAAGTACATTAGCAGCAAAAGATAGGCTAGGGAAAATGTGGGTCTGCTGCTGGACAGGGCATGAGACTATGTGACAAAGGACATGGAAAAAGCCAAGGTAGTCAGTGTCTTCTTCGCCTCATCATTTACCGGTAAGATCAGCCTTCAGCCCTGAGACTAGAGGCAAAGTCTAGAGCAAGGAAGATTCACCGTCAGTGGAGGATGACTAGGTTAGGGAACATTTAATAGACCAAATATACACAAGCCTGTGGGACTGATGGGAGACACCAATGAGTGTTGAGGGAGAAAGCTGTTTTCATTGCAAGGCCACTCTTGGTTATCTGTAGAAGTCCATGACAATTCCATGAGGCTTCTGAGACCTGGATGAGTATGAATTTAACTCTCATCTTCAAGAAAGTCAAGAAGGGTAAGAAGAAGAACCCAGGGAACTCCAGGCCTTTCAGTCTCACTTTGCCCTTTGGGAGGGTCGTAACAACTAATCCTGGACACCACTTCCAGGCACAAGAATGCCAACAAGGTGAACAGGAGTAGTCAGCAAAGGAGAAATGCGTAACCAACATGCTAGCTTTGTACAGTGAGATAGCTGGGTGGATGAGGAGGGAACAGTAGATGTTTTTTATCTCAGCTTTACTAAGGCTGCTGACACTGTCTCCCATAATATCCTTACAGACAAGCTGATGAAGTACTTGCTAGGTAAGTGGACAACGAGATCAGTTGAAATCTGCTGAATAGCTGGATCCAATAGAGAGTTACCATGACTAGCATGAAGTCCAGCAGGAGGTCATCTATGACTGCAGCATCCCAGGGGTTAATACAGAAGCCCATACAGTTCCACCTTATTAAAAATAGTGGACATCAGGGCAGAGTCTGCTTGCAGCCAGTTTACAGATGATGTGACACTGGGAGGAGTGGTTAATAGAAGATATGGCTACACTGACATTCAGAGTAACTTCAAAGAGGAGAACAACAAGAGGAAATATAAAGCCTCACACGTGGGGAGGAATAACCTCATCCACCAGTACACACTGAGGCTGACCCACTAGAATACAGCCTGGTAGAGACAGATCTGGTGTGCAGCATATGGGACCTGGGTGACATTAACTTGACCATAAGCTACCAACATAACCTCATGATAAAGACCACCAACATCCTAGGTCACATTAGGCAGAGTGTTGTCAGTGGGAGCTGATCCTTCCCCTCTACTCAGCTCTAGTCAGATCACATCTGGACTACTGTGTTCAGTGCTAGGCTCCACAGTATGAGGGAGATTTGGACGCACTGGTCCAGCAATGAAAGAAGAGAATGATTTAGAGACTGGAACTTCTATCATATGAGCAGTGACTGAGACACCTGGAACTTAACAGCCTGGAGAAGGTGCTTGAAAGCAGTTTTGTAGAGAGGGACATGGGGTCCTGGTGGACTGCATGTTGACCATGAGCCAGCAATACAGCCTTGCAGAAAGATGTTCAAAAGCATGATGGGGTGCACTAGGAAAGGCACTGTCAGCAGGTGGAAGGCAGTGATCCTTTCCCTCTGCTCAGTCCTAGTGGGAAACATCTAGAATGTTGAGCTCTTCAGTACAAGAAAGTTAAGCAGTTAATGGAGCAAGTCTAGTCAAGGGCCAAAGACATGATCAAGGGTACCAGAGCATCTCTTGTATGCAAACAGGCTGGGAAAGCTGGGACTGGTTTTGGACTCTGTGACCTAAGAGGTCTTTTCCAACCTAGTGATTTTAGGATTCTGTGTTTGGTCTGGATAAAAGAACCTTGATCAGAGATTGTAAGGAAGAGGGAACCAGGCTTTTCTCAGTGGTGCCCAGTGGCAGGATGGAATGCAATGGGCACAGACTGTAACACAGGAACCTCTGTACAAATATAAACTTTTTTACCGTGATGGTGGTTGAACCCTGAAACAAGTTGCTTAGACAAGTCGCAACATCTCTATCCTTGATCACAGGCGCAAACTGACAAGACTCAGCCCTAGTCAGCCTGCTTTAGCCAACTCTGCTTGAGTAAGGGGTTGGACAAAACAATCCCAAAAGGTGCCTTCCAACCTCGTCTGTTCTGTGATTTTGCTAAGACACCATTAATAGTGCTGTAGCACACAACAGCTGTACCATTCATGCTCTGTATTTGGGAAAGTGCTAGCTTGTGATCCTGGTGAAATGTTACCTGCTTCTAAGTACATGGGCATAATTAAACAATGGTTTCCAAGGAGATGGATTAAAGCTTCTCCATTGGGCTAAAATGCATCTTGGCATTTTACAGGACTGTGTGGAAACTACTGCCAGGTGTTTCCATGAACTGTCAGCGTGCTGAAGCAGTTCCAGAAGGTACAGATGAGAGGTGGAAATGTGTGAGCATTGAGCTAATTTTGAAAAGAGCAAGTGAGACTGTCTGAGTCTCCCTCAGGTCCTAATGCTGGTTGCCAGAGAGAAGGGATCGGAGGCTGTTCCTCCACCCCTTGTGAAGAAGCAGTAAATTGTCATGGTGTAAGAGACTTGCTAGGCCCTCTGGATGGCAAAGAGCTTGGTTTTGCAAAACAGAGCAGTTGGCAAGAGGAAGCGACCAGTAATGGGCAAGTGCACCTAGTAGAACAGGTAGATTGGGTAGTGGTCTCACATTAACATGAACTAAGAGACACCTGAGGTGAGACAGAGACCTCACAGCTTGATGTTGCTTCAGTCAAGAGCAGAAATGTCCTCAAAAGCACAAACTGAGCTCCCAGCCTTGAAATCAAGGTGAACTGCTAAGTCCCAGCTTCTGATGACACAAGTGGCTTTGCCAAGGACCAATCAATACGTATTAATTGACTCAGTCCCACCTTAGCAAGAGGCATCAGAAAGTTTTCAACAGGTAGAAAATTAATAACTTAGAACCTTTTCTTTGGGGAAATAGCTTACAATACCCTGCAATCAGGCTATCTATTTTTTGGACAGTGTGCTAAAACCTTGCAGAGTGCAGAAAATGACAGATTACAGTAAATGAAGAATCCTATGGATGATGCAGAGGCCACTTCAGTGGACTCAGATTTTCTTCTCTTGAAACAAGAGATTTTCTCATGGTCTTAACAGGGTTTCAGTTATTGGCACTGGCACTGCACTGCTTCTCTAAGTAAGTCTCTACAGGTGATGGGGAGGACCAAGATATCATAAATACTCAAGAACACAGATGAGTGATACCAATTGCAGCTGCTCAGCAGGATTCTGGGTGTAGGTCCACTTATGCCTGCACACAGGCACAGGGAAATCTACACAGAGACAATAACAGGAGCTGTGGGGTTACCAACAAGAGACTAGGGCCAGTTTCTGTGATACCAACAGTACTGCAGTGCTAAGTGCTGCCCTGGCATTAACAAAGGAAATGGGTATTGATAAATTAGAGCAAGTGAGAGAAAAAGATGGTGTGAGCAATGGGTGGATATGGAGGCACATGGGAAAAGGGAAATAGAAACATGCAACTGAGTTGGAGTCATTCAGCCTCTCTAGACAAAGGGAAAAAGACATGACTGTCCATAACTACCTGACAAACAAGTGCAACCAGACTGGGGCATAAGGAGCATCCAGATGAGAGCTAGCTTGTAGGCATTTGCCAATGAGGTAATTCACCACTGGAGTCAATGACTGTGGCTGTAGCAGATGCTCTTTCAAGGCAGTATTTAAACTTTCTTGAAATGAAATCCTGATTTTGTACAGCAGATGGTAATGGGTGTAACAAAACATTAATAATGGAAGCCCTCTACACAGCAATATGCAGGTGTTACAGCCAATAATCATCACGGTCCATTCAGTCCAGACACTGACATCTTAACATGCCATGTACTGAACAGCATCAAGTCTTGTTTTTCCACTGTTCCTTGCTCTTCAGTTATATTCTTTGCCATAGTAAGATCCATCCACCATGTAAGAACTGAGCACACTAAGTAAAAGAAATGTTCTTTGGCTGTTCTGGATACCCTGTTACTTAAAAAAAAAGTGGAAGCTTTCTGCAAATTGGGTTCCTTCAGGGCAGTAAACAACTGAAAGCCCAGTGGGTCCTGGTAGTATTTGTATTACACCACATTGACAAGACAGTCCCTTCTCCAACAGGGAACATAAAGGTCTATCTCAGCCCTGGGAAACAACGTGAACCATTAGGTCCACCCTGTTTGGGGAAGGCAATGCAAAAAGAATGTATTTATTCTGACAACGTAAAACTACTCTTGCTAAACAGCAGTACCTATGCTCTAGGTTTGCAGCAGCAGTGGGAAATCCAAATACAGGGACTCTTATATTTCCTTTTTCCCCATGTCTTCCCTTTCCCCATAACTCCAAGGCAGTGAGGAGGGAAGGTAGACACTGGTTGTTTCAAAGGAAGAGTAGGTGGGACTCCCCCACACATGTAGGTACCATGAGATTTCCGAGCTGGAACCAGTGAGCCTGCCCAGTTTCTGGGGCACCTCTTAAGTCCTCACAGAAAGTACGAAGAAGCTTCTGACTGCTAGGGAAATTGTCACATGGAGGGAGGAAACAGGTCTCTCAAGTGCAGTGACCTGTCTCTAGCAGGGTCTGTAAATATTACGAGAGGAATAAGATTAAAGCAAGCATTTCTGATGCCTTCCTTCCAGTTTCCCAGCTTCCAGGCACTTTGCAAGGCAGATGTGGTTTCCGCATAGTTTCCGCATAGATGTGGTTTCTGCTGTATGCAGCATCCTCAATGCGTCTGTGTGGCCAGTTGGGTATAATTTACCTTTGTGTGCATACAAACAAATCTGCAATACATGCTCAGTCTTGCTACTGGACAAACTGATGGACAAAATCGCTGCAGTAGTCTCACCTCTATCTGGTTACAGAATCTGGCAACTGTGACAACACTGCATCATCCGCAACTTGGACATCTTTTCTAACAAGCTGCAGAATTAAGACCACTAGAGACTTTAGATACAATAACATTAAGGACTACCCCAGCCTCTATTTAGGCAAAGGTGATCATCTCATCATGACAGGCAAGAAGAAAGCTGGGAGCCTGGACAGCTTACTTTGAACTTTGCACCTGGATATTGCCAAGAGCCACTTTTTGCCTGCCTATCTTGGAGGACCTTGAAGGCACTGGTTTATTGCACATGGTTGTGAGACTCCTGTGTAAAGCAGTATCTTCGTGGTCAATTGACAGTAGCCCAGAGAGTTACCTCTGCCTGCTGCTTCTGAAAGGCAAACAAGTGCTATCAAGTTCTGGGAGGCAGCAAAGTTACTTTGCAGCCTACACTTACACATTGATGCGATCATATTTGCTGTAGCTCTCTGGTGGTCTGGGAACCATACTGCTGCCAGTTTTGTTGGTGAAAAGATGATAAGAGGCTGTGCCAATGCACAAAGACATTGTCCAGTAAAGAGGTACCAGTAACTCTGGGAATCTGAGCTCAGGAACTTCAGGACGCTGAACATCCGGACGATGCTACCAGTCATGTTTAGCCATGCACTCAGGATCACCTGCAGCAAGCAGAAACAGCCAGAGGTTGTGTGTTGAAGCCTGGAGGGCAGAACTTAATGCAACAGAGTAGCACGAGCAGGGTCTCACATGCACTACCAGAGACACTGGGTGTTAGAAATCATTGCACAGAAATTCTCCTGCAGACCACCCCCACCTCTTTCTGACACTGCAAAATGCTCTTGGTCCAACAGTGAGTGAGTTAACCATCTCCTCAGGGAGCAAGGTGGTTGTCCTAGCCCCACCTAAGAACTACACCACAATGTAGCTTATGCAAGACAGCGTACACTACCATGGATTTGACAAGAAATCTGAATTTCACTAATTGCACTCTATTTCCAAGCTTGCACCATCATCCATATTTGGCTGTAACAATCCATAGAACAAGGTAATGAGTTATCTGCCATATAAATGCTGCTAATGCATTTCTATATCACTATCATGCTAGCTTTTCAGTGTTATGTTCCACAACAAGCGGCCTTAGCATAGACCAGGGACTGAGCTGACATACGTTCCTTGCTTTCACCCTTCCCTGATGCTACTTAAACTGGCTCTGCAAACAAATGAGCTGTGCTAACACTCTTCCATAGCAAACCCTACCCAAGTACAGCAAGCTTTTCATAGAGTCAACTCACAGCATCTGTCCCTGTCAGACAGCTAAGACAATAAAGGATGAAGCAGGAAAAGGCAAGCCGGGATGCAACACTTCCTGACTTTTCCCAGTGCACCTCAACTTAGAGTGACAACTATTACTGAACTAGGACAGAGCTATCAATATGCTCATCTGCTGCATCATTTGGCAAGACATGGTATGTATATCAGTGATTTGTGCAGCTACAGCTATCTACAGGTGAAATGCCATCAGGGAAACAGAACAGTTCAACTTACAGCAAATCTGAGCCCCACGCTGTCAAGGATCCATGTTGCTACCAGACCAAATGGAATCGAGATGAGGAGGTACACTATTGAGAGCCAATTGACCATCTCCAGGGAAATGTGGAAGTAGGAAGCTGTCTTATCAGCCACAGGAGCAAATGTCAGCCACAGCTGCAGAGCAGAGAGAAAAGATGAGTAAGCATGAATACCTCCACCTGGACAAAAATTCAGCATCCCCTTAAACGGTCTAACTGAGTTATGGAGGTCTTCCTATCTTAGTCTCTCCTTGAAATTAGGATGTTAAGGCTAGTAATAAAAATTCAAACCTCCAGTATCTGCAGTTACTCATACTGGGACTGTTTTACCACTGACACCACTGTTATCTCGGCCTAGAGCACCCCACCAATCCAATCTCCCAGTCCTGCTCGTGGGAGCTGGCAAAAGCAGAGAGCAGTAACTTTTTCATGTTGGCCCTGATGTGCTTAGTTACCTAATCCTTCTATGTCAGCATAAACAAAACAGAGGCTGCCATCACCTCTCTGCAACTAAAAGCCTCTTAAACTCAGCCTGATATTTATAGATTTATGGTTGCATCAGTAACCCCTGGATGTGCCCTTGTAAAAACAACTTTGTTGCATGTCAGCCAAGACAGATATTATTTCATGCTGTCCTACACACACTCAAAGATTAGAAAAGGACATATAAATGTACATTATTCAATAATCAGAACATGCAGCGAGGAAATACAGGAGGTACTTCAACAACTGTCCATCTCTTCCTTCCAGTGCCATATCTGAAAATATTTCCCTAAACCTCGTTTTAGGCATTGGTTTCATAAAGTTGCTGTCTGCTTCTTGTTTCTTCTGGGAATAGTGAGGCCTGACTTGATCCTCAGGTCAGGTCCTGAGATCATGCCTACAGGAAAGAAATTAGTATACTACCCCAAAGTTAAGGATGTTGCCGTGGATTCTTTGAGAAAATGCCCTCTCCGGTGCTTTTCAAAAAGACTAGCCTTATCTGCAAACAGGTTTCAATAATGTGGATGTAAGCTCTGCCACTTTTAGGAGATGATCTCCCAGCTGCTACATACTCAAGGGGATAAAGTTTGCAGAAATGTGACCAAAAACTTCTGCTATAACTTCCTACAAGAGAACTCCAGCCACTGCCTCCTTCTGGGTACCCATCTCTGTCATCACAAGCTTCCTCTTCACAGCCTGCAGGCAGCATCAGCCGCAGCTTAACATGTGACTGAAAGAGGGCTTGGGTAACCTCTACAGAAGGTGTGTCCCTACACTCTGCTACTTGCTTTATCCAGTGTTTGTATTTACTTCTTACATTGGCTAGAGACCATAAAAACTACCACATTAAATGGAAGCAAGAAGGGAGATGGACTTTTCTTCTTTGTTAGTGTCATTGTGTGAGAGTATCTACATGCAAATCAATGTTTAGCTATGCTCTTTTCCTAGCAGGGACACAGTGACTAAATGGCAGTAATAGAGTCCCGAGTGTGTTATCAGTGTGCTATCAAAGACTCTCCAGCATTAGCCCTTTCCTATTCTCTGAAAGGAGCTGACATGCCAGTTCTCCTGCTTTCAACACGAAACTCACATCATCATGCTTGGCTCAGACACATCCATGTGGGATCATTCTAAGGTCTGGTAGTGGGTGAATTTGGTGTTTATTCAGCTTCTGCAATCAGGTGAATGAAGATGCTGGGTGCTGAAAGAATGTCTACTTGTTAGACAAGGACACTGTTTCTGTTTCATCAGGAGACTTGTAACAGACTTCAAGTAAAAAGATCTTTTTAAAAATGCTTTGAAACAATACATTATAATAGAACAATGTTACCATCTCATCTCAAGAAGAAATGTCATTCACCTCTGGTTTCCCTGAACTGATCGTCATCAGACTGGCATGGGAATTTAAGTGCTTAATGCTAATGTAACTGTGTTCAGTGGCTGTATACATCTAAGCAAGCTGGGAGCAAGCACTCTGGCATATTTCCATTAGACGTAGTGAAAGCATTCCTTGCTGAAAACCAAGCATTTGGGCTGCTCTGTACTTCTATCCTGAGCAAGAGCTCTAGTTGTAACATATGTGTGGGAGTGCATAGAAGGTGGGAAGTTGCAGGCTGTCCAAGTCTGAGTTTGTACTTCAAAATAGGAACTGGGTTTCTTTACAGGTCTGGAGAGAAAAAAACCACGTTTCTGCCTTCATTCAGGCAGAGGTTGTTTAACATGTGCTGGTTTAACAGAGAAATTAAGAATTGAACAATGGAGTTCAAGTTGTAGCTGTGGTCTAAGTGGCTGCAACAAAAAGATGGTACTGCGGGGTTTTGCCAACACAGGGAAATTGCCATGCTAAGTAAGTGAGTAATCCCACCTTTTGCTTTTGGTTTACCCAGCTACAATGACTTCATCCACAGTAATTAGCAAGCTCTTCTGCTGGGAGCTAAAGCCCTCACCTTACCTTACCCAACACCTTGTTTCTGAGATTCTGCACTGCCTGTTCTTATGCAGGGACTACCCTGATGCACATCTCCTGAGGCAGAACAGGGTGGGGATGATGTAATTCTTTCCTGGTGATGTCTAAGGCCCTGTACCATCTAAAGATGCAGAATACAGACTGAGAGAGTATCCTCTCTCCTTCACTCCTCAAGGGTCGTTGTCTTATCTCAGCTTTGGTACACCAAAACCAGTACCAAAGCTCCCCCACAGTAAATCATGGTGATAGATGCAGGAGGAGGGATGGGCAGGGTTATATGGTACCAGCCCCCAAATACTGTTTTTCCCTAGGACAGATAAAGGAAGCAGAAACAGACAGATCTGTCCTTGCAGGACACACTTGTTCAGTCCCTTCACAAGCCTTGCTTTGTGGAAATGTGCACTTATGGTCTAGTTAGGCTACATTCAGCTCTATTGCCTGTGTAGCCAGACAAACCTAGAGCCTCAATGTGAGATACAGAAAACATCAAGGGGAGTCTGTGTTAAGTACTGCATTGCTACATCACATCTCCACATGCACTCCTCTGAAGGCAGCTCAATGGATGTCACAACAGCTCAACTGAGAGAGTCCAGCCCCTTGTCAGCATATTTTCCTGACTTGCAATGGTGACAAGCAATTTCCATTCACCCACTATACCTTATGCTCCTCCTGAGCCCCATCAAGGCTACAATTAACCAACACCTTTCAGCAAACTTTGACAAAATTCCCAGCTTGGCACCCCACAGATCAGGAATGTCTTGTCTCTGAGGCTTCAAATTACTCAGACTACCACGCCCTGACCACTCAATAACTACCTTGTGCGTTCCCCACAGCCTAGCACAGCTAGGCTGCTTAGTGAGTTGGAGTGGATGACACTGGAGGTCAGCAGGAGCCCACTCTCTGGACTATGGCATAGTTAGGTCAAGTATTTAACCCAGGTACCCACACAGAGTAACTCAAAAACAGTCACTTACCTTTGAACACTGAGCAACCACAATGTGTGAACTCAACCCCACTCAACCCATGGCAAAACTCACATCTCAATATTACCTCACTGATTTAGCATTATTTGTTCTCAGTGACAGCTCCTGCTATAGTATAAACCAATACCATTGGCCATTGTCACTCATGTTATAGACCACAGTATTTGACCCTTCAGCATTTTGGATGGACATCCCTTCACTCAGATATGCATCTAGCAGAATGTTGAAACAGCGCTATAATGTGGGCAAGATCCACACCTCAGCACACAGTTCACTATAAAATTTTATGCTTTACATGGTGACCACAGCAACTGGTGAAGAAGACCAACAGATCCCTGAAGACTCATGAGTCTGTTCTGGCTTACACTGGAGTACAGCTGCAGCTCCCACTGCTCTGACTGGGTAGCCATGCCCCATCAGTAGAAGAAAAGTATAGAAATGTTTTCCACTGAGAGTCTATTTATATCCTTGGTTACGGGAGAGCACCTTCTACACTTCTGTTAACAAAGAAGCATGTAAGACCACCAGGAAAAGCAAATGCATTGAAAAAAACCCATCTGACTGGTGCTGATGTTGGAGAGGTTCTGGATCCACTTTCAGCTCTTCCTCACTTTGCTTTTATTTTCTGCTAGCTGACATTCTGTTTTCACTTCACCTGCACTTCCCAGAGACTGCCTGCTCTTTTCCCCATTAACTGCAGGCCTGCTTGGGCACTCCTGTAACCAAGAACAGGTGTTCTTATCCTGCCCATGTTTCTAAGCTTCTTTGTTGTTCATTCTCACACCTTTGTCAACACATAACTGATTCTCAGAAATGGATACAGCCCCCCTTTCTCTAAAACCCTCTAGATTTCCTCTTGCTCTCATTCCTTTTCTACCCCCGCCTTCTCTAGATTTAATTCCTCTGCCCTACTGCTTCTATTGTTTCCACTCACACACAGACTCACCAGGGCATACTTCACCTGCAGAACCCAGGTTTGCTTAACCCATCCCAAGAGGGCCCCACATTTGCCTGCCCTCCCTCCCACTTTTGCAGGTTACTGGTGGGCTGTGACTCTACACTTTGAAAAGCGATATTTGTGTGCTGTAGAAGGCAGCGCAAAGAGAGCCATGGGATTTTCAGAGCTCAAAGAGCAGTAATGACTTATTGATGC
This sequence comes from Coccyzus lansbergi, assembly GCA_033558105.1. Classification (NCBI taxonomy): domain Eukaryota; kingdom Metazoa; phylum Chordata; class Aves; order Cuculiformes; family Coccyzidae; genus Coccyzus; species Coccyzus lansbergi. The sequence continues at coordinate 1,406,517 of JAUMJK010000468.1, forward strand.
ATCCCATATAGAATCAGGCATAGCCCTGTCAAGAGCAGTACCAAAAATGTTATTTTTCATGAAAGGCAAGCTGTTAACCAATGTCCACCCTTATCACCAACATATTAAGGTTCTAAAAGTGAAAAGCAAAGTCATTTGCAGAATGGCAAGCACATGTCATCAGGCAGGGTGGAAACTCAGCCATTTTTGCCATGTCAGTGGTGGTATCAGCTCACGAAAACTGCCATGTGGAGTGCTCTTCACCATCTGGCATGCTATATAGCTGTGCAAAGCATAACAAAGCCCTTGCAGTATCTTTTATACACAGCTTAAAAAGGGAAAGCCAAGTGGGACAACTTATATGAAAGGGAATCTTCTGCTTTGTAACAGGTAGAGGCACAGCTCACCAGCCCTCAGGCAGGCACTGCCTGCAGCAGCTTTTCCAGTCCCATCATGTTCTCTCTCATACACCCAGACACAGTTTTGAAGGTAAAGTAGGTTGTCTTTCCGAGATATGTAGGCTGCCTCCTCCCCATCTGGGACCAGCCTATGAAGCTCTCACACCAGATTCCTCATCTTCAGTATCAAAAGGGCCACATGGCCTGGAAGTAAACAGCCCCTGGCCTCAGCTGACACAGCAGCCTAGGAAGTAAGGACATGATCTTCAGAAAGGTCAGATCCCTACCTAGATGTCACTTTTAACCTTTACATCTCTCAGGAGGACTACTAGGACAAAACAAGCATGGAGTAGCAGTTGTGGGTGCATGAGTATCTACAAGGGCACTACTGGGGCAGACAGGTGTGAGTGAGGAGTACGCACACCCTGCCCTGGAGCATGCCAATCTCCACTTGTGCAGCTCTCCTTCCTCTCTTAAGTACACTAAGCAGTGGTGGAAGTCCTCCAGGCTAGTGAGTCAGGAACCACTCAGTCAACTGTGACACAGCTCCAATCCCCTGCACTCCCCTCCAGCTTGCTCATGCTGACAAGCACAGAACAGGGCTGGGAACACTCATGGTTTCATTCTTCTGTGTGTTTCACTGATACCAGTGTTAAGGCAAGAAAAAAGCTCCTCCTGTGAAACACCATGTTCCCACCTGTTCAGCTTCATGGGAAGGAAGCAATAAAAAAGGAGGTATTTGCCTCAGGAGTTTACTGCTACAGTAGCTGTCACGATAACATGAAACATTAAGCCTTCAGATTAAAAACACCAGACACTCAAAACCACAGCATCAGTTTGAAAAAAATCCAGAGAGCAACTGCTGGCAGAGTTTTGTCACCCCTCACCAGGAAAGCTGCAAGAGACAGCTAGGAAGCAGTCCCCTAAGCTTAGCTGTGATCAGAACAGCTTCTATGCCTAGGACTTCAGGCAGCAAGTGATTTACACTGATGCCTACTTATGGCCTTATTAAGATAATGTAAGATTTTCCTACACTACATTGTCAGCTAGGAATTTCCAGAATAGTTGCAGTTAGGAAATGAAAGCCAATTCCCAGTAAGGTAGTACCCACTCGGTACAGCAGGGAGAGACAGAGTCTTTTAAACTCAGATCAGTAATAAAGTTTCAAGTAAGGGGCTATTTATCATTGGTATAAAAGCTTCCCTTATATCATATTTACCCCACTGTGCTCTCATTAAAGAACAGATTTCATGTTACGGTGAGAAGCAGGAGGAAGCAGAGAAGGGTGACCCTTTCATCATCACATGGTCTGGCCTGGCTTTGCTCAATCACAATCCTAAAACAGATCAAAAAAAGGAAATCCTCTTCTCTCCACCTGCTCTCCCTGCCTGACCAAGTGTACTTTCCTACAGCTAAGTTGCTGCTACCTTGTCTTCTTAACATTGGCTGTCTCTCCTCAGAATCGTTTCATGTCTTCCACTCTGAATGACACTGAAGGCCACTAACAGAAAACTGCACATATGCATGGGTAAGAGCGGGGAATACAAGTCATCATGTTGGGCATTGGAATAGGCTGCCCAGGGAGGTGGTTGATTCACCTTCCCTGGAGGTGTTTAAGGCACGGGTGGATGAGGTATTGAGGGACTTGGTTTAGTGTTAGATAGGAAAGGTTGGACTTGATGATCCGATGGGTCCCTTCCAACCTGGTTGTTCTGTGATTCTGTGATTCTGGAAGGTGATCTCTGCTTTCCAAGTCAGACAATTCAAAAGTCATGTGTCCTCATCATATACACTTTGCAGACAGTCTGGCACAGGAAATACATAGAAACAAAGTGCTGCATGCAACATCTGCAGGGGAACTGAGGACACATCTTAACTTGCAAGGCAATTTGTGTACCACAAAAGTAGCAAATTAATCTTTCCACTCAGAACTTTTAAACAGCAGCTACTCCCTCCATTTAAATGTGATTTTTAACAGAAGCATTTTAGGAGAAACATTAGCAACAGGAAATGCTGGATTATCACTTTATATGTCAGCATATTTGCCATTCCAGATCTTTGCAGTGGCTTAGAAGCAGTATTCCCACCCTTGGGTATTTATTAAGCACCCAGTTTTGAAGTGGAGAAGTCTGGCTTAAGTTCATGCTGTAGGAAAATAATACTGCATGTAGTTAGAAGTTGGGAAGGGTACAAGAAGAGAGACAACAGTACAAACTTCAAAGGTTACAAAATTTTGAGCAACATGAGGCATGACAGCAATACTTGCAGATGCATTGAAACTACCTTTCCAAGTAAGGCCTTCAGTTACACTGTTAAGGTTCCAGCAAAGTCAAAGTCTGACAAGGCATCCTGGAAAATTTTGTATAGCTGCCCTTACCCATGCAGTCACTGTCCATTTCCAGCAGGGTGAGTTTTTCTTGTGGCATAATGTCCCCCTGATGTTTCAATTTAATTGCAAGCAAGCAGCTGAGCCTCATGTTGTTTCTTTTCTCTAGGACACTTTTTTACACTCTTAAAGGATACACAGATTTTTCCTGGGGAAGGTGCATCCAGGGCCTTACACCCCGCCACCCCTCTTCCCTACTCCAGCACTCTTGCATCATGGAATAACTACTCTTCCTTCTCAGCATTTAAATGCATGCAGGCTGAAGTACCTGGGCTGCCAGACAGCCTGCATTTACAGCATGGTAATACTCAAGCACATGAATAATTCTACATCAGTCTGATAATTATCAATGATGTCTGTAACAATTCAGTGAGCAAAAATTTGGGATTCCATCTCACGTACTAGAACTTGGGAAGGCGAAATTTTATATGTTTAACTCAATAATTACTGAATCTAGTTTTAATCAGTTCCTCAGGTGGGGTGTGATCTGGTATACCCTATTTTCATAGAATCATAGAATAATCATGTTGGAAGAGACCCACTGGATCATCAGGTCCAACCATTCCTATCAAACACTAAACCATGTCCCTCAGCACCTTGTCCAGGTCTTTCCAAACAAAGTACCTGTAGACAATAAGAAGTTCCCATACCAGTATATTCAGTGCCCTTCTGTACTGTCCTGTATGCTCAACAGACCCCAAAAGGAAACCCACTTGCTTCTTTTTCCGAGCAATTAAAGCTGCTGCCACAGAATCATAGAAGCACTAGGTCAGAAAGGACCCACTGGATTATTGAGTCCAACCATTCCCATCAAACACTAAAAAATGCCCCTCAGCACCTCATCCACCTGTCCTTTAAACACCTCCAGGGAAGGCAAATCAACCACCTCCCTGGGCAGCCTGTTCCAATGCCCAATCACCCTTTCTGTGAAAAACTTCCTCCCAATCTCTAGCCTAAATCTCCCCTGGTGGAGCTTAAGGCTCTTGTCCTGTTAAGGCCCTCTTAAGGCCCTCTTGTCCTGTTCCCTGTCACTTGGGAGAAGAGGCCAGCTCTCTCCTCTCTAAAACCTCCCCTCAGGTAGTTGTAGAGAGCAATGCGGTCTCCTCTCAGCCTCCTCTTCTCCAGGCTAAACAACCTCAGCTCTCTCAGCCACTCCTTGTAAAACTTGTTCTCCAGCCCCTTCACCAGCATTGCTGCTCTTCTCTGGACTTGCTCCAGAGCCTCAACATCCTTCTTGTGGTGAGGGGCCCAGAACTGGAACACAGGATTCAAGGAGCAGTCTCACCAGTGCTGAGTACAGAGGTATAATAACCTCCCTGGACCTGCTGGTCACACCGTTTCTGATACAAGCCAGGATGGCACTGGCCAGCAATAAGGTAGAGCTAACTCCTGTTCCTCTGCCCGAGGAGTTCCAACAGTTCTGTCCTATCCTTAGGCTTGCGATGTGTCCCTGACAGGCACTGGTAACTTTCTGTTTCTCTCGCCACCCAGCACTGCGCTCCCGAGCACGTTCCTCTCCATCCCAGCCGGGCCTGGCGCTGCGGTACTTCCTGCTGTTCCCTGCTGGCTCACGCACACTCCCGCCCCATCCTGCCCTTCCCCCTCTGCCGCCCTCCCGTGCCCCCGACCCACTGGCCGGGAAAGGGGGTTGTGCGGTGCGAAGCCGTAACCCGAGAAACGAAGTTCCAAAGGGAAAGCCGCCTGCTCCGTCCCTTAATGCGCGGCCAGGATGAGGTTTCTCCGGCGCCGTGCGAGTCCCGGCATTACCGGGATGAGGGGTGGGTCTGAGGTAGCTCCGAAGGCAGCTCTAGCGGGACGCAGGAGGTGGGCTTGGCTCGGGGGAGCCCTGCCACCCCATCCTCTCCGGACGGCTCCATGGCAGGCAGGCAGGGGAGAAGAGCGTTGCCCCTGCCGCCTCCTCCTCCCGCGGGGACGCGGCTGGGTGCCGGGCCGCACTCACCATGGCGTTGGAGCAGTTGAGCAGGCAGACGGTGGCTAGCACGACCCACCGTCGCCGGTAGGTCTTGTACCGGGGCGCATCGCCGCTCCCCAGCAGCCTCGTAGACTCCATCACGCCGCCGCCCCGCCCCGAGCCCAACCGAGCCGAGCCGAGCCGAGCCGAGCCGAGCCGAGCCGAGCCGAGCCTAGCCTGCCCTGCTCTGAGCGCTCAGCCTGGTGCCCGGGACCCGGCACGGGCGAAGCGATTCTCCTTCCCCGCGCGTCACTAAAACGACAGCAGCAGCGTCACGGGTGCCCGCTGACAGCTCAGCTTAGTTAACTTCTGCCGCGGGGCAGTGGCAGAGCCAGCTTCGGTGTCTGGGACTGCTGGTAGCCGCGGAAGGGAGAATCTTTTAGGAAGGTGATCACTTTCTGGAGTAGAAAAGAGACGAGAAGAGAATAAAAACATGCTGTGACCCATGGAGGTCTATCAGCCATGGGATGAACAGTTTGCTTATGGTTTTATATAGCTAACTGTGCTGCATACGGCAGTATTTTCTTCCCCTGGTGCAAAGACACACACACAACCTGTTACCTCCTTCTCAAAAACTCACCAAGGAAAAATCCAAGAGTACCAAGCATAAGAAAAGCAATCGAGCAGTTTCACTAGATGTGATTTATCCATGGTAACCTGTGCTGGTATTTCCCAGTTGTCTACTTCTTCATGAATCCAGAAATATTATCCAAGAGAACACAGTTGGGTTTGGTTGGGTTTTTAGTTCCAAGGACTGAAGTGAGTCTGGACACTGTGGACACAACCTGTAGTTGTCCAGTCTGCCCTTTGAGTGCTTTCTGAATACATGGGCACCATTTCTCCAGCTGGCAGGGGTATCCATGGCCTCTTAAAGATGATCTAAAGTGGCCTTGCTGTGGCATCAGCCATCTCTCTCAGCATCCTTGGACACAGTCCTTCTGGTGCCATTGACTTGGATGAGTAAAGTTTTCTCCAGCAGTCCCTGACTCAGGGTTATCCCCCACCTTCTTGAAGGGAGACCTTGCTGGTGAAGATACAGGTAAAGAAGGCATTGAGTTCCTCAGGCTTGCCATGTCCACTCTGACTAAATCACACAGCCCATTCAGTAGCCATCTGCATTTTTTTTTTTTGTTCAGCTAATTTACTTTACCGCTAATTTACTTGTTCAGACTCTTCGTGTTACCCTTGATGTGCAAGCTGAAACTGTAGCTGGGCTTTGGCCTTCCTGACACTATCTATACACTCCCAAGCAATGTTTCTACAGTGCTACAGACTGGGAGAAGTCTGTCTAGAAAGCTGCCTGGAGGAGAAGGACCTGGGGGTGTTGGTTGACAGCCGACTGAACATGAGCCAGCAGTGTGCCCAGGTGGCCAAGAAGGCCAATGGCATCCTGGCTTGGATCAGAAATGGTGTGACCAGCAGGTCCAGGGAGGTTATTCTCCTGTACTCAGCACTGGTGAGACCTCTCCTTGAATCCTGTTTTCAGTTGTGGGCCCCTCACCACAAGAAGGATGTTGAGGCTCTGGAGCGAGTCCAGAGAAGAGCAACAAAGCTGGTGAAGGGGCTGGAGAACAAGTTTTACAAGGAGTGGCTGATAGAGCTGGGGTTGTTTAGCCTGGAAGAGAGGAGGCTGAGAGTAAGTACCTCTGTAAGTACCTGAGGGGAGGTTGTAGAGAGGAGGGTGTTGGCCTCTTCTCCCAAGTGACAGGGGACAGGACAAGAGGGAATGGCCTTAAGCTCCACCAGGGGAGATTTAGGCTAGAGATTGGGAGGAAGTTTTTCACAGAAAGGGTGATTGGGCATTGGAACAGGCTGCCCAGGAAGGTGGTTGATTTGCTTTCCCTGGAGGTGTTTAAAGGACAGGTGGATGAGGTGCTGAGGGGCATTGTTTAGTGCTTGATGGGAATGGTTGGAATCGGCGATCTGGTGGGTCTCTTCGAGCCTGGTGATTCTATGATTCTGTGATTCTGTGCTGCTTCTACCCTTGATGTGCACTGAAGGGGGCAAGGAATAAGATGTTCTGAGCTACAGAACAAAGAAGCCACATATCTTAGGGGTTTGTCTTTGGGCCGACTAGCACTGACCATTCATCATGTTTGAGGTGTTAGTAATATCACCACGTTGCATGCATTATCTGCTTGCTGCTGGCACTGTGGGTGTTCTCTGATTGGGTGCTAATAGGTTGTCTTCAGCCACGGATTTTCATGAAGCTATAGGAACCTTGCTGCTTTTCAGAAGGTTGTCTCTCTGTAAAGTTCCAATAAAAGTAGCTAACATTAAAAAATAAAAGGGTGGGGGCAGGCTAAGGAAATAGGAATACTTTTCTGCTTTCCTTACTAATCTAAGAAGCCCACATTGCAATAGTACCTGAAAATGTAACCACAGACCATCCATTCTCATTAGGTGCAGAGTGTGTTTATGGAAGTGGACATGGATAAGGATTACTCAAACAATTTTTATTCTGGCTTTATCTGATGTTTTAAATTAGCAAGCCTTGATTAATTCTAATTCCATGAAAATATAGTGAAAAGTGTTGTTGCTACATAATTGGATGCACCATCCACTGCTGTTCTGTCTCTTAGCTTGGTATTTAAAGCATAAAGAGACTTCCTAGAATCCTGGATCTTGGTTTATCTGGACCATTTAATGCTAATTGAAGTGTATATTTGTACCGTTTGTGGCAGAGAGAGCTCCAAAGACTCATTCTGCATATCTGAAGGCCAGGATCCCCTTTGTTTCCTCAGTGCACACTGGAAGGTGAATTGGAAGAAAAATCCAGTAAAATCTGCATTTCCAAGACTGTCATGATGAAATTCTAAGACCCTTCACAGAGCAGAAGATGAAAGAAAAAGAAAGAAAGAAAGAAAGAAAGAAAGAAAGAAAGAAAGAAAGAAAGAAAGAAAGAAAGAAAGAAAGAAAGAAAGAAAGAAAGAAAGAAAGAAAGAAAGAAAGAAAGAAAGAAAGAAAGAAAGAAAGAAAGAAAGAAAGAAAGAAAGAAAGAAAGAAAGAAAGAAAGAAAGAAAGAAAGAAAGAAAGAAAGAAAGAAAGAAAGAAAGAAAGAAAGAAAGAAAGAAAGAAAGAAAGAAAGAAAGCACATGAGCACACAAGATATCTCCCAGACTGCTCCCAGAGATTACAGTGTATGCAGGTTCTGCATTACTGGCAAGAATGGAGAGGAAACAGGAATACAGAAGAATTCTGCAAACATGCACTGGCATGTTTGCAGAATTCTGAACCAGACACTTTCTTCCAGACATGAGGATTAGTTGCTCACTTGGCCAAGGAGTGCAAAACAGGCCATCAAATCAGATGAAATACCTTAGGAGACAGAAAAACACACGTCCAACACTCTGTGTAGCAATACTGTTGTTCGGAGCTGAATCTCTTCACAGCAAGGCACGTCCTGTGAACAGTTCCTCTTGTTCCTATCTCTGGTAGGTGTAAGCCTGCAAAACAAACATGTCGCCTAAGAAAACTGCAGGCAGCTAACTATAGGCAGCTAACTGCAGGCAGAAGTGCAGGGAGCCAACAGTCTTCTCTGCTGCTTTGAAGACAAGTGGAAGACTGGTCTGTTATGCAGTCTTATCTCTCAGTATTTTTCTACAGAATACAGTTTTAAAGACTTGTCTACACTTTGTCTTGCTCCTCCTTGTGAGGACTTTCCTTTTCCCAAAACAAAGTACAGATCTGTCATTGTAACTGTGACTATTCCTGTAGACGGTGGACCCAACCTGACAACTGGAGTTTTCTGGCAAAAATAAATTACATGTGCCTTAGAAATTTCTCTTATGCATGTTCAGGAGGGCATGTGTTACATAGAAACACCATAAGGAGTTGTTCATATAAATGGCATGGAATAAACTTCATAGTACAAAGGCCAGTGAAGATAATCCATGTAGAATTGATTGTATGTGAAACAAATGTAAACTGTGATAGCAAAGCCAATGCAGTCACCTGTTCAGGTGATGTTGCAGTGTATTACACTGACTCATTACTAATGCAAAGAAAAAACTACATTAAAATAATTGCTAAAATTTTACTACATTGATGTTTATGAGGCACAACATCAACTGCATTTTTAGATGGGCTCCCTTGCTAACTGAAAGGTTTCCAGTCAGATCCTATATTTTTAATATAAATAGGGAAATGTGCACACTCCTTTTATAAAAGTGAAGTTTCTTACATTTCACCTACACACTCAGGAAATGAATAGCACTACTGGGTTAAAAAAAAGCATACCCTTATCTTTCTCATTTCAGAATTACTGTAAATTGCAGCAGAAGCTTCTATTGTCTCCTGAGACACCAGACTCCCGCAGTGGAAAAGACAGCTTCCTGCTGACAATATATCAAGCTACTCTCCTCTGCTCTTTCTCCAAGTACAGTCAGTACGGCCTCCACAGTAAAACTGTTTAGCCGGCCTGGTTACTGGACAGTCAATAGGGCACATGGAATTTTGTTTTTCAAGGTAAGCTTCTGATTTGGCACTGAAACAGAGAAAGAGGTCCATCAATAAAACATGAGTGGAGAAGGTGGCATCTTAAGATTCACTTTATCCTCCATGACTTTTATTTCTTGACCCTCAGCTAGGGCAGAGATAATATCTGCAATGAGCTTTAAACTATTGTTCTCTACAAGAGCCTTAGAAACTCCCAGGGACATGTGCATCACCTTCCTTGCAGTCAGCAAGAAAATCATCGCTTCTGACACTGGCCCAATTTTTTTAAGATCAACATCTAGGTTCTCTATGAAGATGAAAGACTTCATAGTAAAATAACCACTGAAGATCTCAGGTTGCTTTTCAGGCACGTATTTAGGTCCTTTATTAATAGTTTCTGTTCTTCTCTTTAGTCTGATTCTAATCTGGCAGATAAGCGCCAATTCAAGTGACAGCATATTAACTAACAGGAAATAAAATACTAGAATAACCTTACTGAACAGCAAGTCTGTTAGATAGAGTTCAATATTTAAACTAGAGTAACTATTTTGCAGTTAATAGTGAACTAACCATGAACAGATACCTATTATGATGAATATCCCACTGTTAGGGGAAGGTAGATAAAACATAACAGCATGGACTGGCCCTTGTAAGAACGTGCATGTGGCATGAACAGCACACTCTATTCAGACCAGAGTTTCTCATGCTCTGTGATGTTGGCTATGTTATGCCTTTCTTATACACATTTCATAGGATCATAACATCATAGAATGGTTTAGGTTGAAGGATCATCTAGTTCCAAACCTATCTGCCAAGGGGAGGGACACCTCCCACAGGTAGGGACACCTCCCACTAGACCAGGCTGCTCAAGACCTGGTTATCCTCCTCTCCCCCTGTACTCTGCACTGGTGAGGCTGCTTCTGGACCCCCCCCCACCACAAGAAGGATATTAAGGCTCTGGAGCGAGTCCAGAGAAGAGCAACGAGGCTGCTGAAGGGTCTGGAGAACAGGTCTTATGAGGAACGGCTGAGAGAGATGGGGTTGTTTATCCTGGAGAAGAGGAGGCTGAGAGGAGACCTCATTGCTCTCTACAACTACCTGAAAGGAGGTTGTAGAGAGGAGGGAGCTGGCCTCTTCTTCCAAGTGACAGGGGACAGGACAAGAGGGAATGGCCTCAAGCTCGACCAAGGGAGATTTAGGCTAGACATTAGGAGGAAGTTTTTCATGGAAAGGCTCATTGGGCATTGGAATAGGCTGCCCAGGGAGGTGGTTGATTCACCTTCCCTGTAGGTATTTAAGGCATGGGTAGATGAGGTCCTGAGGGACATGGTTTAGTGTTTGATAGGAATGGTTGGACTTGATGATCTGGTGGGTGATCCTGGTGATTCTATAATTCTCTGAAAAAATGCCACTGATAAAAAGCTCTCCTATGAGTAAACTGGGAAAAGAGCAACTTTCAGACAACAGCGCATCTGGTATGACAACACGGTTCATAAAATCCTTTTTCAGACAATGCAACAATAGTAAATTATGAAGAAGATTTTGGTCTAGTGGTCAGCCCTACAATTGCCTGACCTAAACACTTAGTAATGAAGAAATTTAATTCCTACTTTGCCTTGTTTTGCCCGTGCTACTGAGATGGTGAATCACTCATCTAAGAGAAATAAAACGTAAACTTTATCATTGCCTCCTGTTCTCCAGGATTTTAAAGTTCTCTCATTTGATTTCCACATGCTGTCCCGTAGACTAGAATTCCACTCCTGCATTCTCAAGAGGTCTTTTTATTGAAAGTTTTGATATTCACATACTGTCAGTCAGTGCCATGGGAATTAGATCTCACTGCAGAAAGATCTAGACTTGCAAGAGGGCATGAAAACCCCAGTCACCATTTGCAGCAGTCTCTGCGGTGTCCAGTTTGTTTTCCCTTGTGACCCATGCTTAGCATAAAATGTGGCAATGTATTGTTAACCTACCCACATCTGTAAATTACTCTGTATTCAGGTATTTTGCCTGAGTCAGCAGGTGAATTATGTTTGTTCAATTCATATCCAGCAAGAATGACTTGTTAGTCTAAGAGTCTCCTAAGCGTCCTCTTAAACACAATTTGCATTGAGGGCAGGATGACATGATCTTTTTCTTGAAAGAACATTAAAGAACATAATAAATTACGTCAGCCATGTTTGGGTTATTTCTGCAGATAACTTGTAAAATCACTCTTTAAAATAACTTCACAGTAGGAATGTATTTGTTCACATTAACAATATCCCAAAAGGCATGAAAAACAACCTGAGACTCATGTCAGTTCTTTCTATGCCAAAATGAATGTTCTGCCTCTGATGTGCAGCCTGTTTTTCCTGCTGGTAGTTTGCTGTGGGTGGGTATGGGAGGATGTTTGGAGTGCAGCAATGTTAGTACAAAGGCAAGTCAGGGCTCCCAAATCCTGTGGTGTTTGGAAGGGTTTCTTATGTTTGTCACATTGACTGCACTTGTACCTCCTGTCATTGTCCCTGTTAGGACAGTGCAGCACTGGGCCTTGCATTATACTGCCTTTGGGCCTGTGGCCTTCTATTTTCTCTGCCTAGTCAACATATCCCATGTACTGACCTGTGGCCAGTAAAAGGCGTTACCTGTACAAAGGGCTTTCTCCCATATGCAGTGACAGCAACCAGCAAGTTCTTCAGCACCAAGCATAGTTTCTTTTCTTCCATAACTACGTAAATTCACATTCATCACCAGAACAGGCCTCCAGAGAAGCAGCCAGTGTGACTTGAAATACACTTCCACCCCCACCTCAGGTGGGAACATGTGTTTTCTGGGCTTTTAAGCTTTGGGGTCAACTTGATCCTCCATATGAGGCCAGGGAACACACAGGGCTTCAGCTTTGGTGGTGCAGTCCTTCTGTGCAGTGCTGCACCCATGCTTAAGGTGAAAACCTCTCCATTTTTTTTTTCCATCCTTTTCCAAAATCAACCAAACAGCTGGAGGTGAGCAATGATCTTCAGTGTGCATTTCCTGAGAGTTCTGTCATGGTGAAAGAGAAGAAAGAACTCGGAGACATTTGGAATGGTTGGACTCGATGATCCGGTGGGTCTCTTCCAACCAGGTGATTCTATGATTCTATGATTCTATGATTTTCACACTTTTGGGGTAGGGGCGCAGAAAGGAAAGAGGCAGGCTCTTCTCAAAGGTGCAGAGGCACAGCACTAAGGCACTCAGCACAGACCAAAGGAACCCCTTCTTGCCCACAAGGGCACTTGACCCAGGGAGAGACCAAAAGAAGACTTGGAATCCCCACTCCTGTGGATCTTCCCAGCTCTACTGAACAAGACCTAAAGCAGCTTGATTCAGCTGACACTCCTTTGAGCTTCAAAGGTGGTGATGGGGCAAGTGGTGGATCACAGATCTCCAGAGGTCTCTTGTGAAGAAAATTATTCCACAATTCTATCTCACAGCCTCCTAGGCATTGCTTCAGCTCTGCTCATTTTCCTGAAATATCTTCTGCAACATGTTAGCATTCCAGATGTAACAGGGGTAGTACTCACTGTGCTGGCTGAATCCTTGACTTTGAGGACAAATATAGGCAAGAAGAGATAATTTATTGTGGCGTTTCTTTGTCGTGAAGGTCTAGTACTGGGGATAACAGCCCTAGCTTAAGGCCACCAAGTATGTTTCTACTGCCTGGTCTTCATCAAACTACGATCCACAAATTTATCCTGAATTCAGAAGTTAGTTGTGGATTTGAAAAGAGATTTTTGATGTGGTATGTTACAGTCAGGCAAATAAGGTAGTGTTTATCCAGGTATAAAGCTTTAAAAAAACCTTACAGGAAGAAAGGGCGTTTAGGTCTTCTGTAAGTACACATAAATGATGCTGTGGCTACTGAAGAGAGGTTAGGAAAGCTGATGGCAGAAACCATAGCAGCAGCACCAGGTACAAGCAGGCACAAAGGGCTAATGATCTACTCCAGAGAGAAAAGTAGCAGAAGATGATGTTCATGATGGTTTTACTTGAGCAGAAGAAGCTTAGCAAGGAAAGGGACATAGCTGAAATCTAACATGGATATATGCTTTCAGTTTGTCAAGAAGGGGGAATACTATCAGCTTGGCTTGCTCAAAATATGAAGATTCTTCAGAAGAAATCAGCACAGCCCTCGGGGATAATGGATTTCCCTTTACAAATAGCTCTTCTTAGGAGTGCTGTGTAGTTTATATCTAGATACAGACTTTGGAATTCTTTTTAGTTTACTGGATATGGGCCTTGTGTTCCATGACTTGCCTTGGCTTCCTTAGTAACAAAAACTTAATGTGCATGCTGAAATACATAAGCTGTGAAGTTTTCCTAATGAGAAGCTGAAAATACAGCCTTTGTATTCCTCTGGTATCTAGCTTCACAAATATGCCCATTGTTTCTGCTTATTTTCTGCCTGTTGAGCTAGAAATACTGAAAAAACAGTATTGCAGCCACAAAGCTATACTTGGGAATCCAAGAGCCCTCATACTGCAGCTCCAAATTTTTATACAGCTGGGACAGTCTTTCTGTCTCTATTTTTGTTTTGTTATCCATTTGAAACTTATTCTTGCTCCTTTTGAAGTGTACTTCCCTAAAGATCTGGCTTCAGATCTTCAGAAGCTAAGACTCTACCATAAACATCTCAAGTTGATGTAGTCTAAATATGACATTGCACTGATCACCATAGAAATACCCTGTTGCTGTGTGTCTTTTGTGTATTTCTCATCGTTCAAAAATATTTCTCAGTTTTCATTTTTAAATCTGAACTGCAGGAAGCTAACTCACAAATGTCCTGGCATGACACTATTAATCACTGTCATTTCTTTGTAGGAGCCTGGCACCTTGGTCTATCCTGTGTTTGTGGCTTGCTCCTTGATACTCAGGTTAACTTGGTAGAAGGAAAGACAGAAACCTGGGACAGAGCCTTCCCTGCCCTTAAAGTCCTTCCCAGTCAGGTCTGCAAAAGCTGTGGAACTCTTATGCCACTGAAATCATGCTGCAGCCTGTAGATCCTACCCCATGTGCTTGGAAATGTGGCACAGATGCAGCAATACTGTTAGTGGGGAATGCATACTGGGGGAAAGTGGCTATGTATAAAAATCCTGTCAGTGTTTAAACCCACACACTGGAGTCTCATGACGTAGGTGGGAGGAAGAGAACATGGAGAAGAGCTGTGACACCCCAGGTCTGGGCTGGGTCCTCTCCAGACAGAGAAGCACAGCTTGAGAGGCTGTCTTCTGACTCTGGACAGAGGATTACCTCTGGGAACCCACAGTAGAAATGGATTTCACAGCACCTCTAGGAAGCCTGCTCTTCTCTAGGCTGTACAAACCAAACTCTCTCTGGATTCATAGCAGAGTTGCTCCAGCCCTCTGACCATCTTCATGGCCCTCCTCTGGACCCTTTCCAACAGTTCAGTACCCTTCTTATGTTGGAGATTCCAGAATTGGACACAATACTCCAGATGAGGTCTCAAAAGAGCAGAATAGGGGGGGAGAATCACCCTCCTTTAGCTGCTGACCAAACTTCATTTGATGTAGCCCAAGATACAGTTGACTTTAAGGGCTGCAAGCATTTTGCTGGCTCATGTTCGGTTTCCCATCAACCCCAAGTCCTTCTCTGCAGGGCTGCTCTCAGTCATGTCATCCCCTAGCCTGTATTGAAACTGCAGATTGCCCTGATCTAGGAGGAGGAATTACTTTTGATGACACTTTCTCAAGAGCAGGTCTCTTAGCTCTTTCAGGTTTGGGGTTTTTTTATTGCTATGTTTTTTAACTTTAGCTGAGTATTATATATGTATTTCAGATAATATGGTAATTGAAGTAGTATTATTGGTGAAACAGGCTATTTCAACAAAGGGCTGAAGTGCTGCTCAGAATGCAAATGCTATAATGACACTGAACTTTGAACAGAGAAAGCAGCTGCATGGAAACTGTGTATTGTGTCATGAAGCAAATGATTCAGTGCTACATGAGCCAAGGTGAATCTTTAAATAAATGCATCCAGATTAATCACTAGAGATTTTATTTTCAGTTATCAATTAAATTCTAACCTGCAGCATTCAATAGAAATCTTTTTGCCAAAGATTTCACGCCCATAGTGAAATCCCCAAAACAAGCTAGTACAATGCCTAAAACTTCGGAACTGCTTGCAGTTTTATTAAAGTGGTCTATGCAATCTCTGTTGATGGAGAAACATGGGACTCTCCAGTCAAAAACTTTAGGGACCATAAAATGGGGTTTAAGAATAGAATCAGGTTGTTAACCTAATTTTGCTCCTTATAAAAAGAGAAAATTAAAAACCCAAAATATTTCAGAAGGGACTAAAGGTATCCATTTCACAAACCAAAACTAGATGCTTGACTTTCAGAGTGATCATGCAACACTGCCTGTACTACATGTCTTCAAAACACCCCAAATCATTAGTCACTGGCAAATAACATCATCTTCAGAACTCACAGAAGGGGTAAATATGTTCTTGTCCTTGACTGGTGGCTTCAGCAGACTAAGATTCATTAATCAGCACTGCCTTTTCCTCAAAGAAAATGAGAGCACTTTTAAATTTTAGCCATAGTTTTCATAATATATGGGTAATTTGGCTGACTCATTAACCAGAGATTGCTTATCAGTGGGCGACAGTTGTGTTCCAGAACGCTATGATTCAGATTTGCTCCATTATGGGAATGCCTGACTGGGTCTTCTCATTTTGATCCTTGTTTTCCTAAGAAATATGGCTTATGTAAACATGGCTTATATCCCTGCCTTTTCTCTGCCTTCCTGAAATCTTTGCTTTCCTTTGCCCATTTCCTAAAAAGTCATCAATAAAATAGTGACATCAGTCACTTGTCAAAAGGTTTGTGAGAACAGATGGCTGGGTCAAGAGATACAATGTTACTGTATCTCTCTTTAGATAAAGAGTTGCAGTCCTCGCTATACCTGGGTTGAAGAAAGAGTGTAGGACCAATAGGCCTCACCTCCCCTGTTACACTCAGTGAGACAAGACAGAAGGAAGTAGATTCTTCTCCTGTGTACCTTTGTGGCCAGAAATGTTTTTATATGTGCAATTACAGATCTTCAGAGCAGTAACTTGCACTGTTCCACTTAGATAGTTGATTTATTTCTACGTTTTTCTACTTCTTGAACATTCTAATATTCCATGTCTATTTTCTATTTTTCTGGGGTTTTTTTTCATTCAATGTAAATAGTTCTCCAGTACCCCATTGTACAGTTACAGAGCAGGAAGGATAATGGAGATGTAAAGTGGACTAAGAGGAGGCAGTTAGCAGATTTTATCTAAGTGTTAGTGTTCTCCAGTACAAACTACTGTCAAAAAGTTGTCTTACTCATAAGCCTGTAAGCGTTGTTTCACTTTAGAACATGATTTCTATTCCTTCTCAACCTTCTTCTTCGTTTAGCAGCGGGATCTGTTGGACATCGATCTTATCCCATGGCCTCTAAGCTAGGTCTGGCCCTTTGTGGTCTTATGTTATTTTCCCATGGAAGTCCTCACAGTCTCACAGCTGTCAAAGGAGATACTGATGCTTGCCCCATAGTCAGTAATATATTGTAAGGAAGTCTTGTAGTTGTGGCAGCTTGTCCAGGTTGCCTATAGTGTGGAGTGGAGGGTTCTGGCTAAAGTTCTTCAGTAGCTTGAAAGTTCAGGGAGACATACATTAGCAGGTACACCCCTTGTGAATTTATCAGCCCTAGCTCTCTGCACTATTTGGTGAAGATTTTTTTTCTCCAACGTCTAAAATCTTAGTCATAGCTGAAGCCTTAAAAATTACTTTGTTGCCTTGTCCTAGGGGTAATAAACCCAAGGAAACTGAGCAAAGCCCACCTACAGCTTCCAAAGAAAATCCTTTTCTCTCAAACCCTTCTCTATGTGCAGAACTACAAAGCCTGATCTGCAGTCTTAGAGCACATAAATTTACAAAGGTAGAACTATTCTTCCAAAGTGAAACAGAGCTGTCCTTAAAAGACAATGAGGCTGAAAAACTTCACCTGGTATTCTGGCCAAGAATTTTTCAAAAGCATTTTATGCTGAAGCAGATACCTTGTCTAGCATCTGACCTGTCACCCAATATGTCCACTGACAGTTGTGCACCCATTCAAAAAGACTAGCAAGTGCCCAGTGTCCTTTCTTTTTTTGGTACATGGCAGTACGGTTCCACTTGATTCAGCAACCACAGAAACCTAAATGCAAGCTCCCAAGCCTGACAGCTGTGCTGTCTCTGGGGAAAAAAAAAAGCCAAACCAAACCAGAACAACCCACCACAACAAAAAATCCTCTCTAAAACAGTGCAGATTTCTCACTTAGTCCTAACACTGCATACCTTTCTTGTGTACCCCTTTCATGTGCTAGAAGGCCACTGTAAGGTCTCCTCGGAGGCTTCTCTTCTCCAGGCTGAACAAACCCCAACTCTCTCAGCCTGTCATTGTATGGGAGGTGCTCCAAGCCCTCTGATCATCCCTGTGGCCCTTCTCTGGGCCCATTCCAACAGATCCATATTCTTCTGATGTTAGTGATTCCAGAACTGGACACAATACTCCAGAGAAGGTCTCGCAAGAAAGGAATAGAGGAGCAGAATCACGCCTCTCGAGAGGACTAGAGGATCAGAATCACCTCCCTCAACCTGCCGGCCTCGCTTCTTTTGATGAAGCACAGGCTATGTTTGGCCTTCTGGGCTGCAAGTGCACACTGCTGGCTCATGTCAAGCTTCTCACTGACCAGCACCCCCAAGTCCTTCTCTACAGGGCTGCTCTCAATCACGTCATCCCCTATCATGTACGGAAAATGTGGATTGCCTAAACCCAGCTGTAGGACCTTGCATTTGGCCTTGTAGAACCTCATGTTCACACAGATCCATGTTCACACAGGCTCAATTCTCCAGCCTGTTTAGGTCCCTCTGGGTGGCATCCCTTCCTTCTGGTGTGGTAACTGCACCACTCAGCTTGGTGTCATCTGCAATCTTGCTGACGGTACACTTGATCTCACTGTCTATATCATCAATGACAATATTGAACAGCATCAACGATACCACTTGTCACAGACCTCCATCTGGACATTGAGCCATTGACCACTACTCTCTGAATGTGATCACCCTACTAATTCCTTATCAAAAGAACAAACCACCCATCAAATCCACATCTCTCCAGTTTAGAGAGAAGGATGTTGTGGGGTATGATGTCAAAGGCTTTACAGAATTCCAGATAGATCCCATCTGTAGATTTTCCCATTTCCACTGCTGTGGTTACCCCATCATAGAAAGCCACTAGGTGAGTCACACAGGACTTGGCACTGGTTAAGTTATGCTGGCTGCCTCTAATCACCTCCCAGTCCTCCATATGCTTTTAGTAGGATCTGTTCCATGATCTTTCCAGGCACAGAGATGTGGCTGACAAGCTGGTAGTTCCCAATGTCATCTTTTTTACCCTTTATAAAAATGGTGATAATGCTACCCTTTTCCCAGTTACCTAAACTGTTTCTGTTCTAAATTACCATATACCCCCGCCCCAAGGTAAGATCAACAGGATCTACAGACATGTTTGTGTCAGCCTGGCAGATGCTTATTTAGTCTCCTAAGATAGAAACAACACATCTTCCCTGTATCTTCACACACACATAGAATAACACAGAATGGCCTGTGTTGGAGAGGACCTTAAAGATCGCCCAGTTCCAACCCCCCTGACATGGGCAGAGACACTTCCCACTAGACCAGGCCTTGAACACATCCAAGGAGGAGGAATCTACAACTTTCCTGGGCAACATGTTGCAGGGCCTCACCACTCTCATAGTGAAGAAATTCCTCCTTATGTCAACTCTACACCTGCCCCTCTCCAGTTTATACCCATATCCCCTTAGTCCTATCACTACACACCTTTATCAAAAGTCCCTCCCCAGCTTTCTTGTATGTCCCCTTCGCATACTGGAAGGTCATTATAAGATCTCCTTGGAGACTTCTCCAGACTGAACAACTCCAGCTCTCTCAGCCTGTCCTCATACGGGAGGGGCTACAGCCCTCTGAGCAAATATAATGTAATGCAGGAAAAATGCCCCTCTCCCCCTGAATATCTCAGAACCCTAGGCTATCTTTTATGTGCCTCTCTCAAGTACATTTATACTAAATCCATGCCGGACTAGTCTTTCCTTTTAGCTTGCATTTTCTACAGCCGTTTATCCTCATGCCTAATTTCTTTTCTCCTCCCGCTCTCCACCTCTTCCTTAGTTGTTACCTGATGTAATTGAAGATACTTTGTTGACTGAAAAAAAAAGGTATGTTTTCAGTAACTTGTGAGATTTCCAGACTACATTACAGCTGACATTCTGCCTATTCTTTCATTTGAAACTGTTCATTCTAGTTCAAGAATGCTCTCTGAGGTTTTCCTCTCATCTACATAACCCTGGTGAAACTTATTATACACTATGTGACTGTATATCCCTTTCTCTGAAGGGAGACCCAATCAGGATTCCTGGTTCTCCATTCCATGAAATAAGTGTTTTAAAGGGGTGAACTAGAGATCTGATTATATCTCTCACCTCTTAAGTCATACTCCTTTTAGATAATGCAAATCTTTCAAGAGCAGATACCTGAAATTTCAGTCAGGATCCACAGAAATGTTGAAGATCAGTGAACATGAAGTAACTGGTAACTACCTGACTGCATAAAAACACATGGCACAATTTGTGAGAGGAACATTTGTCTGCTACAATATATATATGGTGGGAAAAAATCCAAATCTTAAACATATATTAAGATGATATGCCTGAGCTGGAAGACAAATGAACCACCTTCATTTACTCCATAACCTTAACAAAATATGTCTGCTAAAAGATGGATTTTACCCTCTCCTCAAAAAAAAATGCAAACACTGGAAGGAAGCAAAGCTCTCATAAGTTGATTTTGATCAGCAGTGGTTGGCCAATATCCAAGTCAGAGTGGCTACTTTCTCTCTGTTAGAAGGAACCAGAGCCAGAACTGATTATATACAGAAAACTGCTTGGAGTAGCAGGAGGACTACACTCTCTTATCACCAGTACTGTGATTTGCAAAACACACAGAGGGCTGAAGATGTGTACGGGACAACACTGCAGCAGATAATGTGAGCATGGTGAACACATACAAGTGCATCCACTTGGTTAACATGGTTTCTAAGTCTGCCAAGTTTATGCACTGGTCTCACAGCAACCAGTTGCAAAAAAAAAAGAAGTCAGGAATCTGGAGAAATGCAAGTCAAGCCTGTCTTCTGCAAAGGTTGTCTTGTATCATCACAATGAATAGGTAGCATGTGGAATCACAATATCTTGCACCTCAGTTTTGTCTCAAAGCTTCAATTCAGATCAAGGGAAAGGACATCCTGTACTGCACTCTAATAGCCTGGAGCGTATGTGCTTAAAAAACCCCAGACTTACCCTTACAACTTAGTAGTAGCACATGCGGGTAATTCAAGAAGAATTTTTTTGAGCCCTTTTCCCACCTCTGTCATTTCCTCCTATAGCCTTACTCCTCTTCCCAATGCTTAATTCTGATTTTCCATCTCTACTGTTGATTTTGTATAGGTTGTCTGGGAGCATATCTGTGATTGAATTTCTGGAATTTAAGTGGTGATGCTAGTGGTTTCTACATGTGTAGGCAGTCAAGAATCTCAGCAGTGTTTTATATAGACGTAGACTGGTATTTTAGCAGCCGAATGATAACTGATAAAGAGCTCAGGTGGGTCCACATGACTAAGGATATAGGTAAGTGCCTCTCTTATATTTAAATCTCTCTGGTACACTATCCTTCAAGCACTGGAATAAAAGCTGCAGTTCAAAATAGGAATAAAATTGTTCATCTAGAGGTTGAGACAACATACCTTGTCAATTCTATAGCAGGGACAACAGAGAGAAAAATATCAACTCTCCTAATCTCAATCATAAAAAGTTGTTGAAAGAAATAGAAACATCTTACTGCTTTACATGTGAACAAGGTGGATGGTACAGCAGATGAGAAACTGATTGGAGGGTGGTATTCAGAGAGTAGTGGTCAATGGTTCAAATTCCAGATGGAGAACTGTGACTAGCGATATCCCTCAGGGGTCTGTACTGGGACCGGTGCATCCTCAGCTAGTCTGTAGTGGAGTGGTGCACTTACCACACCAGAAGGATGGGATGCCATCCAGAGGGACCTAAACAGGCTGGAGAATTGAGCCTGTGTGAACCTCATGAGGTTCTACAAGGCCAAATGCAAGGTCCTACAGCTGGGTTTAGGCAATCCACATTTTCCGTACATGATAGGGGATGACGTGATTGAGAGCAGCCCTGTAGAGAAGGACTTGGGGGTGCTGGTCAGTGAGAAGCTTGACATGAGCCAGCAGTGTGCACTTGCAGCCCAGAAGGCCAAACATAGCCTGTGCTTCATCAAAAGAAGCGAGGCCGGCAGGTTGAGGGAGGTGACTCTGCCCCTCTAATTCTCTTTCATGAGACTTCATCTGGAGTACTGTGTCTAGTTCTGGAATCCTCAACAGGTCCAGAGGAGGACTGCAGAGATGATTGCAAGGCTGGAGCACCTTCCATATGAGGACAGGCTGAGAGAGTTGGGCTTGTTCAGCCTGGAGAAGAGAAGTCTCGAAAATCTTATCAGCGACCTTCCAGTATCTGAAAGGAGCCTACAAGAAAGCTGGAGAGGGACTATTGATAAAAGCTTGTGGTGACAGGACAAGGGGGAATGGATATAAACCAGAGAAGGACAGATTTAGGCTAGACATTAGGAATAATTTCTTCACAGTGATAGTGGTGAGACAAAGGAACAAATTGCCCAGGGAAGCTGTGGCTGCCCCATCCCTGGAGGTGTTTAAGGCCAGATTGGACAGGGTTCTGGGTAACCTGATCTAGCGGAAGGTGTCCCTGTCCATGGCAGGGTTGTTCAAACTAGATGACCTTTAAGGTCCTTTCTCACTCTAACTATTCTATGATTCTAAGGTTGCATAACAATTATGGAGTTAAAACCTGTTACAGATTACACTTAAACTACAATAATTATATAACAAAACATTGATTTATACATCAAAATGTGTCTGAATATGTAGAGCACTGAATCTCAAAGCTGCCTCTGATTTACAGCTCTAAGGATTTGTATTACAGACTTAACTTCCCTATTTGTCACAGAGTTCTGGGGACAGTGTGGGTCCCAAGTCAGGTTTACATTAATAAACTGCATCTCTGAGTTTTTATATATTACAGCAAAGCACCTGAATGATTAAAGCAGATCTCGTTAAAGGCACTTTCCTGAATGGGGCAAGGTGTCTAACTGTCTTGGAAAAAAGTGGATGGTCTTTTGAAGAGGAAGAAAGGTCTATTGGGGGCAGACAGCAAGGAAAGATTTGGCAAACAAAGACAGAAGCTAGGATATAAAATGAGGTGTAAAGTGGTTACTTAGTCCAGAGAAGACTGATGGGAGGTTATGTCAGATATGTCACAAGTATAAGCAAAGGGTCTTCACAATTCACCTATCAGGCGCTTACACAGCTCCTTATTGATAGTATCCCTTGGTAGAACAAATGATCCCACACAGTCCGACCTCATCTGCAGCAAATGGTGAGGGAAAGTAGGAAGAAGAGAGCTTCTAAGGCCAGCATTGCTGGCAAAGCATATGAAGGTAGTACCAGAAAAAAACCCACATGATGGTAGTACCAGAAAGGCCACTTAGCAAACAGTTCTTCACACTGAGCCATCTGAAGCAGCATGACATGGCGTGCATTGGCTATACAAAACATGCTTTTGTGTAAACACGGTGACATAAATTGGTGAATGCCTGCTAGGAAACTTCTAGGAAACCCCTTCCAAAGTTTAATTATCCCCATAGTGATCTTTTCTTATTTTTTCCTTTCTTTCCCATCAAAATCTGCCCTAATTCACATTATGACAACTGTCCTTCATTCAGCTATCATTAGCCTGTCTAAAGAGTGTGGCTCTGCTTTTTGTGCATGGACTTCTTTTAAGTGCTGATGTCTGCTATTAGGCCCGTCCTGAAGCAATCTCCTATCTGGTTTATAATTTCATATGTATTATTATAGTCAGTTACTTTTGCTCTGGTTACTTGAGCCCCAACCCCAGAAGTCAGGCAGGTGGCCCCATTTCTTTCCAGAATACACCTCTGTAAGCAAAAGCCCACACAAAACAATTTGTAGTTAAACTGAAAACAGAATTTAAATTTCTGACAGACGAGATTCATCCATTTGACCACAAATGCCGTGAAGTTAAACAGCAAATCTACAGTGCTGGAACAGTTGCTTAGCTGGAACACTCAGCCTTAGCTTGTGGATAGCATAGCTCCTAAAGCCAAGACCCTGAACTCTTGGTACACAATAAAGGCTCAGTAGTTTGCTGGACAAGGAAGAAAACACCTTCCAGGGCTGATCCATATCACACAGGCTATTTCAATTTCCAGTTTCATTCATAGACAAAGTAGAAGACTGTCATGTGGATCATTCTTGGTTGACAGGCAAGAAAGAAGGAAATATGAAGGTATTTTAAAGCATTACACTAAAAATACACATTTAATTGGGAATGTAGAGCTTGCTCTGGTGTTTATAGAGTTTGAACAGCTGAATTTTTAAATACTTGTCTTCGCAGTCATAGAATCATAGAACAGTTTGGGGTGGAAAGGATCTCAACGATCATCTAGTTCCAAACCCCCTGACATGGGCAGGGGCAGCTCCCACCAGATCAGGCTGCTCAGGGCCCCATCCTACCTGGCCATGAGCACCACCAGGGATGGGGCATCCACAAGTTCCCTGGCAACCTGTGCCAGTGCCTCACCACTCTCATTGTGAAGAAATTCTTCCTTATAACTAGTTTAAATTTGATCTTCTCCAGTTTTTATACCCATTGCCCCTAGTCCTATCACTCGAAGCCTTTGTAAACAGTATCTCCCCAGGTTTCCTGTAGCCCCTTTCAGGTACTGAAAGGTCACTATAAGGTCTCCTCAGAGCCTTCTCTTCCCCCGGTTGAATAACCCCAATTCTTTCAGCCTGGCCTCGTATGGGAGGTGCTCCAGCCCTCTCATCATCTTTGAAGCCCTTCTCTGGACCCACTGCAACAGCTCCATAGCCTTCTTACGCTGTGGATTCCAAAACTGGACACCCTACTCCAGATGAGGTCTCACAGGAGAGGAACTGCATTTAGCCATTTGTTGTGAACTTGGCATGGGCTTCCCAAGTTTTATGTTTGCTCCTTGACATAAGACCTTGGCCCTTCAAAATATCAGGAAACTAAAAAAAGTCTTAATTTTCATCAGTTGGAGGGCTTGAACTGCCTGCAGTTCATCACAAAGTTATATGTCTTATCACTGTCCCTCCCAGCCCCTTTCAAAGCCTCCACATTCACGGGTTAGAAAGACACCCAAGCGCTTTTGAGGAAAAGCTTACGGGCCACCAAGAGCCATAACCTTCCCGAAAGGCAAAACCACCGTCAACTAAGTTCACCTTCGTCGGCAACTTCAACTGTTTTTTCAAGGCTCAGGACCACGACATAATCCACACGGACAGAGACGGCCACCCCCACCCCGAGCCCTCGCCCGCCCGCCCACTGCCCACCCGCGCGCGCCACCGGGGGAAAAAGGGGGGAGGGGGGGGGGGCGGAGGGTGCGCGCGTGGGCCTTCAGGGGCGGGGGAGGGGAGGGAGCCGGGGTGCGCGAGCGCCCCTCGCGCATGCGCCCCGGGTTGCGGCGCCCCCGCTCGGCTCCGCTCGGGCCGCGCTCGGCTATTTCCGCCTCTTTGTTTTAAAACTCCGGGCCGAGCCTTTCCATTTCAAACCCACCCTTCCCCTCTTTCGTTTCTGATTTCTCCGGCCAGGGAAGGAAAGACGCGGGGGGGGTGCAGAGGGGGG